>CM060901.1:1592332876-1594832876 GCA_030737815.1 Allium fistulosum
CATCGAGCGTTATTATCCGGGTTTTCTCTCCTCTTCGGGTGGGGGAGAGCATTCTTGATCTATCTTTTCTTTTAAATCTTTGTTGTGATGAATTATTTGTGTATTGACTGCTTCTAGTATGAAAATTGCAGGAACGCAATTTTTATAAGGAGGGAGTCTGTAACGACCGTGATTTTGAATTACTATCGAAGTAAATATTTTAAATAGAAATTTTTAAACTGAAATTTGAAAAATAAATTTGCAATGCAAAAATGTTGCAAAGTCAGTTGGAAAAGAAAAATAACTAAGCTAAGTTGTATTCTCTTCTTTTTGCCTTCACGTGCATGCATATAAGTAATAGTCCATTGTAAAAGCAATTGAACCCTTTTGCTGTCGCACACACATTTTATAAAACAAAGTTGAATTCTCTGTTGCTACCATCATTTCCTTTTATGCAGCATGTCCTTATTTCTTCACTTAGGCACGTTTGCCTTAAATGAAAATGTATCGTAACTCAGCCAGCACTTTTATTTGACTTGTACATAAATTTTGAGAAAAGGGAAGAGAATTGTAGCCTTCCTAGTTCCATCTTTCCCTGTAGCCTGCATCTTTCATTTTCGTTTTCACTTTTCAAGTTGCTCAGTAAAACACAGAAATGGCTGCTCCAAAAATTAGCTCCATTCAGATCTCAGTGCTAACCGGTTGGAAACGAATCTAAAGTGAGTGAAAATCTCACGTTTCTAATTTATTTCTTACTTCACCAGTTTGGGTGTGCAAGCCTGGTCATTTTTTATTCCTGTTCAATAGTCATTTTGTGTCAAAATCATTATATGCCTGCTTAGTAGTGTTGCACAGAAATTTGGTTTACTCCATTTCATGTGAGAAGAATTTATAGTGACCAGACATAGATTTGGTTAACCTCATCATCTGTGTGTAAAGATGCCATCTTCTTTTGCAATTTATATTCGTGTATGCAAGTAATACACGCTTGGACCAATTATGAAACATATGAGATTTTGCCTAGACAAGTGTCTTCATTTGTGTGCTAGTGGTATTAAATGTCAGGTTGCAGGTCATTCCAATGGAAACTTTGTTGCAGCTTTGAAAATATTGTAACGCACGAACACGAAAAGAAGAAACAGGGTAGGTACAAGGTCCATTTCATTTTGCGTATATAAGTGTACACATAAACAAACAAAAGTTTTAGTGTCAACAAGTGTGCGTGCAGATATTTCAGGACGTGCGCATATATAAGAGCATCTCCAACAGTTTGGAGTGCGGAAATTCGATTTTCCGCACTCCAAAATGTTGGAGCCCTCATTTCTACAACAGAAATGAGGGCAGGCGCCTGTTGAACAGGCGCCTGGACATCAGGCGCCTGTTCAACAGGCGCCCGAGTCAATAGGGGCCCTGTTGCGGGCCCCTATTGACTCGTTGCAACATGGCGCCTGTTGCCAGGCGCCTGTTGAACAGGCGCCTGGCAATGAGGCGCCTGTTCAACAGGCGCCTGGCCAACAGGCGCCTGTTGAACAAGCGCCTCACTCTATCCTAATTTCTCAGCCCGAAGGCCCTACTTTCTGCATTATTGCAAATTCTCGCACTCTGTTGGAGATGATTTCGGGTGCGGATCTGAGAATTTGCAACCTGTTGGAGATGCTCTAAAAGGCAGATCATTTAGTAAATTTTCTTGCATGTGTGTCCATGCATTTATATATTGCCCAGGTATACAACTCACTTAATGTTTCCCTCAATGCTTTTGGTGCAAGTGCACATAAGTCTTGCTTATTACTTCCATGCGTGTGAGCAAAAACAATATTATTCAGACCATTAAATTAATTTTTGCGTGCATGAATATAGGGCCAGCTCATTATGCTGTGTATCCATTTGAAAATAATAAAGCAAGATTTATGGATGATTTGCATTTTGGTTACGTACGTAATGTACGAGAGTAACTGTGTGATGAATTTTAAGGAATTTTGCTATCAGACTTTGAATGATAGTTTGGTCCTAACCAAAAGGTGTTTGGAGCATCTATCTATAATACGTTGGCATGTGCAATCTTATGATTTTAAGGAAAAATCAGCGATCATGTATAATCACAAAAGTTTCAACACTTACTGTAAACACTTACTGTAATGCACAAAAGAACATGTAGTAGTACAGAGTAATATTTTTATGCACATGTAGCAGTGAAGTATTTGATGAAAAATATAGTGGTGCAGTCCAATATTAGATTTACGTTGAACCGGTGTTTGGTTCTAAAACGTATTTTGTTACCGTTATTTTTATAACGGATTTTTACTCCGATGTTAAATTTTGAAGCGTGTTGTTTTGATGACATTTTTGACGAATAAAAATTACTGCTGTTTTGGCTTCAGTAACAGTCAATTTTAAAGTGAATTTTCAAGCGGTTATCCCGTAACGCTTATTTGATATCCGTTTTTACGGTGTTTTGTGAAGCGCAATTTCCTTATCGAAATTGCTATAGATGTTGCTGTTTAATCACGTGTTTTAAAAATCGTTTTAAAATAAAATTGTTTCCAAAAAAATTACAGTTTGTGCTTTCAAAAGAATGAGGAAGCGATTTAAACGCTTCAGCAAAATTGAGGACTATGAATCCTTACTTTTACTGATTCGCTTAATTCCGGACTTGTCCGTTTGAGAACGTAAATTTTATTCATTTAAAATACACATTTTTGCACTTTCAAGGAAACGATGAAGAGATTTAAACGATTTAGCAAAAGTGAGGAGTATGGAACCACACTTTTACTAATTCGGTTAATTCCGGACTTGTTAATTGAAATAATTACTGGGGATTTGCTGTTTGAGGATTTTGATGATTTTGTTGGGCTTTCGAGCCACTCTGCTGGACCTTCGGGTCATCTGATGGACCTTCGAGTCAATTACCAGTACTAGACCATCGGGTCATTTGTTGGACCTTCGGGTCATATATTGGACCTTCGGGTCATTTGATGGGCGCCAAAAATTATAGTACTTGGTAGGCTTCGGCCATATGAGATGCACGTGCGGCGTAGCTAAAACTCGCCATCTGCTGGGATCGATCCACTTTTATGTTGATTTTCTAGTTATCTTATTTGGATTTCTAGATTTTGTGAAAGCTGATTTTGGATGGAGTTTAAATTGAGATTTCTTCATTTAAACTATGTTGATTATTTTGTGTATAGTCTCATCCGAGATTATAATTTTGTGTATAGTCTCATCTGAGATTATAATTTTGTGTATTGCCGTTTTGAATTCAATTGTGAATTTGAAAGTTGATTTTGATGGAGTTTAATGAGATTTCTCCATTTAACTATGTTGATTACTTATGCTGAATAGTCTCATTCGAGACTATAATCATTTGCTTAAGTGTTGTTTATCATACACTTATTTTTGAAGTTTAAATTAGTTTGATCCGTTTATTATTTTCTTTTAAATAATACTCGGGTCAGACCGAGTTATTTCAGGACAATCACTATCTCTGATTCAGTTGCTGCTTCAGCTTTTGGGATTTCACATCATCTTTTGTCTAGACTTCGAGGAGTTACTTTTGGTGTATTGACACTCATCACATGTATGTTATGATGTATATGTATATGTACGTTGGGTTCATGTGAACTATCGATTGTTGTAGCATGTATCCAGACTTGTCTTCCGCTATATTTGATATTTCTGTTCTGATATGATTATACTATCTTTGTTGTTGTTATTATGAGTTGTTCTGGATTTTTCTTTAGCCACCGTAGTTTCATTTCAGATTTGGATTGAGTTTATATCTTTGGGAGTAATTCACCCAATTCCTATCGATGTAATCAATACTCCTCTAAGGCATAACTTACGGATGGTCGCTTCTAACAAGCCTTATTCTTCGCAATAGCAGACGTTATTCCTTATATAACCTTTGTTATTGTGAGCGTAGAGGTGGGGCGTCACATCTGACCTTGGTATTGCAGTTCGAAGCTGATATTTCGTGCATAAGAGACGCTAGAGGGTTTGTTATACATTCACAACAAGCATTTAAAGGATTGACAACAGAAATAGAAAACTGAGCTAACGGTGGATGGAGGAGCAGTGGAGCGGAAGCTTTGTCGATGTTGCCATCGCCACTAGCAAAACCATTAGTTTTAGCAGGCACGGACCTTGAAAATTGACATCCAGATCTAGTTTTTGAAGGAGTGGAATATCGATCGTTCGAAGTAGTTAAAAGAGGTTCATCTTTTCTATTTTTGGCCATAAGGGAGATTAGAGGAGGAAGAATGTAGAGCGGATGGGATAAAAAGCGATGAGAACGAAAGGGGATAGTAGGCGATAACGGTAGGACACCATTAATTAAACAAGATGTAGATTATTATTAACATTATATAGTATATGTTTACAATATTAGAATTGTTAAACTTTATCAATTCATTTTTCTAATAAAGCTCCCACTAGTCATTTATGTTTCACCAAACCCTAAGCGGAACATAGAAGTCTTTCAACTTTATTAGTGGCTGTTCGGACTCATTTATCTTGGGATTTTGACCTTGAGTCTGCTCAACAAATCATAGCGCCACAAAAGATGGATAACTCCTTATCGGTTGTACCACATATAACTCGTAACCCTTTAGTGCCTTGTCCTAGTTCCACTTCGATCTTAAGTCTGCTCAACAAATCGAAACAAAATTATTTACCCGTACTTACCATATCGCGATGGCCAAAGTATAGTATATGTACCTTGAGTCTGCTCAAAAAATACATATAGTTATCTTACCTCGTCTTTTCAATATATTAATAATACTACACATAACATCCCTAGCTTGAGTCTGCTCAATGACTAAGAAGTATGCAAATAATTTATTACTATATATGATAGAGGACAACATTATATTGAGGATTCATAATCTTCAATATATTATATTGAGTGATTTCGACTTGTAAAATAATGTATTTCTAACGAAATGCCCCCGTGATTCAAGTGTCGGACACGTTTGAAACCACGGTATATATATAATATGTATGCATTTATCCCTTAAGTCCGTTTAGGGTTTCTTTAATGTTCCACATTTGGTTTAAAGATTCATAATATATAAAAAAAATTATTATATAACTTTTATATTTCATACTACTTATATAATAATCTTATGTATAATATTATATTAATTAGATATTATTTATTTAATTTTAATTAATTAACATATTAATTAATTTTGTATTATTGTAATATAACATTGATATTAAATATTTATTACATGATATAACCTTTATAGTATAACACATATATCATATATATGTGTGTGTTATTAATTAATTAACCTTTGAATTAATTTATTTAATCAAACAATTTTAATTAAATTTATATTTATTTCGAAATTCAATTATATACATACATGTATACTTAAGTTATTTTAAACATTTTAAAATAACATAACATATATCACAATATATAATATATGCATACATTTATTCATTAATTAACTTATTTATTTAATTTATTTAATTTATTTTATTAATCTAGTTAATAAATTTTAAAATTTTCCAAATTAATATATATTTTCAAACATTTTGAAAATTTTATAATACTATAACTTTTATAATATATTTATATCCTGTTTTAAATTTAACTTTTAAATTTAAAACCTTATATTTTTAATTTTCAACCAATTTTGAAAATTAGCCCAAGAACCAACTCAAATTTGGGCCTTTTGCAAGGGACAACCTTTGGGCCGCGAGCTTAATAGTTAACCCTAATATGGCTAATCTATATCGCATAGGCTATTAGGCTTTGATTCCATTATTAAAACTGGGTTAGCCTGAAGCGAAAGCTATGGATGAAATTCAAAAAATTTACCCTATTGAATCTTTATTGGACCTATGAAGTCTAATTTATTTAGAACAATTCTAAATTTAATTTAAATAAAATCATATGTTTCATTTAAATTTATAAATTATTGATAAAAATTTGTTTAGTTTATTTTCAATTTATATATAAGTATACATATAAGTATGTGTATGCATGTATAACATGATATTCTATGCAAGGTATGACATGCCCGTATATAAATGCTAGGATTTACATTGCAACAAACATGTTAGCTCATCCTGTACGTACTATATGTTGTCCAAATATGTGTATATATATTTATAATTATAATATATATATATATATATATCCAAATGAAAAACTATATTTATATTTATATTATGATAAAATATTATGTATATATATGTACTTAATATACTATAGTATTAAATATATATATAAGTCATATGTTTAATTAAATTTTTTTATCTACGTATATATATGTATTAAAGTAATATAATTATATATATATATATAAATGTAGGTATATAAATATAATAATTAAGAGTTAGAATGATTTGTATAAATCATAAAATTTAAAAAAAACTATTAATTATTATTATTATTATTAAAAAAACTTTCCAGATCATATACACAGAAAATACGAATATAAATATAACTTTATTATATTAATATATATATTATGAATTATTTAGTTAAACAACAATAGGTAAATAATAGAAAATATTTGTATGATAAATATTTTGAATTTTAAAATTTTAAAAAATATGGAATACAATTATATACGCTGCGAAATTTTTTCAGAATTTTCCACCTCGAAATAATATTTTTTATCAATTAAATGTTGTTCAGCCGAATTATAAATGATTTTTAAAAAAATAAAATTAGTTTAAAAACCGATATTTTACTGAGAGCATATATGTTAAAATATTAATTTAAAAAAAAAATCTGAAATTGAGTTTTAGAAACATAATTTATTTTATTTGAATTTAATAATTCATGCAATGTTCAGATAATATAAAAATATATTAAACCATTTCCAAAAAATAATTTTCGATTACAAAAATCGTAATTAATATAAATATATATTTCAAAATTATTAGATCGATTATTTATGAATATAGTAATATAGTTCAATACAAGGCATATAAATAAATTAGTTAATATATTAATATATGTATATGTTAATTAATTAAATATAAATAATTAAAAGATAATATTGGATGTATGTATTAGATCCTTATAAAATTTTGTTTTATTATTTGATAAACATATGCACATAACCATTTAATATGTGACAACATCAATACCTACAGGAATCTTACCTAACTAACAGTGCAATAATATATATATATATATATATATATATATACATATATGAGAAATAAGCAATTAACAATTGATTATACATCTTATATGAAACTAAATATTGACCTATAATTGATGCATTCAAGTCCACCTTGAAATGATGAGTCCTCTTCCTTTGGAAACCTCCTCGGTTCGTTAGATTGGAAGCTCTTGAACCGCAGACCCTTTGCTATCAAATAATCTTCGATTTGAATTGATTTGATTAGAGATTTAGGGTTTATGAAGATGTATTTTAGACACTATAAGGATGAAGGAGGCAACCAAAATTCATTTTTTTTTTGAATTAGGGTTAGAGGTATTTAAATAGTGGATGGAAGAGAGAATATAATGGATCGCATCTCATACCAGTTCTCCCTCAATCTGAGCCATTCAAAATCCAACACCTAAACCCTAATTTCAACCGCCTTACAGCCGCATTATAATCAAAATTTCTAGCCTTATGATAGGCCTTAAAACCATTTTAAGCCTAAATAAATATTATAATTAAATCTAATTTAATTGCTTATCGATATCGTATACCAATCGATATATTTATAACTAATATAAATATATTTAATAATATTTGTTCCTCAAATTATATTCAAATTTTATAATTAATATTTCATAAATTTTAATTAATTTATAACAATTATAAACTAATTAAATCATTTGGTCTAAAGAAAATTCATTATTTTGGTCGTGTGACTCTAGGGTGTAAATTTGTTCAACGATTAAAATCGAACTATTTGAATGTTAACGTTCTCATGTTACTTAGCAAGTGGTATGACATTTTGATCAAATTTATTGCTTACTTAGTTTTAGTAAAATCCAATTTTGGTTTAATAAGCGTTACCCGGTTGTGACATTTATTTACACCAATGCTCTTCATAAAACTATATCACTTTAGACTTATGGAATTTGGTAATGGTCAAAATTCCAATATCATCCATATTCAACTCTATAGTCCAAATACAAAGTCCTTAGTTCAATAATAATAATTATTATTAACCAAAATGCTCTGTCAAGAGACTTTGACTTAGACTTAACTTGACTTGACCGTGATACTAACCTCATATAACTGAGGTGACGAATCCTCTCTTGAACATTGCTTCACTTCCAATACTTCCACTCGACCCAACTATAGTCAACTGTTGGAAAGCCATGTCATGATTTTACTATATCAAAGCATAGCTTTAATATTAAAGATCCACGGTATTCTCAAGTCGAGAGAATTGTGTAAATCAGTCATATCGATATTTTCTATTTGACCTTAGTTATATTAACCAATAGAAAACTATCGAGTGAGTCGTTCCATAGTTATCCAATAATTATCAGTATGTAACCCCTTGGTACCTCCAACAGCCATGAGTAATACATTGTCTAATATTTGGAGAGCATTACGTACTCTAGTCTCAATGGATACATCAATATCTAACCTCGATACATCTTGACTGGGACATTTAAAATGGTATATTTATTTTCATTGTGATAAATTACTCACGGTTACAACACTTGTAACTACTATCACAAAATGTACCATTTATGGATTTTCCATTAAATATACTTTTAATTTAATTAATTAATTAATATAACACATTATATCAAGTATATAATAGAAAGAAAAACACCTTTTATTTCGAACAAGATTGATTACTAAGTTAGATATATGTAACAAATTACATAATTGCCCCTTAGGTATAAGCCTAACTCTATTAGGATTATGGGTAGTCGTAGTTAGGGGAAAATCGGTTCCCTAGTAGCCGAGTGGTGGTGTTTTCTTCTTTGGTAGCTCTTGGAGCGGTGGACGGTTGTTAGTTGTGAGGTTTGATCTGTAGTTCGGTCCTTGTAGTAGCCTACACAAGTTGTAGTGTAGGTATGTATTAGTCAAGAACCCTTAGATAACGGACCTTAGGAATTCATGAACACTTCTAGTACACCTTATGTCATCTAGAGTAGAATTTAAGTTATTTGCACATGATCACCACATATTAAAATTGTACCCATTCAGCAGACTTTGGTCTGACCCACACCTTTCTTTTCATTTTCCCCTGCCACAGGATGACGGGTTAGCAGTTGATTGGGCATAATACGTGGAGAAAGGAGCTACATGTTGGACTTTTCATATTATATATTGTTCATCATGTAGTTACTTATTGTATTAAAAGTCTGTAAAACTTATTTTGTATTTTGGAAACAATGTATATGGCAATTAATTATTTTGGAGACTGTGTTCTGAAATGTCTATTTTTCAGTACTTATATTTTAATTCCTTCCGCTATGAGATCTGAAAGTGTAGATTATCTTAGAATTTACCCTTATAACATGTCTTATAATGTTTTAAAAACCCAACAACTCATATTTCTTGGCAAGACGCGAGTTCGAAAGTCATTCTAGGTTTTGGATCGATGTGTCAGGAGGTGCGTGTTGTTACATTGTAGGCTTGGTCTTTTTAGTGTTGTTCATGAAATTAAGCACTCCTTCTTTCTGGTCCTATTTATTAGCCTTCTCCTCAATTCAGAGGTGAGTGATCAAGCTCTCTAAGGAAAACTCCTCAGTCATGTGCCTATGCACATTCTTAAAATCCTTCCTATATTGGGGCAATTTATCAATAATTACAACAATTTAAAATTGTTCATCTAAACTCATACCTTCAGAGATAATTTCACTTGCAATTTTTTGGATTGCATGCGACTATGCCTCCATTGACTTACCATTTATCATTTGGTACTTCAAATAGTGACTGACTTCATATTTCTTAGCTTTAGCCTACTTTATTTCATACTTCTTTTTCTGCGCCTACTTTATATCTCTTGCAGACCTGGCTGAATTGCAATAGTCATAGAGATCTTCGTTCGATGAGAATGTAGTTTTTTCATAGGTAGTCGTTCTTCATCCAGATTTGCACCTGCTTGGTTTGTTCGTCTGCTTGTTCTTCTAGCAGCACTGGCTTGCCAGTTGTGAGCACGTTCACCACTTTCATATAGTCAGGTAGAATTTCATCTTCTATCTCCATCATTTCAAGTGGAGGCCTTCAAAATGAAATGGTTTGTTTGCATCGACAACAACTGTTGTAGAGAAGTCACCAGTAGCAAACATTGTTGAACAACTTAAGAATGTTGAAAATAATGTTTAGTCTTGTTGGTTGAGTCACATATATCGTCGCTCTCTTTAAGATGTTTCATTTCTTTGTCCAAAGTTGCACATAGCAGACTATAAGCAGCATCATCTCTAGGATAACTGTAGAAGAAAAATGAAAGAGAGAGCAGTTGTGTGTTGTTCTTAAATGAATCTAAAAGGAATGGGTCGCACCACGAGTCGAGTCGGTGGGTCGTACTAATTTATCATCATCTCATCAAATTACTGTTCAAAACTTATTGTGAATGCATAATTGGGATATTTGATAATTAGTTTTATAAGTAGAATACCCTTTTGATAAATAGTTTCAAAAGTAGCGGTGAATGATGATATGGGGCCAAAGTTGGAAGACTTCTTAGGAGCTGGCAGTAGACCTGTCAAATGGGTCAGATCCGGTCATAAATGGATCGGGTAAAATTTGACCTGATCTATTCACGGCATAAATAAACCCAACCCATTTGACCCATTTAATAAACATGTTGACTTGACTTGATCCATTTATTAAAATGGTCGACCCGACCCGACCCGACCCATTTGACAAAGACTATAGTCAAAACAGCAAAAAATACATCAAAAAATGAAAAAATGCACCAATATTATATTAATACTGAATTAAAAGAATAAAAAAACAGCATAAAAAAATAGAAAAACTGAACTACATAACACAAAATATAGCATTAGCTCTACAACATATGAATACAAAACCATAGTATAATTCTAGCTCTACAGCATATAAATGATTCTGCATCAAAGAATCAACATAGTATAATTTTAGTTGACAAACTCCACAATTAAATACAAAAACTGCATCAAATAATAAAAATGAACCAAATCAAAGTCATATAAAAGTAATAAAACTGGAAAATATTGTAAAGTCGAGATCTGATCATAATCATTTCATACTTTCTCATCACTTATTTGTTCAAAAACGACAAAAATATGTTTAATCTTTTGCTTAGCTCTTCTTACTGGTATAATAACTATAGCAACAGCTAGGTCATTTGTAGCTTATCCACCTACTAACATTTTACCATCACTATAACATTAGAAGAACAATAGTAGCGAAGAATTAGTTGCAGTAAGAGTAAACAAGCATAAGGAATTCGATAAATCAATAGCAGGTGCAAAAGTAATGTTAGGTGGGCTTGCTACTGCTATTTTTTTGTATTAGGATAACTGGACACAGAGTTAATGAAGTTGACAAATGTTGAATGTGAATATGATTTGTTTTTTGCTCATATTAGTATATAATGTTTCTTCCCTTAAAGAATATGGTATCAAGCCTTAATGCTGAAGAAAGAGTAATATATATCTACTGTTAACTGAGACTTGTATATATTGTAACATTCTATTAGTAGAAATGAAATTATAACCCATGTTGAAAAATAGGAAATCTTTTTTATTTTAGGCCAATTTTGCAAAGTAATTGCAAATTTAAGCCAGTTTATAAAATAATTACAAAAATAGGCCAGTTTTGGCCACATCAACTGCCACATGTACTGGTGGAATTTCAAATGCCGCCAGTACACGTTTTTTTTTAAAATTAGATAGCGGCATTTTAGATGTCGCCTGTGTGCAGCATTTCAAATGCCGCCCACTTATGTATTTTCTATTTTAACCAACCACCCTCTTTCATTTCTCATCTTCTTCTTACTTAAATGTTAAAAAAAACCCGAATACCTAAATCTCAAATTTGTTCCCAAACTAAGGTCTTTAGACTATAAATTCTAGTTAAATCTTCATTGAAAGCAGATATAGTCGAGGAGCAACAACTATTTCTTCCTCTTGAACAATTTTGATATGTTATTTTGTAAACCCTAATTTTTTTTATGTTTCTATTAGCATATGTCGTTTGGTAATTCTGGAAGTAGTAAAATAGTTGATTAATTGAAATGCAGAGTGGCTCCCAAGTGTGTACCAACGATTTGTTATTTTGATGGTGAATTGGTTATTGACGAACTTAATTGTGGCAAATATGTTGGAGGGTTGTGTAAACCGACGAAAGTTTTGAAAGGTCGTAATTTGGCGTAGTTAAAAGAATCGATTTATAAAGCGACTAAGATAAAATCCGATGAATTTGACACAGAGTTAGTGTGTAATTAGCCTATGGATTAAAGATTGAAAGCCATTAAAATAGTTGACGACTAAGATGTGGAGCTAATGTTTTCAGCGACATCAAAATCAATAGATCTGTTTGTTGGAAAAAGTAGGCGGTTGCAAGCAGAAGAACCCGTACGACCACAAGTAGTTAACAGTGTAACTGAAGATTACTGTAGAATGGTTGAGACAGTAAGTATTAGTGATGGAGTTGCATCTTCGAGTTTTAGTAATCCACCTATGATGGCGATTTACGGTCAATAACAATTCCTTTTTGGATATCCATCATGTACGAGTTATCAAAAAGGTGTTTGTTATAACTATCCATATCCAAGTCAAGGCAGCTTTACACATTTGCTTGGAAGGTGAAACATTTATTTATAATTTTTATGTCGTATTACAATGTACATTATGCAATAGTTGAAAGTTTTGTCGTTCTACATGCAGTTATCTTCCTCATCGATCAACACCGCCTAGTAGTGCCGGACCATCAAATTGTCACATGTCTCCTTCTATGTATCCAACCCCATCTGAGTTATGTCATATAAGTCAGAGTTATTTATTTAGAATATCTTAAATTTGTTAGCTATTATTTTTGATACGGTGTTTAAATTAAAACTTATTTGTGAATTACATATTCCCGCACATGATATTGGGACACAATCTAATGTCGAAGTGGAGAATGTGAATGTAACCGCAAACATAGCAGAGATGTTGATATTGAAATGGACATGGTTGTAGTTGAAGATGTATATGACGATTCCTCTGTAAATAGTATAGATGAATATGTCGGAGAATGATGTGTCATGGATCAGTAGTATGTAAGTGAACAATGATGCTTTAAACTATGATTTTATGGTTGAGGCCAATATTCCCGAAGACAATGATGAGATGGAAATGGAGGTACCTTTGGATGATGATCTATGCAATGCACAAATAATGGCTGGGTCAATTGTTGCAAATCTTCAATTCAACAATGAGTTATTTTCAACCGTTAGCATTCAAAGTGGCTTTAAAGTTGTTATGATTTTTGAGACGAAAGCTAAATTGTTACAACAGTTGAGCGAATGGTCAATTCTACATGTCGTGTCTTTAAAACCTATAAAATCAAATAAACCAAATACGTTGCCGTTTTTAATATAGTGCCAACTATCCATGGGGAATTCATGCTATTGTTTCAAAAAAATCCGAGCAGAATTGGTGGATTATAAGGAAATATACGAGAAATCACAAATGTTATAACCCAATAGTGAACTCCACTCACAAAAAAGAAACTTCTAATTTTCTAGCATCAAAGATCTTACCTTTCGTGAAAGCCGGTTTGAATATAACAGCCGGTATGGTGGAAGTATTGATGGAAGAACAATTGTTCGTGAAAATTAGTTATATGAAGACTTGGAGAGCTTTGAGTAAGGTGGTGGAAAGGATTTAAGGTGACTGGGCAAAATCATATATCACTCTAAGACAATATTTTGCTAAAATTGCTAGAACGAACCCGGGAAGACTTTACATGTTACTGCAAATGCATATAGAGTGTTTGATCGAGCTTTTTGGGCCTTTGGCCCTTGTATTGAAGTTTTTGTTCATTGTCATCCATTGTTATGTATTGACGGCACACATTTGTAAGGGAAATACAAAGGGACATTACTTGTAGCCACTACTATTGATGCGGATGACCATCTATGCCCATTAGCCTATGCAATTGTAGAGTCAGAATCCGATGATAGTTAGGGGTGGTTTTTTGCTTGCATGCTGCGGTTCATTCATAGTGTTAACAATCGATGAATTACCTTCGTTTCCGATCGAATTAAAGGAATACCGACAACATTGCAAATGCAGTGGGGTTTGCCTCATAAACACCGCTTCTATGCTAGACATCTGAAGGCTAATTTTCAAGCTGTAGGTTTTAGAGAATACGACTAACAAGCCTCTTTTATGCTGCAACATGTGCTATAGAGGAAGTCGAGTACAACATGATCGGAGAGGAAACTAAAGCTACAAGTAGTAAGGCACACAACTGGATAGAAAGGAGTTTGGGAGGGAAAAAGAAAATTTTGGCATTGTGTAAATATGATGGCGACCGATTTCATGTCATGACCATTAACGCCTCAGAAAGTTTCAACGGTGTACTTAAAGGAGCTCGGTCATTACTCGTTAAAGCTTTGGTTGCATGCACCTATTTCGATCGGTTGATTATTTTTGTCAAAGAAGAGAAGCAGCAGAAAAACTTACAACCCATCTTACTCCGAAGTGGAAAGCAAAGATTGCTGATAGAGCTAACGAAGCAAGGTGTACAAGAATAATTCGCTTCAGTAAAGTTGAATGGCAAGTTGTGCACTATTTCGGTGATGAATTCAAAGTAATGATCAATGGTAACACTTGGTCATGTACGTGTAACATACCACTACTAGAGCACTTACCTTATAAGCATTTTATGGCTGCTTGCTCAATGATTTCAAATTGAGCTAATATAGCCCATCATGGCATCGCTTCAGCATGGTATTCAACTGAGAAATACATGGCCCCTTACGCCCCCGAGTTTCATCCTATCCGCGATAAATGCTATTGGAGTTTAAGCGATAATCAGTTGGTCCTACCGCTTGTAGTTAAAAGACACTCAGGTCGTCCACGTTTTACTAGAATTAAAGGTACGATGGATGAGACACAGACTCCTAAAGGAAATAGGAGCAGCGAATGTGATGTTGAGGGTCATAACAAAAATCATTGCACTTTGGCAACGTGATATTTTTATTTGAGTTTGGTTGTATTTTTAGATCGACTGTAATCGAATATATTCGACGACAATTATTTATGTTATCAAATTTTGACATTTGAGTTTTGTTGTATTTGGAAAGTTGATGAAGGAGTTTTGGTAAAGTAAGGGTGGGGTAGGTAATAGAAATTACCAAACAACATATGCTAATAGAAGCACAAAAAAAATTAGGGTTTACAAAATAACATACCAAAATTTTTCAAGAGGAATAAATAGTTGTTGCTCCTCGACTATATCTACTTTCGATGAAGATTTAATTAGAATTTATAGTCTAAAGACCTTAGTTTGGGAACAAATTTGAGATTTGGGTGTTTGGGTTTTTTTAAGATTTAAGTAAGAATAAGATAAATTGAGAAATGAAAGAGGAGGGCTGGCTTAAACAGTAAGTACATAAATGGACGGCATTCAAAATGCCGCACACAGGCGCATCTCAAATGCCGCTATCTAATTTAAAAAAAACGTGTACTGTCGGCATTTCAAATACCGCTAGTACACGTGGCGGCTGATATGACCAAAATTGACCTATTTTTGTAATTAAATTTATAAACTGGCTTAAATTTGCAATTACTTTGCAAAATTGGTCTAAATTAAAAATATATCCTAAAAAATAATAAATTTTGCATATTGGATTTTGATTATGGATTCAGTTGTGTTAGTGTCATTAGAGCTACAAGAGCCTTAATGAATGACCATTAATCTACAAATATGGTTTTAGAACATCACAGAGTACCAAGGTTCACTCAACAGAATAAAGTGTATTTTTGTTTAGCGATTAGATAACATAATACATTTATATCTTTCACTACTAGCACATATTGATCAATTAGTATTTCTAGCCTTGAATAATAAACCTTGTTATACATTAATTATACTCATAAATAAAAAAGAGAATTTGTCCATCAAATATATCATTACGATAAACAAAAGTAGCATCAAGTTAACCAAGCTGTTCGGTGTTGACAAGTAGCGAATATTTGACAAGTGCCGACAATGATCTATAAGGCTTTACAAAATTCAAAACGATGTACTGCTTGGGTTCTCTTTGTATATCTGTTATATATGATATGATACTTTATTGTATATATTTTGTACCATAATACATTTATATCTTGTTCAAGTGTTCATCTCATAAAAACTTAAAATTTTACAATTATACTTTTCTACCACAAGCAGGTAAGAAATACTAATAGAGCAAGCAAATCAGTATCAAATACAACGATGGTAAACACTTCAAATTAATTTTGAAATTTCTAGGTCATCTTTCTGGTATAACCTCCTTTATTTGCTTGGTGTCATTGGTACATTAAGTATATATTCTTGTGTTAATCAGGCAATGCTTTCATAGATGAATAGATATAATTAAAGCAGTAATTCATGCATAAGCCCAACACTAAATGATGTATACTTATAGCGTAAATGTTGATTATTACTGCTACTCATTTTTGTAAGAATAGAGGACTTTACCTCATTATAAACATTAATTGGTTATATTTTTCTACAGAACCCACAACGCTCTGTGATACTAAGGTATTCTTTATTTACAAACACAATAACATATTCAGAGTGAGCTAATAATACAAGCAATAGAAAGAGTAGTTCACCTAGTTCTGAATTTGACAAGTACTCATAAATCAAGCTGTTCAAGTTAATGTATTATAAGAGCATGCTATTGCATTGACTATAAGAAAGTCACCAAATATATACAGAAACAAAATAAGAGAGGAAATATGCACAACTGAAGAAGAGATGTCGTCGTCTCAAACAAGATCTCTTTTTCTATTAGGGCGTCGTCGTCATCTCAAATCAGGCGGTTTCCAAACAAAGTAAATCGAAGATCAGGAAGAATCGCCTCTTTTCTTTTTTCAGATTTGAGTTGATAGAGAAAATCAGAACCAGGGTTAGATAGGTAAGCGGGTTGGGTTTGGTTTGGGATATTCTCCTCCTGCCTGTAAATGTATTGGGTGGGATAAATTGGTTAGGGTCTGTTTTGACAGGCTTAGCTAGCGGTGGTGGCGGTAACCAATAGATTATGTTCAACGATGAGAAGACGACGCCAACAATAGTAAGAATTACATCTACGTTGACATGATGAGTTGAGAAGTATAGCCGCAAGTGGTTTCTTGCATGTAGGTGCCTTCACGTTGCCTGCTGACCGTGACACTGACGTCTATAAGGCGGTTGTGGTGGAGGTCAAAGAGCCTGTCGATACTTTTGGTTAGAGAACTTCTATTTCCCGTGGAGACACTAGGTATATGCATTATTGCTAAGTTATTCTTTGATCATCTATCACATGCAAACTGATAACGACTTTGTATTAATCATAATTTCTCCATGTAAAATTTAGAACAAATAAAAATGAATTTTTTTTCGATTTATTGATGAAAAATTGGAATGCATGCATATATGGACTGGCAAGGTACAAGGCTCATTTTTGGGACAATAGTTGTAGCCTAGTAGGCATGGAAGCCAGAGTGGAAAAGGAAGACAAGGTATGTATTGCCACTACAGCTGTATAGACTTGCTACTTAAAATTTTAAATCAGATCCGACTTTTATATTACTAACAAAGGTGTTAACAAGAAATCTTGTCAACACCCCAAAGTTAAGTTGGGGAGAAGGTTTATCTCTTTTTGGGTTTCTCTAGTTAGGTTGCAAAGGATGAGATGTGTATTTCCTCCTTAATTACCCTTCCGAATAGATTACTATGATGTGAACTTGATTAGGTCAACCTTTTGATCTGGTCGAAACGGCTAATTCCTTTACTTAACAACCTTTCAACTTTGCTGAGATAGAGTGGTTTTCCCTTCGAAAGCTCCCCTTTTGATACAGTTGAAACACTCAAATGAATTACTTTAGAAACTTCTGGATAAGGTTGGACTTACTGGGTTTCGATCCAGACGAAGGCTAAAGTTGTTAAGTGATTTGGGTTTCGATCTAGAATCTAAGGTGGAGGTTTCGACCTTGTCGAAGATTGTAGACTTAAATGTCTCGAGTTTAGATTGGAAATCTCCAGTTAAAGTGATTTGTAGTTAGGTCTCGACCTTGTCGAAAGCTAAATCCTTTAGCATCTTGAGTAAATCAATGGTTTAAGTAGGTTGAGACTCGGTTTCGATCTTATCGGAAGTGGAAGCCCAAGGGGAGGTAGCTTAGAGTATATAACTGAGGTTACTTGCATATATCAGGGTTTCAATAGGGTCAGAAGGGACCTTTCGATACGGTCTATACCTGTAACACAAAGTTAGATCTGAGAAAGCTTGAGAAATAGTAAAGTAAATGAAAATAGCGAAGACTTCCCTCTCCTTCCTTAATAAAGACTTTATTCTTCAGTATCCCCAATTTCGAAATTAGGGTTTTACAGCTCTTTAGATTAAGGAAATACAAGCTTAGAATGATTAAAATTCGGATCCCTTAAACCCAACCCCTTGGGTCTTATTTATAGATGCAGGTCAGCACCTTTCGACCCCAATGCCTTCGACTTGGTCAAAATGGGCTGGCGAAATAATTCTAAAATGCTTCCGCCTTTGTCGGAAGGAACGGTTGTGCTTCTCTTCTTTGTGTTTTCTTGTAAGAGCTTTTGACTATGTCGATAGGCTTTGTTTGGTTGTTTCGATGGTGTTGAAATGCTAATGGTTTTGTCACTGTTGGTTGCTTCTGAACTCTTACCTATGACTTGATGTGGAACCACCCTAAATGATAATGGCTTCGACTGGTTCGAAAGGCTTGGTATAGATTTTGAAAGGGTTGTTCAAGCCAATTCATGCTTTCGAGTGATTTCAATGAAGGCAAAACCTTTGGTCTCGAAAGGTTTGGCGCATATACAAAGAGTCGTTCTTCATAGCTTCGAAAGGTGTTGCATTGACTCATTCAAAAGGTCCTCATGCATATGGAATCACCTAGTCGAAAGGTGGTTACTGAAGGCGGAAGGGTGCTTTCGACTCCCTCGACTCCTTCGAATGGTAAGAACCTTCTAGATCTTGATTGTAGCATCCTTTTGACACCTTCGAAAGGTTCTGAAGCTTTCTAACTTCGGCTGTAGCATCCCTTCGACCCTTATGAAAGGTCTAGCTGGAACCCTTTTCTCTTGTTCTTCTTTGACCTTTGCTCAAACTGGTTTCGACTAAATCGAAGGGAGATTTTGTTAGTAACATTTGCCCCCCCCTGCGAAGGGATGATCTTGACTTTCCAAGTCAACTATGTCGAAACATAGAAGTTTCTGCCTCTTGGTCTTCCTACGTAAATCTGAGCCGCTTATTTAAATCTGATCTAACGGCCCGCCACCTTCTCTGACTTTTCTTATAAAGCACGTCTTCTTCCCCTTCCTCTTTCAATTTTCTGCAATCAAATTAAATTTCGAGCAAAAGTAAGGAGTTATAAAATTCTCAAATCCCTTTTTCTTCAATCGGAGAATAAATCAGATCTAGTCATAAGTTTATATTAGTTATGCTCTTCCAATCTTTCTTTGTTTTTGTTATTCCACAATGAATCTTAACTAGTTTTTGAATCTAACGATTGGGATTTTTGTTTTAAATTGTGTATAATCGAGATTTAGAATTTTTGGTTCAATTTTTTTGGAAATTGCCTGGGTTTTAAACTGTTAAACCACTAGAGAGGATTTCACAATTTGATTCCATGAATCGACCGAATTGACCTCTTGTTGATTTTCATTTTAAATTCGACTCCAGATTTCATGATTTTTGCTATTTTTCATAAAATTTGGAGTTTTGCCTTATAGACTTTGAAATTCAAAAGGTTAATTGCATGCTTAAATCCGTTTTCTTAATGGGTTTGATTCATTTGTTTATTCGTTTTTTAAATTCCTGGATTTGCAATCGTGTTTGGGGAAGAAAAGGGTTTCTGATTCCTTAACCCGGAAGTTTTGGGTTGTACAGATGAAAAATTGGCGCCACTAATTTATCTTTCTACCCCTTCGAAAGCGTTTAAGGTGACCACATTGATTTTGCTTTCTTATCCTCTTTCGATGGGGTCGAAAGGTATTGTAGCATGAATTCGATCGACCTTGTCGAAAGGTTTTATAGTGAGGCAGAATGCAGTCACCCCGCTTGAAAGCAAAACGTTTTGACATAGTCGAAACTTTTTATTCCGATTGAAATCTTTTCTCTTTAGTATGCCTTCGAAACCTTAATGCCCCTTCAACCCGTTCAAAATCTTTTGTGTCTAATAAGTCGAAACCCTCTATAATCACCTTTCTCCAGCTTTGTTGAAACATTCCTAGTTCATATAATTTTAACTTAGGACCTTTCGAACCGATGGGTATACAAGGTTTCGACAACATTCGTTTTTCCCTTAGGTAACTTAAGTAATAAGTTTTGACAGTATTGATGGGTCTAGTTATCTTGGCTATGGAATACTAGCAGTGCATATTTATGTTTAAATTCTCAAGTTAGTTTTACCCATTTCCTTCAAACAACTTGGTTCAGCGTTTGGCGTTGTTGAAAATTGCTAATTGAACATATAATTTAACCCTTTCATTCGACCTTGTCAAAAGCTCACTGAATGTTTATATTTAGGTTTTTGACTCTGTCGAAAGATTTGTTAAATGTTAACTCTTCCTTCCCTTTCAACTCTGTCGAAAGCTCTTTATCTATGATATTTAACCTTAACAATCTTCCAAGAATTTGAAATTCCATGTTTGGTTTTATGTTTAAGTTACTTCAATAGGTTTTTTACTAATTCTTGAAAGAATGCTTAGTTCGTAATAAACTGGAAATTTTAACTGAAACATTTTCACCTAGCAGAACCATGAGCTCTTCAAAGAAGGTTGAAGCCACTTCCTAGCATTCACTCATATCTACTCAAGATGAAGTAGATGTTATCCTTGATGACTATGGCATTACTGGTGTGGAAGCAATTCCTCCTAGGGAGACAGATACCATCAACAACCCTCCCGAAGGGTTCTTTGCTTATACCGCCATCCATATATGGCATGGAGGATTTCTACCTTTCCTAGAATTCTTGTCCAAGTTTCTTTCTTATCTCGGGATAGCTCCAATTCTGCTGTCTCTGAACGTGTACACCTACCTTCTATCTCTGGAGTTTATGGCATTAGAATTTGGACTCCCTTCTTTAAACGCTGAAGTTTTGAACCACTTGATCTGACTAGTCAAACTCAGCAATCTCAACAGCCAAATTTTCAGAGCCAACCCTCAGAAGAAGCTAATATCAAAGGGGGTTAACAAATTTAGAGACTAGGAGAACCAGTTCTTCTTTGTCAAGTGTTTCCCGAATATCAGTGGGACTTTTTCTACCCCCCATAAGTTCAGATTTTTGTTATCTTCCTTCTATTCAGTGGTATCTCTTGTCTAATCTCTGCTTTTGTCAGGTGCTCCTTTCTAAAGAGTTGAATGAGGAAGACAAGAGGACAGTAGAGTCTCTGATCGCAACCTAAAACAAGATCAGGAGTAGATTGACACTGTTAACTCCGACAAATGTGCAAAGGCATTCTCTTCTGCTGGCAGGCCAAAGGATCCTCGGCAATCCTCCTTCTGTCCAACATACCTCCCGAAGCAAACACTTCCCCTCTATGGGAGATCCTTCAAACTTCTCTTCCATGTCACCCATCTGTGCTGACCACTTCGGTAAGCGATAAACGTTGCACTTGTTATGTATCATTGTGTTCTTTTTTCAAATTATTTCGCTGATTTATAATCTGCTTTAATTCTTGTCAGTTGCTACCTCAAGTTAAAAATCCTGTAAGTGGTCTAGCTCCTCCTTATACTACCTCTCGTGCGCCCTCCATTGCTCAATCTCTTGCCAGAACTAAAATAGCAATCAATAGGAAGTTGGCGCAATCAACTGAGGTGGAACCATCTTTGAAGATAGTTAAGGTAGTTGACGTTCCTGATTCAAAAGAGAAGGAATCATCATCTCTTGATAGAGCACCAGAGGGCCCGACTGTTGGAGCTCCAAAGGATAAATCCAAGCAGACTCCTTCCACTATCGATCTTCTTTTACATATCACAATCTCAAGCTCTCCAGTTGCTCTTGAAAAAATGCAACAAGCTTTGGCTGGGACCCCCACTCAAAAGTGCATTCCTCCGAAGCCGTAATCTTCTTCTCCTTCCATCAATTTTGAAGAGATAGCCCAGTCTATCTTAAAGTCTAAGTCCTTTTCCTCCATCCACACGCCTTCTTTCGTTCCTAACTCAACAATTCTTGTTAAGCTTCTTTTCCCTTAACTTTGTCATTGTTGTTCTTCTTTAAATTTCTGACTTGTGTTGTATTTCTTCTTTCAGATTTCCAAGAGTTGGCTAGTTTTGCACAAGTAGGTATCCAAATCTTTCGTTGAGTTCTCCAAGTTTTAGAAGGAAATTTCGGCTCTAAAGAATCAAGTGTCTTCCCTTCCTATGGCAAAAAATGAGGCAACCTCCGAACTGGAGCGATTGAGAACTTCTCTCGCCCAGTCAAAATCTGCTACTTTAGAGGAAACAAAAGCACGTTAACCCCTTTCCGATGAGAACTTCGAAATGCAACTAACCATTAAAGAACTCAACGAGGAGAACGTCCGAATGGCTGTGGAAAATGCGTCTCTAAAAGAGAAGTTGAGGAGAAAGATGGCTTCCCTGAAACTCACCATCAATACCATTTCAGATGCCAAATAGCGAGTCTCTCAGTTTCTTGACAATACCCTTGAAGAGATCATGTTGAGCTCCTTTGAAATGCTTTGATGCTTGCCTATGTAGATAATATTTGTCAATGCCCCGAGCTTAGTTTTCCCTCGCTCGACTCCGGCCTCGTAGATAGAGTTATGGGCAAAATAAACCAAATGAAGCAAGGAACCGAGACTGTTGAAAAGGAAGAAATTGATGCCTCCCGGATTCTATCTTTCAAAGTCCCCTCTTTTGAAGTCGAATCTGACTCAGAGGATAAAGGCAACAAAGATGACATTGCCAAAGAGGAGGACGATAATGATGATGATGACCATGATGACGATAATGATGATGAGGATGACAACATTTATAATGGCGGCTAAGGCTTAAGTGGTGATGGAGGAGGCCACACTGAAGCCTCTAATAAAGACAGAGATGAAAATGCAAGAGCTTTTGAAAAAGAGCCGTCTCCTCGCGAAGCTATCCTGCCTGAACCTGCTGCCCCTTCTGCTCCTCAAGAAGAAGCCTGCTCCTATTAAGGTTGAAGAACCAAAAGGAAAAGAGCAGGTTACTCAGACTTCTGTCTCGATATCTCAGGTATGGGATTCTCTATTTAAACACCTTTTACTTCGAAGATATTAATAGTGTAAATCATTCACTTTAGATAAGGAAGAAACCCGTCCTCTTTTATAAAACTAAGCTTGAAAGAAAACAAGCAGAGATAAATAGATTATATAGGAAGTTAGACAAGAAAATAAGGGAGCATAATTTACATTCCGATAAATATGATATGCTTGATAGAAGTACATCAGTGCTGGCGTCTTTTAAGCATCAAAAGGTTGCCCCTATTAAAGAGAGTACGCCTTCGCTACGACGCTCTCTTAAAAGAAAACCGGGAGTTAATCACCTTATTTTGGATGTTGATCGAAGAGAGGGATATTTTAGTCAACTTCTTATATAAGGCCTATTGTAGAAACTCAATTGTCGACTTTTCATATTTAGGCGAATTTAGTGGGGGTATACTTAGGCTCTTTCATAAGAGATACTTGGACGAATTTGGATCTGACCCGCACCCTGGAGCTTGTTGGAACTTACCATGGATCAGATCCATTCCCCAAGATCTCCCTCCTGAAAAATTTAAGTATTATAAGAACAAATTTGTCTCTCAATTATTTTCTAAGTCTATTTTGTACGAACCAGATGAATAATTGTAAACATGCAATAGTATATTGATTTGTAAATATATTTTTTTGTCTTGCCTTTTATGCTCAGCTTCGTTTGACTATATTACCACAGAGTGACTATTCATCGGGACAACTTGTTTCTAGAGACCATTTAAGCCAATATGTAAAATTGAAAAGATTTAATCTTGAAAGCATCAATTTTAAAGTCTTCAAAATTAGCAAGATGTTGTTTTCTTTGAGATCTACAAAAACTCTACTTGGAATATCCTCATCTCCGCTTTGATTTCCTTGGTAATGAGAAGAAAAGCTTCTTAAGGAGATCAGAACATTTCATACGAAATTAATTTATGGTCGCGATAGTCCTCTAGTTGGGAAGTGGGACTATAGAAAATGTCCACCAGTTATTACTCCAGATAGAGTCAATATTCCTTTTGATTCGACAATTACCCTTTCTGCTAATTCATTAAATAAAGTTAGAAATGCAGTTTCTCAACTTTAGATATAAAGCAATTATCTATTGTAACTTTAAGTTTTTGTTGTCATTTGAATTGTAACCTTTTATCGTAATAATAAAGAGATTTTTCATTCTGATTTTGACTTTATTTTTTTTCCTTTTCTATTTAAATAGAAGTTACAATCACTACAACAAAATATGATATTAATAACGCTATTAATAACGCGTTATTCTGAAGCGTTATTATTGACCCTTAATTATCTAGTTACCGGTTGATTTTTGTTCTCCCTACAGGTGTAACGCGCGCATCTCCCTTCCCCTTCACGTGTAACGCTGGCCCAAAACATCTCCCTCCAACTTCCCAAATTATTTTCCCTCTCCCTCCAAAACCATTCCGCCTTCATGAAAGCAGAAACCCTCTCAAGTTTTGTCGAAGAAAGCAAACTCCTTCGATTTCGAAGCTAGGGCTTTGCGTGTAGCTCCGATCTGTGGAAGCTAGGGCTTCGCGTTTTGGATATAATCTGCGATTTTGATTCTGGTAAGCGATATAATCTTCAATTCTGGTAACAAGATATGGTGAGGGGAGCAAACGAATCTAACAATTATTAGTTTGTTTGCTTTAGCATCACGAACGGCTCTCCTTCTTTCTAACCAAATGTCAAATCTCTTCATCTTCAATTTCTTAATTTTTCTTCTGCTTTTGAGTTAGATCTGAGCTTCTGGTTTTGGATTTCGAATTTGGATCTTGCTGCTTGCTACCGTACTTGGTATCTTATGTTAGCAGCTACAATTTATGATTTTAAGATAATGTTTTGTAGTAGAGCTGTCAGAATATTAATCTCTATTAGTGTTTTTGCGAAATATTTACCACTGGTTATCATATTGGTGTAGTTTAAGGCATCAAAAATTTCTGCCAAACTTAATAAGAGGGGTCTTATAATTTCTCAACCTTCTGTGTTTTTTTTGACAGTTCTGATGTAGAAGAAGGCGGTGAGACGGTATTCCCTGCTGCAACTAAAAACAGCAGTTCTTTTTCATGGTATAACGAATTGTCAGACTACGGGAAGAAGGGACTTGCTGTAAAACCAAAAATGGGAGATGCCTTGCTTTTCTGGAGTATGAAACCAGATGCAACTCTAGACCCATCAAGTTTGCATGGTATATTTTCTCCTCTTTTCATATTATTCATACAATCATTTCTCTCTTCAAGAACATGCATATTTAGAATCCATACAAACTTCTGCAATTCATATTCTTTAAAATCGTTTTGCTGGTGAATAACAGCAGCAACCTTTTCCTCCCCTGTCACTTTGATATCTTTTAATGTTATCTTGAATTAGTATCTAGAAATACAATGGTGAAAGTTTTGGAGAAATATTGTAATGGGAATTCAATTCTACCTGAGTGATGTTGTTTACTTTTTTCGATTCTTTTGTATATACCGGAATTGCCATTTCATGTCTTTTATTTATATATTACACCAATAACTTTTACGTTCAAAAAGAAGCAACATAATTTGAATCAACATATCGTGGTTTGTAATTGTGCAGGTGGATGTTCTGTGATTAAAGGGAATAAATGGTCATCTACAAAATGGATGTATGTCAACGAGTATAAAATATAGTGTATCAAACTGAAGGCAAAAGGTAGAAACGTCATGCTAAAAAATACTCAGAAATGCACTTGACACTTTTTTTTCCTTCGATATAAAGAGGGTAATATAAATTATACCAATTATGCATGTCAGTTCAATATAACGATATTCTTTGCTTTTTTGCAGGTTGAACATACTATAGAGATTATTTGCCTTTGTCTACGTTGTATCCTTTACCAGTTAAAATAAAGCATGTTCGTTTACACATTACCTTTTTGTTTTGTTTTTATACTTGGATCACAGTTGAAATGTCCCAAGTCATACCCAAAAAATTGATGAAAAGGGAAGAAACTTCAGGTACCGTTAATTGTCTAATTTCATGGGACAAGATATTACTGAGCTTTATATTTTTTTTTCTATCAAACATATTTATTCATGCCTTTTGCATTGTACCACTATATATTTAATGTACATGTATATATGTATATGTACACACGCAATCCTTCTATAAGTTCGTTGTGTATATTTAATTTATAACTATAGAATAATTATGTAAGTTAGGAGCAAGTTCACACTTTTACTTAGCTTGCTAGAAAAGATCCAAGCTCCATAAGATTCCTTGGAATCAGTTGAGTCTTAGATTGAACATACATGATCTAAGCTTGAGTCAGGTTTACCACAGTGATCAAATTTGGATCAAACTGATAGAAATATACATATCAATGAGTATAGATATAGATAGTAAATATACATATAAATGAGTTTACAGATTTCACCCCATCATTAACCTAAGTGGGTAATGTTTTTAGTAGCATAGTTCAGTGGTCAAGTAAAGCTGATATTGAACTCTCAGGTGTGTGCTCTCTCTGCGTGGACTAATAATCCACTGTCTAATTTTCAACTTTAGTAGTTTGACATCATTGCCAAATATCAAAGCTTGATGTTGTCGTTTTCAATATATATTTAGATGAGGATGAAGTTTTGGTGTGATTGCCGCTTTAACTGAAAAATGAAACTGTCTACTTATTTGTAATCTTAAACCTTTTCGTACTCAATTTTCTATCAAAATATATAGAAAATACAGGTCCATATGATAGTTTATTATATCTCCAAATATATTCATAGCATTTTCTGATAAATTCAACATATTGATAACAAAACTGCATGTATCTTGTTATCCTCTTACATGTGATTCTTTAATTCCTCCTTTGGTTAAAGTCAGTTGATAACACAGTAAAAGAGACTTCTCAACTTTCAATATTTCCTGCAATTCGGTCATAATTTATCGATTCATTATCATGATACTCTCTATACATACATATATGCATACATATACGTACATACATATATTTATATATATCCAGCACCAAGACTTTTGTTAACAACCTGAGTGCCTTTACACTGTAATTGTTAATTCATCACTATAATTGTGTATTCATATTTTACTTTTAAATTTGCAGTTCTAAGGTTGACGAGCTTGAGAAAAGGTTGGCTGCGCTTAGAAATCCTTGAGTTGGGTATTCTTCTGGTCTAAAATCTTACCCTCCTAGTTCAAGTTCAGGATTGATGGTTTCCTTTTGTGTTTATACTTTAGCTAAGTACAGAATGAAATCTGGGTATGAATAAAGTAGCGCGTACACTTTTGTATGCATATAGTAATTAAATAATATTAAAAATGTGGAATATTAATAAGGATGTCACATTACTGAATTCATATATTGGAGCTTGAACAAACAGTAACAAATGTACAAGTGCTTACTGCTTGGATATTACTCTTTGGACATACAGGATATCCTGCCCAGATCTATCATGCAGCAGCAACTTTTGCAATGCAACTGCAATAGTTGCGAGACTAATTTTCTGATATGTATTACTTATAATAGGATCTTGTAAGTTATGATTTTCATAGTAGTGTCGTGTATGTCATTTGCAATATTAGTTCGATCTCTGTTTATATCAAGTAAAGAGAGAAGAACATAAATTTTATTGATGAAAGTCATGAAAGACCAAGTGGTTTGTCCATGAAAACAGTTACATGGTTCAAGAATTTTTTGGACGTGTCAAATATGTCACAGACCATAGTTTGAAATATGTTCATAGGGAAAAAAGCATCAATTTTATATGAAATCAAAGCATAGAAAATGAAATATATTTTCTAGAATCAAGCCATTTTCTTAAGTATAAAAGTTGCTACATTTGATATGTTTTATTGCAAAATCGTGCTTCATTACATTCTGACTAGCATTGTGCACTAATGTACATTCATGTTCAAATCAAAATTAAGAATAGGCGAGCATCCTTTCCAGCCTTATGTGCTATGAACACTTGCAAAGTGAAAACCGTATGGTTATTAACATGTTCTCTGTTCTTTGCAGGTGACTATCCTTTTCAGCCGCCGAAAATGCAGTTTATAACAAAAGTTTGGCATCCAAACATCAGTAGCCAAAATGGAGCAATCTTTTTGGATATATTTAAGGATGAATGGAGCCCAGCTCTTACTCTCAAGTCTGCACTTCGTTGTTTGTTCTCCTTTCTTTTATAATTTTTCTTGGATTTTCTGTTGTATTAATCTTAGTCAAAAGCATCATTTTATCCACGGTACAAAGTACACTTAAGCTAGAAAAAATGGTGCTTATGGGTTCAATAAACGTCTACTTTGTCTTTAATACCAATAAAGTATAACCAAAAAATATAGGTCTACTTTGTTTCAATAAAGCAAGACTTTTCTCAGCGATGCTATAAGTTTCTTTATAAGGAACTTCCTTTAGATACATACCTTAGATAATCTGTTAGAGAAATATTGTCTTTAATACCAATTTATCACAAATCTCCGTGGAAGCATCGGCTATAGGTGAGTTGAAACTAACTGGTCGAATAATCGAATTTAATTGAGTAATCCACAATCAAACAGGAAAATTTGAAATAAACAAAACGTAAATAAAATAAAGAGATTTACAGTGGTTCCGCTATCGACGAGTTAGTGTACATCCATCCTAAAGAAAAAAAAATTATTAATAATTTCAAAGAGAAGAGGTTGATATATTTGTTTTAATGAATGTGTAGTACAAGAATAGGGAAGAAATAGAACTTGAGGGAATGTCGATATCCAATGGATGAGTGCATTCATTTGATTTCAATGTACCAAAATTTATAAATTTGAATAATTCGTTTTTGTTCATAGGTTGCAGAATCGGAAGGGTTGATTCTTTCTAACAATATTGTGGTTGTTTGCTTTTCAATTGTAGTATTGTCAACCAAATTTGGTGATATTATTTTACAGTTATCTGGTCTTTATCAATCATTGAATGAAGCTGCAAAGGTTTTGAATATAGAAGCACCTGATCTGTACGTTCGCCAAAATCCTGTCCCAAATGCGTACACATTGGCAATTAGTGGTCGGAAACCTTTTATTATTGTCCATACAAGTTTAGTTGAGCTTCTAATAGGAAAAGAGCCGCAAGTAACTTTTGTTCCTACTTATCCTGATATGTATTTATTTCTTATTTATAGTTATTTTACCATAGCCCACCTAGCTTTCATTTGCTTTTAAAGGCAACACCAAATGGATTTGTTTGTGACCATAACTGGTATAACCAGGCTGTTTTAGCTCATGAACTGGGGCATTTAAAATGTGACCATGGTGTGTGGCTTACCTTTTCAAATATTCTAGCACTTGGAGCTTATAGTTTACCTCGTAATGCTTCTTTGCCCAAATATGTTTGTATTTATCTCATGTAAGGTACTGCAAAAAAAATTGATGACCTTACAAATTAACTATTAGGATTGGGTGGGCTGATTGCTCAAAATTTGGAAGAACAATTGTACAGGTGGACTGATTGCTATAAAAGACACTTTTTGTTGTAGTGAATTATCAGCAGCTCCTCTCTCAGTTGACTCAGTGTCGTGCCTTGCTAATCTTAGAGATAAACTATTGACAGAATTTGAAAGGAGCAAACTCCTTGATGACACTTTACTCGCACGCTTTCATGGCAATGCTGAAGCTTTAAATGGCATATAAGATATCTTCTTTAGAAAAATATTGTTAGCAACCTTAAGGATCAGGCTGCCAGTTTGGAGGCTGATATCAAAAGGAAGGATGAAACGATTTCTACACTGAAGTGTGAAGAGAAGTCCAATCCTTCAATCCACTTTGTTCAGAAAATGTTTGAACTCCTTCAACAAATAAGTGACTTAGAGATAAAACTGAAGGATAACCAAGCTCAATGCGAATCACTGGAATATATTATGGGGGATAATGTTCAGAGTATCGATTTACCGGCTCCTCGCGCTACTCCTTCTATTACTAGACCTACAAGGTCTGCTTCTCTTACCACTCAGAAATTCCCCACAATGACTAATCCTCCTCCTGGCTTAGAGGAGAGGATTGTGGGTGAATGGTGTAGGAAAGTCAAGTTTGAAGTAGCTAAGTGTTGTGATGAACAACAAAGGGTTAAATACTCACAACGTATAAACGAGTATGCTGCTAGAATTCAAGAGCTCGAGCGTGGAAACTACTTCCTTCAAAAGCGTGTCGCGGAATTAGAAAGAGAGAACAAAACCCTTAGAGGCGTGACAAGAGCTTTCAACCGCGCTCTAAAAACTAACATCGATGCAATCGACGATGCATGTAGGATAAGAAAGAAAGAAAAGAAACTCAAGGAAGTCCTTTGCATCGCAATTCGTCACATAGTTGATCCTTTGATTGCTGAAAATCTAAGCAAAGCTATTCAAGACTTGTGATAGACTTGTATTCTTAGAATGTATATACTTGTTTTGTATATTTGTAAATAATTCCATAAATCATGTAAATCATATATAAAATTTGTAAATATTACCTGATTTGTGATTCTTTTCTGTAATGTCATTTTTGAAATGCTTGTTTGATAGCTCATACTATTATTTTTGTATCTGCTGAATCTTTTTAGTCTTCTTTGCTGTCTTGATTTCCCTATAAAATATGAGGCAAACAATATCTCCATTGTTAGCTCGAAATTGACATATAAGTCTATGTATACCATTTGTGTAGATTAACAAATCATCATGTTAACCGCATGCAATGTAGTCTATACCAAATGTCTAAATCCCATCCTTAACCATGATGAGAAATAATTAAGAATTTAACTTCAACCATTTTTCTAGAATGTTTGAACTCTGTTGATAGGAAATCCAGCCCTGAAGCGGGAGTATAAATGTGAGAAAGTCATTCTTTTAAGAGCTTAATATGAAAGAGTCTAAGATCATTATCCAAATATTTGCAATAGAAACCCAATAACCCGTTCTTGGGTATTAATAAAATTTGAAGATTTTGAAATCCAAAACCCAGATTCGGGCATTAGCGGAAACTATTAATAATAATCTTCATGAGAATATTCTTTGACCTAGATTCAAGCATATGTGATAGAAATCCATAATAGAAATTCACAATAGAAATTCCAAGCCTAGATTAGGGCAAGTAATAGTCTCGAACCCAGATTCAAGTATGATAAAGATCCAAAACCCAGATTTAGGTATTAGTAAATGAAGTCCATAAATGAAAGTCCCGAACCCAGATTCGGGTATAATAAAGACTATAAGTGATTGGACACGACCTGAAACCTAGATTCGGGTATTAATAGATGAGATCCTGAAATAAGAAACCCGAAACCTAGATTTGGGTATTTAATTGATGGAGTTTTGCTTTACTTCTTAGATTCTGTCTTCTTTGACATGTATGAACCCTTTAGGTCTTGTATGTATTCGTAATTCGATCAATTGCCTCTTGGGCTTGGACGCCTTAGTCCATTGGAGATATATCGCTTCTTGGGTTTGGACATCTCAGTCCATGATTTGAAGAGCCTCTTCTCGGGCTTGGACATCTTAGTCCATTGTTGGATGAGCCTCCTCTTGGGCTTGGACATCTTAATCCATTTTTGGATGAGCCTCTTCTTGGGCGTGGACATCTTAGTCCATTATTGTATGGTGCTCTTGGTTAGCTCATCTTAGAGGCAGGAACCAAGGACTTACCCGACCTCCCTTCAGGAGGCACCTTGACCTGGCCAGAGATGCGGTCAAGGGTTTGTCTGGTGCTTTAACCTGGCCATAGCGTGGCGCGGATAAAGGCTTACTCCGACCTCCCTCCAGGAAGCGCCCTGCCCTGGGCATAGCGTGGAGCGGACATGGGCTTGTTTGGTGCTTTACCCTGGCCATCTTATAGTGCAGATAAAGGCTTACTCCGTCCTCCCTCCAAGAGGTGCCTTGACCTGACCAGAGGCGTGACCAAAGGCTTGTCCGGTACTTTAACCTGGTCATCTTATGGCGCGATTAAACGTTTACTCTGCCCTCCCTCTAGGAGGTGCTCTGCCCTGGCCATCTTTGCACGGACAGAGGCTTTCTACCATCTTAGTTAGACTACCATCTTAGGTAGTATCCAAATATAAGGAGTATTTCACTCCCAACCATACAGATTTTTCTTAGAAAAGTAACTCTTTATTAATTTTTCTCACATTCTCATAACAAATTCTTTAATCTTTCCTTGACGGAAGAAATTGATTATCATCCCCTCTTGGGCTCTACAATGGTTGGTCTCATGTCCGTTCATCATGTGATAGTGATAGCAGGATCCCCCAAGATTCCTTTCATGTTTTGGCTTCTTTTTCTATGATACTGCCCATGTTGCTGCTTGGTAAGAGAAGTTCGCTTCATTATATTTTTTTCCATTATTACAACCATTTGAGTCATGTATCATACCACTATTATTTCAATTGTTGTATCATCCACATACATTATGATGTAGTCCCTCCACCTGCAAATATATATTTATAAAACACTTTCAAGTGTATCAGTAGTTCTTTATGTAATAATAAAAATTGGGTATATGATATATATTTTACCTTAGCAGCAAGATTAACGAAAATATCATGTACATTCAGCATTAACTTATGATAAATTTGTGAAAAATACTATCTTCGAGATGATGTAGTAAAATCCATAAATCATGTACATTTAGCATTAACAAACAATGTTTTAAAGTGAGTGAGTCATTTTCTAGGTTTTAATATCGATGTATTTGTATTTTCTTTGTAAAGTATGTTTCTACATATAGGAAATTGATCTGAATATCAGTTGAAGTAGCGAATCTAGTGCATCAAATGATATTGAACAAGAAGCTATTGAATGATAGTTAGCCATATTGGAAAGAAGTATTATTCAAGATGCATCCTAAGACAACCGTATAAAAACGACTCATTGAGTGGAAGAGAATATTTTTCTAATGTACTAAATAATTACAAGACTAGATGCTTGGATATGTTCCGTATTCATACAATTGTTCTACTAGATTTCTTTGAGTCGTTAAAGACTCGTGGGTTATTGCGTGATACACAACATGTCAAAGCGGAAGAACAAATATGCATACTCCTATACACAATTGGTCATAGTGATAGTAATAGAGTTGATTTCGATTGTTTTGAACATTATCCGGAAATAATTTCATGTCGTTTTTGAAATGTATTGAAGGCTTTATGCAAATTTGCTAAAGAAGTCATCATACCACCAGATTTCATGATAGCCTATCCATGCTTGAAAAGCAATGGTGATATATATTAGCCTTGGTTTAAGATATGTTTTTGTAGTAACTTATTGCATGCTTAGCCGATTGCTATCAAAAGTTGTTACTTCTATCAATATCTCTTATAGTGCAAATTGATCAAAAGTTTCAAGTTACATTTTTCGAAAAATCCTTGTAACGACCCATATTTTTAGCTATTTTAAATTATTAAATTTAATGTAATTATTAAATAAGGATAGTTAAAAATAAAAGATTAATGATTTTGAATGCAAGTTATTGGATATGAACTTGAATAAAATTTTGAAATAAACTAATTTTTAAGATTTAAGTAATAACAAGTACTGAAAGGAAATGCTATGTATTGAATGTGATTACAATCAATAGATGAATTAAATGATAAATGTTGAATTCGTTAAAGGTAAATAGAGTAATTGATTGATAACTAAATTTCATTTAAAATTTAATATTGCAATTTGTTGAAAATTGAACAATTAAACTGTTTAAATTTAATTTGAATATTATTTGAATAATTGAATTTTGAATTATTATGATTGAAAATGATATCGAAAGTTGATGTAAATTTTATTTAAACAACAATGAAGACTGTTTGCACAAAAAATGGGCAAACACCTCCAAGTCGTATGATTTAGTTGATTTTATGTTGTTTTTAGTGATCTGGATGATTTATGCAAATATGTAAAAAGTAGGGACTAAACTGTAAAAGACACACAGATTTATAGTGGTTCAGCCAGAATGTGCCTACGTCCACTTTATATATTATTTCTCCTTTCTTGTTCAGATTACAAGTACAAAGCTTTGATACAAGTATATGAAAGTTGTTTGAAAGTTCTATCCGTGCTTGAGCTCTCAAACTTGTCCCCCATTATTGTACCCCTGCCCCTCTATTTATAGAGTGAGGCTGGGGGTAGGGGTCTTGGATGTATATAGCTGCTGGTGGGCCTGGGCTGATGCACTCAGGCCTGGCAAAGTTGGTCCGGAATGCCTTGGTCCGGTGGAACTTGGTCCGGTGGGACATGGCTTTGGTTCGGCAGTGCTGTCTTGGAGTTGGTTCGGCAGGGATTGGCTTTGGTTCGGCAGTGCTGTCTTGGAGTTGGTTCGGCAGGGATTGGCTTTGGTTCGGCAGTGCTGTCTTGGAGTTGGTTCGGCAGGGATCGACTTTTGTTCGGCAGTGCTGTCTTGGAGTTGGTTCGGCAGGGATTGGCTTTGGTTCGGAAGTGCTGTCTTGGAGTTAGTTCGGCAGGGATTGGCTTTGGTTCGGCAGTGCTGTCTTGGAATTGGTTCGGTAGGGATTGGCCCGGTCGAAAACACACCCAACACTTGCCCCCCAAAGTAGGGCATGTGCATGCATATGGCGTGCTTTGCTTTAGGTCATTCATCCTGGACACACTCATCCGGTCAAGAATGCCGAACCAACTGATCCGATCGTTGATATTCGCCTATAAGTATGGACCTTATGCTTTCGTTATTCACTACCAACTGAAATAGCTGAACCACGCTTGACTACCGAATCAGGTGATTGCCGAATATCTCTTATGTTTTGAACCACCGAATGAACCTGTGGGGTATGAGTGCCGAATGAACCTTCGTGCCTTGAACTGCCGAATGAACCTGTGGGGTATGAGTGCCAAATGAACCTTCATGCCTTGAACTGCCGAATGAACCTGTGGGGTATGAGTGCCGAATGAAACTTTCGTGCCTTGAACTGCCGAATGAATTTGTGGGGTATGAGTGCCGAATGAACCTTCGTGCCTTGAACTGCCGAATGAATTTTTATGACTCGGAATACCGAACGAGACCCGGAGTTTGAATGCCGAACGAACCTTGAACCTTTTATGTTTCGAATTACAAATGAAATTCTAGATTGTATGCACTTGCTTGTTTATATCTCTACATCCTTTGTTTTAATGATGTACTCTTTTGTGTTGCAGATAATGTCTCATAAAGTTGAAACCCAATCAGAAAAGAAGAAATCCCAGGACAGAGAAGATCCTTCCGCAGTGCCCCCAGCTCAGTCAGGACCGGGACGTCATGGGCCCACCCCGAGGTCACTAGTAGATGGGTACAGCTCCCAGGAGCTTTTGAACTCACCTCCTGACTGTTTCCCTAGCTCTCTCAAAGGCGAGCAGTTTGATGTTATTTCTCGCTCCTTTGGGATTGGCAGAGCGCGCATGCTATTGCCGGGGGAGGGAGTGATGCCATATAATCCCCCAAAAGGATATTTCGCCCACAGTAGGTACCATTGTATGTGTGGGGCCATTCCCCCGATCAATGCTTGGATACTCAGCTTCATCACCTACTTGAAGGTGGCTCCCTTTCAGCTTTAGCCTAACTCCTACGCCATCCTGGTGAGCCTGTTTGTCATTTTCCAGAGGAGATACGGGCGTCCTCCCTCCAACTGGGAGATCCGGTATTTATACAATTTGAGAGGCTATAAGAAGGGGTCTCCATACATCAGCTTGGAATCAGCCGTTTCTTTCAAGCCGGTCCTGGACTTATATTCGAAGTTTAGCATGTTCAAGAAAGAATGGTTTTTCGTCAAGGATGACTCTGTCTCTATTCGTCGCTTCAGTTCCGGCTGTAAGTTTGAAGCTTATTTACCATTTCCGTTTTGACTGCAATGCTTCTTCTTATGTTTTTTTATTTCTTGCTAGCGACAGGTGGTTTTGCGGTCGTAGAGAATGACCGCCTGGTTCAGATGGCTGCGGAAATCGAAGCCATTTCGGGAAGGGATAGGTCGGCTTCTTACTTGATCAGGAACGCTACACTTCTAGGGCACAACCTGATTCTACCACATCAGTCCATGGTCAAGCAGAGAGACACGGCGGAGGAGAGGGCTGCCAAAGCTATAGGAGGGGCCACGGCGAAGAGAAGCAAAAGGAGACCCTTCTCGACGCATCCAGTCGCCCGAGGGAAGAAACTCAAGAAGTCCGATGGACCCTCTCCCAGCACACATCCAGATGTTCAAGAGGAGGAAAAAGTGGAGGGGGAAAAGGCGAGGATGAAGGAGGTGAGGCGGAGAGCAGAAGCGGTAGAGAAGGTGACGGTGATCGTCACGGCGATGATGGTGGCGAAGGACATGGCGGTGATGGCACCGGGGCTTTGCCTCCTGGGCAAGCAGGCGTGATTCAAGAGTGGACAGATGACGCTCTCCGCCAAGCCTTCGAAGAGTTGGAGGAAGGACCGGCCTTGGCGGAGAAGCCCAAGAAAGCTGATAAGGCCGGGACCAGCGCCGATTTATCTTCTGGGAGTGCTTCTACTGAGGCAACTTCTGCGATTCGAGGTGAATTTCTCTTTATTCCTTTTAATTCTTGAATGATGGCTCAATGCATGCTGGTGACACTTGGTTTTCATTCTAGGAGCGGGAAAAACGGCCAAGGCCTCAGATCTTCGGCACAGGCTTGAACAATACAGACTTTTCAAAGCTTCTGCCAAATCGAAGCCTCCTACTAACCGCCCTGGAGACGTAGTCGGCTATCGTCCTCTTCTTGGGGTTATTGAAGAAGATATACAAAAGAGGAAGAGGAGTCGATCTTCGCTTGAATCTCCTCCTGGCCCTCCGGCCCCACTCCAGCCTATTCACGATATTACGGAGGAGGATACTGAGTTTATGCCTTCCCCACATCCGTCTGAGAATCCAACCGCCACCCCGATAGATCACCCAGGCTTGGTTCGTAATCCGTTTGCGGGTCATCCAGACCTAGACCGGGCCTTTCATGACATCTCCTTCGATGAGGTTACTGGTGAGCAACTTCTCCCTCGCAATCCTATGGTACGGGTGCTTGACGAAGCTAAGTCCCTGGACCTTGATTTGCTTACCACCCAGGTTGTAACTCTGGGGGATGAAGCTAAGGCGAACATCGACCGGGTTGCCGAGGAGGCCAGGAAATTGATGGGGCATCATGCCCGACTAGTCAAGGCCGGGGAGGAAATTGGGAGTGCCAACATTCGGCTACGGTTAATGGTCTCCGACCAGGCTAAGCAGCTTGCTGATCAAGCCATTCAAATTTCTCAGCACGAGGCCACATCCAGGCAACTGAAGAAGACTATGGAAGAGGCCAGCAGGGCAGAGTTGCGAAAAATGGAGGCCGCTTGCAAGGAGCGGATTGACATAGCCATTGCGACGGTGGATGAGGTTCGACAAGCGGACCTCGAGCGGGTACAGGAATTATCGGGGAGACTTGAGGCCACGGAGCTTGCTCAGTCCAGGTTGAAGGAGGAGATGGAGGCGATGAGGATATCCCTTCAGGCAGACCGCTCACGATACCGATCGGAGAGGGATGTTGCCGTTGCTAAGCTGCGTGCTTCTGAGGCCCGAATGAGGGAGCTTGAGGAAAATGAGGGGATGATGGATGAGATGCTCCAGGATATGTATTTCCGCACTTGGAAATTGGGTAACTTATCCTGGATGGATGATTACCCCCGAGTTATGGCCAGGATTTATCTCTGGGCTCTGGAAGAGGCTAGGGCTGATGCGGATAAAGAGAGTGGTGCGGTCTTCAAAATGGATGTGGTCACTGACCAGTTTACCAAGGAGGAGAAGGTGGCGGTGAAGGAGGGTATGTGGCTGCTTGCCGCTGAGGAGGCAGGTGCGCAGGTAGAGGATGATTGTAACGACCCTGAATTTTTGACATTTTAAAAGTGACTATTTAATTGAGTTTAAATATTCGAATGGTAATTTAATTTGAAATTCAGATATCAGAATGAATTCGGCGATTAAATCATTGAATCTGGGTAAAAAAAATTTGAATTGTCAGTTTTAAGCTGATTAAAAATAATATTAAGTCTTAGAAAATTCATATTGATAATTCTGAAGGTAATAGAACTTTCAGAATTGAAATTGAAACTGTTTAGTTCAGTTTTGAAATTGTATCGTTTAATCGATATTTAAAAATAGCGTTCCGGGGCACAGTCTCGGAATTCAACGAAACTAGTTCCATTGGATCCGTAATATTGTATTATTATCGGATTTCAATTTTCGTATTGTTTGGAGTGATCGTTTAGCCGTACGATAAGCAAACGCACTGAAATTAAATCAAAAATTTAATATTTTAACTGGGTCCAAAAAGTTATCTTCTCCATACGATGGAATTTGGAGCCGAAACCTTTTCCATTGCGTTCGGAATAGGCGTATAACATTACAAACGCTTAGCGGCACGCCTCGATTGGATGTCAAATTTTGAATTGCGATTTCGAGACGTTTAGATTCAAATGATATTTTTTTGTTCCATTCACATCAACTTTTCCTTTTCAACCACCCTACCCCGTAAGACAAGCCATCCTACATTGTACCATCCACGTTTATTCGTGTCTCCTTTTTCCTTTCCATCCGAACTAAACAAAAGAAAAAAAAAGAAACGAACAAAGAAAAATGGCAGACGAATCAAAAGGAAATAAAATAAAATCGAATAGCCGAGCCTTCTTCCTCATTTCAAAATCAGTTCTCGCGATCGGGTTTTGGGAGGGGAGCGACTTCGTTGTTTCGTGACAGCAAGGGAGGCGCTCGTGCAACCAGAAAGGCGGCGACGTCGCGATCGAGATTTAGGGATTCGCGTGGGCTCGTCAGTGAAGGGGAGACGATGTCGAAGCGCGTGGAGTTGGGGTAGTCGCAAATCGAACTGGCAATTGAAATCGAATTTGCGTGGGAGTCTCGACGTCGATGGCACGCTGGGTAGGTCGAGATGAAGGTAGTCGCGATGCTGGTTGCGGCGACGGGCTGGGGAAGCCATGGATGGAAAGGCGATATCAAGGAGGGAGCACAGGCGCGTTCGTGTTTGTAGTCGTATCTCGCGAAGCAGATCTGGGAAGCCTCATGGTCGCACGAGCAGTTCGAAGTGATAGGATAGCCGGAGATGGATGATCGATCGATGGGTTACAGTGATGTTCGAGCGTGTTCGTTCGTGGTCACGATTCCTGCTGAGGGTTCTCGAGCAAGGCCGTGAGTGCCTGGGGTTGCTTTGGCCGTAAGGTACGAGATGTTTCATTTCTAATTAAAATTAACATGAATAAAAGATGTTCAGGCACATTTATATGTACAGTTTGTTTCTATACAGTGAGGTATTAAAATAAAAATGCTGAATTTGAGAAATCAGTGATCTGTAGGCGTATTTTACTTACTGTAAATTTTAAAGATGTAACTTAAGGAAATTCACAGTAGGATAAATATATAGAATGTTTAAATTTTAAAGTTTAAATCTGATAAGTATATACAGATTTTGAAAATATAGATTTATATATATCTAGCCCACTGTTCTTTTAGGAAATATTTTGTTAAAAGAAAATTTGTTCAAATAAAATTTTTTGTTTAAAATTTAGATTGTTAATTTAAATTAAAATCATTGGCAAATTAAATTTATTAAATGGGAAATTTATTGTTCGATGTTCGAATATTAATTAAATCATCTAATATTTATTCAAGGTCAAAATCTGAAAGGAAACAAGTTTGGAATGGAAATGGACTGCAAATTAAAAAATAAAAGTAAAGGTGAGATCTTCTCACTCAAATTGGAAAATTTGATTTTACAGTTATTGATTGATGATTGACTGTTTGGATGTGATATTAGATATAGTAGGATATATCTATATATATAGCAATATATACATATTGGCATATGTATATATTGGATTGATTGATTTCCCGCATTATATAGCCGATGAGACCATATTGCGCCGTTAGTAAGCGGATGATATATTTTTATAAATTCCATATACCGCGATATTCCACCTCGAAGTGGAATTGGTATTGTGCTAACATCTGTGGATGCAGGGAAACAGGTTGGAGGGATCCAACAGGATTCCTCAAAACATTTGAATTGATTTCATATGTTGTTTGATTGATTATTTATAATCTGTGTACGATTATATCTGTGATTGAATTTGTTGAAGGCTATAATTTAGCCGAATGTATTTTTGGTATCGTTGGATACCAGAAATGGATGAGATTGGATTTCTGAAATTAAAATTAAATTTTAGATGGTTTGGAAAAATAAAAGAATTTATTTAAAAGGAGATAAATTTGTTCGAAATCAAATTGATAATTGATTGGGTATTTGAAATAAATCTTTTGAGAAATCGATATAAAATTTATTTGATGTTGAATGAAAATTGATTTTTGTGTTGAGAATAAATTTGGAAATTGATTTGTAAAAATGATTTGGTATTTGGGATTAAAAGTTAGAATCAATTTGAAATATGATTCGGTGTTGGAAGTAAATTCAGAAATCAATTTGGAATTCGATTTGGGATTTGAAATAAATTGAGAAATCAATTTGAAAGCTGATTTGGTGTTAAAAGTAAATATTTGAGAATGTAAATTCAGAATAGAATTTATAAAGGGAAGGGAAATTTGTTTTAAAAATAAATATTGATTTATTTTTAAAGTGTGGAAAATATGATTTGAAATCGGATTTTCAAAGTGATGAAGTGTGGAAATAAATTTACAGATTTGAAATGTAAATTTGAAATAAATCGATAAGGATTTATCTAATTGGTTTAAATGGACCATAATATGATTTGAAATTGATTTTCAAATGTGAAGTGTGAAATATGATTTGAAATGGATTTTTCAAATGTGAAGTGTGGAAAAATATATATCTTGTGAAAAGATTTGAAATTTAATAATTTGGGAAAAATTATTTAAATTGGTTAATTGTTGTGAATGTTGTTGATAGTTAAATAACCGACTATCAATATTTCCCTTTGAAATGGCACTTGATTTGTTTTTTTTAAACAAACGCGCACTATTCGGGTTAGCCGGGAAAAGACCTTTGTGTCATATAACCTATTCCGAATTAGTGATATGACGATATGGATCGTATTGAAGACCGGTGGTGAAGACCGGATATTTTCGAAAATGAAAGGACCACCTATCGAATGTCTCTGCACCGAGTTGCTCCGGTATAGAGATTTATATCACTCTTTTTGTGATGGGAAGTCCGGACGTGATTAGTGAATATCCGGATTGCAAGGGCTTCTTTGGAAGTGCCTTCGGTTCTGTTCGATCCCGTAACGGACTTGTATGGATGTGTGTCTGACATTACACTTTGAGATGTAAAGCTGGTTTCTATCAAATACATTTCTGTTGGTGGCGGAGAATTTATTCTCTTAGCTTAACACCCTTCTCTGAGACGTACGAGCTCAGAGGTTATGTAGTTGATGGTTACTAGTGATACATTCCCAATTTGGTAATGTGGCATACGAAGTGCTATTGATCATTTGTTGGTCAAAGCGTGGCTTTGTGAAAAAGCGTGGCTTTGTGAAAAAGCGTGGCTTTGTGAAAAAGCGTGGCTTTGTGAAAAAGCGTAGCTTTGTGGACGAGACTTCGTCGAGCCTCACAACCCGGTAATGGTCGAAACAGGAATGTTGCGACGAAGGTTTGTAGGGGTAGCGCCCCTAAGGTATGTCATTTCCTTCTGGATAAAAGGTGATATCATGGTATGGAGCCCAGATATTTTACCTATGTTGATTATATTTTGTGGTTGTGGCTTTGTGATTGAGGATCCTCGAATAAAGGTCGGTGACGACCGGGGGATGACATGACTCGTGTGTTAGTTACCTAGTTACAGCTGTACAGCGTGAGGTAGCGTCAGTGTGTTAGTTACCTAGTTACAGCTGTACAGCGTGAGGTAGCGTCGGCCTTTTGTTTGCAGAGATCCGGTTAGGATCCGGGGCGTCTTTCCAGAGGCGTTCTATTTCGGTATAAGGAAGTTCCTTTGCCTGACCATTTGTTGGAAATCCAAAGAAACAATACGAACCCTGTACGGTTTTTAATTGTATTACCTGCTATGGAATGTGGCAGTAACCTTCTATTGAATGTAGTAGCTATAGTAGGCATACAACAATGGTTGTGTGTTGGCTAAGATTGATATTATACTTTCGAAATGTTTTCCACACTAGACATTAATAATAATATCAATTGATTTTTCGTAGTAAGCATTTTTGACTATCATAAGGGGAAATCTCCTCCAACTCTGCGTTTGCATTGTGTGTGTGGCGGGAGGCCTTATGGTAGTTTCATTTTCCAAAAGCATTGCGAATCTTTTTTATTTTCTTTACGAAAATAACTGTTTTACGATCTCAAACCAGTCACCATGACTGACTCGGAGTTTATTGTTCCCTTTCTAAACTCTGGGTGCCCATAATTTTCCACACGGGCAGTCTAGAGTTGTTTTATCAGGATATTCTGGAGCTTTGGAGATAAGTTGGATGGCGAAGCGTACTACCGTACTTGTTTATTATTTCCGCTGTGTATTCTGTATGTGGACAAGTTTATATAACTGTCCAGTGATGTGTATTGTTGTAAACTCTGATGATTGATGTATGTATAAACTGGTATAGTCTTTTGTTTTAAAGATTATTGATTCATCTATTATATATTGTTCCGCTGTGAATGTGAGATTCTGATATTGTTTCTGTTTCTGTTCTTTCTTTTCTTCTGTCTTCTTCTACCTCTTCTTTTTAACCCTAATGGTTCGGTTTTCCGGCATTTGATTGCGCGGCATTTGATACAGTGGACGTATTAATGTCGACTTTCGAGCGTCGAAAAGTCGAGTCGTTACAAGTGGTATCAAAGCATCCGATTAAGCGACAACCCTTGGCTCTGTTGGGTGTTACTCATTAGAGATAGAGTCAGTAGTACTCTAGAATGAGTGTGAGTGTAATAATAGATATGAGCGCGTATTTGTTAGTGAATCAAAATTTGTTTTGTTTTGTGTTGACTTATCAGTTGATTGTTTATAGATTCTGGTCGGTGCAGTCTGGACAACTGTAATCGATAGGGATTTCTAAACTCTTAAACAAGATAAACCGACACAGTATTGTTTTAAATAGGGTAAATGAAATAATTTTACCCAAAACTATTTTTGTATAGAAAAGAAATGATTTTCTATGAATTATCATAGTATATGGATGTTTGGTTGTTAAGAAGTGATAGTATCAAATTATTATCACTGTTATATGAAAAACCAATAAGAAATAAAATGATATAACCAAAAATTTGAAGATAAATTCATTTCACCAATGAAATTTATAAATATGAATTGAAAGATAAGTAAATAAAATCCATATACGAATGAGATTTGGAAATGTGAATTGTAAATGTAATTTACAAATTAAAATAGAATTCCAAAAAGAATATTTGAAAATAAATTCATTAATGGAATGTAAATAAGTTTGATAACTTATAAAATATTTGAAATTGGATTGGAATAAGATTCAAATTGGAAAATGAATGAATTTATGAATGAACAAATGAAGCTACATTTGTAAATAAATGAATTGGAATTGAAAAATGAAATGATATTTGATTTGAATCAAGTTGAATAAAAATCCAAACTTGGAGGAATAAAACAAAATGGATTGAATTCGAGTAAACTAACTTGATAAATTATTAATTCATGAAATAGTGAATTGGAAGTTGAGTCAATAAATCAAAATTTAATTGAGAGTTGAATCAAATGGTTTGAATTTGTATATAAATTCAAGTAAGTAAGAAAGAAAAATAGATTGAAATTTCCTTATTATTGATAAAATAAATTCGAGACGAATTGAATATGGAAATTTGAAATTTAAAATGGATGGGTGAATATACTAATTAAATTAGTAGATGGAATAGATTTGAATGGTTTTCAATGAGATTTGAGTGGAATGCCAATTAAAATTGACTGGAATCAATTGGAAATGCAGTACTATACATATATGACTTATTATGTTTTCCAAACTAAGGATATGAAAAAGTACCTTCCATTGAAAAAAATGTGAAGGTGTTGGAACTCAGTATGAGTATCCATTTGATCATGATGGGATCATGTTGATTGATCACGATGTGTGCAAGCGAAATTCGAGGGGTGTGATGCCCACAGTTATAAGCGATTCCACTGGGATAGTGGCGCAACCGCCGTGTAAACTGCGATCTAGATGCTATAGCGAAATTCGAGGGGCGAGATGCCTACGGTTACAAGCGATTCCACTGGGATAGTGGTGTAACCGCCGTGTGAACTACGATCTATGGAAACAACCATGGCGAAATTCAAGAGATGTGAAATCTACAGTTACAAGTGATTCTACTGGGATAGTGGCACAACCGCCGAGTAACTGTGATCCATGGGGGAACGTGCTTTCCATATCCATTTGTAAAAGGATTTTTAAGTGTTTTCACTGGGAGTTAGAAAATTTTTGAGAAATTTTGGATAATTTAAAAATTCGAATTTAAATTTAAATTTGAATTGTAAAGTAAAATAAAGTTGTTTGAAACTTATGGAAAAGTTTGGAAAGTTAGTTGAAGCAATAGTGGGTTGTTAATAAAAAGATTTGTTTTGATAAATTGATAAAACTATTTAGATTTTGAAAAACAGTAGACGAGTTAAGGACCATTTTTCCTAACTTGTAATTTCGGGACGAAATTCTTTTAAGGGGGAAGATTGTAACGACCCTGAATTTTTGACATTTTAAAAGTGACTATTTAATTGAGTTTAAATATTCGAATGGTAATTTAATTTGAAATTCAGATATCAGAATGAATTCGGCGATTAAATCATTGAATCTGGGTAAAAAAAATTTGAATTGTCAGTTTTAAGCTGATTAAAAATAATATTAAGTCTTAGAAAATTCATATTGATAATTCTGAAGGTAATAGAACTTTCAGAATTGAAATTGAAACTGTTTAGTTCAGTTTTGAAATTGTATCGTTTAATCGATATTTAAAAATAGCGTTCCGGGGCACAGTCTCGGAATTCAACGAAACTAGTTCCATTGGATCCGTAATATTGTATTATTATCGGATTTCAATTTTCGTATTGTTTGGAGTGATCGTTTAGCCGTACGATAAGCAAACGCACTGAAATTAAATCAAAAATTTAATATTTTAACTGGGTCCAAAAAGTTATCTTCTCCATACGATGGAATTTGGAGCCGAAACCTTTTCCATTGTGTTCGGAATAGGCGTATAACATTACAAACGCTTAGCGGCACGCCTCAATTGGATGTCAAATTTTGAATTGCGATTTCGAGACGTTTAGATTCAAATGATATTTTTTTGTTCCATTCACATCAACTTTTCCTTTTCAACCACCCTACCCCGTAAGACAAGCCATCCTACATTGTACCATCCACGTTTATTCGTGTCTCCTTTTTCCTTTCCATCCGAACTAAACAAAAGAAAAAAAAAGAAACGAACAAAGAAAAATGGCAGACGAATCAAAAGGAAATAAAATAAAATCGAATAGCCGAGCCTTCTTCCTCATTTCAAAATCAGTTCTCGCGATCGGGTTTTGGGAGGGGAGCGACTTCGTTGTTTCGTGACAGCAAGGGAGGCGCTCGTGCAACCAGAAAGGCGGCGACGTCGCGATCGAGATTTAGGGATTCGCGTGGGCTCGTCAGTGAAGGGGAGACGATGTCGAAGCGCGTGGAGTTGGGGTGGTCGCAAATCGAACTGGCAATTGAAATCGAATTTGCGTGGGAGTCTCGACGTCGATGGCACGCTGGGTAGGTCGAGATGAAGGTAGTCGCGATGCTGGTTGCGGCGACGGGCTGGGGAAGCCATGGATGGAAAGGCGATATCAAGGAGGGAGCATAGGCGCGTTCGTGTTCGAAGTCGTATCTCGCGAAGCAGATCTGGGAAGCCTCGTGGTCGCACGAGCAGTTCGAAGTGATAGGATAGCCGGAGATGGATGATCGATCGATGGGGTACAGTGATGTTCGAGCGTGTTCGTTCGTGGTCACGATTCCTGCTGAGGGTTCTCGAGCAAGGTCGTGAGTGCCTGGGGTTGCTTTGGCCATAAGGTACAAGATGTTTCATTTATAATTAAAATTAACATGAATAAAAGATGTTCAGGCACATTTATATGTACAGTTTGTTTCTATACAGTGAGGTATTAAAATAAAAATGCTGAATTTGAGAAATCAGTGATCTGTAGGCGTATTTTACTTACTGTAAATTTTAAAGATGTAACTTAAGGAAATTCACAGTAGGATAAATATATAGAATGTTTCTATTTTAAAGTTTAAATCTGATAAGTATATACAGATTTTGAAAATATAGATTTATATATATCTAGCCCACTGTTCTTTTAGGAAATATTTTGTTAAAAGAAAATTTGTTCAAATAAAATTTTTTGTTTAAAATTTAGATTGTTAATTTAAATTAAAATCATTGGCAAATTAAATTTATTAAATGGGAAATTTATTGTTCGATGTTCGAATATTAATTAAATCATCTAATATTTATTCAAGGTCAAAATCTGAAAGGAAACAAGTTTGGAATGGAAATGGACTGCAAATTAAAAAATAAAAGCAAAGGTGAGATCTTCTCGCTCAAATTGGAAAATTTGATTTTACAGTTATTGATTGATGATTGACTGTTTGGATGTGATATTAGATATAGTAGGATATATCTATATATATAGCAATATATACATATTGGCATATGTATATATTGGATTGATTGATTTCCCGCATTATATAGCGGATGAGACCCTATTGCGCCGTTAGTAAGCGGATGATATATTTTTATAAATCCCATATACCGCGATTTTCCACCTCGAAGTGGAATTGGTATTGTGCTAACATCTGTGGATGCAGGGAAACAGGTTGGAGGGATCTAACAGGATTCCTCAAAACATTTGAATTGATTTCATATGTTGTTTGATTGATTATTTATAATCTGTGTATGATTATATCTTTGATTGAATTTGTTGAAGGCTATAATTTAGCCGAATGTATTTTTGGTATCGTTGGATACCAGAAATGGATGAGATTGGATTTCTGAAATTAAAATTAAATTTTAGATGGTTTGGAAAAATAAAAGAATTTATTTAAAAGGAGATAAATTTGTTCGAAACCAAATTGATAATTGATTGGGTATTTGAAATAAATCTTTTGAGAAATCGATATAAAATTTATTTGATGTTAAATGAAAATTGATTTTTGTTTTGAGAATAAATTTGGAAATCGATTTGTAAAAATGATTTGGTATTTGGGATTAAAATTTAGAATCAATTTGAAATATGATTCGGTGTTGGAAGTAAATTCAGAAATCAATTTGGAATTCGATTTGGGATTTGAAATAAATTGAGAAATCAATTTGAAAGCTGATTTGGTGTTAAAAGTAAATATTTGAGAATGTAAATTCAGAATAGAATTTATAAAGGGAAGGGAAATTTGTTTTAAAAATAAATATTGATTTATTTTTAAAGTGTGGAAAATATGATTTGAAATCGGATTTTCAAAGTGATGAAGTGTGGAAATAAATTTACAGATTTGAAATGTAAATTTGAAATAAATCGATAAGGATTTATCTAATTGGTTTAAATGGACCATAATATGATTTGAAATTGATTTTCAAATGTGAAGTGTGAAATATGATTTGAAATGGATTTTTCAAATGTGAAGTGTGGAAAAATATATATCTTGTGAAAAGATTTGAAATTTAATATTTTGGGAAAATTATTTAAATTGGTTGATTGTTGTGAATGTTATTGATAGTTAAATAACCGACTATCAATATTTGCCTTTGAAATGGCACTTGATTTGTTTTTTTAAACAAACGCGCATTATTCGGGTTAGTCGGGAAAAGACCTTTGTGTCATATAACCCATTCCGAATTAGTGATATGGCGATATGGATCGTATTGAAGACCGGTGGTGAAGACCGAATATTTTCGAAAATGAAAGGACAACCTGTCGAATGTCTCTGCACCGATTTGCTCCGGTATAGAGATTTATATCACTCTTTTTGTGATGGGAAGTCCGGACGTGATTAGTAAATATCCGGATTGCAAGGGCTTCTTTGGAAGTGCCTTCGGTTCCGTTCGATCCCGGAATGGACTTGTATGGATGTGTGTCTGACATTACACTTTGATATGTAAAGCTGGTTTCTATCAAATACATTTCTGTTGGTGGCGGAGAATTTATTCTCTTAGCTTAACACCCTTCTTTGAGACGTACGAGCTCAGAGGTTATGTAGTTGATGGTTACTAGTGATACATTCCCAATTTGGTAATGTGGCATACGAAGTGCTATTGATCATTTGTTGGTCAAAGCGTTGCTTTTTGAAAAAGCGTTGCTTTGTGAAAAAGCGTGGCTTTGTGAAAAAGCGTAGCTTTGTGAACGAGACTTCGTCAAGCCTCACAACCCGGTAATGGTCGAAACAGGAATGTTGCGACAAAGGTTTGTAGGGGTAGCGCCCCTAGGGTATGTCATTTCCTTCTGGATAAAAGGTGATATCATGCTATGGAGCCCAGATATTTTACCTATGTTGATTATATTTTGTGGTTGTGGCTTTGTGATTGAGGATCCTCGGATAAAGGTCGGTGACGACCGGGGGATGACATGACTCGTGTGTTAGTTACCTAGTTACAGCTGTACAGCGTGAGGTAGCGTCAGTGTGTTAGTTACCTAGTTACAACTGTACAGCATGAGGTAGCGTCAGTGTGTTAGTTACCTAGTTACAGCTGTACAACATGAGGTAGTGTCGGCCTTTTGTTTGCAGAGATCCGGTTAGGATCCGGGGCGTCTTTCTAGAGGCGTTCTATTTCGGTATTAGGAAGTTCCTTTGCCTGACCATTTGTTGGAAATCCAAAGAAACAATACGAACCCTGCACGGTTTTTAATTGTATTACCTGCTATGGAATGTGGCGGTAACCTGCTATTGAACGTAGTAGCTATAGTAGGCATACAACAATGGTTGTATGTTGGCTAAGATTGATATTATACTTTCGAAATGTTTTCCACACTAGACATTAATAATAATATCAATTGATTTTGCGTAGTAAGCATTTTTGACTATCATAAGGGGAAATCTCCTCCAATTCTGCGTTTGCATTGTGTGTGTGGCGGGAGGCCTTATGGTAGTTTCATTTTCCAAAAGCATTGCGAATCTGTTTTATTTTCTTTGCGAAAATAAATGTTTTACGATCTCACACCAGTCACCATGACTGACTCGGAGTTTATTGTTCCCTTTCTAAACTCTGGGTGCCCATAATTTTCCACACGGGTAGTCTAGAGTTGTTTTATCAGGAAATTCTGGATATTCTGGAGCTTTGGAGATAAGCTGGATGGCGAAGCGTACTACCGTACTTGTTTATTATTTCCGCTGTGTATTCTGTATGTGGACAAGTTTATATAACTGTCCAGTGATGTGTATTGTTGTAAACTCTGATGATTGATGTATGTATAAACTGGTATAGTCTTTTGTTTTAAAGATTATTGATTCGTCTATTATATATTGTTCCGCTGCGAATGTGAGATTCTGATATTGTTTCTATTTCTGTTCTTTCTTTTCTTCAATCTTCTTCTACCTCTTCTTTTTAACCCTAATGGTTCGGTTTTCCGGCATTTGATTGCGCGGCATTTGATACAGTGGACGTATTAATGTCGACTTTCGAGCGTCGAAAAGTCGAGTCATTACAATGATGATCAGGATGGTTAGGAAGTAGGCGCTGGTAAGTTTTCCCTTCTAGTCTTTCTGTTAACTTGGTTGCTTATCACTAATGAATTCTTTCTTTGACCGGACGGGTGGGCAACAGGACAAGGGTAAAGCTCCGACGCAGCCGGCTCCTTGATTTGACCTGGATATCTTTTTGTGGACTTGACATTGTTGTATATGTTAGTCTCAAAACAGTAACGTAATTTTTAGGTTGTAATTATGTTACTTGTAATAAACAACATTATTCTTGATGTGTAATTTTTTAACTTTAGCTGATTCTGTCGTATTTGAATGCTTTTGTTATTTCGACATGTTGTATGAGAAATATAGCTATGCATATGCTTGTAATTCAGTTGTGTTTGATGTCAAGTTCTTGCTTAAAACATAATTTCATGTCTTGCAATGTTAGTGTGGTGTGTGAATAAATTATAGCCACATATTTATACACAGAAGAAGAAAATACCACCCTTCATATTTTACTTGTAGATGGCAGCTTTGAATGTCTTGTGTGACTGAGTATGGAATGCGGCCTAGTGTCCTGTTGTGAGTTCCCACTCCCATTAGCGAATGTCTCCTATTCTGTGTCCTGTACTTTAGGGATCGTTATAGAGGATAGGAGGAAAGTTTTTTTTAAATATAATTGAAATATGGGAAATGGTAAAACTTCCAATCACGGAAGGCCTTCGATGTGCTTAAGTTCGTGGCAAACGGGCTTTGTAGTCACTTTCCCTAGCTGTGGGTCGTAGAGACATTTGTCACCCATCTTACGCCTCCGCGGGGAGTTAATCTTTTTTACCACAGCCGTACTTAAGACACATTGGAGCCGAGATCGCGCACAGTAACTACCCGGGCCATTATGGCCCGTAATCGTGGGTATTATTTGATTTACTATGGTCGGCTAGCGTGGGTGCCGATCGTCAACCGTGAACTAACCCTGGCTGGCCACACCTTATGTTGGGGCTTAATGTAGGTTCACAGCTGCCGGCGAGCCGAACGCCATAATGAGCTGCCTTGGCTATAGTCGACCTTCTCAGTGGCTTATAATCGGCTCATTACAGTTGGCTTTAAGGGCCGTCGCGAGCAATGAGTTAAACCGCAACAGAGGGATGCCGGAGCAAAAGTGTCTCATTGGTGAGGGCATAGATTCGCATAGTACCTGTTAGGTCTTGTCTAGGTGAAAACGCGCTATGGAGCGCCTTGAATGGAAATGCTATATGCACAGGATTTTGTTCAACAGAAAAGGATAAAGTTAACAAGCAGCCAAAATATAAAGGAAAAAGAGGCAAGGTTTTTAAAGTGGTTCGGCACGAAAATGCCTACGTCCACTGATTCTCTTTGTTAATTCACTTCATATGGGCAGTACAAGTTAAGAGAAGTATCGACGATGGTGTTGGATGTTCCATGCCCTCTGGAACACCTCCCCGTCTACTGTTGACAAAATGTAAGCTCCATTATGGAGATCTTTATGAATTACATATGGTCCGTCCCATATTGGATCTAGCGCTCCGGGGCGCGGGAAGATTCGCTTGAGGACAAGATCTCCCTCTTGTAAGCTACGATGCTTGACTTTGGAGTTGTATTGCGCTACCACTTTTTGCTTGTGAGCTGATGTTTTGAGTGCTGCATCGTTTCTTCTCTCTTCAATTAGATCCAAAGACATGTGGAGGAGTTCTTCGTTTTCTTCTGGGTTATAGTGGATCCTACGGTGGGAAGGCACTATAGTTTCAACTGGGAGCATAGCCTCCGATCCATATGCCAAAGAGAAAGGAGTATGCCCCGTTGATGTTCTGAAAGATGTGCGATAGGCCCACAGTGCTGTAGGAAGTTCATCCACCCAAGCGCCTTTTGACTTTTCGAGTTTCTTTTTTATTAGAGTTTTGAGAATTTTGTTGACGGCTTCGACTTGTCCGTTTGCCTGGGGATAAGCTACGGATGAGAAGCTTTTGTGAATTCCATGCTCTTGGCACCAGTGGAGGGTGGTGTCAAGAGTGTGGGGCCAGAGGGGTGTGTGCGGCCCGGGTTTGCGTGGCAAAGCAGGTGGAGGTAAAGACTTCGGCCAAAGGTGGGAAGTTTCAGTTTGGGCAGAGCATTTTAATGGCGACAGGCTTGACAAGGAAATGGTCTGGAAATAGAAGGAAGAAGTACCATTTCAAATGAAAAGTAATAAAATAGACAAGGCAAGCATTTTTTTGTATTATGAACATACGTTGGATTATCTATTTCTTTATTGCAGATAAGCAAGAAACAGTGAGGCAATGCAGCGAAACCAGGAAAGTGAATGGGCAAATCAAGGTCATAATGAACGGTTGGAGATGAATAGGCTGTCAATATGAAATAAGTATTATTTCTAGCCGTTTAAAAGTGAAACGGTAGGTTATCAAAAGTCACGCCTACAAAAAAGCAAATATAAATGCAAACAGCTGAAATAATTAAAGGCAATTAATTGTTGCGTGTCAGTCACGGTTACAATTTGAAATGCAAAAGAATTCAAATGGTCACGGATCCGGTACCGATACGGTTCCTTAATTTATTGATTTCACAGTGTATCGTACGTCGAAACAAACGAACGAATATGCTGCAGAGATCAGCACGACAAAACGATCAAAACGGTATACCGATATTGGTGGTATGATCGAATTATAAAAATTCGAATTTTTCTACTAGGGGAAAATGTAGCAAAAACGCTGAAAAATAAGATCGACGGAGCTAAAGATGTCCAAATTTGGAAAAATAAAAAATGACTCCTTGCTCAGAAGATGGTTTACAATTTTTCTATATAAAAATATTCAGGTTTTGAAAACGTTTTATTTTCATCGCTTTTTAACTGATTAAATTGAAGTAAAATTACACACGAAATAAACTTTCATATTTTTGGATGAAAATTTACCAGTTGCTATGTTTAACTAGACGCGTTTCAAATATTAAATTTTTATTTCAAAATTTTATCGTTTAAAATTTCACAAAATTTCAACTAATTGTGTTATTAAAACGGTTAAAATTTACGGGTCGTTACAATTTAACTTAGAAGATAAAAATGTTATATCCTTTACTTTAAATTTACCACTTTTTTAAACAAGATTTTCAATTAGAATATACTTCATAATTAACACATATGAACCTTCCTATATACTGGTAAACCATTGTTATTGGTAATCAAACTTCATTTTTATTTTTGTTAAGACAAATAAATTTTCAAATATTTCAGTTTATTAACCAAAACTTATACTTATCCTATAGTGTTTCTTCAAAAATAAATCAAAATGCTAAAAATAAAATGTTTTTGAGATTTAGAAAATTTGAGATTTTTTTTAAGTTAAAATGAAATGAAAATTCAAAAATGCCATGAAACTTTAAAAAAAAAAATGAGACCCCCCACACTTAATTTTGATTGTGTCCCTACAGTCAATGCACGATATAATATGTTTAACAGGGAAAAATATGTACATATTTACAAAAGATTGTTAACATTTTCACTAGACGTAGCTTGGCTTATGAAGAATCATGAGCTCCTCCTCTTGGTTATTTGGCAATTCCAAGAAAGGTTTCAAATGATGACCGTTGACTTTGAAAATCGATCCATCCCTGGGGTTTTCTATTTCTACGGCACCATTTGGAAAAATAGTTCGTTCCACAAATAGTTTGGTCCATCTCGATTTAAGTTTCCCAGGGAATAAATGAAGTCTTGAGTCATATAAAAGAACTTTCTGGTTAGGCGATAACATTTTCTTAGGATTGACTTGTCATGAAAAACTTTTGTTCTTCCTTTGTAAATTTTTTCGTTTTCATATGCGTCGTTCCTAGGTTCTTCTAGTTCATTGAGTTGTAATTTTCAGTTTTTGCCGGCTTATCGAGATCAAAGTTTAAGTTCTTTATTGCCCACAACGCTTTATGTTCAATTTCAACAGGTAAATGGCAAGCTTTACCGTAATCTAAACGAAATGGGGACATCCCAAGGTTAGTTTTAAAAGCAGTACGGTAAGCCCAAAGCATGTCGGTCAATTTCTGAGACCAATCTTTTCGATTTTTGTTGATAGTTTTCTCCGAGATTTGTTTTATTTGATGATTTGAAACTTCAACTTGCTCACAAGTTTGAGGATGATATGGAGTGAATAACTTGTGGGTTATCGAGTATTTCTTCATTAATGTTTCAAAAGATCGATTGCAAAAATGGGTTCCGTTATCACTGATTATTGTGCGAGGTGTGCCGAACCTTGAAAAGATTTTTTCTTTGAGAAATTTCACATTCTATGGTCGCTAGTTTTGCAAGGAACGGTTTCGACCCATTTTGAGACGTAATCGACAGCGAGAAGGATATACAAGTTTCCAAAATAATTGGAAAAAGGTCCCATAAAGTCAATACCCCAAACATCAAAGATTTCGATCGTAAGAATGGGGTTTAAAGGAATCATATCTCATTGAGAAATTCGTCCAAGCATTTAACATCGATCGCAAGTTTTACAAAATTCAAACGAGTCTTTGAAAAGAGAAGGCCAATAGAAACCACAATGAAGCGCCTTTTTCGCAGTTTTTCGAGGACCGAAATGTCCACCGCACGCTTAATCGTGGCAAAACAAAAGAACACTACTAATCTCATTATCCGGAATGCACCATCGGATGATTTGGTCGGGGCAATATTTGAACAAATATGGATCGTCCCAATAGAAATATTTCACTTGGGACATGAATTTGTATTTATCCTGTTTGGACCAAGATGAGGGAGTTTCTTTGGTGACTAAGTAGTTCACTATATCAGCATACCATGGATCGATAGAAATTGAAAGAAGTTGGTCATCAGGGAAGTTTTCATTGATTGGCAAAGAAGATGGTGCGTTTGGAAGAGGAGATAAGTGATCGGCTATGACATTATCAGATCCTTTTTTGTCTTTAATTGTAAGGTCAAATTCTTGAAGTAAAAGGATCCAACGAATCAAATGGGATTTAGCATCCTTTTTAGCGAAGAGATATCGAAGCGCAGAGTGGTCCGTGTACACAATAATGTGTAAACCAATCAAGTAAGGTCGAAACTTTTCGAGCGCAAAAACGACAGCTAGAAGCTCTTTTTCGGTTGTTGTTTATTTGAGTGGAGCGTCGTTCAAAGTCATACTTGCGTAGTAAATGACATGAAGGATTTTGTTGATGCATTGTCCTAAGACAACACCAACCGCAAAGTTAGAAGCGTTGTACATTATTTCGAAAGGAAGATCCCATTTGGGTGCGCAAAGGATTGGAGCAGAAATGAGTTCATTCTTAAGACGTTCAAAAGAAGAGATACACTCAGAGTTGAAATCGAATGGAACGTATTTTCCGAGGAGAGTCGTCAAAGGACAAGCGATTTTGCTAAAGTCTTTCACAAAGCGTCGATAAAAGCCATCGTGTCCTAGAAATGATCGAATTTCCTTAATAGATTTGGGAATGGGTAGGTTTGCAATTACGTTAACTTTTGCTTTATCTACCTCAATGCCTTTATTTGAGACGATATGTCCAAGGACTATGCCTTGTGTGACCATAAAGTGGCATTTTTCCCAATTCAAAGTCAAATGTTTTTCTTTACATCGATTTAGAACCAATTCAAGATGATGTAAACATTCAGAAGAAGAATCACCAAAAATAGAGAAATCGTCCATGAAAACTTCTAGAAAGCATTCAATCATGTCAGAAAAGATGCCAACCATGCATCATTGGAAAGTAGTAGGAGCGTTACAAAGTCTGAATGGCATACGTCAATAAGTAAAGGTACCGAATGGACATGTGAAAGTCATTTTCTCTTGATCTTCAAGAGCGATTGGAATTTGGTTATAGCCGGAATAACCATCAAGAAAGCAGTAGAATTCATGGCCGGCCAACCGTTCGAGCATTTGGTCGAGAAAAGGAAGAGGGAAGTGATCCTTACGTGTTGCGGCATTTAGTTTTCGGTAGTCAATGCAAACACGCCAACCCGTTTGAGTACGAGTTGGAATAAGTTCGTTTGAATCGTTCTTGACAACGATTAGCCCAAAATTTTTCGGTACAACGTGAATTGGGTAAATGATTCTGTTGTCGAGAAGTTTAAGAATTTCATTACGCACCGCATCTTTCATTTTTGGATTAATCCTTCATTGCGCGTCACGAACAGGCTTGGCATCGTCGATTAAATGGATGCGATGTTGTACAAGAGCGGGACTAATTCCCTTTATATCGAAAATCGACCATCCCATAGCTTCTTTGTTTTTGGACAGGATTGAAAGTAAAGAAGTTTCTTGATTGAGAGAGAGAGAGTCGCGGAAATTATGACGGGAAATGTTTCGTTATCACCTACGTATGCGTACTTAAGATGATCGGGAAGTGGTTTGAGGTCCAACTTCGGGAGTTGCTCGATTAAAGAATTGGGTTGAGATTCGGACTCAACTGGAAGTGATTCAAAAGGAAGAGTGTATTCAATCTCGTTGGGGATTTCGTGAAACATTTCGTACTCGGCCTCGCGTTTATCGTTAAGATCAAGTGTCTCGTTTTCAAAGTTTTCATGAATGGCACTAACTTCCAACCTTTGGTCATGAGGTTCATTCGATTGGCTTTCAAGATTGAAAATGTTGAGATCCAAAGTCATTTTTCCAAAAGAGGTTTTCATCGATCTGCTATGATAGTTGATTAAGGCATTTGAGGTGGCTAAGAATGGTCGGCCTAAAATTAATGGAATTTGACTCGCGTGATTTGTCACGGGTTGTGTTTTGAGAACGATAAAATCAACGGGGAATATGAATTTCCCTACTCAAATGAGCACGTCTTCGATTTCTCCCACGGGCTTCTTAATGGAACGATCGGTGAATTGAAGCATGACTTTTGTAGGTTTGAGCTCACCTAAGCCTAATTGTTCATACACGGAGTATGGAATCAAGTTGACACTCGCGCCTAAGTCTATCAAACATTTGTTAATCGTCTTGTCTCTAATTGTACATGAAATCGTAGGGCAGCCAGGATCTTTGTATTTGACGGGTATGGATTGGGACAAGACTTCACTCAAACTGGTGGCTACGAAGACTTTTTTGGGTACTTGAGTATGTCGCTTTTGGGTACACGAGTCCTTAAGAAATTTCGCGTAAGTGGGGACTTGCTGAACGATGTCAAGAAGCGGGATGTTCACTTTCACTTGTTTAAAAATTTCCAACATCTTTTCCATTTGGTCCGAGTGTTTCTTTGGTCGGAGACGATGTGGAAATAGGACACGATACTCAGTAGGTGGGTCTACTTGAGTAGAAGAAGAATAATTTTGATTGGCGTTCGATTCTACGTTTGGCTCCACGTTCTGTTTTGATTCGTTTGAAGCGTCGAGAGAGGTCTTTGGTAAATCATTTGGGTTAACGACTTGATTATTGATTTGTTTACCGGAATGTAGAGTTGTGATAGCATTCAATTGGATGACATCGCTATCTTGAACAATATGGGCTTAATTTGAATTTGCATTTTGATTTCTTGGATTTGGAATGGGCTGGCTTGGGAACGTTCCTCGTTCGCGTTCACTTACAGACGTGGCTAATTGACTCATTTTCATTTTGAGTTTTGCAATCGATTGGTTTGTGTTTTGCATATATAAGGTCAATAAATTTTGCAAATTGCTGTTTGATTGAAGGCTTTGAGTAGTTGCTTTAGCCAAAGTTTCAAGAGTTTTCTCATGTGAACTTAAACGTTTATCGTCTTGGGGAGGATGACCAGAATTTGGTTGAAAATTTGATTGTTGTGGTTGATTATGAGACGGACCCGCAAAATTTGGTTGAAAATGGTTGGAATGAAAGGGAGGATTCGAAGCACTATTCTAAAATGCTTGAAAATTGGGACGAACCATATTCGTGTTGGGATTGTTTTGGTTCCAAGCAAAATTTAGGTGATTTCTCCAACCAGGGTTGTACGTTGGAGAAAACGGGTCATTTTTGGCTTTATTGAAAGCATTGAGTTGTTCGACAGAATTGGGACACCGATCGGATATATGATTAGGATCGTTGCATTTATAACACATCGGTTAGGAAGATTGGTTGATTCGATTAGATGAGAAAACGTTATCGCATTTTTTAATCATTGCGTCGATCTTAGCTTCCAAAGCAAAAGAAGATCCTATCGAGTGTGCACTGGATCGTGAGTAAATTGATTTTTCGTTCGAACGTTCCCATTGGGACGACTTTTCGGCGAGGTTTTCAAGAAATTGCCAAGCACCGTCGTGATGTTGGGCATGAAATTTGCCTTGGCACATTGATTTGAGCATGGTTCGTGAGCTATTTTCTAGTCCATCGTATAAGATTTGGCAAATCGTCGATTTTTCGAAGTTATGGTGTAGACATTTTATCAAAAGCTCTTTGAATCTTTCAAAATATTTTTCAAATGGTTCTCCCTTGAATTGATGAAAATTTACAATTTTGTTTCGGATTCTACTCATTTTTTTCAAGGAGTAGAACTTTTTTAAGAAAGCTTTTATGAATTCTTCCCAAGTTTTAATCGAGTTCGATGGTAAGCTGTACAACCATTTTTCAATGTAATCCGTAAGAGCGAATGGGATTAATCGAAGTTTGATTCCGTCATCGGAAAGTTGTTGGAGTTTAATGGTTGTGCACACTTGTTCGAATTTAGTCAAGAAAATGTGTGGGTCATCGTGCTCGAAATTGCCAAATTTTGGAAGCGTGGCAATATGATTCGAGTGAATTTCGAAATGTTTACCCATAGGGGTGGGTAACGTGATGCAAGATGGAATAGAAACTCTATCGGGAATGATTCTATCCATAAGAGTTCGAGGGAGTTCTCGTTCTCCATTTCGGGAGGATCGTCTATTCGAGTTAAATGTTTAGTTGTTGAGTTGCAAGTCCAACGATTTGTTGTTGTGTCACGAGTCCAAGTACTCATGCACAAGTGAAAGTCGAGAAGAGAAAGAAGTTAGAAACGAGTTTAGAGATTTAAACAAGATTTGGAAAACGAAGGGAAAAATTGTTTTTGTTTTTGTTTTTTTTACAAGGAAGAAAACTATTTACCAAGTGAAATTTATTTTCAAAAGAGAAGTTCGATTTTTTTTGTTTTTTTTGTTTTTTTTGTTTTTTTGCTTTTCAAATTTTTTAATATGTTTTTGTTTCTGTGATTTTTTTTTTGAATTTTCAAACTTTTAAATATTTACCAAAAGGATTTTTGTTTTGTTTTTAGAAAATGGAAATTTGATTTTTGTTTTTGAAAAGATTTTATTTTTTTTTATTGAAAATTTTCAAAGGAATGTATTTAAAAGGATTTTTTTGGATAAAAAAATTAAGTAAAATGTACAATTTTTTTTTGGATTTTGGATTTTTTGTTTTTTTTAAATATGCATGAACTAATGCAACTAAATGAATGCAAAGGACTTAATTACAATTTTCTATCCTTAGTAGCTCCTAACCCAAAATTGTATAATCACACTTTGTCTTAAGTCAACAAAAATATTTCTCAGCCAGGTAACGGGCATGGGTAATCGGTGCACCACGAATCATTGTAGCAATGCAACCGAAGGTAAGTACCTTCAGAGGAATAACCACTATAATATTTACGAATCACAGTAATATTTATAAATGGTTATTACTCTGCCGTATCCTAGACACCAAGAAAAAAAATTGTTCAAAGAAAACAATTGTAAAGATACAATTAAGCCCTAGATGAGCTCGCGACACCCTTAAGTCGAATGTCTAACCTTTATTATTAGTCAAATTCTACAATGAAATGCGTTTATGGGCTAAGGAAAGGGGGATGAAATCCCTCACCTTATGTGAATTGGGGTATTGCCCTTAGAAAATAAAACAAGATGAGATGAATGAAAAGCAAAAATTAAACGTGAATTTACAACGCAACTAAAATGAAGTTTTTTTTGTTTTTGGATTTTGATTTTTTTTTTAATGTAAATGCAAATACAAGCAACCAACAATGCAATTAAAATTAAAAGCAAGAGATGAGAGCATGATACCAGAGTGTGCAGATTATTAGCAATTTTTTTTAGCGGCGATTTTTTAGCAAGCAAGCAGAGCAGTTATTTTTGGCAAGCAATTCTTCCTTTTATTTCCTATAACCTGAAAATTAAAAACAAGATATATATACTATATATATATTTAATCAAAGAAGAAATTGAAGCAAAAACAAAACAAAACTAACAAAACCTAACAGATGAAAACAAAATAAATTAAAAATAAAACAAATTGGAAATAAAACTTAAATAAACTCAAAATAAAACTTAAATAAACTCAAAATAAAACTAAAAGAAATAAAACATCATAAACTAAAAGAAAGCATAACTCTTTTTTTTAAGAAGAAGAAACTAAGTAAATTAAAACAAAAAGGAAGGAAACTAAAAAAAATATTATTGTTTTAAAACAATATGCCCGACCCACTTTAAAACCACTATGGTAAGTAACAATCAGAGATACCAAGAATTCACAATTAGCTGTCCAATATTTTCGCAACTGTACTCGATTTTGGTTAAATCCAGTAACTCAATTCCAAAATCAAATTCGAAATGTGAGAAAGGGTGAACGTCGCTCGCTATTTCAGGGTTTGGGGATTGTCGATTGAGGGTAGCAGCTTGCTGTGCTTCGAGTTTGGTCAAATTGGGGAATCGCAGTGGTCGGCGAGGTGCAAGTAGGGGTTATTCGATTGAATGGAGGCAAGGCTATGCAGAGGGAAGGGATGGTTGTGGGATTGAAGTATGTATGTGGATGTATGTACGCACTATTGCAGTGTTGTAAGAGGATGGTGGAGGGAAGTGTAGCGGTAAATGGGATTTTTGAGTAGCAGCTTTGAGATGGTTGAGTGTCGTGAAGTGAAGTTGTTGTATGGCAAGTGAGGAAGTAGGCAGGGGTCAGATGTTGATGTGGTGAGGAGGTTGGTGGTAGTAAGATTGAATGGTGTTAAGTGGGAAGCAGTTTTGTATAACTGGATGAATGCCAGTGAGAAGGCAGGAAAAGAGGCAGTAAGGAAGAATTGTTTGAAGCAGTTTCAAGTGTTTTTTGAAGATTCAAGTGGTAACAGTTGATGGAGGAGGAGCAGCAGGAGTGAAATATTTTTATGCAGAGGGGATTGGTGATTGTTTTTGCAGTGGACTGCTCGGCAGTGGAATGTTTTGGTGATGGTAGCGATGTAGTTGAACTGTTGTATGAGTTGATATGGATGAGATAAAGGTTGTTGTCGCTGATTTCGGGGGGTGGTTGAGTTGTACTGGAGGTGGTTCGATGGTTTGTGAGGGAGACAAAGGTGGATGTTGCACAGTTTATGGTGAAGAATGTGGAGTAGTTGTAGGCTTGTAGTTTGGTTTTTTTTTGGTTTGTGAAGAGAATTGTGGTTGGAGAGGAATGCAAGAAGTGCTGGTGCACTGTGGGTGGATGGCAAAGGGCATGATGTTTGATGGAAGATGGCGTGGAGGACTGTGGTTTTGCTATAGGATAGGTGTAGTGCACTGATATGCACAGTGTACAGTGGTGGAGCAGCAGCAATTTTGGTGGTTGGTTGAATGTAAAAGTGGGATGTTTGTACAGTATGAAGGAGGCAGTTATGTTTTTGGTTTGAAAGAATGAAATGGTAGTAGGGATGGTTTCAGTGAGAAGTTTGTAGACTATGAGGGGAGGATGTGTGTTTGTTCAATGGTGGTCGAGGATGTTTGTAAGTGCACAGTGAATAGTGCAGTGTGAAAAAAAATTCTTCTTTTTTTATTAAAGGAAAAGCAATGTAAAAAGAAAAGTAAAATGTAAATAAAAATTGCAAATGAAATAGAATATTTTTTTTAGATTGAGTATGCTTTTTTTTTCCTTTTTTTTTAAATAATGAAACTGCAAATGAAAACGGAAAACTAGAGAACAACACACACAAAACCAAAATGTAATAAAAAATCACACTAACACACAAACAAACACACAAAATTTAACCAAAAATAATTCGAAGAATATAAAATAAAATCAAAGCAATTCCCCGGCAACAGCACCAAAATCTTGTTTAACGACGAAATTTCTATCGAATTAGAAAACCGTCGATAAATTTCAATTTAAAATAATCGCAAGCGCACGGTGTACCAAAGTTAGTACGTGGCGAGTACGGGTCGATCCGTAGGGAGTTATTAGATTTTAAAAATCAATTCAATCAAATTATACCAAATGGAGCGGAAATTGTTAGCTACAAGCGAAATGAAGCAAAAACTAGAATTAAATTGGATTTAAAAACTATGAGATTAGAGAATAATTTAGAGGCAAATCCACTCTCATATTTTTGTAAATCAACAAACAAATAATTTATGATCTCTAGTTTTGATATTAAGTGAAATAATTGTTGCATTTATCATAAGTATGATTTATTTATGTTATTAATTAACATAACTTAAACCATCAAACTATAATACAACAAATAAATTACTTATAAATTCTCATGAAAATGAAGCCAACCAAAAGCTATTTTAAGTATGTCTATTTACTGTTGTAATTAGTAATATAGATCATCAAATTTTGTTTTTACTTTCGTTTCAAAATCAAAAATCAATTAGCAAATGATGATGTAAATTGTGTTTATGTTGAATAAGAATAGCTCATTTGCAAATGCAACATAAGCTATCAAACCCACTTGTATAAACTTACATCAAAATCTACTTTCATGAAGTACAAATAAGAGAAACCATAAATCATAGAAAAGTTGAAATTACATAATATTTTGAGAGCTTCATTACCCTTAAATTGAAGGGGTTTAGCTACTCATATGTGTTATCATATCAACACAAGTAAATTTCAACATTAAAAGCAAAAAAAATAGAAACTAAACAAAGGAGGAAAATGAGATTAACTATTAAGCTACTTGCATAAAAGAAATAAAACAAAACTACACTACTTGCATGAATGTAAATCTAATCTATTAACAATGAAAAGAAAAGAGCATAGAAATAAATATGAGCATAAAAATAAAGATAAACATGTAGAAAAGAGAAGAGAAAGAGGCTAGAAAGCCATTTTTATTTCATGAAACATAAAGCTTACAACTTTCATTTTGATTTCCTAACTAATATCAAAGAGTAGAAGATATTTACATGTACATAAGAGGGCTATTTATACATGCATAAAACCCTAATTCAATTTTTAAGGTGCTTCCCAAAATGCCCTTTAGGAAGTGTGGCCTTCAAGTAACCATTAGCCTTTAATTAATCTATCGTTAAATATGCATGAAGCTTTAACCTCCACTTAGTTGTCCATTAGCTTTTAATTGTAGATTTAGGCAAGTGGGTGGGGTCATGATCATGAGCATGAATTATTTCCTCTTTATTCCTTTGTATTCATTTGTGCACACATACCTATATGAAACCCTCTTCCATATGCATCCAAATTCCTATAAAAATTATGAAAAATGTCCAAGTAAAAATTCTCAAATTGACACATGCACAAAAATGACCATTTTGTCCCTGAATGAAGATGGATATATGATGATTCGACAATAATTGAATTTTGGTTTAAACATGTTAAAATGCCCAAATATGATATTTATTTAAATAAAAATAGATAAAATATGGATGTAAATATATGCACATTTACGTGCACATCAACTTTATTGTTTGACTTTGTTAAGTTCATTGTTTCACCGGTTGCCCCTTGCTTGTTTTGTTGCCCTTTGCACTTGTGATTTTTTCACTTAATTGTTCGATTTCTGGAACTTCCATGTATATGCATACATACATATTTATGTATATATGTGTGAATGTTTGTGGCACTACCTTGTTTTAATTTATGGCACTGTCTTGTTTTAATTTGTGGCACTTTCTATTTGTAGCACTGCCTTATTTTAATTTGTGGCACTGCCTTGTTGCATTATTGGCCTTGTCCATGAACTTGTACACATATGTATATACATATCTACATGTATATACATATATGTATATATGTATGTTAGTGCACTTAAACTCTAAATGGTTTTAATTTTGTGATGGACTTATGAGTGTGCCTTGCCCTGCCTGAACCTTGAATGGCTTGGACTTTGCCTTGTCCTGTTCAACTACCTTTTGAATATGCTTTTATTCATTTACTATATGCATATGTTTCTATATGCATATGTTGTACCATTTCATGAACTGGTTTGTGAAATCCCTGCACTGGTTTCACTTGTATCATGCATGTGTACCATTATTGACATGATGTTGGCCTTTGAGTCTAGTTTGTGAAATATCTTCCATGTATATACACACATACATATGTATGTATATATGTGTGAAATATTACCATGTTTTTGCTTTGAATTTCCATATGTGTGTCTCATGTGTGTTGCAATCTTGTTTTTGCTTTGCCTTGGTCCATGTTGTTGGCCTTGTTCACATGTTGTGCTATTGCATTGTGGCCTTGTCCATGTACTTGCACACTGCCATGTTCAAGGCAGTGTCGGTGCACTGCCTTGAACAAGGCAGTGCACTACCATGACATTAGTTGAATCCCTTTCGTGTGATTTCGTTTCTTGTCCATAGCTTGATTACCTTTCAGATTCTTAAATTTCTTGTTTTGAACAAGGCAGTGTGCACTGCCTTGAACACCATGTACTCCCTAGCTCATTTGATTCCCGTGTGAATGTTCTTTTGATTCATTTTCATTTGTTTGTACTTCCTGCCTTGAACTCATATACTTCCTGGCTGCATTTGTTTATGACACTACATGTTGTTCATTTGTTTGTGGCACTTTCTGGCTGCATTTGACATGTGTTGCATATATAAATGTATACATGTATATACACATGTGTATATGTGTGTTGCTCACTATAGGAGATGCAAGTGGCAATATTTGTGTAAATTCAACTTTGTTCATCTCCTTGTGCACTGAACTTGTTTGCGCACTTTGGCTTTGCTGAGTTGTCTGATCTGTTTTGAACTGAATTAAACTACTTGCGTTGAGCCCGAGCTTGCTTGGGGTTGAATTTGTGTGTTTGCACGTAGTTTAGCCTTCAGGCTTGACCTTTGCAACTGTTCGATTGATTGAATCAAGGATCAGCATTGTGATATTCACAATGATACACTGTGCATATTATAAGTTGTCCGTGCACATATATATTTATCACTGTTTAAAAATGAAAAGAAAAAACCATACCCATAAACCGAGACAATATTTAGTATCAAATTCAATTTTATTTTTGCAGTTTAGGTTTATTTCTTTTTCACGTTTACTGCGTTGTTGTTTATTTATCAGGTATAGGAGATGGCTGGACACAAACTGGAGCAAGCAAATCATGATCAACATCAAAAACAAACTCGAGTGAGTGTGAGTGAGTGTGAGTAAATTTAAGTTGTATTGTATTTGAAAATGTAAGTAGAGTGATAGCGAAAGTAGTATTGTATTTGAATTTGATTTGAATACAATATTTGTTTAAATAAAATTGCGATTCATTTATTTCATTCTGTGAACAATTATTCATATCAATCAATATTTATATGTTATCTAATAGGAAATTCTAGAAATGATACTGTAACATCTGATAACAAATCAGTGCAATCAGACGACGGGGCCAATCTGTGGTCTGATGTGCAATGAGACGACATGGGATTTAACGACAGATAGGTATGCAACTAGACAACGAAGCACACCTGCCGTCTGATGCATTTTTTCCCATAGGGTACAGATGATAATATGAACCCATGATCGAACGGAATCGAGAGATATGCAATGTAGAATATTCAAAGTATGGAATATAGTTTAACATAGAAAATGAATCGGCTATAATCCCTCTCAATCATAGGGTTCGACATAGTTTAGCCAAGCAAGTGCAACTCAATGGAAAAAAATTAATATCTCAAGATCCGCAAGTCCAATGCATATGAAAATTTTGAAACAGGATGTAGGGACCCTAAGGAGCCTACCCTAGGGAACACACCTCAAAAGGATTAAGAAAGAGGGATCAGCCAAAATCAGGTAACAACACATACTTTGCAGCAGTGATCGAGCAATAACTCATATTCTACTAATCCAATTGGCATGAAACTTGGAGGCTATGTATATTACAACAAGGGGAAGCTACTATGAGGATCGTACTCCCAAATTCCTCTAAAATAGGGATCGGCGCCGTTCCTTATTCCTTGGGATTTGGGTCATGTGATCCCTCTTGTAGGTCCATATTGTTTTGGACACCCTTTTGCCAAATTTGTTGGGAGATAGTTCGACATCATCCTCTATAAATACAGGTTTTATTATTCATTTTTGGGATTTTTACGCTGTTGGTTGCTTTGTACTCTATTGTAACTAAGGATTTTCCCAATCCATATTGTACTTAATTTACAAAGTGATTAATAAAGCTATCTCTTTAAAGTGGATATCGGTAAACAATGCAGAATCATTATAAATCATTGTGTTCTTGTTATTGCTTTGATTTCCTATTATTTGATTGCTTGTTTCCTCTATTTTCATTTTATATTCTTCATTTAGTTCTCTACAAAATCTCTATTGGGTGTTTGTGCCAATTTTTTGTTCAAATAGTCACCGTGATGGTATATTCCTCCTTTGCAAGGGGCTAAAAACCCAGGCATATTAGCATATTTCGAATAGACCAAATAAAATTTTCCTATCGAACAAAAGACACACAATTATAAATCTATAGCTAAATTTAACTATGAGTTTATCACTTAAGTTTATTGTGGCATAAAGACTTATAAGAGCATTTTATTTTCATTCTATCTTGTGAAATTCATCAAAATAACTACTGTGAAAAACAATAGTATACCTTTTGAAGTATCGAAAACTTTTATTTGGATTATTAATTATATCCATCTACACTCTTGAATCATTTGCATTGTCTTCCAACCAGCTAAGAAATATGTGAAACACGTGTCAAAATCGCATGCACACATTACATTTTGGGTAGGTAAACTTTTCCTCCCTCAATATCGAATTTGTGTCTTTCCTGCCATAGATGCACTAATATGTATGCCATCAATCTCTCCAGTGCAATTATAAAAGAAAAAATTATATTAATTACAAATATGATTGTCACATATACAAAAACAAGGATAAGGATTGTGACGACCTACATTTCGGAAGGTTTAAATTGACAATAATCCACACATGTCCAATCCAGACAATCCGAAACATAGATAATCATTGGGGTTAATAAGAACATAAGAGAAAGAAGAAGAAAACAAACACAGAATCTTGCAGTGGAACGACAAAATATAATAATCAAATAAACAGTTCATGAAACTGTTTCTATTATACATTTGATTATAATCTATACAACATTTATCAGAGTAATATATATATCAGGAATAAATAGAATAATGCAGCAGACAACATGATGCAAGAATAATAATAGTAGTAATATACCAAATCTTCGACTTCGTTCTCCACAGTAAATCTTCAATAAGCTAAAAAAACTCAGGGCTGACCCGAGCGTAATGAAAAGACAAAACACTCGAGTCAGGACTAAAATATTCTTATGTGAGTCAAATTGAAATCACGTATAACTTGAGTATCATGGCGTCAGAGATGCTTATGGGTTTTCACATCTCATTTCCAATGTATAACGTACGTGCGATAACTCAAGAGATGTTACGAGATTTTTCCATCTCCTAAGGATCCGTCAAAAATTTATATGTAGTAGAATATGCTACATATATAATGTCTAATCAATAAAATAAATATTTCTCATAGCGTTAAGGCTTTACATTAATCCTCCTTAACGCATTTTTAAGCATTGTCGTACGGTTTGCATTTGACACCACCAGTAGCACGTCAGTAGTCAGGAATGCGCCGTGATACGACAGCACTAAACCAAAATTGTATGGGCCTCATATAGGGATAAAAGTATGACAAGGCATGTAAGGCAATGCCCAAGGTAGGGTACTACCAGTTCGGGTTGCAGGGCTGGTGGTAACGCATCATAGCCATGACCGCCCACCGCTTCAATCCATCCCATATCGAGTCAAAGGGAGGCTATCCCAAATCAAGGTGCACTAATCGAAACCAACAACAAGAGTAATAATAATATGGACCGAGTCTAAGAAAAATTGAAGAACGGATTGTCCGCTCGGGGTAATTAGCCCACTTGGCCCTGTCAAGCCGTCCTGTTTTAGTCATTTCAAATTGGCACAAGTGCTGGGGTCTATCCATCATCGTTCTCTTTCTTCAAATCCAGCAATCGCCGCTAATCCATCCACTTCGTTCTGGATCTCCTCCGTGTACACAGTTGTTAAAGAACCCGATCTCTTTAACAACCAAACGTCGTTTTACACACCGGTTGGTTCTTTTACATTTCGAAAATAATTCGCACTTGATAACAAAATATCATATTCGCTTCAAAATCAAATCCATTTCGAAATCGTCATATTTACTCAAAATATACCATTTCAACTCAAAATCATATTCGCCTAATTATCTCGAATTCGATTCCAAAATTGTTTCGAATTTCAATTTGGGTAATGACTTCAATTTAACCCCATTCATATTTAAATCCATGATTTAAAAATAACATTCCACTCTTGAACAGTTTGAATTTGTTTGAAAAATAGTTTGAATAGTTTTAAAATAGTTTAAATAATTAAAATAGTTAAAAATAGTGTAAATGATGAAAATAGTTAAAAATATTTGAAATGGTTAAAATAGTTAAAAATAGTTTAAATGGTTAAAATAGTTTATTACAAAATTGTTTAAATATTAAAATGTTTTATATAATAAAATAATTTGGAAAACCAAAATAATTTAAATATTTAAAGAATATAGATTTAAATAGTTTATACTAAAATAATTTATTTGAAAATAGCTTCAAAGTCAAACTGATTCCATTCCAACTTCCCAATTCAAGTCAATTCCAATTCCCGTTCAATCGATTCAATTTCGATTTCAATTCAATTCCAATTTGAAACCATTTCAATTCCAAGTTCGATTTCCAAAATATCGATTTAAAGCACTTAATCAAATTTACCTTCAATATTCAATTTAAAATCAAATTTTCAAATATAATTCCATTCTAAGATTAATTTCAAAAAAAATTGATTTCTATTTCTTTGATCAAAATCATTTAAATAAATTTCAAATCAAAAATTTCAAAATCCTTTAATTTAACCAATCCAGTGTCCGTATATAATTTTCTATCTTATGGCCAAATGATCAGTTATTTCAATCTAATTTGAGGGATGGATATATATCATTTCAATACAAATCACAATGTCATAGGTATATATCATTTCAACCTATTTCTTAATTCATTTGAAATAATTCAATTTACAGTTTATATACTGTAAATAATATACAGGGTGATAACAAGATATATCAAACAAATAAACATCCAAATCATCCAAAATATCAACCAATAGCATCCATCGCAATCAATCATCCAAACAACCAATGTAATTCACAACAATTTCATGGTTATGAAAATCGGGCGTTTTACTGGCAATTAAATTCCTATTTCAAATTTAACTGTCAGTTTTAATTTTTAACAGTTAATTCAATGACAGTTTAGATGGAAATTAAATTTATCAAACAACGTTCAATAAATTTAGAACACTTCATAATTCAAATTTAACTAGCATAAAATTATTCTAGTACGTTGTGTGCGTTATAAAACACTCACCTTGAGTTTTTAGTTTTAAATCAAATCGAACGACGTTCGATTTAACCTAAAATTTTCACAAGCTCCAATCAACTCCAAATCAGTTCCATGATGTAGTGCTCGTCGCTACGATCCCGTTGTTGCTTGTTTCGTCCAATTGTGACAACGTATGACAAAATTATGCACGTTATAAATTTCACAAATTATTTTGCAAAATAATTTACAATTTTTTTAAAACAGATCTGGACCGCTACTTCCCCTTCTTCCAAATCACGTGTTCCAAGCATATGTCGCACGAAAGAAACCCATCATTGCCGTTCGATCCCAGCTTGCCGCAACTTCCTCGAGCCATTGGAGCTCGATCAAAGACTACCACGCGAAAGCTAGTCACCGGTTCCACCATCGGCCGCAGGCTGGCCACACTCGGCGCTCCCTAGGCATCGATAAATGGCCTCGAATGCCATGCATTCACGGTCAATTTGCCGTCGATCCATCGCTTCATTCTCGATCACAGCCATTGAGACTATAGATCACTCTAAGCTCTGCAATTTTCGTTTAGGGGTCGAAGCGTAAAAGCAAGAGTATTGAGAGGAATCGGGGAGGGAAGTTTAGATGATTTCGGCCATTGAATTGTTTTTGGAGGCGCATCTGAAGATAACGCTAGGGTTTACTATGCAGCTCGTATATATACGTGTAATATATATTATTTTAATATTATTTTGACTTTTTCCGGACGAACTCCAAACGAAGCGTGCCGCCGGGCATTTATAATGTTTTACCCCTATTCCGAACACAATGGAATAGGTTTTGGGGCCTAATTCGATCGCATGTGGAAGATAGCTTTTTGGACCCAATTATTATATTAAATTTTCGATATTAAATTCAATGCATTCTAACCCATACGACCAAACGATAAATCCAAACGCTAGGAAATTTGAAATCCGATAATAATACACTATTACAGATCCAATGGATATTGTTTTATCGAAATCCAAGACTGTGCCCCGGATCGCTATTTTACGTCTTGATTATAATATAAAATTCCCAATTTCTAACTATTCACCTTTAAATCCAATTTTAAACATTGACTGTCTTTGTTGGGTGTGTTTTCGACCAGGCCAATCCCTACCGAACCAACTCCAAGACAGTACTGCCGAACCAAAGCCAATCCCTGCCGAACCAACTCCAAGACAGCACTGCCGAACCAAAGCCAATCCCTGCCGAACCAACTCCAAGACAGCACTGCCGAACCAAAGCCAATCCCTGCCGAACCAACTCCAAGACAGCACTGTCGAACCAAAGCCAATCCCTGCCGAACCAACTCCAAGACAGCACTGCCGAACCAAAGCCATGTCCCACCGGACCAAGTCCCACCGGACCAAGTTCCACCGGACCAAGGCGTTCCGGACCAACTTTGCCAGGCCTGGGTGCATCAGCCCAGGCCCACCAGCAGCTATATACATCCAAGACCCCTACCCCCAGCCTCACTCTATAAATAGAGGGGCAGGGGTACAACAATGGGGGACAAGTTTGAGAGCTCAAGCACGGATAGAACTTTCAAACAACTTTCATATACTTGTATCAAAGCTTTGTACTTGTAATCTGAACAAGAAAGGAGAAATAATATATAAAGTGGACGTAGGCACATTCTGGCTGAACCACTATAAATCTATGTGTCTTTTACAGTTTAGTCCCTACTTTTTACATATTTGCATAAATCATCCAGATCACTAAAAACAACATAAAATCAACTAAATCATACGACTTGGAGGTGTTTGCCCATTTTTTGTGCAAACATTTTTGGTGCTTTCACTGAGAACGCTGAACCCCAGACGTCAGCTTCTCCCACTTAACTTTCTTCCTATCAGCGTCGCACATTGCTTGGAAGACATGCCTCCCAAGCAGAAGAAAGATGTTGACAAAGGAAAAAACATCGCAACCAGCAGTCTTCCAGATCCAGTGGTCACAGATCAAGTAAATCGTCCCCTTCCAACAGCAGTACCAAATGAGGGTCAGGCAAATCCGACAACCCCTGCCACAGAACAGCCGGCAGCAATTACTAGGGAAGATCTAGACAGGGTTGTGGCTGAAGTGACTAACCGCTTCACATCCCAGCAGGAAGCCTTGGTGGACCAACTCATGTCACGATTAAGGGATGCTGAAGAGTCCAACCGCAACACTGAATCATGGGGTGAGTCCCAGTCTGGAGGATCTCAGAGACAACAAAGATCTTCCTTCTTCGAAGGAGCTAACGATAGAAGCGACCATGGTAGGAGTCGAGACCGAGCTCAGCCCGAAGTTAGACCTGAGGAAACGCTTGGAACCGAACCCAATGGGGGAGGTACTGGGCGGAGGTCAACTGTAGCCGAGCCTATCGTACTGCCTAACCACGGAAACACCAGTGAACGGGGCCGAGCTAGAGTCCAGCCCGAAGTTGGACCCGAGGAAGTGCTTAGATCAGAACCCAGCAAGGGAATATCAAGGCAAGGGCCAACTATAGCTGACCCTAGCATGCTCCCAGAAGATCAAAGACAGCCACTGGAAAATGTCCGGAATGATAGACGATACTATCCCTACAGGTCATCTGGACGGAATCAGTCCCACAGAGCATAATCGAACTCATTTCTATCTGCTCCAAATTCTGATGAAAGGATGGCACGCTTGTTCAGAGAGTGCGTCCAACGGGATCAAAGAGATCGAGGGATAGGCGCTAGGGTAACCAGCCTCTTCGCCCGCAATTTCGAAATTGTCATCACCCCGCGAGAATGGAAGATGTCAACAATGGAACCTTACAAAGGAACCTCCGACCCCGTTGTACACTTACAGAGATACACACAGCATATGCTCATGAGTGGAGCAACAGAGGGAGTACTGTGCAAATGCTTTCCACTATTCTTAGCAGATCTAGCTACCTCCTGGTTCTGTCATCTACCCCAAGGATCCATCAGCTCGTGGGAGATGCTGAAAGAAAAGTTCATCAGCCAGTTCCGCATTCATGTGGAACAACCCAAGGACGCTTATTCCTTATCCAGTATCAAACAGAAACTTTGAGAGAAGATGCAGCAATACCTAACCCGATTCAATGCCGCAGCAGCCACAGTCCAAGATGCCGATGAGAAGCTTATCTTAATGGCCCTCTGTAGTGGTGTGCATCCGGATACTAAATTTGCTAGAAGATTGACAAAGGAAAAACCAGCTACTTTACCCGATTTCTTCCATGAAGCCGGGAAATATATGAGGCTTGAAGACGCTGCCATTGAGGGGCAGTCAGGGCAACAAAATAAGGCAGCTCACGGCAACACGCCCGCTGTAGCAAAGGACGTTCGAAGAAATGATTCTAGAGACAATGCTGGGGGCAAGAAGGGAGAAAAGCGCCTATATCGGCTAGGACCGAGATTCGACACTTACACTCCTTTGAATGAAACCATCGAAAACATCTTCCTTGCTACCTAAGACGAAGTTAGATACAAACGCCCACCATACAAGAAGGAATCAGATAACGCACTTAAATCTGGAAAGTTTTGCCGCTTCCACGAATCTCATGGGCATGATACCAATGAATGCCATCATCTCCGGGACTTGATTGAAGAACACATCAGAAGGAAGAGACTGGAACGCTATGTAAAAGGTCAGAACAGGACTCCAGCTCTTGCCAATGAGAACCCAAGGCTACCCTCCCCAGAGATAGGCAGAGGAAACTGCAACACTAGCGGCTCCAGTCAAGAGAAGATAGTGGTCCATACCATCTCGGGAGGACCACACATCACCGACAGAAGCCTGGCAGAGATGGAAAGATATGGAAAGTCACTTAGAAACAATGAAGACTGCGTTAATTCTGTTATAGAAGAATGCCACCCGAAGCGGAAAGAGAGTGATGACATCACATTCAGTAGGCGTGACCTAGAGGGAAGGCAGTACCCTCACATGGATCCCATGGTTATCTCTGCCCGGCTCGGTCCAGCCGAAGTTTTCCGAATTCTAGTAGACACTGGAAGCTCAGTAAATATCCTATTCAAGCATGCATTCGACAAAATGAAACTATCAATAAAGGATGTTTCTCCCTGCAATAAACCACTACACGATTTCACTGGAGATGCGAAGATGCCCCTCGGGCAACTGGACCTCTTTGTTGAAATTGGAAGTCATCCCCGCTCTGTTGTGCGGAAACAGACATTTGTGCTGATAGAAAACCACTCGGCCTACAACGCCTTCTTAGGAAGGCTAGCCTTGTCTGACTTCTAAATTGTCCTGGCCCCATGGTGCCTAAAGATGAAATTTCCAACGGACAATGGAGTAGGGGAAGTAGAGGGAGACCAGGACATTGCTCGAGACTGCTATGTAACTGAACTTCGCAACAGCCACAGGAAGGATAAAGGGAAGAGTGTAGAGATTGCCCTCTGCACAAAAAGTTTGGAAGCATAAGCAACTAAAGAAATCCCCTCCTCTTAGATATACCAGCGACCCTTTCAATGAATTAGACCCCAGGGACAAAGAGGAGGAGGGCACCGCCGAGCCTGCAGAGGCTATGGAATTTGTATCTGTAGACCGATATGACTCGAGTAGACTATTGAAAGTCGGGTCCCAACTAAAAGCAGAATTGAAGGAACAACTCATTGATTTTCTCCGCCACAACTTGGATGTATTTGCATGGTCACACGCTGACATGACCAGAATCTCCCCTGACATAGCATGTCACGTACTAAACATTGATCCTACCAAGGCGCCAGTAAAACAGAAAAAGAGAAGTATAGGGGCAGAACGATCAGTAGCCCTCGATGAAGAAGTAAAGAACCTACTTGCCAACGACTTCATACGAGAAGCCATCTACCCAAAATGGATCGCCAACCTGGTGCTGGTAAAGAAGGCTAATAGGAAGTGGCGAACATGCATTGACTTCTCCAACTTAAATGACGCCTGCCCGAAGGATTGTTTCCCACTTCCCCGAATCGATCAGCTTGTGGAAAGCACAGCCGGGCACGAACTCTTATCTTTTATGGACGCATACTCAGGATATAACCAAATTCCTATGCATGCTCCCGATCAAGACCACACTAGTTTCATCACTGATCGGGGATTGTACTACTACAAGATAATGCCTTTCGGACTTAAAAACGCAGGGGCCACCTATCAGCGCCTCGTCAACAAGATGTTTGCAGGGCTAATAGGACAAACTATGGAAGTTTATGTGGATGACATGCTGGTAAAGTCAAGGGGAGCCGACGATCACATAAGCCACCTGGATGAAATGTTTCAAGTACTTCGCCAATATGGAATGAAGCTGAATCCCCTAAAGTGCTCCTTCGGAGTATCATCAGGAAAGTTTCTAGGATTCATCGTCCATGCCAGAGGGATTGAAGCAAACCCTGAACAAATCCGAGCTCTGAAAGATATCAGGATACCTTCTACCCGAAAAGAAATGCAGATCCTAAATGGGAAGGTGGCCGCCCTGAGCAGATTCATCTCCAAAGCGACCGACAAATGCATCCCCTTCTTCGAAGCTCTAAAGAAAGAGAAAGGAAAATTCGAATGGACTGACGAATGCTTAACAGCTTTCCTTAACTTAATCGAACACCTCCAGAGACCACCAGTACTCTCAACTCTGAACAAAGACGAAGAGCTATACCTATACCTTGTTGTGTCATCTCATGCTCTAAGCGCCGCATTGGTTAGAGAAGACGAACGCACGCAGCGGCCAGTATACTTCGTAAGCAAGAGGTTTACAGGGGCGGAAGCCAGATATCCTAAACTTGAGAAACTAGCGTACTGTTTGCTAATCACATCATGGAAACTGCGTCACTACTTCCAGTCCCATTCCATCAGAGTTCTGACCGATCAACCACTGAGGCAGGTACTCCATCGTCCCGACACTTCTGGGCGACTACTTAAATGGTGCATTGAACTAAGTCAATACGATATCACCTACCATCCTCGCACCGCCATCAAGGGACAAGCCATGGCCGATTTCATTGCCGAATTCACTACCAACGAAGGTAAGGAGCAATCGGAAATAGCAAAAGACATCAAGTGGAATCTCTTTGTGGATGGTGCATCAAACGAACAAGGCTCGGGGGTAGGTGTGGTAATAATCACTCCCAGGGGAAATAAGCTACACTATGCTATAACGTTGGAATTCGCTGCCACCAACAACGATGCAGAGTATGAAGCAGTGATAGCTGGATTAGAACTTGCCTTAGAAATCGGAGCCAATTCTTTGTGTCTTCATAGAGATTCTCAACTTATTGTAAATCAAATACTAGGAGAATTCCAGGCTCGAGAAGAACGACTCGTGGCATATTTAAAGAAGACCAAGTTGCTTCTCAATCGATTGGATCACTATTTAATCAAACACATCCCTCGGGAAGAGAACCAAGAGGCCGACGTACTGGCGAAGCAAGCTAGCATGAGAGACGGCGCTATTTCCGGAGCAGTAGCCATCTCAAAGCAACTGACCCCAAGTTTTGAGCAAGTGAATCTGATAGCTGCAATCGAAGAAGCAACTTGGATGACTCCCATCCGAGACTACTTACAAAGCGACACACTACCCAACGGGCGTAACGAAGTCAAGAAAATCTTGAGGAAAGCTTCCCGCTACACAATACAAGAAAGCATCCTCTATCGGCGCGGCTTCTCTAACCCCTTATTAAGGTGTGTCACTGGAAGGGAAGACAAGGAAATCTTATCCAACATCCATCAAGGAAGCTGCGGAGATCACACTGGAGGGCAGACTTTGGCAAAAAAGATACTCCGATATGGATATTTCTGGCCCACCTTAAGCAAGGACGCCTTAGATTTCGTCAGAAAATGTGACAGATGTCAGAAGTTTGCTAAGATTCCGCGGCTACCAACAACTGAGATTACTCAAATGACCAGCCCCTGGCCCTTTGCAGTATGGGGAATTGACTTGATTGGCGAACTGCCAATGGGCCGAGGCGGGGCCAAATATGCTGTAGTGGCAGTCGACTATTTCACCAAATGGGTGGAAGCAGAACCCCTAAATAAAGTATCTTCAGCAAAAGTTATTAACTTCTTGATCAAAAATGTTCTATGCAGTTACGGAGTCCCATTCAAAATCATATCGGACAATGGACTTCGGTTTGACAGCGAGGAGTTCGCCAAGCATCCAAACCTGCACACCCCGCCATTCTCTCCTTCGGCCTGACAGACCTCCGACCAACCTTAACGCTCCAATACTTGATCTCCACGCCACCTCTTCCTGACCAGATCTGTGTCCACCTAGTGTTATCCGTTGCAGCCTCTTTCCCGGCCGAGCAACAAAATCTGAGTAGGTAGCTTTGCTCATCTGTATTATCCGTATATATGAATGGTTGCTTACATACAAAAGTATTTTCTACTATTTAGATATTGTTTAAATATATAAGTTTGTAAAATATAAAAGTTTTGCCTGATGGGATCTATTTTTTTATATATAGGTTTGTATTAGTATTTCATATATTATATGTATGTGTTGTTTATAATAGTAGTGTGTGTTGTTTTATATATATATATATATATATATATATATATATCTAGGAACGTATTTGTTTAAGAATGTATAAGTGTTTATATGACAGCGTACGTGTTTATATATATAATTTGCTGAAAAGTTTATATTAGTTTATATATGTGGCTCGGTTGTTTTATAAAAGAAGTGGTATATATGTATATTTCGTTATAGGTTATGTATATAACTTGGATTTGAATGTAAAAGTTTTATAAAATATGCTTTCTATGTTATAAACTATAGTAACTGTTGGGCTTTCAATATATATTTGTGATAGTTGTATGTATTTTTATGACAGTTGCATACATCTAAAATTTCGGCTGTTACAATTGGATGTTCATATTAAAGATTGAAATTTGAACCGCAAATCTTATATATATATATATAGTATTGGTTCATATATTAGTTGTATGCGGTTGGTCTTATTAGTTTTATTTTATAAGTTATATATTAGCAGTATATATGTTAGCTTATTCTTGTTTCGAAAAGTAAATTTATACGTATGACATTAGAAGGGTAGTATATTTGTCTGTATATATTTGTTGTTACCTCATATATGTTTTTGTACGCTATATATAAACTTGATTTTTGTTATTCATACTACCTAGGTTATATATATAATTGTTTTGTAACATGTTATATAAAATTCGTTCATATATAAAGCTGTCTATAAATTTTATAAATAGTGTATGTGAATGTTGTAATATATATATTAGTCGTGGTATGCTGTAATCGTGACTAGACATACTACTATTGAATTACAGTACCTATATATATTGTTATTAATAGTGTTCGTAAAATTTATATATATAGCAGCTATTTGATTTTTTTAATGTATATATATATTGTCGCTTTGTAGCTTACGTATAAGCTTATTATGTATTAAATATTGATTTTTAAATTTTATAGAATTTTGTGTATGTGTCTTAAACTAAAATATTGAAAAATACATACATACATATATATATATGTTATAATAATAATGTATATATTTTGTTTATACCAAAACTAATTTGTTTTGTTCATCGATCCCTGCTATCAGCTTTGCTCGTCAAATTCGTGCCAATCTTGCCTTGATTTGGAAATCGTCATTTGGATTTGTCAATTTCGCTATTCAAATCGTAGTCAGTTGGGTTGTCTAGCTTCTCTATAGCCTCAAAAGGTGAGCAATCACTCACGATTAACGTTCTTTTATTTATTAAATTTTATTTCAATTGAAACGACAATTGAAATATGCTGTTGTTAGTTATTTACACTGTTATTACCTGTATCAGTTCACCTATGACATCTGACACCTTGATCTGTAACTTATATGATGATAATCCAGTTTTGGTTGATAAATGATTGATTGTTTGATTTTTGACATTGGACGTTAAATTTTTAATGTAGGAAGTGATAAAAATATAAAATTGAATTTGACGTAGAATTGTTAGTGACTTGAAACTGATATATATGTTCAATTTAATTAGACAAGTTTGTATAATATGACCCCTTTAAATGTTTTAATCAATTGACACATAGAAAAATAGTTAATTACCCTTGAACCATTTGAATTCATGTTGTATTAATTGATGAAGTGTGAAATTGAATAATTGATGTCAAGTGTAGAAATACATATAATAATTAGTGTAATAATCTTTAACCTACATGAAATGATAGTGTAGATTCTAGAAATAATTATATTAATTTACACAAATAACAATGTGAATTAATACGATTACTTCGGGATTATTTGAATTAATTATTGGATTGATATTGGTTGTTGTTATTGCTTGTTTATTTACTTTGACACCATCCCAGTTATCACACTGCAAGTTCCCTTTGCTATGCTTTGATTTTGAATTGAAAATGGAATCGGGTTGAAATGATAAATACCCAAATTAACTTTGACTTAGGATAGAGAATTAAATAAAAACCCGATTGGTCAATAATTTTATTTAAAAATAAATAAAGTTTTTATTTGAATAAATAATATGGTTTTGAAATGAAGTTGGAATTTGAATTTTGAAGAAAGGAAATGTTAATATTTAATAATCCGAAATAAAATATTAACATAGTAGTTGTTGAAAGAACGTTGTTTTAAAATTAATTATTTAATTATTAAATTTGGAATTATTAATAATTAAGTTTTGAAATTAGTTAAAAACTAAGTTTTGAAATTAGTTAAAAAATAAGTTTTGAAATTATTTAATAATTTAATGAGATTGAATTGTTTAACAATTAAATAAAATTGAATTCTTTGATAATTGAAATTGAACTTTTAATAAGTGAAATTAAGTTTCTTGATTAATTGAGTTTTGAAATTGTGACTAAGTAAATAAATAAGTGAAATTGAATTTCTTTAACAAGAAATGAAAATGTGATATTTTTGTAATCAATGTAAGACTTGAAATGTAAAGAATTTGATTTGATGAATTTAATTTAATGCAATTTGTAAGTTTGATATAATAGCGTTGAACTTAAGTAATTGTTTTAATGAATTGGAAATTAAATAGAAATTGTTTTAAATGAAAATTTACTTAATGAATATTGAATGAAATCGATAAATGGATTTAAATTGATTTGAATGTAGATTAAATCATTTTAAATGATTTCGGAATGAAACTTATATACGAATTTAAATGAATATCGGAATTGTTTTAAATAGAAATTGGAATTGAATTATAAGGTTTTGAAATTATGATTTGGAAGTTTTGAAATGTAAATTGTGGAAATTGATTTAGAAAGAGAAATGAAAAGTTGGTTTACAAATTCTAATTGAAATTGTAATTGATTTGGTTTTTGGAATATATAAACGACCAATCGGTGTAATAATTACAAAAGTTATTAAAGAGACCGGAATCGGTTAGGGACATACTCATTGTCTAAACCGAAAACCACTTTAATAATTATACGCGGAGTGTGATCCAAAATGAAGTGGTTGGAATGATGTACGTGATGACTGAAGAAAGAGAACGATAATGGATAGCCTTGACACTTGTGTCAAATTGGAAATGACTAAAATAGGAGCCGTGCCGGGCCAAATGGGGGTTAGCTACCTCAAGCGAACACACTTCTTCGAAAACTACTCATTACTTGTTGTCGATTGGTGCACCCTTGATTTTGGGAGTGTTGTTTCGCGGTGTTGCGATCGCTGCGGCGATGCGTTCTCACCAGTCCGGATCAGGCAAACGGTAGTTTCACTACCTTGGGTATTGCCTCATGTGCCTTGTCATACTTGTATCCCTACACACGACCACTACGATTTGTTTTGTGTTATACCTATGGAGTACTCCCTGATATCCCACTAGTTTACGGTGGAGTTTACAGTGCTGTATAGTCTATAACGCTTATAAAAAAAATGTGTTAAGGGGAATAATGGTAACGCCTTAACACTATTTTGATACTTTATATTACTGATAGGCATTATCTACTTATCGTACACCACTACCTAGTAGATAGTTTAACGGATCCTTAAAGGATGGTTATTCCAAACATCCTTTGAGTTACTTGTATTTCAGTTGCTATTTCACTTGAGTTGGATTTATTGATATAAGATTGTTAATCCTGACTCGAGTGTTTTGTGTTTTGCTTTATGCTCGGTTCAGACTGAGTGTACCAGTATTCGAGACTCATCTTTGGAGTTGGAGCTTCGCTTGGAGATCCAGCTATCTATCCAGTTTCAGATATCCAGTTGATTCCAGTGATGTATTCTGATATTGTATTTGAGTATTGTATTCGAGACATCTGTTGTACCTTATTTAACTCTGACATGTATATAGTAGCTTCATGAACTACTATCTTTTGTTTCCGCTGCATTTATTACTCTGTGTCTGTGATCTGTGTTCTATTTATTTACTGTATATGCTCAGTTTTGCCAAAATTAAATTAACAATTCGGTATTTTGAATTATTCAAGTCCGACATGTGCGGATGCGAATGGTCCAAAATAGCGGGTCGTTACAGTTGGTATCAGAGCTTAGGTAGCTCTAGGCAAAACTTAGCACATAAGGTAAATGTATTTACAGAATCACTTCATTCTAGTTTGAATCTCTTCCTTTTGACTCGATTCCTTTGAATTTTGGAACGTTCCCTGCGGTTCCAAAAATTCATTCGTGCCCCTCACTATTCGTCTTCTTTTAATTCCGGAGTATCCCATAACTCCACTTCGAATGATTTTTATAATGAGTTGGCGGTCCCGCCAATCTCAAATTGATTTCTAAAGGGGTAAAACTCTATTACGATAGCATCGTTTCACCGGAGATTTATATATCCTCGGTTTAGATGCTGACATCTTTGGTTATGCCGAATTCTATCTCTTGAGATCAATGTCGATTTGCCTCGGAATTCTACATCGATCTTATTCTTGAAGTCACGGTCGACCTGGTTAAGGTTGCCCGCGATTTATATAAACTTATCCATCTTCTTATTTCGTTATTTAATCACCCTTTCTTCTGTTTCGAACTTATCTTCGAATCAAAATTCTCTTTGGTTTGAGTCCATCAAATTTGAAACCCTATCCTTATTTTGAAAATTCATTCCTGTATCGTCGAGCATAAAATATATTTGTAAACTAATATATAAATGTTTTAATATATGCTGTGTTGTTTGAGTTGTTGATGTTGATTTGGGTTTTCGATCGATTCGTCTAATCAACGCTATCGATAGAATTTCCAAAACGCTTGAACAGAGCAAACTGACACAATATTATTTTTAGTTTTGGTAAATGGAATAAACTTTGAATAATTATATTATATATAAGTATGATTTTCTGAATTTTGATAGTTAATTGAATTGTTTGTTAATAAATAATATTGGATTTTAAATATGTTACCTAAACCATTGGCTTTTGTCTCATATATAAATAATTGAAATAAAAACATGGTTTATAATTTATTTGAGAATTGTAATGAATTTAAATCAAAAAAAATTGAGAATTTAATTTCCGATGATTTCAAACTTTGGTTTTAAGTTTTAAAGGTGTATAATTTAAAGTATTTTCGAATATAAATGATTTTCAAAGAATTTTAAAATGTTGAAATCAGTGCTCTTCTCTTTGTCGCTGCAAAATAATTCCGGTGATGGCGGCCGCATCATCGACATTCATTTTCGAGTTTCGAAGTAGAGAAACCATCAGTAGCTTGCTACACTTTTGTTTTGAAATGAATTTGATTTGAATTTCTAAAGTATGACTTGATATAAAAATTTTATATACATATATATATATTAGTACTTGATTTATATTTGACTTGGATATATTATATGTATATAATTATCTCTAATGGTTTGAAGTGAATCGGAAATCTAATTCTTGAATTTATGTAAAAGATGATTTCAATTATAAAAGAAACCAAAATTTTGAATTAATATTTAAACTTGGGAGAATTGAATTAGAAATTTACTTGTATAATACTCAATTGCATTCAAAATATAACTTACCTAAATTTTCAAAAGTTAACGATGTAATTGAATATTACACAATGTAAAATGATATCAATGGAAATTATAAATAAATTTGAGGAGTTATAATAAATGTTATACACTTAAAATTTTAATTAAAAATGTTAATAGAGATAATTAGAATAATAAGTAATAGAATAATAAAGGAGACAAATAAAATAAATTCTGTTTTGAGGAAATTAATAAATTGAAATAAAATCAACTTAATGAGATATCTTGATATTAACTGAATTTAAATTGAATTTTTGTTTTGAAAGAAACCTTTTTGTATCTAACATTAATAAAGGTGAAATTAAATTAATTTAAGGGAAACCTTGAATTTAAAAATCAATTGTTGAATATAAAAATTTAAATTTATATGGTTAGAACTAATTGTTTTGCTTTGTTTTCGATCTATTTTCTTTCTGGTTGTTCTATTCTCCTACCTCCTTCCTTTTCGGGGACGAAACGTTTTGAGGGGGGGAGAGTGTAACGACCCGTAAATTTTAACCGTTTTAATAACGCAATTAGTTGAAATTTTGTGAAATTTTAAACGATAAAATTTTGAAATAAAAATTTAATATTTGAAACGCGTCTAGTTAAACATAGCAACTGGTAAATTTTCATCCAAAAATATGAAAGTTTATTTCATGTGTAATTTTACTTCAATTTAATCAGTTAAAAAGCGATGAAAATAAAACGTTTTCGAAACCTGAATATTTTTATATAGAAAAATTGTAAATCATCTTCTGAGGCGTCATTTTTCGTTTTTTCAAATTTGGACATCTTTAGCTCCTTCGATCTTATTTTTCAGCGTTTTTGCTACATTTTCCGCTAGTAGAAAAATTCGAATTTTTATAATTCGATCATACCACCAATATCGGTATACCATTTTGATCGTTTTGTCATCCTGATCTCTGCAGCATATTCGTTCGTTTGTTTCGACGTACGATACACTGTGAAATCAATAAATTAAGGAACCGTATCGGTACCGGATCCGTGACCATTTGAATTCTTTTGCATTTCAAATTGTAACCGTGACTGACACGCAACAATTAATTGCCTTTAATTATTTCAGCTGTTTGCATTTATATTTGCTATTTTGTAGGCGTGACTTGATAACCTACCGTTTCACTTTTAAACTGCTAGAAATAATACTTATTTCATATTGACAGCCTATTCATCTCCAACCGTTCATTATGACCTTGATTTGCCCATTCACTTTCCTGGTTTCGCTGCATTGCCTCACTGTTTCTTGCTTATCTGCAATAAAGAAATAGATAATCCAACGTATGTTCATAATACAAAAAAATGCTTGCCTTGTCTATTTTTTTACTTTTCATTTGAAATGGTACTTCTTCCTTCTATTTCCAGACCATTTCCTTGTCAAGCCTGCTGCCATTAAAATGCTCTGCCCAAACTGAAACTTCCCACCTTTGGCCGAAGTCTTTACCTCCACCTGCTTTGCCACGCAAGCCCGGGCCGCACACACCCCTCCGGCCCCACACTCTTGACACCGCCCTCCAGCATCCAAACCTGCACACCCCGCCATTCTCTCCTTCGGCCTGACAGACCTCCGACCAACCTTAACGCTCCAATACTTGATCTCCATGCCACCTCTTCCTGACCAGATCCGTGTCCACCTAGTGCTATCCATTGCAGCCTCTTTCCCAGCCGAGCAACAAAATCTGAGTAGGTAGCTTTGCTCATCTGTATTATCCGTATATATGAATGGTTGCTTATATACAAAAGTTTTTTCTACTATTTAGATATTGTTTAAATATATAAGTTTGTAAAATATAAAGGTTTTGCCTGATGGGATCTATTTTTTTTATATATATGTTTGTATTAGTATTTCATATATTATCTGTATGTGTTGTTTATAATAGTAGTGTGTGCTGTTTTTTTATATATATATATCTAGGAACGTATTTGTTTAAGAATGTATAAGTGTTTATATGACAGCGTACGTGTTTATATATATATAATTTGCTGAAAAGTTTATATTAGTTTATATATGTGGCTCGGTTGTTTTATAAAAGAAGTGGTATATATATATATTTCGTTATAGGTTATGTATATAACCTGGATTTGAATGTAAAAGTTCTATAAAATATGCTTTCTATGTTATAAACTATAGTAACTGTTGGGCTTTCAATATATATTTGTGATAGTTGTATGTATTTTTGTGACAGTTGCATACATCTAAAATTTCGGCTGTTACAATTGGATGTTCATATTAAAGATTGAAATTTGAACCGCAAATCTTATATATATATATAGTATTAGTTCATATATTAGTTGTATGCGGTTGGTCTTATTAGTTTTATTTTATAAGTTATATATTAGCAGTATATATGTTAGCTTATTCTTGTTTCAAAAAGTAAATTTATACGTATGACATTAGAAGGGTAGTATATTTGTTTGTATATATTTGTTGTTACCTCATATATGTTTTTGTACGCTACATATAAATCTGATTTTTGTTATTCATACTACCTAGGTTATATATATATAATTGTTTTGTAACATGTTATATAAAATTCATTCATATATAAAGCTGTCTATAAATTTTATAAATAGTGTATGTGAATGTTGTAATATATATATTAGTCGTGGTCTACTGTCATCGTGACTAGACATACTACTATTGAATTACAGTACCTATATATATTGTTATTAATAGTGTTCGTAAAATTTATATATATAGCAGCTATTTGATTTTTTTTAATGTATATATATATATATATATTGTCGCTTTGTAGCTTACGTATAAGCTTATTATGTATTAAATATTGATTTTTAAATTTTATAGAATTTTGTGTATGTGTCTTAAACTAAAATATTGAAAAATACATACATATATATATATATGTTATAATAATAATGCATATATTTTGTTTATACCAAAACTAATTTGTTTTGTTCATCGATCCCTGCTATCAGCTTTGCTCGTCAAATTCATGCCAATCTTGCCTTGATTTGGAAATCGTCATTTGGATTTGTCAATTTCGCTATTCAAATCGTAGTCAGTTGGGTTGTCTAGCTTCTCTATAGCCTCAAAAGGTGAGCAATCACTCACGATTAACGTTCTTTTATTTATTAAATTTTATTTCAATTGAAACGACAATTGAAATATGCTGTTGTTAGTTATTTACAATGTTATTACCTGTATCGGTTTACTTGTGACATCTGACACCCTGATCTGTTACTTATATGATGATAATCCAGTTTTGGTTGATAAATGATTGATTGTTTGATTTTTGATATTGGACGTTAAATTGTTAATGTAGGAAGTGATAAAAATATAAAATTGAATTTGACGTAGAATTGTTAGCGACTTGAAACTGATATATATGTTCAATTTAATTAGACAAGTTTGTATAATATGATCCCTTTAAATGTTTTAATCAATTGACACATAGAAAAATAGTTAATTACCCTTGAACCATTTGAATTCATGTTGTATTAATTGATGAAGTATGAAATTGAATAATTGATGTCAAGTGTAGAAATACATAGAATAATTAGTGTAATAATCTTTAACCTACATGAAATGATAGTGTAGATTCTAGAAATAATTATATTAATTTACACAAATAACAATGTGAATTAATACGATTACTTCGGGATTATTTGAATTAATTATTGGATTGATATTGGTTGTTGTTATTGCTTGTTTATTTACTTTGACACCATCCCAGTTATCACACTGCAAGTTCCCTTTGCTATGCTTTGATTTTGAATTGAAAATGGAATCGGGTTGAAATGATAAATACCCAAATTAACTTTGACTTAGGATAGAGAATTAAATAAAAACCCGATTGGTCAATAATTTTATTTAAAAATAAATAAAGTTTTTATTTGAATAAATAATATGGTTTTGAAATGAAGTTGGAATTTGAATTTTGAAGAAAGGAAATGTTAATATTTAATAATCCGAAATAAAATATTAACATAGTAGTTGTTGAAAGAACGTTGTTTTAAAATTAATTATTTAATAATTAAATTTGGAATTATTAATAATTAAGTTTTGAAATTAGTTAAAAATTAAGTTTTGAAATTATTTAATAATTTAATGAGATTGAATTGTTTAACAATTAAATAAAATTGAATTCTTTGATAATTGAAATTGAACTTTTATTAAGTGAAATTAAGTTTCTTGATTAATTGAGTTTTGAAATTGTGACTAAGTAAATAAATAAGTGAAATTGAATTTCTTTAACAAGGAATGAAAATGTGATATTTTTGTAATCAATGTAAGACTTGAAATGTAAAGAATTTGATTTGATGAATTTAATTTAATGCAATTTGTAAGTTTGATATAATAGCGTTGAACTTAAGTAATTGTTTTAATGAATTGGAAATTAAATAGAAATTGTTTTAAATGAAAATTTACTTAACGAATATTGAATGAAATCGATAAATGGATTTAAATTGATTTGAATGTAGATTAAATCATTTTAAATGATTTCGTAATGAAACTTATATACGAATTTAAATGAATATTGGAATTGTTTTAAATAGAAATTGGAATTGAATTATAAGATTTTGAAATTATGATTTGGAAGTTTTGAAACGTAAATTGTGGAAATTGATTTAGAAAGTGAAATGAAATGTTGGTTTACAAATTCTAATTGAAATTGTGATTGATTTGGTTTTTGGAATATATAAACGACCAATCGATGTAATAATTACGAAAGTTATTAAAGAGACCGGAATCGGTTAGGGACATACTCACTGTCTAAACCGAAAACCACTTTAATAACTATACGCGGAGTGTGATCCAGAATGAAGTGGTTGGAATGATGTACGTGATGACTGAAGAAAGAGAACGATAATGGATAGCCTTAACACTTGTGTCAAATTGGAAATGACTAAAATAGGAGCCGTGCCGGGCCAAATGGGGGTTAGCTACCTCGAGCGAACACACTTCTTCGAAAACTACTCATTACTTGTTATCGATTGGTGCACCCTTGATTTTGGGAGTGTTGTTTCACGGTGTTGCGATCGCTGCGGCGATGCGTTCTCACCAGTCCGGATCAGGCAAACGGTAGTTTCACTACCTTGGGTATTGCCTCATGTGCCTTGTCATACTTGTATCCCTACACGCGACCACTACGATTTGTTTTGTGTTTTACCTATGGAGTACTCCCTGATATCCCACTAGTTTACGGTGGAGTTTACAGTGTTGTATAGTCTATAACGCTTATAAAAAAATGTGTTAAGGGGAATAATGGTAACGCCTTAACACTATTTTGATACTTTATATTACTGATAGGCATTATCTACCTATCCACTACTACCTAGTAGATAGTTTAACGGATCCTTAAAAGATGGTTATTCCAAACATCCTTTGAGTTACTTGTATTTCAGTTGCTATTTCACTTGAGTTGGATTTATTGATATAAGAATGTTAATCCTGACTCGAGTGTTTTGTGTTTTGCTTTACGCTCGGGTCAGACTGAGTGTACCAGTATTCGAGACTCATCTTTGGAGTTGGAGCTTCGCTTGGAGATCCAGCTATCTATCCAGTTTCAGATATCCAGTTGATTCCAGTGATGTATTCTGATATTGTATTTGAGTATTGTATTCAAGACATCTGTTGTACCTTATTTAACTCTTATATGTATATAGTAGCTTCATGAACTACTATCTTTTGTTTCCGTTGCATTTATTACTCTGTGTCTGTGATCTGTGTTCTATTTATTTACTGTATATGCTCAGTTTTTCCAAAATTAAATTAACAATTCGGTATTTTGAATTATTCAAGTCCGACATGTGCGGATGCGAATGGTCCAAAATAGCGGGTCGTTACATAAATGGTGCTAAGATGATTTTGCAAAACTCTCTCTTTCTGAAAAAATAGAAAAAAAAAACAAAAAAACATTTGTATATATGTATATATTTTTAACACCTAGAGTCATATGTTCACACTCATGTGTTCACTCGCCATGCTCTTTACCCTTCTCATGTAAGCCCGAAATGCAGTGCACGATCGGTATATCTAGCCTCAGTTTATCTGAGTTAGGTGTAAATATATAAAAATTCTGTAACTAATAATGCCTATAGTCAATAAGTGTTCACACTTGTGTGTTCACTCGCCACGATCTGTATTCCCCTCACATCAGTCTGTAAGGCAGTGCACGGGTAATATATCTGGCCTCAGTTTACCTAAGTTAGGCATATGTAAATATTGTTAATATCAATAAAATTTTCAAATAAGAGAGAGTAAGCAATTGAAACTAAGCACTATTTTTACTTGTTTGGTTTAACTTGTTATTGAAAAGAAATGAGAATACCACTTTGACAAACTTTGATGATCAACTAAGGATTCATTTTATAATTACATTGTGTTATCAACTGAAACAACTAGCCAAACTATAGTCTATCTGTTATGAAAACTTAATTTTTGTTGGAAATTTTGACAAGTAAAGGGACTTAAATTTCTTGATAATGACCAAATCTTATATTTATCTTATTAGTGCCAATTTGAAAGTAAATCCCTCATTTGTAAATACTTTCAAAAACTTGCATTCATCTCTTTGTAAATAAATCTTGCATTTTGTAAATATTTTCACTTTGCATTTGGATTTTGTGGGTAGTGTCCACTGAAATCTCTCACGAGACAACACTCATCTTACTAGGGACATCCAGAGGTTTAACGGCTTTTTGCATACGTTCAATGCAATCATGCTCCCTACGAAAACGGATTTATCTTAGTTTTCCTTATTCGAGAACGAATAAAAAGATAAGTGTAGGGGTATTGATGTGCACGTAAATGTGCATATATTTACATCCATATTTTATCTTTTTTATTTAAATAAATATCATATTTGGGCATTTTATCATGTTTAAACCAAAATTCAATTATTGTCAAATCATCATATATTCATCTTCATTCAGGAGCAAAATGGTCATTTTTGTGCATGTCTCAATTTGAGAATTTTTACTTGAACATTTTTCATAATTTTTATAGGAATTTGGATGCATATGGAAGAGGGTTTCATGAAGATATATGCAGGCATAAAGGAATACAAAGGAATGAAGAGGAAATAATTCATGCTCATGATCATGGAGGACCCCACCCACTTGCCTAAATCTACAATTAGAAGCTAATGGACAACTAAGTGGAGGTTAGAGCTTCATGTCTATTTAATGATAGATTAATTAAAGGCTAATGGTTACTTGGAGGCCACACTTCCTAAAGGGCATTTTAGGAAGCATCCTAAAAATTGAATTAAGGTTTTATGCATGTATGAATAGCCCTCTTATGTACATGTAAATATCTTCTACTCTTTGAAATTAGTTAGGAAATCAAAATGAAAGTTGTAAGCTCTAAGTTTCATGAAATAAAAATGGCTTTCTAGTCTCTTTCTCTTCTCTTTTCTACATGTTTCTCTTTACTTTTATGCTCATATTTATTGAAAGTGTGTATGCTTGTGCACACTGATTACGGATCGTGTAATATGGACTAATATATGCGGAATGTTATTTACAATTGCTATATAAGTAAATATTCAATAAACTAACTATATAGCAATTCACAGATATAGAATAGTAAATGCAGTAAACAGTAAAATCACACCAGGGATTTTTATACTGGTTCGGACCTCCCGTCCTACGTCCAGTCCCAGACTTCTATCTGGATTTCACTACCAACTACCTCGCTTCACCCGGAGGAACAGGTTTATAACACCCGAACAGCCGAACGGGATTTCGTGCCTCTTACAACACCGAGGACTTCAACAAAAATAAATACAATTGTCGTTGACAACTTGTGCTCTTGATAACACGGATTTGTCACTTGTAATACACCCTTCCTATAATCTTATCCTCAAAATATGTGAATGATGTTTGTGAAGATTGAAGGAAGTATATTACTTATTTGAATCAAAAGATATGAAATAATTTCAATGATTCAATAAGCAATTTGAAGTAGAGAGCTTTTAGAATGCAAGAGTATTTAGAATTTAAGATCAGAATTTTAAAGCAAAGAATTGTTGTATTTCAATCAATGATTTAGATATGTTTATATAGAGAATAAATGGTTGTAACTCTTTGTGAAGAGTAGCCATTAACAGATGTGATCATTGATGAAAGGAAAGAGAAGCAACCATTGAAGAAAGAAGTGTCTTTTGGGAAAGGTTGCTTTCTGTTTAAAAACGGTCGACAGGTCAAAAATGACCAGTAGACAAAATTTCAAATATATAGACGTTATGTGCATGTGTGCACGTTCATTGTGCAATTTACACAGGAACGGTCGACCGCCTGGTTTTGGACCGGTCGACCGGTCGCTGTTAAATTGCACAGTGAATGTGCAATGTCATCCAAAACGTTTATACATCGATTCTTTTGAGATGCATGATTATTTTGAGGATAGATTTTAACATAACTAATACTACTAACATACCAAATAATCAACCTCTAATGTATGAAGCTCGTTGTGTCTCAATGAATGACTTCTTTTTGACGATCACGGTTTATCCCTTTGTCAGAAATCAAAACTATATAAAAATCTTGACTCAACATTCTCCCCCTTTTTGATTGATGACAACATAGTTATGAATCTCCCCCTGTATAAGATCTCCCCCTGAGATTGTGCCTGTAACTCTATATTTTCCTGCATATATACTGTTAGCACAATTTTCTCCCCCTTTGTCATCGACAAAAAGGAGTTTATTAAAATAGAGGATATAAATTATATAATCCAGAGTATAAGCAAAATAAGACTACTACCATAGATCAAGAGTTAAGAGTCACATAATATGATAATGCCAAAGAGTCTAGTACGAATTAAAATGCGACACTATTTAGTACAAGTGCCAGATAATGTCTTAAAGCAAGAACTAAAGTCATCATTTACACATAATAGTAGATAAAGAGATAGACTAAAAGGATTCAATCTGACTCTGTCTCACCCTCCTCTTCTTCTTCTTCTTCAACAAGCTGAGATTTTCCGTATCCACGTCCATGACTCGTTCCCGAGCTTGTACCCTCCTCCGAGGATGTCCAAGCAAAAGTAGGAGGAGCTGGGCGCTTGCCAGGGTCTTGAGTTGGCATGGATGAGGATGATGCTCCACATGATATTGCTTCCCATATAGAACTGAAGAACGACTTAAGTTTGTTAAATCGTTTATCCATTTTGGTGTCCATGCGCTTAAGTCGGGCTTCGAGAAGAAATTGATTTTGAGCAATAGTGTTAAGTGATTCTTTTGTTGAGGAAGATGATCTTAAAAGTTTAACTTCTCCAGGTTTAGATCGGGATGAACGGGAGGAAGCCTTTCTATGTCCTTGGTCTTTCCATTGTTCAAAAGGCATAATATTGAAGTATGGAGCTGGAAGCTTCATTCTTGTAATCGAAGCTTTGTTGATGGCTTTTGGTTTGGAAATAGAAGACTTTGGTGGTTCAATGCCACAATCGAGCAAGAGTCGCATAATATACTCGTTATAAAACAAGTGTGGTCTAGAGCTATCATTTACTTTCAAGATCTCATCAAAGATCATACTAATCCAGTTTATACGAATACCCCCATAAATTGCGTATAATGCCTTGAAATTTTCTTTATAGACGGCATCAAAATTTCCAATTCTTGGGAAAAGGGAGTGCATAAGAGTATGATGAAGAATTCTTGCAGACGGCCGTAAACCAATAGACTTAGTGCTATCCTTGTCATCTTCAGTAAATTGATGACTAATTTGATTACGGACATGAATATTGCAAAAGTCATTTGAGAATTTTTCACCAATAAACCTAGAACCAAGAACATTTGCCATCCTATCACATGAGATAAACACTTCTTTGCCACATACAACAGACCAAAGACAATAATTGGGATTTGCGGGTTTGTTTTTCTCTAAATTTAGATTAGCATAGAATAACTTGATCATGACATGGTTAATTTCCACATTGTTTTGATCATAGTCAATTAGGTTTTCAATGTCGGCATCCTTTGCTAAATCTAAAATATGATAACTAGAGAAATCTGAGAATTTAACAAACGAACCCGGATGGATAGTAAAATCTTTCATTTCATTCCACCTTTTGAGTGAAATTGGATCCACAAGCCATTTCTTGATAGAGAGATCAATGGGTTGTGTCTCTGAGGTAGAAGCTTGCTTAAATTTCTTTTGTTGAGGAGCCATTAGGGATAAGTTTGAAGAAATTTAATAAGAGAATGTAGGGTTTCTTTGATTTGGGGGAAGAAGGCTGGTTATGAAGTAAAAAGAGAGATAGGGGAAAAAAGTGAACGGAAGGTATATTTAAAAACAGGATATACGTAACCGGTCGACCGGTGAAAATGGGGCGGTCGACCGTTTTTATCCAGAGAGCAAAACGGTCGACCAGTCCATTTTTCCTTGTCGACCGGTGTTGTTCTGTATCACAGTTCAGCCTGTTTTTAATATATTTTGACCTATAAATTTTATATCACTCTTATTATAATATTTAAATGTTTTTAAAAGAGTGATTACAAAAGAAAATAAACAACAATACAATATATATATAAAAAAAATAAAATAAAATTAATGAAGAGTGGGAGAAGGAAGATCGGTTGAATCTTCGTTAATATCATCAATGCGAGCCTTCCAAGATGACCATTTTTCAGTTGCCCCTTCATTCTGAGCATAGTTTCTGTCCCATGAGTTTGGGGTTCTAGAAGATGAAGGTGCATTTGGCATCGGCTCATGAACATCTCGTTTGTTTGATCCACAGAAGAAGAATGCCATTCTTTCTAAAATAGATAATCGTGCCGAAGTCTGCTGTTGTTCATGATGAAGCTGTTGTTGTCCATAATGAAGCTGACGTTGAAGATCTATTTGATGTTTTTGATAGTGATGAATTTCATCGATCTTCTCTTTGGTTTGAGGAGAATAGAATAGCACTTTCTTTGCCTTTTTTGATTTAGGCGTACTTCCAGGTGTACGAGAGCATTGATGATGGCACTTTGGTTTATATTTTGGTGTTTCAGGAGAAAGATATTCTTCTGATTCAGAACTTGTAATGGAAATGTGAGTTTTTTGAGCACACTCATCACAAATATGTGCCGTAGAAAATTTTGTATTTATGATTAGATAAGGGAAGATGAATAAAACGAATGTTTTTGACAGCTTATATAGACAGTTCTTATATATAAGCTTATGATTAAGAGTGAAAAGAGGAATTTGATGGTGTAAAATAATCAGAGGCTCAAAATTAAAAATAGCTTAAAATAGCTATAGTTAAAAAAGAATAATCAAATGAAAGAACTTAAAAGTTTAACATCAGTAATTATTAGACAAGGTCTTTTAAAGAAATTAAACCAAGCTCTCTTCGTAATTTAATAAAACTAGATTCGAGCAAGGGTTTAGTAAAAATGTCCGCTAATTGATTATCAGTTTGGACATATTCAAGACATATATTTCCTTTTTCAATATTATCTCTAAGGAAATGATGACGGATATCAATGTGCTTGGTTCTAGAATGATTCACTGGATTTTTAGAAAGATTTATAGCACTCGTGTTATCACAGTATATAATAGAATTTGATAAATGAATATCAAAATCTTGAAGTGTTTGTTGCATATATAATACTTGAGTACAAGCGAGAGCCGCTGATATATATTCGGCTTCACATGTTGATAGTGAAACACAATTCTGTTTCTTACTAAACCAAGAGACAAGTGATTTTCCAATAAAATGGCACGTACCACTTGTACTCTTTCTATCCGTTCGAGAACCTCCAAAATCAGCATCACTATATGAAACTAATTCGAATGGACATTCTGTTGGATAAAAAAGACCGAAATCTTTTGTATTATTAAGATAACGAATTATACGCTTCACTGCTCGTAAATGCGATTCCTTTGGATTTGCTTGAAAATGAGCACATAAACAAACACTCATCATTATATCTGGACGACTAGCTGAAAGATAAAGAAGAGAACCAATCATGCTTCGATATAATTTCTGGTCAACACTCTTACTATTATCATCTTTTTCAAGATGTGTAGTTGTACTCATAGGAGTTGGTTTACCAGATGTATTTTCTAATCCGAAGCGCTTGATAAGATTTCCGCAGTATTTTTCTTGATTAATAAAAATACCATTCGGAAGTTGTTTGATTTGAAGTCCAAGAAAGTATGACAGTTCTCCCATATGAGACATTTCGAATTCTTTGGTCATAATACTTGCAAATTCCTTACAGAGTTTATCATTTGTTGAACCAAAGATGATGTCGTCTACATATATCTGAATAACTAGAATATCCTTTTGAGAATGTTTGATAAACAAAGTTTGATCGACTCTGCCTATTTGAAATCCTGAGTCAATAAGATAGCTACGTAATCGTTCATACCAAGCACGAGGTGCTTGTTTTAAACCATAAAGAGCTTTCTTTAGTTTGAACACATGGTCAGGATATTTTTCATGTACAAACAAAGGAGGTTGTTCGACATATACATTCTCTTTGATAAATCCATTAAGAAATGCACTTTTGACATCCATCTGATAAAGTTTGAAATTATGGTGACAAGCAAAAGATAATAGGATTCTAATAGCTTCTAGTCGAGCAACTGGTGCAAAAGTTTCTTCATAATCGATACCTTCTTCCTGATTATATCCCTGTGCTACTAACCTTGCTTTATTTCTGGTGATATTCCCTTGTTCATCAGCCTTATTTTTATAGACCCATTTAGTACCAATCACTGACTGATCAGTTGGTCTTGGAACAAGTTCCCAGACGTCATTGCGCACGAACTGATTTAGTTCTTCTTGCATGGCAATGATCCAATATTCGTCGGTAGCTGCTTTTTTAGGATTCTTAGGTTCGATATTTGATAGAAACGCAACATGTCCCATTTGATGTAATTGACTCCTAGTTCTTACTTGTGAGTCGACCTCCCCAATTACATTTTGAACCGGATGGTGTCTCAATAATCTTGGAGGGGAACGTATTTCACAAGCTGGTTGTTGTTGAGAAGTATTTTCAACAATATTTTCAGAGTCAGAGTCATAATTTGTGATGATAGGAGTGTTAGAAAGTATAGTTTCGTCATCATCAGATTTTGGTTGAGAGGGCTGAAAGATTTCATCGAAGGAAACATGAAGAGATTCCTCAATAGTTTTGGTTCGTTTATTAAAAATACGATATGCCTTGCTTCTTTCCGAATAACCGACAAATATACCTTCATCAGCTTTCGTATCAAACTTCCCGAGTTGGTCTTTCGTATTTAAAATGAAACATTTTGAACCAAATACTTTGAAGTAAGATATATTTGGCTTCCTTTCGTTAAATAATTCATAAGATGTATTCTTGGTGAGTGGTCGAATGGACACACGATTCAAAACATAACACGCAGTGGCGACGGCTTCTGCCCAGAAATGTTTTGGTAAAGTAGATCCATTTAATAGCGTTCTTGCACATTCTTGTAATGTTCGATTTTTTCGTTCTACAACTCCGTTTTGTTGTGGAGTTCTAGGAAACGAAAAATTGTGGTTAATACCTTTCTTTGTACAAAAATGTTCAAATTCGTTATTTTCGAATTCACCACCATGATCACTCCTTATGTTTTTAACTTTTAGCCCTTTCGATTTTTGAATTCTTTTGACGAAAGATTTAAAATGTTCAAAAGTGTCACTCTTGTTTTTCAGGAAAATAGACCATGTATACCGAGAATAGTCATCAACTATTACAAATACATATCGATTATGGTTTATCGACTGAACTTGTGTTGGTCCGAATAAATCCATATGTAGTAACTCAAGTGGTTGTAATGTTGATATGACTTTCTTGGATTTAAAAGATGATTTGGTTAATTTTCCTAATTGACATGCATCACAGATATTGTTAACCTTAAAACTCATTTTGGGTAATCCTCTAACTAGATTGTTTTTGGCTAGCTTGTCAATAGTTCTGAAGTTTATATGACAGAAGCGTTTGTGCCATAGCCATGGATCATTATCATTAGCTATAAGACACATATCTGAGTTATGATTAATATTCATATTCAGAATATATATATTTCTGTCTCTATAACCTTCGAAAATTAAATTATGATCTTTATCTAGAATACTACACTTATTATTTGAAAAAGAAATTGTAAAACCCTTGTCACATAATTGACTGATACTAAGTAAATTGTGTTTTAAATTTCTAACTAGCATGACATTTGTAATAAGAGGTAAGTTAGATGTACCGCAGTTGCTCACATCGCCTTTGCCGATGATATAGCCTTTTGAATTATCTCCAAAAGTGACGGAGCCACCATCTGAGTATGTAATATTTGTTAGTAAGCTCTTGTCTCCAGTCATGTGCTTCGAGCAACCACTGTCCAATATCCACTTTCCTCTTTTCTTAAGTGGGACCTCATCTTCTGTTGCCATAAAACAAACATTAGCTTGTTCATTCTCCTGATCACTTTCACTTTCAGATGAGGATGAGTCTGAATCATCCCATGTTACTGAGAAGGCTCGTTTCTTTGACTTGTCCTTCTTATGTTTGAATTTATCATTTTCTGACTTCTTCTTTTGTTCTGGACAATCCTTCTGCATGTGCCCCTTTTTGTGACAGTTGAAACATTCTATAGTAGATGAAGATGGTTTGTTTGATCCAGATTTCCTTTTGTTGTAACGACTGGCTTTTCGATATTTTAGGAATTTTTTGAATCCTTTTGCAATGAATGCCAAATCTTCATCTTCAGAATCTGATTCATTTTCATCTTTCTCAGCATGAAATGCTACATTCTTCTTTTCTTCTTTCTGTTCTTTTCTAGCCTGCAAATTTGCTTCATAGGACATTAAATTTCCTATCAATTCATCTGGCTTCATGATGGAAAGGTCATTAGCTTCTTCAATTGCTAATACTTTTCCTTCCCATTCACTAGTCAGAGAATGTAGGACTGTTGAAACAACATCAAAATCTGAATATTTTTGCCCTAATCCGATAAGTGCATGATGAATAGTTTGAAACCTTGAATACATATCATTGATTGTCTCATTCGGTTTCATTTTGAAATTTTGAAACTGACTCTTCAGCATGGCTATTTTGGCTTGTTTAACCTTGTTAGTACCTTCATGAGTGGTTTTCAGCGTTTGCCAAATTTGATATGCAGTAGTGCAGATACTAACACGGTTATATTCATTTTGGTCTAATGCACAAAACAACATATTTATTGCCTTTGCATTTACGGCTGCTGCCGTTTTCTCAGCCGTTGTCCATTCTGAATATTCAGTTGTTGGATTTACTATTTCTTTTTGAGTAGCATTCCAAGCATCATAACTATTTGATTGCATGAAAAATGACATACGTGTAGCCCAATAGCTATAGTTGAGACCATTAAAGAATGGAGGTCTTTGTGTTGATTGACCTTCCGTGTAAGTGCTAGTGCTAGTGCTTGCGTTATTTGCCATATTACAAGAATATATCAAATAACGGTGCTACGGTTATATGATGACCGTGCTCTGATACCAAATGAAAGTGTGTATGCTTGTGCACACTGATTACGGATCGTGTAATATGGACTAATATATGCGGAATGTTATTTACAATTGCTATATAAGTAAATATACAATAAACTAACTATATAGCAATTCACAGATATAGAATAGTAAATGCAGTAAACAGTAAAATCACACCAGGGATTTTTATACTGGTTCGGACCTCCCGTCCTACGTCCAGTCCCAGACTTCTATCTGGATTTCACTACCAACTACCTCGCTTCACCCGGAGGAACAGGTTTATAACACCCAAACAGCCGAACGGGATTTCGTGCCTCTTACAACACCGAGGACTTCAACAAAAATAAATACAATTGTCGTTGACAACTTGTGCTCTTGATAACACGGATTTGTCACTTGTAATACACCCTTCCTATAATCTTATCCTCAAAATATGTGAATGATGTTTGTGAAGATTGAAGGAAGTATATTACTTATTTGAATCAAAAGATATGAAATAATTTCAATGATTCAATAAGCAATTTGAAGTAGAGAGCTTTTAGAATGCAAGAGTATTTAGAATTTAAGATCAGAATTTTAAAGCAAAGAATTGTTGTATTTCAATCAATGATTTAGATATGTTTATATAGAGAATAAATGGTTGTAACTCTTTGTGAAGAGTAGCCATTAACAGATGTGATCATTGATGAAAGGAAAGAGAAGCAACCATTGAAGAAAGAAGTGTCTTTTGGGAAAGGTTGCTTTCTGTTTAAAAACGGTCGACAGGTCAAAAATGACCAGTAGACAAAATTTCAAATATATAGACGTTATGTGCATGTGTGCACGTTCATTGTGCAATTTACACAGGAACGGTCGACCGCCTGGTTTTGGACCGGTCGACCGGTCGCTGTTAAATTGCACAGTGAATGTGCAATGTCATCCAAAATGTTTATACATCGATTCTTTTGAGATGCATGATTATTTTGAGGATAGATTTTAACATAACTAATACTACTAACATACCAAATAATCAACCTCTAATGTATGAAGCTCGCTGTGTCTCAATGAATGACTTCTTTTTGACGATCACGGTTTATCCCTTTGTCAGAAATCAAAACTATATAAAAATCTTGACTCAACATTTATTTCTATGTTCTTTTCTTTTCATTGTTAATAGATTAGATTAACATTCATGTAAGTAGTGTAGTTTTGTTTTGTTTCTTTTATGCAAGTAGCTTAATAGTTAATCTCATTTTCCTCCTTTGTTTAGTTTCTATTTCTTTTGCTTTTAATGTTGAAATTTACATGTGTTGATAATGACACATATGATAGCTAAATCCCTTCAATTTAGGGGTAATGAAGCTCTCAAATATTATGTAATTCCAATATTTCTATGATTTATGAACTCTCTTATTTGTGCTTCATGAAAGTAGATTTTGATGTAAGTTTATACAAGTGGCTTTGATAGCTTATGTTGCATTTGCAAATGAGCTATTCTTATTCAACCTAAGCACAATTTACATCATCAATTTCTAATTGATTTTTGATTTTAAAATGAAAGTAAAAACAAAATTTGATGATCTATATTACTAATTACAATAGTAAATAGATCATACTTAAAATAGCTTTTGCTTTGGCTTCATTTTCATGAGAATTTATAAGTGATTTATTTGTTGTATTATAGTTTGATGGTTTAATTTATGTTAATTAATAACATAAATAAACTATACTTATGATAAATGCAACAATTATTTCACTTAATATCAAAACTAGAGATTATAAATTATTTATTTGTTGATTTACAAAAATATGAGAGTGGATTTGCCTCTAAATTGTTCTCTAATCTCATAGTTTTTAAATCTTATTTTAATTCTAGTTTTAGCTTCTTTTTGCTTGTAGTTAACAATTTCCTCTCCATTTGGTATAATTTGATTGAATTGATTTTTAAAATCTAACAATTCTCTGCTGATCGACCCGTATTCGCCACGTACTAACTTTTGTGCGTCGTGCGCTTGCGGTTATTTTAATTTGAAATTTATCGACGGTTTTCTAATTCGATAGAAATTCCATCGTTAAACTAAAGTGAATAAGGAAAGAAACTAAAAATTGAACAATGAAGTGAATAATTGTTCAAGTTCAAGTTCATAGGCCATAAATAATGGTTCGTAATCGATCCCTTCTTTCTCTCACTTTCTTTTATGTTTATATGGATCGTAATTTTTGTAACCGACCCCTTTCTCCTCTTCCGTTTTTTATATGTATATTGATAGGGATTGGATGGATCCCCCTTGGGTTGGGATCGCACCCAATTCCTCTCAATATTAGGGACTTGCTATTTTTAGCTTCATGGAGAAGCTCAAAAGAGCCGATCCCTCTAGCCTCGTATATAAACTAGCCCTTCCCTCTCCACCCTTCACTTTATTTCATTTTAATTTCATCCGCCTTTATTTTCTTCAAGATTGAACCCTTCTTCCTTTACCCTAGATCTAAACCCTTCATACTTCATCAACCGGATCTCATTCCTCTCTTGCTCTAGACCACCACTCCATCTTCAATCTGGATCGAAATAAAAAATCTCCTCTTGAGCAACTCGTATTATATACAATTAGGTAGGTTTCTTACATTTAACCTTTAATTTGTGATGAAATGATGGGTTTGATCATGTTGGTGGATGGGTTAGAGCTCGATGTGTATGGATTCGTAATTTTGCAAGTAGATGGAGAGGAGATGGTCGATATTTTTCGAGGAAGAAGAGGCATATGGATTAAGCGAGGGATCGGTTGGAGGATATAGATGAAGGAGAGGGATCGGTCTTATGTGTTTCCTGAGGGATCAGAGTGAGTGTTTGAGGGAAGTGTTAAAACATTGACGTAAATTGATCGGTATAAAAGTTTAAGGAGGAAGGGGTCGGTTGCATTATTAAATGGAGGAATCGGTTGTTTACTGATACGGAGGATTGTGAAAGCGGCTAAGTAAAAGGATCGGTGGTGGTGTGTTTGAGGTGGGATCATTTATTAGCTTTGCAAGAGGGATCGTCTATAAATAGGGATTGGTTATTTGCCTCATTAGAGGGATCGAATATATATAGGGATTGGTTATTTGCTTCATTATAGGGATCAGTTGCATTGGGATTAAGGGATCGACTATGAGTACTTAACCGACTCTTAGCCTTTGAATTGAACTTGAGAACCAATCCATGTTCACTTGCATAAACAATTAGATCAAATCCCATCTTAATGAACTTGAACATATGACGATAATGGACAATAGGACTTGCATATCCAATACCGAACTTGAAATTGAACGATCAAACTCCTGGGACCTAGAATATGAACTAAAACTTAACATATGGACTTTAATAATGAACTTCACACTTTGATGTGTCGATGGTTGATCCCAAATGTAACGACCCAGAATTTTGAACAATTTAAAATGAAAATATTTAATTAATTTTAAATATTTGAATGATGGTTTGACTTGAATTTCAAATTATCAGAATAAATTGGCGATTAAATTATAAAATTTAATCTATTGAAAGTTGAATAAAAATTTGAATCTTCAGTTTTAAGCTGAAGAAAAATATTTCAAAAGCTTATAAAATTTATACCGAGAATACTGAAGATAATGGAAGTGGTAAAACTTTAATTTTTAAGTGTTTGTTCAGTTTTGAAATTATATTATTCGAATCGATATTTAAAAATAGCCGTCCGAGGCATAGTCTCGGAATTCAACGAAACCAGTTCCATTGGGTCCGTAATATTAAATTATTGTCGGATTTCGAATTTCGTATTGATCGGAGTTGTTGTGTGACCGTACGGTAAGTAAACGCGTTGAAATTTAAATCGAATTCAATTTGAATTTAAAATCTGGAATTGGTCAACATCAGTACTTTGCCTTCCCCATCAAAACACTATAGCTAGGTAATGCAAACACATTAATATCAAAGACTTTTTCTCTGCAAAGTCACGTTCTCTTGTCTCCTCTCTAAATTCATTCAGACTTCTCGTTTCAAAATCAATATAATGGCCGAAGCCCCTCTCTCATTCAAATAAAAAAAATCGAACTCAAATCAAAATAAAAATGGCAGAGCCTTTTAGTAGAAAATTTCAAATCCCTTTTCTCTATCAATTCAAAACGAGCGAACAGAAATAATGGCCGATAGTTCCTCCCTAAAATTACAACGCGAGTTCTCAGTTAGAATCATTTCGTTCCTCCCCTCTCAATTCAATCGCAGAGAAAAAAAAGAGGATGAATCAAAGTCGACTTCAACTTCGACGAAAAGGAAATTACAAGCGGCCAGCTAGACTTGAAGGCGATGTCTGAAATCACGTCGAAGGGAACGCGAGTCGTTCGCCTGGTCGAGCAAGCACGGGGGGAGCTCGCGCGCGCACTTGCACACGAGAAGGAGAAGACGTTCGAATCAGTCTCGATCTGGGCACGCGATGGAAACTCTCGACCTCGGCAGAAAGTCGACGACTTCGACTTCAAGATTGGGAAAAGCATGGCATTCGAGTTGAACGAGGTCGATGGCGACGAGCTGGGGTTCGGCGGTAGACGAGTCGAGCTCGATTTTGAGCAGTTCGATTAGGGAGGCGCAGTTGAGTTCGAGCAAACAATCGAGGGTAATGCATTTTCTGTGATTAATTTTAGGTTGTTGAAATTTAGAGAAATTTATTTTAAATAAATAACTGTATATATGTATATACAAATTTTTCAGCTCACTGTTTAAATTTAAAATGTGTACAATGTTAGTTAGGATATATACACATCCTGTTATAAAATTAATAAGTGAAAGAAAACAATGTTTACAGTAAAGGGGATTTTTATCTCATTTTTTACAGGAAGATGTATAAAAATATATATATATTCATATAGAAGATTTATTAAAGGAAAATTAGTTTAAATAAAATTTATAAATGATAATTGATTTTTCGATTTGTTCGAATATTAATAAAATTTTAAACTGATTATACAAGGTTAAAATTGCAAAGTAAACAAGCCGGAATGGATTGGACTGCAAAATAAAATCTAAAGTGAGATCTTCTCACTCAAATGAAAAGTGGAATTTTCAGTTATTGTTTGTTTGCTGTTTGGATGTGATATTAGATATAGTAGGATATATCTATATATATAGCAATATATACATATTGGCATATGTATATATTGGATTGATTGATTTCCCGCACTATATAGCGGATGAGACCCTATTGCGCCGTTAGTAAGCGGATGATATTTTATAAATCCCATATACCGCGATATTCCACCTCGAAGTGGAATTGGTATTGTGCTAACATCTGTGGATGCAGGGAAACAGGTTGGAGGGATCCAACAGGATTCCTCAAAACATTTGAATTGATTTCATATGTTGTGTGATTGATTATTTATAATCTGTGTATGATTATATATGTGATTGAATGTGTTGAGAGCTATCATTTAGCCGAATGTATTTTTAGTATCGTTGGATACCAGAAATAAATGAAATTGGATTTCTGAAATTAAAATTGAATTTTAGATGGTTTGGAAAAAATAAAAGAATTTATTTAGGAGATAAATTTGTTTGAAATCAAATTGATAATTGATTGGGTATTTGAGATAAATCTTTGGGAAATCGATATAGAAATTTATTTGGTGTTTGAATGAAAAAATTGATTTTTTGGTGTTGAAAATAAATTTGGAAATCGATTTGTAAAAATGATTTGGTATTTGGGATTAAAAGTTAAAATCAATTTGAAATGCGATTCGGTGTTGAAGTAAATCCAGAAATCAATTTGAAATTCGATTTGGGATTTGAAATAAAATTGATAAATCAATTTGAGAGTTGATTTGGTGTTGAAAATGAATATTTGGAAAACGATTTGGAAATCGTGTAAAAGTGGATTTTTGGGAATGTAAATTCCGAATAGAATTGGTAAAGGAAAGGGAAATTTGTTTTAAAAATAAATATTGATTTATTTTTAAAGTGTGGAAAATATGATTTGCAATCGGTTTTTCAAAGTGATGAAGTCTGGAAATAAATTTACAAATTTGAAATGTAAATTTGAAATAAATCGATAAGGATTTATCTAATTGGTTTAAATGGACCATTTTATGATTTGAAATTGATTTTCAAATGTGAAGTGTGAAATATGATTTGAAATTGATTTTCAAATGCAAAGTGTGGAAAAAAAGGTATATATCTTATGAAGGTATTTTGAAAATAAATAATTTGGGAAAAATTATTTAAATTGGCTGATTGTTGTAAATGTTATTGATAGTTAAATAACCGACTATCAATATTTGCCTTTTAAATGGCACTTGATTTGTTTTTAAAACAAACGCGCACTATTCGGGTTAGCCGGGAAAAGACCTTTGTGTCATATAACCCATTCCGAATTAGTGATACGACGATATGGATCGTATTGAAGACCGGTGGTGAAGACCGAATATTTTCGAAAATGAAAGGACAACCTGTCGAATGTCTCTGCACCAAGTTGCTCCGGTATAGAGATTTATATCACTCTTTTTGTGATGGGACGTCCGGACGTGATTAGTGAATATTCGGATTGCAAGGCTTCTTTGGAAGTGCCTTCGGTTCCGCTCGATCCCGGAACGGACTTGTATGGATGTGTGTCTGACGTTACACTTTGAGATGTAAAGATGGTTTCTATCAAATACATTTCTGTTGGTGGCGGAGAATTTATTCTCTTAGCTTAACACCCTTCTCTGAGACATACGAGCTCAGAGGTTATGTAGTTTATGGTTACTAGTGATACATTCCCAATTTGGTAATGTGGCACACGAAGTGTTGTTGATCAGTTGTTGGTCAAAGCGTGGCTTTGTGAAAAAGCGTAGTGTATGTGGACGAGACTTCGTCGAGCCTCACAACCCGGTAATCGTCGAAACAGGAATGTTGCGGCAAAGGTTTGTAGGGGTAGAGCCCTTAGGGTATGTCATTTCCTTCTGGATAAAAGGTGATATCATGGTATGGAGCCCAGATATTTTACCTATGTTGATTATATTTTGTGGCTGTTGCTTTGTGATTGAGGATCCTCGGATAAAGGTTGGTTACGACCGGGGATGGCATACTTGTGTGTTAGTTACCTAGTTACAGCTGTACAGCGTGAGGTAGCGTCAGTGTGTTAGTTACCTAGTTACAGCTGTACAGCGTGAGATAGCGTCGGCCTTTTGTTTGCAGAGATCCGGTTAGGATCCGGGGCATCTTTCCAGAGGCGTTTCTATTTCGGTAAGGAAGTTCCTTAGCCTGATCATTTGTTGGAAATCCAAAGAAACAATACGCGCTCTATACGGGTTTAGTTGTATTACCTGCTATGGAATGTGGCGGTAACCTGCTATTGAACGTAGTAGCTATAGTAGGCATACAACCATAGTTGTATGTTGGCTAAGATTGATATTATACTTTCGAAATGTTTTCCACACTAGACATTAATAATAATATCAATTGATTTTGCGTAGTAAGCATTTTTGACTATCATAAGGAGAAATCTCCTCCAATTCTGCGTTTGCATTGTGTGTGTGGCGGGAGGCCTTATGGTAGTTTCATTTTCCAAAAGCAATGCGAATCTATTTTATTTTCTTTGCGAAAATAACTGTTTTACAATCTCACACCAGTCACCATGACTGACTCGGAGTTTATTGTTCCCTTCTAAACTCTGGGTGCCCATAATTTTCCACACGGGCAGCCTAGAGTTATGTTATCAGGATATTCTGGATATTCTGGAGCTTTGGAGATGAGCTGGATGGCGAAGCGTACTACCGTACTTGTTATTTATTCCGTTGTGTATTCTATATGAGGACAAGTTTATATAACTGTCCATTGTTGTATTTTGATGTATATTGACTCTGATTGATGTATGTATAAACTGATATAGTCTTTTGTTTTTTTTAAAAGACTAGTGATTATCTATTATATATTGTTCTGCTGCGAATGTGAGATTCTGATATTGTTTCTGTGTCTGTTTTTCTGTTCTTTCTTTTCTTCTGTCTTCTTCTACCTCTTCTTTTAACCCTAATGGTTCGGTTTTCCGGCATTCGATTGCGCGGAATTTGATACAGTGGACGTATTAATGTCGACTTTCGAGCGTCGAAAAGTCGAGTCGTTACACTAAAGCTTACACAACTGATCAGCCTAAATGCCAATTGAGACGGTCAGCAATGATAGTCACTCTGGCTCTCCAAGGCCTGATGCTCAAGTTATTGGAGCATTTGATGACGAAAATGCAGACGATCAGTCGCTGCTAGATGAATCTTATGATTTTATGATCACGAGTGCCTCCGAACACACTAATGAGCTCAGCTTGAAGGAGCACACCGAGAGGGAGGTGTTATTGAAGAAGAAAGCTAAAACTGAACCCATTGATAGGGACGTCAATGATCCGAGCCTTATCACATTGCAAGTCATTCCACCTGGTGGGTCAGCTCCCATTGAACTCCTTGCAACTTCTGAAAGCTCTCCTGCCAAGGGTGGTAAAGGATCAAAGAGAAGGAGAGGCGAAAACTTGAGTGGGTCCACTCCTAAAAAAACAAGGGGACAGGAAGCAAAAGAAGTATCCATCACTTTGGCTTAGTTTGTATAGCTAATTTTCTTTTCGTTGGTCGTGTATTTACGGGTATGGCCCCCGTTCTTGAATAAACTTGTATTATGATTTCCAAGTTTAATCGCAAATAGAAGTTCTTTATTTTCTATTGAACTCTTATGTGAATTTGTTTAAGTAGTCGAGCTATTAATTTTTCATTCGATGTACTTGTAATTTGTTGCTCGTAAATTCAGATAATCATCTGTTAATGTTTACCCAAAGCCTCCAAGTGGCCGTGGCCTCAAGTTGTACAAACACTGAACTCGAGCCCTAGTGTTACACCATTGGACTCAGCATTTTAAGTGATTATACTCCTGCACCCAGTCTCGGGTTAGTGGAGTTAGATAGTGGATGGTCGAACTCCATCCTTAGCGAGTTTATACTCCTCATGTTGGTTTCAGGTCGGAGTTTATGAGAGTGTGAGTGGTCGAACTGCACTCATCTATTTGTTTATACTGATATCTACACTCCGGGGATAAGAGTTGGTTGGCAGGTGAATGGATAACACCCAATTTGTGTTTATACTCTGGTCCACACTTTGGGGACTTAAAGTAATTTTGGAAAGTAGTCGAACTGTACCTTCCTTAATTGATTGATTTGCCGCTAAGTCTGAGGTTTAACATAGCGAATGATCGGTCGTATCACAATCGCTTTTGATTCATATCTGTCCCATCGCTCGGTGGGATTAATTTGATTATTGGATGGTCAAGTCACATCGATTTCTCGTTAGGAACTCCATTCATCGGGTTGTGAGTGAGAATCAACGAATGAACGTTCGAACCACATTCATTTTGTTTAGTTCAATCGTGAACTTTTGTGATCGGATAGCTCCAAATTTTGGGAACCTGCTCGGACATGTCAATATTAGTTAGTCGGGTATTGTAACTAATATGTAATGCTACAGTAATCACAGACATAAAGAAAATTTCAAACTTTATTTGACAAATTAAAAGAGATGAAATAATCTGTCTTATTACATATCTGGAAAATCAAATGATAAAGAAAATTCAAAAATCAAATACTACTGAATGAAAAAGAATAAACTAAGTGAAATAGCATCGTAAATGCTCGTTATTCCATGCCCTTGGGAGTGTGATGCCCTCAACAGTCGCTAGCTTGAAAGTTCCTTCTCCAAGCCTCTGTTCAATGACGTATGGTCCTTCCCAAGTAGGATTCATATGTGACGAGATAGGAAAAACCCGTTCCAAGACAAGATCACCGAATTCAAAGGTCATAGGTTGGACTTTAGTATTGTAGTATCGGGTGACTCGATAGCGATGTGCAGCTGCCCTCAAATCAGCTTCTTCCTTCTTTTCATCTACAAAGTCTAGAGATTCTAAGTGGAGATCTCAATTCATTCTAGGGTCATAGTATGTCTCTCGATGAGAAGGAACTTCGAGTTCAACAGGAGTGACGACCTTGGAGCCATAAGCAAGGGCGAATGGAGTATGACCAGTCGCGAACTTGTGGGTGGTTATGTAATCTCATGATGCCATTGGGAGTTTATCCACCCACTTGCCTTTGGCTTTTCCAAAGTCTTCCTCGGAATGGACTTTATGATTTTGTTCACAGCTTCAACTTGTCCATTTGCTTGAAGGTGAGCAACTATCATAAATCTCTTTTCAATATGATGCTGGCGGAGAAGTCTTTGAATTTAGCGCTGTCGAATTGTGTCATATTATCAATTACAATGGTTCTTGAAAGGCCAAATGAAAGATGGTTCCGAACAATGAAGTTGATTACTTTCTTTGTCGTGATCGCGGCTAAAGGTTCTGCTTCGGCCATTTGGTTAAGTAATCAACTACTACGATGGCGTACTTCGTGTGAGAAATGCGGATTATGGACCTTAAGGCTAGAATTAACACTAGAGGGGAGGTGAATAGTGTTTTAAGGAATTACTAATTTTTTTTGAGTTTATATTAATTTGAACACAAATGTATGTAATATTCAGACACAGATATGATCACAGAATCAAACACAGATGCAGATATAAAGTAAAAGCAATAAAGGAAAGAACACACCAGATTTTATACTGGTTCGGAGTTACCCTACATCCAGTCCCGCAACACAAGTAAGGATTTCCTTTCAAAATCAATTCTTACAATTACACCCTCGGTTTCAAGGCCACGAGGTACACCGCTCCAGATTCACAATCCTCTGGGTAGAGATACTTGATTTTACGGGCAACAAGTTCACCCGATTGATTTTCCAGGCTACAATCACACCTTTTCTCGCTCGATTGAATACAAAGAAGTCTATAACTCTGAATAGCACTGGGATCTTGTTGAGATAGTGATAGAGAATCAAACCATAGATGAACTAGTTAGATTCAATGGTGATTTCGGCAGAGTAATGGTAAAAATGTATATAAAGAAATGTGGAAGAAGAAGAGGAGTGAAATCAAAGAAAATATGATTGTAAATTCGTTTAAAACAGCCCCTATTTATAGTAGAACAACAGCACATGGATGGATCAATGTTGGAAGAGACAGGTTTGGTATCGATACTGTTCGTATCCATGCATTTCGTATCGATACCCATGGATACGAACAAGGCATTCATATTGATCAGGGAGAAGGATACGATGCTGTTCGACTCGATGCTGTTCGATGCGGGGCTATTCGACTCGATGTTGTTTGACTCGAGGCTGTTCGACTCGATGCAAATTCGTATCGATCAGGTCGCATGATCGATACGAAGTAGTGGATACAGATTGATGGACACGAACATGACCAATGCAGACAGATTGATATGAATGAGCACGAAGCATGGATGCGAACGAAGAATGTGCATGATTCGAGGGAAGAAACGTTCAACGCGGCGTAGAAAATGGATCGAGCCTTGGAAATAGCGCCACATCATCGGCAAGCACGTGCGTTGTATCGATACGATCTGGTATCGATACGAAATTGATCGATGCGAACGTAATACCACACGAACACTACATTTCGTATCGATCATACCTGGAGATCTGCAAGTCCAAATGCTATGAAATTTTCACAGGAGCTTACGTACAAGCTAAAGAATGTTCACACCAAGTTTCGACTCCATTGGACAAAATCTTGATCGATACGAATTAGGTTCGTATCGATCACGGATCGAGCCGAAACTTCATGGGATCGATCGCGTGGGCCCACTTACGTCCCAGAAGAAGTCTCCTGAAGTTTGAGTGAGATATTTGCATGGAGCGCCTATAAATAGCACCCCAAAGCCTATAGAAAAATGGATCTTTGGCTATCCAACGTCCAGACTCTGCTGGAAACACCTTTGCATTACTAAGCTACTGTTGTACTCGAATCTCTTCATTGTAAATTGCTGTAATCAGTTGTAACCAGCAAGGAAAGTCAATAAAAGATTAACTTTTGGAGTGGACGTAGGCCTGAGATAGCCGAACCACTATAAATCTTGTTTCTCTGTCTATTTCTTTCCATTTGAAGTTTATTATTCATCATTTTTTATCCTCTACATTACTTAGATCTGTGATTTGTGATCATTTATTGCTGATGTAACGACCCGTATTTTTCACGGATCGAAAAGTTCGTCAAATCTGGAATTTTTGCAATTTTAAGTCATTTCAGATTTTTGGGGAAATTTGTCTAAGTCCTAGGTCGTGGACGACCTAAGAGCTAAGTCGTGACCGAGTTAAGGACTTGCGAGTTAGTGTTAGGTCGTGGGTTAGTTGGAGCGACCTATAAAATTGTGCAACCTAGGATTTGGTTAAGTAATTAGGTCGGCAGGGCGAGTTAACGACCTAAAGACTGACCGACTTAAGAGTAGTAGGCGACCTAAGTATTCTGGGGTAGAGTTAGGTCGGCAACGACCTAAGAGAATGTTGTGAGCGACCTAAGTTTTGTTAAGTGTTAGGTCGGCTGGGAAAGTTAGCGACCTAGTAGTTGCCGAGTTAGCGACCTAGCAGTTGCCGAGTTAGCGACCTAGTAGTTGCCGAGTTAGCGACCTAGTAGTTGCCGAGTTAGCGACCTAGTAGTTGCCGAGTTAGCGACCTAGTAGTTGCCGAGTTAGCGACCTAGTAGTTGCCGAGTTAGCGACCTAGTAGTTGCCGAGTTAGCGACCTAGTGTTGGCGACCTAAGGACCTAAGGAGTTAACAAGTTGGCGACCTTAGGAGTTAGGCTAAGTGTTAGGTCGCGTGGAGGCTTAAGGAATTAGGTCGTAACCTGTTAAGTCGTAGGTCGCTGGGTTTCGTCTAAGTGTTAGGTCGAAGTATGTGTTAAGTCGTAGGTCGACTTAATAGTTAGGTCGTATGCGCAGAAGTGTTAGATCGTAGGAGTTGAGGCGCGCGTATCTGTTAGGTCGGAGTTGTTGGCTAAGGGTTAGGTCGGAGGCTCTGTTAAGTCGTGGGGGTTTTTAGGTCGTAGGTCGGCATATGTTAGGTCGGCAACGACTTAAGGAGATAGCCGAGTTACGACTCAGGCAGTTTTCAGCTATAAATAGGAGGGGTTGTTCTCACTTTTTGGGATCCGGATTTTGAAGCGACGAAGTGCTGCCATTTTGAGAGCTCGACTTCTACACTTCTTCACTTCTTTTCTCCACTCTAATCTAGTGCTTCCATCCATCCAAATCGAAGATCAAGATTAAAGATTCAAGAGCTTAGATTGAAGATCTTCATCTTTTCAAGAGAGATTTCATCGTTTGAAGTGAGATCTTGTCGGATCTAGCTTAGTTCTTCGCTGTCCAGATCTGAAGTTGATATCTTTTGGATTGTTTAGGTGATTTGGTGAGTGGTGATTATCTCTCACACGGATCCAAAGGAGTATATCGGATTGTTGGCTCGTTTTGGTGTTAAAATAGAGATTTCCATGCATTTTCTTCATCCTATGTGTAGATCCATATAGATCCATTGTTCATGATGATGTTGTATCCATTTTATCATATGTTAACCTATGCAAGTTCATTCATCAAGTTTGTAGAGATATAATACATGTTTTCATGCTTATTGGACTTTCAACTCTTTAATTACGAAAATGCCATTATTGTTATAATTGTCTACTTAGATCATATTTGAATGCTTGATTGCTTGGATTGATGTTTGATTTGATTGATTGTTATGAACTAGATGATTGATGATTAGATTTAGACCAAAGGTGATTCAAAAGCTAAAGGAAAGGCTCTTGGATTGGGAAAGCTGCTCGGGGCATATGTAGCGGGATGATGAAGCTCTTATGCATAGATTTGATGATGTGATGTTGAGATGAAGCTTCGCGAGGATGTTATGAAGCGAGGCAATCATATGATGAAGACTTGGTCTAATCCAGGCGGGATCATTCCAAGCATGTTGATAACTCGGTGATATGATTCGAGTTGAGGATAATGGATGCTCGAGAGGCGCTTGAGCTAGTATGGCAATAGTCGTCGAGGAGGATGACTAGGAGGTTGAGATCTCATCGTTGTTGAAGGTTCTAGCATGCTCTAAGCAAGAGTACATGGGGACGCCCAAAAGACTAAGTTGATGGTCGAGTACTCTGGGTAGATTCGATAATCCTAGGCACGGGTCACGATGACGTGCGGGAGTTATGTCTAGAACCGGGGTTACCATTAGCCCTTGACGGACGGCTGAAAGAATGTGCCGGTCATTCAATTAACGGTGATATCGCAACAATGATAACAGTGATAGCCGAGTCATGGATGTTTGGTTGTATCATCATTCGGTCTCAAGAGCGGTATTTCCTGGGTGCTTATCTGACCTTGGTTTTAGACCTTGGGATTTGTACTTGGAAAACATCGCTCTTGACTCGAGTGACAATTGCTTTACCTTAAATTGTATGCTCTGCTATGTTTGCTTCTGCTTAGTGTGTGTCTGGGGGCTATCACTGTAGAATGAGGTTGGAGTGGGAGGGTTGTATCCCTATTCCTTTTCCTTTATGCTCTTTTGGTATGTTGTTAGTTAATTTACTGCTCACTAAGACTGTTGTCTGACTCAAGGCTTTATGTTTTAATTCTTATTGCCTTGGGCTGTTCGTCCATTTTGGGACGGGCAGACTAGGTAGCAGGTGACAGGTGCTGTTCTCTTCTCACGATGCTGATATCGAAGACGAGCTAGAGGGTTGCATATTATCTTCTTATATGTACTGGATTTTTCCGCTGTTTTGTATTCTCTGAGAGTTATGTAGTGAGGCTGGATGTATTGACTATGTGGATGCTTGTATTCAACTATTATGGAGTTTTATATGATGTCATTTTATTCTGTAAAGCTTCACTATACATATGTTCTATTGTATTTTGTCCATGCGCTGTGAGTAATACGATAGATCCTGTTGTTTTAATCTTACCTTGACAATCGTCCATGGTCGCCTGGCACACTTTACAGCGCTCTATCTCTAGATTCGGTGTAGGGGTCATGGGCGGTTGTCACATTTGGTATCAGAGCATTGGTTAATCGATTTTACCCAACGCTCGCTGTCGTAACTACGTATGAGAGACGTAATTGTATTTTGATGGATGATTACTATATATAATATAGTGGCTTAGTAGAATTTGAGTCCTTTATGCAGTTGATTCTCTAGATGTTCTAATCATTCCTTCTTATAGATATTGAGAATGAGTCGAAGAGGGAGACCAGCTGCTAGGGGAGGTCGTGCTACTGAAGAGACTGCTGATTATGCAGCCATGTTCGAAGCTATGATGACTTCGATCATGAGAAGGATACCAGTTCCGGGGGCGGCAGTTGATGTTGGAGTTCAAGTCCAAACTCCGAAACCAGTGGATTTTGCTAAGCTGTGCAAGGATTATACTGCTCTTGGAGGGAAGGTTTTCTTGGGAACAGAATCTACCATTGAGGTCCAGAGGTGGATAGATGCTTGTAGAAGGATCTTTGGTGATTTGGGAATTGATGATGCAACTAAGAGGAAGTTGGCATCAAGGCAGCTTCAAGGGAGAGCCTCTGATTGGTGGAATTCTATCACCATCGATACTGCGGAGGAAGAGATTACTTGGGAGCAATTCCAAGCTAGATTTGAAGCTAAGTTCATTTCTACATCTCAGAAGTCTGTTCTGTTCAAGAAGTTTGTAGAGCTCAAGCAGGGTGGAAGATCTGTTCTTGAGTATGTTTCTGAGTTCGAAGCTTTGTCCAAGTATGCCCGGTCGTATATTGAATCTGCTTATCAGAAGAATGAGAAGTTTGTGACCGGCTTGGATAGTTATCTTGGGAGACAGTTGGTGGATCATTTGGACGATTCATTTGAGAAGCTTGTGGAGAAAGCTCTTAGGCATGAGAGTCTGTTTCCTAAGGAAGGACCTGTTGTTGCTGTTACCAAGGGAGAATCTAAACCACAGCAGGGTGGAAACCAGAAGAGGAAGCAGCAGCAGCAGAAGGGTAAGGATGGCCAGAAGAAGCCGAAAGGCGAGGTAACTTGCTACAATTGTCAGCAGAAGGGCCATTTCTCTAAGGATTGTAAGAATCCGAAGGCACCGATGAAGTGTCACAACTGTGACAAGCCGGGGCATTTCAGGAAGAATTGTCCAGAACCAAGGAAGGACAGGCAGATTGTGCAAGCCTATGCTTTGGGAGCTGTTCCGTCATCTTCGAAAGCTCCTACTGCTGAAGAAAAGGGAAAGAGTGTGGTTGTTCAAGGTACTCTTTTCCTATGTGGTGTTCCAGTTAGAGTTTTGTTTGATACTGGAGCGTCGCATTCATTTGTTTGTAATGAACTAGTAGGCCGGTTAGGTTTGAAGCCGGATATTGTTGATAGGCCATTGGTAGTGACTAATCCAGTTGGGGGTTCGTCTTGTTTGTGTATGTTATGCCGTGGTCTAGTTGTGTCGAGTCATGGTTGCTCTTTTGTTTGTGATTGCTTTGTTCTGAACTTTACGGGGTTCGGAATTATCTTGGGTATGGACTGGCTTAGGAAGTATGCGGCTAAGGTTGATTGCGAAAGGTTGGAAGTGACAGTCGAGAATGTGGAGGGGCGAAAGATTGTGATACGATGTAAGCATGAAGAAGGCGTCTTCATGAGCTTCATGTATTCGCTAGTTGTTCCACGGGATGGACTGTCATCAGTACCGATCGCTAATGGATTCGAGGATGTCTTTGACGAAGTCAAAGGGTTGCCGCCGCATAGAGAGATCGAGTTTCGTATAGATCTAGTTGAAGGAGCCAGACCTGTTGTGATGCCTCTTAGGCGGATGGCGCCTAGGGAACAGCAGGAGTTGAGGGTGCAAGTTGATGATCTTTTGCAGAAAGGATTCATTCGGCGTAGTGTGTCCGAGTGGGGTGCACCAGTTGTGTTTGCAACCAAGGCAGATGGGTCGTTGAGATTGTGCGTCGATTATCGTGAGCTGAATAAGGTGACTAAGAAGAACAAGTATCCATTACCGAGAATAGATGACTTGTTTGATCAGCTTCACGAAGCTAAAGTGTTTTCTCAGATGGATTTGGCAACGGGATTTCACCAGTTGAGAGTGGCAAAGGATAGTGTGTCGAAGACTGCTTTTAGGACACCATCCGGTTTCTTTGAGTGGCTGGTAATGCCATTTGGATTGACTAACGCGCCAGCATATTTTGTGGATCTTATGAATAGAGTGTTCAGAGATCAGTTGAACAAGTTCGTACTTGTGTTCGTGGATGATATTCTGATTTATTCCAGAACGGAAGAAGAGCACAAGACGCACTTGCGTATTGTTTTGGAGATCTTACGGAAACATCAGCTGAAGGCTAAGTTTTCGAAGTGTCACTTCTGGAAGAGTGAAGTGAGGTTCTTAGGCCATGTGATTTCTGGAAATGGAATAGCGGTTGATCCCGCTAAGGTGGCAGCAATCCAGGATTGGGTTAGACCTAAGAATGCATCTGATGTGAGGAGTTTTCTTGGATTAGCAGGATATTATCGACGGTTTATCAAAGACTTCTCCAAGATAGCTGCACCGTTAACAGGATTGACGAAGAAGAACCAAGTGTTCAGTTGGGATGCTAAGTGTGAGCAAGCTTTCGGAATCATGAAAGAGCGATTGACGAGTGCTCCTGTTTTGACTATTCCAAGTGGGAATGATGAGATGGTGGTTTACACCGATGCATGTGGTACTGGACTTGGAGCAGTGCTGATGCAGAAGGATAAAGTTGTTGCGTATGCCAGTCGACAACTGAAGCCGCATGAAAGGAATTACCCAACTCATGACTTGGAGTTAGCGGCGATTGTATTTGCTCTGAAGATGTGGAGGCATTATCTGTTGGGGGTTCGATTCGAGTTGTTTACGGATCATAAGTCGTTGAAGTATCTTTTCTCCCAGAAGGATTTGAATCTTCGGCAGCAACGTTGGCTAGAGTTTTTGGCATCGTATGATTTTGGTATAGCTTATACTCCGGGAAAAGGTAACGCAGTGGCTGATGCGTTAAGTCGAAGACATGCAGGATTGGGAGCCATGTTTTCTGAATGGAAGAGTCTCGAGTATTTAGCTGGATTTGACTTCAGGCCTGGATGCGAATTGGAACCTGAAATGTTGGCAAACTTATCGATAAGACCGACTCTTGTGGAAAGGATTTGCGAGAGTCAAAAGCGAGATGATAAGCTTGTCAAGATTATCCGTGAATTGGAATCTGGATTGGAGCCAGAAAAGGATAAAGGATTCGAGGTCGATAGAGAAGGTTGGCTTCGAAAGCAAGGACGACTAGTGGTTCCCGATATAGATGAATTGAGGAGTGAAGTTCTGAAGGAAAGTCATCACTCGAAGTTGACAATTCATCCAGGTGGAAATAAGATGTATCGGGATATGAAGAGAACCTACTACTGGGAAGGCATGAAGAAGGATGTTGGAGATTTCATTTCCAAGTGTATGAACTGTCAGTTGGTAAAGGCTGAACAGAAGAAGCCAAGTGGATTGCTTCAACCCTTAGAAGTTCCTACATGGAAGTGGGAACAAGTGTCGATGGATTTTATTGATGGATTGCCTAGAACCAGAACGGGAAATGAAGGGATTTGGGTCATTGTGGATCGTCTGACTAAGAGTGCACGATTCATTCCTGTTCGATCGACTAGGACTGCATCAAAGTTGGCTGAGTTGTATGTGAAGTGGATAGTTCGATTCCATGGTGTTCCGAAGAGTATAGTGAGCGATCGAGACCCATTGTTCACTAGTGGATTTTGGAAGAGCTTCCAGGAAGTCTTGGGAACCGAGTTGTGTTTGAGTACAGCTTATCACCCTCAAACAGATGGTCAGACTGAGAGAGTCAACCGAGTTTTGGAAGATCTCCTCAGAGCTTGTGTTTTGGATTTCGGAGGATCATGGGAAGATCACCTTCATTTGGTGGAGTTTGCGTACAACAACAGTTACCAGTCAAGCATTGGTATGGCACCATATGAGGCATTGTATGGAAGACCGTGTAACTCTCCGACATGTTGGTTGGAAACTGGAGAAAAGCTGATGCTTGGGCCAGAGATGATTCGACAGACTTCGGATTGCATAGAGATCATTCGGCAACGGATGAAGGCAGCCCAAGACCGTCAGAAAAGTTATGCCGATAAACGTCGTAAGGATTTGGAATTCGACGTTGGAGATATGGTTTTTGTGAAGATTTCTCCACTGAAGAATGTTATTCGATTCGGGAAGAAAGGAAAATTGACTCCGAGATTTGTTGGACCATTCCCGATTATCGAGCGAATTGGAAAGCTCGCTTACAGATTGGAGTTACCAGAGAAAATGTCGAGTGTGCACAATGTTTTTCACGTATCGTATCTACGGAAGTATGTGCACGACTCGAGTACGGTGGTTTCTGCTGATAGCTATGAAGACTTTGAAGTTGATCCAGTTGATAGAAGACCTCGTAAGCCACTTCGTGTTGTGGAAACCGACACGAAACAGCTTAGGAGGAAGGTAGTTAAGTTGCTCAAGATACAATGGAGTGATGATGATAACGACTGTACGTGGGAGGTGGAAGAGAGGATGAAAGCAGCTCATCCTGAACTCTTCAAGGTATGGCCCTAAGGTGTCGTCTCATCTCGCGATATTGTAACTTGTTCTAAGTTTTAGAATTCTGTACGCTAAGTTAGAATTGGATGCATTGTTTGTTGATTGCTATGGATGGTAGGCGTACAGAATAGTCTTTGATTGCTTTGTTTGCTTGGAATTTCGGGGGCGAAATTCCTAAGGGGGAGAGAATGTAACGACCCGTATTTTTCACGGATCGAAAAGTTCGTCAAATCTGGAATTTTTGCAATTTTAAGTCATTTCAGATTTTTGGGGAAATTTGTCTAAGTCCTAGGTCGTGGACGACCTAAGAGCTAAGTCGTGACCGAGTTAAGGACTTGCGAGTTAGTGTTAGGTCGTGGGTTAGTTGGAGCGACCTATAAAATTGTGCAACCTAGGATTTGGTTAAGTAATTAGGTCGGCAGGGCGAGTTAACGACCTAAAGACTGACCGACTTAAGAGTAGTAGGCGACCTAAGTATTCTGGGGTAGAGTTAGGTCGGCAACGACCTAAGAGAATGTTGTGAGCGACCTAAGTTTTGTTAAGTGTTAGGTCGGCTGGGAAAGTTAGCGACCTAGTAGTTGCCGAGTTAGCGACCTAGCAGTTGCCGAGTTAGCGACCTAGTAGTTGCCGAGTTAGCGACCTAGTAGTTGCCGAGTTAGCGACCTAGTAGTTGCCGAGTTAGCGACCTAGTAGTTGCCGAGTTAGCGACCTAGTAGTTGCCGAGTTAGCGACCTAGTAGTTGCCGAGTTAGCGACCTAGTGTTGGCGACCTAAGGACCTAAGGAGTTAACAAGTTGGCGACCTTAGGAGTTAGGCTAAGTGTTAGGTCGCGTGGAGGCTTAAGGAATTAGGTCGTAACCTGTTAAGTCGTAGGTCGCTGGGTTTCGTCTAAGTGTTAGGTCGAAGTATGTGTTAAGTCGTAGGTCGACTTAATAGTTAGGTCGTATGCGCAGAAGTGTTAGATCGTAGGAGTTGAGGCGCGCGTATCTGTTAGGTCGGAGTTGTTGGCTAAGGGTTAGGTCGGAGGCTCTGTTAAGTCGTGGGGGTTTTTAGGTCGTAGGTCGGCATATGTTAGGTCGGCAACGACTTAAGGAGATAGCCGAGTTACGACTCAGGCAGTTTTCAGCTATAAATAGGAGGGGTTGTTCTCACTTTTTGGGATCCGGATTTTGAAGCGACGAAGTGCTGCCATTTTGAGAGCTCGACTTCTACACTTCTTCACTTCTTTTCTCCACTCTAATCTAGTGCTTCCATCCATCCAAATCGAAGATCAAGATTAAAGATTCAAGAGCTTAGATTGAAGATCTTCATCTTTTCAAGAGAGATTTCATCGTTTGAAGTGAGATCTTGTCGGATCTAGCTTAGTTCTTCGCTGTCCAGATCTGAAGTTGATATCTTTTGGATTGTTTAGGTGATTTGGTGAGTGGTGATTATCTCTCACACGGATCCAAAGGAGTATATCGGATTGTTGGCTCGTTTTGGTGTTAAAATAGAGATTTCCATGCATTTTCTTCATCCTATGTGTAGATCCATATAGATCCATTGTTCATGATGATGTTGTATCCATTTTATCATATGTTAACCTATGCAAGTTCATTCATCAAGTTTGTAGAGATATAATACATGTTTTCATGCTTATTGGACTTTCAACTCTTTAATTACGAAAATGCCATTATTGTTATAATTGTCTACTTAGATCATATTTGAATGCTTGATTGCTTGGATTGATGTTTGATTTGATTGATTGTTATGAACTAGATGATTGATGATTAGATTTAGACCAAAGGTGATTCAAAAGCTAAAGGAAAGGCTCTTGGATTGGGAAAGCTGCTCGGGGCATATGTAGCGGGATGATGAAGCTCTTATGCATAGATTTGATGATGTGATGTTGAGATGAAGCTTCGCGAGGATGTTATGAAGCGAGGCAATCATATGATGAAGACTTGGTCTAATCCAGGCGGGATCATTCCAAGCATGTTGATAACTCGGTGATATGATTCGAGTTGAGGATAATGGATGCTCGAGAGGCGCTTGAGCTAGTATGGCAATAGTCGTCGAGGAGGATGACTAGGAGGTTGAGATCTCATCGTTGTTGAAGGTTCTAGCATGCTCTAAGCAAGAGTACATGGGGACGCCCAAAAGACTAAGTTGATGGTCGAGTACTCTGGGTAGATTCGATAATCCTAGGCACGGGTCACGATGACGTGCGGGAGTTATGTCTAGAACCGGGGTTACCATTAGCCCTTGACGGACGGCTGAAAGAATGTGCCGGTCATTCAATTAACGGTGATATCGCAACAATGATAACAGTGATAGCCGAGTCATGGATGTTTGGTTGTATCATCATTCGGTCTCAAGAGCGGTATTTCCTGGGTGCTTATCTGACCTTGGTTTTAGACCTTGGGATTTGTACTTGGAAAACATCGCTCTTGACTCGAGTGACAATTGCTTTACCTTAAATTGTATGCTCTGCTATGTTTGCTTCTGCTTAGTGTGTGTCTGGGGGCTATCACTGTAGAATGAGGTTGGAGTGGGAGGGTTGTATCCCTATTCCTTTTCCTTTATGCTCTTTTGGTATGTTGTTAGTTAATTTACTGCTCACTAAGACTGTTGTCTGACTCAAGGCTTTATGTTTTAATTCTTATTGCCTTGGGCTGTTCGTCCATTTTGGGACGGGCAGACTAGGTAGCAGGTGACAGGTGCTGTTCTCTTCTCACGATGCTGATATCGAAGACGAGCTAGAGGGTTGCATATTATCTTCTTATATGTACTGGATTTTTCCGCTGTTTTGTATTCTCTGAGAGTTATGTAGTGAGGCTGGATGTATTGACTATGTGGATGCTTGTATTCAACTATTATGGAGTTTTATATGATGTCATTTTATTCTGTAAAGCTTCACTATACATATGTTCTATTGTATTTTGTCCATGCGCTGTGAGTAATACGATAGATCCTGTTGTTTTAATCTTACCTTGACAATCGTCCATGGTCGCCTGGCACACTTTACAGCGCTCTATCTCTAGATTCGGTGTAGGGGTCATGGGCGGTTGTCACAGCTGATCTGTGTTCGTACACTGGTGCTTTCATGATATTTGGGGTTTGTGACCAATTTTGGCGCAAACATAGCCCTTAATAACTAAATCTCCTAACTAAAAATCCATATATGATAATATTTATAATAATGATAATGTGAGAATTCAAATATGAGAACACAAACCATTTATTAATTATATAATGTTATATTTACATTTGCGTAGAAAACGTAAGTAAGATCATATACAAATAATGATAAGAAAGAGAAAAAAGAAACTAATGTGTATCTTTGACAATGGGAGATCTATGAACCGAGCAATTTGGGTAGTGGAAACAGAAATTTCCACGTTGTTCGACTAGATTTCCATCCTTGTCAAAGCACACTTCGCCAACGCAAACAACTTTGTCGTCATCTTCAGCGTGCTCTTCTTCCATGGGGGCTTCTTCTTCTTCTTCCTCGCTGTCCTCATGCACTTGAACACTTAAGGATTCTTCATCGATCAAGATGGGATTGGCATGATTGTCCATTAGAAACTTTTGCAAGTTTCTAAGGATTTTGCCTTGCCGTTCTTGTTCTTTGGCCATTCTGATTTGCACCACTTGAATTTCAGTCATAAGTTGCAGTGCATCCTTCAAGGAAACCTCCATTTTCATCACTTGTGCAAGCGTAGTTCATTGAAATGGTCCGGTAGAAGGAGAAGGGAACGAAAAGGTTGAATTTTTGTTTGATTTGGAGGAGGAGGCCATTGTTTTAATGTTTTCAGAAGTTAGAACAGAGAAGGAACAGAAAGAATGAACAAAATTTCGAAATAAGAAGAATATATAACCACCCATTTAAATTTTGGTGGGAAAATTTCAAAAGAAAAAAATTCGTTATATGTCGACAAGGGTAAAGGAGGGTTGTCGACAAGGTACTTTTATTTTTGCTATTTGATTTATTTTAATTTAATTTTAATTATACTTGTTATATATTTATATTCTATATTTCAGTTATTGAACAAATACCTAATTCTCTTCTTAATTTAGTAAATATAGATTCATTTAAGGGTTTTGTTAAGATATTAGCAATTTGATTCTCAGAATTGATATCATCGAGAGTAATTACTTCCTTACTTATATTATCTCTGAGAAAATGATGTCTGATATCATATGTTTAGTTCGAGCATGATGAGTAGGATTTTTGGATAAATTTATTGCACTAGTATTATCACAATAAATTGGTGATTTTGAGATATTTAAACCAAAATCTTTTAAAGTTTGTTGCATATTTATTACTTTAGAACAAGCCAAAGCAGCAGAAATATACTCTGCTTTGGTTGTTGATAAAGAAACTGTATTTTGCTTTTTACTAAACCAGGAAACCAGAGAATGCCCCAAAAAGTGACAAGTTCCACTTGTACTTTTTCGGTCTGATTTACAACCAGCATAGTCAGCATCACAGTAAGATATTAATTCAAAAGAATCATTTTTAGGATAAAATAAGCCATAATCAAAGGTGTGTTTAACATATCTTATGATAAGTTTTACAGTTTTTAAGTGGGTCTCTTTAGGTTGGGATTGATACCTTGCACAGAGACAAACACTATGCATGATATCAGGTCTACTAGCAGTGATATAGAGTAGTGATCCAATCATTCCTCTATATAATTTTTTATCCACATCTTTCGAGAGATCTTCTTTACTTAGGTACTCATTGGTTGCCATGGGAGTGAGTTTTCCACTTGCAGTAGTCAAACCAAATTTACTAACTATGTCTTTAGCATATTTTTCTTGACTGATAAAGATACCATTATCTAATTGTTTTATTTGCAATCCTAGAAAGAAGTTTAATTCACCCATATGACTCATCTCAAACTCTTTTGTCATTATTTCAGAAAATTCTTTATTCATTTCAAAATTAGTTGATCCAAAAATGATATCATCTACGTAAACTTGTACTAGTTGAATATCATTTTTATTTCTTTTAGTAAAAAGAGTATTATCTACTTTACCAATTTCAAAGTTTGATTGTAATAAGTAAGATCTTAGTCTATCATACCAGGCTCTAGGAGCTTATTTTAGACCATATAGAGCTTTCTTAAGTTTGTAAACATGATTTGGGAATTTTTCATCTTCAAAAAGTGGTGGTTGTTCAATATATACTTCCACTTTTACAAATCCATTTAAAGAGGCACTTTTAACATCCATTTGAAATAATTTGAAATTATTATGATTTGCGAAAGCAAGTAGAATCCTAATGGCTTCTAATCTTGCTAGGGGAGCAAAGGTTTCATCACAAGCTATTCCTTCTTCTTGACAATAACCTAGAGCGACTAACCGGGTTTTATTTCTAACGACCTCACCTTGTTCATTCATTTTATTTTTATAAACCCATTTAGTTCCAATTATAGTTTTATTTTCAGGTCTAGGAACAAGTTCTCAAACATCATTTCTAGTGAATTGATTTAGTTCTTCTTGCATAGCCAAAATCCATGAATCATCAGTTGATGCTTCTTTTGGATTTTTGGGTTCAATAGTTGATATAAATGCTACATTGCTCATTTTACTTAGTTGATTTCTAGTTGTAACAACAGATTGCATATCTCCTAGTATATTTTCTATAGAATAATCTTTTAAAAATTTAATCTTTTTATTAGGATGATTAATTTCATTATTAGTTTCAGTTGACTCCTGATTTTGAGTAATTAAATCCTCTTCATCATTTGTATCTTCAAAAATTTTGAGATTTTCATTGAATGAAACATGCATTGTTTCTTCGATGGTGTTAGTTCTTAAATTAAACACTATGTATGCTTTACTTCTATTAGAATATCCGATAAAGATACCTTTGTCGGATTTAGGATCAAATTTATCTAAGTTATCTTTTGTATTTAAAATTAAACATTTACTTTCAAAAATTCTAAAATAAGATACCTTAGGTTTCTTTCCGTGAAGAAGTTCATAAGATGTCTTATCAGTTAAAGGTCTAATTAAAATTCTATTTAAAATATAACAGGCAGTAGCAACTGCTTCTGCCCAAAAATGTTTTGGTAATTTACTATCTGAAAGCATAGTTCTCGCACACTCTTGAATCGTCCTATTTTTACGTTCTACTACTCCGTTTTGTTGTGGAGTTCTTGGAAATGAAAAATTGCGAGTTATTCCCTTTTAATTGCAGAATTCCTCAAACTTTTTATTTTCAAATTCACCACCGTGATCACTACAGATGGTTATAATTTTTATAGAAAGTTGATTTTGAATCCTTTTTGTAAAGTTCTTAAAACTTTCAAAAGTATCACTTTTATGTTTCAAAAATATTGTCCATGTAAATCTAAAATAATCATCTACAATTATAAAAACATATTTACTGTGATTTATTGACTGAATTTGAGATGGACCAAATAAATCAAGAAGAAGTAATTCAAGAGGTTTTGAAGTTGAAATCATATCTTTTAATTTAAAGGAACTTTTTCTAAGTTTTCCTAATCGACATGCATCACATAAACTATCTACTTTAAAATTCATTTTAGGGAGACCTCTTACTAGATCATGTTTTGACAGTCTAGATAAGAATTTGAAATTCAAATGCCCAAATCTCTTATGCCAAATCCAAGGGTCACTTGTATTTGCCAAAAGACACAGGTTATCATTTGAAACTTTCATACTAAGAATATAAATATTCTTTTTCCTAATTCCCTCAAATATTATGGTTGAATTATTATCTTCAATGTGTCACTTATCTTTTTGAAATTTAATTTTATATCCTTTATCGCAAAGTTGACAAATACTTAGCAGATTATGTTTTAGATTCTTAACTAGCAAAACATTAGTAATAATAGGAGTTTCAGAGTTACTGACATTGCTGATGCCAATCACATATCCTTTTGAGTTGTCTCCAAAGTTAACCAGTCCTCCATCTTTGTATATTATATCATTCAGCATATCCGGATTACCAGTCATGTGTCTAGAGCATCCACTATCGAGTATCCATTTATTCTTTTTAATCTGCACAATTTGTCCATTGTGGATTGATTCCTCAACACCCATAAAACATGATTCCTGCACATCATACAATTTTGGTAGACAACTTGAATTTGAATATCGATTATATGTAGACTCATGAGACAGTGATGATCTGAATATTTCTAAACTAGTATTAACAAGTTTTTCAAACATAGCTATTTTAAAAGCTTTTTCAAAATTCAAATTATGAAACTTTGAAAACCTTGATCTGATACCAAATGTGAGAAATGCGGATTACGGACCTTAAGGCTAGAATTAACACTAGAGGGGGGTGAATAGTGTTTTAAGGAATTACTAATTCTTTTTGAGTTTATATTAATTTGTACACAAACGTATGCAGTATTCAGACACAGATATGATCACAGAATCAAACACAGATGCAGATATAAAGTAAAAGCAGTAAAGGAAAGAACACACAATATTTTATACTGGTTCGGAGTTACCCTACATCTAGTCCCGCAACACAAGTACGGATTTCCTTTCAAAATCAATTCTTGCAATTACACCCATGATTTCAAGGCCACGAGGTACACCGCTCCAGATTCACAATCCTCTGGGTAGAGATACTTGATTTTACGGGCAACAAGTTCACCCGGTTGATTTTCCAGGCTACAATCACACCTTTTCTCGCTCGATTGAATACAAAGAAGTCTATAACTCTAAATAGCACTGGGATCTTGTTGAGATAGTGATAGAGAATCAAACCAGACATGATCTAGTTAGATTCAATGGTGATTTCGGCAGAGTAATGGTAAAATGTATATAAAGAAATGTTAAAGAAGAAGAGGAGTGAAATCAGAGAAAATATGATTGTAAATTCGTTTAAAACAACCCCTATTTATAGTAGAACAACAGCCATGTCCATTCGTGAAAGGATATGACAAATAGACACTTCCTTTGAAATTCAAACTTTTGAAATAAACTGTCACCTTGTCGACAAAGGGTCCTTGGGGTTGTCGACAAGCCTAAGTTATTTTTGGTAATTTGTTTTTCTTTGAAAATAACTTCTATCTTGTATTAAAACTATTTTAAACTTTATAAATATACTTAACTATAGTTAAAATAAGTATAGAGAATAATATTTTGGTATATATAAAATTTTACTATAATTTTATATTTAAATCTAAGTATAAATATTAAAAGTTAAATATATTATAATTAAATGATAGTTTAAAACCAAGGATAATTTGATATTGAAAATAAAGATTATCTTGAGGCTAAAAGTATTTTAAAACCAGGATAGATGTTTTTGATTTAAAAAGGAAGATTTTGAAATCATTTTGAAACCAAGATATAATTTTGTAAAACATTTGAATAAAAGTTAGTGGATACAAAACAATGTTCCACTAGATTTTTTGTAGGTTCCTACCTACTTAGGGTTCCATCCCTTTAACGGGCTCGAAGTGGATTCCATTCCACAAATAAAATGGATTTTAAGATGTCAGTGCTTTTCTAGGAGTTTTAACAAAATTCATAACTAAATTACTTATCTTGAAATCTTGAACTCTTGATAATCTTGATACTCATGAGTCTCGAATCTTGATATCTTCGATCTTGAGTTCATCAGTTCTTGAATCTCTATATTGTACAGTCTTCATTCTTTGGTACCTGTATATATATCCCGCATATACATATATATCTAAACAATACTGTTAGTATTTATATTTTATAATCTTATTCTAAGGTTGTTGTCATCAAAACCAACTTCTCAGGGACTAACACTTCGCACCACCTTTTGAGATCGGTAAGGAACCGATAATATATATGCTCCATGTAGCTAACGGCCATGACTAACCATTTGTGTAATTTCCATCGGCGGAGCTCTCTGAACTTTTGCATACATCTGGCACTTGTGGCATCGCCTGGCGTAATCAGCAGCATCTCGGTTGATAGTTGGCCGGTAATACCCATAATGGATTATTTTCTTTGCTAGGTTTACCCCCTAGTGTGATCGCCAAATTCCCCTTCATGAACTTCCTTTAGGACTATTTTATTTCATCATGAGCGATACATCAGAGCAGGGGAACAAAAAAACCTTTCTATACATGACTCCTTCCTAAATGATATATCGTGAATCTTTGCGAAGGAATTTTGGTATTTCATACCTCTGTTCGGGAAGGACTCTCTGTAGCAAATAGTCTTTAATCTGAGTCATCTATGACTCCTTCTTAGGCTTTGTCTCTAGTACCCAGTCGATTTCCATCTCGTTTATGCTTGGAGCATCTAGCACTTCTACTTAAAACAAGCCCATTTGTTGTGCATCCCCGATGCTAGCAAACTTTGCCAATGAGTCGGCCTCTTTGTTTTGATCCCGAGGAATGTGCATGATGTCATAATACTCAAAGTTAGTCAATAGCTCTTGGACTCGAATGAGGTATGGAGCAAGTCATTGTCCTTTAGCCTGTTAGTCACCCTTGACTTGGTATACTACCAACTGGGAATCGCAAAAGATTTCAAGATATTTTACTTCCAGTTCTCTGGCAAGTTTGAGTCTAGCAATTAGAGCTTCATATTCAGCTTCGTTATTTGTTGCAGGCAAGTCAAGCTTCACAGCATAGGAAGTTGATCGATCCTCCGGAGTTACTAGTATGACTTCGGATCCAGAACAACAATCGTTAGAGGCTCCATCTGTATACATTTTATATCGGATGGTAAGGGCTTCACTGCTTTCTAGGAGATCATCCTCTACAGTGAACTCAGTTATAAAGTCCGCCAGTGCCTGTCCCTGGATGGCTCATCGAGGTAGATAGTTAATGTCAAATTGGCTCAACTTAATGTTCCACTTGAGTAACCTTCCAAACATCTCAGGTCGTAGTAGGAGCTGTCGTAACGAATGATCGGTGTAAACGTTGGGAGGATGAGCCTGAAAATAGGGGTGGAGCTTTTGTGAAGCAATCAACAAGCAGTATGCCAATTTCTCTATCTTCGGATAGTTCCTTTCAACTCCTGTTAATTGCTTGCTAATATAATAAACTGGTCTCTGGATTCGACATGGCCAAGTAGACATACAAGTCTTCGTGATCCACCGGCTTTAACAAGATGGAAGGCCTCTCTAAGTGGCCACCAAAACTTGGAATGCGTCTTCACAATTCTATGTCCATTCAATGTTCATTTTCCCTCTTCTAATTAAGTCGAAGAAAGGAATGCATTTATCAGTAGCTCTAGAAATAAATTGACTAAAGGCGCAACCTTCCAATTTAGACTATGTACTTGTTTGATGGTCTTTGGTGCTTAGATGTTGTAAATTGATCGAATCTTCTCGAGATTAGCTTCGATTCCATGAGAATTGACGATGAAACCCAAGAACTTTCCTAGTTCAACACCAAAAGAACATTTCAGAGGATTGATTTTCATTTTATAATATCGAAGGATGTCGAACATTTCTGTTAAGTCTCTAATGTGGTCGCTTGATTATCATGACTTCACGAGCATATCATCCACGTATAACTCCATCGTCTTTCCAATCTAATCTTTAAACATTTGGTTAACTAGACGGTTATAAGTTGCTCCAGCATTCTTCAATCCAAATGGCTTTACCACATAGCAATACAATCCAATGTCGGTAATAAAACTGGTGTGCTCCTGGTCAGGGATGTATATCGGAGTTTGGTTATATCCAGAGTACACATCCATGAAAGATAACAACTCGTGTCCTACGGTAGAGTCCACCAGCTGGTCAATTCTCGAAGGGGGAAAACTATCTTTCAGACATCCTTTGTTTAAATCCGAATAGTCAACACATGTCCGCCACTTTTCATTCGCCTTTCTCATAAGTACAGGATTAGATACCATTTAGGGTAGAGGGCGTCGCGAATAAACCCATTACTTTTGAGCCTATCCACCTCCTCTTTAAGGGTGGCAGATCTCTCCAGATCCATGCCATTCCTTTTCTGTTTCATCGGGACATGCCTTGGGTCGATGTTTAATGCATGGCTAGAAATGGTAGGCGAGATCCAACACATATTAGAATGAGTCCAAGCGAACACATCAAGATTCGCTTAGAGAAAACTAGCAAGTGCTTTCATCATAGGGGGGTTGAGCTGTGATCCGATCTTTAGGACACATGATGAGTCATTGTGGCTGACCATAATGTCGATCGTCAGCTCAACCGATGCAGCTTTGGTCTCTTTGGGCTCCTCCTCGTCATCTCGTGGATCTATGTCTTTATAAAACCGACAGTGGTGCCCGAGCCAAGGCCCAAGTGTTGGTTGTCAATTTTTGGTAGCTTGGATGCTGAGAGACTTGTCCACACCCTTACCTTTCTCATTCCATTGAGCATCCCTCAATTTAGCCACATAGCAGCCATGTCCGGTTGCCTGATCACCATGCACAACTCCAACACCGTTATCAGTTGGGAACTTCAAAGTCAAACACCACTGGTGAGAGCTACCCGAAATTCAGCTAGGGCTGGTCGGTCCAGAAAAACATTGTATGGAGAATCAACATCCAAGCCAACAAATGGCAACATCCGCACTCTCCTACGGTCATCTTCTCCCAACTCTACGGGCAATTTGACATAACCGAAAGCTTTGGTTGCAACACCATTAAAGCCATGAATGCGGGCTTTAGATGGTTTCAAGTCCTTGGCTTTCATCCTCATTTGATCATAAGCTTTTTTGAAAATTATATTCACAGAACTAACACGGTCAATTAAGATCCTCCTTACTAAAGCAGGGCTGACCATGGTCGAAATGACCATCGAGCCGATCGTCGGTGCCTCCACATTATCTGCATCTCTGTTCCTGAATACAATGTTGTTTGCTATTGTACAGTGTTGTTTTCCTGGAGCCCCATCTTCTGTACTTGAACAACATTCAAAATTCATATGCTTGATTGCGCTAGCATAGCGCTCCATCTCATGCCATCTTTTATCAACTGGATGCGGTCCTCTGACTATTGTATTGATAACTAATCTTCCACCAGTCTGCGCGGGCTCCTCGGCCATGTGAAGTGCTTGTCCTTAGTTGGGGTCGAATGTCCCCTACCCGCCATTCCGTGGGGCTTTAACAAATTGTTGTAGCTTTCTTTCCCGAATCAGTTTCTCGATAACATCCTGGAAATGCCAACATTCTTTCATGTTATGACCGTAACATTAGTGGAATCGGCAATATTTTCCAGTCTACTTTTGTTTCTTTGTCTATTCTTTCGTGGGTGGCTTTCTATACTACATTGTATTACATGTAGACAAGTGGACGTTCTCTAGAGATGTATTCAGCGGTCTGTAGGTATCGTACATTGGAATCCTAGGCTTTCCTATTCCAGAATCCCACTTTCATTCACGGTTCTTAACGCTGCCTTTCTTTTGCTGATTCGGTTTATTTTGGACATTCACTTGAACTTTTCCGAAACTCCCCCTAGATAGTTTCACTGCAATATTACTCTGCACTCCTTCTCCACTTGGTCCCACAACATTCTTCTTCCTAGAGCATCTAGCTTCCTCTTTCCTCAAATACTGAGCTGCTTTTGTGTAGAAACGCTCCAACATTGTAGGTGGCTTGCCAACTAACCAATTGCCAAATTCAGATTCTGGATCAATCCTTCTTGTAACTACCATTAATATTGAATGGTCATTCGGATTTTTGATTTCTATGCTGGTTGTATGAAATCTTTTCAAATAGTCTTTCATCGATTCTCTTGGAGCTTGGATCACGCTTGATAGGGGCATTACATATTTAGGGCGAGTTGCATGTATATAGAACTGCTCCATAAATTTTGTTGCCAAATAATCAAATCTAGAGATTAACCATAGGGGTAACCTCATAAACCATATCGTTGCTATGCTAAAGAGAGTGATAAGAAAACATCTGCATTTTGTGGCATCATTGACTCATGCGAAATCCATCATCCATTCATATCTCATGATGTGCAACCTGGGGTCGGTATTTCCCTCATAGGCAGGCTTCGATGGCATGTTGAACCTCCTTGGATACTCTGCACGTAGGATATTATCGATGAACGTGGTATGGCTTTTCGAGATCCCCCAATCATCATTGGTCAAGCCTTGGCTCTCCCTTAAAAGATGTCTAAACATAGACGACAAGTCCAGCGTTTGGACAGTTGGAGCCAAGAGGTTGTCATGCTTCACCTCACGTGAATGGTCTGGTCAATGTCTACATGCCGTTCCATGCCTTTTTGGCTCAACATCCTCTCGGTGCATATCACATGCGTTCACTTCATCGTCATTTCGATGAGGCAACTGGTCTGCATCCACCTGAACTCCAGCATTCGATTCAATCACGACGACTCCAACTTGTGCTCAACATGAAAAGGCAAGCTTTCTCCTCTGGAGGAGGGATCGGGCCTGATCGATCCTGGCAACCCTGGTTGGTTTGCCTGTGATGTCCAGAAGCTTCTATGTGATATTCGTCAGTTCTACGATGTCTACATCTGTGATAATCATCTAATGAAGTAGAGCTCTTCGATGCAGAATAAGGGGTTGGCTCTCTCCTAGTTTTCCTACGCTGTAGCTCCCTGATTTGATTCATTAAATCGATATTAGCTTGAATCTACTGGTTCAACTGTTGACGGCTATCCATGGGCTCTCTCATCAGATTCTGAAAATCAGCCCTTATGACAGAATCGGTAGGATTTTTGGACATCAACTGGATTGGTAGCATTCACATCTACTGGTAGATTGCTCTGGCCTCCTTGTTGAATCTAGCGTTTTCGTTTCCTTCCGCATTATGTGAAGTAGATTTGGTGTTCTAACCATTGTTGATAGTTTCCTTAGACTTTTGTAAATTTGAATAGAACGAATAAGCTTCTTGAAGATAATTATGGATCTCTTCGGGGGATTTATGCAATCCAGTAGCAGCAAAGGGATCCAAATAGGACCGAGAATCTCTTTCTCAGTGAAAGCACTAAAATGTTTGCACCAAAAATTGGCACAAACACCCAATAGAGATTTTGTAAAGAACTAAATAAAGAATATAAAATAAAAAAAGAGGAAACAAGCAATCAAATAATAGAAAATCAAAGCAATAAGAAGAACACAACAATTTACAATGGTACAACGTTGTTTGCCTTCGTCCACTTTGAAGAGATAGCTTTATTAATCACTTTGTAAACTGAGTACAATAGGGATCAGATGAAAATCCTTAGTTACAATAGAGTATAAAGCAACCAGTAGTGTAAAAATCCCAAAAATGAACAATCAAGCCTATATTTATAGAGGAAGATGGCGAAATATCTCCCTGAAAAATCGGTTGAAGGATATCCAAAACTATATGGACCCATAAGAGGTATCGCATGGCCCAAATCCAAAGTAATAGGGATCGGTGCCAATCCCTATTTTAGAGGAATTTGGGAGTGTGATCCCTATGAGAGCTTCCCCATGTTGTAATATGCTTAGCCTCCAAGTTTCATGCTAATTGGATTAGTAGAACTTGATTTATTACTCGATCATTACTGCAAAGTGTGTTGTTACTTAATTCTGGCCGATCCATATCGAGGAAAGAGGGGTTGATCCCTCTTTCTTAATCCTTTTAAGGTGTGATCCCTAGGGTAGGCTCCCTAGGTCCCCACATCTTGTTCCTAAAGTTTTATATGCATTGGACTTATGTATCTTGATATATTGATTGTTTTCTATTGAGTTGCACTTGCTTGGCTGAAATATGCCAAACCCTATGATTGAGAGGGATTATAGCCAATCCCTTTTCTATGTTAAACTATATTCCATACTTTGAATATTCTGCATTACATATATCTCAATTTCGTTTGATCACGGCTTCATATTATCATCTGTACTCGATCTTTGGACCCTACAATCATCGTTATGGGCTTACTGGCCTTAATGACAGTCAAATCCAACTTGCCCAATCATTTCTAATATAGCCGGGTCAAAATACCGGATAACAGTGACTTTATAAGAGTAAACATGACACCACAATCAGCGAGGGAGCAATATAATTACGCCTGCTCATCTTTACCGAATATCATCGTACTTTGTTTTGTTGTTCTTAAAGCATGTTTTCCTACTTTGAAAATGAAGACACCATACAGTCTTTGCAAACAACGCAATATTATTATACCTGCATGTGTAATTCACAACCACGTTAGAAAGCACGCTTTTGGACGATGAGATTTTTGAAGAATTTCAAGACAATGATTTGATCTTTTCCAAAGAAAACAATTTTTAATCTTGTCAAAGTTCAGCTAAAGAGGATTCAACCCAAGGAGTTAGCTAAAATTTCAATAACAAAAAGGAACATATCTATTGAAGCATGGTGGCATTTTATTATTTTCCATTTTAGTTTTACTATGCTTTTAGAAGTTATATCGCCTTTCTCATATTTTTATTATAATGCTTGACATTTATGTAAAACATTATCTTATTTATTGTGTATGGTTTGTTGTGTTGTTTATTGTTTTGATTTTGTAACATAAAATGTTTGTTAGGTTCTATGTTTATGTATGAACAATATGCGGGTATTTGCATTTTGTTCTGATTCATTTTTCATATATTTTTTGATTTATATTCCAGAATATTAATTGTTTTGTGATTTTTATTAAGCGTGGTAATATTTTTATTTTTTTGAATATGCTCAAGAGAGTCCAACGGACCGGTAAACTCTTGAGGGGAATTAAGTTGTGCATATCTATTTCAACTCATGGCACCTGTAACTCTTGGATACTATATTATGCGAGAAGTTTGTGCAAGGCAGGATTCAAATTTGGGTTTGCTGTCAGACCTAGACATCCCTTTTTCATTACACCACATCTGTGGACATTAATCGACCTAATATATACTTCTGAACATTTGAATTATCTTACATTTTGTTTCAAGATTCCAATGTTGTATAAAAAAATTTACTTCTATCCATACTGATTTGCTGTCCTTTTGGCGAAAGCCATTATTGTACCAAAAGAATTTTTTGATTTTTTGACTTTTTTAAAGTAAAAGCACTTTTCATATTAGCATAACCAATTTTGCGTTGAGTTGCCAAACAGGCCCATACATTGATGATAGCTTGTTTGTTTTATAAACAGCACCGACATGGTTGATGGCAAGCAAGTATTGGAAGAGTAGCTAGCAATAAAGATCTCTTTATTGGAACATTTCAGTACGCTTTCTCTTTCAACCTTTTCTTCGTTCCTTTTTTGGTTCAAATATCCATTGTTAATCTACTTTAACAATAATGTCTTTCTTTTAAAAGTCAGTTGGAGCTCATATTCGTGTAATATTTGTTCGGACCTACACTAATGGAATCCAAGAACAAAAAATAATACTTTATTTAAAATTTATTATATTCTCATATAGAAAGCTTGCAAGGAAGAAAGTCCAATGATGTTAAACCTTGCAAGGAAGAAAACCCAGTGCTTTGTTTATCTAATAAGGCAACTATAATTTTTATTTATTTATTGAAAGAAATATTTCATGATTTCCATGTATTACTGAAACAAGCTTTTGAAAGAAAATATCCAAAATCTTGCAAGGGGAAAAAGACTACTACTTTGTTTACACGACAAGGTTGTGTAAATGCAATGCAAACATGAAATGATAATAAGAATGAAACCAATAGAAAACAACACATGAAGATCTCAAATAACATAACGAGAGAGAGATCAATAGAGATTGGCCTCAAAATACAAACTCTTGGGGTTAAAATTTTATGTAAACTAAATGATATATTTGTAAATGTTCTTATTTTTCTCACAAGATTAAATCAAATGGAAAAAAGCTTAGAGGTTGCAAGCATTATTATTGTACAATACATAGCTAAACGATATCATTTACTTATGTTTTGTATGATTTTTAACAAGTATTGACTTAATAATGAAAGAAGAGCACATAATTTCCCAATACATAAATTGAAGGCAACATAATTCTTTAAAACGTGCAAATCCACCTATTTACTGGTTATGATGTTTAACCGGTCACCAATACATTTAAATCACTAAAGGCAAGATGCAAATACCTATTCATAAAAAAAAATTAGGCAATTATCAACTGCACCGCTTAATAGGATAAATGGTTATCACATGGTTTAGGATGGGTAATTTTAATCGGTTCATAGTGTCTTAATCGGAGTGTATCTCTATAACAAATTTATAAATACTATCAAATGTTAAATATGGAATTATAACAGTTCTAACATAGAGAGGCCCTACAAAATAATTTAAAAATTAAATCTCTTAACAGTAATTCGGACAGTAACTTAAGACAACTTGACAACTTCAACTTTGAAGATGACTATCAAGTTTCTATTTAAATAAATATTTTTCTCTCTCTCCTACCACCTAAAGTAAATATTTAAATATAAATTTGTGACTGATATCGGAGGCTACAAATGATGCTAAATAAAAGGTATTGGGCTGATATGAGAAGGCTACGAATGATGCTAAATAAAACACCCTTTGTAGGCCCCCTGATTTCCATCATGCATTTTGATTTAAATAATAGTATTATGTGGAAGAGAGAGAAAGTATTATTATTTAAATTTAACTGTGTAGTGAAAATCATGGGGCCAGAGGCGTACTCCTCTATATATACATATACATATGTACGTACATACATATATGCACATACATATATGTATATATAAACACACACACATGTATGTACGTTTATGCATGTATATGTATATATATGCATGTGTGTATGTATATATATATATGTATATATATGTATGTATATATATATATATGCATGTGCGTGTATATATATATGAGAAGCATTCAATGACACCCCTATTTTACAGCATCCCTTTGACTCCCCTGATTTCCACCACACTACTCGATTTAAAAAATGTTATGATGTGGAAGAGAGAAGCAAACATTATCTAAATCAGAATGCATGGTGGAAATCAGGTGGCCACAAGGAGTAATGCAAAATAGGGATGCCATTGAACGTTCCTTATATGTGTGTGTCTATATATATATATATATATATATATATTTTAAATATTTTTTCTCTCTCTCCTGTTATATGTACCAAATATTTAAATATAAACTTGTGGCTGATATCAAGGAACTACCAATGATGCTAAATAAAGAGGATTGTTGCATATATATGTATGTATGTATATGTATATGTATATGCAGCATCCCGCTAGCTCCTTGATTTTTGCCATACATTCTGATTAAATAATAGATGTTTTTCTCTCTTCCGCATCGTATTATTATTTAAATCGGAATGTGTGGTGGAAATAAATGGGCAAAAGAGATGCTGCAAAGTAGGGGTGCCATTGAGCAAGAACTTAGTGACATAATGATCATTTTATATATACTTGAGAAAAATTTCTAGTGTATAAAAACTTACTGAAATTTGAATCCCCTGAACCTACGTTATAGGATTATGTTCTAGTTTTGATTCAAAATTTAAATTACGATTTAGCTTATTATAACAAAGATAAAGTTATATTACTTCATAATATCATCTATATACATTATACAGCTATATAAAGATAGCACATTCAACACAAGAAGTGCAGAATAATATGCGAGACAGAAGCTCTACAAGGAGTTGAAAACGAAGGATGTGGAGTTTTCTACATTGAATACCAAAGTAAGCGGGTCAGAGACAAGCATGATATATGTGATGGAGTTTATGCAAGAGTATAGATAGTGGAGAGGTGGGCACGACAACGAGCCGTCACAAGATATATAAATTATTTCATTTGAATCTGGTTCGTGTATTATATACGCATTTATTTATTGCATCTCATTCGGACATGCTAGATTGGAATTGTAATTGTAATTGTCATGTGACTTTATAATTTTGTCTTACTTATGACGATGTTACATGTGATTTAGACTTGATTTGTAGTTGTTTATCATAGTTTATTGGTTAAATATATTATGTGTGTTTATATACGATTGCTTTGATGATATATATTGCTTGTTTGACATAACTGATTTAGCTTTATATGATATTGCTGTTGGGTTTGCGGTTGAAGGAAGACACTTCAAAAAGTCATTGTAAAAGCATCGTTAATAACTAGTGATGCCATAGCGAGAGGCAAGTTGCATCACAAAATTGGTGTTGTAATGGAATCACTAAATTTTCGTGAGTGCGACGTCTATGTTGCATCAAAAATAGGCTTCGCAATGGCATTATTAATTTTTAGCGATGTCATTGTGACGACTACTGTGCGTCAAAAGATTGATGCCACATTGGCATCGCCAAATTTTAACGATGCCATTGCGACGACTACTGTGCATTAGAAGATTGACGCCAGAATGACCTCACCAAATTTTAACAACACCATTGCGATGACTGTTTTCATCAGAAATTTGGCATCATAATGATGCCCCTAATGTTTAGTGAAGCCATTGCGATGTCTGATTTTCATCAGAAGCTTGGTGTCGCAATAGAGTCATTAAAATTCACTGACGTCATTGTAACATCAATTTTGTGATGCCATAATGGCGCCAAACTAATTAACGACACTCAATTTTTTATCGATTCTTCTGTCGTGCTAAAACATTTAACAACGCCATAGCGACGCCAAAAACCCATCGGAAAACCGCAAATTTATAGTAGTGATTGATTTACAGATAAAATTAATTATAACTGATGATGAGGCAATAACGCGTGTGTTTGTATTAAATAGTGATAATATTATTAACTAGTATATAAATGGAAACTAGAACTGCACCATTGAAGACGAGGCCTTTGAACACACCTTGATTTGTGAGATCTCCCAAACTCCTTAGAATCGTCAATCGATTTTGCAACAATCGAATGCACCATGGTTTTATTATATTTGGTATTTCTACTGGCGTAGGGATGCATGACTAAGGAAGGGGCTAAGTAGCTTGCGGCACAAAGTGGAGGAGACTAAGAAGAAGAAATAAATGAGGCTTGGTTTGGTATTTATAAGGAGAAAGGGAGAAAATATCTCACGTCTTTTATGCCTCCCTTTACAAATTCAACTTTAGATCTTTATCTAAATTCAAACCTCCCCTCTTCCTATTATGGTCGTCCATATACCTATATGGGCCAAGTAAATCTCAAAACTCATTTGCTGATTAATTGCATTCGAATTGTATTTAAATATACATCGATATTATATATCAATACACACATATATAACTTTTATATGCACTCAATTAATTACTAATGGAACTAGGTATGTCAATGGTCCAGGTTCGATCTGGGTATCTTACAACTCAGACCTAAGCTCGATTACAATAATCAAAATCTGATCCCTGCCCAAACCTATATGGTATTCCAAAACCAATACCCAAGCCTGGCCCGCCGGGTTTTTCAATCCCGCTGGGTAATACCCATATACCGAACTCATAATATTTATGTTAAAATCATACTTTATACTTGCAATTTTTGTAAAATTTATACACAAACGATATTAACATAAAAATTAGGTGGTGATTTAGCCAAGTTCACAGTAAAAGTAAGCAAAAATACATACAGCAAACAGACAAAATGGTAATCAAATAACATAAACACTTGTGTTTTAATACTACAGAAAACTAATAATAGGATCGGGCCTGAACCGGGCCAGGTTTTAATAAAACCATACACACGTATAGATATATGCAATCACAAGTCTGATAATACCAAAATGGTTCCACATACTTGTTATATTCACCGATGAATTATTGCAAGCATGACTATATGTATTTGATACATATAGGGCATGTCTATGATAAGTTCATAGAATAGAAAACGGAAGTAAGATAAAAAACATGCAAAAAATGATTTGATTTGATTTGATCGAATGAGAAAGTATATGGAAAAGAGTTTCAAATGTATCTATTTTAGTCTCAACTGTCACTCCTCCTTATAATACATAATGATGTGTTTGATAAGGAGTAATCGAATTTTGTCGGACAAAGGATGATAAATGATGAGTAAAGTTGAGTTAAATTCTTTCTATAATGTGTGTACTTAAGAGTAGTACACAAGTTAATATTAATACTATTTGAAGAATAGTTTACAATGTCATATAAGATATAGGTTTATAAGAAACCCCATCTTGTCCTAGGCCATGGAGTTGGCAGGTTTTACGAGTTGAAGGACTACACATAATATTTGTACATAAGAAATCTTGTATTAATCGCACCAAAGGAGTTTGGGGATGATAATCATTAGATAACTGATTTATGTTATGAACATAAATATTGTGAACAAATACCAAATCAATTTTATGTATAGAAATTCATAAAATGTTTATGAATGCCCGTTCTGTTGCAATAAAAAACAATTGTGTTTTAAGAAATACCAACTTCATAGCAAAGGAATTTATTTAATAAATTATTGGTAGTAAAATGGATTTAGATATGATCCAAGGATAAAACCGATTACAAAGGATGAAATGATATTAATCAAACATAAATGTACGTATAGCATTAGAGTGTCTAATGATTATTCGTGCACATTAAAGAAGAAACTATGAGTTTTTTATTAATGTCAAGAATAAATAATCCTCGGTTGTTTAGTTAAACCATTAAGAGTATTACTCTATGATATGGTACGATGCACAAATCCGAAATATATAACAAGTACATTATCAAAATATGATTTTGATAGTTGGCCCCGACGGGATATGATTCATCGCCATAAATCTGTCTTTAAGAGAAAGGCAAATGTAGGAATATGGTGAGCCACATTGATAAGAATAAAATTATGAATTTTAATTGTTGAATTTAGCATAACATATTCTTCATTCAATGTGGTTGAGTTGATTCAGATTCTAGTATGACTTTGTGTTTTGGTATCTTTGTGTTTAAATGGAAAATTATAAATAAAAATTTATACTAGACTGTTTGTACATAATAGCCAAAGTGTCTCGAAGTCAATGGGAGTAATATTGAAGTTTTGGGTTTTGCATATGATCCAAGAACTGATACGAAAGTATCGTTTGACAAGCATCAAAACAAGTATTTTGATAGAACTATCAAATAGTTTGATTTCAGTCAAACTGCAGAGGAAGCATGTGTCCATAAAAAAGAACTTAAAAGGTACATTGATATTTCTAAACATAAGAAAATAACATGGTGCTGATTGTTAACGATGTCTTTGTGTTAAATTCAGCTTTTAGTTGTTTAAATACTCGATGTTGGATTTGCAAATGATGTCTTTTATAATGAATATAAAGGACATTAGGAATGACCCAGGCAATATGCAGAAACACCTTATTAAAATGTTTACTAAGAAACATGTAAGATGAATTCCTTATGCATTGGCAATATGAATTATCATATATGTTATGTTGTCTACGATATCATGATTTATTTATGTATTTGATACATAAAGAAAATATCAAATCCAAATTGAGGTTACTAAATGACAGTTTAGAGTGTTCTCATGTATTTAGAAGAATTGTTTATAAAAACAATGAACTCTTTGTGAAGGAGTATTCGGGTTCAAACTTCATGTGAAATTTTGAGTATGATATGTTAATATAAATTTCATGTTCGAAGCTTGCTTAAGAAGCTTAAGTTGGAAATGTTCCAAATGAGAGATTGTGGATGATTCAATTAAACGTTGAGTACATCGCCTTGAATAGGGCCACAATAAAAGTAATGTATATACATAATAAATGCACAAATTTATAACTAGGCCAAAGGTGATTCCAAATGTTAAGAATCTCATACCATTTTTATATGATAACAATGTCATGATATAGTTCGTAACAGAACTTAGAGCTCACTAGAGGTCGATAGACACACTCCAAATTGTTCCACATGATAAAGACAGTTTATCGATGTTGGAGAGTTGATTGACATAGTAATTAATTGAATTATAATAGCATACCCATTCACTGAGAGACTAGAACGATTGTGAAGAAACCGATTGGAGAATTTGGAATAAGATTCCATAATTGACCGCAAGTGCAAGTGGGAGATTAATAGAGTTAGGGGTATGCCCTAGAGGCAATTATGTAAATTGTTACATAAATCTAGCTCGATAATCAATCTTGTTAGAAAGTAAAAGGTGCTTCCATTTTTTTATATACTTGTTATAAAATATTATAAATAATTAATTAGTTAATTTAAGTATATATGTCAGAAAGTCCATAAATGATGTGTTTGTGATAGTAGTTACAAATAGTTATAACCATGAATATTATATCACAATATGATAAGCACATCATTTTAAATATTCCTAGTCAAGATGTATCGAGACAGGACATCGATGCATCCATTGAGACTAGAGTATGTAATGCTATCCAAATATTGGGCGGTGTATTACCGATAGCTATTGGATAACTATGGAATGACTCACTCGGTAGTTTTATGTTTGTTGATATAACTAAGGTCAAACAGAAAATATCGAAGTGACTAATCTACATAGTTCTCTTGACTTGATAATACTATTGATCTTCTATATGAAAGCTCTACTTTGATTTAAATCGTGGCACGACATCCATTGAATGGCTATGGTTGGATTGAGAGGAAGTACTGAAAGTGAAACACTATTCAAGGGAGGATTCTTCTTCTTAGTTATATGGAGTTAGTACCATGGTCAATTGAAGTCAACTCAAAGTCAAAATCTCTGGTCAGAGTAGATTGGTTAATAATAATTGTTATTAATAAAAGAAGAACTTTGTGTTTGGACAATAATGTTGAATATGGATGATATTAGAATTTTGACCGTTACCAAATTCCATAAGTCCGAAGTGATATAATTTTGACGAAGAGAATTGGTGTAAATAATTATCACTGATGTTTAACACTTATAATAAATAAAATTGGATTTTACGAAAAGATGTGTAAGAGATAAATTCAGCTAATATGTCATACCACTAGCTAAGGTGACGTGTGAACGTTAATATTTGAATTGTTCAATATTAATCGCTGACAAAATTTATACATATGAGTCACACAACTAAAATGATGAAGATTCCGAATGAACCACAAGATTTCATTGATTTTTAATAGTTGAAAATTAATTAATATTTGTAAAATATTCATTATTAAATTTTATTTAATTTATTTGAATGCCACTAGTATTTAGTGAAGTGCGTAAACAAAAGATATAAATGTGCGTATCGATATATGATATCGGTAGAATGTTTAAATTTGATTTAAAAAGAATACATACTAAGAAGGGCTTTAAATAATAAAATAAATAAATAAAAATACTAACACTTATGTGCGATATATATAACACTTACACATTCACACATGAGCGCATTTGATGTGCCAATCAAATTAATAAAAATAATAACACAAACAATTTAAAATTAAATTAAACTAATTTTAAATAATTATAATAAGACGAACATTTTATTTAAAAGAAAATTTAGACTACATAAGGCCCAATAAAGATCCAAATGGAATTTTTTGAAATTTACCCTTTAACTCCACTACGGGCTGGCCCAGTTCCAATAGTACTAACCCGAGCTTTAGCTCAAAAAAATGGAGATGCGACTCTAAGCAAGCTCATGTGTGAAGGCCCGAAGCATGTCTCAAAGTGAACATGTGAACGACCTAGAGTAGACACAGAAGTAACTCGAAGCACTTCATTTCCTCTATCCCAAACCATCACCACCAATCCGAGTTCCAATCCGATCCATCCTGCCACGGATCCAAGCACTCACCTCAATCCAAGCAACAACGAACCAAGGCATCCCCGATCCATGCAAATCCACCACCAATCTGAACCACTCCTTAGATCGGTACCGATCCCATACTTGGCAAATTTCTTCCTTCCACTTACCGATCCAAGTACATTCCAATTCAAGCACCACCGATCCAAGATACACCCAACAGTTCATCGAACCATGCCTCAATAAGCTTCATCGATCCAAGACCTAGCACAACTCTTCACTGAACCAACACTTAACCATGTCACTCCCCAAGCCAACTCTAGCCTAATGTGCAAGCAACTGAAGTAAACCTCTTAAGAACTCGAAGCAAGCATGTCTAAAACTTAAGCATGACTTGGAGCATTCCTCCACCGATCCAAGATATGCAAACCACCACCGATCTATCTTATTTCCCCATAACTCGAGCAAACGAACTCCAAATGACTTAAAACGTAGCTTTGTGAGGCCTTCCTTGTTGCCCCACAATGAATGCATCAAATTTGGGCGAAGTCGAATTCTTGGATCATCACCGATCCAAGAATATATACCTAATTCTAAGTCATTTTTCGATCGATGTTTGCAACCAACCAAACATCATTCATTCAAGCAATTAACCTATAAAAATATATTCAAGCAAACAAACATTCGTACACATCAAATTAGAGCCTAAATCTAAGGGTAAAACTAGAGAATAGCCATAAGAGTAAGGGAGTTCCATAAGAACACAAATTCACTAAATTTTGTAAAATCATTTCAAATTAACACATGTGATTAGTTAAGGCTTAAAACACATTTTGGGGTTTAAAAATCATTATGAAACATCGTTTTAAGGTGTATATTAACTAATTATCAAGTGATAGGTCCTAACCACTCACTTAGAATCCAAGCAATCCAAAAGAGCTTTAGTCCCAAGATGAACAACAGATCCAAAGTATCTCCAACAACAAATCCCCCAATCCAAGTGCTAATCTCCCTAATCTCCTTCTATTAACAAGTTTTGGCTAATTAAAGTAAGGTTTAAAGTCGTTTATATGCTAGAGAATATTAATGATGGCTCCACTGACTATTTTGGGAATGGTGAAATGACACGGAGAACCATCTTTCGCTAAGCTGTTCAAAATCAAGTAAAACTTCAAACAACCGTATCTTCCAAATGGTAAGTTCGTTTTCCTATTATGACCACTCTATAGAAAGAGAAACTATTATCCTGATCTAATGAAAGTGGTTTCAAATCCCAATTCGGGTCATATCAATAGTCATATGCCATACAAGGTTTTCTGGTTCAAAATCGTCCGATAAAAATTCCAAGGATGCAAAAGGTCTGTAATAGTCATTTCCCATAGTTATAAAATCATACGACCCTCTATTAAAATAATATTAATATTCTACGTTCCTACGATATGTAGAATACTGGTTGTTACAGTTCACGTACGACCTCTATTTCATGTGTGGTTCACGGGGTTATGATCGTCGTGAGATGATGAACATTTTGGCATATTGTTTGCTCAATTCTGTAATAAGTGCGAAAAGAACCTTATTTTAGTAAATTCGTTATATGTGCTTTTTAATGGGTCCTATTTAGATATTTTGGTACAGTATTAGGAAATTAGTCTTGGTTGTGCAAGTGTTGTTCGGCAAGCGATTTGGGCTTTATCCCTATAGTTTTGCATTCAGGTCGGCATGTGAGTTGGGGCTTTATTCTAGTAGTTTGCATACAGTTTTGCGGTGGCGAGTTGGGATTTATCCGAATAATGTCGCATACGTTTCGACGACGATAAGTTAGGGCCTTATCCCAATAGTGTCACGTATAGTTCGTCGCGTGAGTTGGAGCTTTATTCTAGTAGTGTGGCATAGGGTTTTGGGATGGCGAGTTGGACCTTTATCGTAATAGTTTCGCATACGATTTGGGGACGACGAGTTGGGGCTTTATCCCAATAGTATCGTATATGGTTTGTCATGCGAGTTGGAGCTTTATTCTAGTAGTGTGGCATAGGGTTTGGGGACGATGATTGGACCTTTATCCCAATAGTGTCGCATATGATCGGGGACGACAAGTTGGGAGATTATCCCAATAGTGTCTCATATGGTTCGTCATGCGAGTTGGACCTTTAGTTCAATAGTGTAGTATGCGTTTCGTTTCGACATGTGAGTTGGGATCTTATCCCAATAGTGTGGATTACGACGACAAGCGAGTTGGAGTTTTATTCCTATAGTTATGCCTATTTTTTGGGTCCATGAACTAGGAGCAGGTTTCCCAATAGTGATACACGTGGTGATCAGTCAAGTGAGGATTCGTGTTTCTTTTTAGGATATATTTGACACTAGAGTAGTGAACCAAGTAGCGTTTGGTTCATAATCGTCCAATAAGTTAGAGCTTTATGCGCCAGGACATTAGTTATTCTTTTGATGTAGCTTTAACACATGATGTCACCAGTACCTTTATAGTATTGTACCATGGTTAGCTGACATCTTGGGTACATGTTAGACAGTTTTAGGTATGATTTTCAAGTATAAGTGTTCTTTTACTTGTTTATTCATATTATACAGTTAGATGACGCGTTTCGCTTACCAGGCTTATATTTGATCTCTTTACAATTTTCTTCTTTTTATTTATACTCTAATAAATCGATAAAGATGGCCGGTGGTGAATTAATAGTGTGATGGTATGACGGAGACACACATTTATTTATCTTGCTATCCACTATTTTATTGATGCAGCCCAGACTGATGAAGACTTAGGTCGCCAACGACCTAACTTCCCTGATTTACGACCTAGCACTTTATTCTTTAAGTCGCTCCATTTTAGGTCGCAAAAGAGCTACGAAGACCGACCAAGCAATTCATACGAGCTAAGTCTTTCCTTAGGTCGCTCACGACCTAACGAGTTACGAGATAAGGAGTTCCGAATTAACAAGCTAAAGGTCATCTTCTTAGGTCGCCAACGGCCTAACAAGTCACGTGGAAAGGAGTTGCGACCTAACTCTATCTGCCAGCTACGACCTAAAGTGCTACGACCTAAAGTGCTTCGACCTAAAGTACTACGACCTAAAGTGCTACGACCTAAAGTGCTTCGACCTAAAGTACTACGACCTAAAGTGCTTCGACCTAAAGAACTACGACCTAAAGAGTTACGACTTAACAAGATAGGTCGCGCCACTATACAGATAAGTCGCTCCAATATGCCGCTTGACTTAGGTCGCGAACGACCTTCAGTCCTTAGGTCGCGAGAAGCTTTAAGTCGCTCAGGATGTACGAGCGAGCTACGACCTATGTTAGGTCGCTCACATATACCATTCCAAGTTAGGTCGCTGAAGATGATATTCCTTAGGTCGCAAGAAGTTATGTCGCTCCTTCTTATGTTGCTATCTTCCTTAGGTCGCAGCCGTGTTACTTATGTCGCTCCTGTTTTAAGTCGCTCGACCATAGGCCGCATCAATCTTAGGTCGCTCAACTTCTTAAGTCGCTTGTCCTATAGGTCGCATAAGACCTTCCTGAAGCTGATTCTCCTCATGTCGCTGAAGCTTATGCCGCGTGTGTGTTGTATCCTTAGGTCACATGTTGTATTTCTTATGTCATTTGTATGTTGTATTTGGTATGTCGTTATGTTGTAATATGTCTTGTGTTGTAATAAGTGTTAGGTCGCTCACGACCTAAGTGTTGTCTGTGTTAGGTCGTGGCCGACCTAAGTGTTGTAATATGTTGAGTCAAGTTAAGTAATGTTGTAACCCTATAAATAGGAATGGTGGTGTCATTTGTAATAGTTTAGTTGACTTTGAATAAAACTTTGTTTGTGTGCTTTGTGCCACTTCTTCAATTGGTAGTTGAGTGTGATCTCCTATCTCCACTTTCGGTATTCGAGTGCGCTCGAATCAACGATCGCTGAAGTCGATTCACGGAATCTAGTGCGTTAGATCAACGTCGAAGAATCGTAGATCTTTAAACACGGTATCGTGCGCGATCAACGTGTTTGGGATAGCTAGAATCTGGTAACTTGGATCAACGGATTTGGGCCATTCGGTATCTTCTATTCCATCGATTGCTACTTTCACCGCATCATACATTTTCAGTTATCCGCTGCTGCATCATTTGGTATCAAAGCTAGACTTAGCCAATCATAGCTAAGCCGAGTCTTGGAGCCAATTCTTTGAAGAGTTAAAGCCGAGTTAGTGAAGCCGAGCTACATCAAGCGAAGCCGAGCTAAGAGAAGTATTTGAGCCTAGCATAGAAGTTCACTTGGCAAGTCAAGGCCGAGAGTTTAAGTATTGGAGCTAGAAGCGAACTTGTTCAAGTTTGTGAGAGATTTGTTCAAGTTCATTGGGCGTCAATTTGAGATTTGAAGTTTTGGAGTTCAAATTAAGTTGTTTGTTTATTTGGGGTGTTCGTGAGATTACAAACAAGTGGGAAAGTTTGATTCGAGAATTTTTTTAATCAAAGTGAAGTTGTGTTTAGAACTGTTGAAGATTTGATCATGCCTCCGAGATATGTTAACCATCATCATAATGTTGCAGACTTGTATGGGAGTGAAGATCCTGAACAGATGAAGCAACGTATCGATGAAAGATTCAATAAGGGTTTCGAGAAAGAGGAGAGAATGAAGTTTGATATGAATTGAAATCAAAGGAGAGTGTCGCCACGTTATGATAGAGAAAGAAGAGAATCATCTTTGTCGATAAATCGAGATCGTGGAATTTGAGACAATCATGATTATCAGAATGAAGAAAGAAGAGCTAATCGTGGTTACGAGCATGATCCATATTGTGATTATGAAAGAAGAAGTAGAGAGGACGTGCATGGGCATAAAAGAGTCAATGTTCAGAATCGACATCGAAGCTCATCTAATTTTGAAGAAGATAGTTATGGTGATCATGTTCACTTTCGATATCCAGGTCAAGGGCAAAATCGATATAGAAATGTTGAAGAGAATGGTCATACACGGGAATCAAGGAAGGATATGGAGATTCCAGAATTCCGAGGTGGTCTACAAGCAGAGGAATTCTTGGATTGGTTATCAAAGGTTGAAAAAAGTTTTAAACTCAACAACGTGTCTGAGGATCGTCAAGTTAAGTTAGTTGCTACAAGATTGAAAGGACGAGCTATGGATTGGTGGCAACAAACTAAATCAACCAGAAAGAGAATGGGGAAATCCAAAGTAGTCACGTGGGATAAGATGAAAAGGATGATGAAGGCAAATTTCTTACCCAACAATTATCAAACACGTGTGAACCAACAAGTGCAGAAGTTGAGACAAGGGAGTCAAGGAAAGGGTGTGGTTACCAACTCCAGCAATCAGAATAGAGGCTTTAATTGCAGTATAAATGTTTCTAAGAGAGTCAACGAACCAGTTGTACATGGAAGCACTAAGACAAATGTTGATGACCGAGTTAAGCGCTATCATTATCAGGAGTCTGACCATAGAAGTATTGAATGTACGGAGCCCAAGATGAAAGCATTAGTTGTCGAAGAATGTGAAAACGAGGATGTGGATGATTCTACCGAAAGCGAGCCAGAAAAGGAAGAGGAACCGACTAGCCCATTATCTTTTAGCGAAGATGTTGAAGAAGCAGAAGGTAGTGCTGAATCATTGGTTAGGTATGTGGCAAGTGAAGAGTTTAAAACTCCCGAGGAGGTTAAACCATTGTTAGAAGGATTTGAAGAGGTCGGTCCTACAAAATCGTTCGAAGAATTACCACCGAAATTTGACAACGATGAAGGAGTTTTGTCGGAAGATGAAGAATGTAACTTGTTGAAGAGGACTGCTGAATTGGACTTTTATCAACCACCGAAATTTGATGATGATGAAGAAATCGAGTCAAAGTATGGGGATATAGAAGTTGATTACTCTTCACCACCAAAGATTGATATCGATAGTATGGAGGAAGAAATTGTGTTCGGAGTTGAGGGGAATAACTTGATGATGGAGGATTCTTGTGTAGCACCTGAACTTATGGATGAGAGCAAGCTAAGTGTAAATTCCATTGTTTTCGAGAAACCCGAACCAAGTAAAAGTGAAACAGAAGAGAAGGCAGAATCAGATAGTTTATTATCATTGGAAGAGCTCGTCAATAAAATGAAAGCGTGTGATGAATTATCAATGTTGATTGAATCTGGGGAAATTTTTGATTTAGAGACACCTGAAGAGGTTGAAGTATTCGAAGAGTTTGAGGGTGAGATTTCAGAGGAACTATCTGAAGAAACTAGTCTTGTACTTTTGGAAGAGCCTGTCGAAAAGGTGAAAAATGGTAATGAATTGTTTATATTGACCAGGCAAGGAACGAATGAAGATCTTGATGTTGTTGAGGAAGTTGGTTCAGAATTCGATGAATCTGAAGACGAATATCCTGAGGAACTACCCGAAGAGTTGCCACCACTACAGTGACATTCAACCTCACACTGGACTAGTAACGGATGCTATTCTACTACAGGGATCGCATGATCTTCAGAATCTGAAAGAACAGGAAGAGTTGAAAGGACATGATGAAGAGAATGATTGTCAGTTGGAATGGCCTGATCATGTCTGCACTACTAGCATTATCAACGTCAATTGCTGGGAATCGTTTCATGAAAATAAACATGTTGAAGGAGAAGCGAGTGGGAATTCATTTCGGTCAGGGAAAATTGATGCAACACATCAAGGGAAGATTCTAAATGAGGATACACCTGAACGAGATAAGGAAAGACGAGAATCTGAGCATGAGTCCTCACACTTTGTCGGTCATGATTTCCTAAGTCGTTCCATGATTTTAAACTTCTTTATAACGTCTCACATTTTCGACACGTTTTGGTTCTATATCACATCTTCCTATTGGCACAAGCAATATGGTATACGACACTATTCTCATGAAGTTCTATGCTACATGAATTGGGTATGGCACCTAGTGCTTAGTGCATTCCATACTTTTTCATATGTCATCTTCCTCAGATCACTTCCTTATGCCGCCTGTCTAATGCCACGTCTGTTTTACGCAATGCGTTCCTTATGTCAAGCACAGTTTGCACTCAACCATACAGTACATCGTAGCCCTGGGTTCAGACCAGTCCAGGCTGTTTATTCAATAATTCCTAAAGGACCGTTAGAATTATCAACAGTACCAACGCAGGGAGGGGTGGTTAAACGGGCTAATGTTTTTGTGAACGAGTTGCAAGGATGCTACAGAGTTGTACAAGAACTATTTCTTAAGGCAACTGAGAAATATAAACAGTCAACAGAGATTAAACGACGAAGCGTTGAATGCAAGGAAGGATATTTTATGCATGCGGTGTTTACCATTGATCGTTTTCTTTTTGAAACTTACAACAAGCTAGAAGCTAGAAGGAATGATCATTTAAAAGTCGTGAAGGGAATTAACGAGAATGTTTATAAATTGAGTTTGCTGGATCATCGTCCTATTGCCAATCTTGACAATATCAAACACCTGGTTCCACTTTACAAGGATAAGAATTTCGAAGACGAAAAGCTTTTAAATTCGAGGACGAATTTTTTTCAACCAGGGGAGGATGATGCAGCCCAGACTGATGAAGACTTAGGTCGCCAACGACCTAACTTCGCTGATTTATGACCTCGCACTTTATTCTTTAAGTCGCTCCATTTTAGGTCGCAAAAGAGCTACGAAGACCGACCAAGCAATTCATACGAGCTAAGTCTTTCCTTAGGTCGCTCACGACCTAACGAGTTACGAGATAAGGAGTTCCGAATTAACAAGCTAAAGGTCATCTTCTTAGGTCGCCAACGACCTAACAAGTCACGTGAAAAGGAGTTGCGACCTAACTCTATCTGCCAGCTACGACCTAAAGTGCTACGACCTAAAGTGCTTCGACCTAAAGTACTACGACCTAAAGTGCTACAACCTAAAGTGCTTCGACCTAAAGTACTACGACCTAAAGTGCTTAGACCTAAAGAACTACAACCTAAAGAGTTACGACTTAACAAGATAAGTCGCGCCACTATACAAATAAGTCGCTCCAATATGCCGCTTGACTTAGGTCGCGAACGACCTTCAGTCCTTAGGTCGCGAGAAGCTTTAAGTCGCTCAGGATGTACGAGCGAGCTACGACCTATGTTAGGTCGCTCACATATACCATTCCAAGTTAGGTCGCTGAAGATGATATTTCTTAGGTCGCAAGAAGTTATGTCGCTCCTTCTTATGTTGCTATCTTCCTTAGGTCGCAGCCGTGTTACGTATGCTGCTCCTGTTTTAAGTCGCTCGACCATAGGTCGCATCAATCTTAGGTCGCTCAAACCAAGGTCGCTCAACTTCTTAAGTCGCTCGTCCTATAGGTCGCATAAGACCTTCCTGAAGCTGATTCTCCTCATGTCGCTGAAGCTTATGCCGCGTGTGTGTTGTATCCTTAGGTTGCATGTTGTATTTCTTATGTCATTTGTATGTTGTATTTGGTATGTCGTTATGTTGTAATATGTCTTGTGTTGTAATAAGTGTTAGGTCGCTCACGACCTAAGTGTTGTCTGTGTTAGGTCGTGGCCGATCTAAGTGTTGTAATATGTTGAGTCGAGTTAAGTAATGTTGTAACCCTATAAATAGGAATGGTGGTGTCATTTGTAATAGTTTAGTTGATTTTGAATAAAACTTTGTTTGTGTGTTTTGTGCCACTTCTTCAATTGGTAGTTGAGTGTGATCTCCTATCTTCACTTTCGATATTCGAGTGCGCTCGAATCAACGATCGCTGAAGCCGATTCACGGAATCTAGTGCGCTAGATCAACGTCGAAGAATCGTAGATCTTTAAACACGGCATCGTGCGCGATCAACGTGTTTTGGATAGCTAGAATCCGGTATCTTGGATCAACGGATTTGGGTCATTCGGTATCTTCTATTCCATGAATTGCTACTTTCACCGCATCATACATTTTCAGTTATCCACTGCTTCATCATTTATTCTAGTTATTTCCATATTAACAGTATAGAGAGAGTATAGAGAAATTTTGTAGTTCGAGTTTATTTGATATTTTATTTATCTAAGATTGTATTATTGATAATTACATTTTATTCTCGTGCTGTGTTTTGAATGGTGAATAAAATAACTCGCAAATGTGGTTGAGGGTGGATCATCTCGAGATTAAATATGAAACATACCACAAAGCCATTAACAGCACTATACTTTCTAAAACACACCATTCAAAACCTCAATTTTAATGATTTAGTGGAATTTTTTTTTTTAAAAAAAAGAGTAAAATGTCTATGCATTGAACATAATTCATATGCATTTGAAAAACTCATGTTTTGCATATAAAATTCTAAAAACCTTTAGTACATAGTTTTAAATATAATTACAAATAATAAAAAAAAATCGTTTAAAATGCATGTAGCTAGATATTCATAACAGTAACACGACATAACACTTGATGCATCCACTGCATAAAGATACGGAGGTGGATACGTCGACGGTGGGTTCAACTAATGTACTGTTTTCACAAATAAATAAGTGAAATTAAAGATATATTTGGTTGCGTTGGCAGACAAAGAAATATCTTCCATGCAATATCTGATGTAAAGTATATATAAAAACAAAAGATACAGATATCATCAAATATCTCTAACAATTCAATGAATCTCTAAAAATATCTTCAGTGGCGTGGAAACCGAGCAAAGGAGATTGATTCCTGGTAATTTCGATAAACTTGGCTGTGGTCGCGATAAGTCAAAAACTACATTCATGCATGGAATCTTTTTAATTTTATTTTGGTTAAGTGCATGTATCAATTGCGTGCGTCTTTCGCTCTTCTTCGCACCGAATCGGTTCATCTCCACGTCGCTTAAAAATATAGAAAGTGCACTTCGTCGAAATTTGCTTTAATTTAGATGTGTTGACGTCGAGTTTTATGCATTTTCGGCAAGTACAAAATCGTTTATGTCATGTGCAATTAATTCTATGTTGTACGTTTTAACCAGTTTATGTTTAATGCACACTTTGCATGAGATTAAACTGTTTTTAAATTGTTCAAACGATGTTTGGATGGTTCCACTTGACACTTTGATGAATCCATTCAACGTGTTAGGTTGGAACATTAATGGGCAAGATCATTTTCATCCAACATACTTTTGACTCAACTCGTTGTATTTAAGAGTCAATCCAACATAACCCATTCAATACAAGGATTACTACTTTAACACATTTAGGATTTAAATTAGTTTTAACTAATAACAAATCAAGAAAGCATGCGCGAAATTCAAATTCTAAAATTTACATTTTGAAATTATAAAATGATCAAAAATTAAAATTTCAAAATTCAAAATTTTCAAAACTCAAATTGTCATATTTTAAATTGAAAATTTTAGGTTTTCAAATTCAAAGTCAAATGCAAAATTTCAATACATCAATTTTCTAACTCAAATTCAATATGATTTAATATTCAAACTCATGGTTCAATAATTTCGAATTTATGAAATTCAAATGTTTAAAATATAACTTTTCAAATGTTCAAAATTCATAACTTCAATATTTTATTCAAAATTCCAAATTTAAATTACAAAATTCCAAAAATTTTTAAATTCAAATTTTCATAATTTAAATTTCCAAATTCAAATTGTTATGGGAATATTTTTGTACGACTACACAATGATTTGGAAACAAATGAATTATCAAAGTATTTTTTGAGTCAGAGTTTAGATGTGAAGGATTTAGTCCGTTATTTGCTAAATATATCTGTTAGATATCATGGAGAACTACAATGTATTAACTAAGTATATCCATTAGTTACCATGAACAACTACAATGTACGTTTACAATAAGTATTCGAGTGTTTCATATCGTCTGTAATATTGATACGAGTTCATTGGCCAAAGTCTATTATGAAATCAAGTTAGCACGAAGGAGTTATTGCAGTTTAAATAAAAAACTGGCAACTTATACCAATTCATTCAAGTACAAATTCTCAAATTTTAATTTGGCATATATGTGTAAATTTTCACACCGCTATCCAGTGATTTAGAGACGAATGAATTATTAAAATATTGTTTGAGTCATGTGGGATGCAGCATACGCTTAGAATCAGGTCCCTGCCGCTCCATTCTTATTTTTCACATCTCGCCATCGCACCACAAAATCCGCAATCACCAACTCCATAGCCTCTCGTCCATCGCCACCCAACCACCGCTGCATGCTTCTCTTCCTTTACCATGCGTCGTGCCTCCCTCAACAGACTTCAGCCTCTTGAAATAATCAAAATAAGAAGATCGACCTCAAATCCATAACTCAGCCACCTATCTGCAAATAAATCTTGTGAGTAGCAATGAATTGGTGGCTGTTTATATTATTTTTTACTAGTTGACAAATAAAATAAAGGTAAACAAGTTAAGTTTAAGTGATAGCGATAAAGAAATCTGAGTCGTGGTAGAAATATATTTGCAATACTGTAAATATGGTTGTACCTTAATTGAAAATGATGCAAAATTTGTGATTGTAATTATGTAAAGCTCATGGTAGAAATACACTTCAGCACTAATAAAAATAGTTAAACCGAAATTATGACTTATAATGACCTATGTAAAACTAATATGAAGAACTGATATTAAAATGTTAATATAACTTAAAATTAAAACGTCTGATTGTGCATACATAATAAATAATAATATTTTGTTGTGACTTATATTAAGATATGATTGGAAAACAAAATTTCCTGTATCAAAATAGAAAGAGAAAAGTAATGGAAAGATGAAGCAAAATCATTAATTGATTAAATTTCTAGTTTATTTTAAGCAAATAAAAAATATCAAACTTCAAATTCAAGTCAATCTGAAGAAACAAGTTGGAAGCATTATAAGTATTGATTCTCATACTGATATCAATGAAAACTGCAAATGAAAATATTGAAGTAGAAATTCATCACCACCATCATAAGTAATTTCACCAATTGTATTCTTAATTTTTTGTGCTCGAATTGATATAAAGTTAAAAGCATATCTTCGGACTTTTAAATATGCTTAACTATAAGAGATAATAATTGAGTTTGCTTTTAAAGAATGTAAGGTCAAGTTGTATTTGTTAAAATGTATGGGATAAGTTAGGATATGAGTTTGACGTTTAGATTTTTTTAATATGCAATCCAATGACCTAATTAATTAATCAATATTTTACGATCAATGTTAAATTCTATGAAAAAAAATGCATTTTATTTCTAACACATAAATGTATTGTTACTTTTTAAATAAAGGGGCAACAAAAAATAAATAAATATCGTGCGACTAGGGCATCAAATCCCTTTGGGCCGACCCTGCTTAGAATATGGAATGTTTGAGTGTTTCATATCATTCGTAATGTTGATCGAAGTTCATTGGTCAAAATCACACTCGACTCCGAGCCAGTATAAAAAAGTATTATAGTTTATACGAAAAAATAATGACTTCGGCTTCACCATTTGTGAGAATTAAATTTTGAATTTCCAAATTCGAAATTAAATATTCATAATATTAAAATTCTAGCCTTCAAAATTAATTTTCTAATCTTTTTTCTAATTTTAAATTTTTAATAAATGGGTTATCCATTTATAACTTTTTAGTAAATGGTCAACCTCCATGTATGACTCTTTAAATAATGATTCATAAACAGGCCAACCAATCCCATTTATAAATAGTGTTAATGGACACCGGTTTGAGTCGTATTTTAATAGCTCTAGCTCCAACAAAGTATAAATCGTCAAACAATGTTCAAATGTAGGACAATACACAAACGATGTTCTGTAAGTTTTAGACATGTTCAAACGATATTCATATATGTTATACGATGATCATATTTTAGTTGTATCACGTGCAACTGACAACGGAGCAAAAATGAGCAAATTTCAAAAAAAAATCATTTTCGTTCATTAAGCATTAGATCTTTCATAATGTTGTCATGAATAACGTTTTAACATTACACTACAAAAAATTATAGATTTCCTACGCCAATTTGAAGTAGAGATGGTATATAAATTTTATTTCCTTATGACCTTTGTACACCAAAAGAAATGCTGGAAAACATAACTTCACAATAATCCTCTATGTTTTCCCTATGATGTTTCTTGTCTATTTTCCTACGTCTTCCCTGCATCAATTTTCTCATGCATTCCCTACATCAATTTCCTCACGTCTTTCCTACGTCAATTTCCCTATGCTTACTACCCTGGACCATCCCTACGACTGCTTCCCTACACATTGCCAACATCTTCCCTACGTTAATTTCTTTACGCATTCCCCATGCTACTTTCTTTACGTCTTCCATAAGTCCATTTCCTTACACACCCCTATACTATTTTCCTTACATCTTTTCTATTTATTTAAAAAGCGCAAAAAACAGATTTTCATACGCCTTCTCTACTCTAAATTAAGCAAAATTTGATAGGATTCTACTACAGTTGTCTCCGGTCAACACAATTCACAATAGAATCTCGTATAACTAAATTGGCAGTGTCAAACAAATAATACCACGAATATATGTAGCCACATGCAAGTTATACCAAACATATCTATACTATATTATTATTAGTGAGTTGAATTTCAAGCTCACACAGACCTCTTTGAAATTTGGCAACTGAACAGTCGCATTTTTAATTTCTTTATATTTCAAACTTTAAAATGTGATAACTTTTTCTACATTGATTGGATTTAAGAATCGTTTTCACTATTAAATCTCAAATTTAATTTGCTTTCCAATGATATCCATTGTTGATAGCTAAAAATAAATTTTTTAAAATCATAATTTTATATAGCAGCTTTAATTGCACAATTATTTTGTGTCACCGCTGTGTACCGCGTTTCTGTAACAACATTATTATGATGATCATAAACATTACATGGTAGTTTTACCTAGATTATTATAATGTATTTATTATCTTTTAACATATTTGAAAGGAATATTTTTTTTGAATTATACAATTATGGTTGCCTTTGAATACTGTAACTACATTATGTAATAAAGTAATAATCTTGATTGTGTTTGATAGTATTCAAACTTAGTGCAGTTATAATTTAACCCCATCAAAAAATGGTGTAATATACTATATTATTATTAGTGAGTTGAATTTCAAGCTCACACAGGCCCCCTTGAAATTTGGCAACTGAACAGTCGCATTTTTAATTTCTTTATATTTCAAACTTTAAAATGTGATAACATTTTCTACATTGATTGGATTTAAGAATCGTTTTCACTATTAAATCTCAAATTTAATTTGCTTTCCAATGATATCCATTGTTGATAGCTAAAAATAATTTTTTTTTAAATCATAATTTTATATAGCAGCTTTAATTGCATAATTATTTTGTGTCACTGCTGTGTACCGCGTTTCTGTAACAACATTATTATGATGATCATAAACATTACATAGTAGTTTTACCTAGATTATTATAATGTATTTATTATCTTTTAACATATTTGAAATGAATATTTTTTTTGAATTATACAATTATGGTTACCTTTGAATATTGTAACTACATTATGTAATAAAGTAATAATCTTGATTGTGTTTGATAGTATTCAAACTTAGTGCAGTTATAATTTAACCCCATCAAAAAATGGTGTAATAATTTATAGGCATTTTTTGAATTAATTTAACTACGTTAGCATTTTTTTATTGCATTTACTGTTGATGATTTTGACTATATTTGATATTTTATTCAATTTTAAAACAGTTATAAATTAATGAAATTAAGAAAATGCAATTATAATTTACCAGCAAGTTTTGGGTAAATTTAACTATATTTGAAGATTTTTAACCACATTTATGTGATGAAGTAATAAATTTGGCTACATTTCAGGAATTTATTCAATCTTAATACAATTAAAATTTAACTACATTAATAAAATGCAGTTATAATTTAATGACAATTTTGAATTATGCATGGTAAAAATTGAATATTTCAGCTATATTTATGGATGCAGTAATAATTTTGGTTGTACACGATGATTTATTCGAGCTTACTATAGTTAAAATTTAAATGCATTAAGCAAAAGCGGTTATTATTTTTCAGTATTTTTGGAATTAAGCAATTATTGTTTTTGAATATTTTAACTGCATTTGATGCAATACTAATTTAGTTGTAGTAATAATTTTGTTTGATGTTAACGATAGTTATTTAACCGCATTATGAAAATATAACTGAAAAATGAATTTTGATTTTTGATAGCTTGAGATGATTAAATAATGACTTCACATAATTAATGCTTGATTCAACCGTGCAGCTCAGCGTTTAATACATTGCTTCCAGGTTTGATGACATAATTTGGCTAAGTTTACTCAATTTCGTTTACAATTACGATGATCAATAATACAATAAGCATATAAGTTGTTGTATTCGGGCTTAAGGTAGATGCACAGTTTAAGTGCTGGGTCAAAAAATGTGTTGTAGTGAGAATAATGTTGATAACCACCTAAAAGAGTTTAATTTTTATTTTTTGCAGTAAATTCTAAAATCACTTGCACCACCACCGTCGGAAAACTTCTAGAAAACAATTGATGAATGTATCTTTGTGTAGATGATTATGTAGTCATAGTTTGATTATTAGATATAGTTAATAGGTCAGACGAGCAGTGAGAGAATTTAGTAATAATACTGCATCAATGACACTTTTGCCTTTTTTGGCTGCAGGTACAAATACCTTCAATGGTTAAAATAATTGACTGATGTAATGCATCTATTAAGGCCAAGAAAACATCACCCATTTGCGCTCAAGCCAATATCATACACGTGTTGCTAGCAGTTATTTCTGAGGCTAAAAAATGAATGGACTTCTCACAATTGTTCTCTTCTGTATGTTTTGGATATTTTCAAATATTGGTTACTACGACCAGCTGTATGCCGTGTTTTGTACCCTGCATCGACGTAGATCAGATTCGGTGAACAATAGTAATTTATATTGGAACCCATGTTATTTTCTTATTGCATCATCATTTCTATTTCAATTGAATCTTCTGTTTTACTACTTTTCCCCTGTACTACATCTGTTGCTTTTTTCTTTTTTCTTTTGCTCCCTTTTTTCAGCTGTTGACAAATACTTTTCCTGACTGTTTACAAATTTCATCCTATTACTATATTTCTCCCCATTGCAAAAAACTTTTGTTACTCTTATTTAATTGAATCGAACTGCACTGTATCTTTGTGTCTGCAGTTCACAGTGAATACTTCAACTATATCTATGCACATTGAAGTAGCTGTGTAATTGCAAAAGCAACAACATTGGCGTTATATGTCACAGTGAATATATCTATGCATTAGCATATAAATTTTTAACACATTATCCTCTAAATAGTCTGTGAACTTTAACATATTCACTGTAATTGTTTTGTTCGATTTTTATTGTGATTATCATAACCAAATATATCTATGTATTCTTTATCCTACCAAATTGTTATTCATGATGTAACACTATCGTTCAACAATGTTTTTTCATTACCACCGTATTAAATTTCTTATACATTTGGATATGACCTATGCAACAACAATATGTTTTCAACATCCGTGTGCGAAGCACGGGTTCGCACTAGTACAATAATAACCATCATATTATAATATAACGTATATCGGTTTAAACCACAATAAGTTCACTACGAAGATCTAAACAACATCAAATTCAACACAGACCATATCTCAATCGCTACATCTAGTTCAAACCATTAGAGAATCTTTCTACAAAACATTAATATACAAGCAAAGTAATAAGAACTTCATAAAGTAGGTCTAACATCCTATCCTCGTCCTTGCCTCAACTTCTGCAAAAACTCATGTATGAAACTCATGTCCTTCTGCATGAAACATAAACCACTACTAGAAAATGCAACTTTTATCCGCCTAGTTTACCGATGACACTCTGACAACTAAAGTAAAGGCGTCGATGGGACTTTGGAATGGTGTCGGTGACTAACTACCTATGAAAAAATATGATGTCGTTTCAATGCTTTTTACAAAGCGTTAGAGGAGGCATCGGTCTAGCGTCGGCACGAACCATACTAACCCAACCAACATCCTCTCCCCTATCCCTTTTACCACTCCAAAATTAAAACACAAAACCCACCCGAATCCCCCTTGGTCCCCTCCTCCGCTCTAAACCTCGTCTGCTACCGTCTCCTCCTCCCTTGATGCCACTGCAAATTCCAACCCCTGCCTTCGTTGCCTTGCATCCCTCCTACCTCATCGTCGCAAATTCCAAGTTGCCACCTCATCGATCGCCACAAGCCCAAGCTGCCACCTCCCAATCCCAGCGCCCGGTCTAAGTCACCACATAAGCTTCAAGCCGCCGTCAGTGCCGTAAATCGCAAGTCCACCACCACCTCTGTCAATATAATTTATTACTCTTATTTATTTTCTATTCAGTGCTATGATTTGATTAGCTTCATATATGATATAAATTCATTGGTTTATATTCGTTGGTATATGATCATTGACATAAAATCGACGGTATGATAATTCATATATGATTTTAGATATTGTTGGTATTGTTTTTAAATGTTCGATAATTCATTGTCATTGATATAACGGTATTAATAAAACCTTATAGATGTTTAATTTTACCATGTCTAACAAGTACGGTATATGATCATTATATAGATATTCATTTTTTAAATAAAATGGAAATTGATATTTAACTAGTATGTTATTTGTCAGATTTGTCCTAGTAGTTGACAAGTTATGAACGCAATGATATTTATGTTTCGTAAATCAATATTTCAAATCGAATGGTTGATGAAATTTCGACGGTACTTCTTATTTCTCGTGTACAATCTTTTGCGTAGATACAGGGAATAAAAGGAAATGCTGTCGAAATTTTGTTAATCATTTGTAAATATTATTGCATTTATAATGGAAAGTAGCATGACCGGCCATTTAAAAAAGTGTAAAAATCCTTAGGTTATATAGCTTTAAAATTGTTTGTTAATTGTTTTATAATAAAATTAATAATGTTATTTAAAGCAATAGTAAAAGTTAATAATGTTATTTAAATTACTAACAAAATTAATAATGCTATTTAAATTATTCATAAAATTAATAAGGTTATTTAAATTAATAATAAAAGTAATAATGTTGTTTGAATAAATAATACTATCGTAGATAATGTAAATTTTTGTGCGTATAGAGTATAAAAGATTGATCATTTGAAAGATCGAAGTTAGATGCACATGGGATGTAAAATAGAGGAACGATTCTATTACACTTTAGAAATGACGTAGATGCATTCATGAAAATGGCATCTAGTAATAAGACAAATATGAAAGAAGTCCGATGTTCATGTTCAAAATGTCGTTGCTTGAAACTTCTAGAGTATTATACCGTGATATTATATTTATACTAATATGATTTCATCCCCCACTATCTTGTATGGGTATTATATCATGGAGAAAATATCACATTGTATAAGAGGAGACCGCAAATATGGACATGGATTGCGATGAACCCCTTATTGAAGAAAATGTAGATCTAGAAAATATATTGATTGAAATAGTTTATGATGCCACTGGTCTTAATATGGGGCTCGAAGAACCGGATATAGAGGAAGATCTTGACTCGGAAGCGAAAAAAGTTTTCAACTTGTTAGAAGCATCGAAACGACCACACTATAAAGGTTGTAAAATAACACACTTGGCAATGACATCTCGGTTAAGTGTTATAAAATCTGAATATGATGCACTAGAAAACCAAATAAACACAATTCTTAGCTTATAAAGAAATGCTTCCACTTGACAATGTATTGGCGAAGAACTGATACACCCTTAAAAGAGAGTCCCTACGTTTGGATTACGTTATGAAAAAATTGACACATCTCCAGGTGGATGCATGATTTATTGGAAGGAAGATAAAGAATTGGCGTTGTGTAAATTATGTAAACAACCTAGATATAAGTCGATGAAAACCAAGATAAAGGCATACCTTTTACCAAAATGCATTATTTTCCTATTACACCGAGATTGCAAATGTTAGATGCATCTGCTGCTACGGCAAAACATATGCGATGGCATAGTGAATAACAATGAGATGAAGGTGTTTTATGGCATCATTCAAATGTTGAAGCTTGGAAAGATTTTGATGATATATATCCTAATTTTGCTAAAGAATCGTAATGTTAGACTTGGTTGTAGGATCAATTTAACCCTGGAGGGGGGGGGTGAATAAGGTGATACTAATAATAATAAAAATTAATGCAAAAATAAATATAATAATTGCAGCACAGATAATAGCAGAATAATAAAAGCAGAAATAGAACAACACAGATTTACTCAGCTTCGGAAAAACCCTGCCTACGTGCTGCCCCTAAGGTTTCTACTAGAAATTAAGTAGTCAAACGCTTACACACATAAACTTACGACACCCGCTAATGACTAATCTAACTCTACGCTCAAAACTCTGCTACAACTCAGCCACCGAGTTGCGAATTTTCGAACTACACCACCGTAGTTCGTCACCTAGTCACACGACTAGACAATTACACAAGTTAAAAGGAAATTACAAAATAAAAACAAATTTAAAATACAAAACCCTATGTAACCACTAAAGCCCAAAATAAAAATAAAGGCGGCCAACTAATATTAAATCAAAGAGACATCTCTCTTCTTTTTTATTTTCGTGTAAAACTTCGGTCGTTCTCTTTTCTTATTTTGTGGCCGCATTGTTTCTTCTTCGATCCGGATTAGGGTTTTTTCAGTTTGGAGACACCGATTTGCAATTAAATGATTAAGGTGACGAGTCCACTTTGATTAGCTTTGTCAATCAATTCCCTGACTTTGTTAACTTAGGGCTACTCCAAATCTCGAGCTCAAATGCGGTACGTGATTTTTGATTTGATTATTCTTTGTTTGATATGCTTGAACTCGACTTCGATTCGAGTTATAAAAATTGTTTTCGATTTAAGAATATACTCTAGATTTTTGTCTTGAACTCGAATCACGTTTTGCCGATGATGTTAATGGCTATTTATAGGGATCAAACACCTTATATTTTCGTTCATATAAATATGTTTGAATTCTTCATAATTCTTGCTTGGCTGTTCGATTTTTCTTAAATGATGATGATTGCACCGACTTGTTCAATAGTTGAATATTTTACTGATATGCTTTGCTTGGTCACCACGGCTTGCGTTTGATTTTAGAATCTACGATGCTTGTTCATCACGCTCTTTCCATTTTCAAATATTTTTGACTTTCGTTGAATTTGTTCATCTCGGCCTTGACTTGTTCATTGTAATTCGAATTTTCGTGAATTGCTTTGGTCAGTTCCTATGACTTCGGCATTTGAGATTGTGATAATATTTTTTCTCTTTTTGAACTCTTATTCAAACTGCTGTTCAATTCCTCGACTTGCTTAATCCACTGTACACGTGACCATGTCTGAAGCTCTGTTGTATATATTGTTTTTCTAGTCTTGTTTACACATTTGAGCTGTTGTCTTGTGGTTTTCATGTGACGGTCTGGTGTAGTATTTTCGGAGACCAAAAATTGCTTCTCTTCGGAGACCAAAAATCGCTTCTCTTCGGAGACCAAAAATTTCTTCTCTTCGGAGAACCAAAAAAAAAGAGACCTCTTCGGGGGCACACTTCACCATGCTTGAAGTACCAAACGCAAGCACTCTTCGGAGGCATGAAGACCTTTTCAAAGGCACATTTCGCCAAAAATCGCTTCTCTTCGGAGACCACTAAGCCTTCTTCGGAAGCACTAAGACAAATAAAGCCTTTTAACAAGGCACATCCAAAAAACTTTGTTAATGGAACCACTAACGACCGCAGCTGAATACTTATGATTATTTGTACAAACAAATATGCAGTAAAACAGCCAATGACTGTCCTGTGGTTCAATTCAACAATGAAATATAATTGTCTGACAAACAGATCAAAACATTTTTCAAAAGCTCACTTCATTGCATAGGAAAATTCACTTTTTAACAAATAAAAGTGATCATCTCCGAAAGTTGAAGTGTTCTTTAGAAAGGAAGAGAGAGTAAAAATTTTCTCCCACACAAAATGTATTCTATTAAAAGGAGAATAGTATTTCCCCAAATCGGAAAAATTATTCTCTAAAATAAGAATACAAGTCTTTTTCAGAATATTGCAGTGAGCCGTGATACGGGGGCACATATAACTATATTAATAGAAACAACGCTCAACCATCATATCACGAGCTCAATGCGGTATCATATAAAGTAAATAAAGAATCATTTATTCTACATTACAATGAGAAATAGAATACATTCTCACATACACAAGAATTTGTACAAGTGAAGGAATTATTTTATTCAATACTATGAAAATTCTTTCCATGTGCAGATATCTCAAAAAAGCAAAAGCGAAGACCGGTATCCGCACAACTTCCGGTCAATACATACAAAAAACGGAAAAGGCAAAATCAAGCTCATTTCTCCTTCTTCCCGCCTTTAGTGCCTTTACCCGGCCTGATAATTAGCTTCGGAGGCCGTTGTGGATGAGTTGGAGAAGAAGGAGAAAGAGGCACAACCGGATCAACTTCTGCTTCCTCTCCAGCGGTAGAAGAGCTTTTCTTGCCTTTCTTCGAAATTACGCGTTTTCCCTTCTTTTTCGAGGAAGACTCATTGCCTGGAGTAAAAAACTCTGAAAGCTTCATGTCGTCGTCATAAGACTGCTCCGGAGTCTTCTCGCCTTCTTCAAGTTCCCCAGTTTTTGGCTCTTGTGAAACAACCGGATCGTCCAAGTCTTTGAGGGCTTCAATTTTCTCTTCTTGCGATCCTGGTTGAAAAGCTGGAAGAGGAGCAACTTGAGAAGGAGGAGGAACGGCAGCTGAAGAAGGAGAAGTTGGCACAGCTTTCGGTGCTTCCGCTACAGAAGAAAAGAAGTTAAAATCAGTATTCTCCAAGATAAGAGAAGATATTGGTTCGTTCAGGCTTAAGTAATAAGTGAGAAGTTCATCAAGCTCAGTCAAATCGAATGAGTAATTCACTGGAACTGGGTCGACGTCAAAGTTACCTGGAGAAGTCGGTTTGGCGAGATCAATCTCAAATTCCTGAGCCTTAAAGTCTTCCATAGCCTCTTCCTCTGTGGGAGTGGTCACAGTTTCTTTGTCAACGTTAGCGGGAGGCAAAGAGTGAGAACTAGAGCCAGCAATATCCACGTGAGCTAAAGCCGAAATACGAACAGGGGCAATAGGAAGTATTTCTTTCTCAGGAAGCTTCTCTCCCGTCGCTTCGGCTCGCACTCGGGTAAGCTGCTCTTTTCCTTTGGCAAGGGCAGCACGGGCGCTCTCATCTAAGTTGGTAGCTTCAAGATCTGCTTCAGCATAACCGGCACCGCCGAACATGTCAATGATCGCCTCCCATACTTCAGCTAAAGTGACTTCATATTCCGGCCCCAAAAATGAAAGGCTCCGACGCAATGGATATAAAAGTCGAATAAAGTCGTGTCAATGGTGGCTCTGGTTGCCTTATGGGATTCTTCAGCTGCAGCTTTACCAGCGAGAGCTTCATCATGCTCTCTTTCAGCCTTCAATAACTGAGACTGCAGTCTCGTAATTTCTAAGTCTTGAGAGCTAACTTTCTCCCAAAGTTGAGCATCGTCATCGCGATATTTTCTAGTAACATGCTGCTCTGCTTCAAGTTTCACTTCAGTATCTCGCTGAGCAGCATGGGCGTCTCGAACTTGCTTTTGGAGCATTTCTTCCTTCTATGAATAAGAAGTGGAAGAAGTAGCAAGCTCATTTTTGAGTCTTTCAACTTCGGCTTCAAGCCTCCCATAATCATCAGTAATGCTTTTCATTTCAGCATCGTGCTGCTTGCAAATTTTATCCCATTCTGATTTATCGTTCTCCATGGTCATCATGGCCTCAAGATTCATATGGTTGACCCTTTGAAGTTCATCAACAGCTTCTGCCATCCAGACATTCTTTCAATGTCAAGCTTGACAGCATCGAGATTTCTCAGCATCGCCTGCTTATCAATGGGAACCAAATCTAAGTCAAAACGAACTCCTTTTAAACACCAATTTGGAAATCGGCTCTGAAGTGTGGGAGGACCATCCCCGGCTTGATACTGAGGCCTATTAATAATTGCCTGGATGTCAGACTTCTTAAGTGTAGGAGAACCGGAGGAAGTATCAGGAGGAATAGAAGCGGCAGTCTTTTCCGAAATTATAGACGCGTCCTTTTCGCTAAGTCTGATCCGCTTGCTAGAATCATTGGCAATGTGACTTTTCCCCTTGTCGTCGTAAGATTTCCTCTTGTGAGAATCGTCGCTTCTGCGGGAAGAGTCGTGTCGCTTGTCCCTACTCCCATAGTACTGTTCGTCTTCTCTCCGGCGGCGCTCTTCATAAGCTCGCCTTTCGTGAGCCTTTCTGGCAGCTCTTTCCTCATCAGTTTCCCTCGGGGCACTGAGATAACTCCTAAAGTCATAAGCATCGCAGCTTCCGTGACGCTGGAATTTGTCGAAGTAAGAGCCGCTTCATCCCATCAGAGAACCTGAAATTAAAGAAAAGACAAGTCTTAGAAATCTTCAAATTGAAGAAGCTAAGTGCATATAAGTGCCAAATATCCTAAGTGTGTGTGATGTGCAAACTACGCGCGTCAGACTACAAACCACATTTGGGTGTGGAAATGGCAATGACTTGTGTGGTAGGTGTTGAAGTTTGTTGCAAAAAAGAGGTCGCTTCAACAACAGGAGAGATCGCTTTTGAAGTATCGTCTTTAGAAAGCTCCTGAGAAGTTATCATTATATCGCTCAAGTTATCAAAGGTGTCATCGCCGTGATACCCAGCAGAACTCTCTTTTTCAACTTCCACATCAACCGTCTTTTCAGAAATTCGAGGATTTTCTTCCTCTTTAATAACCGGAGAGAGTGTTAATTTTCTGGACGACCCCACAATGCCAGTAGAAGCACAACACTTCACCAGTGAAGTCTCAGTGGAGATTTCTTTCAACATAGGATCTTCAGCAGGGGCAGGGGCATCTGATGCCTTTCCTGGAGAATCAGGGACTTCATAAGGCTGTGTAGAGCGAGAAGGGTAAAGAAGTCCAAACTGGTGGAGAAATTCGTTCTTCAATAAAAATTTCGCGTCCCGCTCTTCAACTGGTACGGCCATGAGTCTCTCCAAAGTTGGCTTGTGGCTGGGATCCCTAGAAGGAGGGGGAAGCGCTGAAATGAAAAAGAAAAATTAACATTTGGCGATTTGGACTTCACAAAACTCAGAGAATCAAAGAAGTAAAGATAAATAATCTTACTTCCTTCCCTCCACACAGCATAAAACCCCGGGGACAGCGGACGTAAAAGTACTGAGTCAAGAACCCATGAGCACTATCAGGGAGGCCGACAATCAATTTACGATTTCTGGCGCTTCGTACAACAGTTATCGAAGGATGATCTTTAGTTCTGGTAAAAGAACACAAGTAGCAAATCTCGTCAAAGCTCGGAAGTCGCTCAAGAATTCTCCCAAATAGCACACACAACCCCATTAGGATGGCGTAGCCATTGGGATGTAGCTGAAATGGGGAGATGGCCAGTTGTCGAAGAAGATGCTGGAAAAAGTTGTTGAAAGGCGGAATGGCTCCGCTCAAGCACATTTGTCGATTAACTGCTACAAAGCCAGGAGGCGCTGCATCAGCAGTGTTGCTTTTCTCGGGAAGAACGACATCAGCTTCGGCAATGCCAAACTGAGCGCACAACTGCCGGAAAACTTTGTACGATAAAGTGGTAGAGGCTCTTTCTGGAGGGTTGACCAATGGAGCTGGAATAAAGGTGGCTTCTTCAGCCTGGACTGTAGTATCTTCTCATAGAGAAGTCATTCTACACAAGCAACTGGACATTCAAATATGAAGGTGCATGTTTCCTAAAAAGTGTGAAGTGTGTGCAAAACTAATGAAGAGAACAAGTAAAATTAACTTGAATTAAACTAGTCGACAATTGATCGATTACTAAATTTCAGGACTTGTTAGTTTTAAAATTCAGGTACAGTATTAATGCAAACATGTAAATTTAATTGACTATTCCAATGTTGCTTTGATGCTTTGCTTGAATTAAGTTGGTTTAAAGCACTTCGTTCACACGATCTGTTTGAGTTGATTATTTGTTATTAACTAATCTGTCATTTGATGTGGGCAGTCAGTGGCAGTATATTAGTCCCAATTTTCTGTGAATGTTGTGTTGAACAGGTTGTAAGCTTGAAAGTCAAAATGATCTGTGAAAGAATGCAGCAAAGTTTGACAATTTAAAGTCCAAACACTAGTTCAAAATTCAAGCAAAATCTGAACAAGTACTAAGTCGCGAACGACTCAAGTGATAAGTCGCCCACGACTCAAGCATTGACTCGACAACGACTTTGGTGCTAACTCGGCTGTGACTTAAGAATTGGTTCCTGCGGGTTAGGGTCAACTATTCTCTAAGTCGTAAGTCGTGAAGTATAAAGGAAACTTCAATTCACTACAACAAAAACTCCCAAGTCCTAACTCGGCTACGACTCAGAGCTTAAGTCGCAGAAAGTGATAAGTCGATCCATAGTTAAATCATCAAAATTGCTGGATCACGCGAAATCACCAATCCATCTAACTCCTGACTCGTTTAATCCTTAACTCATTAACCATCTATCCATCCAATTCCTAACCCGTTTACCTCCTAACTCGTGAGCCTTGCCACTCCTAACCCGTTAACTATCCAACGCTTAACCCATTAACCCGATAACATCACAACCATCAACCCTAGTTCTGACACGCCACTAAACCACCGCGAATCACAAATCGTTGCAAGTCATACCGAGCCACCTTTAGTTCATTGATATCCTGTATAACAGTATTTGCAAGGCCCGAGGGAAGAAATCATGGACGAAGGTCGACGGCGATGATCGGCGATTGGAAAAAAGGGAAAAAAGCTTACACGGTGTGAAACTGGAAATGGTTGGAAGTAAATCGAGTCGAAATCGCCTTTGGAAGCTTGAAAATGCGTTAATGGCAGATGCGGCTTAAAGATCAAGTAGTAGGAAGAAGGAAGTAAAGGGAACGACTTAAGCATTTTATACCTCAGGTCGAAGGAATTTGAATCGACCCAAACAAGTTAAGATGAGTCGAAGCACACGACCTACGACTTAGGCGTGTACTTCGAGGGGCAAATGTTAACCCACAATTCTCTACGACTTAAGAACTGCACGACTCAACAAGAGTGTACGACTTAACGAGTCAAGGGACCGCGCGAGATAAGGATTGCGCGAGTTAAAGGACTACGCAACTTTACGAGCCAAGAGATTGTGCGACTCAAGAGAAGAGCACGACTCAAGACTCAACGAGCTAGAGGATTGTGCGAGTCCCCGACTTAAGGAAGTCCACGACCAAAGGATTGATTCGCGACCTAACTACTGAAGGGACTTCGCGACCTAACTGCTAAAGGGACTTCGCAACCTAACATGCTTAACGACCTACGACTCAAGGTCTGGACGACTTAACATGTTAGGGTCTAAACGACCTAAGGATTGAAGCAGTTTACGACTTACGACCTAGGGAAGTCTACAACTTAACGATTACCTACGACTTACGACCTAAATTCACTGAGTTGTACACGACCTAAAGTCACTAAGTCGTACACGACCTAAAGTCACTAAGTCGTACACGACCTAACGCCACTAAGTCGTGCACGACCTAAAAATGTGAAATGATAAGTCTGCTGCCTCGAAACGGGGGCCGGAGGAGGATGACTCCTGAGTAAACCAAGCCATAAGCTGAACCCAATAGGTCGACCACGACCTACCTTAAGTCAGCCACGACTCACGACTTAGCATAACTCGTCCACGACCTACGACACAGTATAAGTCGGTTGCGACTCATGACTTGGAAAAGAAACTCCTGCCCAGAATTCTCTATAAATACATTGCCATCTCCAACTTTCAAAGGACTTTTGGCCGATCATTTCTTGAAGCATCATTACTCTGCCGAACTCTCAACTCATCCAAGACTCGAAGAACTCTAAACATTGAAGATACTACAACAAATTTTTGAACGAGATTCTACACATCCGACATGGATTCGCCAAATCTCATCGTCAAAGCTTGAGTTACTAATCTGAAGTGTTTGAGTGATCGAAGTGGATTGTAATCAAAGTACTTTGTATCAAATTGTAACCAGATCAGCAATACAAGACTATAAAGTGGACGTAGGCTCAATTACGGGCCGAACCACTATAAATCTGTTGTTCCTTTACTGTTTTCTGCTATTTTCAGCTTAAATTCTGTTCCCGTACCAACGGGTGGTGCTTTCATGTTGTTATTACACACACTGGGTGTTATCGCTCACTTTTTAGCGTTAACACTATATAAACATCAAGGGTAAAATATCATAGGTTGTACTTCACTAACCCTCTTAATACTTCATATCAACTTCATGTCTTAAGGTTAGGCTATACTAATTCAATACACAACATCAATGTGATAGCAACCATTATTAAAACATAATAATTCTCCATCATGAATACAAGCAAAAGACAAGCACTTCGCAAGTCAATAATCATGGTCATGCACTTCGCACATAATAAATAAGTACTTCACTAATTAATTATCATCGATGTGCATGTCACACGTACGATAAGCACTTCGCTAGTCGACTATAACACAAGCGCCTCGTAAGTCAACACCAAATATAAGTACATCTCTCGTCATCATCAATAGCTAGCCTAATAAACAAGTGCATCATTCAAGTAATGACCATATATGGGTCTTGAAAACCCACAAAATTTGACTAAAGCGGCCTACCCATGGACGAGTCTAAAACTTAATGAAATAAGTGTTATATACTTCCTATGAGTAATCATTCAAGTAAAGACTGCATGTCCCATAACCACTAGGGTTTACTAAAATGTTTACTATAAGTTAGTAAACTCCACCCGATAAGTGTAATCTACTTTCAATTAGTAACTAGACAAGTATCGCGCAATGTCCCATAGCCACTTAGCATTACTTAATTATTTACAAAGTGGTGATAAATCCCACTCGTGCAAAATAAATGTTAATTCGTACAAGTCCAATAATTAATCGGTAAAGCAAATGAGAGCATTTCATACAACTCATTTAATTAAATTGTTTAAATCGATTCTCATCTGACCAACGTCATGCAATTCTACAAAAAAAATTTGCTTTGAAATCCTTCTTGATACTATCCTTTTTATAAACTAGAATATATACATATATATTAGAAAGCATTTCTAAATTTATACATCGGTATTTTATAAATACACTTTTAAAACCATCATTCTAAACCCATTTAAAGGCATTGATATTATAATTAAATATCTTTTATATGTATATATAAATAAATATTCCAAACATTCTTTTGTAGAAAATATTCATACTTAAATTAATTTAGAAAACGTTTGTATTAGAAAACATTTCTTTTGAAAACACTACTTGAAATAGTGCAATAAACTTGTGTGCAATGTCATGTGTGACTTCATATATCCATAGTAGCATCTCTATGGAATTAAATCATTGAAATGAATTCATCAATTTAAAACTTCATAATATGCATCCAAATCATCACAACCAAGGTACTAGCACATAGCACAAGATGTCAAGAATACATTGGGTAAAGCGGGAATCGAACGGGCTGTCAGGGAAGTCACATAACATGACCTGGAAAACCTCCCAAGCCATGATCGGTGCACTGGTCCACTGGTCGCGCTGCCAGGAACGTGTTCCAGGCAGTGCTACGGCCTCCCCGGTGGTCCGTTTCCGTCGGTTTTCGAACTGCAACCTCTATAGACTTCCTAGATGTCAAATTTTGGAACATGCGAGCACCTAACTCACATAAATTTTATGCCATAAGAGATTACATTTCTAGGGATTTCAGCTAACATGGAATATAGCAATCAAATATGTAATATCACAACCAGCTTGAGTTAAATTCAATCAACAATTCATCAAAACTACTAAATCGATAAATGAACCCAGAATAAAGGTAGTTGTGAGTTCTAAACTAACGTTATAACTTCACAATTCCATAGCTTGCCCCTTTTCTTCTTGCTAGGACAATTACTACTCAATTTGAAACCCTAACACCCAAATGTACACAAAAACTGAAATTATACACAATATTTAATTAACAAATTCAGAGTTAGATGCAGATATGATTGATAAACTTACCCTCATTTTCTAGGATTTTTCCAATAATTTATTCCTACTTTTATTTACTGATTTCGTTCTAGGTTTGAAAGAGGAGATTAGTTTTCCTTTTGTTTCTGATTTTAGTTTACTATAAAGTGAAAGTACAGTAAAATAGGAGAAATATTTTCTCCTTAGTTGTAATGGTAATTGGGCTTGGGTTGAGAAATAAACCCAATAAGCAATTAAAAAGATTAATTCACTTCTTTTAATTTCGAAAAGGCATCTTATTCACTTTCTATTAAAATAATACTTGGATTTATGAAATAAAATGTTAAGTGCTTTAAAAACACTATTTTAATCCTCTTAGACAAAATAATTTCTTAACAGAATTTAAATACTTGAACAACTTATTAAAAGAAGCCTATAAAATCCCAAATTCTCGTTTATTTAAAATAAAAGATTCAAATAACTAAATATTTTCTTTTCAACTTAAATTCTAAATTTTTACAATTACAATGTTTTAGAACTGGGAACTTCTTTGCCATTTTCTCAACCCCAAAATGCCATTCTTTCTCCAAATTTTGGATTGCGAGACACATGTAAATTCAATCTGACTAATATTTTTTTTATGAAATTTGTTATTCTAATACTTTGAAAATTAAAACACAATTTTAACCCACTTAAACAAAATAAATTCTCAATCGAATTTAAATATATGAACAACTTATTAAAATAATCCTATAAATTCCAAATTCTCTTTTATTTAAAATAAAAGATTCAAATCACTAAATAATTTCTTTTCATCATAAATTCTAAATTTTTACAATTACAATGTTTTACAACTAGTTTCTAACACTTTGAAAATTCCTTTATTTTCTAATTTCTCAATAATTAAAATTAATCATTTTAATACAATTTATCTTTTTATTAAAGAATAAAAATTCTAGATTAATGATATAAATTCTCCAACTTAAATCATTATTCAATTTATTTATTAACCCAGAAATCAGGGTTGTTACATAATATCTTATCGTGGGTCAGCCAAACCCCAAGCTATGCCCATATTGTAACGATCTGGATTTTTCATCGTTTGATTTTGAATATTTAAATGGTTTTAAATATTGGATTTGGTATATGAATTGATTTTTGAATATGAATAATTTGGTTGAAATTTTAGAATGAATTTAAAATTTCAAATATAGCGATTTATCGTCATACGAAAATGGTGAATAATTAAAATTTGAGTTGAATATGAATTGAATTGATTTCTAATGTTGATATAAATTCTATTTGAATTAGAATTTAGTTAATAAGTTTTTAAAACTGGAATTTCAAGTGTTTTCGCAAATTGTTGAAATCGGCGATTTAATCGACGCGTTAAAATATCGATTCGGGGCACAGTCTTGGAATTCGATGAAACAAGTTCCATTGGATTCATAATAGTGTATTATTATCAAATTTTAAATTTCATAGCGTTTGGATTTACCATTTGGTCGTACGCACTGAAAACGCCTAGAAATAATTTAATCGAATTTAATTTAAATAGTCAATTTAAAAAGCTATCTTCCACATATAATCGAATTAGGTTTCGAAACTTGTTACATTGGGTTCGGAATAGTGGTATTATATTGGAAACGCCAGGTGGCATGCCTCTATAGGGGTTCAGGATTTCGAGGTACGTAAACGAGATACTTTGGATATAAAATAAATTATATTTTTAAAAGTCAAACCCTATGCTCTGTTCAGCCGCACCTAACCACCAGATAGCGCCGACCTATTTCCTTCCTAGTTTAAAAATCACGTCTACTTTCTCCTTCTTATGTAAGTAAACGAAATCAGTTTATAAAAAAAAAGAACAAATCGAAAAGAAAACGAAAAATATAACACGCGAGCGACTCGCGACTCGCGAGATGGCTTAGGCTGCTGCGGCATCAAGGGGGAGGGCAACGATGCGGGAAAAGGGTCTCTGGTGGTTTGTGTCGCGACCTGGGTTTGTGTCGCTTCAAAGCGTGGAAGGCTGGAGGTTGAAGTCGCGATGGGGATTGGTTTCGAGGGCTACTGTAGCGAGATTTTAGGCGATTGAGTTTTCTCGAGCTCGAATTGGGCATGGCGGCAGGAGGTGATAGGAAGTTGTGCAAGCTGGTGAGGATGAGAAATGCAGCGCGCTGTTGGAGGCGGCGGTAATGAGGATTAGGTCACGACCGAAGTTTGTCGATAACCTGGAGATGTTGGAGCGCGTCTGTATGAGTGAGGTAGTTAACTAGGTTTAAATTGTATTTACTTTAAGTTAATTTCATTTAATCTATTCAGTTGTTTTAAAATTTCATTAACGTATATCTCATTCGTACAAGGTTCAAAATGAATGAAACCAGTTGTGTTGTGCTCGTGACATCGAATACCACGCATAGAAATTAGTTTGGAAATTTTCGGAGTCAGTTGGAATTTTAGAAAATTTAAAATCTGGATGTTCGGCAAATTTAAAATCTAGGTGAGTAAATCTCACTCATTTGGATTACTGCATTTAATTTTAAATGTTTGAAAAATTAATTATTGGATGATAGGTTGAATTGATAAATTATTATCAGTTGAAAGTTATATTATATATATAGTAGTACATATTAGTAGTTGGATATTTTTCAAACCGATTAGAGCAGGTGAGACCCTATGTGCCCCGCATAATAGCGGATGACCCTATATTACCGCGATATCCCGTCTCGAAGCGAGATTGGTATCTTTTTATGTTATATAACATCTGTAGATGCAGGGAAAACAGGTTGGAGGGATCCAACGGGATTCCTCAAAAATATATTAATTGTTAATATATATTGACATATGATGTGTGTGAATATCCTGTTATGAATTGTGATATGTTTGATTAATTGGATGCTATAGTAGCACTGACCTTAGTCTTGGTATTTTAAATACCATAAATATTATTTTTGGAATTTGAAAGAATTTAAAAGGTGATTTTGAGTATAAAAATATTTATATCAAAATTTGGATCATTTTAAAAGAAATTGATTTGGATAAAACAATGATTTGAGTTTGGATTGAACTTAACTATTCGTAATATGTTTTTAAAATAGATATTTTTAAAATAATTATATAAAGGATTTTTAACAATAGATTTTTAGATGATATTTCTGAGAAATATAAAAAGGAGTTGAAATCGATATTTAAAATAGATTTGTAAAATAAATGGAATTTAAAAAGAAATGGATTTATAAAATGAAATTTTATAAATGAGATTATTTATATAAACAAGAAAAAAAACCAAATGAATTTATAAATTTATAAACGATGTTTATCAATTAAGGGAAATGACTAACAGTTAATAAATTGGAAATATACATTCATAGTGTGAATTTATATCGAGTTATGGAAATCAGTTTTGGGAAAAAAATAGTGGATTCTGTTTTTGAATGTGAGTATGGTAAGGAAATCGAAATAAAATCGATGTGTTATGAATCGAGAGGGATTTACAAATTGAAAATCGGTTATTGGAATTTTAAAAATATATTCTTATCGAGAAGCTAAGATTTATTTTTAAAGGAAAATTTTATTTATTAAACTATGTAATTTAAATTGTTTAATATTGAAATATTTCGGGAAGTGGATTGTTCAAATATTTAATATTTATTGAAATGAAATCAAATTTTTATAATAAGTTTTGTAAATCGATTAGTTTTACTAAACAAATGAATTGGAAAGGAGTTATCGATGTTTATTTAAAGTGTTTTAATATTTAAATAATTACTTAAACTTGATTTAAAAATAAATTATTATTCTTTAAAAATACTTATCACATATATATATGGTTATGAAATGATTGAAATTTGTTTATAAAGCCCTCTCGAGAGTTGTAAATGAAGTTTATTTAATGGATGTGATTTGATAAGAGAAATCTTATAAAGGAATTCTGGAAACTTAAGAAATTTCCAAAAATGGTTAGACACAGGAACTTCGGAGATGAATTTAAATTCGTAAAGGAAGTTATAAAATTGTCAGATGTGATTATAAATAAGTACAAACGAGAGTTTGGGAAATTGTAAAGAGAATTGGAAATTGATTTCGGAAATTTTCAAAATGAGCTATAATGGGTTGAGGAATTGCGAATAAGTTTGGAAATGTCCTATTAAGGGGTAAAAAGGGAATCTTCCTTTGTTTTGAAATTATACTCGTATAATCGATATAAGTTATGAAAATTTCTTAAGTATTGATATTATAAATCGATTTTGGAAATTTTAAAATAAATTTATTTAATGAATTCTGGAAGCTTACAGAATCCGTTATAAATGAGAGAAGGAATTTGCAAGTAAAATAGTAAAGGATTTTGGAGAAGTATGAAATAAATGGAATATTTTCCTAAGTATTGGAAATAAAACGATTTGAAAAAAATATATACTTATTAATATTTTCCTAAGTATTTAACTGGAAGGGTTTGAAATATTTTAACTAAGAGATTATCATTATAGAAATATTTTTTCAAAGTGATAAATTATAAATGGGATTGGGAAACCATATTCCTAAGCGTTGATATGGAGTAAAATATCCTGTTATGGATTTAAGTATTTGGAATCGTTTCAAATATTGAATATACTGGTAGAGATTTGAATATATATATCTTAGAAAAGATATTTTGGAATGAATGTTTTGAAAAATTTATAAAATGGGTCTAGTGGCTGCTTATGTGTGTTATTTGATAGTTAAATGACCGACTATCAAATCTGGCCAAATTCGTTAATCGTTTCGAAGAGACCGGGATCGGATTTAATTATCTGAAAACCACTTCGATCCAATTTGTGCGTTACGAATTGTGATATCATAGAGATAATGAAGACGGTGATTTTGGAGATTCGGTTTTTCCAGACCCAGAACAACTTGTATGGATGAATGCTATCATTTTCATCATAGTCTGGAAGGCAGTGTTAGCATTATAAGTATGAATGCTATTCTAAAGGTAAACGTAGCCTCAAGCCTCATCAATCGGGAATGACTAAAACATGGGAGATGCAGTAGGGCTAAGTGGGTCGCACCCAAGTAGGGTATGTTATCACTTTTCTAGATACCCTCGGGTATAATATAATTATGGATATGGTTATGCATGGAAAAGAGAGCACTCGATTAGGGTGGGAACACCCGGAGTGACAACATATTCGGTACTATCTAGTAAGGGGTAGGCCGGTCCTGTGTTGGCAGGGATCGCTAGGTACAATCTCGGTATATTTTTTCTAGAGGTGTACTGTGACGGGCCGTACCCCAGTAGCCTAGTCATTGTATGGAATCCAATATCCACTATGAGCCCGTACGGTTTTGATTGTGCCAACTATGCTGAAACGTGAGATGCAAGCATTTCAACTATTTTCTATAGACTCTATTATAATATCAGATGATTTTAATATAAAATGTTTTGGTTATCGTCAGGTAAAAACCCATCGTATTTATATGTGGCGTGGTCTTACGAGATACCTTTTGTTTTTAAAAGGATTTTGATAACAGTAATAATTCAAATTGAGTGTGTTTTCTCACGCTGGTTTTTCAGACTGACTCGGTGTTATTTTATTGTAATGCTCGGATCAGACCGAGTATTACAGATTTAGGTTAGGATACTATGGAGCATAGGAGACATGCTGGGGGAATCTCAAGCGCATTTCACGTACTTGATTACATTCCGCTGTGTGTATATGTTGTATATTCAGCACTTGTGAGGACAATGTCCAGATTGATTTGTTGATTGTTGTACTCTGATGATTGTATGTATATTAACTGATACAGTTTATTTTGTATAAAGATTGGTTATTATATATTATATATTTTTCCGCTGCGATTGTGAGATTCTGTGTTGTTTGTTTCTTTTTTATCTTCTCTCTTCTTTCTTCAACCTAATGATCTGGTATTTCCGGCCCTCGATTGTTCGGCATGCTATATAGTAAATGTATGGATGTCGATTTTGGACAGTCGAATATCCTGGGCCATTACACATACTCTGTTTTCTATCATTTCCGATGTCAAGGTTACGTTCGGCATCTTTTATAGAAGTCTTCATCATTCGAACAGAACAAGAATCCCCAATTGGATTCCCATATCTCGAACAGATCTCCAAACCACACATGGATTTCAGCATCTCGAACAAATCCACTTCTAAGAGATAGAACATGTATCTTAGCCTTGAAGTGGTTTCCGATAAGTAAATCACTTACCGGTCCCGGTCTCTTCAAGGTTGAATCAACGAATTTGGTCAAATTCAACAAAAATGAGGACGATCGCATATGAAAACCAAGTCTCGTATACTTATCAGGTTTTCGATATTATCATCTCACACTATCCCTCGGTCAAGAGTGAAGCCGGTAGGTTAGAGCCCTATTGCTCATATCCATACATGAATATCAGTCTTAATTCCCACAGATAGTCAAGCCTACTTCATTGGCTTTTAGTGTTAAGTATACGACTAAATGTTTTCCATAAACTTACAAAGCATGATCAAGTCACACAAAGCACGATTAAGTCACATAAGCGACTTCTAATCCTTTTTTAATTAATATTTTATTAATTAAAACCTTTTTTATTAGTAGAACATCTTTTATCTAATAAAAAACATCTTTTATCAATTTCTATTCATTTGTACTCTTTTAATGCTTCAGAAAGCATTCATATACTTATCTCAAATGGTATAAGTATATTCCTAAATCATTAACAAGATTTCTTACTTTAAACATTTTCTTTTCCTATCTTTTTCCTTAAGATTCCTTACTTATAATTTCCTTCAAAATATTCATTTTGAAGTTCTGAGTAACTTCACAAATCCATTCAAAAAGGCTTAAGACTAATGTTACTCAAACATTGTCACTACAAACCCAAAGCCATTTCACTTATGCTTATCTTTAAAACCTTCTTTTGAAGATCTATTTATATTCATAACTATAATAAAAAAGGTTAAAGATGAATGTTATTAACACATTGTCATTCCAAACCCAAAACCATTTTATACGTGTATTATCTTTGAAACATTCTTTTAAAGATTTAAGTTAAATAATATATGGTTAAGTTTGATAGTCGACTAAGCGACTATCTAGTCAAAACAATTGCTTATACAAATCAATGTTCATATACTTAATTCGTTTATGACATTTTGACTTAACTATTTCTCATCCAAAAGTGAAGCCAGGTTAGATAAAGCATTGGTTGCATCAACGCCTTGCCTAGACACTTCATTCTTAAATCTCACAAATAGACAAGCATACTCATCGGCTTCTAGTGTTAAGTATAGTATTAATGATTTCCATAAACAAGTAAAAAAACAACATGATTAATCGATTTCTTCATTTCCGACTTAACTATTTCTCGTTCAAGAGGAAAGCTCGGTAGGTTAGAGCTTTATTGCTCTATCCTTACTCGACATCAATCTTAACTTTCATAAATAAAGAAGCATACTTCATCGGCTTTTAACGTTAAGCAAAGTTAATTACCTTTGAAACAAGTAAGTAAACAACAAAATTAACACATTTTCGACATTCCAACTTAACTATTTCTCGTTCAAGAGGGAAGCCCGGTAGATTAGAGCTCTATTGCTCTGTCTCTACTCGACATCAATCTTAACTCTCAGAAATAGAGAAGTCTACCTCGTCGAATTTCAGTGTTAAGCCTAACCACTTACCTTTTTCAAAAATTATATATACTATGAAAATACTTGTAAATAGGTTTTAAATATCTATGTAAAATATTACTTGAAAATAACTAATTTAATTAATCAAAAACATGTTTTATATTATGAAACCTCTTTACTTTGAAAGTACATATATAATTATTAAAAATATATTTAAACTTCAAGTCAACTTTAGATATTTCAAAATATGTTTGGAAAGATCTCTAAAAATATTAGAGAAAAATGCAAAAGTTAAATATCATTTTTAAGCACTTAAAACTATAAGCGACTTACTACAGCATTTATAAATGCTGTTAAAAGTCCTTGTTAAAACAATATTGGAAAGCACGATCTTTGTGACCAGTTTTAACCACTTTAACAAATGATTTAAGACTTTAAATTTTTATAGTAAATACTACCATTAGGGTGCTTAAACCATGGAAATAAAACCTAAGAAAATCTTCCCATTTATTAATAAAAATTCCATAGAACAATGGATTCAGAAGTGCACTTATAAGGACTATTCTAGCTTCAAACACTTTCAAACTTACTTCAATTTAACATACAAATTAAATAACCATTTAAACATCAATTCAAGGCCACTTCGCATGTTTAAGAGGGTAATAGAAGTGATGTTATACAATATAAAGTTATCATTTGCTTTCAAAAGCAAGAAGGGTCCAAAGTTTATAACTTTACTTAGTTAATGTCACTTTAACTTTATAGTTCAAACACAACATATATATATACACAATGTATACAAACAAGATAATGAGATAAATCACTTAGATCCATGCCAAACCAAGCACAAAGCTACAAGAATCAAAGAACCACCTCCTTGCATCACCACAAGCCTAAAGATCCAATCTTTAGCACTTTCAAATCAAAGCAACACCTTCCCTCCTCCTCCTATGCTCACATCCCCCTTCAAGATTCCCTCTTCCTCTCACCTACACCCACTTTTTACTTACTAATCATGATTTCCATGATGTATTAGGCCTATAGCCAAATTTTAGAAGAGATTGGAGATAATTTGGTAAAGACTTGAAAAAGAGAAGAATTAGTGAATTAGTGCTTAAGAACTTCCACCATTTTTAATTTTCATACTTCATCTCGAGCTTTTGTGAATTAGAAATTTATCATCAAAGGCATGCCCTCCTTATATAGGTTCCAAATGGTGTGGTATGTGCTTGTTCTCACCTACCTTTCATGACATGTAAGGATCACCTTCCATCACTTCTCTTTTACCATTTCTTAAGAGTTCAGACTTTCCTTCTAAGCTTATTTCATAATATCTTTGATGACATCACTCATGACATCATCCAAAAAATTTATTTCCAGAAATGGCAAAAGGTTTTTATTTCATTTTATTTCCCAAGAAAATAAGTGTATGCAAAAAGTTTGAACAACTTCTGACGGTTAAAAAGCTTTTTATCGATAAAACGACTTTCGGTCACATTATCGATATTTTTTCAAAGTATTTATTTTTGTAAACATTTTTCCAAAACAAGTTTACCATCATTACTTATGATTTAAAAGGAGGTTAAAAAGCTTATTAAATCATCTTAATAACATTTAATCTAAGATTCAAACATTTAAACAGTTCAGATATTTAAATATGAAGTGTTCAAATTTCAGGGTTGTTACAATAACTCAAAATAACTCAAAAGGGCATATATTATATATTATGAAATCCATATAAAGATACACACTAAACACATCACAAATAGTGCATACGAAATCCATACAACAAGCAAACAACTATCCTAATATCAATTCAAGATAAGCTTCCCTCATACTCTCCTCTGTCTCCCAAGTACAATCTCTGGGATCTCCACTCCACTGGACCTTAACCAATCTTATGACCTTACGATGAAATTGCTTCACATCACGATCTACAATGCGAACTAGATGTCTTATCACAGTCAAGTTTGGTTCTACCTCCAAATCCTCTTACTTATATGGCTCCACAATCAGTGATGGGTAATGCAACCTCCAACAATAGGCAAGTAGTCCAATAGGCAACTCCCTTAAATGGGATACATGGAAAACATTATGGACCCCCAACAACCTCTACGACAACTCAACTTTATAGGCAAGTAGTCCAATCCTCTCAAGAATTCGAAAAGGTCCAACATACCTTGGCACAAACTTCCCAGCTCTCCCAAATCGAACAACTCCTCTATCGGCGAAATCTTCACAAACACAAAATCTCCAACTGTGAATCCCAAATCTCTTCACCTTCGATCTGCATAGTTCTTCTTTCGATCTTGTGCTTCTTTCATCCTCCTCTTGATCACAACAACCTTCTCTGTAGCCTCCCATATCATATCAGGTCCAAGCACCAGTCGATCCCCGATCTCTACCCAACACGCTGGTGACTTACATGGCCGTCCATAAAGAACTTCATAGGGTGCCATGCCAATACTTGCTTGATAACTGTTGTTGTAGGAGAATTCCATCAAGTCCAGATGATCTTCCCACAATCTCCAAAGTCTAAGATGCATTCTCTCAATAGATCCTCTAAGATTCGGTAAACCCTCTCATTGTTACATTAATTAAATTCCATCATAATAGGCATACAACTAAGTCTGAAGGCACTTATTGGAAAATGAATTCCATACAATGACAAGGCACTGGGGTACTACCTGCCATGGTACACCTTTAGAAAATGTACTGAGGCCCTCACAAGGACCCCTGCCAACACAGAACCGGCATACCCCTTACTAGACAGTATCGAATATTTCATCATCCCATTGCTTTGCAACCTTTTTTGAGAGCTCTCATGCACAACCAAATCCATAAATAAATAAATAAATATCTAGAAATGTGATGACAATACCCAAATGGGTGCGACCCACATGGCCCTTGCACATATCCCCTATTTTAGTCATTCCCGATTGTTGAGGCTTGAGGCCACGTTTTACCTTTTAGATAGCAAACTCACTTGGAATGCTAACACTGCCATCCAAGCGACAATGCAATGCCAGCATTCTCCATACAAGTTGTTCAGGATATGAACAAACCGAAGGCACTAATTCTACTACATCTTTTTCGGAATCACCCTCGGGATTAGTAGAAAGTAGCCTTTGCACTTCAAAGAGCTCCATCTTTACTTCAACCATCTTAAATATGCTTCCAAATCGAATAGTTGAGTTGGTTCGAAGTGGTTTTTGGATAATTCATACTTATCCGATCCCGACCTCTTCGAACCAACATTCGATAGTTTTCAGTAAACTCAACTCTAGTTCTTTCGAAAATAAACAGATAATACATAAGAGTGGAGATCACCCCTAATCGTTTAAGTGGACGGATTTCTTATCATTTGTCCTAGAAGAACACAACGAGTTTATATGTACAGTAGCATCAACAAAGACCACTGTACTATATAATTCCTGTATTTTCCCTAGATATTTCGAGAGTTAAAAATTGGTCAAGATTTGATAGTCGGTTGTTTAACTATCAAATAAACAAACAATCAAATATAGATTTAATTCCATGTGGGATCCACTAAGCCCATATAAATTAATATTTCATTAGTTAAATCTCTTTTAAATTATTTGAATCAAAATACCTTCACAAAAGATATTTTCACAAACCCTTTATACTCTTTCCCATACTGGGAAAAATATTCATTTACTTATCTCATTGGTATAAGTATATTATAGACATTATACTTTCAGTTCTTATAAAATATATCCATATAATTATCTCAATGGTATAAATGTATTTACAAAACTTAAAGGAGTATTTCCTCTTTTCCAAATTTATATTTAAATGGGCCAAACAAATATCATTTAAAACATTTTCTTACAATAAACCAAATCACTTATCCTTCAGTGTTAAGCATAGAAAGAATGTTTCTGTACACCATAATTAAGAAGAATTAATTATCAAATTCAAACTCATTTCTTTTATAAAATCCTTTTTTATAAGCCCATTTCATATTTACAATTCCTTTTATAAATCTCCAAATTAATTTATAAAACATCTTTTATAAATCTCCTAAAATGAATTATAAACTCCTTATAAAACTCCCTTACCAAATATTGTTTAAAATCTCCTTTACAAAATATCATTTGTAAATATATTTTTTATAAATCCTTTTCACTAAGTATAATACTTTTTATAAAACAATTTATCCTTTATAAACACCCTTATTCAATTAATTTATTTACCTTTAAACATTATAAGTAAATAATTAATTAACTTTACATCACCATTAATAAAATAATTAGTTAACTTAAAACATCATTTATAAACACTTAACCTCAAATTGATATAGAATAGAAGTTAATTTAAATCCATAACTTTACAAATCCGAAAAGAGGCTTAACGACTACATTGGTACTAAATCAAGTTACCATTTAATTTAATTTGACTTTTTAGGTCACGTAACTAGTATTTACATAAGTAAATATATATATGTAAATTAAATCAATTAGAAATCACTAGCTAATCCATTACTTATCCAATATTATTAATCCACATATTAAATAATTGGCATATGAGTAAATATCCAAATTAATATAATAGCAGAACGGGGATTTATTCTGCTAAACTGATGTCATCAATAATCTATTCAATTTAATTATAGCAAAACGATGTTTTATTCTGCTAAACAAATATCCAACTAAGTATAAATAAATTTGACAACAATACGATGTAATTCAACGTTTTAGCATAACTTATCATATTTTCTTAGCTGCCTATTGACACAGACAAAGAGAATCCCTTGTATTTAAACCATTCTTTGAAAAAGAAAGCTGTTTTTTAAACAAACCAATCCTTAAAAATAAAATAATTAAAAATAAAACATTTATTTAGTAATAATTAAATCTTTTTTAAATCCTAATTAAATCTTAACTTAATTAATAATTAATTAATAATTAACCCTGCCTGATTAATAATTAATTAATAATTAAACCTTGATTAATTAACAGTTAATTAATAATTAAACCTTACTTAAATAATAATTAATTAAATAATTAACCTTTACTTAATTAATAATTAATTAACCCTTACTTAATTAACTAATTATAATTATCTTAATTAATTATGAAGTACTAACTACTGTCACTTAATTAGTAATTAAGTACTAATTGTCTTTACTTAATTAATAAATTAAATAATAATTAAACCCTTTACTTAATTAATAAGTAATAATTACCTTTTTATACTTATAATATGTTTTTGAAATAGTTCTCAAAATATTTAGAGTGAAAAACACTTTTAGTTTTCAAAATGTGTTCGATTTACGAACTGCATCCATAGCGACTATCCCTATGGATACCATAACTTCAAAACTAGTTTTATATGTCAAATGCCCCTTTAAAACCCTTTTTTAATTTAACTTACTTTATAAACATAGTATAACGTTTTGGAAACTAAAAAGTAAAGTTTTTGAAAACTTTATAAAACATTTTCCAGAAAATACATAAGTAAAACAAGTTTAATATCAAGGGATCCCGATGTCACAACAAAACAACTTTAAGTGCTATTTTCTTTTATCATACAATAATATAGCATAAGCTTATACATTTATCTCATGCCATAACATTATACACAAAGTAAAAATCATTACTTTCAACATCACTTAACATTTTAACTATACTTCCAAATCCATAACCAAACATTACATATAATCATACATATGTAAAGTGCAACAACATTATTTTTCAAACAACAATCAACACAATTATTAGTCAAAAAATAAAGTTTAAAACTTGTTTAGAAATGTAAGCTTTACTCACCAAAAGCTTACGAAAACAAACCAAACTACGACCATAACTTGTATTGGCCCTAGATCTTGGATTTACTTTGCAAAAGACTTGATTTATGACCTTGGAAAGTGAGTTTGGGTTCGGCCTAGTGGGGTGTGGGCTCAGCCTTGGGTGTGTGAGGATTTTTTGGGATTGTTTTTGAAAAGAGAGGATGTAGAAAAGGAAAGAAGGGTTTTAAACAAGGATTTTAAATCAAAAAGGATAAGATTCTTAAACTTTAAAAAAATTTGGAAGCCATTAAAACGTTTAAGAGCTTAGACAGAAGGTGATGGGTTTTGAAAAATAAGAAATGAAATGAAATATGAGAGAGAGAGGACAAATTAGGAAATTGTTTTTATACAAAGTGGAATATGCAAATTACTAAAATGCCTTTTAGGTACATACCCTCCATTCACCTTTTACCACATCATCACCACTTCCTCCTCCCTTCTTCCACACGCAAGGAACCACAACCCCCCTCCCTTTTTGTCCAACATATAAATCTGTACTATGATGTTACATTTTACAATGTGACCTTTCCTTCTATCATTTTTATTTAAATAATTTCAAAAAGGCCACATCTCTTTTTATTTACTTAAGTAAATATATATTTACCATGTATTACCTTAACCATACATATTTTATTAATGTATGTGTATATGTATACCAGGGTATATACACAACATTTCTGACAACTTTTAGACGATGTAAAGTCGAAAATCCGAAAATAATTTCTGGTCACATTTTCGTTTTTTCTTCGAACTGATTATTTTTATAAACAAAATCCAAAAATGAATTTTCTATCATTAGTTATAAATTAAAATAGGGTTATTTAAATATTTAAATCATAAATTGAATATTTAAAATAAATTAAATATTCACAAATCAAAGTGATAAAATTCTAGATCGTTACATTTATGCAAAAAGATAATAAAAAAAAAGCATTTTGTAATACCTGTTTTATCCTTGCACAAGAGTTGACTTATGGAACTCAAGGTGCAAATTAGGTAAATAAACAACTTTAACATGTGCTTTAGGGTACGCGTTAACAATTTCCTATGTGTGTCTATATATATATATATATATGAGGTAGGATTAATAGCACCCTTTATTTAACATCATTTTATAGCCTTCTGATGACTGCCGCAAATTTCTATTCAAATATTTGTTCTTTCTTCCTCCTATCACATGGAATAAATATTTAAATATAAACTTATAGCTAATATTAAAGGGCTACAAATGGTGCTAAATAAAGGATGATATTAATCCTATATATATAGCGAATTTTATCAATAATGGGAATAATGACCTCATATGCAAAACACAAAGGCATTTACGGAAATTCATTTAAAAAAATATGTAACGACCCACCTTTTCGACATCCAAATATTGACACTAATACATCCATAGTATTCACATGCCGAGCACTCAAGTGCCAGAAAGATATGTTGTTCGGGTAAATAAAAAAATGGTTATTTTGGAATATGGAAATATAAATTAATTATTTGGATTAAAAATGATTAAATAAAATAAATGAATAATAATAAATATTTTTTATAAAATAATTAATATTATGATTTTGTAGTAAGAAGTTTAGTGTAGTGTAATTGATAGGAAAGTGGGCTTGAGAATGGAAATTTATTTCATGAACTAGAAAAGAAAAGAAGAAAGAAAATGAATTAGTTAGTAAACCAAAGTCCAACCTCTTACTAAGCCCAAAACCCAAAACTTGTTTCAATAGTTTACTAACTCTAGAATTTTCATTCTCTCGAGGCATCATCTCCACTTGTAAATATAACCCTACACGATCACTTTTCTTGCTTTGGACGATAAAGAACCTAACCATACTTTACCACTTTAAAAACCAAAATAAAATCCATATAAATTCTATAAAATTCCATAATTCAATTCAAGCTTCTTGACACCTATACACAAAAGTAGCAAGTTGGAATTTGAGTTTTTTCTTATCAAATTAAGGGGAAACTTATAGTAAAGGGAAGGAGTGAAGCGAGGAGTGGAGCTAGAAGAGATTAGCATAGCAAATTGTGTTCTTTATACTCAAGGTGAGTAATCTCACTCACTACTATGTTTATATTGATGATGAGATGTTTGAAATGGTGAATATATGTTTGTGCACTCATATAAACCCCTTACTATAACTTAGCTTCTTTGTTTGTCATTTTGAATTTTGATTGATAGTGGATGATTTGATGAATTTGGATATGATTATATTATTATATGGATGGAGCGTGAATGTATGCACTCAATAGTACAAGGAGATGGTCGAGTAGGAGAAGAAGATAGCATGAATCGGGATGATACAAGCATAGAAATACACGACATAGGAAGTTCGACCGGTCGACCCTCTTTTGGCTGACTGGTCAATCGGTACAGATCGATTAGTGGCAACGACTGGTCAACTTTATATATATATATATATTAAAATTAAAATAAAATAAAATATAAACTATATATATTACAACATACTTATACTTCATATTTAGTAATAAATATTATTTAAGGTATTTAACAATTAAATGAAGTAGTTTAATAATAATATTTAAATGAAAAGTTATAAATATTTAATAAAATCCTTATTTTTAATTATCAAATGATCTTTTGATATTTGTTAATGACTTTCAAACTTATGTTTTGGATTTGTAAATGCATTTAATGATGTTTGTATATCTATTTGGTTTTTACTTTATATTATTTAATTTAATAATGTATCTCTAATTATAGAAAATATTATTTTTGCTTTCAAAAATAGTGCACGTGTATATATATTTATATAATTTCTTTTACTATTGTATATGTATTTTCATTTCTATGTAGCGAGAAATTAAATAAATGGATTAGTGATATCGTATGATATGAGATTTTCAGTAACACTTTTCCAGTTATTCATCAGATTTGTTGCATAGAGATATTGTGTGGTTTGAGTGTAGTTTATAGACATTGAATAAATGAATTACTAGTGACACACGGTGGTATTGGAGCCGTTGTGATACTTATTAGGTTATTCAGTGTAAGTAGATGACATTCATATGATGGGAAAAAGGATGATGGTTTGCACTTATGTGAGGTGATGCTCTAGGGTTGAGCAAGCTTATGGATTTGAATTAGGTGAGATGCATATTTATGTTGATATTACATGTTTTTTATCATAATGTACTCCTGGCTATGTGTGTGGAGTAAACCAGATGGGTAGAATCCACCACGGCGGCCTGATTGTGGAGTCACGCCCCAGATCCGTAACACATTTATTATATATTATATTTGATGCGCATTATAGGATTTTGGTGAGTATTATAGGGTGGTTAACTCTAGCCCCTTGTGTCAACTAGGCCAACAGTCTATTACCATAGGGGTAGGATCCGGGTCATGATTGGAAGTCCTCGCTTTGATGAGCACACTGGGTGGATATTGTCACGATTACCGTGGAGGTAGCTTAAGACTATAGGAGCAGATCCGAGTGAGTAACCTGGGCTCCGGGAGTAGGCGGGTAACTATTAGTCTCCCTTCTGGTTCTGACGGAGTGGTAGATGAACATATACTACTTATACATCTCACCTAAGTATGGATATGGGTTAGGTAACCCACATGTTATTCTACTTGGGACCTTGTGTCTGTCGTACAATCAATTCACATCACCTTCTTTGGTGTGGGTTAGCCATTATATTATCATAGGTGGGTTACGCTACTTATATTCTATTAGGTGGGTTACGCCATTTATATTTTATAGGTGGGTTACGCCATTTATGTTGATAGACCCGTGATTGTCTATTTTGGACATTATAGAGCTAGTCCTATTTTACTTGATGATTTAAAGTTTGGATGATTCACCCATTTGATTTGGTTTTCATGATTCTTTTTTACTTGACTTATGTGGGTAAGGACACTTTTCTGCAAGTTACGTTGGATGCTATTTAATGATATTTTGATATTGATTATGTCATTACCATTATATAATATATTTTATCATTATATATATGTTATTGATATCTACAATTATAGACACAATATGACCCATATGTTATTATAATACTCAGGTCAGTCCAAGACATTTCATGTTCAGGGATAAGGCGACTAGTTTGTGGGTATTGAGTATAGATGGAGGCTAGGATATCATTATATAATGTCATTTTATATATGTATACTATTGAGATGTATACTGGATTCATCTATTGGTTGTATTGAAGATAGTGGATATTTGATGTATATTGGATCTATGTATATTTTTTCTATTATATATTATCGTTGTGTTTATTGACTTTATGTTCTCTCTTTTTTATTTATACATTGTGTATTGTTTTATCCTAGAGCACACGTGTTTATTGCTTTGTACTGAGACTGTGTACATTTATGATGAGTATTATATGATATGAGATATGTACTGGTATTAGTCCAAGAGAATATTCATGTGTATATCTCATATCATCTCATTCATCATATTATCCGACAGTATTACTTCGTAATACTCTTAGGTAGTATGCGTATAGAGGCAGGAGTGTTACACTTTTATTAGTAATTTCATTTAGAATATGATTTATTTTATATTTTGTTATCCTTATTATACTATTTTAATTGAATCAAGTTCATACATAAAGTGTGATACCAAAGGCAGTACAATAATTATTTAAGATAAAGATTACTAAAATTTTGCAGAATAATTATACAAGGAATAATTTTTTTGAGTGATTTTGAAATTATTCAAGTTTAGTGTTTTAAGAAATTTATACTCAAGTTGATGTTTGAAAATTTGCAAGAATAGAAACAATATATAAATGATTTTGGAATAATTTCAACTTCCTAAATTTGAGAATAAAATATATTTTCGTAAATAATATTAAAAATTTAAAACTCTATTTGAAAACTAAAAGCTAAAAGTATCAATTAATCGTGAATGACTTTAATAACAAAAATATTACTTATAAAAGTAAAAATTTAAATTAAACATATTAGATTTATATATTAAGGACTATTAACTCAAGTAAAAAGTGGTATAGTGAAAAGTACATCTCTTATTAAGGAAACCATGAATTTCTTTTTGTGGTATTAAGATGAAGGTAGAGATTTGAGTTAATAAATATCAAACATATATTTGTAAAACAAAACTAGCGAGCTCATAAAAAAGGGTACTATTATAAAGACACATGTTAGCAAAGATTTATTTAACGTTAAATGACAAAAAACACATTTTGCAATATCTATTTTATCCTCGCACAAGAGTTGAGATGTGGAATTCGAAGTGCAAATTTGGTAGATAAACAAACTTAATACATGCCATCAGGTTACATGTTAGCATTATATACAAATGAATTTTATCAATAACGGAATCGAATTGGTGACCTCATATGCAAAACCCTTTGGCATTTAGGGAAGTTTATTCAAAAAAAAAAAAAAAAAAGGTTCAAAGTGGTTTATGCAGTCCATACGCTAATTGATTAAATGTTTATTTTGATAAACATATGTAAATTGTGTGTCCAATTTGGAATCTTATCAGGACAAGAATAAATATGCTTTCTGAAAATGACATTTGTTAGAGCAAAGGGTAAAGCGAGAAGCATTTGCCCATATTGACTTCTAAAGATAGGAAGAATGAATCTAGAGAATTTGTTTTGATAAAGCATAGAATTAAAAATTTAACATGCTATGGCCGGCCGCTCCAATTTGCCATAATTTTCATGCAATTTGCAAATTGGAATGGTTCAATGCATTCAAATATAATATAGTACAAGTGCCATGACTTTACATTGTACTTCATTCCATGATCACATGCTGGTTAATTAGAATTGGTACTTGTGCTTAACAGGACCAGCCAGCTACATACATACATACATACATGTATTTTGCATAATTTTGTAGGATCAATTAACTCTCTTTATTTAGGAACATTTTATAGCCTCTATTATCTTCATGTTTTATCTCTTTTTCTTCTTTTTCCTTTTTGATGAACTAGTGCACAATATTGAATACACCATAACATGTTAACTAAACTAATTAACAAGTCACGTGAGTCAACAAGAATTCCAATCTAAGCACCAACAGAAAAACAGGAAGATATAATACAGAGCAAACCCCACTTGCATACATGTAGATAATAAGATTAGGTGCACTGTATGCATCCATCATTTGTTTATTATTTCTTTTATTCATAAATCTTTGCATTGAAGAGTTGCTTCAACTAGGTCTGCATATAAAAAGGCAAGTTGATATAATAAAAGTGTGACCTTTTCTATTCATATATCAACTTCAAACCTTCTCACTTGCTATTTAAGATTCATTCTTCTTCATTTTGAATCCTTCTTTCTCCATTCAACATTCATTTAGGAATATTTCATTTTCTTCACCAAGAACTGCTTCAGGTATTCCTCTTTGTTTTTTGCAGTATATTATATATATTCTTAATTATAAGTTATGTTTTTTTTGCAGTCTGTTAATTGTATATCCTTTCTCTATATAATTTTTTTTACCATGGCTTATTCAAGATGTTTATCCATTTTTCAGCTTTGAAGGCTAGAGATTTCAAATTGAATTCAATTCGGATTACCAAAAACAAGCAATTTACGTTCTATTTCTTGAAGAAACATAGCAAATTCGGAGCATTTAGAAGAAGAAGAAGAAGAAGAAGAGAGATATACACAATCTTTAACTATTGATAATATAGAAGAAATGGAAGCAAGAGCAAAGGAAAATTTAGTAAAAAGGAAGCCACAAGCACAAACCCTTACAAGAATGAAATCTTTGCCATCAAATTACTATAGCATCGAATCATTCGCTGTGCTTATTTTTTTAACGGCGTCCTTGTTAATACTTCCATTGATTCTTCCTCCATTGCCTCCACCCCCAATTTTGTTGCTGCTTCTTCCAATAGTGATACTTGTAGTGCTTTTGATTTTGGGATTCATGCCTTATGATGTTCGAGATATTGCATCTTCTTACTTGTAATTATATAATATTCAAAGTTTGTTACATTTTTTAAATGAAAAATGTGTAGTATGCTAAACTGATGCACATTCAAATCTTGTAGTAGTATAATGCTAAATAGATATATTGAAGTGTTTTATATCATTATTATTACTAAATTATATTGCCATTTAGAAATCATTCTGCGAATAGCAATAATGTTCATTACATATGATTAACCGTAGCATTATCTAACAAAAAGAGATTATATATCGGAAATTTAAAGTGACACTGATACATAGAATTTACTTTAAAATAGCAGCTGCCTGGATTATGAAGGAAAATAAAAATGCATATGTTCTAATTGGGAGTTGCTGCCCTTTATGAAGCATTTTGTGAAATTTCTTCTTCATAAAATCGTGATTTAATTTACTGAGTTTTATATCAACTTGAATAAGCAAAGACAGATAATCGCAGCTTTTTCAGTCATAAAAACACGAACTACATATGCCATTTGGACTGTTGTTACTAATTGCTGATAATTGATAAAGCACAGTTCTTGTTTTTGCTTAGAATCTAGTGGACAACAAGATTTTTGCTATCACGTCGTACCGTATGGAACGAAATTTATATTCTAAGCAACTAATTATCACAATTATTTTTAAGTTTGGATCATTGGTCGGTATTTATTTTCTTTTCAATTTTTGGGCTATAATTGCAACATTCAGATATGATGTTTGCTAGTTGTCTAATCATTTTTGGCATTTTAGAACTATACAAAAATGCAAAAGTAGAAAGCCGTATAAAAGCTTTAATTTTATTTTAAAAAATAATGTGTGCATATTGTTGAATTTGTTTGATTCAAACACGTACCAACTTGTATTTCATTCAATATTTGTGCGTTCCAAATACGTACCGAATTGTATTTCAAGTTGCAAAGGAGTTCAAGAGCTTCGAAACAAAACAAACCAAACCGGAAGTGAAACAAATGCCATGGACTATTGAAGAGCATAATTGAGCATTAGACTCTCATCAATTCTAAAGGTTTAGGATCTGTTAGGTTTGAATAAGTTTTGTGTTTTGCGTTTTCAACATTTAATTCAAAATGTATAATGATAGTTATTTGAAGATCGTTTGGAGAGGTTATGCAACAAAAAATGAAGTATCGCTACTACGGTTACTATCACTGCATATATCATTTTTTTCTGTTGTCACTGTCACGAGCCGACATAGCTGAAGCTATAGATAAAATATAAGAGGGATCAAAAGAGGGTTATCTATACATTTTTTAGACTGGTTCGAGTTGACATCACAAACCTACTTTGGTCTGCAAATAACTATTCATTTGGAGAGTGTTGTGCAAACAAAAGTGTAGTATTCACAATAAAGTTCTACAATATATTTATTCCCTTTCGGTGTGAGTTTCAAAAAACTATACATAGAATGTTATTTTGTCTCTTGTTATCTTATCCTAATAACATGTCCTTTTTTACTTTCGGGGTTTACGTGTCTTGGTTTTATGTTAAATTAAAGGATCAAAAATGGTGAGTTGTTACACCAATACTATGCATGGTCACTAATATTAGGTATGTCACCGATATAAGGCTAATACCACTCGTTAATCAATATCTAAACCCAAGGATGTCGAAACTAAGAAGTACGGATTCACTTTGTATACGCAATATCATATAGAGTCATATATCATCATACCCTAGTCGTCACGTCTTAAAATAACCGGATGACTTTATAAAAGTTACCATATAAATCATAATGCGTCTCAAACATTACATATGACCTTCATACTATTTAACATCCCCGATAGATGCTTCCCGTCTATCTCAAAAGCTACAATTTTGGAATATGTGTCATAGTTAGTCCCGCGTGAGCCCGAAAATCAATGTGCATCAAAACCTACCAAATGTTCATGGGTCGCTTTCCTCCAAAAATAATGAACCCTAGTCCAATCTGTGCCTTGATCCTCACTCTGTGCGAAAGATATCGCACCTTGATGTTCATCGAAACAACTCGGAGGAAACCCAAAATCTCCAATGACTGCCCATCAGTCGACGTGCCAAATGCGGTTAATCGAACGACTTGATGTAGCCAAAATTAGCTATAAATAAACAACCAATTGGTCGACTCCAACAAGTTGACTAATCCCTTCACCAGTCGACTGGTTTAGTACAACCAATCGACTGTTAAAGGCCGTTTTTGGCCTAAATACTCTAGGCCAAAAAATCTTTTCTTTCCCCTTGATCAGTCAATAGATGGCCACCCAACCAATCGACTAATCGATTGTAGAGGTGCGAGCCTGAACTAGATGGGATAAATTTCCATTTATCCCACCATTTAAACTTCACTTGACTATCATCCCGACTTCCCTTGCCTCGACATCGAGTCTCACCGCTGTTTGACCCTATGCTGTCCACTACACCTTGCACTTGAGTTAACATCTATGAGGATCCATCACGGGACGAACAAATACGTATCCATCATGAGTTCACACCTTGTATTTCCCTAAATATGTGCGATTCAAATACATATCAAATTGTATTTCAAGTTGCAGAGGAGTTCAAGAGCTTCAAAACAAAAAAAATGAAAGTGAAACAAAAGCTATGGGCACTTGAGCAGAATTCACCACCAGACCTCTAATCGGTTCTAAGATTTTAGGATCTGTTTGGTTTGAAAATGAGTTTTGTATTTTGCGCTAAAAACGATTAACTTGGAAAATGGTTTTAACATATTATATTGAAAAATAAATTCTTTCTTATTTTTGCCTTTTGAAAATTATCAAAGAATATCTTCTACCTCCGCATTCTCTCATATAATGACTAGAATTTTCCACCTTATCATTTTTTCCTACTCCATTTGAAATATATATTGAGAACGTGAACGCAAAAGCCATTTTCAAACTAAAAAATAATTTGCCAAAAACCCACAATATATCGATCAGTATAAGCCCAACGGTCATGAAACACTAATAGAGATCCTTTAGGTTATGGCGAAAGGCAAACTAATGGGAAAATTCCAAATCTATGTGAACAATAAAGAATAAGGACAAAATCGAACCGAATACAACATATTCTCCAAAATTCTTAAAACAACATTTTCAAGGAATTATAACATCCAAAATTGAGGTGAAATACACATTAGAAAACTAAAATATTACGTCTTTTGAAATCAATAGTAGAAAGACTAGGACTACCTTATTCGGATGATTGGAAAATTAAGGTTGGTTGTTTGTAAATCAGAATCAATAAGCATTTCAAACGACGTACAATCTGATTTTGACTTTGTGTCACTTGAATAAAGATATATTTAACTGTGATTAGGGAAATGAATTGGTCAACAAGCAAAGTATGATTTTGTATTGGAGGGACTATTAGGGATTTAAAATCATTCCATTTTACAAGTTTCACAATTAGAAAAATGTTTATACGCTAATTCTATTAACACTTCAAAATTTGTCTTTTCCATCCCAGCTTTTACAAAATAAATATTACACCCTACATTTCCATTTTCACACCCTATTATTTTCCACAAACACACTTCTTTTTTCATTACTGTATTAAATCCATCACTTCACCCATCCATATTTCTTCTTGTTTCTTCTTCCAAATCTTTATCCGGTAATGCAATTTAATATTAAAAAAACTTTATAATTAAGTGCACTAAGTTTTGGTGGAAATATGGACTGCTTCATACGAGTTCGATTCCTTTGTCCCCATTTCTTTTTTCCCCATGTACCAAACACATCTCAATCATTTATTTTTGTACCATCACGCTATTTTAATTGTATTATGGATCCAAATAATGTAATATATGACATGATGGGTGGTTAAGATTAAATTGGAGACGTAGGGACATGGAAAATGGGGATAGAAGAATTGAGCTGGCTTCATACTAGCTTTAAACTAAATCCTAGTGTGCTTTATACTAGGTTTTTCATCCATAAAAGCTACCTAGCTTACTAGGTTCTCACTGGTTCCAAGCATTTAGTTAATTATATTTCTATCAACATTTAGTAAGCACAATAATACATTTTCTTACATACCAAGCAAAGCAGGTAAAATTAAGGAACAATAATCGAAGAAGAATGGTAATTCATCGTCATTACAAACTAGATTTCCAAAAGAGGAATACATGAGAATTAAAACAAACACCATTATCTTCTTCAAAATTAGTAAAAACTTCTCTATTATTTTGATTCACTGTTGTGTTTTCAAAATAAGAAAGTAGGAAATGATACGTTTAGAGGATTTAAGATTATGTGTATTCAACAAGGATAAAATAATCACTATATTCTTTTTAATTGTTAATGTGGTGGGAAATGCAAAATTAGGGGTGCCAATAGAATCAGCTATTTTTATATTCCATCTAAAATTGCCAACGTCACAAAGACTCATGTGGTTCATAATTAATTTGCTTACACTTTCTCTAAGACCTGTGTTACACTTCGCGCCAATATTCGCCCCATATTTTGTTATAAATTTCCCGACGCCTTTGCGGCGACGAGTAGCAAAGGCATCGGTAAGATTATTTTTCAATATTTTTTCATTATAAATAAACCAGTATGTAAGGCACGTCCGATGGATGTGTGCAAAGAAAAACGTGAGTTAAATTCTCTTTAGAGCAAAGTATGTGCAAATGCATACTCGGTGTATCCATTTTATGCATAGATTTTGTTGTTGTCTAAATGATGTAGAGAAAGAAATTTATCGTGCATAAAGTTTATTATTTGGAGTATTTATTAAGACAGTCATAAAAATCTCAAACGTTTAATGAACTAACATGAATGTATAAATGACAAACAATATACCATTTATTTGCCAATTGTTTTCTCTTGTCCTGTATATGAGCTTGAGGCCAACATCAATATCTAAAAGAATATACACATCAGAGTTAAAAACGTTGTTGGATATTTGACATAACTCACAGTGCTATTATGACCTTTAAACTTTAAAGGTATTGTTCATTATATATAATATAAACACATGTTCCGAATTTGACCATTAATTAATATATATTGAATATTGAAATAAAATATAAGCAATGTTAATGTTTAAGCATTGAGGATTACGTTATAAAGTCCCTTAAGTTTGAAGAACTTTCAAAACAATTTTGAAGATGAACGATTAAAATAAAAATTTGTAATAAATAAATAAGACTATTGGAAAGAAACCATAGACTATAATAAATTTAGGTCTCGATTACATGATAATAAAACATCTTATAGACTACATTTTTTTGTGAGTACCATTTTTTCATCGAATTTTCCATTTTGTACTAATACCTTTATTGAGGCTTGTGCAGCTCTTCAAGATAGTGCCACATGTAATTGACCATGACTGAAAACATGCATTGGATGATAAGTACCAACATGAGGAATGGATTGTTATTGTGATTTACTAATTATTAAAATAAAATACAATTTAATTGAAAACATTTTATAAATTAGAGTAAAATGGAAAGATACACTTTTTAATATGACCCTAGATATAAAATTTAGAAAAAAAACAAATCCTAGACTTGAAATCAAAACAATGCATATCAATTAATTTAAAAACTCTTTATACATGCTCATTAGTTTAAAATTTGTAATTGGAAAGCGTCAATTTGGCAACTTCAACCATAATTTAAAAAATGCACCTTAATTTATCTCCACTTAAAGGCCTAAAACTACACAAAGAGAGATGATAGATCCCTACGACTCTAGAATCAAATAGAGACGAAAAGAGAAAGAAAAAAGAAAGTAATCGTCGACGAGGGTAATTGATAAAAAGAAGAAACAAATTCTTTTTTATCAACTCTTTTTTGAGGAGTGAAACACATTAATCATGTTTGATTATCCTCAATTTAGATTTGAGAATAATACGTGGGGGTACATGGGAATAGGAGCTAAGACGTCAGCAAAAGTAGTTACATAAATATCCTTATTAGTTCTTCTAATTACTTTTCTTTTCATGGAGCATTTTGGGAATTGCAGAAGCTTCAAATATTATCTTCAAAATTGATTGAACGGATTTGATTTGATAACAGTAGATCTCTTCTCAAAACATTGAAGATTACCGTAGGGCATCCTAGTAGCCATCCACAACAACAACGTAGGGCGGTATCCCCTAGACAACTCAAGGGACGACATCTCCATCCTTTAATCCATGCCGGTAGCCACTCCATCATCCAGGTGGTCGGCATCACCAACTCCGAAACCTTCATGGATGTCGCGCCCAAGGTCATATCCTTCCGCAATACCTCGCCTTCTCCTTGAAAATGACCTTAAATGTGGTTGAATTTTGAATGGGTAATTTTGACATTTTAAAAGCAATATATGTTAAAATGTCCCGATAACCAAAATTTCAAAATATAACCTTAAAAAATGTCAAATTTATAAACTATATAAAAATCAAGCAAAGATAATAAGGTTACTTTCTTACTCTTATAAGTTGCTTCCACTTCATTCGATTGAAAAGTTGGATTTCAAGTTACATTCATGCATAAAATGATTGTTATTCTTAAAAAGGAAGACAAAATATAATGCCTAACCTAACTTTTTATGAAGTTAAATTCCATACAATTTAAAACTCATATGAATAAAAATCCAAGTGTTAGACTTCATCTTTAGGGACATGGTGAGAGCTTAATGGCAAAAGGATTATACGTTTCTGTCCGAGAAACCTAAAACATAATAGTTAAACAATATTAATTATTTCTACTAACCAACTATATATAAATTTAAGTATTGTTTAATAATTTTGCATTTGCGCATTTAAATATGTTGTAATACATAATTATTCACCTCTTACCATACGGTACCAAATTGTTCAAACCATACGAATCTAACAACATAGATGTATAAAATGGTATACCACATACATAAACTGACAGATGTATGATGTAGTGGAATGTTTAATAAATTTTAACATGTCATTGATTGTTCTTTCTTCATTAAGGTAGCTCTGTAACCGAAATTTCTCTTAATCTGGTACTATTTTCAAAGTCGTTTGAATTTCAAGCAATAATATTTTCAATACCCAAAAAGTATACCAGAACCCATTTTTTCAAAAGCCCGAATAGTTCATCATTTTACTCTCCAACTTAAAATGAGAACTTTTGTCTTTTTTCTTATATTGATTTAATGTTTGATAAGATTACTTTCATTCAGACTTTTCTACAAGTTTTAAGCACAAAATTGCATCAGTTTGTTTAATAAGTACCAATCATTCTATAATAAAGAAAAACTTTGGTCAACGGTATCAGAAAAATCGAAATATTAAATATGCAAAAATCTATGTCAATGAAAATAAAATTAATATTAATTGCGATGGAAGAAAAACCTAAGAGCATATGGATCACACCTTGATCTAGATTTTGGAAAATCGTAAGATCCAGATTTTATCACACTTCTCATATTGAATAAATAAAGAGAGAGAGAAGAGAAGGTTTTAAGAACTTGATTTCTTGTGTTTAAATTTAGGACTTATAAGCATGTGAATTGAATGATTGGGAAGACAATGGGAAAAATAGAAGAAAACGAAGAAAGAGGAAGGAAAGAAAGTACATGGATAATAAAACGTAAAGTGTACCTCCTATAATTATTATTCTAAAACGACGTAAATAACCCTGAGTTAATGAATATCTCCTTAAATATTAAAAGACTACTATGGAAATTTAAAAAGCTTCATTTGGTAGTATCCTCATTATATATATATATATATATATATATATATATATATATATCCAGCTTTGATGCTTGATTACAATTTTTTTAGCATCATTTTCATCCATCAACTATGTATCTACTATTTTAAAATTGAAGAATTAACACCGCGAATGGTAAACTAAATACGAATGAAATGATATACTCTAAACAATGTACGAATAAAAATTAAATTATGTACTATAAACTATATACAACAAAATATATGATATAAATTATATACTAGTATATACTAGAAATTATATATACCGTAGTTAATTTAAACTATATATATTTGAAATATTAAAAAAATTAACGTAAAATCATCAATGGGAAGTCATAGACAAGAGATAAGAAATGAGCATGAAATTATTATTAAATATTATTTTTGACAATACTATATATTGTATTATTTTTCTTATATAAAATGTTGTTAATTTTATATAACATTTATGAATTATATTGATAATAATTTTTTTAGCAAGGCTGGCCAGCTTTAAAGTGGGTCATCCACTTTTATAACAATATATTTGAACCAGTGTTCGGCATATGCACCAGAATAACTAAGAAAAGAAAAGTGCAGGAGTTAGGCAATAGTACCTAACTGCTAATAAAATAAAAAGGATTAGCCCCCCTTAGAAGAAGACGAGCCACTACCCTCATCCACAGAACTAGATCCAGTAACATGAATATACCTGAAAATAGGGTCACAAGGTTAGGGATACAATCCACTGAATCATAACTGTAGAGGTATTTCCTGTCCCAAGAGACGTCCTCTAAAAGTGTCCTATTGCTATCTCCATCATCACCTTTCATAACAAGAGAAAGACCTTTCCCAAATACTTGATAAAATAGTCATCGGTCCTCACCTTCTTCCCTAACAAACATATGGTAGCTATTTCATGTTGGATTATATCTCATGTCAGTATCCTCATGAACCCTGGTGCTCATATGAGTTCCAAGTAACAACATTTAGAGTTGGACGAACCACTAAAGGTTTACTCAATTCACAGGCATTGGAAGTAGCAACTGAAGGAACAAATGGTATCTCAATGACCGGGCCAGAAGAATCAATATCAACATTAGGGATAACCACAGGAGGAGGGGATGATGGCCTAGTTTTGGGGACCCATCTCCTAACAGGAAGACGAGGGAGAGGGATTCTTGTAGGAATAGGAAGGGGAATATCAATTGCACAATTGGAATCAAAAGAGATACCATGCTTATAAGATTCTAGAGTATGCCCATTGAAGTGACAGGTAGTACAAATATTAAGTGCCCAACTATAATAAACATCAATTATAGCAGCTTGACCTTCAGCAGGCATAGCCCTAAGCTTGGTAGGTAAAGGCTTATCCAAAAATACCTTAATTAAAGCCTTTGCATACACGAGTCTCTTTTTGGCCATAGTGTTCACATAAAAATACTTAACCTTGCCAACTAGATTAGCTAACCAATCTAACCCAATCGTGGGTTGCAATATAGAAGGGATATGAGAGAAATGGGCCCATACGGGAATAGACAATACATATTCCCTTTTTTAATCGACTGAAGGACTCCATAGAGTTATAATAAATGTCTTCCCTGGATAAAGGATGGCTCTACTTCTAGAATACATTGTCTCTCATCAAAAAAAGAACTTGAAAAAGAACAATGAATTGTCAAAGTGAACTTGAAGGCCTCCCTTGTGCTTCCAAACATGTTTGCAATGTTCTTTAACAACATTATACGAAGGGTTTGAATCAAGAAAAACCCACCAACTAACCAGACCAAAAACTAATGCCTGCTGGAACAACCTCTACAGGTGGAACCATCGCATCGTCAATTTTAGTCGATTTAAAAGAACGTGAAGTGTGCACACCCACATTACGTGAAAGTGAAGAGAACAGCGATGACCTTTTGTTTTGTAAAGGAGCAGTCGGGATATCATTACAACTAATCAACTATATCGGGATGTCTTTGCTTCTAGCATCTAAGGAGGGAGCATTAACATTTGCAGGAAGTGTAGAATTTGAACTAGTTGACACATACTTGGGTGAAGCAAAGTGTCGAGCATCTTGAGGGGATTGATTAAAATGTGGAACTTGAACCGCTATATTTCCTTTAGATTCATCCAACAACTTCCTATTCATAGCCGATAATGCTGGCACTACCAACATCAATTTCACGCCATGGATATGACGCGGTGGTTAACAAGGGGATAAAGGGACATCATAGCATGGGAGCGCTATCCTAGACATAGGCTGCTTAGAGATATTGTGGTTAGTAGACATAACCAAGTCAATAAGATTCTTACACAAATCACCAGCGGGATCCACCTCATTGTAAAAAGGCAGTGACCAAGGGAGGTTGTTCAGTTGGAATTTGTTGACACAAAGCAGGATTAAGCATAGGAAAATCATCATCGATGACTAAATTTATCAACTGAGAAACTCGAGAAAGGATTTGGGCAGGAGAGGCAGAAGCAAAAACACGGCCAGATCTAGGCTCCGTTTGTTTAAAATGTTGAATTCTGATTGCTGAACTCTGAAGTTTGAATGTTGAATGCTTAATTTTGAATAATCACTTACTTGTTTGTTTTCAATCAGCATTCAGAACAAAAAAACAACATTCAGTATTCAGAACAATAAATAAGCACTAAAAAAGTTCTGAATTATTTTGTCTGAATAGATAACTTTATTCAGAACACTGATAAAAAACAAACAACGTAGAAAGTTCTGATTTTTAAATCAGAAATTGAATTCAGAAGTTCTAATTAAAAAAACGTAGCCCTAGTCGTCAAAGATGGCTCATTAATCGGAAGCTGCAGATGCTTGTTTTTCTTGGCGCGCATTATGAGAGGAAAGGGCGATGGAGAGACACGAGAATTAAGAGGAAAGGGGGCGGCTAGGGCATGCCCGAAATCACCATTGATACTTATTCCTAAAGTCAATTTGTATATGGTTTTGTTATTAAGTTGATATTATTTATCTATAAATATACCATGTCACATATTTACTTTAAGATTTTTATGTGATATTAAAAAATTGTAAGTTTGGATTTTGAAAATTCAGAACGTAAATAGGACGACTACCGTTTTAAACCAGTTACCCATTTTCAATAGAAATCAATTCATTACTTATCAAAAAAATCAGTTTAAATTGGCAATTCAGTTTACGTTTGAAATTCTCATAATCTAATAGTACAAAATCATTAGTGTTGTCCAAAAAGTTTAAATATAACAAATCATGATATTTCAATTAACATTTCATTAGTAATATTTATAAAAATTTATAAATTAAGATTAGTTATAACAAAATATATAATATTTTGGATAAGTAAGTAATAAATTAAATTAATATCAAAGTTTAATTTTAATTTTATTTAAGTTACACTAGTTAGTAATATTATCTAAAAATAAAATAAAAATATTAAAAAATTATATGCTATTTTAAAATTCAAATAATATTTAATATAAAATTAATATATAGCAATTTTCTAGCATAGAGCTAAATTTCAATATTGTTTAAGTCATATACAATGTAGTAATATTAAATAAAGTTATAAGCCCATATTAAATTAGAATATTAATTCATAAAGAATTTAAACCTAAAAATTGAATTAAAATAGATAAAATAAAGGGGATTTTCACTTTAAGGGCTTATTTGTGCAGGGTAATAAGTTTTAAGGACACTACTTCTAAAAAATTAGTTTTAAGGACATTTTACAGGAAAAAGATAAAAGAATTTATCATTTTCAGTTATACAGAAATAATGATAAAAGGATTTATCATTTTCCTATATAACTTAAAAAGATAAATGAATTTATCATTATGCTGTAAATTGTCCTTAAAACTAATTATTCAGAAGTGCTGTCCTTAAAACTTATTACCCTACAAATAGAAGCCCTTCAACCTAATTTCCACTAAAATAAATAAATGGCGTCAGGAATGAAATTAAACCTAAAAATTAAATTAAAATATATAAAATAAATAAATGGGATCATGAAGATGTAGGTCCCAATGCCAATTTGATGCTTTTTATTTTATAAATAAAAGATTGATTTTGTCGGAAAGGCGTCGGGAATACATCCACCTTCCCGGTGCATTCTCGATGCCAAATCCCGTATGTCCCTTTCGAAGCTTTTTTGATCACCCTCATTATTTTCCTTTAATAAAAAATACTCTATTACATCCCAAAAAAATCCAACGCGTCGCCTCCACATTTGCCTAGACTCGATAGAACTGTTGGAACTGATCCAGCCCGCAGTGGAAGTAATGGATGAATTTCAATTTTTTTTCCCTTTTTTGGATCTTTATGGACCTATGAAATCTAATTTGCTAAGAAATTTTCTAAATTTATTTTAAATAAAATCATTATTTTATTTAAATTTATAAATAGTTTTATATTATGTAATTAATATAATATATACACATGTATCATATACATATATATATATATATATATATATATATATATATATATCTGTGTGTGCGCATGTGTAAAATAGCAATCCATGTAAGGTATAACATGTATGTATATCAGTGCTGGGATTTACACTAAATGGATATGTTAGCGTATCTAATATACAAATATGTCTTCCAAATGTGTGTTTATATACTTTAATTCATGTATACAAAATGCTGCAAAATATACATATACATATAAATATCTATATTTTATTTTAAAATTATTTCATGAAAATATATATATATATATATACATATATAAAACATATAAGATATATATATATATAAGCGTTCAATAGCACCGTAAATAGTGCAGCACCCCATTAACTCTCTGATTTCCACTATAAGCTCCAAATTAAATAATATGAATAGTGGAAAGAGAAAGAAAGTACTATTATTTAATTCAGAGCTTGTGGTGGAAATCAAGGGGCTAATGGTGTGCTGCACTATTTGGGGTGTCATTGAACACCTCTCATATATATATATATATATATATATATATATATATATATATATCCATACGAAAATATATTATAAATTAATAAAAAAATATTTTTTACAATATAATTTTAAATGTAAATACTTCAATAAAAATCTCGAAGATATTATGACATTTAGGTATTTTTTATATAATTTATAACTTTAAAATCAGTATATTATTTTTAACAATTATAAAAATTATTAAATTATATAAAAATTTAAATTTTTTGCATAAATATTGGCTGTAAATTTAATTTTATGAAATTTAAAACATATTTAATATATATATATATATATGTATGTATGTATTAATATTATTTATTTATAGAATTAAACGATTTAAAAAATATTTAAAAAATATATATATATTATTTTAATTCCACTGAATATTTTTTGTGCATGGTTTTACTTATAAAAAATTTTAAAACCATATTTTGTGCAATAAGTTTTAATATTTGAATTATAAACCTTATATAATTAAAACAATGAATATTAATTTAATTTTAAATTAAAAATCTTTTTTTTTTGCCGCAAGCATTTTATACATGATAAAGACATAAAAAATTCTTTTTAATTTTAATATATATATATACACACAACCAATATGATTGTGATAATATATTGATATAATATGATTGTACCTAACTGACAAAACAATATACATAGTATAAATTTTATCTATGCATTAATAATCATTAATATATTAGAAAATTTACCATATTACCAATGCCTATAAGTACCTCCTAAAATAATGAGATCTACTCCTTGAACTATTTTCTAATCTAGTTGAGTGCTAATCCCTGAACCGATGACCACCAGCTATCAAATAACAACTGTTTTATTTAATTTGAACTTTAAAAATAGTGGAGGCGGTAGAGTGTATTTTCAACCAGAAATAGATGGAGGCTCTCTAAAAGTTAGAAATGAGAGTGGGTTGAGATGCTTTTATAGAGGAGAGAATGAAGAGATATGTGAGGATCAAGATCTGCATTTCTCTCTTACCCTTTCTTTCCTCTTTTCCATTCAAACCCTAGCCACTTTAGCCATCTTATGGCCACCCTTTTGCTCATCTATTGTGGCTGAAATGTAGATCCTCTATATGGGCTTTAGACTTATTTAAAGCCCGAACAAATAATATTGCATCTAAATCTAATTTAAATGCGTATCTATATCATATATCGATTAATATTTATAACTATTATAAACATATTTAATAATATTTGTTCATCAAATCAAAATAAAATTTTATAACTAACATTTCATAAATATTAATTAATTTAATTAATTTACGACAGCTACAAATTAATTAAATCTTTTGGTCAAAGGAGTATTCAACGATTCGGTTGTTTGACCCATTAGGTGTAATTTTGGTTAGTGATAAATATCGAACTATTTGAATATTAATGTTCACACATCACTTAGCAGGTGATGTGACATTTTGACCAAACTTTTCTCTTACTTGGTTTTGGTAAAATCCAATTTCACTTTATTAAGCCTTACCGATTGTGATCATTATTTACATCAATTCCCTTCGTCAAAAACTATATCACCTTGGACTTATGGAATTTGATAATCGTTAAAATTCTAGTATCATCCATATTCAACTCTATAGTCCAAACATAAAGTCATTGGTTCAACAATAACAATTATTATTAACTGAAATACTCTAACTAGAGACTTTGACTTTGAGTTGACTTTAGTTAACTATGATACTAACCTCATATAATTGAGGAAATGAATCATCTCCTGAATATTGTTTCACTTTCAATGCTTCCACTCGACCCAACTATAGTCTTCGATGAACACTGTGCTATGATTTAACTATAATCAAAGCGGAGTTTCCATATTAAAGATCAATAGTATTCTCTAGTCAAGAGAATGTCACATCGATATTTTCTGTTTGACCTCAGATATATGATCCAACATAAAACCATCGATTGAGTCATTCCATAGTGTATGATCGAATTAACCCTAGAGGGGGAGGTGAATAGGATTTACTATAAATTCACAAGAATAATAAATTTTTTAGCATAGATAATAAGAGCAACACGCAAATTTACCTAACTTCGGCAAAACCTTTCTACTGCTTCCCCCATGATTTCTACTAAGGTCAAACAATCGACCGCTTACAGAATCCCTGTAAACTTGCGACTATCGCTAACCTGATTCTTCTAATCCTAAGTCTATAAACCCTTCCTCATCTCTATCACTAAGTTGAGAATTTCCCAACCTACACACCACAGTCAACCCTAAAATAAAGTATAGTTTTAAATTTAAAGCTAAATAGAAACCTTAATTATATATTAATTTAAGAGAAAAAATGGCCCAAAAGCGGTCTTCAAATTTAAAAGACTATTTGTCCCTTATCTTCTGAAGCCGATCACCTTTATCTTCTTTATTCTCCTTTTAGGGTTTCTGATTTTGGAAGCCGTCGTGTTGTAATTTAACGTCAAATCGTGCCTTTACTCCTTTGTTGATTACATTCTTTAATCAGTTGGCGATGGATGATTGTGATCGCTTCCACTGTCGAGAGCTTCTGTAGTTGATAATTTGGTATGATTTTTAGCTTTGATTTTTTATCGTACTTGACTTATTCCAATTACCGATGATGACATTGGTTTATATATGGTTTTATTATGAAGAAGTCTTCCTTGGATTTTCATATATTTGGTTATTTGTTGATTTGAATTATCTACTAACGAATTCCACTGTTGATCTCGGCTGTTAATTTTTGATCGGTCTTTGGATCAATGGTTTTAAGATTTTTAACTTGTTCACTCTTGATATTTGATTGCTTCTGCTTGAAAATATTAACATATTCAATTTTTAAATATTGCATTTATTGTCCTTTATGAATTCTGTGCTTTTAAAATCTCACTTGTTCGATATTTTAGTTCTGACCTGGTTTTTCTAGACTTGATCGAACTTGCTTCGGCTTGAATTTATAGGTTGGTTTAACGTTGATCTATACACTTGATTATATTCTTCTACGGTATGTCCTTGAGTGCATTTCCTTATGCATGTGTGCATTGATTACCTGACATGTTGCTTGTTCGTCCTGAGATACTACTCCATAGATTTTTACAGTGTACATGTGCATGTATGTATTTATGCATGTATGTACACAAGTGTGTCTTCACTTGAACTGTTTTACCCATTACGTTGCTGCTTTGCCTGGTCTGAATACAACTGGACTGAGTTGCTTATTTTTGCACTTTAGTTCACACCTTTTGGTCTGACTTTGATAGTGCACTTGCCTAGACTTGTACTGATTTGTGCACTCTTGTGTACTTTGCCTAACCTATGTGCTTGCTTGACTTCGAGCATGCCTTTGTGTGCTAGTGTGTGCCTATATGTTTGAATACCCTTGTGTACTTGCCTATGCATGCATTATTGTGCTTCCCCATGTGCATCTCTGAGTTCTCCACTTTTGTAGATCTTGACCATGTTTTATATTTTTAGTTCTAATCTTTTGTGTGTGTGTCTTGTGCATATGCATTGCTGTTGTGCTTGTATCTGAACTTCCACTCCAACTTGATCTGATCTTGTGTGTGTGTCCCTTGTGTGAGTGTATTGCTGTAGTGTTCATGTTCTTTGGCATGCCTTGTGCATTTTGAATAGTTTTCTTCCCTTTGTGCACTTCCACTTAAATTTGTTTGCATTTTCTTCACCACTGCAGTAGCTTGAACTATGTTGCATCTTGTTTATTCTTGTCTATGCATTATGTTAAGCCTGAAAAGTTGCGAGTTTGACCTTGTTGGTTTGTGCACACATGTGTAATTTCTGTATTTTGATTTATTTTTGTGCATGTGTGCAAGTTGATACATGCTTTTATGTGCTTTGTGTGTAAGTGATATGTGCATATGTGCATACGCATAGCCTTTTTTAATGTGCTTGTTTATTTTAAATTGCTCGGCCTTTAGGGATGTACAGTTATACACTATGAATGTCCTAAGTTGCTTGAGCTTATTTTAACTTGATTTTAAGTTTTTTTTCCTACGCGAACATGTTGTACAGGTCCGTATTTGTTATTTTGATGTCTATTTAAAATATAAAAAAAGTAAAACCAATAAACTGAGGCAATATCAAGTTCAAATATATTTATACTTTTGCAGTTTCAATTTGTTCCTTTTGGCTTTTTACTGCATTGCTATTTGATAGGTAAAGCAGATATTCATTTGGACAAGGGCTGGAGTGGGAAGATAAACATTTTCATTCGAGTTGAAATTGTATTTGAAAAGAATATGATTAGAAAATATTGTATTTGAAAAAATGAGTTGTATGAGAGAGTAGAAATTGTTGTGTATGAATAGTGTACGAAAATTGTAGGAACTCTTGTTGTATTTGTGTGTACTATTAAGATATTTACTGAAATAAAATATTTGTTGAAGTAAAAAAATTTATTGTTTATTTCTTTCTGTGATGTTGTAATAGTACTGCTACAAACATGTTTATATATATATATATATTTGTTTATTATCATCAAACGAAAATCATAAACTACTATATTCCACAATCTTCCCTTTTTTATGATAACAAACATATATTAAGATTTTGTAACAAGGAATTGTGTTTGATGTGTCGTGACCAAACTCCCTTTATTAAGTACTCACCCTACATAGATGTATGTAATAAAAAAATTCTTAATGCCAAAGAAAACTTTGAAGTCAAAAGAAAAATAATTGCCTATGTGCTAAAACTACTATTGAAAAGTCTATTGAAAAATAAAACCAATTCTTGAATATGAGTAAGGTTATTACTTAAACACCAAAATCTTAACCTTTCTCCCCCTTTTATTATCATTAAAGTTATAATAATAATCGATATACTGATAGATTTTAATTGAAACTATAAATCATATAGGATAAAATATAGTGAAAATTTCAATCAATCAAACAAAAATCATAATATTTTATTAATTAGACACATGTCCCATTTTAGAGTGATGATTGAGTTATGGTTTATGGGGAATTCTATATAATGATAGCAGTATGGTAGTTTTAGTGAAGGAAACTATTGAAAATTTGAAATTTTAAAAAAAGATAAACAACGAATGTGAAGCACTTTCTAACCATGTATGACTGTTAGGACTTTTAAATAAGATTGGTGGTTACTTAAAAAGAATGTCAAGTATTTTCTAACCATGCATAACCGTTAGGACTTTCAAATGAGGTTAGAAATTACTTGAATATTTATCCCTCTCTTGTATAAGTGTTCCATCCTGCATAACCTTGAGGACTTTTAAATGAAAATGGAAGCACATATCTAGAGATTAAAGTTATTCACCCATGCATAACCGTGAGGACTTTTAAACAAAAGTGCATACTTTTAGATATAATAAATTATTTAAATTACACTAAAAATATAATTCCTGAGTTTTCAAAATACTGACTTTTGCACACTATATTTAATTTTGATGTATGGATTGTAAAAGAGATGATAACAATAGAAATGATCAAGGGATATCTACTAATTAAAAAAATACGATAAAGCTTGTTTAATTTTCATGCATTTTTAACATATCCTTCCTCTAGTTATTAAATATACTTTAATTAATACCCATCACTTTCTCAATCACTATTAATAATTTTCGATAGATTTCAAAAGATTTAAGCAGTCAATTAACATCTTTTCTAGAGTAAATTCCTTACTAAAGTAAACAGGAGTGTTTTTATTAAAGAAATCAAAGTAAAAGTCTTAGTTATTTGTAAAATTCCAAAATATAAATGAAGTTGTGAAAATCTATTTTCTAGAAGGGGTTTTGTAGAAATTTCTACAAGTTGAAACGAATTCAATGCAAATATCTTCTTTTGAAATATGACCTCGAATAAAGTTATATCTCACATCTATGTGCTTAGCGCGAGAGTGATGCACGGGGTTATTTGATAAATCAATTGCACTTTTACTATTACATTTTAATAGGACACGTTTAAGTAATAGGCCATATTCTGATAGCGTTCGCATCACCCATAAAATTTGAGTAGAGCAACTAGCTAATGCAATATATTCTGCTTCTATGGTAGATAATGTTATGCAGTTTTGCTTTCTACTTGACCATGAAACTAATGGGTGTCCTAACATGAAACATGTTCCACTAGTGCCTTTTCTATTAACTAGACAACCATCATAATTTGCATTAAAGCAATCAACCAAGTCAAAACTATTACTAGATGAATACCATAAGCCAAAATACTGTGTGTATAAAAGATATCTCAAGATTCTTTTCACGGATTTTAAAGGAGATTCATTTGTATTTGCTTGGAAACTTGCATATAGACATATGAAATACATAAAATCTAGTCTAGATGTAGTGAGATAGGGAGAACCAATCATACCTCGATATTTCTTTAGATCAACTATAGTACCTTTTTTATCTTTGTCAAGTTTGACTGAGGGACTCATAGGAGTTTTTAAAGGTTTTGTATTTGTTTCTCTAAATCTTTTCAATAGCTCTTTCATATATTTTGTCTGTGAAATAAATGTTCCCTTATTGCTTAGTTTGATTTGAAATCCTAGAAAGAATTTCAATTCTTCAACCAAGCTCATTTCAAATTTGTCCAGCTTGACCTTTTCAAACTTTATCACACAAAAGATTGTTAGTGGCACCATATATAATATCATCAACATAAACATAAACAATTAAGGGATTGTCTTTATCATGCAAGAGAAATAAGGTAGTATCGGCACAACCCTTTTTAAAACCATTTTCCAAAAGATGTATACTAAGACATTCATACCAAGCTCTAGGAGCTTGTTTTAGACTATATAATGCCTTTTTAAGTTCATACATATGATTTGGAAATTCTTGACTTTCAAAACTAGGTAGTTGTTCAATATAAACATTTTCTTTCAAGGATCCATTTTAAAGAGAACATTTTATATCCATTTGTTTTAGTTTAAATCCTTTAAAACAAGCAAAAGTCAACGAAATTCTAATGGATTCTAATCTGGCAATTGGTGCAAATGTTTCATCGAAATCAATGCCTTATATTTGATTGTACCCTTTAGCGACTAACCTAGCCTTGTTTCTAATTACATTTCCAGATTCATCAATTTTAAAAAAAAAACCATTTTGTTTCTAGCCGAGTTTCAACGATGGTATCAAAGCCCAATAGTCTATTTGGTTTAAACTAGTTATGCTAGGGTTAACTAAGTAAGTTCATAGCCTAAATAGTAGGGTGCCTAGAAAGGTAGTGTCGAAGAATTGTGTTTGGTAATCAACTACTCTGTCCTACCTGGCTACCAGTCTAGCCCAAATAGATATGTGAGCCCAAAGGTTGTCTCTAATAGAAAAGGCCCAACTTGAACAGCGTCTTGGGCAAATTTTCAAAATTATTTTAAAATTAAAAAATACATAAAATTTTAAATTTAATAGTTAAATTTAATATAAAATACATATATATTATAAGTGTTATAATATAATAAAAAATTTCAAAATATTTGAAAGTTAACACAAATTAATTTCAAAATTTATTCATGAGCTTAACAAAATATATTTAATAAGTTAATTAATAAATATATACATATATCACAAATCATGATATATGTTATGTTGTTTTAAAATGTTAAATTAACATACGTACGTATGTATGTAAGTAAATGAATTTCGAAATTAAAAGAAATTTAACTAAAAATGTTTAGTTAAAAGATTAATTAGAAGGTTAATTAATTAAATAATATACACACATATATGATTTTGTGTTATATTATAATGGTTATAGTATATGATAAATTTTTAATATAAATGTTATATTAAGATAATATAAAATTAATTTATGGTGGTTAATTGATTAAAATTAATTAAATAAGATTTAATCAATATAATATTATACATAAGACTATTATATAAGTAATATGAAATATAAAACTTATATAATATGAATGTTTAAGTTAAAAGTGGAACACTAAGAAATCCTACATAGACTTAAGGAATAAATACATACGTAGATGTACGTATACCATGATTTTCGATGTGTCCAACACTTGAATCACAAGGGTATTTCATAAGAAAAAAATTACTCCATAAGTTGATATCACTCATATAATATATTGAAGATTATGAATCTTCAATATAATGTTGTCCTCTGCCAAATATATATATATATATATGTATATATATATATATATTAATAAGTTACTTGCATACTCCTTAGTTGTTGAGCAAACTCAAGCTAGGAATGTTATTTGTAGTATTATTATTATAATGAATAAATGAGGTAAGATAACTATATGCATTTGTTGAGTGAACTCAAGATACATATACTATCCTTAGGCTGTCGCGGTATGGTAGGTACGAGTGAATTATTTTGTTTCGATTAATTGAGCAAACTCAAGGTTAAAGTATAATTAGGACATGGAACCATGGGTTAGGAGTTATATATGATACAACAGATAAGGAGTTATCCATCGCTTGTGGGGCTATGACTTGTTGAGCAAACTCAAGGTTAAAATCCCAAGATAGACGAGTCCTAACAGCCACTGGTGAAGTTGAAAGATTTCTATGTTTTATCTTAGGGTTTGAAGAAACATAAAAGACTAGTAGAAGCCTTATTAAAAAAATGAAATGATAACATTTAATGTTTCTAATATTGTAAGAACATATGCTATATAATGTTATAATTAGGATAAGGAACCATGGGTTAGGAGTTGTATATGATACAACCGATTAAGAGTTATCTATCGTTTGTGGGGCTATGACTTAGTGAGCAAACTCATGGTTAAAATCTAAAGATAGATAAGTCTAACACCTACTAGTGAAGTAGAAAGATTTCTATGTTTCACCTTAGGGTTTGGAGAAACATAAAAGACTAGTAGGGGCCTTATTAGAAAAAATATAAACATAAAATATGCTTACTAATAAATGTCTATTGAACGTTGACGTTTCAATACCCATGCAAGCACCTGATTTTACAACTACTAAATGTGTTAGTAATTCTATCACTTGCATGTTTATTTGGTCGAGATTGTGCATTGCATTCTATGAGTTCGGAACTTAAAAGCAATACAAGACTATGGATATTTGATCCATTAAAATTGCATATAAATGTTATATGTTAAACGGTCATAATTCATATTGTATGATATTTCGATGAACTTAGTTCATCCGAAATAAGAAAATAAACCATAATGCGGGATCACTTATTTAATTTGATTTATTACAATAAATACCATATTGTGTTAAATGTAACATAAGACTAAAAACTACAATATAAATCTAAGAACACAATCGCTGAAATGTCACTTTGATCAGTTTATATAAGGTGCAACGTATTTGATGTCCTTAAATGTTAAGGATAATCAAATGCATTTTTGTAAAGAGTTCATTATGATATTGTAGTAAGGGATTCCTTTTGAATGGTTCAACCATTTAGAAAGAATAACGAGTGCATAAAAGTAGATGTGATTTGTAACATCCGAAATTTCATCGTTTCGATTTTTTGAATGTTTATTTAATTTTAAATATTTAAATAATTGGTTTTTAGAGTTTAATAGCTTATGATCAAATGTATTGATTATTTAGATATTTGAATTATGAATTAAATATTAATTAAATGGATTAAATAACCTTATTTAACTCCTTTTAATTTATAATAATAATGATGAATCTATTTTGTAAATTAATTTAAAATAATAAATAGTTCGAATAAATAACAGGAAAATCAATAGTTAATAAAAATGACTTCATTTTTATTGGCGTATTTTTAAATGAATTTAAAGGATTTTTCTGTAATTTTTTGTTTGGAAAATATTTAAAGTTTCGTTTGACGTATTTTACGGTAAACGTTGATATTTTTGAAATTTCACAGAATAAAATTATATATATATTTTATATTGTTGATTTGTGATCGTGTCACATTTTGATGCACGATCGTATTTTTAATTCTGTCATTAGCGGTTCGTAAGCAAACGGAATATTGTTTAGCGGAATACCGCAAACCATTCTTTTCAAACATTTTTCAAATCAAATCAAATGCAAAATTTTCAACTAAAATTTAATGGTGATATGATGTGTTGCTTGGAAAGTTTGGGTTATTGAAAATATTGGTTTACTTATGCTTGAAGTAAGGTAAATTAGTTTGCTTATAAAACCAAAATAAATTCAACCCTTACACATTTTATTCATTTCATTTTTTCCTACGTACTTTTTTCTTTCCCCCTTCTTTTTTCTATTTTGTTTCTAGTAAAGAAGAAAAATAGCCACTCCTTATAAAAATTAAAATCAATTGCTACACTCAACTAAAAATCACGAAACAATATTTGTTGGACTCGTAGGAGCAAGGGCTTCGTTTTGGTATAAGAGATGATAGGTGCAATGGCGATGGAGGTCGCAGCCGTACATGGAGGAGGAGCCAGTGTTAGACTTAGGCCGTGATTTGGGTGGAGTGAGGCAAAGTGGTGGTGGTTGTTGCATTGCTCGTGTGGAGCTACATCGTTTAGCATCGTCGATTGGAGGTCTGATCCTCCTTGGTGAAGCGCGATTTTTGCTGTAGCATCGTTAAGGTTTGGGTCTCTTTTTATTTAGCGATGTCGAGTTTCACGTCGTTGGGTCGGGGAGAGAGCTTGCGAGAAGTGGAGTTTGTCAATGCGTTGCGTGTTTTCGTCGACCGAAGAGTGGGTTGTGGTGTTGCGTGCACGGGGAGGTTGGGTGTATCAGCGAGTATTTTTATCAGGAAGAAGGTTTAGAGATTGGGGAAGATTACTAGTTTGGGTAGTTAAGTTGTTAATTAAGTAATTAGTGATTTTGTTAATAATTTCTAAATCAAAATCTTATAAATTCAATAAATATTGCATATGAGGTTGGATTTGGGCGCGATCTTTTGCATTGGACTCGTATCGACTTTATCAATATGATGGAATTGGGTTCGTTAAATTTGGAGATAAATTAATTTTGAGCTAAAGTCGTTCGATTTTAGATCAAATCGAAACGCGAAAGCATCAACTCGAATTTCGATGAGTTAACTCACCTTTGAATAAACTATATGATATATGTGTTGTTATAGATTATTATTGAAAGTTTGGGTGATAGTTGATAGTATTAAGGAAGTATAAGTAAATGATAAATTTATAGTTATTTAAATTAATTACGTTTAACGTAGTTAAATTAGTTATACTTCGTTTAGGATATCTATTTATTAGAATAAAACACCTTTCTGCTATAACTAAATTGAATAGATTATTTGGAACATCTATCGAGCACAATAAGTCACCATTCTGTTCTTGCAAAGTAAAAAAGACCATTTTTAAAATTAATTAATATATGGATTAATTAATAAATGATATGCTATCTATTTATTGCTAACTGTTGAAAATAATATGTTTGCTATTTTTATTTGATCGTTTGTTTGGATTTGAATTCTCACTTAATAGTAGATGGCATAAATAACCATTCCGTTGCAGGGGAAAAAAAAGTTGGAGCATTTTCGTAGCGAATAGGTCGCTATGAGACACTTGGAAGTGCATATATATATATATATATGAGATTTACATGAGACTTTTGTAGAGAGACCCTAAAGGGTTTCTTGCCAATATTAATCTATTTATATTCTTATATTGCTTATATTATTGTTTGGATGAAATGTTTATGACATACTATTTGAATTGTGTAAGTGTTTTTGTTATAAGGATTTTCGTTATACCATCACTTACGAAATATCATCTCCTTAAACCCTTGTATGTGTTGAACTTGTGCTTGTATTTTCATAAAATAAATGTTTGGTCACGTTTTTGCACTTGGAAAGCTGTTTAAACTATATTTTCAAATATTTTGACAATTTTGGAAATAAAGGATAAGTATTGATAAAAATTTATAACTTAAGTTTGATTAATTATCCTTTGGGATAATTAAAATTGTTTCAATTTATACAAAATTATAAATTTGATTTATTTTCCTTATGGATAACTAATGTTGTTTTAAATTTTAAAAGATTATAAATTTGATTTATTTTCCTTCAGGATAACTAATGTTGTTTTTAGATTTATTAAAGATTATAAAATTCATTTATTTTTCTTTGGGATAATTAATGTTGTTTAAATTTACGAAAGATTATAAATTTGATTTATTTTCCTTCGGGATAATTAATGTTGTTTTTAATTTATAAAAGATTATAAATTTGATTTACTTTCCTTCAAGATAATTAACATTGATTAAAATTTATAAAAGATTGTTTATAAATGAGAAAATCCTTTAAAAAGGAACGCTTAAAACATAAAGCTAAGTGTAAACTGTTTTGGGTTTATAGTAAACAGTGTTTTAATGACAATTTTTTTTGGCCCTTCTTTTTAATACACTTAGAAATATAATTAGCTCTTTAAAGTAATATTTTCAAAGAGTATTTTTAAAGTGTTTTACAAATATTTGTGATATGAAAATCAAGCACAAGTAAGAATCAAATGTTCTAAAAGCTTGATTCATTTATTGGTGGCAAGTGTATGCAATTTAATTCCCGTATACAATCGTTCATTTGTTTCCGATAGTTGATTTCTTAACTATCGATTTCGATACCCTCCTTTGTGTTTCGTCGATTCAAGACTATTTGTTTGCTCATTTGGGGCATTTAAACTCTTGCTATTCTCAAAGTTAAAAATACTATCGAGTCAAGATAGAAAGCAACACTAACTTAGCTTATCCGGCTTCATTGTTTTTCCTAAGGTAGTACTAGTTTATTTCTAATAGTTGATTTATCGACTATCGATTTTGATATCCTTCTTTGTGCTTCGTCAATCTAAGATGATGTGTTTCTCATTTGAGCATTGGTGTCCAATACCGTGGATAACTAAAACCAAAGAGCGATTGGGAGCCAAGCAAGTTGGGTCGCACCCATTAAGGTATATTCATATTCATCTAGAGATTTTTTAGTAGCATGCGGTGATGTGAAATATTCGGATGCTCGTGTGAGGCAGGGTCCAGCTTGGAAGTTCCCTAGAGTGATGTGTGTTTGGCATAGGCTCTCAACTATATTTTATCTAGAGATATATTTTCGATGTAGGGGTTGCAGCCTCCTAGTCATGTTGGACAAATTCATTCTCCTTATTTAATTCAAACCTTGGAGTTGATTCTTTCTTAATTGCATCGAGAAGTGCCTTAAGCTCTTCCCTGTGTTCAATTATTATTTCCATTCTTTCAGTCCGGATTTTGTACATTCTTCAAGTATGGGATTTATCCCTACTTCTATCCATCCTTTATGTTGGATTTGTTTATATTTTTTGTCTATTCTCTTAAGTATGGATGTTGTTCTTGTGGGGTAAAAACCCATTCCGTGATTAGAGGCGTGGTCTCACAGAATTATTATATATTCACCATATTACTTGAGTTTTCTCATGCTGGTTTTCTAGACTGGCTCGGGTGTTATTTTATTATAATACTCGGGTTAGGTCGAGTATTTTCTAGGTTGACATTGGTGTTATGGAGCTTTTGGAGAAGAGCTAGATATTCACCTACTATAGTATTTTATTTTTCCCTGTATTATTGTGTATACCTATCAACAATTGTAAGGCCATAAATTTATAACTGTCCAGCTGATGAGGTCTGTTTTTAACTTTAATGTACCTTGTATCTTAGAGTGATAGTTTATATTATTTTTATTATATTATATGTTGTCGTTTCTGCTACGGGATTCGGTTCCCCTTGATTGTTCTTTTTATTTTACCCTAACAATCTTCCTTTTCGACGATTAGACGTTCGACATTGGAATACCGTGAATGTATTTGGTGGTGACTTTTGATGATTGAAAAGGACTGTCGTTACACGATTTAAGGTATAGTTTAGATGAAGAGAGTGAACGGTCATTTCTGCTTCATAAAGAAACATCGAAAATGAAAATTGTAATATAATGATTGATACTTAACATTAGGACAAGAAACATGATTTCTATTTTGAAATATATTTTCATATAGAAATTTTTTTCTATGAGATTTATTTCTTAGAGTTCAAGATATTTGACTAAAGAAATCTCCATTGTAAACTAGTTGCGGTATATGAAACAAATAATCTATATTAAGTGAATGACGGACCTTTGAATTTAGTACGAGGTTATAGTTATGGTGGAAATATTGGGAGCGCACCATATAGCACTTATTGATTGCATCAAATACCAAAAATTATTTTCATAAAACATACCGAACATTATTTATGAAATATTGACTATTTTTTGGTGTTGACTGAAAAATAGACATAGTAATATTTCAATATAAATATAATGAATATTCATTATGAAATAAAACTATAATGTGGTATTTGTTTTCACAACAAAAGTGATGTATCGAAAAATACTGAAGTATCTAAAATTATTTATAATTATTTTGGAATTGTAGACTAAGCTGTAGTTTTGAGAAAAAAATTTATTATATGATTATAAATCATATGGTACCGATTAATTATATGAATATTAGGCATACGTCCCTTAAACCAAACTTAATCTAAAGCGAATCCCTGTCTAAAAAATTATACTTTCTATGTCCTTATTTTTGTTTTCGGCTATATTTTTCCAAATTACCCCTATGCTTTAATATCGAGCTGGGTTTCTTCTTCTTCTTCAGTTTCTTCAGATCAAATTGAAAATCGAGTTGAGTTTTCTTCTTTTATTAGCTAATTTTAATTGATTTCAAATGTTTATTTCTCGGTTTCAATGGAAAACTGCAACTATTTGAAGACAAATCGACCTTTTTTAGAAAATATGAATTGTTGAAGTTGTATTGATGTTTAAATTCATTATTGATACTGAGAAATAATTGCAGTTTAATGTTTGAAGTTTTTATGCAAATATTCATAATATGTGCATAAATACTGTAAATATTATAATTTTTGCAGTTTTTTCTGCAATTATTCTCATATTTGCAGAAAAATCTATAGATACCAAGAATACTTGCATAAAATACTGCAAATATTATCAATATCTGCAGTCAAACATCTAATTGTACAAACAAAAATGTAAGAGTTTTTCAACAAATATTTGCTCATTTTTATGCAAAGATTCGGAAAACTTGTAGTTGTTGCTGCAATTATTCTTAATAATTGAAAAAAACTCTTCAAATATTGAGAATTTTTGCTTAAAATACTGCAAACATGATCAATATTACAATAAAAAATGTAATAATATATGTTGGAGCTGCAAGAGTTTGTTGAATTGAAATAATTGCAGACGTACATTGAAGAATATAAATGATTTTAAGTGGATAATCGCTAATAAGTCTATAAGTACTCTGAATAATTGCAGACATACATTGAAATGAATTTATTTGAGTAACTGCTAACAAGTTAACAATTATTCAGCATAATTGCAGACATACATGCAATTATTCATAATAGTTGCATACATCTCTGCAATTTTTATGAATAACTACAGAGAAAGATGTATATAATATTCTTTATTAATATAAAATGATTTTTTCATTGTTTACAGTTATAGATGTCTTTTTTTGAATTAAAATAATTTTAGTTGAATAATTGCTGATAAGTAAGGAATTATTCGGAATAATTACAGACATACATGCAATTATTTATTGTAGTTGCGTACATCTCTGTAATTATTATGAATAATTGCAAAGAAAGATGAATATAAAAGATTTTAAGTGAATAATTGCAAATAATTAAGTAATTATTCTGAATAATTGCAGACATACATTGAAATGAATTTATTTGAATAATTTGACAAGTAAGCAATTATTCGGCATAATGCTTTATTTTGTTATTTACAGTTATAAATGTCTTTTTTTGGATTGAAATGATTTTATTTGAGTAAATACTGATAAGAATGCAATTAGTCAGAATAATTGCAGAAATAAATGCAATTATTGAGAATAATTGCTGATAACTATGCAATTATTATAAATAATTGCAGAGAAAGATGAATTTAATCTTCATAATTGAACTAAAATGCTTTGTTATGTTATTTACAGTTATAAATGCCTTTTTGGATTGAAATGATTTTATATAAATAGTTGTTGATGAGTAAGCAATTAATCGGAATAATTGTAAACATACATGCAATTATTGAGAATAATTACAGACAATTGTGCAAATATTGTGAAATGCATAAACATCTGGGAATGTTTTTCAACTTTTATTGGACTTAAATCTAGTTGTAAGCGAAGGAACACAATAGTTTGTTTAGCAATTCTGTTAAGGAAGGATTCTTTTTCTTATAATTTTTTGTTTTTGCTAATTTGATTTAGTTTTTTTTGAAATGGTACTTTATATACAACATGTCACTGCGATGTAATTGATTTGATGAACATGAATTTGTCGTTGATTTGCTGTAAAAATCGATGGAGGTTGGAAAGAAAACTGTGCGGGAATCAATTTACCATGGCCTGGGGTAGTTTGGGAAGAAAATTGTGCAGATTGAAAAACAGAGATGTAGTTTATATCTTTTTTTTGGAGAGGAAGTGAAGTGACCCTCTACTTATTCAATTATTTTTAATGAATTTTCTGTTGAGTTTTTTTTTTCCATATATATATATCTATATATATATATACTTCAATGGATCACTTCCCTTTAATCATTTTTCCCCAAGATTCCTTATTTTACCAATATAAAAATATCAGTATATGAAATTAGATTAGATCATTTATATATATGAAGATATATAGATGACTCTTTGCCTATCAGAGTAATTGAAGTTGGCAAAGGAATTTAATTACACCTTATTTCTCATATTTCAGAGTTTTTGGTGTCACATAGCCCTTCTTTTCTTGATTTTCTTACTTAAAACTCAGGCTTGATTATAAGATCAAGTAATAACATTTTTCTTATTTTTTTCTTGCTTTTCTTCTCAGTTGTTTAATTCCTGGATTTAAATCCATATATATTTAGATTCTGGGATTTTGTAATTTGATACTTATTGTTCTATGCTAAATGAGAGGGTGTTTAAAGTAGCTCATTCCTTCTAGTTTGGGCCGGGGTTCATAATTCATAATTAAACAAATTTGTGTATTAGATAAAGATACTCATATATTAATTTTGTTATTTTGCAGGAATCATATGAGTGATCAAGAAACAAATTGGGTAGAAGACCAAGCAGAGAGGACACCATCCATTTAGGCAGGGTACAAATGCAACACACATACTGCACTAAGACTTAGCATATATTTGGAGACAAAATGATTTAAACTAAGTTACAAATTAAATTAATACAAATTCTCAGGTGAACTCATCTGGTAGACAACTAATGTTCTTTTAATATTGAATGGTAGTATCTAAGGTGTTGTTAAGTGATGGACATGCCTATTGCAAACAGGACTACTAGTTATTTAATCAGCCTCAAGTTGGTCATGACCAAATGCATCCAGACTTGAGTCATGTACCTAAATAGTGAGATATGTTGAACATAGTGCTGTGAGAACTACAAGTAATATAAAAATTCATATGGATCTACTTCACAAATCAATGCAAGCTTCTACTGTAATTTAAATGCCTAAACTAAGAATTAGGGGTTTCATTTTCAGGCTTGACATATACTTATATCAATTATAAGCCATGATCATGCATTTCTGATTAACTCAGTTTTGGTTCAACTCAGACTTTAGAAGATTTACTGAATGTCTATATTCCTTTATTTCTATAATTATTTCTACTTTGCCTTTTTTTTAGAATAATCAGACATTACCAAGGGAGACATGGTCACATATCAAATTATATGACATGATCCCCTACATCATACTTCACCAGAGATTATCCAGATCATTCATTTAAAACAGAAACCAATAAACACATATATGTAATACAAAAGCTTCTACATATTCTTCACTCAGAAAGATAAGCACATATCAATCCAGAAAAATACTTAAACATAATGAAGTTTTGCTTAGCCTAATTATTACAATATTTCTGCCAAGTTCCTTAAGCATTCTAAATGCAAGTAGGTCTTCAAGTATCCATGCTAACAAGTTTCTTATGCTTCCTTTCCTGCAGCAACATCTAGAGCTGCCTCAATAAAAATGAGACACCCCAAATGTTACAAAGCAACAAATAGGGTCAGAAATAAATTTCTGGTATGAGTGAAATCACATGTTAAACATTTTGTAAATTCTTAATGCTACAGAGAAAACATATCAGTTTAATGAGAACTAATTCATACTAAAATCTGAATATTGGTAAACTTGTCTATCAATCATACACTCAAACAACCATGCATTCATTCCATCCAGATTTTCATATACATACTCCTATGAAATTATTTCCAATTCCATAGCATGACTGATCAATCTCATTTCATTTCTTTTTACATATTGTGTTTGGTCTACTCCTTGCCATTGAACTCTATGTGTGCATTGAAAAGGGGCTCAGTTCTGTTATCCCTTTTCACAGAGGCCTACAGGACTTTAGCAAGTCATGCACATACCCATCATCCTCTTGATGATGAGCAGATCAAGGCACCATTCCTAAATTATTTTTATAATTTAGAGACCATATTTATTTATCTTCTGAGGATTTTATTATCTCTTGAAATGCTTTGCATTCTTTTCCTTTTCTCTCATGGGTCAATAGTTAAGAAACTCCATCAGGGGTTTTAATTAGACATAACAAGCTTTTCATGCAAAAATACTAAATCCCATCCCAAGGTTAATTTATTCAAATCATATTTCTGAAACTTTCATACATATATATCTACAAGAAGTTTTCCTATATCTCACATAATCTGATGAAGCCATACCCCATTTATTTACTTTTATTGAGAACATAGGACATGATTTTTCTTTAAGAAAAACCCATAAAAACATATTAACTATATAGTAGGAACAACTCATCACCTATACATGGTACTGCATTGTTCATACCATTTTAATATAGACTAGGCATAAGCATAAATCTCATTATTCATACTGCCTGCGATTTTTCTTTGATATCCCATTTCTCAGTAAAACATTCAGTTTATTTCTCACATAAAACTGGATCATTAAATCCACTTCTATGATCTGAATACATGTTTGATTACTTATATTTTAAAACAAAAGACTGAAATAATCTTAACAAACCAAGACAGATCAAACCTCCAACCAAAAGTTCAATCAAAATATCACCCATAATTAGCATGCATTTATTCAGAGAATAAGATCAAACTGAAAATCATAATAAGTTTTATACATGAAAATAACTTGGCTGCCCTTAACATGGGCCTTAGTGCCATAAATCTCAAAGTGATTACCACTCACCTTCCTTTGCTTCTCTCCGGGAGTGCTCAGGTCTGAAGGCAATGTGAGTTTATTTTATTTTAATTTTTTTTTGTTTTCTCCCCCTGGACAACTGTTGTCCCTCCCCTAATTTAAATCACTCTGTTAGGGTTTAAATGGAGGAAAAACCCATTCTATCCTTACCTTGCTCAAGGATTAATGTATGCATTTTTATGGCTATAAGTGCCATTTTCTCTTGGTTTCTATTCTCAGTAAAACAGTTGCCTCATTACTTTTCTGTGCACATGCTATTTGCATGATTTCCTTGCACATCATTTTCATGTGACTCGGCCCTATATTTCTTTTTCTCATTTCTTTTGTAAGCTTGATTTTTAGCTAACAAATTTTTATCATCTATCTTGATTTATTTAAAAAATACATTCATACCTATAAATATTACTTGACTAGTTGGTATGCATTTCAATTATTAAAAGAAATTATTTTACTACCCAAATACTTTTCTGGCCATATAAATTTATAGTTTTCATGAGATATGTGTATTTAAAACTCATTCATACCTTAGTTAAATTATTTTTTTCTTCTCATTATTTGTTGAAATATTTATTCCCTTTTGATATTCATTTTCAAATCATTTTATTCTTCAATTATTCTCTATTAACCAATTTTATTATATTATATTTTTTTTCCATTTCAGCATTATTTTTATCTCAAAAATTTTAGGTCTCCACATACTCTCCTCCTAAAAGGAATTGTGTCCCACAGTTATAAATATATTTTTCTTTTCCACTGTGCAAGAGTTTTAATCTTTATCTAAGCAATTTAAAAACTTATGCATCCAGAACTATTCAAATATATATATATATATATATATATATATATATATATGTTTAAATAGTACTCAAATTTATTATAGTTTCAGGCATACCTTTATGTAGAGAATAGATTAGGATATTTATCCTTCATCCTATCTTCAGCCTCCCAAGTGCAATCATTTCCATCTAGACTCCACTGTATTTTAACTAACTTAATTATTTTATTTCTTAATTTCTTCTCCTCTCTAGCCACTATGCCTACTGGTTCCTTCTTATAAACCAGGTTTTCTTGAATTTCAACATGTGTAGGGGATTCAAGAATAGTTTCCTTATTATGCACCCACTTTCTTAATTGAGATACATGAAATACATCATGTATGTTGCTCAATTCCTCTAGCAACTTCAATTTATAAGCCAAAGTTCCTATTCTCTGAACAATTTCATATGGGCCTATATACCTTGGTGATAGCTTTCCAGCTTTGCCAAACCTTAGTATTTTCCTCATGGGTGAAACTTTGAGAAATACATGATCCCCCACTTCAAACTCTACTGGCCTCCTTCTTTTGTCTGCATATGCTTTCTGTCTTTCTTGTGCCACTCTCATTCTTTGCCTCACTAATTCAGCTCTTGCAGAGGTTTCCTTCACATGTTCTGGTCCAAGCAATACTCTTTCACCTACCTCCATCCAACATGCAGGAGATAAGCAAGGCCTTCCATACAAAGCCTCAAATGGAGCCATACCTATGGTGGACTGGTAGCTGTTATTATAAGCAAACTCAGCTAAATAAAGATGATCTTCCCAGTTGCCACCAAAATCAAGTATGCATGCTCTAAGTAAGTCTTCTAAAACTTTATTAACAATTTCAGTTTGCCCATCTGTTTGTGGGTGGTAGGCTGTGCTTAGGCTTAGTTCTGTTCCCATGGCTTCTTGAAAGCTACTCCAAAATCTTGAGGTAAATAAGGTGTCTTTGTCACTAATGATAGTCTTAGGAATACCATGTAATCTCACTATCTCTTTTACAAATAATTGAGCTAGCTTATGAGCATTTCTGTTGGAACTTATAGGGATGAAGTGTGCTGTTTTTGTCAGCCTACCAACCACTACCCAAATACTATCATTGCCTCTTCTTGTTCTTGGCAAACCATCCACAAAATCCATTGAAATGCTTTCCCACTTCCAGGTAGGCACTTCCAAAGGCTGCAGTAAACCTGAGGGTCTTTGATAATCTGCCTTAACTTGTTGGCATGTTAAACAATTTGCCACATATTTTGCCACTGCTCCTTTCATCCCTGGCCACCAGTAATTTCTCTTGAGATCATGGTACATTTTTGTACCACCTGGGTGTATTGTATATTTTGTTTTGTGACATTCATCCATAACTTCTTGCTTCAATTCCTCCATATTTGGTATGCAGAGTTTCCCCTTTTACCTTAAGTAGCCTTTTTCATCTACTTCATAATTTTCTACTGTCATGCCTTGTGACATCATATCTTTCTTCTCCTTTAAATCTGTGTCTTGATCTTGCATTTGTCCTATTTTATCAACCAGAGTTGACCTTAAAGAAATGAGGCTTAGTTTTCCATATTCAGTCATATCACTGTGTGCTTTATCTGATACCTCCATTCCTTCTTTTACTTCTACTTCACTAAGGATTGTCAAATCCTTGAATTCAGTCATCATTAAGTTTGCCAAATTTGCTTGATGCCTACTCAATGCATCTGCCACTTTGTTAGCTTTTCCAGGGGTATATAATATATCAAGATCATAGGCAGCTAGAAATTCCACCCACCTATGTTGCCTCATGTTCAAGTCCTTTTGAGAAAATAAATATTTAAGTGACTTATGATCTGTAAACAATTCAAACTTAGCACCTAATAAATAGTGTCTCCATAGTTTCAATGCATATACTACAGCAGCTAGTTCTAAATCATGTGTAGCATACCTAGTTTCATTTGGCTTGAGTTGCCTTGATGCATATGCTATGACTTTACCATGTTGCATGAGCACTGCCCCTAATCCAGATCCACTAGCATCTGTATAAACCACTAACCCTTCATTACCCTCTGGCACTTGCAAAAGTGGAGCTTCCACCAGTGCTTTCTTTAGTGATGAAAAAGCTTGTTCACACTTCTCTGTCCACACATAGGGTTGCTCCTTTTTAGTTAACTTGGTCAATGGGATGGCTATTCTTGCAAAGTCTTTTATAAACCTTCTATAGTAGCCTGCCATTCCCAAAAATGATCTCACCTCAGTCACTGATTTGGGTCTACCCCATGACTGCACTGCTATCACCTTAGTTGGATCTACACTAACTCCTTGTTGTGATACTATATGCCCCAAAAACTTTACTTCATTTTGCCAAAATGTACATTTAGAGAATTTGGCCTTTAAATCATGTGTCCTCAGTCTAGACAAAACCAGATGCAAGTGTTTTGCATGATCCTCCTCTGATTTTGAAAACACTAATATGTCATCAATGAAAACAACCACAAATTTGTCTAGAAAGTCTCTAAATGTCCTATTCATTAAATCTACAAAATAGGATGGTGCATTTGTCAATCCAAAAGGCATTACCAAGAATTCATATAAGCCATACCTTGTATTGAAAGCAGTGTATTTAATACTCTCCTCTTCAACCTTCATTTGGTAAAATCCAGAGGCTAAGTCTAGTCTTGAGAAAATCCTTGCTCTATTCAATTGATCGAATAGATCATCAATTCTGGGGAGTGGGTATTTGTTCTTGATGGTGACTTTATTTAGTTCTCTATAATCAATACACATTCTTAGTGTACCATCATGCTTTTTCACAAATACAACTGGAGAACCCCAGTTTGAACTACTAGGCCTTATGAAGCCTCTAATTCTTCCAACTGTTGCTTTAATTCTACTAATTCCTTTGGACCCATTCTGGTAGGCTTTTTGATGATAGGACTTGATCCTGGGATCAGCCTTATTTGAAATTCCACTGGTCTATTTTTTGGAATTCCTACAACTTCCCCAAAAACATCTGGATATTCATTCACTACTTTTTGGTCTTCTAAGGTCAATTCCTCTTCAGTCATACTCCATATTTGATTAAGGCAATTTGTTTTGGCTACTTCACTCATGACTATGATATTTTTACCATTTTCTGTTTTCAAGGAAATTGTAAAATTTTCTAAATTCAAAATTGCTTTGAATTTACTCAACCAATCTACTCCTAGAATAATTCCTATTCCAGGATATTTTAACACAAACAAGTCAGATTTAAACATATTTCCTCCTATGTTTAATTCTACTCCCAAACATTTTAATCCTAGCAGAAAAGAGCTACCTAGTGGGCTTTGAATAAACAAGGGTTTTTCAACTGTGTTGTATGTGAGAGCTAATTTATCCACTATGTCTTATGATATCAGAGAATGTGTAGCTCCAGTGTCATATATAACTGTGATTGGGTAATTTTTAATTAGAAGTATACCTTCCAATTGTCTAAAGTTTCCCACTGCATTTGCCTTTTCCTTGGCTTACAGTGCTCCTACCCTTGCCCCTTTCTTGAATTCTGGGCAGTTCCTCTTAATGTGACCTTCTTTCCCACAGTTGTAGCAGCTGAATGGTGCTTTCTTAGCTGCTTGACACCTATTGCTCATGTGTCCTTCCTTGCCACAATTGTAGCAGGTAACCTTCTTCATAACCTCCCCAGTGGCTGCTCCTTCAACTTTCTTGTCTACATTCTTCTTGTCATAAGGATGTGATCTATTCTTCCCTTTCTTTTGATTGTTAGTTCTCATGTTTCTGAACTTTTCCCTTGCATTGTCATGTTGTTCAAAAGAAAGAGTAAGATCTATGACTTGATCAAATGTTCTGTCTTTATATGGTAGCATTGCTCTACTCAAACCAGCATTGAGTCCCTGAATGAACCTTGAATTCTTTGATTCTTCATTCCCTATGAGCATAGTTCCATACTTGGACAAACTCTCAAATTTTTGAGTGTATTCAGTCACACTCATTGGTCCTTGCCTCAACCTTATAAATTCCTCAAGCAATGTTGCCTTAGCTGTTGCTGGAACAAACCTTGCCTCAAGCATCTCCTTGAATTGATTCCATGTTATCTCATCTTCTGGCCTTCCTGTGATAATTACTTCCCACCAATCTAGTGCTGCTCCTTTGAGCCTTCTTGAAGCTATCTGCCTTTTTCTTTGATCATTAATTTGCATGTCTGCAAATATTCTTTCTAAAGTTCTCAACCATGTCTGCACACCCATAACCCCTTCAGCGCCTTCAAAGTCCTTGCCTCCTAGGTTTGAGAATGTCTTCAATAGCTTAGCTAATTCCTCATGAGGATTTTCTTCCCTGTGCACTGCTCCTTCTCTAAAGGCCCTCACCAAATCTTGCAAATTAAGCATTGGTGTTGTATTGGAGGGTCCTGCTCCATGACTTGGTGGTCTTCCTACCATGATTTGCTATACAATTTTTACATAACTATTTAGTTTAATTTGTAACTTAATTATTTCAGTAACCTCATTTATACTGAAAATAGTGTGATGTATTTAGTCTCATAAGATTTTATTCTGATAAGAGAATCTGATCTTTATTTCTGCTATGTTTAATAACATAGCTCTGATACCAACTGAAGTGACCCTCTACTTATTCAATTATTTTTAATGAATTTTCTGTTGAGTTTTTTTTTCCATATATATATCTATATATATATATACTTCAATGGATCACTTCCCTTTAATCATTTTTTCCCAGGATTCCTTATTTTACCAATATAAAAATATCAGTATATGAAATTAGATTAGATCATTTATATATATGAAGATATATAGATGACTCTTTGCCTATCAGAGTAATTGAAGTTGGCAAAGGAATTTAATTACACCTTATTTCTCATATTTCAGAATTTTTGGTGTCACATAGCCCTTCTTTTCTTGATTTTCTTACTTAAAACTCAGGCTTGATTATAAGATCAAGTAATAACATTTTTCTTATTTTTTTTCTTGCTTTTCTTCTCAATTGTTTAATTCCTGGATTTAAAGCTATATATATTTAGATTCTGGGATTTTGTAATTTGATACTTATTGTTCTATGCTAAATGAGAGGGTGTTTAAAATAGCTCATTCCTTCTAGTTTGGGCCGGGGTTCATAATTCATAATTAAACAAATTTGTGTATTAGATAAAGATACTCATATATTAATTTTGTTATTTTGCAGGAATCATATGAGTGATCAAGAAACAAATTGGGTAGAAGACCAAGCAGAGAGGACACCATCCATTTAGGCAGGGTACAAATGCAACACACATACTGCACTAAGACTTAGCATATATTTGGAGACAAAATGATTTAAACTAAGTTACAAATTAAATTAATACAAATTCTCAGGTGAACTCATCTGGTAGACAACTAATGTTCTTTTAATATTGAATGGTAGTATCTAAGGTGTTGTTAAGTGATGGACATGCCTATTGCAAACAGGACTACTAGTTATTTAATCAGCCTCAAGTTGGTCATGACCAAATGCATCCAGACTTGAGTCATGTACCTAAATAGTGAGATATGTTGAACATAGTGCTGTGAGAACTACAAGTAATATAAAAATGCATATGGATCTACTTCACAAATCAATGCAAGCTTCTACTGTAATTTAAATGCCTAAACTAAGAATTAGGGGTTTCATTTTCAGGCTTGACATATACTTATATCAATTATAAGCCATGATCATGCATTTCTGATTAACTCAGTTTTGGTTCAACTCAGACTTTAGAAGATTTACTGAATGTCTATATTCCTTTATTTCTATAATTATTTCTACTTTGCCTTTTTTTTAGAACTAATCAGACATTACCAAGGGAGACATGGTCACATATCAAATTATATGACATGATCCCCTACATCATACTTCACCAGAGATTATCCAGATCAGTCATTTAAAACAGAAACCAATAAACACATATATGTAATACAAAAGCTTCTACATATTCTTCACTCAGAAAGATAAGCACATATCAATCCAGAAAAATACTTAAACATAATGAAGTTTTGCTTAGCCTAATTATTACAATATTTCTGCCAAGTTCCTTAAGCATTCTAAATGCAAGTAGGTCTTCAAGTATCCATGCTAACAAGTTTCTTATGCTTCCTTTCCTGCAGCAACATCTAGAGCTGCCTCAATAAAAATGAGACACCCCAAATGTTACAAAGCAACAAATAGGGTCAGAAATAAATTTCTGGTATGAGTGAAATCACATGTTAAACATTTTGTAAATTCTTAATGCTACAGAGAAAACATATCAGTTTAATGAGAACTAATTCATACTAAAATCTGAATATTGGTAAACTTGTCTATCAATCATACACTCAAACAACCATGCATTCATTCCATCCAGATTTTCATATACATACTCCTATGAAATTATTTCCAATTCCATAGCCTGACTGATCAATCTCATTTCATTTCTTTTAACATATTGTGTTTGGTCTACTCCTTGCCATTGAACTCTATGTGTGCATTGAAAAGGGGCTCAGTTCTGTTATCCCTTTTCACAGAGGCCTACAGGACTTTAGCAAGTCATGCACATACCCATCATCCTCTTGATGATGAGCAGATCAAGGCACCATTCCTAAATTATTTTTATAATTTAGAGACCATATTTATTTATCTTCTGAGGATTTTATTATCTCTTGAAATGCTTTGCATTCTTTTCCTTTTCTCTCATGGGTCAATAGTTAAGAAACTCCATTAGGGGTTTTAATTATACATAACAAGCTTTTCATGCAAAAATACTAAATCCCATCCCAAGGTTAATTTATTCAAATCATATTTCTGAAACTTTCATACATATATATCTACAAGAAGTTTTCCTATATCTCACATAAATCTGATGAAGCCATACCCCATTTATTTACTTTTATTGAGAACATAGGACATGATTTTTCTTTAAGAAAAACCCATAAAAACATATTAACTATATAGTAGGAACAACTCATCACCTATACATGGTACTGCATTGTTCATACCATTTTAATATAGACTAGGCATAAGCATAAATCTCATTATTCATACTGCCTGCGATTTTTCTTTGATATCCCATTTCTCAGTAAAACATTCAGTTTATTTCTCATATAAAACTGGATCATTAAATCCACTTCTATGATCTGAATACATGTTTGATTACTTATATTTTAAAACAAAAGACTGAAACAATCTTAACAAACCAAGACAGATCAGAACTCCAACCAAAAGTTCAATCAAAATATCACCCATAATTAGCATGCATTTATTCAGAGAATAAGATCAAACTGAAAATCATAATAAGTTTTATACATGAAAATAACTTGGCTGCCTTTAACATGGGTCTTAGTGCCATAAATCTCAAAGTGATTACCACTCACCTTCCTTTGCTTCTCTCCGGGAGTGCTCAGGTCTGAAGGCAATGTGAGTTTATTTTATTTTAATTTTTTTTTGTTTTCTCCCCCTGGACAACTGTTGTCCCTCCCCTGATTTAAATCACTCTGTTAGGGTTTAAATGGAGGAAAAACCCATTCTATCCTTACCTTGCTCAGGGATTAATGTATGCATTTTTATGGCTATAAGTGCCATTTTCTCTTGGTTTCTATTCTCAGTAAAACAGTTGCCTCATTACTTTTCTGTGCACATGCTATTTGCATGATTTCCTTGCACATCATTTTCATGTGACTCAGCCCTATATTTCTTTTTCTCATTTCTTTTGTAAGCTTGATTTTTAGCTAACAAATTTTTATCATCTATCTTGATTTATTTAAAAAATACATTCATACCTATAAATATTACTTGACTAGTTGGTATGCATTTCAATTATTAAAAGAAATTATTTTACTACCCAAATACTTTTCTGGCCATATAAATTTATAGTTTTCATGAGATATGTGTATTTAAAACTCATTCATACCTTAGTTAAATTATTTTTTTCTTCTCATTATTTGTTAACATATTTATTCCCTTTTGATATTCATTTTCAAATCATTTTATTCTTCAATTATTCTCTATTAACCAATTTTATTATATTATATATTTTTTTTTCATTTCAGCATTATTTTTATCTCAAAAATTTTGGGTCTCCACATGAAGTTTTGTCTATTTTGAAACTTAATAGGGATGTGAGCCAAACGTTCCCTTAATTATATCTCAAACAACTAAGGACTTTGCACCCATTTAGCGGGAGCGTTATAAGAGTTGATGAAGTGTTTAGATTGATACAAATAGATGTATTCGATCGTAAGTCTATTAATACCAAAACGGTTCCACATACTTCGTCATATTCACCGATGAGTTATCATAAACATAAACATGTGTATTTGATATGCATGTATATATCTATGATAAGCTCATAGACTATAAAATGAAAGTAAATAGTATAATGTGGAAGATAAATGGTTCAATTTGATCGAATAGGTGTGTATATTGGAAAGAGTTTCGTATGTATCTAATATGAATAAAGATTCAAAGGTCACTTCTCTCTATAATACATAATGACATATTAATAAGGAGTAATCAAATTTTGTTGGACAAAGCATGATTAATGACGAGTGAAGTTGAGTTAAACTCTTTCAATAACGTGTGTACTTAAGAGTAGTACATAAGGTTAAAATTAATATAATCCAAAGAATAGTTTACAAAACCATATATGATAAGGGTTTATAAACCACTACATATCATAGGCCAAGGAGTTGGCAGATTGTGCAAGTCAAAAGACTGTACATAATAATTGTACGTAAGGGATCTTGTATGAATCATCCCAAGAGAATTTTGAAAACGATAGTCATTAGATGACTCATTTTATGTTGTGAACATAAATATATTGTGAACTAATGCAAAATTAATTTTATACAAGGCAATTTATAAAATGCTTATGAATGTCTATTCAGTTGCACTGAGAAACAACTGTTGTTTCAACAAATACCAACTTCGTATTAAAGGAATTTATTTAAGAAATTATTTGTATAAAATGAATTTTGATACGATCCAATGATAAAATTAGTTACAAGGGATGAAAGACAAAATCTAAATGAGCATAAATACATTAGAACGTCTAATGAGTATTCTTGTACATTAAAGAGAAACTATGAGTTTATTATCAATGTAACGCCCCGATATTTTCAACCATTCGCATCCATACATGTCGATTTTAATTGCTCAAAATATCATATTGTTAATTTAAATTTGGCAAAACTCGGTATATACAGTAAATAAATAATCACAGAATCACAGACCCAGAGTAATATAACAATAATGCAGCGGAAACAAAGAATAGTAGTTCATGAAGCTACTATATATATAATAGAGTTAAACAAGATACAACAGAAGTCACGAATACATAGATGTCTCAATACAATAGTCAAATACAAAAATTTGAATACATCACTGGAATCAACTGAATAACTGAAAACTGGATAGATAGTTGGATCTCCAAGCGAAACTCCAACTCCAAAGGTGAGTCTCGAATACTGTATCACTCAGTCTGACCCGAGCGTAAAGCAAAACACAAAACACTCGAGTCAGGATTAACATTCTTATATCAATAAATCCAACTCAAGTGAAATATCAACTGAAATACAAGTAACTCAAAGGATGTTTGGTATAACCATCCTCTAAGGATCCGTTAAACTATCTACTAAGTAGTAATACACTATTATAATATGTCTATAGTAAAGTAAACTTACTTTTAAATAGCGTTAAGGCTTTACATTTTCCACCTTAACACATAATAGTGCCAATAGTTTATACAGTACCTGCGTACCTCCTGATCGGGAGGCTATGAGAAGATACTCCATAGGTACGACACAAATAGAAACTCGTAGTAAAGCTCGATATGGTAGGTGACACGGCACAACGAGGCAATGCCAGGGTAGATATACCAATTACGCACACGGGCTGGTGGAAACGCATAGCAGCCAGTACCGCCCACCTCGGAACAAACTCCCAATCAAAATCGAAGCGTGGCCACCAAAACAATCACAAAGTAATAGAATGGTATCGAAGAAATGTGTCCGATCAGAGGTGCTACCTCATTGGCCCGAGATCGCTCCTGTTTTAGCCACCTTAAGCCAACTCACGGAAGTCGGGTCCACGTTCATACCTCAATAGGATCGCTGCCACCATCCTACTTCATTCTGGAATCTCCACCGCGTACATGGTTGTCAAAGTGGTTTTCGGTATCAACAGAGAGTATGCCCATATCCGATCTCGGTCTCTTTGCCAACCAATCATTATTATAACACTGCGGTCATTTCAAAATAATTTATGCTTCAAAACCAAAATATCATTTTCATTTCAAAAAAAACAAATCAATACGATATCATTTCCATTTCAAATATATTCACTTCCAAAACCATAGTACTTTCAAAGATATAATACTTTCGAAACCAAAATAATTTGAAATAATAATACTTTGGAAATCATAATACTTTGAAATTCATAACTTTGGAAATCATAACCCTTTGAAATCATAACATTTTGGAATTCATAACACTTTCCTCTTAAACAGTTTAGATATTAAAATTTTATATATAATAAAATAGTTTATAAAATAAAAATAGTTTATAAAATAAAAATAGTTTATATAAAATAGTTATAAGTTAAAATAGTTTATAATAAAATAATTTATATTAAAAATGATTTATATTAAAATAGTTTATATTTAAAATAATTTATAAAGTAAAATATAAATAGTTTTGGATATAGTTTAAAAATACTTTATATAATAAAATAGCTTCCTCAAATTTCACAAATCGATTCAAATCAACTCGAATTCCAAAATTCAATTTTAATTCAATCTCAATTCATAAATTTCAACTCAATTCAGTTACTTCATAAACCATTTCAAATTATCGATTTCAAATATAGATTTGAACCACAAAATAAACCATTTCAATTTCAATATATTTCAAAGCTTTATATATTCAATATTTCAAAACTAATTCGATAATTCCATATATATATATATATATATCAAATTCACTTTACTATTATTTTAGTTTTGAAATATTCACTCAATAAATCCAATATCATTTAAATACAACTTCAATTTACAAATTTAAATAAACAGAATATCCCATTTAAATTTTATATAAGTTTGAAATATTCATTTAAGTCACTTTTAATCAAATTCAAGTTATAAAACATATCTTTAAATTTCAATTTTTTTTAATAAATTTCAAATCAAACTTCTTTAAGTATAATTCTTAAATAAATAAAATTTCAAATCAATTTCAAATTTATCTTTCCAACCTAAATCATTATAAACTCTATATTTGAAAATATATATATTAAATAAATACTTAAACAAATTAATATCAACTTTATTATATCAACTTTAATAAATATTTAAAAATCAATATTTATTAAAACCATATATTTCTTTTCAAAACCATAGAAATCATTTTCAAAATATTTATATATAGAGAGACCAACGGTGTTTGTATATAATTCTCTACCCTATGGTCAAGTGATACGGATATTTATCATTTCAATCTGCAATTTAAAATATATATGGGTATATATTTTTTCAACCCGCAATCCCAAATTCAATTCAATGAAAATCGCTTGGGTTTATCATTTCAACCCATAACGATTTCCCCTATTCTACAGATCGTTCGGGTATGTATCATTTCAACCCATAGTGAATTCTATACTAACAGGGAACTTGCAGAGTGATAACAGATATGATAATAATATAACCACAGTAACATGCATATATCATCAGTGATAAATAACAGATATTGGTGTCAGATGTCACAAATGAACAGATACATATAATGGCATATATATAAAAATGTAAATAACTAGCAGCAGCATATTTCAATTGTCATTTCAATTGAAATCAAATTTAATAAATATAAGAACGTTAATCGTGAGTGATCGCTCACCTTTCGAGGCTAGAGAGAACAGGAGATGACACAGATACGCATACAGATACGGACACTGAAATTGAGTTACGAATCCAAGCACGAATTCGATGATCAAAGCTGATAACAAGGAATAGACGAAATCAAATCAGAATTGGATCGATGGTGATAAATGGTATAAGTGAATATATATATATACTGTAAAATCATATTCTCAATTCAACACATTTTAATATATATATATATATATATATTTCAAAAATCGTTGTTTAAATCAAACACATATATTAAAACCAAATATATATACATACTTCAACAGCAATTTCTTTCAAAAACATAGCTTGATACCGAAATATGTAAAACTTTAAATATACACATATATATATTCTTTAAAACATATTATTTAAATAAACTCGCTTACATATTAACAGCGTATATATAAACTTTATAATATAACAACAACTAAAATTAAAGGTAAACTCAACAGTTCACATTGGAGTTAAGATATACACAATCTATTTCTTTCTTACTGAAAAGTAAATTTACATATTATACAAATAGATATATAAACTGTAATATATAACAACCTATATAACAAACAGAGAAATAGAACATATATATATACTTTCTTTTATAAACAGAACTTATAAGCTGAAGTCAATATACCAAATAAAATATAGTACAGTATACTTAAACAAACAGAGCTTATAAAATCACACGCAACACATACATTCTGAAATTTAAATCAATAGCTATAATAACTTTTATACATATACTTTCTTCCAGTTATAATATACTGTATATAACCATACATTGCATAAATATATATATATATAACAATTATAAACTATTGAATATTAACTTACTAATATATATATACCAAATATATTCACCTCAAAAATTCTGGAAATAAGCGTATTCCTGCAGACTGAACAAAACTCACGCAACTACATATATAATAACTAACAGATAGTTTGAAATCTATTTAAAATATTAATGTAAATAAGGAGCCTGGGAAAAATCAGATTCTTTGATACACCTTTGTACATAAATTATGCATTGTAAATATACATATTAAAAACAAATCAGAAATTGTCAAACGTACAAATGCTTCTAGGAGCATATATATAAAACTAGTATACAGACAACAGATCCTAGTTAAAATACTATATACATTTTAGAACCGAATTCCTATATACAATATATAATCTAATATGTATATACAAACTAGATGCTTGTGAATAAACATGTGCAGACCATATTCCTAAACAAATATACTTAAATATATATCTATATATATACAGGAACTAGCTTTATAAAAGTACTTTTATGGATGAGTTTATAACAACAGCTATATATATATTACATATATATTACCTAGAGAAAAATAGAATGGAGGCTAGGTAATGGAAGAGATGAAGGAAAAGGGCAGCGTGACTTGGTGTTCGGCTGTCGCAAGGCGGAGTAGCAGAGGCCGAGGGCGGAGCAAGGGGAAATGAAAGGCGGTTGTGTCGGGTGGTGTGCTTGTGGTCATGGCGTGGTGCTGAGGAGGGGAAATGTGGGTTCTGGCCGAAGTTTTGGGACGGTGAAAGGTTGTAGGCACGGATGCGATGGGGTCTAGTGGTCTTCGAGGCTGGGTGGAGCGGTGAAGAGATGGTGGTGGTCGGCTATTGGAGATGAGGAGGTGATGGGTGGATGTAGGATTCGGTTGCGTGGTGACAGCCGTGATTTTATTTTGGAGATGGAGGATCTGGAGGGGAAAAGAAAGTGGGTAATGAGCATTGGCAGGAAATCAAAGGAAAAATGCAGAGTTTATAATATTACATTCTTTCACGGTTGGAGACAGAAAGAACAGAAGATAATGCGAACCAGTTCTAAATTGAAATGGGAAAAAATAACGTCGGGAAGGGAAGAGTCAAGCATTGGTTTCTGAAAATAAATGTTAGCGACTTCTCGAATCTCTCACGTTGGAAAAATCAAAAGTCTCAGAGAAGATAAAAGGTCCAGAATTGATACCGATATGGTGAATCGTTTTTCGCGGCTTCGCCGCGTACCGAACACCAAAATGTACAAACGAATATACTGCAGAGATCAACATGACGAGACGATCAAAACGGTATACAGATATCAGTGGTACGATCATCCGATCAAAAGTCGATACGGACACTGATATACGTTGCTATCCCGTACGGAAAAATCCAAACGGAGCTAGAACCATCCGAATTTCGTGAAACGAATTACGCAGTCTTAGTCAGAGTGTTCTAAATAAATTTTCTCATGTTGACATATTTAGGTTTCGGAACACTTTTATTATCATCAATTTTTAACTGATATAAATTGAAATAGAATTACATAATAAAATAAACTTTCATATTATCGGATGGAAAATTTCCATTTGATATGTTTAGATAGACGTAATCCAAAAATGAATTTTTATTTCAAAATTTTATTATTTAAAATTTCACAAAAATTCATTTAAATATATTAATAAAACCACTAAAATTTTCGGGTCGTTATAATCAATGTCAAGAATAAATAATCCTCGGTTGTTTAATTAAACCATTAATAGTGTTGACCCTATAATATAGTACGATCCGCAAATCCAAAATAGATTCCAAGTACATTATCAAATATGATTTTGATAGTTGTATCCGAAGAAATATGATCCATTAGCCACAAATGTGTTTTAAGAGAAAGACAAATGCAGTTGGAATATAGTGAGCCACATTAATAAGAATAATACAATGAATTTTAATTGTTGAAATCAACATAATCGATTCACCATGCGATGTTCTCAAGTTGGTTCGGATTCTACTCACAAAATTATTGCATGGTATGACTTTATGTTTTGGTACATATGTGTTAATACAGAAAATTCTAAATTATGCTTAGAGTAAATTGTTTACACATAATAACCAAAGTGTCTCGAAGTCAGTGAGATCAATATTGAGTTTGTGGGTTTTCAGATATGATCCGAGAACGGATACGAAAGTACCATTCAAAAAAACATCGAAATTGAAAATGGGTTTTGCTTGAAATATCAAATAGTTTGATCATTAATCAAAATGCAGAGATAGCGTGTTTTCATAAAAAAGAACATTAAAAGGTACATAGATATTTCTAAACTATAAGTAAACACACTGCTGATTGTCAACAATATACCTATGTTAAAATTAGCTTTAATTGTTTTAGTATTCGACGTTGGATCTATAAATGAGGTCACTTTAAGTATAAAAGATATTAGGAATGTCTCAAACAATATCCTAGGACACCTTGTTAAAATGTTTGATACCAAACATGTAAGATGGATTCCTTATGCATTGGCACTAGGAATTACCATACATGTTATGTTGTCTATGATGTCATGATTTGTTTATGTATTTGATATATGAAGCAAATATCAAATCCAAATAGATATCACTAAATGGTTGTTTGAGGTGTTCTTGTGTTTTCATGAAATACTAGAAACGGTTTATAGAAACAACGAACTCTTTATGAAGGGTGTTCGGACTCAAACTTCATATGATATTGAGTATAATATGTCAATAATAGATTCAAGTGAAGAATCTTTAAGTTGGAAAATTTTCAATTAGAAGAGATTGTGGGTGATTCAATGTAAAGGCTAAGTACGTTGACTTTAATAGGGCCACAATAAAAGTAATGTATATATAGTAAATGCATAAATTTATAACTGAGCCGAGGGTGATTCCAAATATTGAGAATCCGATAACATTGTCATATGATGACAATGTCGTGATATAGGTTGCAATAGAACTTAGAGTTCACTAAAAGTCAAGAGACATACTCCGAATTGTTCCACATGATAAAACAGTTTATCAGCGTCGGGGAGAGTTGATTGACAAAGTAGATAATTGAAGCATAATAGCATACCCATTAACCGAGGGACTGATCCAATTGGTTTTTAAGGAAATCGATTTAAGAAGTTGGAATAAGATTCCATAATTTGCCACAAGTACAAGTAGGAGATTGGTAGAGTTAGGGGTAAGCTCTAGGGGCAATTATGTAATTTGTTACACATATCTAACTCGATTACCAATCTTGTTCAAAATAAAAATTGTTTCCTTTCTATTATTTACCTGATATAATGTGTTATATTAATTATATAAATAATTTAATTAAAAGTATATCCATAAATGGTATATTTTATGATAGTAGTTACGAAGTATTATAACCATAAGTAATTTATCATAATGAAATTAAACATACCATTTTAAATATTCCCAGTCATGATGTATCAAGACTGGATATTAATGAATCCATTGAGACTAGAGTATGTAACACACTCCAAATGTTGGGCAATGTATTACTCATGACTGTTGGGGGCCAAGAGTTTACATACTGATAGTTATTGTATAATTATTGAATGACTCACTTCGATAATTTTCTATTGGTTAATATAACTAAGGTCAAACACAAAATATCGATGTAACCAAATTACACAGTTCTCTTGACTTGAGAATACTATTGATCTTTAATGTGAAAGCTCCGCTTTGACTATAGTTAAATCATGGTATGTCACCCATCAAACGACTATAGTTAGTTTGAGTGAAAGCATTGGAAGTGAAACACTATTCAATATAGGATTCTTCTCCTAAATTACATAAGGTTAGTATCACGATCAACTGAAGTCAACTCAAAGTCAAAGTCTCTGGCCAGAGCATTTCGGTTAATAATAATTGTTACTATTGAACCAAGGACTTTATGTTTGGACTATAGAGTTGAATGTGGACAATATTGAAATTTTGACCATTACTAAATTCCATAAGTACAAAGTGATATAGCTTTGACAAAGAGAATTGGTGTAAATAAAAGTCACAATCAAGTAATGCATAATAAAGTAAAATTGGATTTTACCGAAACCAAGTAAGCTATAAATTTGATCAAATTTCCACACCACCTGTTAAGTGACGTGTGAACGTTAATATTCAAATAGTTTAATATTAATCGCTGACCAAATTTACACCTAATGGATCACACAACCGAAATGTAGAATACTCCTTAGACCAAACGATTTAATTAATTTGTAACTGTTATAAATTAATTAAAGTAATTAATATTTATGAAATTTTAATTATAAAATTTTATTTTGATTTAATGAAAAGATATTAATATATTTATAATAGTTATAATTATATTAATCAATATACGATATCGATACGCGTTTAAATTGGATTTAAATGCAGAATATTTTGTCGAGCTTTAAATGGATTTGAAGCCCATGTGGGGGCTGACTGGTTTGGCCATAATGGAGCAATAAAGAGGTGGCTATGTGTGGGTTAGAAGGATTTGATTTGGATGGTTAAGATAGAAAAGAAATAGTAAGAGATAAAGAAGGATCTAGATCCTAATTTGTCTCTAAACTCTCCCATATATAAACATCTCAAATCATACTTTTGAGTACTTTTGAAGCCTCTATCTAATCCCCACTTCTGGCCAAAATCCAAAGCTCGAACGACTCCTTCCCAAAGTCAAATAAAAACAAAAAATAAATTTATTTGATAGTTGGTGATCACCAGTTCAAGGATTAGCACTCTAGTGGATTAGATATCGGTTCAAGGAGCAAATCTCATCGTCTTAGGGTGTACTTACAGGCATTAGACATATGGTACATTTCTAATATAATTTTAAATATTAATACTATCATAGAATGCATATATCATTTATATATTATTGTTAGTTAGGAGATAATTCCAATATATTAATATATTATCACAATAAGGTTAGTTGTATGTTTATCTACTAGTATATTTGATAGTTGTATGTTTATATATTCTTTTATATTATCACAATAAGGTTAGTTGCATCGAAAAAAAGCTTTTTTACTTTTTTAATGGCCTTTGTTCCCACCATACTGCTACCCATCCTTTCAAACATCCCGCCATATATTCCTCTCTTGTCACCTCATGTACCACCCTTCCCTGAACCACCGGATCCTATCCCTCCTCCTCCTTCCACTGACCCTGTCCCTCCTCCACCTACCGCTGTCCCTCTTTCTGTTCCAACCAACTCCTCTCTTTGTCACTTCAATCCTTCTTCTCCCCTTGCTCCCTCACCGCCATGGAATTCCCTTTTCAAGGCTAAACCACGCAATGCAGGGTAGTACTGTCCAATACAAGTTCCACTGGTTTTTTATGGTGATGTCATGGTACCACCTGAGAATGTAATTAAAGCAGGCAATGAAGTTTGGGGCGACTATTTGGTAGGATTTTTTTCTTGATAAAACTCTATCGTATCTCACTATAATTGCACACCTAAAGAGAGTATGGAAATTAAAAGGTTCAATATCAGTTAAATCTGATGGATTTTTGTTCCTATTCAATCTGTCTTGTGATGAAGATAGAAGGAAAATTATTGCGTCCGATCCAATAATCATGAGGAACAAATTATTCATAGTTAAACAATAGGATCCAGCTGTAGAAAATAGTTGCAGTACGATTAAATCTGTTCCGGTGTGAGTTAAACTTTCAAATATCCCATTATAATCATGGTCTCACTTGGGCATTAATTGGCTGGCTTCAAGACTGGGTAGGATTCTATGTATGGATGAGCAGACAGAAAGATTGGAAAGAATAGGATATGCTAAATGTATGGTTGAAATATCACCGACAGTGGAATTGTTGGACGAATTTTCAGTGAGGTTGCTTAATGGTTCTGAGCAGATAGTGAAAGTAGAGTACTTATGGAAGCCAGAAATTTGTATATGTTGTAATGAGTTTGGCCATATGACAGAAAATGTATGAAAGAAAAACTAATTTATGAAGAGAATGGAAGGTTAGAGGAGGAGAAAGCAAAAGAATACAAGGAAAAGAAATGTGAAAATGAGACAGTTAAAAGGGTATTTAAAAATAGGCAGGTGTGGGAAAAAGTTGATCATAAGGGAGAAAAAATGAAAAGTTTAATGGATGGAAATATGCAAAATGAAAATGATCAAAATGAAGTAGTAGCCAAACAAAGGAAGCAATTAAGATAAAGCCAGCTGATGTTCTTGTGAATAATGATAAAGTCAACAACACTCAAAAAACAATTGAAGAAGAACCCATCTGTACAAGTAACATATTTCAGGTGTTGATGAATGGAAATAAGGCTGAAACATGCTATGAAATCAGTGATAATGAAGATCAAGGAGAGGAAGGAGAAATCATAAGTAAAGAGCAGTCAGACTTGAATGTAAATGAAGCAAATGTGCTCACGACCTTTAATGTGCACACTGACACAAAAGTGCAAGCTAATGACAAGTATCAAGGAAGAACTCCTCAAACAACAAGTGAACCACAAGCAGACTCGAATACAACTCGAAGCACAGCCTAAAGAACACATGTACCTGACTCACATTTCTGTGAAGTACTGGAAAAGCAAATAATGCAACTGTTCCTGACAATGCAAGAAGCTCCCACCACCATCAATGATCATTCCTCCCCCGCTGCTCCTTTCTACACTTTTTTTGGTACTATGCTTGGCTGGACCACACCACCCCCATCACCAAAGATTACTCGTCCCATTACCATAACAGAAAAGAAAACGAATAAGGGACCTAATCTAAATATTGCTGAAAACACTCACCATGCCTCGGGAAAGAGGGGATCTCCTTCAACAAGGAGCATTAAAATGTAGTTCATCAATCCTTGAAGTATACTAAATGATGTAGAACTATGCAATATGGAATATTATAGGAGCTCATTCCCAAACAAAGCTTGACCAAGTTAAACATCTGATCTACCACTATAACATATCACTTTTTGCAATTCTAGAAACAAAACTGAATAAACTCCTAATTATCAAAGCAGCCAAGCACATCAATCCAGCATGGACTCTCAACCATAATCTGAATGAAGCATATTATGGTAGAATTATGGTTATCCATGACCCATCAGTAATGTCTTTGACTACTGTTCTATCAACAGATCAAGTAATACACTTCCAAGTTTCTCTGAGCAATATCAATACTTCCTTTTATTTATCCATAATTTATGCACACAATTCAATGAACACAAGACAATCTCTTCTTGACCTTCTTCCTGCCTTCAGGAAAAATACACATCCCTGGCTTGTCTTTGGGGATTTCAACTGTTGTCTTAACTTGCATGACAAGCAAGGTAGGACCTCCTTCTCCCTAAAGATATTCTCCCACTCAACAATGCAATATCTGAATCATGTCTACTGCCAATTCCAAGAACTGGTGTTAGGTTCTCTTGGAATAACAGAAGCAGATTTGGTATCAGAACCTTCATAACCATAGATCACTCCTTTGCAAATTACCAAGCCTTAATTTCATGGCCAACCATGTCATCCTTTCTACCCCGGCCTGTTTTATCAGACCATTCACCAAAAATTTTTTCCTCTGGACAAAAGCCTTTAAAGGAAAAAAAGCTTCAAACTTTATAATACTTAGGTCCATGAACCTGAGTGTACTGGTATTATACAAAATGCTTGGGCTCAAAATTTTAATGGAAACCCTATGTTTGTCTTTTGCGGGAAATTAAAAGCAACAAAAACTGCTTTAAGAGCATGGGCTAAAGACAAGTTTGGTGATGGCTCCTTGAAATCAACAAGTCTTAGACAAAAACTCAAAGAAGCTCAAGATTACACGATGACCAATCCTACTAGTATTGAAGCTGCTGGTGCAGAGAAAAAATATTTTGAGGAGCTAAATGAAGCATTAAGTACTGAAGGGAAAATGAGGAGTCAACAACTGAGACAAAATGGGTTAGTGAAGGGGATAACAATACTTCTTTCTTTCATGCTGCAATAAAGGTTAAACAAGCTAGAGAATAGATCAATACCATATATGATGAATTTGGAGTCCTACATACATCCCCTCATGAAGTTGACAATGCTCTTATCAACTACTACAAAAAAATATTTGGAAACTCTAATAATTTCATCCCAAACATTGATGAACTAACTCAAATACAACTGCCAAGAGTGCAACCTGATGAAGCTGCCAATCTAGTCAATAAAGTCACCAACCAGGAAATAAAAGAAATTCTTTTCTCCATGAATAGGAATTCCAGTGGAGGCCCAGATGGATTCAATGTTCAATTCTTTATCCACAGTTGGGACACAATCAAGTCTGAATTTTTTAAAGCTGTTCATAACGTTTTTGATAAATTCAAAATGCTAGGGGAAGTCAATGCAACTAATCTTGTTCTCATACCAAAAATACATCATTCCACTTCTGTAACTTCTTTTAGGCCAATATTATGCTGCAATGTGATGTATAAGTGCATTTCAAAAATTTTACCTATCATACTTGCTAAAGTTCTTAACAGAATCATATCCAATAACCCATCTGCATTTCTTCCTAAAAGAAGTATCCTTGAAAATGTCATGCTAGCCCATGAGTTACTCATGGGGTATGGTCGAGCTCAAGCTACCCAAAATGCCATGCTCAAACTAGATTTAAAGAAGGCCTATGGCAGTATACACTGGTCATCAATTGTGAGAATTATGGTAGTGATGAGATTTCCCAAGGAATTTGTGGCTTGGATCTACAGGTGCATATCTACCCCCTTTTTCTCAATAAAATACAATGGTTTTACTTCAGGATTTTTCAGAAGTAAACAAGGAATCGGACAGGGTGATCCAGTCTTATCTTATTTATTTATACTTGTGATGGAATTTTTAACAACCATGTTGAAAAAGAGGTCCATAGACAGGGAAATAAGGTGTCATTCAAAATGTAAATCCCCTCATATTTCATCCCTCCTATTTGCTGATGACATAATGATATTTACCAAGCCTGAGCAGGTTTCCATGGTAAACATAATTGCAACTCTTGAAAAATTCTACAAAATTACTGGTTTAAGGCTGAACACAACAAAGTCACAAATAATAACTTCAGGAACAACTGAAGAAGCAGCTCAACAATTAATAGCCTTATCGGGATTGTAACTAATGATCAATGACATGACCTACCTTGGACTACCTCTCTGCACCTCAAGAATCACAACTGTGAACTGCTTGCTTTTGTACTCTAGAATATGTAACTTGATGAACTGTTGGGCCAACAGATTTCTTTCACAAGCTGGCAGACTTGTTTTAATCAAATTGGTCATATCATCAATGATGGTTCATTGGTCCAGAGTTTATATACTGCCCAATAAACTATTGAAAATGGTTAGGAGTGCTATGTTGAGATTCTTTTGGACTGGCTCAGTTCACTCAAAAAAATTAGTCCCATGCTCTTTTGCAAAAATAGAGATGCCAAAAAATAAAGGAGGGCTTGGAATTTTTAACATTCTACTATGGAACAAAGCAGCCTTTAGTTTTCATTTTAATGCCTTGCTTTGTGGTGCTGACAGCTTATGGATTCAATGGACTAAAAAGTACAATCTGGGTAGTAGGAAATTCTGGACTATGGAAGTCCCCCAGAATAGCAGCTGGACATGGAGGAAGATTCTGGATTTGAGAACCACCTACTCCCCATTCATTAAATTTACACTCTCACAATCCAGTGCAAAGAGCTTCTAGGATGATCCATGGATGGACAATAGCCTGATTCTTGGAAAAATATTTGCACCCTATCAAATAACCCAGTCTAGAGTTAGTAGATCAGTCTGGTTATTGATCACTTGGCTGATGGCAAGCTACTTCTACCATATACCAGTAATCAAGATATCAGGGCAGTATGGAATAGAGCTTAGGGTAACTTATACCCATATGCTCCTGTTGACACACTGCTTTGGAATGATAAGCCACATTCAATCTCTGTAGTCTATGGTCTTTTAACAAATTTAAGTAACAGTCCAAGATTTGAGTGGCATAAAGTTATGTGGTGTAGATTTTCACCAACCAAAGATAACTTACTGATGTGGAAAGTCAAAATGAATGCCCTCATGACTAAGAGTAAGATGAAATATTATGGAATGAATGTTGATCCCCTATGTGTTTTCTGTAAAATGCAGGAAGAAAGTGTTGACCATCTATTCTTTGAGTGCTCTGACCTGATGATCTTATGAGGCAGACTTGTGAAAAATATCAGTAGTAATCATGTGCATGGGGTTTCAACAGTTGAGTGGGATATGATAAGTAAGGCAACAAGGTGGAGGAAAGAAGCAAGAACTGGTTATTTCTTTATTTTAAAGAAATATATGAAATTAGTTTGGGAGGAAAGGAATTTGCGATGTTTTGAAAACAAATGCAAAAGTAAAGATCGACTATGGATAACACTCAAGCATGAATTCACTCTGGAATGAATGATAGCCAGTTTGAATTCAGTAATCATCTTACTAGATTTGGGGTTTAGGTTCAGTCCAATATTTACTATTTTTGTTTAGTCATTTTCTTCTTATTTTCTTGTTTTCCTCTGTTTGTATTCTAAGTTATTGCCTTTGTGTGGTTTTGGTTTTGTTTCTGTGATTATGAGCCTGTTCATAATCATATTTTCTTTTATTTGTCAGCAATAAACTTATAGAGGACCAGCCAACCTCGCTTGCCTTGCAAATATATATATATATATATATATATATATATATATATATATTGTATATACCTATTATCAGCATGGCATAAAAAACAATTTTTTTAATGTTTAAATAATTTAATATTCAACATTTAAATATGTGCATAATTTATAAATTTTAATACTAGGTCTGTTATACCGCCTTTTGACCAGATAGTAAATCATAAAAGTTGGCTAAATGGCTTCTGTTTTCATCAAGGCAGGAAGCTCTGAGAGACGGTTATTAGGCTCGAAAATTGATTATATTTGGAACTATGAACAAAAGTTGAGCGGATTCGGACCAAGTCCCAATCAAAGTGAAATCAATATGAAGTGACAAGGAAGGCTCCGTGAGGCCACCTTTCAAATTTCAAGCCAATCGAAGTTCGTAGGCTTGAATTATGGGCAAAGGAAGAATTTATATGGATCAATCGAGAACGATCCATAAAACAGCGTAAATCGACGAAGATCGATCAATATCTCAACATCTACAAATCCAATGCACTTGAAACTTTTAGAGCACCACTATATTAAAGAGTAAATCCCACAAAAACGATCGCATGACAAAACTCCCAATCTTGGAAAAATAGGTCAATCGTTATTTGAACTATCATACAAATCAGCATAACGATCCATAGTTTTACGGAAAACGCGATATCTCACAAAGGGTACGTCGGAATTGCATGAAATTTGGAGAGCAAGTATCTTACATCATGGAGCACTCCCATGATTGATTGCAGCTCGAAAGGATTAAATCTTAGAAAATAGGTCGATCGTACAAATCAGCATAACGATCCATAGTTTTACGGAAAACGCGATATCTCACAAACGGTACGTTGGAATTGCACAAAATTTGGAGCGCAAGTAGCTAACATCATGGGGTTCCCACATGATTGATCACAGCTCAAAAGAATGAAGCATGGAATGATCTCCTATGATCCAATTTCTAGTCAAAACAGCGAAGATCGATCGATATCTCACAAACGATAAGTCGGAATGGCGTGAAATTTTGGGACCATAGACTAGAGGCATGGGGGACCCCATAAAAAAGACCGCAGCCCCATTGGAGTTATTATGCAATGATCGGCTAAATTATTATTTAGTGTCCGATCGATCCCAAATTTTGTGGGTCGGGTCGTATGGGCCTGGAGGTTTTTCTGCCGAAATTTCAGCCCGATTCATGCATGTATTAACCTATAAATACAGCGAACTTGGCTCATTGTAAGGGACTTTCGGTTGGCTCTCTTTTGTCACTTCTTATCTCTTCCTCCACTAATTTTCTAAGGCAAAAGCAACCATACTTATAATCTTACAGTATCAATAAAAGATTATTGGAGTGGACGTAGGCCGGAGTTTGTCGAACCACTATAAAACTCATGTGTTCCTTTACTTTTTCTGCTATTTATTATGTAATCTAGGTGCTTATCTTTTTATTTGGATATTTTTTTGAAAAATTGGTGCTTTTACATACAACTGGGTGTTTGTGATCATTTTTGGCGCAAACATTTTGGTGCTTTCACTGAGAAAGACTTGCACCCGCGGATCTGGAAGCTAGGATCTTGGATTGGAAGCCTGGATACTTGGATATCGGAAGCAATGGCTAGGCAACCAATAAGGAGACCATTAGCAGATAGGAGCCATCATAGAGGCAGTCAGGAGGCTTCTTCTAGGGCAAATCAGACATCTATCTACATCACTAGAGATGAAATAGGAACAATGATGGATGCTATGCAGGAGTGGATGCTAAAGAGACAAGAGGAGATGATCCAAAATCTCCTTGGTCTGATGGGACAAGCTGGAGCACAAAACCAAGGAAATTAAGTAGCAGGAAACGCTGGAAATGTGGATCACATAGTTGGAGCAGCAGGAGCTAAGGAAAACCAGAATCAGGACCAAGGAAACAAAGCTAACAGACAATAGGATGGAGTAGTACAGCTAAGGGCGGTCCCCGGCCGACACATAACAATCAGTACTGATCATTCAAGAATGATTGTCGCTGATTGATCTAGACTCGGGGGCATACTCCGGAGTTATGTTGGACCCCAGGTGGGGTGTTGGATAATGCTGAGCAGTTTTGTGTCAATCAAAACTTGGATGCATGTCTGGAAAAGGATAATTTGGGATTACCTCATAGACTCAGGGGGCAGGATAAAAATGATGATCAGAGACCACTTATGGATGCCGAAACATCTGGAAATTGGAATCCGGGACTTGGAGCGAAAACTAGCAGACTTGGATATGGATTGGAGCAACCGGAGGCAAACCTTAGCCAAGGAGAATGGATCAACACTACTCCTCAAGGAACCAAAGGCACAGATTTGGAGGCTTTGTAAGTAAAATGGATAGCGGTGAAGGAATAGGAGCAGCCATCATCTTTCACAAATTGGAGTGAGCCCGACTTAAGGGCACAAGTCATCATCTCTTGATCGGGATGGCAAGAAGTAAAAGAAACTCTACATTAAAACGGCTAACTCACTTACACATGTACGGGATAGAGATCGATCCCTAGGCAAGCTCTGAGATGGAAATAAACCGCCATAGTAAATGATTCGGGAACATACTTGAATGTGAAAAACAAGTTCTTCGCCTCGAATGGCACTCGATCTTGAACGATCACATTATACCTCGAACAAGCACTCGATCTCGAATGATCACATTTCTCCTCGAACAAGCACTCGATCTCGAACGATCACATTACGCCTCGAATAGGTACTCGATCTCGAACGATCATATTTCGCCTCGAACAGGCACTTGATCTCGAACGATCACATTTCGCCAAAAATAGTCATTCAATCTTGAACTATTGCATTTCTCCTCGAATAAACACTCGATCTTGTGCGATCATCATCAGCCTGGGACGACTACAGATTTGATTAACGATCACAAACGGCCGTTACGAAATCATGCAAGATCGCAGATCTTTTCATAGGCCATCAATGGGTTTCGAACATTGGCATTAAGGCAATTCAAAACACGCCTTCCTACCATAAGGCATGTTTTGGAAGGAAAATGTGATACCGCCTTTTGACCAGGCAATATATCATAAAATGTGGCTAAATGGCTTCTATGATCATTAAGGCAGGAAACCCGGAGAGACGGATATCAGGCTTGGAAATCGATTATATTTAAAACTATGGATAGTTGGGCGGATTCGGATCAGGTCCCAATCAAGGTGCAATCAATATAAAGTGACTAGGAAGGCCCCATGAGGCCACATTTCAAATTTCAAGTCAATCAGAGTTCGTATGCTCGAGTTATGGGCAAAGGAAGAATTTATATGGATCGATCGGGAACGATCCATAAAACAGCGTAAATCGACGAAAATCGATCAATATCTCAAAATCTATAAAGCCAATGCACTTGAAACATTTAGAGCATCACTATATTGAAGAGTGGAGCCCAAAAAACGATTGCATGACAAAACTCCCAAATCTTTGAAAAAGAGGCCGATCGTTATTGGAACGATCGTACAAATCAGCATAACGATCCATAGTTTTACGAAAAATGAAATATCTCACAAACAGTACGTCAGAATTCCACAAAATTTGGAGAGCAAGTATCCAACATCGTGGAGCACCCCCATGATTGATCGCAACTCAAAAGGATGAAATCTTGGAAAATAGGCCAATTGTTATTGGAACGTTCGTACAAATCAGCATAACGATCCATAGTTTTACGGAAAAACACGATATCTCACAAACGGTGTATCGGAATTGCACAAAATTTGGAGAGCGAGTATCTTACATTATGGAGCATCCCCCATGATTGATTACAGCTCAAAATGATGAAATCTTTGAAAATAGGCCAATTGATAGTGGAAGATCGTACAAATCAGCATAATGATCCATAGTTTTACGGACAATGCGATATCTCACAGACGGTATGTCGGAATTGCATGAAATTTGGAGAGCAAGTATCTCACATCATAGAGGATCCCCATGATTGATCGTAGCTCAAAAGAATGAAATCTTGGAAAATAGGCCGATCGTTATTGGAACGATCGTACAAATCAGCATATTGATCCATAGTTTTATAAAAAATGTGATATCTCACAAACGGTACATCAGAATTACACAAAATTTGGAGAGAAGGTAGCTAACATCATGGGGAACCCTCATGGTTGATCGCAACTCAAAAGGATTAAGCATGGAATGACCTCACATGATCCAATTTCTAGTTAAAATAGCGAAGATCGATCGATATCTTACAAACAGTAAGTCGGAATGGCACGAAAATTTAGGAGCATGGACTAGAGGCATGGGGGACCCCATAAAAACGATTGCAACCCCATTAGAGTTAGTATCGAACAATTGGCTAAATTATTTTTTGGTGTCTGATCGATCCCAAATTTCAGCCCGATCCATGCACGTCTTCACCTATAAATACAGCAGACTTAGCTCATTGCAAGAGACTTTTTTGCTGGCTCTTCTTCGTCACTTTTTATCTCTTCCTCCACTAATTTCTAAGGCAAAAACAACTGAGTATCAATAAAAGATTATTGGAGTGGACAAGACCGAAGTTTGTCGAACCGTTATAAAACTTGTGTGTTCCTTTACTTCTTCTGCTATCTATCATGTGATCTAGGTGCTTGTCTTTTTATTTTGATATTGATTTTGAAAATTGGTGCTTTCACATACAACTGGGTGTTTATGACAATTTTTGGTGCAAACAACGTCATGTTTATGCAATATATGACTATAAATTATATATATATATATATATATTATTTAAATCAATTAATTATATAAATAAATTATAATAATATATATTTATCCTATAATCATGTTTTATATTTTATAGAATTAAATTAACACTTAATTAACTCCAGGTAGGGAAAACATTTTTTTTAATTTAAAATATTTAATTAATATTTAAAAATAAAAATATCTTTTTAAATTAGTATTAAATTATAAAATTACATATTAAATATTTAAAAATATCATTTAGAATTTCACTATAATTTAAAATTTGGTTTCGAAAATCATTATTTTATTATTTTAAATAATATCGGTATAGATATTTGTTTTAATATGTATTTTAGAATTAAAAAAATTTATGCCATGTGCATGGCTTGGTATGCATGAATATTTAAAATATATTTTATATATTTTAAAACACTAATAAATATATATTGTTTATACTCATTCATAATTATTTAATATATACATTTATATATGTTTATAGAATTATATTTATACAGATAGTGTTTTCGGTTTTTGCAGCAAATTAATTTATAAATGATTTAAATTTATTCACATAGTTTATATATATAGTGTGAATATTTCATTCTTATCTTTATATATATGTATGTATGTATGTATGTATGAATTTATGTAAATATAAAGAATTAATTTAATAAAATATAGGTTATATATATATATATATTTGTATTTATAACACATATATAAGTATATAAATATACATTTGGATAATATGTTTGTATATTAGATGAGCTAAAGTGTCTGTTGCAGTGCAATTCCAACGCCTATACATAGGCATTTTATACCTTGCATGGACTGATACTTATACACACCACGCACATATATATGTGTATATGATACATACATACATACATACATATATAAATATATTTTATAACATTAATTAAATCATTTTACAAATTTAAATAAAATAAAGGTTTTGTTTAAAAGAAATTTAGAAATGTTCTAAATAAATAAGACCCATAGGCCTAATATAGATCCAAAATGGTAAAAGAAATTGAAATTCACCTGTTACTTCCACTGCGAATTTGCCTTGTTCCAACAATTGGAAATGTCCCAAACGATATGCAAGGACACCTTATTAAAATGTTCAATATAGGACAAGTAAAATGGATTCCTTATGCATTGGCAACAGGAATTATCATATATGTTATGTAGTTTATGATATCGTGATTTGTTTATTTATTTGATACTAGAACAAAATATTAAATCCAAATTGATATCACTAAATGGTTGTTTGAGGTGTTCTCATGTATTTATGAAATACTATAGAATTGTTTACAGAAACAACAAAGTCCTTATGGAGGATTGGTCGCAATAAAAGCAATGTATATAAATATAAATGCACAAATTAATAACTAAGCTGAGGGTGATTCCAAATGGTGAGAATCTCACAACATTGTTATATGATAAGAATGTCATGGTATAGTTCATAATAGAACTTAGAGGTCACTGGAAGTCGAGAGACATACTCTGAATTGTTCCATGTGATAATGATAGTTTATCAACATCGGAGAGTTAACTGATAGAGTAGATAATTGAAACAAATAACATACATGTTCATTAAGGGAATGACCTAATTAGTTTTGAGGAAACCGATTGGAGAAGTTGGAATAATTTTTCATAATTGACCCCAAGTGCAACTGGTAGATTGATAGAGTTAGGAGTATGCCCTAGGGGCGATTATGTAATTTGTTGCATATATCTAACTCGATAAACAATCTTGTTCGAAATAAAAGGTGTTTTCTTTGTATTATATACTTGATATAATTTGTTATATTAATTAATTAATTTAATTAAAACTATATTTAATAAAAAAATCAATAAATGGAATCTGTGATAGTACTTACAAAGTGTTGTAACCATGAATAATTTATCACAGTGAAAATAAATATACCATTTTAAATACTCCTTGTCAAGATGTATCATGACTGGATATCGATACATCCATTGAGGCTAGAATATATAACGCTCTTCAAATGTTGGGCAGTGTATTACTCATGGCTATTGGGGGCACTAAGGAGTTACATATTAATAGTTATTGGATAACTATGTGTATAATAATGTAGTTTATGGTTTTTGTATGATGATAATAAACATATATATTTTTAAATGTGTTTGTTGCAGTAATATTACAACATCACAGAAAGAAATAAACAAATAAAAAATTTATTTCAACAAATATTTTATTTCAATAATATCTTAATAGTATACACAATTACAACAAGAGTTCCTACAATTTTCAAACACTATTCAAATACGATAATTTCTACTCTCTCATACAACACATTTTTCAAATACAATATTTTCTAATCACACTTTTCAAATACAATCTCTACTTGAATGTGAATGCCAGCCCTTATTCAGATAAAAAAGCCGCTTTACCTATCAAATAGCAATGCTGTATAAAACAAAAAGGGACAAATTGAAACTGCAAAAATATAAATCTATTTGAACTCGATATTGCCTTAGTTGATTGGTTTTACTCTTTTCATATTTTAAATAGGCACCAAAAATAACGAACACGGACTAGTACAATAGGTATATCCTAGGATCAGTACAACATGTTCGTGTGGGACAAAAACATAAAATCAAGTCAAAATGTGCACAAGCAACTTAAGACATTCACGGTGTATAATTGTACTTGCCTTAAGACCGAGCAATTTAAAATAAACAAGCACATTAAAATATGGCTATGCATATGCAATATGCATATATCACTTTTACACAAAGCACATAAAGGCATATATCACACTTGCACACATGCACAAAAATAATCAAAATACAAGAATTACACATGTGTGCATAAACCAGCAAGGTCAAGCCCGCAACTTTTCAGGCTCAACATTATGCATTGACAAGAATAAACAAGATGCAACATGGTTCAAGCTACTGTACTAGTAAAGAAAATGCAATCGAATTGAAGTGGAAGTGCACAAAGGAAAGAAAACTAATCAGAATGCACAAGGCAGGCCAAAGAACATAAGCACAGCAGCAATACACTCACACAAGGGATACACACAGAAGATCATATCAAGTCGGAGTGGAAGTGCATATATAGGCACGACAGTAATGCAAATGCACAAGACACACACAAGATCAAAATTGGAAATATACAACATGGTCAAGAACTACAAAAGTGGTCAACTTAGAGTTGCACATGGGGAAGCACAATAGTGCACACACAGGCAAGTACACAATCAAACATATAGGCTCACAATAGCATACAAAGGCAAGCTCGAAGTCAGGCATGCACATAGTTTAGGCAAAGTACACAAGAGTGCAAAATTAGTACAAGTCCTGGAAAATGCACAATCAAAATCAGACCAGAAGGTGTGCACTGAAGTGCAAAAATAATCAACTCGGTCCAGTTGCATCGGACTAGGAAAAGCAACAATAGAATGGGTAAAACAATTCAAGTGAAGACATACTTATACACACACATGTACATTGTAAAAATCTATTGAGTAGCATCTCAGGACAAACAAGCAACATGTCAAATAATTAACACACACATGCACAAGGAAATGCACTCAAGAACATACCGTAGAAGTAAATAATCAAGTGTGTAGATCAATGTCAAACTAGACTATGACTTTAAGTCGAAGCAAGTTTGATCAAGTCAAAAAAATCGGGCCAGAATCTAAATATTGAACAAGTTAGATTTCGAAAGCACAGAATTCATAAAGGAAAATAAAAGAAATATTTTGAAGTTGAATATGTCAATATTTTCAAGCAGAAGCAATCAATATCAGGAGTGAATAAGCTAAAATCTCAAGGCAATCCAAAGATCTATCAAGAATCATTAGCCGAGATCAAAAGCAGAATTCGTGAATAGACAAATTCAAAACAAAAAATCATGAAATATATGAAAATCTACGAAGATTTCTTCATAATCAAACCCTATATAAACCAATCTCATCATCAGAAATTGGAACAAGCTGAGTACGATATAAAAAAATCAAAGCTAAAAAGCATACCAAATTATCAACTATAGAAGCTCTCGACAAGTAAGAGAGGGGCAAATTCGGAATAGAACCTTATTTCATCCCAAAACCCTTTCACTCTCTCATTTCAAAATTCACTATGTAAAAAACAAAGCAAGGTCACCCATTACTAAGGAAGATTAAAAGAGGAAAACTAAAGAGCTCAAGGGAAAAAGCTAGGGAAAGTTAATCTCAATCAAATCTAAATCTCATCATCCAATTTAAGGTGAATAATAATGAATCATCCCTATTATTTTGTATTTGAATTCGATTATGGCTAATTTTTGAATTGATATTGATTTTTTGCCAAGTTATGGATGTTTAATCATTATTTAGATAGAATAAGGATTTACGGAATTTTCATGAAATTATTTAGATGGTGTTTTGGGTAAAACCTAAGTTGTGATCTCCAATCGACCTAATTTTATGATATGTTGTGTAAAGCATTATTTTGAAGATTAGTTTTTTATTTCATAATTTTCTATGTTAATATGAATATTTTATAAATTTTCTAATTCCTTTATTCTAAGATTTAATTATAAAAAATAATTAAATAATGATTTTGGTGCTGAAATTTTTATATAAGAAAGAATATGTTAATTCCAAATTTTATTGATTTTTAGGGATTTCACCTAAAAGGTTATGATTTATTATGAATTCAATAGGCTAGAAAAGCTTATGATTAATATTAAATGATAATATTAATTAATGGGTTCGAAATGGATTTACAAGGATAGTAAAATTGACTTGCAGCAGTTTTCTAAAAAGAAATTTTGTAAAGTATGTTTTAATCCAATAGAAAATTGACACGGGTTGAGAGTTGGTAAAAAGTAATTACTTTTAATAGAAATAAAACAGTTTTTATAATAATTACGATATTGCCATGTTGCCAATACTTACGCCGAACCTCGGCGACATCAACGTGAATGGATGCATACGATATTAACTATGTTGGTATGGAATGAATGTGTTCAAGTTGAAGTCATATAATATAAAGTCTTTGATATAAAATCAATGCCGACATGGTGATCTCGTAACACACCAGAACAATTCCAACTTCCCTTGCTTTGTTTGTTTTATAAATGCATAACGTACAGTATTGATACCGTGAGTTTTATGCCATAAGTCAACAATTCTGATATCAATCTATTTTATTGCAATGATGCCGCTAAATTTTGATTTCGACTAATATTGATATCGTGAGTTTTCCATGCCGTCATCCTATGTTCTGCGGCATAATAGCGAAGTACACTATTTTCGATATACTTATAATGATAACGTAAGTAATTATTTTCGCCTCAAAATATTGATGTCATAGCTTATCAATGTCGGTATTCTTTGTTTTCTTGCTTTTGAAATATTTGCCATGCGGCATTAATGTCATATCTTTTTATTTCAAAGCTGCTAATTTATAGGCTGAGAAACCTTACTTTATGTCAACCATAAATCATGATTTAAAAGGCGGGATAGCCCATGTTTTAAAGAACCTTGTATTTTTACCTAAAATTTTACACTTAATAAAGATCAAAGTTTTAGTTTTTGAATATTGGACAGGGGTTTGATATTGATTATGGGGACATTGATGTCATGAGTTACTATTTTATATAGTTTTATAAATGGTTCAACATGCTATATGTTTTATGAGTTTGATAACTTCATTAGGGATACCAATGCACATTATTTTTTATATTCCATAAGCCTAAGGGTTAACAAACTAATTAGGGGCACCAATAGGGATATGTTGGGAATTGGGATGAATAATGTTACATTATGAAATTAAGTTGATAATTGATGGGTTCATAGTCATCCTAAGAAAACTGTGAGATATTTGATGGATAGTCCATATTGTGCCAGAGATGGATAGTCTCTATATGGTTAAAGATGGGTTTATAGTCATCCTAGGAAAACTATGAGATGTGTGATGCATAGTCCACATCATTTTAGATAAATGAAGCATGTGTGATGGATAGTCCACATAAATTTAAATAGATAAACCATATGTGATGGGTAGTCCATAGGGCCTTGGATAGATAATCTATTAATGTTTATATGTGAGATGGATAGACCACATTGTTAGAACTTCTATTGTGAGATTTCAATGAAAACAACTACACAATCACATATACATGATATATCTTATCATATTACAGATATATGTATTAGAAGAAGATCACGTTGCACAACAAGATTATGGCTCACACACAATTGAAGAAAGATGGATCATACTATTTAAAAGTAAGGTCGTATTTTATATATAGTCGTAGAAATATGTTGTACAATCTCCTTGAGTGGCCAAAAGATATATAATTTCACATTGACAAATCTTACTAACAAATATTTTAATTTTATAACTCATAGTATGACAAACGTTTGTCACTTAGTCATAGACGTCTATGACAACTCTCAATTTATTATTTCAAAAGAGCCATAGACGTCTGTGATAGAATGATAGACGTCCGTGAACTGTTTCGGCCTAAAAATAGCAAACTGCAACTGTTGTTTTTTGAATGGATGTTTCTCTCTGTTTTGAACAAACTTCTTCCTCCTTCAACAGTTGCAATCATTTATCAAAGAGTAATCTTTCAAGAAGTCATAACTTTTCAAAAAAAATCTTTGATTCTATAAATATTTCAATCGATTGAGATTTTAATTTAACCTGCTTCATTATTATTCAACTTCTACATTTAGATTTTCTTGTGCTTCATCGACTTAATATTCTCAATCACTTCTAACCAAAATCTATATATTTTGGTTAAACTATTTCCTATAAATCAAAGCAACTCACACTCATTATCATTTAAAGGAGATTATAGGAAGAACTATACTGGTAGTCAATATCTGTGTCATATCGAACACAAGATTGTCAAAGAAATACTATCTGTATCAGCCTATTCCTACGGGCGAAGAAAGGGTTATTTTTTAGCGAAATACCGAAGGGGAGCTTCGGGATTGGACGTAGGATGAGAGGTCTGAACCAGTATAAAAACTCTAGTGTGCTCGTTTTTTATACTTTACTTTTTATTTTGTAATATTACCACATTTAGCTCATATATTGGTATACGTTTACACATTAATACACTAGTCATATTTTTTTTTGAGAAAAATGTGTGAACCTCTATAAATAGAGGAGAGCACACATACAACTATATATATCACAATTAAAAAGGCGCTGCCAACATGCCTGGCAGGTAACAAAAGCTATATACAAGTATCTAAGAAAAAACAAGTACCCCTAAGATGAGTTTCGGCAAGGCCACCACCCATCTCACCCCAATATCGAGTTCCGACATGGCCACCACCCGATATTGAGGTGTTAGAAGTACCTAGAAAGCTAAAGAAAAACCCAAAGATTCTGAATGACGACACAAACTAAAAAAGAAAAAACCATGCGTCTGGATCTGAAAAGAAGGATAAGCAACTACTCCGGCGAGAAGCCGAATATAGTACACCACAATAAAGATGAAGGTGTCCTGCCTCTGTGATGGAATCGCAAGTGACCCTGAGAGGAAAACTCTGCTCTGATGACCTCACAACAAACCGAAATCCAGCAATCTGAAGCCATAAGTACCTGCAAGATGAATCTGACACCCTAAAACCCATACCTGTGTCTGAAAGGTGACTAAGAAAAAAAGTTAGAATAATACATATATATGTATATTTATATAAATTACATACATATATATGTATTAAGAAAGAAAGAAATAAAAACTAAATAAGACTAATTGAACCAAAAATAAATAATTAAAATACATGTATACTAAAACCTAAAATTACATGTACAAAAGGTGAAGCTAAGCTACAAAAGAATTTTCATGAACCTTTAATCATGAGTAAGTTATGCTTAACAGTGACATCATCATATAAATTTGTAAAAATGTTAATACTACTATTGTGAGTATTAAATATATTATTATTATGTTTAAAAGAATTAATATTGTAACTAACCTTATTAAGATACTCTTTAAATAGATTATTATTAGCTAATTTGTATTTGGGATTAGAAATCCAATTAAAACAAAATAAAGAAATAAAAAAAATCAATTTATTAAAATGACTACTACTATTTTTAAAAATTCTTTGATTTCTTTCAAACCAAATATACCAACAAATAATAATGAATAAAGTGTCAAGTAAGAATCTAATATTCTTATTAAAATGAAATCTAAAAATGTTCCAATAAAAGTAACAATCCGAAATTTTGGTAGTTATATTAAAGTTAAAAATTTTAAGAGTAGTATATAGAATATAATAAGAATTCAAGCAATCATAGTAAATGTGTTTAATATCTTCAAGATGCAAATTACAAAAATAACAATTATTATCATTTTGAATGTTTTTCCTCTTTAAAAGTTCTATTGTATTAAGTTTTCCATGCAATATTAACCACATATGAATTTTAGATTTAGGAGGAGCATTAGTTTTCCAAATAAATTTGAAAGAGTTATTAATTGTACCCGAAAAAATAATAAATCTGTAAAAAGAATTAGAAGTATATTTTTTACACTTATCCCATTTCCAACTGATAATATCATTGTCATTATCAATATTATAAAGATTTAATCTAGCATAAAGCAAGGAAAGTTGCCTAAGGGTTATACCTTCTAAAATACTATTAAAACTAAAATTCCAAGGTGGATCAATATCAGTTGAATAAACTTCATTACTTAAAGCAAACTTAAAATTACAGATCTCATAAAGCTCTTTAAATTTGAACTTAAGAGGTAAGACCGAAATCCAGCGGTCATGCCAGAAAGAAGTACTATTACCAGAATGTACAATCGTATTAATACCTAAGTTAAAAATCTCATTACATTTTAAAATGTTTTTCCAAAAATTAGAAATATTTTGAGTAACAGGAGAAGCAATTTGATATAAGTTTCTATTACCATTATAGTAATAATTAGAAATGATCTCTTTCCAGCATTATCGTTTATATCCTTAAATTTCCATAACCATTTACCTAGTAAAGATATATTCATATTACGCAAATTAATTACTCCTAGTCCACCTTCCTTTTTAGCTTTACAAACAGTTTCCCAATTAACTAAACATTTTATACTACTATTAGGGTTATCCCCACTCCATAAAAAATCTCTTCTAATTTTATCAATTTTGTCAATAACCCAATTTGGAAATAGATGCATGGACATCCAATAAATCGGAAGGGCTGATAAAACTGAATTTATTAAGATTAGTCTACCAGCTCTAGATAAAAATCTACCATTCCAGTTAGAGATCTTATTATTGATTTTATCAATGATTATGAGCCAATCATCATGTTTGAGATTGGTCGGTCTAATCACAAAACCTAAATAATCAAAAGGAAATTTCATAGTTTTGCAATTTAAAGTATTAGCAACTAGATTTTCAACTTTATCAAAAACATTTAAAATTAACCAAGAACTTTTTTCAAAATTAATTTTTAAACCTGATAGAAGTTCGAAACTGTATAAAATAAACTTAAGAGTGATAATGTGTCTAGGTAAATGGGAAGAAAAAAGCAGTGTATCATCAGCAAATTGGAGAACTGATATACCATTGCACGAAATGTCATTGCCTACTTGACCTAGAACCCCATTACCCACGGCTCTTTTAATAATCCTAGCAAAAACATCAGCAGCTAAGTTAAATAATAAAGGCGATAAAGGATCCCCTTGCCTTAAACCTCTTTTAGATTGGATTTTATTACCTAATATACCGTTAACCATAATACTAGAGTTACCAGTTGTAAGTAAATTTTTAATCCAACTAATCCATTTATGCCCAAAACCTCTTGCATGAAAGATGTCAACAAGAAAATCCCAATCTACCGAATCAAAAGCTTTTGCAAAATCCAATTTTAAAATCGCATAAGTTATGTTATTCTTACAACAGTGATTGATATATTCTTGAACAACTGCCACTCCATCAGCGATATTCCTCCCTTTAATAAAGGCCGATTGTGAACAGTCAATTAAGTCATTCATTCTTATACCAAGTCTGTTCGCTAAAACCTTAGAAATGATTTTAACTGAACAATTAATCAAAGATATAGGTCTAAAATCTTTTAAGTTTTTAGCTCCTACTTTTTTGTGTAACAAAATAACATTTGCATAATTAAATCTCCCTAATTGCAACTTACAATTATAAAAGTCATTAAACATATTGACTAAATCAAATTTTAAAACGTCCCAAAACGTTTTATAAAATAAAATTGGAAACCCGTCAGGACCCGGGGATTTATCGCCAGGCAAGTCATTAATAGCTTTTTTAATTTCCTCAACCGTAAAAGGATTATCTAGCTCAGATAAATCAATAATAGAATCGGAAGGATATAGATCTTTCCATCTAACATTGATTCTATGTTTGATTTTAGTGCCAAAAATATCCTTATAATAGTCTGTAAAAGCCTTATTAAGATCCCTTTGGTCAACTAACTCTACATTATTAACAATAATAGAGTTAATTGAATTACTACATTTTCTACCATTAGCTATGTTATGAAAAAAATTAGTATTATTATCCCCTTCATTGATCCATTGGATTCTAGATCTTTGCTTCCACATAACCTCCTCTTTTTCTAAAATAGAATTTAATTCCGCTTTTAAATTGGCTAGAACGTTACGTTCGCCTAAATTTAGTTGTCTAGATTCTTCTATCTTATTAATTTTAAGCATCTCATTAAGAATATTATCTTTTATGATTTTTATATTGCCAAACACATTTTTGTTCCAATTTTTAAGAAAAACCCTAAGATCCCTAAGTTTTGAAAGATTTGGCAGAATTATCCTTATTTCTAGAATTATGGAAACTCAAAGAAATCCATTTACCATTTGTTAAATTCACAAAGTTAGATTCCAAAAGCCACATCTTTTCAAATTTAAAATTATTAATAAAAACTCTATGACAATCACAGGAGAGGATAATAGGACAATGATCAGAGTACGTGTAAGGTAAACCAGATACTCTACAAATTGGAAACTTATCTTCGATCTCATCACTAACGAAAATTCTATCAAGAAGGGCCATAGAAGGAGACTCCCTTGCATTACTCCAAGTAAATTCTCTATTTGAAAGAGGGACCTCGATCAAATTGGAATTAATAATGAATTGATTGAATTCCTCCATAGCAGAGTAATCCCCAATCCTAGGAAAACGCTCTCCTATGAAGCGCGTAACATTAAAGTCACCCCCAAAAATCCAAGAACCCGGAGCCAAGGATCTAAAATCTAGGCATTCTTTCCATAAAATTCTCCGATTGATTTTTGAATTAGGCCCATAGATATTGGAAATATTTAAAAAAGAATTATCAGTAAGATTAATAAGAATGATATGAAGGGAATGCTGCATAGTAGTAAATTAGAGCAACTTGAAATAATTATCTCGCCACCCAATCATCAAACCCCCTGAAGTACCCACTGAAGGAAGAAAAACCCATTTTCTAAAATGATATCCGCCTAATCTTCTAAAGAAACGAATATCAGGACAGTTAATTTTAGTTTCCTGAAGTAAAGCAATATCAATAGAAAAGTCTTTAAAAAATACTCTAACCTTATCACATTTGTTCAAGTCGTTTAAACCTATAATGTTCCAACTAATGATCCTCATGAACTAACAGTACTAGCCCTCTCTAATTCCTTACCTCTAATATAATCCCGATCTAACTCAATATCAGAAAAGATAAAAGAAGTATCATTAGCTATCCGACTAAACTCAGCAGAAGATAAACTGCCTAATGCATATGAAGAGTACATGCTACCCAAAGAAGAACTCATACCTGAGCCTGGATACGTAGCACCACACGTGGCACTCGATCCAGGTAACTCACCTAAAGATGAAGTCTGACAGGAGCGAATTCTAGCACTGCGCAGAACCAATCCACAAGATACAACTGATTACTTGCACTTTCCTCTCTTCGACGATGAAGAAATTGGGCTGCTACCACAGAAGGTCCTTTCAGATTCTAAAGTATTTACTACCATATTCCCCTGACCAATGGTCAAAGAAATAGAACTAACTCCAAAATCACTATTTCTATCAATGAATGGTTCAGAAGCAACAGAGAAATCCTCTTCGACATTTGAGATTTGTAACAACAGCTTGTTCTCCTCTTTAATAAAATCCTCATCTTCAAAACAACCCATCCCCACCAGAGACCACACATCAATTACTGCATCATTATCAGAGCAGTCTAAACTAAAAACATTTCTTCTTATCTGTTATATCAGAACCATCACCCAAAAGAACTAATGCCTGTTCGCTAGACACGTCCTCAACTAAATGTGAAAACTGTGCACCATGCACAGCTGCAACAACGTGCATTTCAGCTAAAGAAAAAAAGGAAGAAAAAGAAAACACTCCATCAATTCGAGACTCGAGTTCAACGGCTAAGACATCAACCCACTTCTGATCAAAGAACGATAACCAATCACTACAAACATCCATCTCAAACAAATTAGCATCACCTGAATAAAAGACTTCATCAAAACCAATTGATTCGAGAACCGCATTGTGCCGGAAAACTGTATTGTCAAGATAAGCAAAAGACTCTTCCTCGATTGTATCATCCACTGCTACAGTATCATTATTCCATTCCAGAATAAAAGCTAAACAAGTATTTAAGTCACTCAAGAAACAGTTACAACTATTAATGTCCAAATCTGAGAAGTTAACAAAGGATAAATCTTCATGAATTGGCTCTGATTAGTTTACCAAGGAAGATGGTTGAATCATACACAAGCTTGTAGATTCCAACACTTTATCAAAACAATTGCTCGCATCAAACTTTGAATAAGCTTTAAAACTCAGCACATTCAAGTCAATCAGAAATTCATCAATAAGATTTTCGGAGTTAACCATCAATCCCCCATCAACATCTGGACAATCAGAATCTGAACTCGAAGAAAGACAATCAAATTTGTTGGATATAGTAATCTCAAAACAATCAAGATCTCTGACTTTAGCATTACGACCTTTACTACAAGTAAAAGTGAAATCATCTCTCTGGTCAACAACTTCTAACTGTTCTTCAGCAATATCAAGATCACTCGATGATAAAGTAGACACAACGGAGCATGAAGAAACAACTAGATCTAAAGGCATGGGATCGAAACCCAAATTGATTTCTCTATCAGTAAATAACATAGAGAAATCCTCTGTGACATCAGACTTTATCCAATCAACGTAAGAGCCAACTGTCTCCTTAGTATTACCAGATTTTTCAATGAATCCTTTACCAATATTTGGCGCATTAATTATGTCAAAATGATAAAACAAATCATCAAGAAGATCGATACCTGCTTCTTTCTTAAACCAGAGATGGTCGATCAGAATTCCCCTAAGTATCAAGAATTTCAAAGCGAATTGAAATCCATGATTAACCAGACTTGAGGTAGAAATTTGTCCTTTAACAACACCCGCATTTGATTTTCCGAAATAATCTTCAGGGTTACCAAATCTCTCTTTATATCCTTTACCTATATTTGGCTCATTAATAATATCAAAATGATACAATAATTCCTCGAAATATTTGATTCCAACATCTCTCATATACCATTGATATTCTAGCAATAAACCCTTCAGTCTTAAGAATTTCAAAACAAACTGAAACCCATGGTTAATTGAAGAAGAAGAAGTGATAGAGGAGACCGACTTCATAGAACAATCCTTCCTTTTATGCCTAAAAATGCCACAATCAAAACATCTGATTGGGTCTCGGCATTGTTTAGCGACATGATTTAAATCTCCACATCTGAAACAAAAATTCCTTCCCTTCCTAGAATCGATCCACTTATCTTTAGATTGTCGAGTAGTCGGTTCTTGAGGTTGAGAAGGGGAGAAATTCTTAACAGCTTGAGCAAATGAGAAGGGAAAAGAGAAACGATTAGGCAGATTAGAGTGATTTAGGATCGAAGAAAAACCAAAAGTCAGACAAATTTGATTACTATATAGTATCTCAAAACAATCAGATGAAACGAGATGGATAGTCACTTAAAAATTAGACCGATAGTCAATTAAATTGGGATGAGTAGTCCATTGTTTGATTTTAGGAAGGGAAAGGGAGTGGGTAACACTATGAAGACAGACAAATTAGTCAGACTTACCATATTGCATGCCTTTAGATGATTATTCTATTATGTTCTAACTATTGTGGTTGCAGGTGCATGAATTTTCATTATCATATTTAATTAAGATACTGTGATGAAAAACCTGTTCCACTCAACGGTGGGGTCTCACTAGATATCTATTGGTTCGAGATGATAGTTATTGTTCATACCGGACTGTTTTTATGACACAAAGTTTTTATTTTTCTCCTTAAACTCTCGGGTGCTCATTTGAGTAGGCTGAGAGTAAGGGTTTTCAAGATTTCAGTTTGACAAATAAGTTTTAGAAGATATACAAGAGGCAAGGTTGCTATTTAGGAGCGTTATTTTATTCGCTATGTTGTTTTCATTTTGCTTAATGGATGTAATGGCAAGCTGTATAATTGCCAAATATTAAACTTTGATCAACCAAGGGGCGTCTTCATATGTCCTCTTTGAGTATTTTGTAATAATTATATTTCCTCTTAACATGAAATTGCGAATGGGATTATGTAATGAATAAGAAATCTTATTTTGAAATGAAATGTTAAAGTTTATTTAACAAATTGATTTTTTTTAAATTTCTTATTCTTATGCTTCTAGTGTTATTGAAATGATTAACATAACCATATGTTATCATCGAAAATTAATACTATGGATGATTGTTGCATCCATAGCACTTAGTTTCGGACCTCAAAATGAGGGATGTTATAGTTGGTATCGGAGCATAGGTTTATATAAAAACTTAAAAGATTAAAAGAGTTTTGAAAACATAATCCGAATGAATCAAAGAATAAGATTGAGATATGTGGTAATGCTATAGTAGCATACTTGTATTAGCTATATATAAGTATATATTCTTCCATCTCCCTTAGACCATTCTTCTGTATCTTATTAAGGCTCGTATGTATATTACGAGAAAGCAAGATATGGAAGCAGGAAATGGAAGAGTGAATCTAGGTAGAGGAAGCACTACAAACAATGGAAATGTTCAACTTAATACCAGAAGGAACCAGGGTTGATAGGCCAATGTTAACCAAAATGCAAATGCCAATGTAGGTGTTGGAACCCTACTAGTACATATGGGGACTATGTATTAGTTCTTTTGTCATCATGATGCAAGCTGGAGCTGATGCTGGTTTGGCTAGAGGGAATGTTACTAATGTGAAAGGAGCTAATCCCATGGTGCCAACTGGCAATAACAATGTCAAGCTGAACCGTGATTATACTAGTCTTGAAGGAATGCATTTTGTTGTAACTAAAGATGCTATGGAAATGGAGAATTGGCTATTGCATTGTGAGAGAATTTTTGCTGATCTAGGGTTGAATGATGAGCAGAAAAGAAGATTGGCTTTAAGGTAGTTGCAAGGAGCGGCATTGTACTGGTGGAATGGGGTGAACGTATCTGTACCAGAAGAAGAATTGACTTGGGGTGAATTTTGTAAGAGATTTAAGGAGAGGTTCTTATCTGAAGTATACAAGTCAAACTTTCTTGGGAAATTTATCAATTTGGAACAAGGAGAGATGTTTGTACTAGAGTATGCTACTAATTTGATGAGCTATCCAGGTATGGATATGCCACTATTGATATTGTGATTAAGAGAAATGAAAAGTTTATCCGGGGGTGGAGGCCGAAGATTTCCAAGGCGACTATGCCACATCAAAGGGATCCATCTAATGTAGTGGTGGAAATGGAAATAAGGAATAAAGAAATGTTTCCGACTTTTAGGAAGGATAAGCAGGTGGAAGCCTAGAGTTCTAAGAATAAAAAGAAAATTTTCTTCAAGTGGAAGGGAGCTTTGAAGGGTGGCGCTGCCAAGAAAGGAAAAGCGAATATTATTTGTTATAAGTGTGATAAGAAGGGGCACTATGCTAATGAGTGTCGATCTGGTGATGGTAAAACGATTGTGGGGAAGAAGAATGTGAAGTGCTTCAACTGCGACCAGGTGGAACATTATAAGAACAAATGTTCAGAAGCAGCCAAGGCAGAAAAAGGGAAGGCCTTTGCTTTGGAGCCATCATCTTCTAGGCCAACAACAGAGGAGAAAGGAAAGGTTGTAACGGGAGGTATGCTTTTGATTCATGGCATACCTGTTAGAGTATTATTTGATACCGGTGCATCATATTCTTTTATCTCTCAGTGCTTGGTAGATAAGTTAGAGCTAGAACCATCATACATTGTTACTTCCCTAAGGGTCGTGAATCCAATAGGAGGGTATGCAACTCTTGGGATAAGATGTGACCATCTAGAATTTGAGTTGTTAGATTATACTTTTGTCTGCGGTTTGTGTTTGATTTTGAAGTCTTTGAGATTATTTTGGGTATGGGTTGGTTGAGCAAATGTGATGCTTGCATATTTTACCAGGATAGGAAAATATCATTAAGACACCCTAATAGTAGTGAACAAATTATATACTCGGTTGAGAATTCGAGTTTAGATGTTTGTTATTGGGTGCAACAGAGGTGAAAGATGAGTTAAGTCAAGTTTTGGTTGTAAGAGAATTTGCAGATGTTTTGAGCCTATTACAGAACTATCACCGAAACGAGCTATTGAGTTTTGAATAGATCTTGTGCCTAGAACTGAATCCGTAAGTAGACTACCTAGCAAAATGACGCCTACTAAGATGAAAGAGTTGAAGGTGCAGCTGGTGAACTTAGAAGGAAATTTTTTATTAGACCAAGCAGTTCACCTTTGGGAGAAGTCGTGGTGTTTGTGAAGAAACTGGACGGATCGTTGAGATTGTGTACTGACTATCTTAAGTTGCATGAGAAGACGATAAAGCATTGACATCCTTTGCTGAGAATCGACGATTTACTTGATCAATTGAGTGGATCCAAAGTATTTTCCCAGTTGGACTCAGCGACAGGGTTCCATCAATTTAGGGTAGGGGAGGACAATATTCCTTTAACAACGTTTTGAATGAGGTATGGTTCATATGAGTGGTTAGTCATGCCATTAAGGTTGACTAATGCGCCTGCTTTCTTGATGGACTTGATGAACCGAATTTTCCAAGAGTACTTAGATAGGTTCGTGTTGATGTTCATTGATAACATTTTGATATAATCTAAGGATAGAAGAGATCATGAGGTTCGTCTTAGAATAGTGCTTGAGACGTTGAAGTAGCCTCAACTAAAAGAGCGAAGTTTTCGAAGTGTCATCTTTAGAAGAGAGAAGTGAAGTTTCTTGGTCATGTGGTTTCAGAGGAAGGGTTATCTATGGATCCAACTAAGATTGAAGCTGTAAATAATTGGAAGAGACCCAAGATGGTGACTGAGATAAAGAGTTTTATTGGATTAGCTGGCTATTACCAGAGATTCATCAAGGATTTCTCTTGATAGCAGCACCTTTGACTAAACTAACCAGAATGGACATAAAGTTTATTTGGTCTAGTAAATGTGAGGAAGCGTTCCAGACGCTGAAACATTTATTGACCAATGAAGCCGTGTTAGTTGTGCCAGATGGTAATCATAATTTGGTAGTGTACACAGATGCATGTGGGATGAAATTATGAGCTATGTTGCTGCGAAGAGGTAAAGTGATTACCTACGCTTCTCAACAGCTCAGACCACATGAAGTTAGATATCCAACTTGTGATCTGGATTTGGCAGCGGTGATCTTTTCTTTGAAGATATGGAGACACTACCTCTTAGGAGAAAGATTCGAGTTGTTTATGGATCACAAGTCATTGAGGTATTTATTCTCTCAAAAGAGTTGAATATGCGACACTAGAGATAGCTAGAATTTGTAGCCGCTTATGATTTTGTAATTGAGTATACGTCAGGAAAAGGAAATAAAGTTATTGATGCACTTAGAAGGAAACATCATAATGTGGTGTTAGCTTTGAATGGTGGAGTGGAAGGATTTAGAAGCATTGACTAATTGTGGTGTGCAGTTAAGATCAACGGCTTGTTCTAGTTGCGAAACTGCCATGTTGTCTTGTTTGTAAGTTCGACCGGTGATGATCAAAAGGATTGCTTCTAAGCAGAAAGATGAACCAGTGCTAGCCGAAAGAATTAGAAGGCTTGAAGGTGGAACTAAGATTGATGATTTAAAGGTGACTAGAATGGATGGTTAAGAAAGAAGGGACGATTGTGTGTTCCGGATGTTGGTGGCCTAAAGAAGGAAGTTCTTAGGGAATGTCATCGATCGAGTTTACTACTCATCCTAGAGGAACTAAGATGTATCAGGATATGAAGAAGAGTTTCTTCTGGGAATGTACGAAAAGTGATGTAGGCTTATAGGTAAAGCAATGTTTGAATTTCCAACAAGTGAAAGCCGAGTATCAGAAACCAAGTGGATTGCTTCAGCTTTAGATATACTGATTTGTAAATGGGATTCTATATCCATGGATTTTATTGACGGGCTACCATGTCAAATAGGGGAAATGAGAGTATTTGGGTTATAGTGGATAGACTGACCAAGAGTGCACATTTTATTCCTGTTAAGTCGATCAGAACGGCACTTGTATTGGCTAAGTTGTTTATAAAGAATATTGTTAGACTGCATGGGATTCCTAGTAGTATAGTCAATGACAGAGATACTTTGTTTACTATTAAGTTCTGGAAGAGTTTACAGGAAGTGTTAGGTACCAAGCTTAAGATGAGTACCACTTATCACCTACAGACAAATGGGCAGACAGAGAGAATCAATAAGGTACTTGAAGATTAGCTAAGAGCTTATGTACTAGATTTTGGTGGGTCGTGGGAAGATCATTTGCACTTTTTTAAATTTTCCTATAATAATAGTTATAAGACTAATATAGGAATAACACCTTTCGAATCTTTGTATGGAAGACCATGTAAATCACTAGCAGGTTGATTGGAGAATGAAAATAGATTGATTCTTGGTTCAGATATGGTGAGAGAAGTCACAGAGAAGATTGAGTTAATCCAAGCTAGGATGAGGGAAGCTCGGTCTAGGTAAAAAAGTTACGCAGATAAAAGGCGTAAGGATCTAGAGTTCTCAGTTGGATATCATGTTTTCATTAAGGTATCATCAATGAAGGGTGTGGTATGATTTGAAAAGTTAGGGAAATTGACACCTAGATATGTTGGATTGTTCCTTATTATAGAGAGGATTGGGAAACTGGCATACCGGGTAGGGTTACCGAGTAGTTTGGTAGGAGTCTATAATATTTTTCATATTTCTCATCTTAGGAAGTATGCGCATGATCTAAAGACACTATTGCTCTGAATGCATTGAAAGATTTAGTAGTGGAACCAGATCTAACTTTTGTAAGACAATCAGTTCGTAATATGACCAGAGATGAGAAGAGGCTAAGGAACAAGACAGTCAGGTTAGTGAAAGTTCAATGGAGTGACGATGAGAAAGACTATACTTGGAAAACAGAGGACAAGATTAGGGATACTTATCATGAGTTGTAGTTAGGGTATGTTATATACATTTTATATATAGACTTTGTAGCTGGTAGGATATACTAGCATTGTTTGTTACAATTGTTTGCATGTTTGATGTGCTTATTGTGTAGTCCTTACTGAATTTCGAGGATGAAATTCTTTAAAGAGGGGTGCCTGTAACACCCCTAATTTTAGTTTAGCATTATTCAGGAGATTTAATTGGATAGATTAAATAGAATAACATAGTAGGATAAGAGGAATGAGATTTGATAATTAAACAGGTCAGGCCTTAATTAATCAACAAATAAGATTGTTTTCAATATATAAAAGAGGAGAATAAATAAGAGGGTCAAATTAGGAATAGAAGCTTATTTAATCGATGAATCCTTCCTCCCTCTCATCCATTCTCATTTCGAAATTCACTAAGTAAAAATACAATGCTAGGCCGGCCATTACTGAGGAAGATTAGAAGAGGAAAACTAAAGAGCTCAAGGGAAAAAGCTAGGGAAAGTTAATCTCAATTAAATCTCAATCTCATCAATCAATCTACGGTGAATAAAAATGAATCATCTCTATTATTATTGTATTTGAATTCGGTTATGGCTAATTTTCAAATTGATATTGATTGTTTTGCTAAGTTATATATGTTTAATTATTGTTTGGATAAAGTAACGATTTATGGAATTTTTATGAAATTATTTAGATGGGTTTTAAAGGTAAAACCTAAGTTGTGAACTCCAATCGACTTGATTTTCAGATATGTTGTGTAAAACATTATTTTGTAGATCGGTTTTTAATTTCATAATTTTCCAGTTAATACGAATATTTTATAAATTTGCTAAGGCCTTAATTTTGTTTTAATTATTTAAAATAATTAAATAATGATTTTGATCTCGAAATTTTTATATGAGAAAAAAATGTTAATACCGATTTTTAATTATTCTTGGGGATTTTATCCAAAAGATTATGATTTATTATGAATTTAATAAGCTAGAAAAGCATATAATTAATATTAAATGATAATATTAATTAATGGGTTCGAAATGGATTTAGAAGGATAATAAAATTGACTTGCAGTAGTTTTCTTAAAAGAAATTTTATAAAGTATGTTTTAATCCAATAGAAAATTGACAAGGGTTGATAGTTGGTGAAAATTAGTTACTTTTAATAGAAATAAAACAATTTTTATAATAATTATGATATTGCCAGTACTAATGTCGAACCCCAGTGACATCAACGTGAATGGATGCATACGTATTAACGCAGGAACTATTCCGACTTCCTTTGCTTCTGTTGTTTTTGAAATCCTTAACGTACCGTATTGACGCTGTGTTTTATGCCACAAGTCAACAATTCTGATATCAATTTATTTTATGGCAACGATGCCGCTAAATTGCGAATTCCACTAAAATATTGATGTCATGAGTTTTCCATGCGATCATCCTATGTTTTATGGCATAATAGCCAAAGTATAATATTTTCGATATACTTATATGATTCTGTAAGTAATTGATTTCAGCTCAAAATATTGATGACATAGCTTATCAATGTCGGCATTCTTTGTTTCCCTATTTTCTGCAACATTGCCTTGCGGCATTAATGCGGTATCTTTTTATTTCGAAGCTGCTGCTTTATAGGCTGAAAAGCCTTACTATATGTTAACCATAAATCATGACCTAAAAGGCGGGATAGCCTATGTTTTAAATAACCTTGTATTTCGACCTGAAATTTTATACTTGATAAAGATTAAAGTTTTTGTTTTCGAATCTTGGACAGAGGTTCGATATTGGTTATGGCGACATTGGTGTCGTGAGTTACTATTTTATATAGTTTTATAAATGGTTCAACATGCTATATGACTATATCTAGATCTAAGGTGTGTATATAACAATAAGCCATGGTATTAAAAATCCAAGTACGAATACGACACAAAAAAACATCCATCATTTGACATCATAATAATAATATACCATACCACACATTTCAAATATCACCCAAGGAATACATACAAATAAGTAAGAATCACAACATTTATAAATTGGGTGATAGCAATCTATCCATCAAAATCTCAAAATACTATAGATAAGTAAACAATGTATCCATGAAATCCACAATAAAGGAATGGACCCCGAATCGAACTAAATCCAAGATTCAACAACCAAAATATCTCTCTTGAATTGTAGTCCTAACAGAAGTGTAAACTTCCGACCGTCAAGCCCTAAAAATATTAATTAGGAAGGCAGAATCCCAAATAAATAATCAAAGTATCAAACCTTGACTTACAACTTTAATGGAAGTAATAACTTTCGACTGTAAAGTCATAGAAGACAAATCACGAAATGTGGAAACCAAATAGAACAAAATCCATACAAAATACAAAAATTACTATTCAGAAATTCTATCTCAACTATCAGTCCTGATGGAAGTAAATACTTCCAACTGTTAGTCCTTAGAGATAGCAAGGAATACAAATCCCAATCAAAGCAAACTCATACAAGATATCAAAAGCAATAACCAAATAAGTACCTTGACCTATAGCCCTAATAGAAGAGATAACTTCCAACTGTTAGGCCCTCGGAGATATCAAGAAATATAATCTCAAACCAATACCAAAGCAATTTAAAAGTCAATGCACAAAAATCATCTATCTCGACCCATAGTCCTTAGAAAGATGAAACTCTCGACTGAATGGTCCTAGGAGATGAAAACAATAAATCAAAGAAAAAAGGAGATCTCTCAGCCATATGCTCTTATGAGAGAATGACAGACAAGCATACAGCAAGTCTCTAATGTCATGGATAGACAATACACAGTTATCTTGGGTTAGGGTATTCAAACGATAGACGGACATGCAGCCAGTCTTTAATGTCAAACAACCATCATCTCTAATGAGGTGATAATATCAAGTATCTCACAAATAATGAATCTACTAAGTCATCTGGATAGGAGACCGATGTACCGTAGCACTATTCCAGGAAATGCTAAGGACCGTAGCCTATTTCCAACACTCCCTAAGTTACTCCCGGAATCGTGAGACTCGTATCCATCGCATGTCATAAACACGCTACAAGACTGCGTTGTGCATTGGTCACGATTCCTACTTGCCCTTGGTAACGGACTGTTGGTCCTTAAGTTACGTCGGGGCAACGACGTTAATGAGAAAAATAAATTTTAGCCTACAAACTCAACAAGGTGACATCATGGATCCGGGGCGCGACCTCACAATTAGGAATGTTGGGATAGATAACTAGCCAATCTGGTTGGTCTAATTCACGTGCTCTGTATAGTGGAGTGAACCCTATGACGTAGATTCCTAACAAATACTCTCGACTATATATGTCCTAATGGGAGTAATAACTTGTACTTTTGACTCTATAAGTCCTGGTGAGAGTGACAACAACTCCTCTTGGCTCGATTAGTCCTATTGAGAGTGATAATTGATACTCTCGACTCGATGAGTCCTAATAAGAGTGGTAACTGATATTGTCGACTAGATGAGTCCTGATGAGAGCTACGTCAAATACTCTTGACTGTAGGAGTCCTGATGAGAGTGATTGCTCTCGACTATACGGGTCTTGATGAGAATAACTCAATATAACAATTTCTCGACTACTAGCCCTAAGAGTAGATGACGAACCTCGACTAGTTAGTCCATAGAGGATACGACAAAATCACTCGACGAGATTAGTCCTAATGAGAGTAATAATAAGTGCTCTCGACTACATATGTTGTAACAAAAGCATATAACATAACAATTCCTTAACTATAATTCCTAAGTGTAAATAATAAAATCACTCAGCTAGTCCTAAGAGGATAAATCTATAAATTCTAACATATCTCCAGCTTATAGCCCTTAGAGAGTAATATAACTTCATCTGACTTTATTTAATATGAACAGATCATAATATATATATATATATATATATGATCTTAATCAATTATCCTGAATATCTACTCAAACCGATCCAATCAAATGGGAAAATATATACTTATATATACTATTCTACCTCTCCTATGTAATATTTTCAATATATATAATTACGGGAATTTATACTGAAATATAAATTCAAAATTATAATTCTACTCACCTAAACCATAAATTCTCAACTATCCAAATCTAGTCCAAGCCCATACCATATCATAAATAATCTTACTATGAATGCAACAACGAAGACCCATCTCGATTGGACCTCGTATGCAAAAGATACGAATCAAATACAAAACGAGATTAGTTAATATAAATTAATTAAGTAATTTCCTTAATCACACTTAAACCTTTTCTTTCCCGATACCAATCCCTTATGTACAAAGGTCATGCATGCATCCAATTCATGTCGATCATCACTCACTGATTTATACACATACACACGACGATTCGACGAACCATCGACTGCCATGCGTAACACTAATCGAGCTCTTTACAAGGGTCACCACCATGACCCCTTTGGCGTCCCCAGGTAAAATACAACCGAGCCCCCTTTTACTACTCATAAAATCTCGATTCACCACCATAGGCCGGAGCTACTCCGACCATCGCCATTGCTTTCTCGTCGAGCGTTGAGACCAACCATGCCATTATTTCTACCTCTGTCCACTAGAAACTAATAGCGACACCCAATATCGAATCTTTTACCACACTTCGACCGGGCCTACCACCGCCACAGTCAACGATGGCTATCGCCACCATTGGCAATCATCACCTCTGGCCAAGGCACATTACCCTACACCTTCCATTCCACCTTCGATTCTCCCTACCCAAGCCCGATGCTGAGCTTGATCTCCCTCCAATGTAGCGACCACGACGTCATCACCACTTACCTAAGCTCCACCTTTTCTAGCTCTGAATGATCGGAGTGATGTGATAAACGAGGAGCGGATGTCGACATTTCTTTTTGAGGAAGGGAAGTGTGTTTTCGAAAACAAAGGAGAATAGGATCTAGATCTTTAACTGTCGGGAGGAGATATTATACAAATAATCTATACTTTATTTGATTCTTAAATAAATCACCTTGCATTTTGAGTTTGTATTATCGCATAGAAAATTGGATTACTACGAAACCCATCGGTGCACATCATCTTATTTTTTCGGTCCCGATGGTATAAATTTTGTCACTGTTTGAGTTAGTTCTCTAGGATGATAATTTCATGCATTTCGAGGTCATTTTGGCAATCGGATCACCTAGTTTCAAAAATTCATCAATCGTACATCTCATAATGAAGTCCTCATCCCAGAATTACAAGTCGTCGATTGAGATCCCACTGGACTCCATTGCATACATATTTTTATAAAATACGTACAATGATACATGAATTGTAAAAATACTATAACTCCAAATATAGAGATATTTATACTCATTTTAATTCACAACGTCGCTCCAGACTCGATGAAAGTGGTCTCGAATCCTAATTCGTCTGTATGTAAAAAGATAGATTTTGGACCCTCAGTTAACCAACGATTCAATATTTAAATTAATTATTTAAATATCCAATCGTTAAAATTGTGGGTTGTTACAAAATATATCATGAAATTATTTACTTTTCCATTGACTGCAACCATCTATTATCATTTTAGCCTTATGTCTCATGTCACCGTCACCTTTATCCTTAATATTGTAGATCTACTTGCAATTGATTGTTCATTTTGCTGAAAATAAGAGGTGTTAAATCCCATGCATGATTCTTATAGAAAGATTCTATCGTTACCACCATAAGAAATCTCCAACAAGCATAGTCAATGAAAGAAATAGCTTTTCTGTAATCTCTATGCTCGTCATAAGTGACACACGATGTATATATCTCCGTATCATCAGAATTTATTTCTTTAATACTAAGACCCACAAAATCGTTAAACCACCTAGGCTTCTTTACCTCCTTGGTTGATATAAACAATGACTAGGCCCCGCCTTGAGTTTGAACCCATTCACCTGTCTCACCAACCATGGTGACATCAGAAACACCATCAACTTATCTCTATGGAAAGAATCCGTCAACTTACTTTATGATCGATTCTCTGAATTTATCCTCGAACTGTCATCCATTGAAAGAGGCTCTACCAAAAATATAGCCTTCACAGCAAAAGTAACACGTTTGCTACCCAAAATATTCTCGGTGGTAGGATCATATACCCCTTCACTCCTTATTTATAACCGAGAGAAAAACTCTTCCTCATTGTTAAATCCTATCTGTCCTTTCTCTCATGTATATAATTTGGAGTAACACTCAATCTCTATACCCATACTACCAAAGAGAGTTACTAGATAATCTTGTCTGGTAATATGGAGAATAAGGCTTGTTAGGAGCGACCACACGTAAATATTCTCTTGGGCTAACATCGGTATGTGACTCACCTCAGAATATGTCAACAAATATACTTACAGGTAACGACGCAAAGCAATAAACACATGGGCTTAGCATGACAGAACAATATACAATATACATACAAATGAGCACAAAGTCATAAATCACAGTAGGAAAATATAATACATAACAAACTGATACCAACAGTTCGCTACGATAATACATACCAAGTCAGGTTCACAATACACAACTCTTGGCTATCTCATCAAACAAATACAAGGTGACAACCAAAGAAAAATATACATAGTCATCAACTCAAAATTAGACATAATATATATATATATATATATTATGTTTCCTGTAAAGCCCAATCATCCAAAATGGATAATGTTCTTGTACACGAAAAATCTCGGACTAACCTGAGTATCATACAAATAATAAACGGGTCAAACTATATCTAGATCCAAGATGAGCACATAACAATAAGCATGGTATTAAAAATCCAAGTATGAATATGAATAAACAAAACATCCATCATATAACATAATAATAATATACCATGCCACACATTCCAAATATCACCCAAGGAATCATACAAACAAGTAAGAATCACGACATCTATAAATCGGTTGAAACAGTCAAATCCATCGTAATCTCAAAATACTATGGATAAGTAAATAACGTATCCATGAAATCCATAATAAAGGAAGGAATCACCAATCAAACTAAATCCAAGGGTCAACAATCAAAATATCTGTCTTCACTTGCAGTCCTAACGGAAGAGTAAACTTCCGACTATCAAGCCCTAAAAATATAAATCAGGATGGCACAATCCTAAATAAATAATCAAAGTATTAAACCTCGACTTACAGCCCTAATGGAAGTAATGACTTTCACTGTAAAGTCATAGAAGACAATCACGAATGTGTAAACCAAATAGAACAAAATCCACACAAAATACAGAAATCAAAATTCAGAAATTCTATCTCGGCTTTCAGTCTTGATGGAAGTAAATACTTCCAATTGTTAATCCTTAGAGATAGCAAGAAATACAAATCCCAATCAATGCACAACTCTTACAAGATATCAAGGCAATATCCAAATAAATATCTCGACCTATACCTCTAATGGAAGAGATAACTTCTGACTGTTAGGCCCTCGGAGATATCAAGAAATATAATCTCAAACCAATATCAAAGCAATTAAAAACTCAACGCATAAAAATTATCTATCTCAACCCAGTCTAAGAGAGATGAAACTCTTGAATGAATGGTCCTAGGAGATAAAAAAAACTAATTGGAAGAAAAAAAAGAGATCTCTCAACCATATGCTCTTATGAGAGAATGACAAAAAAGCTTATAGCAAGTCTCTAATGTCATGGATAGACAACATGCGGTTATCTTGGGTTAGGGCATCTCAAAAGATAGACAGACACGCAGCCGGTCTCTAATGGCAAACAATCATCGCCTCTAATGAGGTGATAATATCACGTGTCTCACAAATAATGAATCTACCTAAGTCATCTCGATAGGAGACTGACGTATCGCAGCACTGCTCCGGGAAACCCTAATGACAACAGCCCATTTCCTACACTCCCTGAGTTACTCCTAGAATCGTGATACTCGTATCCATTGCATGTTATAAACATGTAGCAAGACTATGTTATGCATTGACCACGATTCCTACTTGCCCTTGGTAATGGACTATTGGTCCTTAAGTGACGTCGGTGCAACGGTTCTAACGAGAAAAATAACTCTCAGCCTACAAACTCAACAAGGTGACATCACGGATCCAGGGTGCGACCCCGCAATTAGGAACACTAGGATGGATCTATCTGGTGGTTCTAATTCACGCGTTTTATATAGTGGAGTGAACTCTATGACGTAGATTCCCAAAATACTCTCGAGTATATAAGTCCTAATGAGAGTAATAACTAGTAATCTCGACTCTAGAAATCCTGGTGAGAGTGACAACAACTCCTCTCGTCTCGATAAGCCTTATTAAGAGTGATAGCCGATATCTCGACTCGATGAGTCCTAATGAGAATGGTAACTGATACTCTCGACAAGATGAGCCCTGATGAGAGACATGTCAAATACTCTCGACTATAGGAGTTCTGATGAGAGTGATTGCTCTCTACTATACGGGTCTTGATGAAAACATCTCAATATAACAAATCCTAGATTACTAGCCCTAAGAGTAGATAATGAACCTCGACTAGTTAGTCCATAGAGGATGCAACAAAATCTCTCAATAAGATGAGTCCTAATGTGAGTAGTAATAAGTACTCTCGACTACATATGTCCTAATGAGAGTGTATAACATAATAATTCCTCAACGACTATTCCTAAGAGCAAATAATATAACTCTCGACTACTAAGCCCTCAGGAGTCACCTCTTCACGATATCGTAAATTCCCAACCCATCTCCAAAATATTAGTGACATCTACTCACCAATAGTAATCGAACAAGTATTACTTGAGCGTCCTATTCCACTCAATATTATTCGAACGTTTACTAGATGCTAGTAAACTACACTCACCAAACAACTTTAATTCTATAATATGAGTCAATGGAATAACCGAAAAAATAATACCGAATGCCCCATCCCAAACGGTATTACTAATCCAATTATTCAATATTCTCATATATAGAATTAAATCACAAAATCATCAATGTAAATCATTTCAAATCAATCCATTTACGTAAGAGGATTACAACTCAAACTCTCAAAATTCATTTAAATATTTCATGATTTAATTTATTCTTCAAAATAGATTGCATATTTTAAGAATATCGTTTTCCAAAAATATTTCTTGGATCATTTTTTGTTAAATCAAATAAACCAACTCTGGACCAGTAAACATACAAAAAGGGGAATATATTTTAAAACTCTAAAAATAGGTTTTTATAATCAAAAATCCCCTTTTGAAATTCTCTTTTAATCCTTTTTACTAAATATTCAACATAGAAAGGAATTTCCTTTTTGAAATATTATTATGAACCCTCATTTATACTTATAAAAATTCCATACATTCAATTATTCTTCAAAATCTCCATTTTTATTTTTAAATCAAATTTTATTTCTAAAACAATTTCCAATAAATTTTTTTATTTCTCCAACCTAAATATACTTCAAATAAATTTTATAACCCCAAAAATAATTTTCTGAAGCTTTCCATAAATATTTTAAAATTAGAAAATCAATTGAACATCCAAATAAAATCATGGAGCGAAATTCTCCAAAATCATCAATATATATTTTATCGTTTGGCCCGAATTGAATAACATCGAATTCTTACCATCCGTAAATGCGCACTCATAAGAAATAAACTTCATGATCCATATCGACCAACGTTTCTAGTGAGAGGAAATACTCTTAACTGAATGGCCCTAAGAGATGTAAAATATACAATTCAAAATGCAATCGGACAGCATCACATTTGCATTTTCGATAATCCAACATACACAAAATCTCCCAATCTAATCCAAATTGATACAATAATTCCAATATCCCGAACAAATAATTCGTCCAAACAATTCAATCAATAATCACAATCTAATCAACCAAGCAATTCAATCGACAATCTCAATCAATCCAACCAAGGAATGCAATCAATATACAGGATATTCATTTTTCAAGCAATAGGAAATAAATATAGTCGTGAGTTTAGAAAATTACCAAAATCCTGTCGAAATCCTTTACTGCCTCCAACCACTATCGCAACCGCACAAACATTGCTAGCCACCATCGAGGTCCAATCGTCATCGCACCTGGACACCTCCTCTGCCAACACTACAGGCCAGAACACGACCTTCACCCTGGTACCACTAGCAGCCACGCCTCCTCTAGCCACTATTGACGTGCGACTTCCTCTCTCTGGTCGACCTCGCTATACTGGCCCTATATGAACATAGCTTTCCCCCTTCTGCTTACGACGTAGCTAAGCCTCGCGCCCTCCTCCTTAGCATCACGACCTCACCAACTTTGTGCCTTCGAGCTTGCCGTTGATGATATTAAATGTGAGTGCCTCGAGCACTTTTACCTTTTGTTTTCCTATCACGGTTACTAATTCAATAATTCTGGAGATGGGAGAAATTAGGGCAAAGGGGTTCGGGTCTAATATTTTGAAAGTAAGAGTGTGGCTTGGGCTTGGGTTAGAGTAAAATAAAGGTGAGGGGAAAGAAGAATGGGCTTAGACCTTAAAATCAAGTTTAAATTAATTTATTAGTCTTTACTTTTTTTCAATTGACTTCTTTATTTATTTATAAACAAATTTCAATCCAATATAAATTGATTTACACCTTACAAATATTCTATATTTAATTAAAACATTTTATTCAATTTCAGTATATATTCGAAAAGAATTTATTAATTTAATTCAAACTCTTTTATTAAATAAACTTCGATAAGAATTTATTTTCAAAATAATAATTATAAAAAAATCAAATTTGAATCTTTCTATTTTAATTAAATTTGTTTATTTTGCGGTGTAGAAATCAGAGCTGTTACAAACTTCCCTCTTAAGAAAATTGTGTCCATGCAATTTCTTATGGGAAAATGTCATACACAACTCATACCCTAACTTTCTTTGTATTCGATAAACTTATTAAAGCTTACATAATCCTCTATGAGGCTCTTTCACAAACTTCTCTTATCATATGCTATATATTTATTCAACAACTTTCTATTTTTCACGATTATTTGCAAAAAAATTCTAAGTGTCGGATTTTTTTAAAAAATTTCGGCACGGTCTCCTTTGTACGAAGAGAATTATAAAAAGTCAAAACACAATATATATACATTCCAATCAATGGACATCATGAAGCACGAGGAAAAAAAATATCACATATATACCAATATATCGTAAAAACGTACCTTTTCGTTAATGTTTAAGCGGGCAATTTCGCTTTTACATTAGCAAAAGTGAGCCAACGTCGCCAAATTATCCAAATATGTTCCAATTATACCTATTCTATACTCAATTTTGAATATTAGCTTCATATAAGGAAGTATGGTAAGTATGCACTTGCATAATGCAAAAGAAATGCAAACTTCATATTATACCACTTTCCGACAAACATTCAAGAGTCGAAAACCCCAAATCAAGTTATGATTGCAAAGAGTGATTCGTTGCATAATGTATTAAATTTTGAAAACAACTTCCGGGTTACAAAAATATGAAATACAACTCGAGTTATGGATATTTTTCTAGAGATGACCAAATTAGGTTTTTTCAACATAAATGCAGGCCCACTTAACAATATTGCATTTGTGGCCTATAAAACGACAAAATGTTGCAAAATACTTAAAACAAAAGTTGTTGCTTAAGTTCTTAGCTGTCCGGAATTGGAAAAATCATTGAAACCGGACAAACCATTCAAAAGTTATGGTTAAATGAATTTTAGCGATGATACACGAAATTACCCATTTCAAAAAAAGCAAAATAAATTGTTTTTAACCCATGTTTATCAAAGGTAACTTCAAAATTTCGAAAAGGGATGAACGTGAAAGTTATTTCTTATGAAAATATCTTTCAAATGAAAGAAAAGTTACCAAATTCAGATCAAAGAATTAAAGGTTATGCCTGAAATCGTAGAGCACATCAAAGTGGGTAGCTAAATTTCATATTATAGCTTGTTCTAAGTTCAATCAATAAAATTCTAAACCATGAAACAAAAATTTCAAATTTATGTCTTAAAAACTTCAAATGTAAAATTCCATTTAGCAACACTCAGAAAGCTTTTTTTTCTTCATTAATATTTCACAAATTGGACAATCTTTTATATAAACTTCTATTTACAAGCTTTTAATCGAAAATGCAGAAATCTGTATCATTTAGTTTTTTCCACTTCATATATACACATGTGTGTGTATTTTTTTTCAAGAACTAATGTGTCACAATAAATTCCAAAATACCAAAATTTACATTCTAATAACCAAATATTTCCTTATAATATTGTTTTTGATCGTTCAACAACTTTTGCCAAAATATAAATTCACTTTTAAAAAGTTTAAAATAAAATTTCAATTCATCACTCAAAATTGAATAAATTTTTTATCAAAGCATTCATTTCTTTTTCAAAATAATTTCAAAACTCTTTGCTGCAGTTACCAAATAATATACGTTTCCCAAAATGATATTTAAATTGTCTCTGAACATTTACTACTTTTCAAAATATTATTTATAACACTTCTTTTCAAGATAGCAATTCTTTTTAAATCATTATGTCGAGATGACTCGTCCTAATGTTTAGGAATCCCTATCAAATACGTATGCATCCAGATCGACCAAAATTCTTTAAAGCGCTCGATGAACAAATTAATAACAAAACAAACTACTAAAATTATTTCAATCACTTTATAAATAAAGCTCATATTTTATCAAATCATTTGCTTGTTTGAATAAAAATATTTATTTTCAAAATTCGTATATACATCCAATTCATCAATCATCAATAATAATGAAAATCATCACATCGTCCATAAAATCAAACAAACATTTACACAACTATATACACATTTCAAACAAGCATACAGCGCTTTCAACGAAAAACTATCTTTCAATTTCCACTGCGTAATAACGATCACTAGATTACTCAACTCGCCTTATCACCATCTAGAATTGTGAAGTACTTATAATATGAGATTCAAATTAGGGACTTTGACAACATCACTAATCGAGCTACTTTATTCACATTCAAGCCACACTGAGGTTTATTCACCATCATCAATGGCGACACTACTCATCGAATTAACAACTCCTTACTTCACTACTCCCTAAAAAAATTCCATTTCACTCAAAAATAACACACAAAATAGGTAGAGATAAGGATATACATAGTAGGAAAAGTAACAAGTACGTCCCTAGATGATTACCCCAGTAATCATCGTATGCTCTTACTATCTCTTTAATATAGGGTAACTACCACACACCAAAGGGTAATAGGGACTCTATGGTCACTCTAAGGCCAAGACTCGTGTCATGTATATTATATATTGTTTTGAACCTGCTCTGATACCAAAATGTAACACCCCACCTCTATACCCATACTACCAAAGAGAATTGCTAAGTAATCATGTCCGGTAATACAGAGAATGAGGCTAGTTAGGAGCAACCCCACACGAATATTCCCTTTGGCTAGCACTGGTACGTAACTCACCCCGGAATATGTCAACAAACATATGTACCCAATATCGACACAAAGAAATAAACCTGTGGGCTTACCAGGATAGACCAATATACAGTATATATACAAATGAACACAAAGTCACACATTTCAGCAGGAAAATTTAATACATAACAAACTGATACCAATTGTAATGTCTTTCGCTACGACAATACATACCGACTCAAATTCACAATACACAACTCTTGGCCATCTCATCAAACAAATACAAGGGGCAACCAAAGAAAAATATACACATCAACTCAAAACTCGATATAATATATATATTTTATGTCTCCTCTAAATCTCAATCATCCAAAATGGCTAATGTCCTTGTACTTGAAAAGTCTTGGACTGACTCAAGTATCATATAAAAAATAAATGGATCGGACTATATCTAACTCCAAGGTGAGTACATAACAATAAGCATGGTATTAAAAAGCCAAGTACGAATATAATTCAACAAAACATCCATCATATAAAATCATAATAATAATATATCATACCACACATTCCAAATATCACCCAAGGAATATATACAAAAAAGTAAGAATCACGACATCTATAAAGCGGGTGATAACAATCAAATCCATCGAAATCACAAAATATTGTGGATAATTAAATAACGAACCCATGAAATCCATAATAAAGGAATGAATCTTGAATCAAACTAGATCCAACGATCAACAACCAAAATATCTGTCTTGACTTGCAGTCCTAAGGGAAGTGTAAACTTCTGACTGTCAAGCCCTAAAAATATAAATCAGGAAGGCATAACCCCAAATAAATAATCAAAGTAGCAAACCTCGACTCATAACCCTAACGGAAGTAACAACTTCCGACTGTAAAGTCGTAGAAGACAAATCACAAAATGCGAAAACCAAATAAAATAAAATCCATACAAAATACAGAAATTCTATCTCGACTATCAGCCCTGGTGGAATTAAATACTTCCAACTGTTAGTCCTTAGAGATAGCAAGAAATACAAATCCCAATCAAAGCACAACTCATACAAGATTTCAAAAGCAATATCCAAATAAATTTCCCAACCTATAGTCATAATGGCAGAGATAACTTCCGACTGTTAGGCCCTCGGAGATATTAAGAAATATAATCTCAAACCAATATCAAAGCCAATTAAGAATCAATGCACAAAAATCATCTATCTCGACCCACGGTTCTTAGAGAGACGAAACTCTGGACTGAATGGTATTAGGAGTTAAAAACAACAAACCAGACAAAAAGGAGATCTCTCAGCCACGTACTCTTGTGAGAGAATGACAGCAAGTCTCTAATGTCATGGATAGACAACACATAGTTGTCTTGGGTTAGGGTATCTCAAATGACAGAGGACATACAGCCAGTCTCTAATGTTAAACAATTATCGTCTCTAATGAGGTGATAATATCAAGTGTCTCGCAAATAATGAATCTACCTAAGTCATCCAGATGGAAGACAGATGTACTACAACACTGCTCTAGGAAACGCTAATGACTGTAGCCCGTTTTCTACAGTCCCTGAGTTATTCCCAAAATTGTGACACTCATATCCATCGCATGCCATAAACACGCCGCAAGACTACGGAGTGCATTGGCCGCGATTCCTACTTGTCCTTGGTAACGGACTACTGGTCCTTAAGCGTCGAGGCAATGGCTCTAATAAGAGAAGTAACTCTCAGCCTACAAACTCAACAAGGTGACATCATGAATCTGGGGCACGACTGTAACACCCTATGTTTTTACGTTAATTATTAAAATAGAAATTAATTAATAAATAATGAACTATGACAAATGGAATTTTCACAAATGTTGGAATTTGGCCACGAGACTTATACCATTGAATTCGCGGCAATTTTCATATATAAATTTTTCCAATCGAAGTTCAAACGAAAAAATTATTAGCGTTTTAATTTTCATAGTTAAAAATAATTATATATGTAATTAAGGAAATAATTTAAAATAAATTAATGATTGACTAACACTGTTAAAGTTAACGGTTGCTTAACAGTTAAGAAAATTTATTAAGGCAGGAGATAACATTAATTATAGTTAATTGAGTGTTGAAGGAAACAAATCAACCAGAAATAAAATGAGATCAAAACGCACCAAAATTCATAGATCGGGTCGACCATGTCCTATCCACGATCGACCATGACCTATCCACGGTCGACCGTAAGCAGTCGACCAGGGCTTGGGGCGGTCGACCTGCCTTGTCTTGGAGGCACCAGTAAATGGAGGCCGTGTGGCCCCGATCTAATTCAGTTCTAATCCGACGGTTAACGCTAATTTGAACCTCTATAAATTAGGATTTATGGCTTCACATCCAACTCATTAGCGGAAACTCTACCATTTTCCTTTCTCCTCCAGAATTTCTAAATACAAAGTGATAGAATAGATTGCACGTATACACTTTGGAGAAGAATAGAAAAGGATAGCGATAGAAGATAGATTCAAATCAGGTTCCTACATCAAAGGTATACTTTCAGATCTAGTTCTAATTAATAAAACTAAATCCAAATCTCTTTTTTCTAATCCAATTACTAATGAGATCTGTATAAATATCGTCTGTGGATCCAAATAGGGAGTCAAAAAGTGGAGAATACAAATAATAGGGTCAGATCTGGATTAAATCCAGAGATTTTGGAGCAATAGTTAAAGGTGAGTGGGAATATTATATATTTTTATATACAACTAGATTATATCATTACAGATCTATTCCTATATGTCTGAGAAATGAATTTAAGTTGTAATGAATTCGTAAATGTGAAAAGTTGAGATATGAACTTGCCTATGTAATTATGTAATGATTATTTTTAATTTTGCAATCGCGTAATTATTAGTTTTATTTCTATAATTATGTAATGATTAGAATTTTTAATTTCTGCATTAGATACTAGTTAACTAAAACGTAATGAATTGGAATTACATTTTATTCAATGTTGATGAATAAAGTCTGGAATAAAGTTAATTTGACTTTTGAGAATTTTGTGAAATTTTAATTTATTGGAATTTGTACTATTGCAAGTAGATTTTCATACATTATCAAGTCTAGATTTACAAAAGTGCGATGTTTGAAATGATAAGGAGTAAATATATGCCTGTAAAAGAAAGTGGTATACAAAATAGGGATGATTACTATATTTTGTACTGCCTATTTCAATAAATAAAAAAAGAATTCCTTGTAATTACAAACACTACGCAAACTCTCTCTTTTATATAAGATATGGAAATTTATTGTGTAACAATTAATTGGTGAAGTTTTATTCCAATTTATTAATATATAGTATATCCCAAAGGCGGAATATTGAAATAAGAATATAACTAAAAAGTTAATAAAACAGAAACTGATAAAAAAGACGTTTGAGTAATAGGCAAGTGTAATAAGCTAGGGAAATGAAATGGACTAAATCTGATAATATAATGAAATGGACTAAGTCTGATAATCTAACGAAATGGAGTAAATCTGATAATTGAATAAAATGGAATAGAAATCAAAGTTGAACTAATGAATGTTGTAGTAACGATATTGATGTCTGAAATTGCGAAGCGGTAAATGAAATTAATGAAATAAAAGATAAATGCGTAGTAAGACTAAAGACTTGAAGTCGGAAATAAAAGGTGTTGAGGCAATAAAGAAAATAAAAGAAGAATTATATATAAGTCTGAAATATTTATATAGGTAGCCTCATATATGCATTTACGACGGGTGTGAATAATTATAAATTGTCTATTAGAATTATAACGGACCAATGTTTGAAGGTCGTTAGACTAGATTGGAATGCTAAAAGCTTATCCAACCAATAGGACCCGTGGTGAGTGTCCCCAAGTCTAGACTATGCTTATTGCCTTGATTATTAATTTTCTGTTATAATTATGTTAAGTGCACGGTCAAATTAGGTCTGCTTCAAAGTCTTTTAGTTTTTAAGTGGGGAGTATTGCCTTGATTGAACTAGGCAATCAAAATGGACGGTGAGTAAGATCGAACTTATGCAACATGACACGTAAAGTCTGGTGTGCTTAAGTACCAAAACAAGTTGCAACAAGTGTACGTAAAAGGCCGACGTGCTTGGGTACCTACAGGGTAGGAGTTGCATATTTATCGAGCTCGTCGTCGGTCTCTTGCGGTCAACGGAAACGACAGGATTACACCTAACTAATTCATTCCACCTACTAGGATTGGTTCAGTTGGGTTATGCAACGCTATAGTTGTTTATTACTTTTTTTTATAGGACAAGGCTAGTTAACCCATACGAATGTTCCTTCAAAACATAGACGGGGTGGTGGTGCGTGGAGCCTAAAATCCACGATAAGAAGCAGACAAGGGTACGCAAAAGGATGGCGTACGTGATGAAAAATCACTGAAGCATTAGGACCTTATGGACTGGAGATCGTCAGTGTGCATGGCAGGATTTCCTCGGTGATACGATGGCGATAGATCTTTACGAGGTGCTGAGCAGTTGATACTAGTGTGGATAGTATCTAGGTCCATTAGTGGACTTGGGATACACACACACACACACATAAACACACACACACACACAAACATATATATATAGACATAGATCTACAGGGTGTAGATGGGTATGGTTCGTACGTAGCAATGGAGTTATAGCAACTAATAATAAAATCTAACATAACATGAAATAGTGAACAATCGGCATAAGCTAGTTTTATGTATAAGATGTATAATTTACTAGTTATTAGAATGTTGTTTTGACTCCCTCCTCATTACAACCCACAGGATTTAGAAGGGCAGTTACTAGTGTTGATTTAGAGCTGTTGTCTGGCTAAGGCCCTTGACATTTGAGATGTTGATTTTTGGTCAGTAATAATATTGATCTGTTATATTTTCTTATTTCCGCTGTGAGTTATTACCATTAGCGCTCTAATATATTTTCCTTTTTGCAAGATACCAAACCAACTATCCGTATTTAGTGGACTTGAGTTTTCGGTTTAGCGAAAACCTAGGCCCACTGAAGTGCGGGTTGTTACAACGACCCTAGAATTAAGACCACTAGGATGGATAACCAGCCTATCTGGTGGGACTAATTCACGTGCTCTCCATAGTGGTGTGGACCCTATAACGTAGATTCCCAACATATACTCTCAACTATATAAGTCATAATGAGAGTAATAACTAGTACTCTCGACTCTAGAAGTCGCGATGAGAGTGACTACAACTGTTCTCGACTCGATAAATCCTATTGAGAGTGATAACTATTACTCTCAACTTGATGAGTCTTAATGAGAGTGATAATGAAAGCTACGTCAAATACTCTCGACTCTAGAAGTCCTGATGAGAATGACTGTTCTCGACTATACAAGTCCTGATGAGAGCAACTCAATATAACAAATCCTCGACTACTAGCCCTAATATGAGTAGATAACGATACTCGACTAGTTGGTCCTTAAAGTATGCAATAAAATCTCTCGACGAGATGAGTCCTAATGAGAGTAATAATAAGTACTCTCGACTACATAGGTCCTAACGAGAGCGTATAACATAATAATTCGTCGACTACTAGCCCTAAGAGTAAACAATAAAATCACTCGGCTGGTTATTCCTAAGAGGTTCCTAAGAGGATAAATCTATAAATCCTGACGTATCTCTATCTTGTAGTCCTTGGAGAGTAATATAACTCTCGGCTACTAAGCTTAAGAAGTCACCTTTAGACGATAATCCATCTCCAAAATATAAGTGACATCTACTCACCAATATTAATCGAACAAGTTTTACATGAGAGTCACATTCCACTCGATATTACTCGAACATTTACTAAAAGCTAGTATTCTCCACTCACCAAACAACTGTTATTCTAAAATACGAGTTAACAGAATAACCAGAAAAATAATACCGAATGCTTCATCCCAGATAGTTTTACCGATCCATTTATTCAAAATCCTCATATATAGAATTAAATCACAAAATCATCAATGTAAATCATTTCAAATCAATCCATATACGAAAGACGATTACAACTCAAACCCTTAAATTCACTAAAATATTTCACAATTTAATTTATTCTTCAAAATAGATTGTATATTTTTAAAATATCTTCTTTTGAAAATATTTCTTGAATCATTTTTAATCAAATCAAATCAAATAAACCAATTCTGAACCAACAAACATATAGGGGAATTTATTTTAGAACTCTTAAAATTGGTTTTTATAATCAAAAACCCTCTATTGAAATTCTCTTTTAATCCTTTTTACAAGATATTCAATTTAGAAAGAAATTTCATTCTCGGAATTTATTTGGGGGTGGACCCTACATGTAACGACCCTGAATTTTTGATATTGGAAATCAGAATATTTAATTGATTTTAAATATTTGAAAAGATAGTTCAATTTGAAATTCGAGATATCAGAGTGAATTTGGAAATTTAATTATTGAATTTAATCGTTAAATCTGGGTAAAAATTTGAATCTTCAGTTTTAAGCTGATTAAAAATAATCTGAAGGCTTAGGAAATTCATATTGATGATACTGAAGATAATGGGACTTTCAGAATTGAATTTGGAAATGATTTGTTCAGTTTTGAGATTTTATTGTTTAAATTGAATTTAAAAATAGCGTGCCGAGGCATAGTCTCGGAATTTGACGAAACCAGTTCCATTGGATCTGTAATATTGTATTATTATCGGATTTCAATTTTCGTAATGTTTGGAGTGATCGTTTGGCCGTATGATAAGCAAACGCGCTGAAATTAAATAGAAATTTAATATTATAACTGGTCCAAAAAAAGCTATCTTCTCCATACGATCGAATTTGGACTCGAAACCTTTTCCATTGCGTTCGGAATAGGCATATAACATTATAAACGCCTGGCGGCACGCCTCGATAGGAGGTCAAGGTTTTGAGTTGCATTTGTCGAACGATTTAAATTTGAATTTGAATTTAAATTTAATATATATATACACACCAATCAACCATCAGCTGATATTATTTCACATCGTTGTTTTTCTTTCACCTCAAAAAGCACTGTGCTTATTTATTCGAACACGCTACCTCTTGTACGAAGCCATTCTTCTCGTTCAAAAATAAAGGAGAAATCGAATTATCTTCCATTCAAAACAAAAATGGCCGATCAAAGAAAAAAAAACTCCTTCATCTTCAGTTCGAAAATTTAAAGGCTAAGGGCCGCGTATCTTTTCAAATTTCGAAGTCAATTCCGTTCTTCCCCCTAAATCCACTCACGAGATCGAATTCCCTTCCTCACTTTCAAATCCTCTCATGTTCGAACGAAATCGTTCGAGACAAAAAAATAAAAAAATAGGCAGATGGGAATCGCGATTTAATCGCGACTGTGCAAAGGGGATTGACGGCAGGCGATTCTCGAGCATCGCGAGTAGGAGGCTCGGGCTCGTTCTCGAGATAGGGGAATCGATCGCAGCGTGGTTTGCGAAGGTCGACGTCACGTCCAGGCTCGCATGCGAAGTGAGGGAGGCTGGGTATGGGTTCGCGTGGGGATTCGATGTGGGTTTCAAGTCGCGCTCCTTGTCATTGATCGAGTCAGTAAGGATGTCGAGGCGTTCGAAGCGATGTTGTGGTCGAAGTCGTTGAGGAGGCATCGCGGGGTCGTGGTCAGATCGTTGGTGAGGTACATCTGTTTTGTTTTTTTTTAACATTAAATTTATATATATATATATATATATAGTTTAAACAAAATATATGTATATGTATAATAGTATTTGTTTTAGCAGTAAGGTAGATTTGTAGCATTTTGTTCTTCATTTTCAACTTAAATTAGATGATGTATATATATGAAAATAAGCAGAGGATAGAAAATATATACAGTAAGCTATAGATAAAGTTGAGAAGAAAAATAGATTTTTAAAATCTATATAGATGATTTTCAAAGAAAATTTTGTTGGTATGTCCAGTGAAAAGAAATTGATTTTTTGTCAATGAAAATAATAATAATTTATTAAAGGAAATTTAATTTTAGTTAAATCAATTTATTAAAAAGGAATTGGTTTAAAGTTAAAAGTATTAGTTGATTAAAATTGTTAAAATGGGAATTTATTGTTCGATTAGTTCGAATATTAATAAATTGTATAAATTGTTTATACAAGGTCTATAAATCGAGAAACGAACTGGAATGGAAACGGATTGCAAAGTAAAGGTGAGATCTTCTCACTCACATTAAAATTGGAATTGCAATTATTGATTGATTGCCTGATTGTGATAGTATATATAGTAGTATATAGCAATATATATATATTGGAATATATATATATTGGTAATTGATTTTCCCGCATTATATAGCGGATGAGACCCTATGCACCGCATAATAGCGGGTGATATTTTTATAAATTCCATATACCGCGATATTCCACCTCGAAGTGGAATTGGTATTGTGCTATCGTCTGTGGATGCAGGAAAACAGGTTGGAGGGATCCAACAAACAGGTTGGAGGGATCCAACTGGATTCCTCAAAATTATGTGAATTTGTTTCATATATTGTGATGTGATTGTTTATAATCTGTGTGTGATTATATTTGTGATTGGAACTGTTGAAGGCTAAAATTTAGCCGAATGTATTTTTGGTATCGTTGGGTACCAGAAATAAACAAAATTGGATTTTTGAAATTAAAGTTGAAAATTTTAAATAAATTTCTTTTGAAAGAATTGGGTGAATTTAAAAGAAAGAATTTAACGATATAAAGTTGATTTTTGAAATCTTATCGAATTATTTCCAAAATATGGGAAAGAATATTAATAAATGGGTTTTGGAATAATATCGTTTAAAAGTTGAAGAATTTATTGAAAATGGAATTTTAAATAATTTAGAAAGAATGAAGGAATTTATTTAAAAGGTAATAATTTTTTAGAAATCAATTTGATAATTGATTAGTGTTTGAAAATAAATCTCTGGGAAATTGATATAAAAATTTATTTGGTGTTGAATGAAAAAATGGATTTGTGTTGGAAATCAATTAGAAATCGATTTGTAAAATGATTTGGTAATTGGAAATAAATTCAGAAATAAATTGCAATGTTCCGTTCTACTGAAATTAAACTTAGAAATCAATTTGTAATTGATTTGGTGCTTGAAAGGAAATTAGAAATCAATTTGGAATTGATTTAATGTTGAAATGTAAATTTGAAATCAATTTGGAATATTTGGGGTTTGAAATAAAATTGAGAAATCGATTTGAAAATCGTATAAAAAGTGAATATTAGGGAAAATAAATTCAAAATGGAATCTATAAAGGAAAGGGAAATTGTTTTAAAAATAAACACTGATTTATTTTTAAAGTGTGGAAATAAATTTACGTTTCACATTTACGGATTTGAAACGTAAATTTAAAATAAATCGATAAGGATTTACTTAATTGGTTTAAATGGACCATTTTGAAGTGGAAGTGTATTCTCACTATAAAGTTGAGTATATTACCAAAGTAGCTTTTAAAAATATAAATTAAAAGTTCTAAAGTTGGTTTTTAAAAGAAATACTTGGAAATATATTCCGCGTAAGGAAATTGATTTGAAATTTATTTTCAAAAATTAAAGTGTGAAAATATGATTTGAAATTTGTTTTCAAAATGTTGAATTGTGGAAAAATATATATCTTGTGAAGATATTTTGAAAATAAATAATTTGGGAAAATTATTTAAATCTGATGATTGTTGTGAATGTTGTTTGATAGTTAAATCACCGACTATCAATATTTGCCTTTGAAATGGCATTTAAATTTGTTTTTAAACAAACGCTCGTTATTCGGTTTAGCCGGGAGAGGACCTTTGTGCCATTTAACCCATTCCGAATAAGTGATACGTCGTAAATGGATAACATTTGAAGACCGGGTATTTGTGAGAACGATAGGATGTGTAATGACCCTAAAATAAAATAAAACAAAATAATATATATATTTATATTAGGAAATTCTGAGATATATAAAAATATATATATTGCATTAAAACAGAAAAGAATTTGGCAATAAATAAAATTGCATGGGAGCTTCTGTTTGATAAAATGCAAGGAATTAAGGTAGTTAGAAGAAAAATTGGAACTCAAAATAAATATAGCTTTATGTTCAAAGAATTATGTAAATATATATATATACATTTAATAGATATGGGGTGTTTGCTGTTTTATATGAAGATAAAATAAAATGAAGTTTAATGCAAAAGTTTATATGTCTTATAATTGTGCCAGAAATAATTAGCATAATATATGTGATTTTTAATTTAAATATAAAAGGAGTTGCTGATTTGATAAAAAGGCAGAAATATATATATACACATATATAGAATCAAATAAAAATTTCCATCCCATATTTATTCCAAGCAAATAATTTGGGTAAATGACTTTACATTGCATAATAAGGTATGATAGTATATAACAGATAGGTAGGAAAAAAAATACAAAGAAGATTTCCAGATTCTCTAAACTTAAAAAAAAAGAAAAAAAAAGAACAAGGATCACATGCATATGGCATGAATAAAATGGAAACATGAAAATAGCATGCAGTGTTTAAAATGTTCAACTCCCGAAATAGCTAATTAAAGTACCCAAAATGTGTGCATTTTCAATTTATGCTCACACAGGAATATGATGTGTAAATAAACATCTAAGGGTATCAGGGGAATTACCCATTTTCTTAAACCCTAGAATGGAATTATAAATAACTGCACATGGCCAAATCCATCATTCTCTCGGGATCAAAAAATATATATATATATATAATAAACAAGGAGGAACACTAAGCTTGAGGGTTTGGGGGATTTGCTGTTCTAAGAAATTAAGGCAGTGAAAGGAAAAACATTATGTGAGTATTTACCCTTTTGTATGCAATGGCATTAAGTCCTATTACAGGCAGCCTAAAAATATTATGAGTTATTTGAATCTCTGAAATAATTTGTTATGGGTGATATGGATGTTTGTTTGTGCATTTTTGTTTGAAGCATTAATCTGTAAGCAGGCTTTTAGAGTTAACAGGATTTGAGTATTTTTATTCCATCTCATCATCATTAAACATGGATATAGATTAAATGGGGGAACATGGGGTTGAACCAGAAGATATACAAGCATTTATATCTTTCTGAAATATGAATGTAAGAAAAACTAAATTGGTCACTTGTGGGTTAGTCAATGATCTGCTTACTTCAGGTGGAAGGAAGTATATGCATGGTGCAACTGCACCCTGAGGCCTTTGTGTGTTGGAATAATTTAAACAACCTGGGAGTTTCCTTCACAATGCATACATAGTGTTCATTTGACAAGGAGATGTAGACCATAAATTAAATAAGGAATGGGATTGGGATTTATAGAAATCTGAGTTATGAATATCTAGACAGGGAGTTAAACTAACCAGGACTTATGTGATGATCTGGTTAGCTGCTGGGTGAAATTTGGAGTATAAAACTTGAGTTTACTTATCTAAGATTGGGTAAGAATGAATTAAGAATTGTACATATGTTTATTTTAACTGTTTGCTGTGTAAATAGATGAATGTACGTTTGTATCACTTTGTATGAACCAAAACATGCTAGTATAAAACCTGTTAAACTAGGAAGGCACTGCAAGATTACTAAAATTATGTATATGTATACAAAATTGATAAATGCTCATACCAGTGTAAACTGACCCTTTTGGTTGCCCTTGCAATCATCTGGGTGTCTCAAAAATTCTTTGGGGCAGCTAAATGATTTGCTTGCAGGAAATTGAAGTTGGCTTGATGAGTAAGGAAGGCATTGGCTGCTAGTATAAATAAGAGAGACTTGTTTTAAATTTGCAGTTGCATTGTAATGAAATTACTAGACAAATTCTATTCTCTGTAATTGAAGTTACTTGTAGGAAACTTTCTAAGTTGTTGGGGTTGAAAACTTGTACTTAAGTAAAATTCATTTTGAATGATATTTGATGGAGTTTGATTTTCTATTGATTCTATGATCATCTGATTTGGAGAAAACAAGGGGATAGATATAACACATAAATATAAAATGTGAATGTAATAATCTCTGGTTTTATTGCCTGAGTTTATTCTATAATTTTCTTTAAATAAAATATAATGGATTTGACAAGATCTGAATAAGAAATATTCAAAGTGGAGTAAATGTATGCATGGCAGATAATTGATACTGATTTGTGTGTGTGTGTGTGTGTATATATATATATATATATATATATATTTGATTCACTGATTTTTATTGCCTATATTTTGCCCTATGGAAACTAAACAGCTAAGGGGATTGAATTTTTGAAATAAACTCTCAAGATTTGAGTATTTAAATTTTCAAAGAAAACTATGAGGGCAGTAGACTTGGAAGACACAGAACTTTGAATAATTGAAAGAATACATACAAGAATGCATTTCAGAAGAAAAAAACTAGGCACTAACATGCTGGGGATTAGGAGTAGGAATTTGTAGAAGCTTGTTAAAATGAGGGGTATGGGTTTGCAAGTGGTAAAAGGGGGACTATGGCTGGTCTAGATGGCCATGGGTCAAACCCTTGGAGCCTGGAACCACTTCATTTCAATCAGTGAAGTGTAAAGTGCTACCGGGACAAATCAAAGAAAACACCAAGCAGCCTTGGGATAACACCAAGCATATCCCAAAAATCACCAAGTATGTAAGTCTGCATCATAATAAATTTGAAAATGCTAAAAATCCTCATCTGATCAACCTGAAATGATAAATGGAAATTAAGTCCAATATCCATGCCTGTTAGTAAAGATTTGTAAGTGATTTCATGCATATACTTGATAACTTTCATGAGATCAAGGTAATTCTATTTTAAGTGTTAAATAGAATTATTTAGGCAGATTAATATATATAGTCAAATAAAAGTATAAGTGTTGTAGTTTGTTAAAAATATACCTTTGGCAGTAGAACAAAATTAGAAAGGAAATAAGTAGCTTGTCAATGGCTTGTATGGTATTTTGTTTTCAATCTAATTTAAATTCCCTCTGATAAAAAATAAAAATAAAAATAAAGAAACAATTGTATATCATCAAATATATAATTGTCTTAATTTGTTTGTACACTGATATGGTTATATTGGTAAATCCAGGGTCTTGGGAAAAATATTTGAAAACTATATAAAAATTCAAATATAAAAGAAATGGGGTTTAGTGGTGAATTCCTCTTGAATAAAAAAAAATCTATGTGTTTTAGAGTGAGGGTCACCACAGTTGGTATCAGAGCTATGTTTTAAATAACATAGTAAATGTTGTTGTATGCATATGGATGTTTGAATGCATTGTTTGAATTGTTGGTGTTGAATGTTTTTGTTTTATGTCAAGAAATATATGTGTGTACATGTGACACATGCACGGTGTGCACAGAAATAAAAATGAACCAAGTAAAGACAAACTGATAGGGGTAAATAAACTAACATAACAATCATATTTATAGCATTATGGTAGGACCAAGGCATCACACAGGTGCAGGATCATCACGTGAGCCACCTGTGATGAGCATGGAGGATTTTGTGAGAGCTTTAAGGGATGGAATGGCACCAAGGCAAGACAATCCTCATGAGGAACTCTCCAAACTGCTTAAGACATGTACCACTTTGGGAGGAAAGGATTTTGAAGGTACTGAAGGAGCTATAGGTGTTCAAACTTGGATAAAAACTATGGAGAGGGTCTTCACAGATATGCAAATCAATGACCAAAGGAAGAGACAGATAGCTTCAAGAAAATTGAAGGGGGTGGCACTGGATTGGTGGGAAGTTGTGACAGCAGGAAGACAAGAGAATACCATCACTTGGAATAATTTCAAGGACATGCTTGAGGCCAGATTTGTCCCAGCATCTTCCAAGGCCACACTGCTTGAAGACTTTATTAGATTAAGGCAAGGAAGCATGAGTGTGAATGAATACACTCAGAAGTTTGAAGCATTATCCAAGTATGGACTGGTGTTAATAGGGAATGCAGAAGCAAAGAATGCAAGGTACATTCAAGGCTTGAACCCTAGTCTGTCAAGGGCAATGTTGCCATACAAGGACAAAACCTTTGATCAAGTAATTGATCTAACTCACTCATTTGAGCAACATGACACTGCAAGAGAGAAATTCAGGAATATGAAGCTCAATAAGAAGAAGGGTGGTCAGAACAAAGTGCAACCTTATGACAAGAGAAATGCAAGTAAAGGAGCTAAGAAAGGGGAAGGAGCAACAGCACTTGAAAGCAAGAAATTCACTCATTGTTTTAATTGTGGAAAAGCTGGACATTATAGTAACCAATGCCCTGACCCCAAGATACCCAGAGGAGGCTGCTATAATTGTGGAAAGATGGGTCATCTCAAGAAGGATTGCCCAGAAACCAATAGGGGAACAGCAAGGGTAGGAGCTTTGGCAGCAAGTAACACTGGGAATGTTGGGCAACTTGAAGGTATAATTTTTATTCATACCCAACCAATATCAGTAATATATGACACTGGTGCCTCACATTCACTAATATCTTTGGAAATTGTAAAGAAGTTAACACTTGCATGTGTTTCCATTGATCAGCCCTTGGTTGTACACAGTCCCATAGGGAGTCATTGTATGTTGGGGATGAAGTGTATGGGTCTGAAATTAATTATAGGGGGTTATGAATTTAATTCAGACTTATATACCTTAAATTATCCTGGTATTGGGATTATTTTGGGGGTAGATTGGTTAATGAGAAATAAAGCAATTTTAAATTTAGAAAACCTTACTATTTATTTGGAAACAAATGAAGGCAAAAGAATTACCATCTTAAGTGAAACAGCAAAGAATACATGCTTTAATAAAATCTGGAGTATTAATGAAGTTCAAAAGGAATTAAAAATAGAGGAAATCCCAGTAGTCAATGAATATATAGATGTGTTTGGAGAAGTAAATGGAATTCCTCAAAACAGACCAGTTGAATTTAAAATAAAATTAATTCCTGGAACAAATCCAATCATTAAGAAGCCTTATAGAATGGGTCCAAAAGAGTTGGTAGAATTAAAACATCAACTAGAAGAATTAGAAGAGAAAGGATTTATAAGATCAAGTAGTTCCAGTTGGGGTTCCCCAGTGCTATTTGTCAAGAAACATGATGGAACAATGAGGTTGTGTGTAGACTACAGGGATTTAAACAAGGTAACTATCAAGAATAAGTACCCACTGCCTAGAATAGATGATCTATTTGATCAATTGCATGGAGCTAAAATATTTTCAAGGTTAGACTTAGCCTCTGGATTTCATCAAATGAAAGTTGCAGAGGAAAGCATTGAGTACACAGCCTTCAATACAAGGTATGGCCTTTATGAATTTCTAGTAATGCCATTTGGCTTGACCAATGCTCCCTCCTATTTTGTAGACTTGATGAATAGAATTTTTAGAGACTTTTTGGATAAGTTTGTCTTGGTATTTATAGATGACATATTAATTTATTCAAAGACAGAAAATGATCATGCCATGCACCTACATTTAGTATTATCCAGACTTAGAGAACATGAATTAAAAGCCAAGTATTCAAAGTGTACATTTTGGCAACATGAAGTAAAATTCTTAGGACACATAGTGTCACAGCAGGGAGTAAGTGTAGATCCAAGCAAAGTCATTGCAGTTCAATCATGGAGTAGACCCAAAACAGTGACTGAGGTGAGGTCATTCTTAGGTTTGGCAGGGTATTATAGGAGGTTCATCAAGGATTTTTCAAGAATAGCTGCACCAATGACCAAACTAACCAAGAAGAACCAACCATATGTGTGGACTGAGCAGTGTGAACAAGCTTTTGAGAAATTGAAGCAAGCATTGGTGGAAGCTCCTGTCTTACAAATCCCAGAAGCAAATGAAGGAATGGTCGTATACACTGATGCTAGTGGGTCTAGGTTAGGTGCAGTGCTTATGCAACATGGCAAGGTAGTGGCATATGCATCAAGACAGCTTAAACCCAATGAAACCAAATATGCAACTCATGATCTAGAATTAGCTGCAATAGTGTTTGCACTAAAATTATGGAGGCATTATTTGCTTGGGGCAAAATTTGAATTATTCACAGATCATCAAGCATTGAAATATTTATTTTCTCAAAAAGATTTAAATATGAGGCAAGCAAGGTGGTTGGAGTTTCTAGCTGCATATGATTTAGATATATTGTACACTCCTGGAAAAGCTAATAGAGTGGCAGATGCTTTGAGCAGAAATCATGTTAGATTAGCCAGTTTGATGATTGATGAGTTTAAAAATCTTGCAGTGCTTGGGGAGGCAGATATATACAGCAAGGATGCAGTGAATTTTAAAGAACATGGTGATATGGTGGAGTATGGTACACTGGGAATAATCACAGTGAAGTCTAATCTTGTGGAGAAAGTTGGTAGCATGCAAGATCAAGATCAAAGTCTAAAGGAGAAGAAAGAAATGTTATTAAATAACATTGAGCCAGAGAATTTTAAAATAGATTCCCAAGGTTATTTGAGAAAAAATGATAAGCTTTGTGTACCAAACATTGCAGAGTTGAAGGAAGAAATCATGAATGAGCATCACAAGACCAGGTACACCATACACCCTGGTGGTACTAAGATGTATCATGATTTAAAAAGAAGCTACTGGTGGCCAGGGATGAAGCAAGCAGTGGCAAGATATGTGGCAAAATGTTCCACATGTCAACAAATTAAAGCAGACCACCAAAAGCCTTCTGGCATGTTGCAACCTTTGGAGGTACCTCAGTGGAAATGGGAAAGTATTTCCATGGATTTTGTAGATGGTTTGCCTAGAACTAAGAAAGGCAATGATAGTATATGGGTAATTGTTGATAGACTAACCAAATCAGCTCACTTTGTTCCTGTCAGGTCAGATAGAAATGCATCTAAGCTTGCACAATTATTTATTAAGGAAGTGATGAGGCTACATGGTATACCCAAGACCATTGTGAGTGATAGAGACACTTTGTTCACCTCAAGATTTTGGGAAAGCTTCCAAGAAGCAATGGGAACACAACTTTGTTTAAGCACTGCCTACCATCCTCAAAGTGATGGGCAAACAGAGATAGTGAATAAAATATTAGAAGATTTACTTAGAGCATGTGTGCTTGATTTTGGGGGTAATTGGGAGGATCATATTCACTTGGCAGAATTCACTTACAACAATAGCTATCAATCAACCATAGGAATGGCTCCCTTTGAAGCCTTGTATGGGAGACCCTGCATGTCTCCTGCCTGTTGGTTGGAAGCAGGAGAGGGTGTAATGTTGGGGCCAGATCATGTTAAAGAAACTTCCAACATGATTGAATTGGTTAGGCATAGAATGAAGGCAGCACAATCAAGACAAAAGTCTTATGCAGATAGAAAGAGAAAGCCAATGGAGTTTGAAGTAGGAGAGCATGTTTTTCTGAAAGTATCACCAATGAAGAAAGTGTTCAGGTTTGGAAAATTTGGTAAGCTATCACCAAGATTTGTAGGACCATATGAAATTATGCAGAGAATTGGTGCTATGGCCTACAGACTTAAGTTACCTGAGGAGTTGGGTGGTGTGCATCCTGTATTTCATGTTTCTCAACTGAGAAAATGGGTGCATGATGAAGGAGCAATTCTGGAGTCACCTACTCAAGTTCAAGTCCAGAAGAATTTGGTATATACAAATGAACCAGTAGGGATAGTTGCCAAGGAAGAGAAAAAGTTGAGGAACAAGGTGATCAAATTGGTGAAAATCCAATGGAGCTTGGACACTAATGATTGTACATGGGAGGTTGAAGATAAAATGAGGGCTAAATACCCCAATTTGTTTACTGATGGAGAGGTATGTTTAAGCAGCCTAAGATGATTTTTCTAAATATATTTATATATTGTTAGTTTTCATAAAATATGGGTATGGGGTTATGGAGTTAAAACAGGCTATGGATTAGTGCTTTTAATTGGAGAAATTAGGTGAAATTATGGGGACATAATTCCTTTAAGGGGGAGGGTATGTAATGACCCTAAAATAAAATAAAATAAAATAAAATATATATTTATATTAGGAAATTCTGAGATATATAAAAATATATATATTGCATTAAAACAGAAAAGAATTTGGCAATAAATAAAATTGCATGGGAGCTTCTGTTTGATAAAATGCAAGGAATTAAGGTAGTAAGAAGAAAAATTGGAACTCAAAATAAATATAGCTTTATGTTCAAAGAATTATGTAAATATATATATATATATATATATATATATACATTTAATAAATATGGGGTGTTTGCTGTTTTATATGAAGATAAAATAAAATGAAGTTTAATGCAAAAGTTTATATGTCTTATAATTGTGCCAGAAATAATTAACATAATATATGTGATTTTTAATTTAAATATAAAAGGAGTTGCTGATTTGACAAAAAGGCAGAAATATATATATATACACATATATAGAATCAAATAAAAATTTCCATCCCATATTTATTCCAAGCAAATAATTTGGGTAAATGACTTTACATTGCATAATAAGGTATGATAGTATATAACAGATAGGTAGAAAAAAAAATACAAAGAAGATTTCCAGATTCTCTAAACTTAAAAAAAAAAGAACAAGGATCACATGCATATGGCATGAATAAAATGGAAACATGAAAATAGCATGCAGTGTTTAAAATGTTCAACTCCCGAAATAGCTAATTAAAGTACCCAAAATGTGTGCATTTTCAATTTATGCTCACACAGGAATATGATGTGTAAATAAACATCTAAGGGTATCAGGGGAATTACCCATTTTCTTAAACCCTAGAATGGAATTATAAATAACTGCACATGGCCAAATCCATCATTCTCTCGGGATCAAAAAAAAATATATATATATATATAAAATAAACAAGGAGGAACACTAAGCTTAAGGGTTTGGGGGATTTGCTGTTCTAAGAAATTAAGGCAGTGAAAGGAAAAACATTATGTGAGTATTTACCCTTTTGTATGCAATGGCATTAAGTCCTATTACAGACAGCCTAAAAATATTATGAGTTATTTGAATCTCTGAAATGATTTGTTATGGGTGATATGGATGTTTGTTTGTGCATTTTTGTTTGAAGCATTAATCTGTAAGCAGGCTTTTAGAGTTAACAGGATTTGAGTATTTTTGTTCCATCTCATCATCATTAAACATGGATATAGATTAAATGGGGGAACATGGGGTTGAACCAGAAGATATACAAGCATTTATATCTTTCTGAAATATGAATGTAAGAAAAACTAAATTGGTCACTTGGGGGTTAGTCAATGATCTGCTTACTTCAGGTGGAAGCAAGTATATGCATGGTGCAACTGCACCCTGAGGCCTTTGTGTGTTGGAATAATTTAAACAACCTGGGAGTTTCCTTCACAATGCATACATAGTGTTAATTTGACAAGGAGATGTAGACCATAAATTAAATAAGGAATGGGATTGGGATTTATAGAAATCTGGGTTATGAATATCTAGACAGGGAGTTAAACTAACCAGGACTTATGTGATGATCTGGTTAGCTGCTGGGTGAAATTTGGAGTATAAAACTTGAGTTTACTTATCTAAGATTGGGTAAGAATGAATTAAGAATTGTACATATGTTTATTTTAACTGTTTGCTGTGTAAATAGATGAATGTATGTTTGTATCACTTTGTATGAACCAAAATATGCTAGTATAAAACCTGTTAAACTAGGAAGGCACTGCAAGATTACTAAAATTATGTATATGTATACAAAATTGATAAATGCTCATACCAGTGTAAACTGACCCTTTTGGTTGCCCTTGCAATCATCTGGGTGTCTCAAAAATTCTTTGGGGCAGCTAAATGATTTGCTTGTAGGAAATTGAAGTTGGCTTGATGAGTAAGGAAGGCATTGGCTGCTAGTATAAATAAGAGAGACTTGTTTTAAATTTGCAGTTGCATTGTAATGAAATTACTAGACAAATTCTATTCTCTGTAATTGAAGTTACTTGTAGGAAACTTTCTAAGTATTTGGGGTTGAAAACTTGTACTTAAGTAAAATTCATTTTGAATGATATTTGATGGAGTTTGATTTTCTATTGATTCTATGATCATCTGATTTGGAGAAAACAAGGGGATAGATATAACACATAAATATAAAATGTGAATGTAATAATCTCTGGTTTTATTGCCTGAGTTTATTCTATAATTTTCTTTAAATAAAATATAATGGATTTGACAAGATCTGAATAAGAAATATTCAAAGTGGAGTAAATGTATGCATGGCAGATAATTGATACTGATTTGTGTATATATATATATATTTGATTCACTGATTTTTATTGCCTATATTTTGCCCTATGGAAACTAAACAGCTAAGGGGATTGAATTTTTGAAATAAACTCTCAAGATTTGAGTATTTAAATTTTCAAAGAAAACTATGAGGGCAGTAGACTTGGAAGACACAGAACTTTGAATAATTGAAAGAATACATACAAGAATGCATTTCAGAAAGAAAAAAAACTAGGCACTAACATGCTGGGGATTAGGAGTAGGAATTTGTAGAAGCTTGTTAAAATGAGGGGTATGGGTTTGCAAGTGGTAAAAGGGGGACTATGGCTGGTCTAGATGGCCATGGATCAAACCCTTGGAGCCTGGAACCACTTCATTTCAATCAGTGAAGTGTAAAGTGCTACCGGGACAAATCAAAGAAAACACCAAGCAGCCTTGGGATAACACCAAGCATATCCCAGAAATCACCAAGTATGTAAGTCTGCATCATAATAAATTTGAAAATGCTAAAAATCCTCATCTGATCAACCTGAAATGATAAATGGAAATTAAGTCCAATATCCATGCCTGTTAGTAAAGATTTGTAAGTGATTTCATGCATATACTTGATAACTTTCATGAGATCAAGGTAATTCTATTTTAAGTGTTAAATAGAATTATTTAGGCAGATTAATACATATAGTCAAATAAAAGTATAAGTGTTGTAGTTTGCTAAAAATATACCTTTGGCAGTAGAACAAAATTAGAAAGGAAATAAGTAGCTTGTCAATGGCTTGTATGGTATTTTGTTTTCAATCTAATTTAAATTCCCTCTGATAAAAAAATAAAAAATAAAGAAACAATTGTATATCATCAAATATATAATTGTCTTAATTTGTTTGTACACTGATATGATTATATTGGTAAATTCAGGGTCTTGGGAAAAATATTTGGAAACTATATAAAAATTCAAATATAAAAGAAATGGGGTTTAGTGGTGAATTCCTCTTGAATAAAAAAAAAATCTACGTGTTTTAGAGTGAGGGTCACCACAGGATGACCTATCGATTGTCTCTGCACCGGGTTGCTCCGGTATAGAGATTTCCTATGTGATGGGAAATTCAATCGGGATTGTGAATACCCGGATTGCAAGGGCTTCTTTGGAAGTGCCTTCGGTTCTGTTCGAACCCGGAACAGACTTGTATGGTTGTTTGTCTGACATTACACTTTGAGATATAAAGCTGATTTCTTTCAAATACATTTCTGTTGGTGGCGGAGAATTTATTCTTTTAGCTTAACACCCTTCTCTGAGACGTACGAGCTCAGAGGTTATGTAGTTGAAGGTTATCAACGATATATTCCCAATTTGGTAATGTGGCATGCTGAGTGTTGTTGTGTGATGATTATTTATTGATCATTTGTGATCAAAGCATGGCTTTGTGAAAAAACGTAGCTTTGTGGACGAGACCTCATCGGACCTCACAAACCGGAAATGGTCGAAACAGGAATGATGCGGCAAGGTTATGAGGGTCGCTCCCTTTAGGGTATGTCATTTCCTTCTGGAAAAGGGTGGTATCATGGTATGGAGCCCAGATACTTACTCATGTGGACACACTTTATTTATTACTGTGTGATGTTGGTTATCGAGCGCTCGGATAAAGGTCCCAAAGGACCGGGGGGTGGCATACTCGAGTAGTAGTTACCTAGTGGAGAGGTAACCCGACCTTGTGTTGACAGAGATCCGGGTAGGTTCTCGGGACGTCCCGCCAGAGGCGTACCCATGTGGCAGTAGGAAGTTCCTTAACCTGACCATTTGTTGGAAATCCAAAGAAACAATACGCGCCCTGTACGGTTTTAGTTGTATAACCTGCTATGGAATGTGGCAGTAACCTGCTATTGAACATAGTAGCTGTAGTAGGCATAAGTGCGAAATGTCTATGCTGGCTAAGATTAATATTATACTTTCGAAATATTTTCCACACTAGACATTAATAATAATATCAACTGATCTTTTGTAGTAAGCATCTTTGACTATCATAAGGAGAAATCTCCTCCAATTCTGCATTTGCATTGTGTGTGTGGCAGGAGGCCTTATGATAGTTTCATTTTCCAACAGCATTGCGAATTAATTTTATTTTCTTTGTGAAAATAACTGTTTTACGATCTCACACCAGTCACCATGACTGACCTGGAGTTTATTGTTTCCTTTCTAAACTCTGGGTGTCCATAATTTTCCACACGGGCAGCCTAGAGTTATGTTATCAGGATATTCTGGATATTCTAGAGCTTTGGAGGCAAGCTGGATGGCAAGACGTACTCCCGTACTTGTTTATTTATTCCGCTGTGTATTCTGTATGAGGACAAGTTTATATAACTGTCCATTGTTGTATTGAGTTGTATATTGACTCTCATTGTTGTATTGTATAAACTGATATAGTTCTTTGTTTAAAAGACTAGTGATTATCTATTATATATTGTTCCGCAGCGAATGTGAGATTCTGATATTGTTTCTGTTTCTGTTTTTCTGCTTTCTTTTTCTTCTGTTTTCTTCTACCTCTTCTTTTTAAACCCTCAGGGTTCGGTTTTCCGGCATTCGATTGTTTGGCAATTGATACAGTGGACGTATTAATGTCGTCTTTCGAAAGTCGAAGAATCGGGTCTTGACACTACATTTCAACGACCTATGTACCAAGAGAGAGAAAACATGGATCGGTACCAATCTATCAAAAAAAGGAGGGATGGAAAAGAAAATACATTTATCTGACCATGGACCAAAGCAATTCTCAAATGATTTTCAATGCAAATGATTCTCAATGACAAATGATTTGGGGGTGTAGTGCTTTATCTGTCGAAAAAATGTGACTCGATGACTATGTAAAAAGATTATTCATATTCTCACTTAAAATGCAACATTACACGGAAGAAGTTCAAGTTACGGAAGCGTCGATTTGGTCGTTTATCTTGATTCATAGCACGCTTTGTGTTCACAAAAATGTGCTTTCTGGGGTAGGTGTCGATATTTTTCCCAAGTGACATTTTGATAAAATTGAAACATGAAATGATGAAGGGATGACTATTAGACTCAAAGACAATCAAGAACAAAGAGGAAACGAAGAAGTGGAGGCAAAATTGCCTAATCCATGGTGAATGGATTGGCACCGATCCATCAAAATGACAATCTTGCCCCTGACTCTTAGGAGTGGTGAAGATATCAAGGAATAGAAGAAATAGTGGAATTTTGGTTAAGTCCATAGATCGATGTCGATCCACAAATTCTCTATACTAGTATAAATTGCACGATACGTACATCTAATAGCTAAAAATATTTGGTTTTTATTTTAAAAAATTAATGGGTAGATATATGATATAAGTGCAAAATCTTTGATGGTAACAGCGTTTTTATTTCAAATAGTTGTTGGTGGTGTTAGTTGGAAATTGATAGTAAAATCCGTTGATGGGTGGTCGCAAAGAGGATGGTGGTAGAGATAGTTCACCGATAATGAGATTCCGTTGATAAAAGAGGGTATTTTTGGAATTTCAAAAAGGCACCGTGGAAATTCTATTTTATTGAATTTTCTTTATTAATAGTAGAGATGTGTGCTATTCGATATTGTAGATTATGTGCAGCATCCAAAATTTGAGATGAAGCAATGCGTTGACTCAGCAATCCACCTATGTTATAAATTTTGATCGCCCGATTTTTGGTCCAGCGTTAAAACAAACCTGTGTATATTATAGTACCTAAATTTCATTCCAACTGCTATTTCAGTAAAGACAGGTTATTATCGTACGTGCAAATTTTAAGAAGAGAAGACTATCTGTTGCAAAACTGGAAAATGAAGAAGCGGGTGGTTCAGAAACTCATACTAATTCATAGAAACATAATTATGTTGCATTGCAAATCATCCGATGGCAATAGAAGCATATAATAATAACACAGCAATATAATTAATTAATTAATTACAAATTGTAATGGATGCGGTTCGTTGGAGAAGATGTAGAAATTGCCGTCGGTGTAGAATTGATTTCGGTTAGTGAACAATCGACTGATGTAGTTGCAGTAGTGGTGGATTGCATTGATGTAGTTGAAGTAGTGGAGGATTAGGAATTGGAGTTGACATTGTTTTCGTGGGCTGGCAAGCGGATGGTAAAGAAGGCGACACGTGAAGGGTAGTTTGGAGATTTCAAAAAAACACGGTTGATTCTAGTTCATTGAATTATCATTATTAGTAGTAAAGATAAAAATAAAGTCAATTTTCTCATTGAGTACTTCAAGAAACAAGTTTAGAAGCTCAAAGGAAGATTGAATTAAGAATCAAAGCAACTAAGACTCAAGAATATAGAAGAAGGAACGAAAAATAAACCAAGACCATGGATCTGTCCTTATCCATCAAAATTGTGAGATTTGGTATATTTTTCCCTGATTTCTCTCCTGTTAAGGATCTAATTGATTGACAAATTCAACTATGATTTGACGGATCCGATGTCTAATACAGCCTACTACAACTATAAATATGAGGCTATCTTCCACGGAAAAGGAGCTTTTGGATTTTTGGACCATTTATACTTAGGGGAGACTATCATTTAGTTTCTAAGATTGTATCTTGAATCATTCTTGTAAAAACAGCAGAACTAGTGTGAATCAGACAATAAAGCATTAATAAAGTGGACCTAAGCATAGTCAAATGTCTATAAAATTATGTTCCTCTCTCTGTTTTACTGTTCTTTACTTTTTATATTTTTAATTATTGATTTGCTATCTATAGATACAATCCTATCACCCAAAATTGTTATCTATTTGAAATCTACGACTTTAGGGTGTTAGATCAATTTTTTGGCTAATACATAATAAAAACATTCAATTCACCCAAAAGAAAACCCAAACTTTGACTACATGGTTTTTGTTGAGTATATTTTTATTTTCATAAACAAAATTATCTATTCTTTATACATATAACCCAGGACATTCTATTCAACTTCATAACCGAAAAGAACGCCAAGAACCGATTTGATCGATAATTTGGTTCTAATACAATATTTACTCATATCAGGAAGAAAGCTCTAGTCAGATCAAAATAATCCTATTACAACTATCATCAAGTTATCAAAGATTACTGCATGTTTTGGCAATGAGGGGGAGAGTCTCACCCAAACATATTAAGGATGTGACTATCAATCAGTCATTAGTGTAACGACAAATAACCAATATATTAGGTTATGAGGCCAAATTCTACAACTGATATTCAACCTTTATTTTGACTCGTTAAAAATAACCGACAGCTTAAAATCGTGTACCTATGTAATCTAAAATCAACTCCTACAAAATCCGTGAAAAGATGACAACTCATCAATACAACTTAGATATGTACTAATACATGATCACCGAAGTTCCTTAACAAAACGGTTGTCGTATTTCCAGCAGGTAAATCTAACTGATCAAAGTTTCACAATTTCAATTTCATTATTATACAGAAGTATGATAGTCACTAGACAGTAGAGCTTCGTTACACAGGTGTAATGAGCATGTAAAAATTAGGCATTTAGAAGAAAAGAAAAATATACAAAAAGTAGTATTACATGTCGAACCTTATTATCGGAAATATGGCTCATTATTGTCCTCCAAGAACCAACTTCTTGAACAACTCGATACATTTGAGTGCTTTTTCGAACTCGGAAGAGTCGAGAGCGGTGGTGAAGCGACAATAGTCAGGTATTCCGGTCCATGACCCGGTGTTGATGCACAGGCCTGTGGCTTTGACCAGAGCTTCTCTGATGTTGGATGAACTGAGTTTGGCTTGGTAACCTTCGATTTTCAAATTCTTTCCTATGTAAGATGTCGGTTTTGCCACCATGGATCCACCACCATGGCAGTTGAGAACATCCCAACCACAGCTTTTTAATGTCTGCAAGAAGGTTAAAAAAAGAGGCAATCAACGTGGAGGGACGGTGAGTTTTGGTGGCTTTTATTGTGTTTTGCAATGTTTATGATGCAAACTTTGGTAATTTTGGATTAATTAATTTATTGAAAGGTGTTGCGTTGTGTAATTAAAATGACAGTTCTGTAAGATGATAAATGATTCTAGATTATTAAATGTTTGAAGTCACGTCTTTTATGCAACCTTGGTTGTTTCTTGCAAACTGCATTTCTAAAGTGCAAGTCACGGATTTCCTAAATATATTTATTAGGTGGCATATTTTATGCAGATAAATAACATAACTTATCAACTGTTCAATTTTAAATCAAAATAAATTATCAAATGCTCCATTAAAGTCGGTTTGTCCAGATTTGATGGCTTATTTTCGTCTTGTATTTCGAATATATATATATATATCCTTTTCCACTATGATCACAAATTATAGGAACGTAAAACAACGGCCCTTTAACGAAAATCCATAGAAAAAATTAAGCGTTATTTCTAGAAAGGAAAACCGATGTATTATTTCTGAAAAGTAAGATAAAAAATCTGAACGTTGTAAATTCCTAGTTTTTAATATGGTACTGTTATTTTAAGTTACTGGATTTAATATCAAGGGTATATACATTTATGTATCTCAAATTAAGTGTATATAGATGGTACAAAATTTATAGATGCTTAAAGTGCACGGTAGCTGCCTAAAAAACCTAAACTTCAGGATTGGTATTTAAATTACTCAGCGCCAAAGTGCTAACTAAACAAGACGTAAAATCAGTTCAGATTTTATTTGTTAAAAATAAACAGGCTTGGCTTCATACTTCGAGGTTACTTGAATTATACCAAGTTGAAGAAACGTTCAGCAAACTAACATCCAAACCTAACCAAACAACTAAAATCAGAAAGTGTATGTGATTTACCATTAGAAGTTTTTCAAACAAGCAACATACCATAGGCTGTTTGATTATAGGAAATATTATATTAAATACTGTAAAAAAACAAAAACAAACCTTCGATAATTGTACAGATCGATTCTTTAATGTCTCCTTCTGTTCAGCGATTGCCTTAGAAAAGGCTTCATCTTTCTGCTCTCTAAGCCCCAGCAATTTTTTCACAGCATATTTGACTGTACTGTGTGGCTTACTCAAACTTGGGAAATTTTGGAATAACTCACTCAATTGAGGATCATTCAGAACCAAATATCCAAACCCTAAACCTCCACTAAGCATCTCAAATGACAAACCACCAATCAATGAAACACAAAAGGTCGGATTTGATGACTTCAGTTTAGATATATGACATTGCAGATCCCATCCAGTCCAATTTTCGACATTGAATTCTAAACCGGATGAAGATGTGTCTATTATCACCCTTGCATCAAATCGAGCACACGTTGACAGCAGTTCTTTTATCTCCTCATTGCTGTAAAGAGAACCAGTTGGGTTGATAGTGGGACCTGATATGTACACCCATGGTTTGGTTACTTTACTGATAACGTTTTCAAGCGTTTTTGGGACAATTTTGAAACCTTGTTCCAGCTGAGTGGGAATGAAAGTCATCTTTGCATTCATGAACTTTGCAGCGGATATATAGTTTCCATTTGTTCCGGAAGGGAAGAGCAAAGTCCCTTTTACTTGAATGCAACAAAGGACGAGCCTGTTGAATAAAGCAAGGGGATAGTTTCCGTAAATGAATTCTGACGAGTTGTCTGTAACAAAACCATAGCTGCTTTTGAGTAACTGGTGTAGGCCTAACTGTATATCAGTCTCGGTATCTGTAATGTTCTGTCTTGCGAAACTTTCAAAAATGGAAGCTTTAACTGACGAAGGTATAGGTAGGAAATTTTGATCTACATCCATGTGGATAACGGCAGAATCTTTTGGATCATTGTTGACAGCAAGCTCTGCTTCGTTCAGGACTGAAATAGCGGAACTGCTGAGGTTTATTATGCCTGTAGAACTTTTATCTCCAATATCTCGCTGTGAAATAATGAATAGACAGTTCAATTATACATGCTTCTTGTAGGACCTATACAAGTTGATGTTAACATGTTATACTGCAAATTCTGGAAAACTTGCAAATTTTCTATGGCCTTTTATTTTAGTACAGTTCTCCAAAATTTCTATGGCCTTCATATGTTAGGAAGGTCATTTTAGAAAGAAAATGAGAATGGTGAGAATGATGTAAATTTGACATCGTATATGCATGCAATGCAAACAGTCAATCCCTAGTTCTAACCAGAATAACGCTATAAATGTTAGCCGTCCACCGTTCAGCTTCCAAAGAATAAAAATAAATCAGTTTGCGTTTTAACATATTTTAAGTTAATATCAACCATACTTCCAAAATGTTGTTTATTTTGATACAAAAATTGAAGTCAAATTGTTCCATGAAATGGATGCAGTACGGATAAATTATGTTACTGTAAGTCATTGTTTCTGTAAGAAACTTATATGTAAACACCATTATAAACGAGTGTTCCTCCATCATTTTTAACAATTCTGTATTTAACTCTTAATATTTATATTTTTCAAGCCTCAATCATACAACTTCAAAATACAAATATGAAAATTTAAACAAAAATTTGGGTATCAACTGCAAATATTGAAGAAAGCACAATACTATAACAGAGTCGTAACATTGTTTGACTTTGGTAAAAAGGATGATTTTAGGCTCTACGTTTCAGAATTGCTTAGTTTGGAATTTTTCTAAGAAATCACGGAGATGAATGATAATATATCTAGTTACCAATTAGGGCTGTTATGGTAATGGTTACCGTTACCATTTCACAAATACCATTACCGTACCATTTTTACTGGTAAGCGAAAATTGCTTACCGTTACCGTTACCGATAGGCTGGTATACCGAAGACTGGTATACCGATAATCTGGTAACCGTTACACTGGTAATGGTAAATTACCGTTTGTCTAAAAAAGTTAGTAACATAACACGTATTCACACCATAACGGTGCTTCATTATACAATTTATAGTGTTACTTAATAAAAGACATAAATGAAAAAGAAGTGAAGTGTATTTAACATTATTTCACCTGATTAATAAACTAAATTTAATCATTTGCTTGGTTTTAAATGCCTATAATAATGCATGTTACATGAATATACATGTATTATAAATTGACTGGTAAAATTACCGTTACCGCTGGTATTGAATAAATGTTACCGATGATTTACCGTAGAAAATGGTAAATTTACCGTTACCATACCGATTAAACTGGTATACCGATTTTACTCGAAAATGGTAACCGATTGGCTGGTAATGGTATGGTAATGGTAAATTTACCGTTACCATAACAGCCCTATTACCAATAGTGAAATAAACAGAGATTATATGGATCAGCTTTATAGAAATGGAGTTTTTCATCCTGTGTTTGATAGGTTTTTTTAATGGAAAAAATCAAAAGAGAAGGCAGATAATGGGGTATATGAAAATCATAAATTAAACCATGGGGTACATGAAATACGTTTAAAAAAAGGTATGTTAGATAACTTTTGGTGTTTATATAGAATTGGTCATATCTTAAATACTATTTATGCATTTTTATGCACCCAACATAATAAATTTAACTTGTTGAATTAAAAACCTTAGCAGGAGGACGTCTTCCAGATATTTGGAATGCCAAAAGCTCATGGAATAAGCAGCCATAGTAGTATTGGCTAAACAAAGCAGTATTCCCTTCAAGTAATTCGACTATCTTTGATAATGCATTAGATATGCGGTCATCCTCCGATATGACAAAGGCAACTTCCAAATCATTATACACCTGCAAAAAGTTACCTTTTTGGTAATCATTACAAAAATACATTTTGTCCTTAAATATCAATCACTTTGAATTTGAATAAATAGCCTAAATAAATAATATAAGAAATTTCAAAATATGGTATTTAGGTGCCTGAGAAAAAGTGAAGATGCAGAGATATTCTATACTAAATGATGTGGCCACGTTGAATCAGCACGGACATGTGTCTAAGATATGTTGGGCATCATACAATATTCCAAAATACCCAGGTGTACTAAAAATATATTTTGGGGGTGGGGGGAAGAAAAGTAGGAATACTGTGTTGTGCAGCGTACATGGATCAATTATAAAAGAGAAAGTGATCAGACATAGAACTTCTAAGGAACTTGAAGGCTGTTAACCTAATTTTAATTAGCTCAAGTATAGCTACCTAATTTGAGTATGCTAACAGCAATCAATTTATAAAATTGGGAGCCTAGTCCCAAACTAAAAAACAAACAAACAAACACGGACTGAGCTAGGAAAATCCATATATACTAACCTTGTTTTTTATTAGACCGCATAAAATTGCTGCATGGGATGGTAAAGCATTTCCGGAAAGATATTTTAGCACTCCATTAGACTGTGGAAGGCTTGACAGTTCAAGATGATCCGAAATATCCAGAAAAAGACGAGAACCAATTTCTTTAGTTGTACGCAATAAATTTTCGAAGGCCGAGCTTGTAATAGCCTCAAATTGTGCCATGCCTGTTATAACCACTTGCGGTTTCAGCTTCTTTATCAACTCAATCATCAGATCTGACTGGCATGGAGCCTCTATCACTGTAAGTGTGTCTTCTGTATTCTCATTGCTTGGCACATTCTGTATGGGGGAAAATATATGAAGTATTGCTCTACTTAACTATAAATGTTAGAGAACAAGAAGAAAAAAACATATGGTTAATACTACCCGTTTTATGTAAAAAAGATTATTATCAAAATGTACGCATGTAATCACCTATTCACATACCGATAACTCATGTTGGGCGAAAATACAAAAAACAAATTTTGAAGGAAAAAACTTCATAATAAGTATAATTTGACTACATACCTCAATTGCTAGGGATGTTAACCATTGCTTGGGTAAGTGTCTAGTCAAATGCTCATCAACAATAGCAAGTCGTGGTGAGAACAAACGAAGAGCGTTCTCTATTGCAATTGACCGTGAGGGGAAAACTGTGACATTCTTATTTAACCAAGGTAAAAAAACAAGTTAGTATATATGTATATCCCCATTCCAAAAAAAAACAAAACAAAACAAACAAACAAACAAATTCAAACTACAAATCCAAAGTTAGAATTTGACTTGGAGCGCAATTGATAAAATTATTCAGCTCATATTTCGTAAGAAAGTTAAAAATAAAATGTTTTGGGTCATTATAACAATTTTGACGCATTTATCATAAGTTGATGTGAGAATGATGAATGACAATATACGTAAATGACTAATTTCATACAATCAAACATGAAGCACAAATAGAAATCTGAGAGAGCACTGTAACTATATGTCTATATATGTATATTTGAGTGGGATATTAAAGCTGGCTAGTGCATATTTTAGTGTGTACTCTCAGCTTATCATTATTTTCAAAGGTCTTTTATTACTAAGATTTTACTCTTGAAGATAATTTCAGATAAACAAATATATCTGGTTCTAGTTGATTAACTGGTGGTTATCCGTAACTGAAGCTGAATTAGTCATGGAAATAAAAATAAATAAAACCTCAGCCTATAAAAATGAAGCAACTATGCATAAACATGGCTGAGGTATAGTGAACTAAAATTCATTTAAGGCAAACTTATGCAATGGCATACTGCTAAAAAGGGCACATCAATTTAATGAATTATGACAATGGCACGTTTGTATCTTCAAAGAATTATAGGAATTTCTTACCTCAGTACCAAGCGGAATATGATGATAACTCTTCAAAAAACCAGCAATAAGTTTTCGGAAATTCATGCTTCCTGATGGAGGCTCATAGGGAAAGGATAAGTTATCCTTCAAAACACTAGCAAGATAAGCAAGAAATGGAATCTTCTCATCAGCAACGGATTCATCTTCAAAAGATAGATCTAGAGAGCTGCTGACATCTTTGAAACCATTTTTGAGAAAATCAAATATTATTTTTACCTACAAATTCATCATTTGTTTTAAAATAAATGCATAATTTTACAATATAATAAAATATCACAAGAAAATACACACTTGATTTGGCTGGCGAAGCTGACAACTATACACTGATAGTGAATGTGAAATCTGTCCTCCGGATTTAATATATGCCCAAGCAGTTCGTGCACAAATTGGTTGATCACCGACAAGTCCCATAAAAAATTCAAATCTGTGGCGGCTGTTCTTTTCTATTTCTACCAATGCTGAAATATCAGTATCTGCTGCCTGAAAGTACAAAGACGCATGATTACAGATTCATCTTTACTAATTAAAATGAAGAATATGAAAAAATTGAAAAATAAAATATAAAAAAGAAGAAGAAGAAGAATATGCAAGCTGGTAGGAGCACACAAACCGAAAGAAGTTAGCAAGGTTGTCAAAATGTGAGATTCAAATCGTAAGGTTCAAACTTAAATCGGAACGGGATCTAAATCGTAAATCGTAGAGTCAAAATGTCCATATATTAAGATTTGTATACACTTTGAAATTGATTGTGTTGTTTGAACTTCTACATATACAATCTAAAATTCAATTTTTTATCTTATTCCATGTTTATTTTGTTTAAAAACTCTAGCATCGAAGTTGTGTATCCAAATAAGCATATTGAATGTACAAGTAGGGGTTGAATGATTCAGCTGCAGTTTTAGCTGAGTTTGAAATGGAATGTAAATCGAATCGGGATAGGAGAGATCTGATCTGAAACGGGATTTAAATCGTAAGATTTTAAGATTTTTGATACCAATGGTTGGCAAGTTGCATATAGCTACCTCGTTAGATATGTTAACTTGTTAAGTAGCATGTAACTTGTGTATGCTTACTTTTATAATAATCTACAGTACATATTCAGATTCTGACAACATATTTTATCTAAATCTTACTGTTAATTGCATTAACTGATGATCATACCGATTCGTAACATGACATAAAAATTATTTTGTGCAAAATCTACAGCCAAAACCTGCATACTGCGTATTAGAATTAACTAGACCAAAAGGTGGGAAATCTTCTTTGAAATAAAAAATATTAATACAAAAGAGAGTATACAAACTTGGAGAATCTTTGTCTGCCAAAGCTTTGTAATATGAAAGCCACGACGTTCAAAAAGTCTCTTACAAACAGCTTGCCCAGGACGACCTCCCATATTAAAAACCATAATACCCATTGGTTTTATCACTGCAATTCCTTCCTCAACTGCCCTGGCAATTAACCCTAAGCCAAATTGATCTTCAACAAAACCCTATACGAATAAAAGTGAGTATCAAGTATGAACTTCAATGAAAATGACTGATAACTCAATTATGATTCATCTTTTGCATAAAAACATTCAAACAATTACTGTAGAACATGTGCATCATATGACCAATTTTAATGTAAAGATAAGATGCATGATCGTGCAAATAGAAAATCTGATCTGGTAAGAAGCATAAGGAAATCTTAAGGATAAACAAACAATCTAGCCATACTTAAAGGTCTTGTGACTAAAACACCCTTTATATAATTTTCATGGTAAGAAGCATAAGGAAATCTTGTGGCTAAAAAGCCAATCTAGACATATTTAAAGGTTTTCGTTGGCATATAATCATTTTCCAAAATTAAGGTATTGCAGCTCTGCGACAACAGCTCGCATAGAAGTTTGACGAAATAATACAATTACTCACCAATAATAAAATATGGTTGTGGTATTATGGTTGTGGTATTTTGGAATTTCCATGAAAAATGATTATGTACTAAGGAATTTCCATAAAGCGTAAATGGCTACAATTGACAACTTCAATGATCGATATAAAAAAGAATCCAACTCCATAGGTAACAGGTGTGAGAAAATTAGCACATCAAGGAAAATATTTTCCAACTTAACTTGCGATAATTTCTTGAAATATTTATTTAACCCAAGGGCATGCTTTCTGGTGATCATTTCTGAACTTCTGTAGAAATGCCTTAGGCAATTAGTTCCACTCTTTAATAAAGCATACAGGTTAACCACTAGACCCGTAGCTAATCAATACAGATAGCTGATAAGCTGTGGTCACACAAGTTTGATTTTGATGATTTTACCAAACGGCTAAAGCAAGTATCTGCAGATTAATGATCGATTACTGAATCTGATGGGATAAGGACCCATGCTTCAGTGCCAAAACAAACATTATAGAAGAAAAAAAGAAATTTGACGGGTTATGTCGGTTAATTTTCAATTTATTCAAATTACTAGTGTTAAAGAATGACTCAGTACGGTTTAGTACTTCACTTTTCCCATTGTTGTTGTTGTTGGTGGTGTTGTTGTTGTTTGTATCTCAAGCAATGATTAAAAGGAAGATAAGAAACCAATACATGATTCAAATTATTACCTGAAGTGCACAATAGTTACTCAAGTCGTACAGAAAATCTTCACTTGCATTTTCAGTAACCAACTTTGACATGGCCTCAGGGTTTGGATTAAGAATCTGCAAGGGTTAGAGACACTAATACCTTAACTGTATAACAATACAAAAATCTTGATACAAAAATATATATGTAAAGGACCCATTAAAAATTGCTAATCCTAGATATGGTAGTAACAATACCTGAGGTATGCACCCAACAATTCGGTCAAGTTGTATATTATGATCTCTGCAATATCCTAGAAGATCTGATTCATAAAACTCCACCCTGTCAAGTAATGTTTTGTGTTCGTCGTCATAAATAGGAATCCCATTTTCATCCAAAGCATTTAAATACAAATTTATCCATGCAACTTTGATAGCCCTTGGGTTTATATCAAGGCCATACACCTGCAGAAGAAATGAAAAGTAAGATAAACTTCTAATTTTAATCACCTTGTAAGTTGTAAACATACATTTAGTATTAGTCAACTATCTTCACAAACAACAAACATGGGAAACACAAAATATTAGGTCAATCTCATTCAAAATATATTCAAAGGAAAAGTAAGGTGGGAATAACCTTAGATGGAGACCACTTATCGGCAAGAGCAATCGATATCCATCCATTACCACAACCGAGTTCTGAAACTGTCTTCTCTTTGAACATGGAGGAAGGATGCCTGTTTATTCCTTCGTAGAAAGTAAACGACCAATCTTCTGGTATGAATATGCTTGGAATCTCCATCATCGTAAGCTTCTTCCTATAATGGCCCCCTAAATCATTTTAACACTTTAGAATCGAATACTGAAAATGTCATATCATATTTATCGTCTTAGCTTTTTCAAGGTTTGTAAACAATAAAATATTGTGATAAAACACCAAGAAAACAGTTTCCTTTAGTGATATCACCTCAGCACCTAACACCTCACCCAAGGTCACTCGGTTAATGGTTGATAAAAAGAAATACACAATAGTTTTACAAAGCATGCGTCAATATTTTACTGTTTCCAGTGTTATTTGTGATATGTTGCTAAAATCACTTGCAGAGTTGCATTCATGTAATGATTAATCTTTTTTTTAACGTAGATAAAATTCAAAGGATCAGATTGATGGGATTACCAACATAGAAAACATGACGATAATCATAGGAAATGAGGGTCTTAAAATAAAATGTAGGGTGAAGTCTAAGCCAGAACCAACACTAAGAGTCTGGCCCAATTGCCTTTTATTTCTACCCATCATCATGCATAAGCATGATGCATTGCTATTGAAGAGGTTATGAAAAGCCACAATGCCATAACTTGAGCAAGACCAAAAGACCTCTTCTTTCCCCCAAAACATTTTCCTACTCAAACTTTTTACTTTCGAGCATAGTTACAGATAAGAACATCGATGTATCTAAGAGCTTAAGTTTGAATGAGTATGGATTTACAATGAAATAGAATTGCTGGATTAGGGTTCTGTGCTCATTATTAGGGTGCCCGTATGTTATTGCACAATCCCCCTTAAAAGTTTTTTTTTACCAATCTGCCCTTGTTGGTAATGATTAATCACTCATGCTGCTTTTAAATGATAACAAAATTGAGTTTGTGCAATATGGTGTTCCATTACAGCCACCATGTCTCCTCTTTTTACACTATTTAGGCGTTTCTTTTAATTTATTGCCAACTGAAGGTGAAATCTAAGGTGAGAAACAAAGATGCTACTGTTATTTAGATCGCTAATAAAATAAAAACAAAAAACACTGTAACTATGAAAATCTCTAACTCTCTCAAAAGTTCAATATGAACCACTGAGGTTATTAACTATTGAATAAAATTGAGGGATTTACAAAGCTCAGATTTCAAAATGATTTTAGTACTGTAAGAATATTGATCAGCAATAATAACATATCGACACACAAAGTTAACAATTTTTCAATTGTGTGGATTAAAAAATGATGCTGGAGAAAATGTTTGCTAGTTAAGTGAACCATAATGCTAGTTGGTATCAAAGAGATTAGTGGACCCATGTGCGGTAGATGTAGCATTTCCCTAAAATGAATGATCACATATTTTTACAAATTACTGTAGTTTACATTTATGTGAAAGATATCTTGTCATCTAGCTTTTAAGGTTGCATGAGCATTTTTTAGTGCCTGATCTACTATTTCACCAACTCTACTTTGGAGTTTCCCAAACCTACGAATACCAATGATCGTTTAATCTTTTAATTTCATCAACAATCACAATAGATTCTTGCTTCTCAAGTCAAGAATAACATTCAAGTACATTAAATAAATAAACTCAATCCAGCAACTTCCTGGTATCTATTATCAAGCTGAACAAAGTATCAAAATATCAGTGAAAAAATCAATCAAAAAACCGTTTTCTATCCCATTTCCAGCATTAGACGGACTAAATGTTCACGTTAAGCATTTTTATCATACCGATCCTCGACAGTTTGTAAATTAAGATTACCCAATAACTCAAGTGACAGATATTTTTTTGTGATACTGGTAGGTAAGCTACATCTCAGGACAGATCCGTAGATTACCCAATAACGCAAGTGGCGATAGCTTTTTCGTGGTGCATTCAATGCCAACATGACGTAATAAAACAGATCTACCAAGACATAACTTGCTTTTCATCAAAGTTAACAATCAACTATTGATTCAATATAAAGTTGAAGAAAATGATGTCTACAAATTTACCGATCTACTATAAACAGAACAAACACATATTTCAATGCAACGTCAAAATAAAAAATGCGACCTTCAAAATCGGTGAGGACGACGTCATGGATCCGAAAATGGTATTTTTTGAAGCAATCGAGCGAAGCTTCATCAGAATCGAACTTCTTCTGAACATTGGCGAGAAAGATTCGAGCATCGGATCTGGTCGAAGGATTCTCGAGCTTTTCGAGGACGGATTTCAGAGCAGCGTACGCCGAGTCTCCTGATTTTGAACATTCTTTCAGAAAATCATCGATGTTAAGTGACGCCATTCACAGGGAACGTTGAGCTTTTGTGGTTTAACGGTGGGTTATTGGGTGAAGAAAAAGTGATGGGACTGTGAGAGACGCGCGAGGCTTTAAAAGAAAGTCGAGTAGAGTATTTATTTGGGAATTACGGTTTCAAGTACCTTCGTTTCTGTCTAAACAGGGCAAGTGGAGAGTGTTTTGGTCATTTAGAGAATCTGCGGATTAGGTTTAGTATGGGACTAAATAACTAATTTGTACTTTTCTTTGTATGCCCCTAGAATAAAGCTTTCTCAGCAAACCCTTAGTGCACTTACTTCACGTGCTTCACATTTTTTAAATAAAGATTGATAGAATTTAGCGTATATATATCTTTAATAATAGTTGTAATATCTTTGGTGTCACACTTTTTTAGTATCAACGTGAACTATTAAAAATGTCATCTACAAATATAATTAAATATTAATATTACTTAAAAATAGGATCTAACAGTTAATTTTTTTGGGGGAATTAATTTAAAGGACAAAAATTTGTATATTTTTAACATCAAGGACATGACCTCAATATTTTACCCACAAGGACAAACATTCTCCTAAAAATTATTCATAAGGACAAACATTTTTCCAAAACTGCTACCGAACTAAAAACTGATACCTAAAAACTGATACCGATAACTACAAACTGATACCTAAAAACTTAAAAACTGATACATTTATAAAGTTGTCCTTCAGGCTAAAATACTGAAGGTCTGTCTTTGAGGTTAAAATGTTGAGAAATTTTGTCCTTGACAATAATTTCTTGAATTTTTTTTACCAATTCAAAATGCACTTATCTTAATATCACTTAAAATTAGAATCTAATGAAATAAACTTTTATTCAAAGTCAGTTTTTACTAATTAATAACAGAAATGAAAATTTAAACCAATAAAAAATTAAATCCATTCTTTAGTAATTAATAATAGAAATACAAATTCAAACTAACAAAAATTGAGATGAAACAATTTTGAAAAAAAAAATAAAACCAACTGCATATTATTTCAACACAAAAATATGATTAAATATTTGTGCAAATTTAATTTTTTTTCGAACGAGTTAAACATATATAATTTATAAAAAAACAGTTCACGCACGAAGTGCAATCCATCGTCATGCGCGAAGCGCTTGCCGTAACGCTCGTAATAATATAATTGTAATACCTTTGGTGTCACACTTTGTTGGTGTCAGCGTGAACTACCAAAAATGCCCCTAATACCAAATCTTAATATCATTTGAAAATATGGTCTAACAATTAAATTTCTTTTACAAATTCAAAACGTCCGTCTACAAATATTATCTAATCTTAATATCACTAAAAAATAGGATCTAACAAACAAAATTCTTTTACAAATTTAAAACATTCATCAATAAATCTTAATATCACGTACAAATATGATCTAACAAATAAACAAATTTAAAACATCCATCAAGAAATACCATCAAATCTTAATATCACATACAAATATGATCTAACAAATAAGTTATTAATTAATAAAATAAACAAAATTTCAAACTTAAAAAAAATTGATATTGCAACTTAGAAATAAAATTTAAACTAACAAAAATGATTTCGTGTTAAACATATATAATTTGCAAAAAAATAATTCATGCGCAAAGCGCGTGCCGTAACGCTCGTGGGTAAAAATCAGATAATACGATGAAATGAGACGAAAAGAGAAGTTGAGGGCAAAATTGCAGTTTGAGCAGAAAATGGATCTCTATAAAATGAAGCATTCCTCTTCATTTCTTCATTTGTTCTTCATCTTCTCAAAAAAAGGAAGTTGGTTTTCCAAATTTAAAATCACCGTAACTTTCTCAAATTTAAACAAAAAATTTCAAATAAAATATGGAAATTCAAGTTAAGAGGTTCTCTACAAATCTAGTTATTTAAGTCGCCATTTTGATGAAGATAGAAGCCGGATTTATAAAATAAAGAGAGCATAAAGATTGGATTGGTTTGAAGCTTGACTTTCTTTAAATTTGTTGAGTAAGATTTATCTTCTATGCTCTATGATCATTAAATTTGTTATATGTTGTTAAATGATCATGGTTGAGTTAGATTTGATGTGTAGACATAATTTGAGATTTCAGAGATGAGAATTTTGATTTAACGAATATTTATAAGTGTTTAATCATAAAATGGACGCGTAGAAAGCTTAAGGAATGATATTGTTAGTAGGGTTGTCAATGGATATCCGAAAAATCTGAAATCCGTCCGCATCCGTATCCGGAAAGCGGATAATATCTGATATCCGAAAAAACGGATGCGGATGTGGATACAAAGATATCCGCATCCGAAAATTATCTGTCCGGCGTTTGTCAAGGTTATAGTACAAATTATGTGTATTTTAGTATAATGAAAGATATTTATTTATTGTTTTATTAAGTTAATAGTTTATATTATATGCACCTAATGCTTATTAACTGCTCAAAACTATCTATTATCATCATATTTGTTTATATTTAACACTTTTATAATCAATTGGATTGAAAAAAATGTATGTTAAACTTAAAATTTGTATTTATATTTCTTGATTTATCGGTCGTTAGCGGATAAGATAATTATCCGATATCCGTCTGTATCCGCGGATGCGGATATCCAATATCCGAAAATCATTTTGGATGCGGATGCGGATATGGCACTATCCGCATCCGAAAGAATCCGTTGACAGGCCTAATTGTTAGACACCGTATATTAAGATGTTGATTGTTTAGTTTTGTAGATTATTCTTTGGTTTGGAAATGATAGAATGAGTAAAGGGAGAGTTATGACATTTGTCAAAACGACATTGTTGGATGATTATGGAAGTTGGAATGAGAGTCATGTAGTTAAACTTCAACAATTAGTTGAAATGGTTCACCGCCTCAAAATCGTTTGTCGAGTATGAAGTAATACTTGTCCAAATGTCGAACGACTTATAACAAGGGTAAATCCGAATGGAGAAAAAATAGTATGACGTCTTGATGGCACGAAGCTAAACGTCGAAAACAAGAGAGAGAAATGAATGGGAAAGATGTGGAATGAATTTCCACTAAGGATATTCTTCCATCAAGGTTTAGCCCCGGCCATAACAAGCGTTTAGGCATCTTAATTTAAGATTCAAATGTATGGACTTCATGGAACTGATTCCCGTAATATTCTAGTGTAAAATTGGAGTATTCAGATGTAACGACCCGTAAAATTTTAACTGTTTTAATAACGTAATTAGTTGGAATTTTGTGAAATTTTAAACGATAAAATTTTGAAATAAAAATTTGCGTCTAATTAATCATTGCAACCGGTAAATTTTCATCAGATAATTTGGAAGTTTATTTTCTAGTGTAATTTTATTCCAATTTATATCAGTTAAAATTGATGATAATAAAATGTTTTCCAAACCTAAATATTTTTACATAGAAAAATTCTAATTCATCTTCTGACTAAGACGTCATTTTTTGTTTTTTCAAATTCAGACTTCTTTAGCTCCATCGATCTTATTTTTCTGCGTTTTTGCTGTATTTTCCATTAGTAGAAAATTCGAATTTTTATAATTCAATCATGCCACTGATATCTGTATACCGTTTCTATCGTCTCGTCGTGCTGATCTCTGCGGTATATTCAACTCTGTGTTTCGGATTCCCAGTACCCAACGATATCCGTGAAACGGATAACCGTATCGGTACGTTTCTAGAGTCTTTCGGTTTCCGGTGCCTTTTATTTTCCATCATGTAAATCAACAACCTTTTAAAATTCCCAGAAATCAGACTTTAATTCGTTCAAGCCTATTCATCTTCAACTGTTCATTCTGTCCTTGATTTGTCCATTCATTTCCCTGTTTTCATAAGCTACATTTCCTCTCTGCCTTCTCTCTCCTTTTATTTTGTTCTGAAACAATACAATATATGATTTATTATTGTATAATCTGAATCCCATTTTCGTTCCATTGCATTTTTACTCCTCCTGCATGTCTTCATTTCCAACCATCGGCTGCGTTGCCTCCCGCCGCCTTCCCGGTTTTCACCCTCCTCCTCTTACATCCTCCACGCGTTCCAGCTCCTCAACCGGCCTCCGCCTTCAACAACCGATCACTGCCACCGTCTTTCGATCCATCTCCACCACCTCGCAATGGCCACAGTCCAACCCGATCCACCTATGCGTGTCCACTTTCACCTCCTCCTCTTCCCGCTAGCCCGCCGCCTTCGCCCAGCCCTTCCACGTCGTCGACCCGCTCCGCCTCGGCCTCACAATCATCATCTCACAGCACACGCCTCCTGCCAGCCGATTCCGCCGTTCTCCTCCACCCATTCATTTAAACTCGTTTCCGCTTGCTTCTCTGATTCTCCGCCCTCATACTTGGCCTGTCTTTGGATTCGCTGAGGTATATATTTGTGAGTTTGTATGTATGTTTTATTAGTTACATACATATTTTTCTGTTTGCTTAGTTTCAAGCTTACATATATATTGTGATTCCAAAGTGTTATACGTATGAAAGTATGCATATATAGATTTATATATATAGTTTAAGTTTATACAGTATATATTATATATCGTTTATTTAATATTTTAAAATGTATATATATTGGTTTTGAAATTAATTTGTTCATGGCCTGAATTACATAATATGTTAATGAAATGTAATATGCAATGTTATAAGGTGTTGTTGCATTGATCTGTTCCACAACATATATAAATAAATGGTATTGTTTTTGAAATTTATAGATGTATATATACTCCAGTTATAAAGCACTTCCCCTCAGCCGAAACAAGGTTATAAGATATTGTTTGAAACCTGCCACTGTAGCTACTTTAGGAAACTATATTTATGAAGATATTTTATAACTTGATTTGCTTTATATTTCTAATTCCATTTTTACGTGTGTTTTGGGGAAAGTTGATGTAAATCGGTTTTTAAACTATAAGATATAGATGTAGTTATATATATATATTTTTATATACTCAGCTTTGATACTACATAGTAACCCGCGTGTATGAATATACTTTAAGTCTGCATATTACTTTATCAGTTGTACATGCATATAAATCTGTTGGGATTTAAAGGGTATATTATAACAAACTAAGTGTATGTTTGAATTTATATAACAAGATGTTGATTTACAGTTTGGAACGTGTATATTTACATTATATGTTAGGTCTACAATTATATTAATATTTTGGGAAACCGTATATGTATATTAAATATATGTTTAATTTAAAAAGTGATCTTGGGATATATAAAGATTTTATGTTGTTATATGTATGTTTAAAAAAAATGTTGATTTCTATATATATATTTATTAAGATTTTATTTTTAATACGTGTTTTGATTTAACAATGATTTTAATTTTAAAATATAAAGATTTTTGGTATTGGTTTAAAATATAAGTATAAATATAGATTTTATTTTTGATCTTTGTTTAAGTTGTATGTTGATGTAAATATATGTAAAATATTTTGGTTCTCATCGATTCCCATTTATCAGCTTTTGTTCGTCGTGCCTGCCTTCTTCATTTAATTCGTGCCCATCTCATTCTGCTTTGGGATTCGTGCTTGGATTCGTAACTAATCTCACTCTCGTCCATCTTTAGCCTCGAAAGGTGAGCAATCACTCACGATTAATGTTCTTTTATTTATTAAATTTGATTTCAATTGAAGACAATTGAAATATGCTGATGTTAGTTATTTACACCGTTATATATGTTATTACCTGTATCAGTTCACCTGTGATATCTGACACCATTATCTGCCAATTGAAATAGGCTGATGTTAGTTATTCGCACTGTTATATATATGCTATTAACTGTATCAGTTCACATGTGACATCTGGCACCATTATCTGTTATTTATATTGATGATATATGCCTGTTATATTATTATCATATCTATTATCACTCTGCAAGTTCCCTGTTAGTATAGAATTCACTATGGGTTGAAATGATACATACCCGAACGATCTGTAGAATGGGAGAAAATCGTTATGGGTTGAAATGATAAACCCAAGCGATTTTCATTTGAATTGAATTTGGGGTTACGGGTTGAAAGGATATATACCCGTATATATATTTAAATTACGGATTGAAATGATAAATATCTATATCACTTGACCATAGGGTAGAAAATTATATACAGACACCGTTGGTCTATATATAAATATTTGAAAAATGATTTCTATGGTTTTAAAGGAAATATATTGTTGTAATAAATATTGATTTTAAAGATCTAATAAAGTTGATATAATAAAGTCGATTTAATCAATATGAAATAATGTTTAAGTATTTATGTAAATTTATATTTTCAAATATAGAGTTTATAATGATTCAGGTTGGAAAGATAAATTGAAATTGATTTGAAATTATATTTATTTAAGAATTTTACTTAAATAAGGTTGATTTGAAATTTATTAAATTTGAAAATTGAAAGATACGTTTTATAACTTGAATTTGATTAAAAGTGACTTAAATGAATATTTCAAACTTATATAAATTTAAATGGGATATTTTGTTTATTTAAATTTTTAAATCGAAGTCGTATTTAGATGTATTGAAATGATTAAAGAAATATCTCAGAAACAAAATGTAATGAAATTAAATTGAGATATAAATGGAATTATCAAATTTAGTTTTGAAATGTGAATATTTAAAGCTTTGATATATATTGAAATTGAAATGGCTTATTTTGTGGTTCAAATATGTATTTGAAATTGATAATTTGAAATGGTTTATTGAGAAGCTGAATCGAATTGAAATTGATGATTTGAGATTTGATTAAATTAAAATTTTGGAATTCGAGTTAATTTGAATCGATTTGTGAAATTTGAGGAAACTATTTTATTTTATAAAGTAATTTTAAATTATATTTAAACTATTGATATTTTACTTTATAAATTATTTTAATATAAACTATTTTAATATAAATCATTTTTAATATAAATTATTTATTTATAAACTATTTTATTATATATACTAATTTTAATATCTAAACTGTTTAAAAGAAAAGTGTTATGATTTCCAAAATGCTATAATTTCAAAGTGTTATGATTTCCAAAATGCTATGATTTCAAAGCTGTGATTTCCAAAGTGTTTTGATTTTTAAAAGACTATGATTTCGAAAGCATTATAACTTTGGAAAGGTACTATGATTTTGGAAATGGATTTATTTGAAGTGAAAGTGATATCGTATTGATATGGTCTTGAAATGGCAATGATCTGTCGGTTTTGAAATATAACTATTTGAAATTTTATTTAATGACCATCAATGTAATAATACATAGTTATTAAAGAGACCGGGATCGGATATGGACATACTCTCTATCGATACCGAAAACCACTTTAATAACTAATATACGCGGAGTGTTGATCCAGAATGAAGTGGATGGTTTGGTGAACGCGTTGACTGAAGAAAGAGAACGATTTTGGATGACCCCTGACATGACTAAAACAGGAGCCGCGCCGGGCCATTGAGGTTCGCTACCTCTAGCGGACACACTTCTTCGATACCATATCTATTACTTATGTGATTCGATTTGGGTGTACCCTTGATTTGGGAGTGTTGTTTCACGGTGTTGAGGTAGTAGCTGCTATGCTCAACATCAGTCTGGATCACGCAACTACTAGTATCCTAGTTGGTATCGCCTCATATACCATGTCATACTGATTATCCTATTCGCGACCACTACGATTTGTTTTGTGTTATACCTATGGGGTACCCTCTGATAACCACTAGTTTACGGTGGGGCTTACGGTGCTGTATAGACTATGACATGGTAAAAATGTGTTAAGGGTGTAATGGGCCATGACTTAATGCTATTTTGATATCGTAATTTACTGATTAGACATTATCTACTTAGTGTACACTACTACATAGTAGATAGTTTAATGGATCCTTAGAGGATGGTTATCCCAACCATCCTTTGAGTTACTTGTATTTCATTCGTTATTTCACTTGAGTTGGATTTATTGATATAAGAATGTTAATCCTGACTCGAGTGTTTTGTGTTTTCTTTACGCTCGGGTCAGACTGAGTGTACCAGTATTCGAGACTCACCTTTGGAGTTGGAGCTTCGCTTAGAGATCCAGCTATCTATCCAGCTTTCAGATATTCAGTTGATTCCAGTGATGATATTGTATTTGACTATTGTATTCGAGACTTCAGTTGTATCTTGTTTAACTCTGTTATATATATAGTAGCTTTATGAACTACTATTCTTTTGTTTCCGCTGCACTACTGTTATATTACTCTGTGTCTGTGATCTGTGATTATTTTATTTACTGTATATGCTGAGTTTTGCCAATTTAAATTAACTATTCGGTATTTTGAATTATTCAAGTCCGACATGTGTGTCTGCTTATGCACTTGGAGGGTGCATCATGATGGGGGGTTCTCGCATTTGGTTTGGGTAGCGAGCGGATGACTCTTACTCCTACATGTCCTGCGGGGTTGGTGTAGTCGAGAGGCTGGCCGTAAAAGCAGAACACAGGTACCGATGTATGCTACAGTGGGCGTTACTCCACTGGCGGTGTCCCGTTACAGTTGGTATCAGAGCTCTGGTTGTAGGCAAAACTCGGCATATAAAGTAAAAAATTCAATTACAGAATCACTTTCGTTCGAGCTTGAATTCCTTCTTCTTTGACTCGGTTTCTTTGAATTCTGGAACGTTCCCTTCGGTTCCAAAGTCCATTCGTGTCTCCCATATTCGTGTCTTTTGATTCTGGAGTATCCCATAACTCCACTTCGAATGATCTTTATAATGAGTCGGCGGTCTTGCCAATCTCAAATTGACTTATAAAGGGGTGAAACTCCTTTACAATAGACATCGATTTACCGGAGATTTCTGTATCCTTGCTTTACGATGCTATCTATCTCCTGCTATACCTGAATTCTATTTCTTGAGATCGAATGTAGATTTGCCTCGAAATTCTGCATCGATCTTATTCTTGAAGTCACGGTCGACCCGGTTAAGGTTGACCGCGATTTATATAAACTTATCTATCTTCCTATTTTGTTATTTAATTATCTCGTCTTTGTTTAAAACCTATCTTCGAATCGAAATTCTCTTTGATTTGAGTCTATCAAATTTGAATCTCTGTCCTTTCTTTGAAATCCATTATTGTATCGTTGAGCGAGGAAGTGCATTTGTAAATTAATGTTAAAATGTTTTATATATTGTGTTGTTTGAGTTGTTGATGTTGATTTGGGTTTTCGATCGATTCGTCTGATCAACGCTATCGATAGGATTTCCAAAACACTTGAACATAGCAAACTGACACAATAGTATTTTCGAATTTGGTGAATAAAATAGTTTTGTATGATTATATTATATATAAGTATAAATTTTCTAAAATTAAATTGATAATGGATTGTTGTCAGAAATAATAATAAATGAATTTATAAAACATAGCTATAATTTGATTTGGAATTTGAAATGTATATATATATATATAAAAAATTAGATTTAATTTCCGGTGATTTCAAACTTTGAGTTTAAAATTTAAAATGCATATTATAAAAGTAATTTCGAATAGAAATCATTTCCAAAGAATTTTAAATGTTTAAATCAGTGCTCTTCTCTTTGTCGCTGGAAAATAATTTCGGTGATGACGGCCGCATCATCGACATTCATTTTCGAGTTTTGAAGTGGAGAGACCATCAGTAGCTTGCTACACTTTTGTTTTGAAATGAATTTGATTTGAATTTCTAAAGTATGACTTGATTTAAAATATATATATTAGTATTTGATTTAGATTTGACTTGGATATATTGTATGTATGTAATTATCTCTAAATTGTTTGAAGTAAATCGGAGATTTAAATTCTTAAGTTCATGATTTAAAGATGATTTCAATTATAAACTGAAGTCAAAAATTTTGGATAAATATTTAAAATTGAAATAATTGAATTTGAAAATTTTATTTGTATAGTACTAAATTGCATTTCAATATAACTTACCTAAATTATTCAGAAGCTAAAATGTAATTGGATAATATACAATATAAAATGATTTTATAAATAAAATTTGAGTGTTTATAATAAATGTTATACACTTAGATTTTAATTATATAAAAAAAATGCTAATAAAGATGATAGAATAATAAGTTAATTGAATGAGATGAATATAATAAATTTTGTTCTGAAAGAATTAATAAATTGAAATTAGATCAACTTATGGAAATACTTTGAATTTAAAATAAATTACAGAATAGAAATTAAATTAAATTGAAATTTATATGGTTTTAATATATGTAATAAGATATATTAAGTGGAATAAACTTAATCATAATTTGGAATAAAAGAACTAAATTTGTTGATTAAAATATGGGTACCATAAATGATTATACAAATTGATGATCTAGAAATCGTTAATTGAGGATGACTAGATAATAAGATAATGAATTTAGAAATAGATAGATTGATTTAACTTAAGTGAACTCAAAGGGATTTAACCAAATGGTTAAATATTAATTAAATTAAATTGAAATTTATATGGTTTAAATTAATTGTTTTACTTGTATTCCAATCTATTTTCTTTCTGCTGTTTCTATTCTCCTGCCTCCTTCCTTTTCGGGGACGAAAAATTTTGAGTGGGGGAGAGTGTAACGACCCGTAAAATTTTAACTGTTTTAATAACGTAATTAGTTGAAATTTGCGAAATTTTAAACGATAAAATTTTGAAATAAAAATTTGATATTTGGAATGTGTCTAATTAATCATTGCAACTGGTAAATTTTCATTAGATAATTTGGAAGTTTATTTTCTAGTGTAATTTTATTCCAATTTATATCAGTTAAAATCGATGATAATAAAATGTTTTCCAAACTTAAATATTTTTAAATAGAAAAATTCTAATTCATCTTCTGACTAAGACGTCATTTTTCGTTTTTCCAAATTCGGACTTCTTTAGCTCCATCGATCTTATTTTTCTGCGTTTTTGCTGCATTTTCCACTAGTATAAAATTCGAATTTTTATAATTCAATCGTGCCACCGATATATGTATACCGTTTCTATCGTCTCGTCGTGCTGATCTCTGCGGTATATTCAACTCTGTGTTTCGGATTCCCGGTACCCGGCGATATCCGTGAAACGGATAACCGTATCGGTACGTTTCTAGCGTCTTTCGGTTTCCGATGCCTTTTATTTTCCATCGTGTAAATCAACAACCTTTTAAAATTCCCAGAAATCAGACTTTAATTCGTTCAAGCCTATTCATCTTCAACTGTTCATTCTGTCCTTGATTTGTCCATTCATTTCCCTGTTTTCATAAGCTACATTTCCTCTCTGCCTTCTCTCTCCTTTTATTTTGTTCTGAAACAATACAATATATGATTTATTATTGTATAATCTGAATCCCATTTTCGTTCCATTGCATTTTTACTCCTCCCTACATGTCTTCATTTCCAACCATCGGCCGCGTTGCCTCCCGCCGCCTTCTCGGTTTTCACCCTCCTCCTCTTACATCCTCCACGCATTCCAGCTCCTCAATCGGCCTCCGCCTTCAACAACCGATCACTGCCACCGTCTTTCGATCCATCTCCACCACCTCTCAAAGGCCACAGTCCAACCCGATCCACCTATGCATGTCCACTTTCACCTCCTCCTCTTCCCGCTAGCCCGCCGCCTTCGCCCAGCCCTTCCACGTCGTCGACCCGCTCCGCCTCGGCCTCACAACCATCATCTCCAAGCACACGCCTCCTGCCAGCCGATTCCGCTGTTCTCCTCCACCCATTCATTTAAACTCGTTTCCGCTTGCTTCTATGATTCTCCGCCCTCATACTCGGCTTGTCTTTGGATTCGCTGAGGTATATATTTGTGAGTTTTTATGTATGTTTTATTAGTTACATACATATTTTTCTGTTTGCTTAGTTTCAAGCTTACATATATATTGTGATTCCAAAGTGTTATACGTATGAAAGTATGCATACATAGATTTATATATATAGTTTAAGTTTATACAGTATATATTATATATTGTTTATTTAATATTTTAAAATGTATATATATTGGTTTTGAAATTAATTTGTTCATGGCCTGAATTACATAATATGTTAAAGAAATGTAATACGCAATGTTATAAGGTGTTGTTGCATTGATCTGTTCCACAACATATATAAATAAATGGTATTGTTTTTGAAATTTATAGATGTATATATACTCCAGTTATAAAGCACTTCCCCTCAGCCAAAACAAGGTTATAAGATATTGTTTGAAACCTGCCACTGTAGCTACTTTATGAAACTATATTTATGAAGATATTTTATAACTTGATTTGCTTTATATTTCTAATTCCATTTTTATGTGTGTTTTGGGGAAAGTTGATGTAAATCGGTTTTTAAACTATAAGATATAGATGTAGTTATATATATATTTTTCTATATACTCAGCTTTGATACTGCATAGTAACCCGCGTGTATGATTATACTTTAAATCTGCATATTACTTTATCAGCTGTACATGCATATAAATCTGTTGGGATTTAAAGGGTATATTATAACAAACTAAGTGTATGTTTGAATTTATATAACAAGATGTTGATTTACAGTTTGGAACGTGTATATTTACATTATATGTGAGGTCTACAATTATATTAATATTTTGGGAAACCGTATATGTATATTAAATATATGTTTAATTTAAAAAGTGATCTTGGGATATATAAAGATTTTATGTTGTTATATGTATGTTTAAAAATAATGTTGATTTCTATATATATATTTATTAAGATTTTATTTTTAATGCGTGTTTTGATTTAACAATGATTTTAATTTTAAAATATAAAGATTTTTGGTATTGGTTTAAAATATAAGTATAAATATAGATTTTATTTTTGATCTGTGTTTAAGTTGTATGTTGATGTAAATATATGTAAAATATGCTGGTTCTCATCGATTCCCATTTATCAGCTTTTGTTCGTCGTGCCTGCCTTCTTCATTTAATTCGTGCCCATCTCATTCTGCTTTGGGATTCATGCTTGGATTCGTAACTAATCTCACTCTCGTCTATCTCTAGCCTTGAAAGGTGAGCAATCACTCACGATTAATGTTCTTTTATTTATTAAATTTGATTTCAATTGAAATATGCTGATGTTAGTTATTTACACTGTTATATATGCTATTACCTGTATCAGTTCACCTGTGACATCTGACACCATTATCTGCCAATTGAAATAGGCTGATGTTAGTTATTCGCACTGTTATATATATGATATTAACTGTATCAGTTCACATGTGACATCTGGCACCATTATCTGTTATTTATATTGATGATATATGCCTGTTATATTATTATCATATCTGTTATCACTCTGCAAGTTCCCTGTTAGTATAGAATTCACTATGGGTTGAAATGATACATACCCGAACGATCTGTAGAATGGGAGAAAATCGTTATGGGTTGAAATGATAAACCCAAGCGATTTTCATTTGAATTGAATTTGGGGTTACGGGTTGAAAGGATATATACCCGTATATATATTTAAATTACGGATTGAAATGATAAATATCTATATCACTTGACCATAGGGTAGAAAATTATATACAGACACCGTTGGTCTATATATAAATATTTGAAAAATGATTTCTATGGTTTTAAAGGAAATATATTGTTGTAATAAATATTGATTTTAAAGATCTAATAAAGTTGATATAATAAAGTCGATTTAATCAATATGAAATAATGTTTAAGTATTTATGTAAATTTATATTTTCAAATATAGAGTTTATAATGATTCAGGTTGGAAAGATAAATTGAAATTGATTTGAAATTATATTTATTTAAGAATTTTACTTAAATAAGGTTGATTTGAAATTTATTAAATTTGAAAATTGAAAGATATGTTTTATAACTTGAATTTGATTAAAAGTGACTTAAATGAATATTTCAAACTTATATAAATTTAAATGGGATATTTTGTTTATTTAAATTTTTAAATCGAAGTCGTATTTAGATGTATTGAAATGATTAAAGAAATATCTCAGAAACAAAATGTAATGAAATTAAATTGAGATATAAATGGAATTATCAAATTTAGTTTTGAAATGTGAATATTTAAATCTTTGATATATATTGAAATTGAAATGGCTTATTTTGTGGTTCAAATATGTATTTGAAATTGATAATTTGAAATGGTTTATTGAGAAGCTGAATCGAATTGAAATTGATGATTTGAGATTTGATTAAATTAAAATTTTGGAATTCGAGTTAATTTGAATCGATTTGTGAAATTTGAGGAAACTATTTTATTTTATAAAGTAATTTTAAGATATATTTAAACTCTTGATATTTTACTTTATAAATTATTTTAATATAAACTATTTTAATATAAATCATTTTTAATATAAATTATTTTATTTATAAACTATTTTATTATATATACTAATTTTAATATCTAAACTGTTTAAAAGAAAAGTGTTATGATTTCCAAAATGCTATAATTTCAAAGTGTTATGATTTCCAAAATGCTATGATTTCAAAGCTGTGATTTCCAAAGTGTTTTGATTTTTAAAAGACCATGATTTCGAAAGCGTTATAACTTTGGAAAGGTACTATGATTTTGGAAATGGATTTATTTGAAGTGAAAGTGATATCGTATTGATATGGTTTTGAAATGGCAATGATCTGTCGGTTTTGAAATATAACTATTTGAAATTTTATTTAATGACCATCGGTGTAATAATACATAGTTATTAAAGAGACCGGGATCGAATATGGACATACTCTCTATCGATACCGAAAACCACTTTAATAACTAATATACGCGGAGTGTTGATCCAGAATGAAGTGGATGGTTTGGTGAACGCGTTGACTGAAGAAAGATAACGATTTTGGATGACCCCCGACATGACTAAAACAGGAGTCGCGCCGGGCCATTGAGGTTCGTCACCTCTAGCGCACACACTTCTTCGATACCATATCTATTACTTATGTGATTCGATTTGGGTGCACCCTTGATTTGGGAGTGTTGTTTCGCGGTGTTGAGGTAGTAGCTGCTATGCTCAACATCAGTCCGGATCACGCAACTACTAGTATCCTAGTTGGTATCGCCTCATGTACCTTGTCATACTGATTATCATATTCGCGACCACTACGATTTGTTTTGTGTTATACCTATGTGGTACCCTCTGATAACCACTAGTTTACGGTGGGGCTTACAGTGCTGTATAGACTATGACATGGTAAAAATGTGTTAAGGGTGGAATGGGCCATGACTTAACGCTATTTTGATATCGTACTTTACTGATTAGACATTATCTACTTAGCATACACTACTATATAGTAGATAGTTTAATGGATCCTTAGAGGATGGTTATCCCAACCATCCTTTGAGTTACTTGTATTTCAGTCATTATTTCGCTTGAGTTGGATTTATTGATATAAGAATGTTAATCCTGACTCGAGTGTTTTGTGTTTTCTTTACGCTCGGGTCAGACTGAGTGTACCAGTATTCGAGACTCTCCTTTAGAGTTGGAGCTTCGCTTGGAGATCTAGTTATCTATCCAGCTTTCAGATATTCAGTTGATTCAAGTGATGTATTCTGATATTGTATTTGACTATTGTATTCGAGACTTCTGTTGTATCTTGTTTAACTCTGTTATATATATAGTAGCTTTATGAACTACTATTCTTTTGTTTCCGCTGCACTACAGTTATATTACTCTGTGTCTGTGATCTGTGATTATTTTATTTACTGTATATGCTGAGTTTTGCCAATTTAAATTAACTATTCGGTATTTCGAATTATTCAAGTCCGACATGTGTGTCTGCTTATGCACTTGGAGGGTGCATCATGATGGGGGGTTCTCGCATTTGGTTTGGGTAGCGAGCGGATGACTCTTACTCCTACATGTCCTGCGGGGTTAGTGTAGTCGAGAGGCTGGCCGTAAAAGCAGAACACAGGTACCGATGTATGCTACAGTGGGCGTTACTACACTGGCGGTGTCCCGTTACAGTTGGTATCAGAGCTCTTGTTGTAGGCAAAACTCGACATATAAAGTAAAAAATTCAATTACAGAATCACTTTCGTTCGAGCTTGAATTCCTTCTTCTTTGACTCGGTTTCTTTGAATTCTGGAACGTTCCCTTCGGTTCCAAAGTCCATTCGTGTCTCCCATATTCGTGTCTTTTGATTCTGGAGTATCCCATAACTCCACTTCGAATGATCTTTATAATGAGTCGGCGGTCTTGCCAATCTCAAATTGACTTATAAAGGGGTGAAACTCCTTTACAATAGACATCGATTTACCGGAGATTTCTGTATCCTCGGTTTACAATGCTATCTATCTCCTGCTATACCTGAATTCTATTTCTTGATATCGAATGTAGATTTGCCTCGAAATTCTGCATCGATCTTATTCTTGAAGTCACGGTCGACCCGGTTAAGGTTGACCGCGATTTATATAAACTTATCTATCTTCATATTTTGTTATTTAATTATCTCGTCTTTGTTTCAAACCTATCTTCGAATCAAAATTCTCTTTGATTTGAGTCTATCAAATTTGAATCTCTGTCCTTGCTTTGAAATCCATTATTGTATCGTTGAGCGAGGAAGTGCATTTGTAAATTAATGTTAAAATGTTTTATATATTGTGTTGTTTGAGTTGTTGATGTTGATTTGGGTTTTCGATCGATTCGTCTGATCAACGCTATCGATAGGATTTCCAAAACACTTGAACAGAGCAAACTGACACAATAGTATTTTCGAATTTGGTGAATAAAATAGTTTTGTATGATTATATTATATATAAGTATAAATTTTCTAAAATTAAATTGATAATGGATTGTTGTCAGAAATAATAATAAATGAATTTATAAAACATAGCTATAATTTGATTTGGAATTTGAAATGTATATATATATATATAAAATTAGATTTAATTTCCAGTGATTTCAAACTTTGGGTTTAAAATTTAAAATGCATATTATAAAAGTAATTTCGAATAGAAATCATTTCCAAAGAATTTTAAATGTTTAAATCAGTGCTCTTCTCTTTGTCGCTGGAAAATAATTTCGGTGATGACGGCCGCATCATCGACATTTATTTTCGAGTTTTGAAGTGGAGAGACCATCAGTAGCTTGCTACACTTTTGTTTTGAAATGAATTTGATTTGAATTTCTAAAGTATGACTTGATTTAAAATATATATATTAGTATTTGATTTAGATTTGACTTGGATATATTGTATGTATGTAATTATCTCTAAATTGTTTGAAGTAAATCGGAGATTTAAATTCTTAAGTTCATGATTTAAAGATGATTTCAATTATAAACTGAAGTCAAATTTTTTTGATAAATATTTAAAATTGAAATAATTGAATTTGAAAATTTTATTTGTATAGTACTAAATTGCATTTCAATATAACTTACCTAAATTATTCATAAGTTAAAATGTAATTGGATAATATACAATATAAAATGATTTTATAAATAAAATTTGAGTGTTCATAATAAATGTTATACACTTAGATTTTAATTATATAAAAAAATGCTAATAAAGATGATAGAATAATAAGTTAATTGAATGAGATGAATATAATAAATTTTGTTCTGAAAGAATTAATAAATTGAAATTAGATCAAATTATGTAAATACTTTGAATTTAAAATAAATTACTGAATAGAATTAAATTAAATTGAAATTTATATGGTTTAAATATATGTAATAAGATATATTAAGTGGAATAAACTTAATCATAATTTGGAATAAAAGAATTAAATTTGTTGATTAAAATATGGGTACCATAAATGATTATACAAATTGATGATCTAGAAATCATTAATTGAGGATGACTAGATAATAAGATAATGAATTTAGAAATAGATAGATTGATTTAACTTAAGTGAACTCAAAGGGATTTAACCAAATGGTTAAATATTAATTAAATTAAATTAAAATTTATATGGTTTAAATTAATTGTTTTACTTGTATTCCAATCTATTTTTTTATGGTTGTTTCTATTCTCCTGCCTCCTTCCTTTTCGGGGACGAAAAGTTTTGAGTGGGGGAGAGTGTAACGACCCGTAAAATTTTAACTGTTTTAATAACTTAATTAGTTAAAATTTTGTGAAATTTTAAATGATAAAAATTTGATATTTGGAATGCGTCTAATTAATCATTGCAACTGGTAAATTTTCATCAGATAATTTGGAAGTTTATTTTCTAGTGTAATTTTATTCCAATTTATATCAGTTAAAATTGATGATAATAAAATGTTTTCCAAACCTAAATATTTTTACATAGAAAAATTCTAGTTTATCTTCTGACCAAGACGTCATTTTTCGTTTTTCCAAATTCGGACTTCTTTAGCTCCGTCGATCTTATTTTTCTGCGTTTTTGCTGCATTTTCCGCTAGTAGAAAATTTGAATTTTTATAATTCAATCGTGCCACCGATATCTGTATACCATTTCTATCGTCTCGTCGTGCTGATCTCTGCGGTATATTCAACTCTGTGTTTCGGATTCCCGGTACCCGGCAATATCCGTGAAACGGATAACCGTATCGGTACGTTTCTAGAGTCTTTCGGTTTCCGGTGCCTTTTATTTTCCATCGTGTAAATCAACAACCTTTTAAAATTCCCAGAAATCAGACTTTAATTCGTTCAAGCCTATTCATCTTCAACTGTTCATTCTGTCCTTGAATTGTCCATTCATTTCCCGTTTTTCATAAGCTACATTTCCTCTCTGCCTTCTCTCTCCTTTTATTTTGTTCTGAAACAATACAATATATGATTTATTATTGTATAATCTGAATCCCATTTTCGTTCCATTGCATTTTTACTCCTCCCTGCATGTCTTCATTTCCAACCATCGGCCGCGTTGCCTCCCGCCGCCTTCCCGATTTTCACCCTCCTCCTCTTACATCCTCCAAGCGTTCCAGCTCCTCAACCGGCCTCCGCCTTCAACAACCGATCACTGCCACCGTCTTCCGATCCATCTCCACCACCTCGTAATGGCCACAGTCCAACCCGATCCACCTATGCGTGTCCACTTTCACCTCCTCCTCTTCACGCTAGCCCGCCGCCTTCGCCCAGCCCTTCCACGTCGTCGACCCGCTCCGCCTCGGCCTCACAACCATCATCTCACAACACACACCTCCTGCCAGCCGATTCCGCCGTTCTCCTCCACCCATTCATTTAAACTCGTTTCTGCTTGCTTCTCCGATTCTCCGCCCTCATACTCGGCCTGTCTTTGGATTCGCTGAGGTATATATTTGTGAGTTTGTATGTATGTTTTATTAGTTACATACATATTTTTCTGTTTGCTTAGTTTCAAGCTTACATATATATTGTGATTCCAAAGTGTTATACGTATGAAAGTATGCATATATAGATTTATATATATAGTTTAAGTTTATACAGTATATATTATATATTGTTTATTTAATATTTTAAAATGTATGTATATTGGTTTTGAAATTAATTTGTTCATGGCCTGAATTACATAATATGTTAATGAAATGTAATATGCAATGTTATAAGGTGTTGTTGCATTGATCTGTTCCACAACATATATAAATAAATGGTATTGTTTTTGAAATTTATAGATGTATATATACTCCAGTTATAAAGCACTTCCCCTCAGCCGAAACAAGGTTATAAGATATTGTTTGAAACCTGCCACTGTAGCTACTTTATGAAACTATATTTATGAAGATATTTTATAACTTGATTTGCTTTATATTTCTAATTCTATTTTTACGTGTGTTTTGGGGAAAGTTGATGTAAATCGGTTTTTAAACTATAAGATATAGATGTAGTTATATATATATTTTTCTATATAGTCAGCTTTGATACTTCATAGTAACCCGCGTGTATGAATATACTTTAAGTCTGCATATTACTTTATCAGCTGTACATGCATATAAATCTGTTGGGATTTAAAGGGTATATTATAACAAACTAAGTGTATGTTTGAATTTATATAACAAGATGTTGATTTACAGTTTAGAACGTGTATATTTACATTATATGTTAGGTTTACAATTATATTAATATTTTGGGAAACCGTATATGTATATTAAATATATGTTTAATTTAAAAAGTGATCTTGGGATATATAAAGATTTTATGTTGTTATATGTATGTTTAAAAATAATGTTGATTTCTATATATATATTTATTAAGATTTTATTTTTAATGCGTGTTTTGATTTAACAATGATTTTAATTTTAAAATATAAAGATTTTTGGTATTGGTTTAAAATATAAGTATAAATATAGATTTTATTTTTGATCTGTGTTTAAGTTGTATGTTGATGTAAATATATGTAAAATATGTTGGTTCTCATCGATTCCCATTTATCGGCTTTTGTTCGTCGTGCCTGCCTTCTTCATTTAATTCGTGCCATCTCATTCTGCTTTGGGATTCGTGCTTGGATTCGTAACTAATCTCACTCTCGTCCATCTCTAGCCTCGAAAGGTGAGCAATCACTCACGATTAATGTTCTTTTATTTATTAAATTTGATTTCCATTGAAACGACAATTGAAATATGCTGATGTTAGTTATTTACACTGTTATATATGCTATTACCTGTATCAGTTCACCTGTGACATCTAACACCATTATCTGCCAATTGAAATAGGCTGATGTTAGTTATTCGCATTGTTATATATATGCTATTAACTGTATCAGTTCCCATGTGACATCTGGCACCATTATCTGTTATTTATATTGATGATATATGCCTGTTATATTATTATCAATTATGTTATCACTCTGCAAGTTCCCTGTTAGTATAGAATTCACTATGGGTTGAAATGATACATACCCAAACGATCTGTAGAATAGGAGAAAATCGTTATGGGTTGAAATGATAAACCCAAGCGATTTTCATTTGAATTGAATTTGGGGTTACGGGTTGAAAAGATATATACCCGTATGTATATTTAAATTACGGATTGAAATGATAAATATCTGTATCACTTGACCATAGGGTAGAAAATTATATACAGACACCGTTGTTCTATATATAAATATTTGAAAAATGATTTCTATGGTTTTGAAGAAAATATATGGTTGTAATAAATATTGATTTTAAAGATCTAATAAAGTCGATTTAATAAAGTCGATTTAATCAATATAAAATAATGTTTAAGTATTTATGTAAATTTATATTTTCAAATATAGAGTTTATAATGATTCAGGTTGGAAAGATAAATTGAAATTGATTTGAAATTATATTTATTTAAGAATTTTACTTAAATAAGGTTGATTTGAAATTTATTAAATTTGAAAATTGAAAGATATGTTTTATAACTTGAATTTGAGTAAAAGTGACTTAAATGAATATTTCAAGCTTATATAAATTTAAATGGGATATTTTGTTTATTTAAATTTTTAAATCGTAGTCGCATTTAGATGTATTGAAATGATTAAAGAAATATCTCAGAAACAAAATGTAATGAAATTAAATTGAGATATAAATGGAATTATCAAATTTAGTTTTGAAATGTGAATATTTAAATCTTTGATATATATTGAAATTGAAATGGCTTATTTTGTGGTTCAAATATGTATTTGAAATTGATAATTTGAAATGGTTTATTGAGAAGCTGAATTGAATTGAAATTGATGATTTGAGATTTGATTAAATTAAAATTTTGGAATTCGAGTTAATTTGAATCGATTTGTGAAATTTGAGGAAACTATTTTATTTTATAAAGTAATTTTAAATTATATTTAAACTATTGATATTTTACTTTATAAATTATTTTAATATAAACTATTTTAATATAAATCATTTTTAATATAAATTATTTTATTTATAAACTATTTTATTATATATACTAATTTTAATATCTAAACTGTTTAAAAGAAAAGTGTTATGATTTCCAAAATGCTATAATTTCAAAGTGTTATGATTTCCAAAATGCTATGATTTCAAAGCTGTGATTTCCAAAGTGTTTTGATTTTTAAAAGACTATGATTTCGAAAGCGTTATAACTTTGGAAAGGTACTATGATTTTGGAAATGGATTTATTTGAAGTGAAAGTGATATCGTATTGATATGGTCTTGAAATGGCAATGATCTGTCGGTTTTGAAATATAACTATTTGAAATTTTATTTAATGACCATCGATGTAATAATACATAGTTATTAAAGAGACCGGGATCGGATATGGACATACTCTCTGTCGATACCGAAAACCACTTTAATAACTAATATACGCGGAGTGTTGATCCAGAATGAAGTGGATGGTTTGGTGAACGCGTTGACTGAAGAAAGAGAACGATTTTGGATGACCCCTGACATGACTAAAACAGGAGCCGCGCCGGGCCATTGAGGTTCGCTACCTCTAGCGGACACACCTCTTCGATACCATATCTATTACTTATGTGATTCGATTTGGGTGCACCCTTGATTTGGGAGTGTTGTTTCGCGGTGTTGAGGTAGTAGCTGCTATGCTCAACATCAGTCTGGATCACGCAACTACTAGTATCCTAGTTGGTATCGCCTCATGTACCTTGTCATACTGATTATCCTATTCGCGACCACTACGATTTGTTTTGTGTTATATCTATGGGGTACCCTCTGATAACCACTAGTTTACGGTGGGGCTTACGGTGCTGTATAGACTATGACATGGTAAAAATGTATTAAGGGTGGAATGGGCCATGACTTAACGCTATTTTGATATCGTACTTTACTGATTAAACATTATCTACTTAGCGTACACTACTACATAGTAGATAGTTTAATGGATCCTTAGAGGATGGTTATCCCAAACATCCTTTGAGTTACTTGTATTTCAGTCGTTATTTCACTTGAGTTGGATTTATTGATATAAGAATGTTAATCCTGACTAGAGTGTTTTGTGTTTTCTTTACGCTCGGGTCAGACTGAGTGTACCAGTATTCAAGACTCACCTTTGGAGTTGGAGCTTCGCTTGGAGATCCAGCTATCTATCCAGCTTTCAGATATTCAGTTGTTTCCAGTGATGTATTCTGATATTGTATTTGACTATTGAATTCGAGACTTCTGTTGTATCTTGTTTAACTCTGTTATATATATAGTAGCTTCATGAACTTTTATTCTTTTGTTTCCGCTGCACTACTGTTATATTACTCTGTGTCTGTGATCTGTGATTATTTTATTTACTGTATATGCTGAGTTTTGCCAATTTAAATTAACTATTCAGTATTTTGAATTATTCAAGTCCGACATGTGCGGATGCGAATAGTCCAAAATAGCGGGTCGTTACATTAGACGTTTGGATTTTTAGGTCTGGCGTCTATTGTAACGACCACGACTTTCTCTCCATAGAAAGTCGTATCGCTAATAAGAAAGAAAGGGATAGAAAAGAGAAAAGAAGAGAAAGAAAGAACTAAACAATATCAGAATCTCACAGCGGAAACGAACAAAATATATTATATCACATAAATATTACATAGTATCATATACAACACTTATCAGAGTTACATAGATTACATATCATATACTAGACAGTTATAAACATCTGTCTAGTTATTACATCTTAATACAAAACAAAGATCTAAACAAGATCAACACAGCGGAAACTACTATCTATATCTACAACGCTGAAGCCTCCTGCTCCATTGCTCCTCCAGATTACTCGTCAAGGCTAACCTGAATCCCTTGGCTACTCGTAAAAATTTGAGTACCCAAGAGTTTATAAAACAGAAATAAACAACTTGGGTCAGACATGGGTCTGGTGTGAGTAACAGGTTAAACTTGTTTAACTTCAAAACCTTTTGAAAGAAAAGGTATCACGTAAGACTCCCCACAAATAAACATGGGTAAGTTTTTACCTTACGCTAACCAAAACATTTGATAGGAAATTCGATTGTATTATAATAGGGTCTAGGGTTTTCAAATAAATATGAAATAGCTGAAATTGTTACATTATTAAATTCCAGCATACTAGCCACAAAGTGGGTTATACAATCAAGTCCGTTGGCACTTATTGGATTTTGGATTCCATACAATGGCAGGGCTACCGGGGTACCGCCCGTCACAGTACGTGGCCTAGATCACCGTACCGAGGATCACTCCCAATCCCCTGCAACACAAGGTCGGAACATCCCTTACTGGATAATTCCCGCACAAGATACCTCACGGTTGGGATGAGCAACCGCACCACTAAGTCGAAAATAGAAAGGGACATCTAGACAGAGGTAATCTTGTCCTACTTGGGTGCTACCCACTAACCTTGCTGCACCTCCCCTGTTTTAGCCATTCCCGGTTTGTGAGGCTTGAGGTCACGATTACCTTTAAACAGAACATATCACTTAGAGTGCTCATCGTCCGCCTGACGATGTGCTGAAAGCATTCAATCCATACAAGTTCGTTCTGGGTTCGAACGAAACCGAAGGCATTATCTCGTTACACTCGTTTTGGAATCACCCTCAGAGTTAACGACAATAACCCTTGCACTCTGAATCTTCATCTTCACTTGATTCACGACCTATCGTTAATTTGGATCGATGTGGTATTCGGGTCTCCAGACCTGGAAATCCGGTATACGGAAACCCGATCCCGGTCTCATCGAAATCCAAAACGTATCTTTTAAGGCCAAGTTGTTTTAAGGTTAAAACAATTCAATTCTTATCTATATACACAGATAGATAATTCAACAGCTACATTATCATCACAACAGATAATTCATATTATCATTAATTCAACCAAACATCTATATCACAGATTAATCAAATCTCATCAGAGATATCAAACAATGCATAGCATTCAATATCATCCATCCATTTCTAAGTAATGATTTATATCATCTTTAATTAATTTAAAGTAGATTAAATTAATTACTTTATTTTATAAATCCTTCTTACTTAATCATTAATTAAACCAATTAATTAATCATACTTTAAGTATTTAATCATTCCTGATTAATTATCCTTTAATTACTTTAAGTAATTAATCCCTAATTAATTTTACAAATTAATTATCTTAAACCATTTTCAGTAATTAATCATTAATTACTTCATTAATTAATTAACTATACTTAATTACATTAATCCTCAACTAATTATAATTAATTAATTACCTTAATCACTTATTATTGATTAATTAATATAAATTAAACAATCCTTAATTACATTATTAATCATATTAATTAATGATTTTTAATTACTCTTAATTAATTACTTCATTTAAATTAATTATATTTAATAATTAATCTTTAATTAAATCATATTTATTAATCACCTTTGATTAATTATATCTTAGTAATTAACTTCCCTTAATTACTCTTCCATAAATTAATTACTCATTTAATTAATTATCTCTTAATTAATCCCTTGATTAATTATCTAAGTAATTAAACTCAAATTACTTTTATTCTCAAATCATCTTTAGTTAATTACATCCACTAATTAACTTTAATTACTTTCCTAAGTAATTATACTTCACTAATTACATTTAAGTAATTATCAAATCACCAAATCATTATCTTAAATTAATTTAACTAATTAATTTAACTAAATCAAATAAATTTAATTAATTACCTTAAGTAATTAATTACCTTTAATTACTTTCATTAAGTAATTATACTTAACCAATTCTCAAATGATTATCATTAGTTAATTAATCTAATTGATTATCAAAATTAATTATATTAATTAATTATTCAATAATCCCTAATTAATGATCTCTCATTAATTTATTAACAATTCTTATTTAAGTATTTAAACTTAAATCAACCATTATTAATTACAAATTAATTAATTCTTAATTACTAATTAATTAATCTCTAATTATTCAATTAATTTCTTAATTAATCTTTAATCACTTGATTAATTAATTTCTAATCATTTATTAAAAATCTATACTTATCTAAATAAATGATTAATCCCAAATTAATTATCCCCTAATTAATTAACTTATAATCTTAATTATTTAATTAATTAACACTAAACCATTAATTAATTAAATTATTAAATTATTCTTTAATTATCTTATTAATTTAATAACTCCTAAATCATTAAACCTTAATTAATCTTTAAATTAAAGAACTAATCTTTATAACAACTTTAATTATTATTAACAAAAGATTTTAAACATTTTACCTTAAAATCTTTCCTTAATTCATTTCAAATTAAAGATTTAAATTTGAATTACAAATTTAACTTTAACCAATTTTAAATTAAATTTACAAAATCTTTTTAATCCAAATGTTAAAGAAACACTTAACATTTATAAAAGAAATTTACAAGATTTTTGAACCCATTTATTTAAATTCAAACCTTTTTAAAATATACTTTAAACAATTTAAATTTGAAAACTTTCTTTTATTTCAAACTGGAATGCAGATTAAACTTTGATTACAGATTAACTTTAGATTTTTAAACCTACTTACATTTAAATCTTCATTTTAAAATTCAAACCTTTAACCATTTTAAAGTAGTTAAAACAATTTAGATTTAAAAACTTATATTATTCCAAAACTAAGATTCAAACTAAATTAGATTCCAGATTAAACTTTGATTTAAACTTAGTTTAAATCTCTTCTTTACAATTTAAAAATTTAGTTTTAAATTTAAATCTGACAGGTTTTAAAACCTGTAACACAGTAATTTGACTCGAGCCTATACTACAATTGCTTCGAGTCCAACCCCACGTTACTTCGAGTTAAACGCTCGAATCACTCGAGAATCACTCGAGTACACTTCTCTGCCAAAACCAATCTCCACCCGTATCCAAATCATCACCGTGCACGTGCACGATGACACCGCTCCACTTCGATCACCGCCGATGATCTCTCCAAGTCATCGATCACCTTCATACCCAAATACGATCATCAGAACCTCGACATCAACTCGAATTCGAAATCGAACATCACGCCCAAACCTGGAACAAGAAACTGGATCAACACTTCAAACTGGAAAACGTTCGAACTCACTCCTCCGACCACCATCGTCCTTGAAACTCCGGCGAAGACCTCGTCAACCCACCATCTTCCAGTACCCAAAACCTCAGGCAACTCGATCAACAGAGGAAATCAAACCCAAGCAAAAACTGTAACCCAGTAAAACTAGGTTTAGAAACTCAAATCAACAACCACCATCGCCACGGTCATCTATACGGCCATCCAACATTTTTCTCTTAATCCCCTATTACTCCTCTATCACCAGAGAAAATTCCGACCACTCCGATGAACTAGATCGTCAGAGGCAACCTAAAACTCTTATTTTGATCAACCACGAACTGCTCCCTCAACCTACTTCTAAAAATCATCATTCGAATCTTAAAAATCATGTTTTCAAACAAAGATTCAGATCATATATCTGAATCAATAGATTTAGAAGTTCGAATTTTTAACAAAATTCAAGTTTCCTGTTCTATTTAGTTTTCCAGAGAAATTCTTATTTTATTTTAACTTAAATAAAATTTTAATCTCTAATATATGATATAACAATCAATTATTGTTTATAATTTAAATCATGATAATGACTAGGTCAATAGATACAAAATTTAAATCAAATCTGAGCTTGAAACTGGAAACAGAGATATCATAGTTAACAAACATGCACACCAACCTATATATACATACATGCACAGAGATATACTTAGAATATATTCACAGACAACTTATTTCAGAGATAAGCATGCAACCAGATTATATAGAATACTTAAGTTTTTAGAAAGTGTTACTCACAGGAACAGAGCTTCCGGATTTTATTTGAAAAGCTTTTTGAATCTTTTTAAACTGAGATGCCTTTTGATCTTTAAATACTTGAATTTCTTGTTAAAGAAACTGGAATGCTTGTTGTTTAAATTTCCTGTTAGCTTGCTAGATTTATCTCAGATTGGAGCAGAGATGGACTGCTTGATTTCCAGGAAGAAAATACTTTGCATGCTCCAGGTTTGATGATGAAAATGAATGGCAGGCTAAATACTTTGATTTGGAAAATGAGTTAACTGGTTTGTTTTGAGATTATGGTTTGAGGAAGAATATTCAGGCTTAAAGAAATGCAGATTTGAAGAACGAGTTACAGGCTTTCAAATTTGAAAAGAAGTGCGTTACAGGTTATTTGAGGAAGATGTTTATTGAGTTTGATTTCAGATCTGGCCATTTTTCTTGTTATAAGAGATGAAGATAGAAAAAAAAAGAATTGTAAAGAAGATATGTGCTTTTATAAGTTTAAATTAGGATTTTATAAAAATAAAAGAAAAATGAAATAATTGTGACACTTGTCTCAACTTTGATTAATATGTTAACACATGTTATTTAAAGATGTTTATAACTTAACACTTGTCCTAATTTATACTTTATATTATTTATAAATGATTTTAAAGGCTTTTAAATTAATTTTCCTAATTAATTTGTAAATTTCCTAATAAACAAATACATTTATAAATTTATAAATACTTTCTAAATTTTATAAATACAATCTTTAAAAGAAAATAGAATATAAACCAATTATAATTCATATAAAATATTTTAAACTCGTTTTTAAAATGCTAATTTAAAAGCTTTTGTATTTATTCCTATTAAATAAATATTCTTCCAAATTTCTATAAACAAATTTCTTTAAAGAGAATAATATAAAACAAACCTTATTTTTAAATAAAAACTTTTATTCATATATTTTAAATCCATACTATATTATTATTTTTATTTTAAGATATATATATATATTTCTTTAAATTCAATTCTTAAACCAAATTCAAATGTAATTTAAAAATCCAATTTAAAATCAACTCAACATATATATATAATTAAATAATCACATTATTATTATTGTTTGAAAACAACACACTTTACAAATTTTAAATGATTAATTTAAGAGATTATCACATTTAAACTTCCCTGAAATCCCGGGATATCACATCTATAATCATGATCAGACGTCTGAAACCCTTTTCAAACTTCTAAGCTGTCGTGTGATTACATTAAAACTCAAAATCATATTGGTGATAATTTTGCAAGTAAAATCTTAATTAACTTAAGCACTCGAACGAAGAATTTGTTACGCTAATTTCAACAATTGAAATTTAGAAGGTTACTTTTCTCAACGTTTACTAACTATATTTTCAACTGCATTGGTATTCTTCTCGATGACTCATTTACGACCAATAGATCTTATCCCTTTTTGTATGACTATCAAAATCATATTTGATAATGTATTGGATTCCTTTTCGAATTTAAACATTGTGTTATATGGCAGAGTCAATACTCATAATGGTTTATTGAAAACTTAGAAAGTTATTTTTTGACACTAATATGAAACTCATATTTTCTTTCAATGTGCGAGAATACTTATTAGACATTTTAATGTGTTGTGTCTGATTAGGTTTGGTTGATTTCATATCAACCTTCATAATCACTTTTATCTTTTGATCGTATTCAAACCGATTTTACTACCAATAATTTATGAATGAAATTCATTTGCCGCGAAGTTGGTGTTTCATGAAACAACAACTATTTCTCAGTGTAATGAAATAGGTATTCATAAACATTTTATAAATTTCCTTTTTATATGTATAGAACTGATTTAGTTTTTAGTTTACAGAACTTATGTTCATAATATAATCGACCGTCGAGTCCACAACTGGTAGATCTTCGGCCGTGGGAAGTTGTCCTTTGTGCATGCTTTATTCGAGTTTGAATATTCGATGCATGTCCACCATTTTTTATTTAGCTTCTTGACTTGCATAGGATTTAATACCCATTCAGGGTATAAGGTATCGTGGATAAAGCCATTTTCCTACAGCTTATCCACTTCTTTTTTCAACCCAACTGATTGCTCCGGACCCAGAATGCTCCTCTTTTGCTTCACAGGAGGGCACTTTGGGTATACATTCAATGTGTGGCACGCAATCTTCGATGATATCCCACACATGTCTGAATGTGTTCAAGCAAACATATTTAGATTTTCTTAGAGAAAACCGACCAACTTCTTTCTCAACTTGGCTCTAAGCTGAGATCCAATCATAAGAACCCGAGTAGGATCATCCATATCGATCGGGATGTTGATCCTCAGCTCTGTCGGCGTTGGCAACGCATACTTTGGCTCCTTTCGAGGATCCATAGACTTGAAAATTTGTTATGGCTCCCGAGCCAGGTTTTGGGCAGTGATTGTTATGCATCTGCGGTCCTGATGTAGAGAGCTTTCTCTGCACCCTTTCCTTTCTCCCATCGATATGCGTCTTTGAGCTCAACGACATAACATTCGTGACCTGCATCTTGGTCGCCTTGAATAGCATCAACTCCATTCTCCATTCGAAACTTGATCATCAAGCACCAAGGAGCCAGTACTCTTCTAAAACTGGCAAGGTCGATCGGTCCAAAAAGGCATTGTAAGCCCAAAACTCATCAACGACAAATGTCTGCATCCGCACAAACTTGTGGCCTCCTTCACCTAATTCCACTAGTTTTGATAGACTCCTTTACCTCTCTAGTAAATCCATGAATCTTAGATTTACTTGACTTGATGCCCTTCGAACTAATTTTCATCTGATCAAAAGCCCTTTTGACGGAATGTTAACTGGTCTTCCATTATCAATCAACACTCGGTGTACAGCAGCCGGCCCAACAATAGTCGTAATTACCATGGGACCAAGTGTGCTACTTTAATTATGTTAGAATCTCTACCTTGAAAAAAAAATATCATCCTTCATTGTCCTCAACTGCTTTGTCAGAGCTCCGTCTTCGATGGTAAAACAACTCCCATGTGGCATGTGCTTCAATGAAGTTCTATACCGTTCCATTTCATTCCAGCTCTTCCCTGTTGGATGAGGTCCTCCGGTTATCGTATTAATCACGATTCTACCATCTTATCGCCTGGGCCCTATTTCCGCTGGACCCAGGTCGATCCCTCTGAGCATTCTTCCATTGAGGTTTAGCGTCCTTTTTGCCATCATGCGGAACTCTCACAAAATATTATAACATGTTCTTTTGTATTAATTCTTCAATCATGTCTCTCAAGTGATGACATTCGTTGGTATTGTGTCTGTGAGTGTCATGGAAGCGACAATACTTCCCAAAGCATCGTTCAACTTCTGTTGTCTCCTTCAGAGGCGCTTCTTATATCATATTGTTCTTTGCATGGCAAGGTATATATTCTCCATAATATCATTCATAGGAGTGTATTTCTCTGGTCTCAAATGTCTCGAACACTATATTTTTTCTACCACCTACATCCCGATTTCTCTTCTTCTGAACATTATTATTATTGCTTATATTTATTGCAACATTACCAACACTCTCAACAGTTTACTTTATTGCTATTCTACCCCGCACAACCTCTTTCGGCGATTCATTACCAGCTTTCCCAACAAACATGTATGCCTCTTCCAAGCGTAGATATTGGTTGGCCTTTCGATAGAATTCTTTCATGGTATTTGGTTATTTCATCTTCAACCATTTACCAAAGTTTGTGCTTGGATGTATTCCTCGAACCAACACCGTTAGCACAATATCCTCTTTCGGGTTATTCACTTCTGCTACAGTAGTATTAAATCTACTTAAAAATCCCTCCAGAGTCTCTTTGGGACCTTGATTGATATTTGAAAAGGATATTACATCCTTCGGTCGGGTAGTATGGAACCTGAACTGCTCTGTTGACGCCAAAAATGGCACAGCACCAAAAAATCTGTAGAAAAGTTCAGATCTAGAAAAACTATCAGAAAATTAAAGAGAACACACGAGTGGTTCGGTAATCTCTGGCCTACGTCCACTGTAATTTATTGATTATCAGATTGACAGTCACAAGTACAAAGGATTAACAAGTTCCTAAAATCTAGAACAATCAACAATGTCTGCCTTGGTGACCATGGAGAGGAGAGAAAGAAGTTGAAGAAAATGAAGTGCCAAAAACCTGTTTTTGGTAGCCGTAGGGCTCGCATTTATAGGGGAACTAGTCAGTAGAATCGGAGGCCCGCTAAACATCAAGTCCGGATCCAAGCCCAAGCATACAAGAGAGAGAAACAAGGCCCAATCACCAAGAAGGACCACTCGGTACCAAGTGAAACTTCTTGCTATCGACTAGTTTTCTTGAGAGGATTTTCTCCTACTTCCCATTTTCGATCTTCAATTCTTCGCGTTTCAAGCACTTTCCCTTTATGATTGAGCTATTCCTAAGAGGTTTTTGATACTTCTTTGTTCATCTCTACTTTCTTCTCAAGAATCCCTAGAGTTGTCCATCTATTCTTCAAGAAGAATACTCCATGGAAATCACTTGAGCTATAAACCGCATGTACAAGTTGTTTTGGGAGTCCGGAGTGGAGTAAAAAGCTCTCGGTACCAAGTGGTTCCTCTAGGTACCGAGTGGTCCACTTTGCTCCTTTGCCTTTGTAACTTGTTAAGTAAGGTCTTCTTACCCTTTCATACGCGTTCCCAAGTTCGTGAATCATTTTGTTTTCATCTTGACGTTCTAACTCCAGTGAAAATCTGCTTGGTCAAAAAGCCGATTAAGACATGCCATCTAGAGTATGCTTTCATTGAAAACAAAGCGTGCTTTAGAACAAGACGATTGTTAACTACAATCTTCCTGGTTCTGGTTAGTCGTTCAGGAATTGCTTTGAAGCATTGGCTTCATTCTGTAGACACTCTTTTAACTGCTTTTCATAGCAGAAATTCCATTCTTCATGCTTTGAAGAACGGTCATGTCGAGTGCTTTCCAGCACTTGAATAATTTCATTGTTAAGCATGTCCATTCACTGCACTTTCCATATTTCTGTAAAAGAAAACTTTCCATGTTTCTCTAATAACAGTTACCGATTATCCAACGATAACGGATAAGATCTAATGCACAGTTCCATCATACGACGTGGCTCACCTTTCTAGCACGAGCAAGCTATCTACATAGATAGCATGTTTGTTGTGTATGGGACACGGGATTTACACTTCATAGATTAACTCTTTCACTTGCCATGATCAACTTTCAGAATCCGATTAGTCAACCCACACGTCGACATTTATTGGATTCTGGCCATTGGTCACATAGATTTAATATTCGAAATAAAAACATACCTGACCATGCTAAAGGCTAAGTTTTCCTATCTAGAATGACGTCAAACTCCTCACTTCCAGCCCAAATTGGCACATCTACCCCTCTTGCAGCTGGGCCCTCTATAGCTCAGGCTTCGCCTTTCGTACATGTCAGGCATGGGTGTTCAATTATTGTCGAGTTACAAGGCATGGTCGTTCCGGTAGAACCATTGCAAAATCAACCTCCTCCCCTAAACGAATATTTTGGTCTAAGGATCTTGGATGACCCATCGGAATAAATGCCAACTATCCTTACCTCGATAATGCTCTAGAATACATACCACTAACACGGGATTGCTTAATATGATATACTTCTCTTGACAAAGGCTGAATGAGCACACACTCCTTCGTTGGAATATACGATATGCAATTGGTATATATGCCTAGGCAGTATTGTCCCGCCATTCAATTCATTTCTATGCACAATTCTTTAAGAGCTTGGGTTGGCTCCGTCCCAAGTTCACCCTAACGGGTATGTTTTCCTAAGCTCCTTTGTGCTTTTCATGAATCAGTTCCAACAACCTCTAACTTTCCACCAACTTACTTACCTCTAGCACTTCAAGCAAAGACACGACTCACCATCTTATATGGTCATCGAGGCATGGTGTAGATGCAAGGTTAGAGAAGCACTCCACAACAAATGCTCATACTTTAAGAATGAGTATTTCTTTGTCCGGTGCCTGTATGGCTTCAATGAGCGATGGCTGCCCGGAAGTAAGATCTTTCTTTTGCTCTTACCATTATTGGATTTGTTTCGTCCAAGTATTTAACCTATCATTCACTTCTTCATAGATATTCCTACTTGAGATGTTCACGACGAGCATGCTGACACTCTAAAAGCTCTAAAGGAGATCGGTTTTCAGCATCACACCATCGCATATCTCTTGACTAGTGAGAACCTTCGACGATGTAGTCTTTTGCTCCCCCAATAGATTCGTTATTTCGAAGTCAACTTCGCCAAGCATCTCTAAAGCGCATGCACGATCTTCTGCTCCTGCTCGCAGCTCTGGCGAGAATCTTTAAGGGGAAGTCGAAGGTCCTTGGGTATGGCGCATGCTGAAGAGCCCGTTACAAGGAGAACATAAGAGCCGGTTGTTGGTGATGCCCCAAGAGGAGAGGTTGAAAGAGCTAGAATGCCTTCAATCTCAGAGGAGAGTGAAAGCGTAGGGAGGAGAGAAAGGAAGGAAGAGATGGTGGAAGAAGAAGGCAAAGAGAAAAATTAAAGTTCTGATGGCAACAATAATGAATATGCTGTCAGTTCGGGGGGAGACGAGTTGTTTGCTAAGGCGTCTCCTGAAGTCCCTAAGCTTCCTGCTTCGCCCCTTCCTAAGCATGTCATTATCAAATCTCCCAAAAGGGGGGCAGAGACGACTACATTGCCTTCAGGCGATGAAACTCCCTCAGCTCACTCCTTTGGAGATGTTTTTTGTTGGCTTAAGCGATTTTTATCTCTATCGGTGATCTCCTAGTCGAGGGTTCTTCGAATTTCAGCTTTTAGCCTGAGGGAATTCTGTAAGAAGTTGGTGAGACTCCATCTTTAATTCCATGTTAGCGTGGTCCGTAAAGTACTTAGGGGGTCATCGGCACTATACACTTCACTAGGATCACGAACACACATTCCTTCGTTTACTCGTATTCTAAAATTCTAATTCTTATATAGTCTTTCTTCTTGTTTTAGATTCTCTAGCTAGAGTTAGATATTAGAAGCTCCAATATAGCTACGAGGAGTTTAGAGAACAAACTCCGGACCTACATCTATCCCATTCCAGTTACCGAGGTTGTCACGAAACTAACGAAGAAAGTTTAGAAGGAAGGAATGGGAAGTAGAACAGGACCGTAAGGCTGAAAGGGAATGAAAGAAAAGGTAGGCCAAAGAGAGGCTATCCTCAGATCAACCCAAATGACAGAAAGAGTCACAAGATTTTCACGACTCCTCTTCTGCTATTCCTCCACCTCACATTGAATCTCAACTTCCTCCTCATCAACAAGCTCCATTTTCAAAGTCCTTGACTACTATTGCTCCTCCACACTCTAAGGGAATCTTTGCTCCCCCATCTTCTCTTTTGGCTGCCCTGCCCTATCTGTAGGCTACTTTTCCTGACCTCTTTTTGCAGGGAGTCATGTTTGACCGTAACATCGAGGACATTCCAAAGGAAGGGGCAGATTGTGATGTCTAGTGGATACAAAAGCATATTGACCAAGGCCACGAATGGAAGAAACTCTGCTTCGCTATCTCCAAGGTCAATAAAATTAATTACACCAATATCCATTCCTTTTACTCTGAGAAGCATACCTACGAAAGAATCATCGATGGTCATAAGAGAGACTTGGAGAAAATGAAGGCGGAGAGATAGACAGCTTTAGAATCCAAAGCCAAGGTTGATAGCTTGATGTTGGAGATGAGGAAGGCACATAATGATGTTGTGATCGTGTTGCAAAACATATTGAAAACTGCCCACAAAGAGGGTGCTGCTCTGAAAACACAAATTGCCGAGAAGGACCTGGCCTACACTGAAAGGAACGAGATTATTCAAGCCAGGGACAAAACTGTTGACGAGGTGGTTGAGATCCAAATCTTTGCAAGGCGAATGAGAAGCTTGCTAACAACTTGCTACTGGTTAAGGTCGAAAAAGTGGATGGCAAGGTTGAACATGAGATCTTCATGTAGGAGCTGAAAGAGCTCAAAGAGGAAAAGGCCAAGGAGAAGGAGGAGTTTAATAATATCCCACAGCTCTTCTTCGCATGTGTGATCAGATACAAAAACTTGAAGTGGCTAGAGAGTACTGATGCTGAAACCTTAGTTGATGTGTGAGAGGAAGTGCTCCATCGCTCTGAGTAAGTTGGTGAAGGCCTCACTAAGGAGAGTTAATGGCTAAGTACCTCAATGCTGAAAACATAGCAAAGCTTGAGGAGGGAAAAACCATACCCGTTGTAGGAGACGCTGCTGGCGCTGTCGTCGCTATCAAGGTTGCCACTGTCCCAAGTGCATCAGGTCCAATAGAATCATAAACTCTAAACTCCAAAGGGCCCGCGATAGGTGTTTCTAAATTAAGAAGGCCGGCTTCGAGGCTACTCGAATAATTCTAAAATTTACAGTGGCTACTTACGTTGAGGCATATGTCCCTATTTTGGTTGACCCATGGATCCAGCACTCCCTTAAAAAGGGTGAGTTTTCTAAGTCTCCTACTTCATAATCGTCCCGGGCGAAGGTATATCTCTAGTTTCACCGATTTTACAACCCTTTTTTGCTAACTTATAGGTCAGCCGCATATGTCACCTCTGCCTCCAGCTACTCAAAGATCAGGCGTTGCGGTTATTTTCACCATGTCGACCTCCATCTCTATGAGACTTGTTGCTCCTATGATGCCTCTTATTTCCAAGTGTAGCATCGATTCTCAATGGATCACAACCCTAGAAGGGCTGGATGATATCTCACAGTCCATGGGGGAAGACACTTCAATAACTAGTGCCATGGGCCCAACCTATTCTATTATAGCGGTGGAGAAATCGAAGATCGACCTTTCTGAGGTCAGAATCCAAAAGAAGCCTAGCATCGAAAAGTCTGTCAGCCTTACGCCTACAAGCCCTACCGCCAAGCTTCCTTCAGTTAAGCTAAGGCTCCTCAAGTTCAAATCGTCTAAGACTTCAGCGGAGAAAATTACCGAGACCCACGCCGCAACCGAGAGTGAAACTACTCAGTCCGAGGGTGACACTCTTGTAGGAGGGAAATCCAGGGGTGGACAAAAGCATAAGGGACAATTCGGTTGCTCCGATGGTAAGGGACACATGAGAGGGAAGAACAAATAGGAGAATCCTAGAACTTGTGGGCGTGGTATCTTTTTTTTATAGTGACTTTTTGTTGAAAATAGGTCGTGTCTATGCGAGAATGGTCCCAGCTACGTTTGTACATAGAATATTATAAAGTAAAGGATTGCTTTTTGCCTTGTAATCTTGATCCATTTACTTTTCCATATTTTTATATACTGTGTCTACTTATGAATAACTACCTGCATATGCAATATAACTACTTGTACTGCAATTTACCTATATTATATATGCATGTTCCTGTGCAATCCATTTATTTACTACAACTATGTGCATGTAAATAAGATTCTTGCAATGACTTTGGTTATATTCCCGTATTTAGCCCTATTTATAGTCGCCAAAGTGTTCCGTTTGGTGAAACAGAATCATAATCGGACCAACTCCGTAATTACACCTATTTGTTCAGGTCGAGTTTCCTTCGACCGTTTTCCACCATAAATAATCCAAGTTCTATGTTTCACCCTATTGTCGGGGGAGCATCAACTGAAGTATTTACATTTCGTTTATATATATACCTGCCACGAACCAGATTCTATTCGCAGAACCTATTTTCCTTAGTGCAAGAATTCAGGCATTAGTATGAGACAAACATTGCACGACAAACTATTTGCTTGCCCCCAGTTCAAATGCGTTCTCCCCATCCTGATCCTGGATTGAAAGAGTCTGATAATTCCTATCCTGAATTTTTAACGACTATTCTTGCTAATCCTCGGCCAAGCGTGTCCCGCTAGTCCGCTAGCGCAGTCATGGAAATCCAGTTCGTACATCGATTCCTATCTTCGGGAACTGATGATTCAATTGTTCGATTTCAAGCATTCCTTCTGGACACTACCAACCTCTGGGCAACGGTCAATAGCCACAAGCTGGGGTCGAATATTCTGATCGACCCTTAACTGGTTATCCCTCCTTGACGTTGCCTATCTTCGGGAAATGACAAATTTCTGGAAATCAAAGTCAAATTATCCGACCAACCCCTACGTGATTAGTCGCCCTTGAAGTTGCCAAACTTTAGGCAACAGAAAATACCTACAAGTCGGGGTCGAATTATCCGACCAACCCTAAGTGGATTTTCCTTTCTATCATTGCCAACTCCGGCAATGGCAAATTCCTGATGGTTGGGGTCGAATTATCCGATCGATCCCTAAGTAGTTGTACCTTCTTGTCATTGCCAATCTCCGAGCAATGGCAAATTCCTGCAGGTCAGGGTCGAATTATTCGATCAATCCCTAAATGGTTATACCTTCTTAATGCAGCCAATCTCTAAGCAATGCCAAATTCCTGAAGGTCAGGGTCAAATTATCCGATCGACCCCTCATATGAGTTCTCCTTCCCGACATTGTAAATCTTCGGATAACGCCAGATTCCTGAAGGTTGGGGTCAAATTATCTGATCGACCCCTAATATAAGTTTTCCTTCTTGACGTTGCAAATCTCCAAGCAACATTAGATTCCTGAAGGTTAGGGTCAAATTATCTTATCAACCTCTGATATATGCTCATAACTCTCAGTCGTAATTCCTAGACCGAGGAAGTTTGTACCTGACTATCTTGCTAATCACGCAATACAGAACTTTTACTTACGTGAACACGGTTCCATTGGTTTACAAAGTTAATTATATATAGTAACAAAAACGTGGTAAGTCCTACCTTATTACATTGCCCCTAGAGTCCCTGGATGGCTTATTTGAGAAAATAAAATAAACAAAACTGAATATAATAATGACACAACATGTCGTTGTTCCATTCCTATAGAATCAGAATTACATCAATGATAGCTCATTTAAATGTTCCATCTCTAAGCTTTTGTTCAATTGCGTATGGGCCTTCCCTATTTGGACCGAATGTCCCCATACTAGGGAGAACACATTTCAAAACGAGATATCATACTTTGAAAGTGCGCTTTCGAACCCTGGCATTAAAGTGTCGTGCTACTCTTTTCCGATGAGCAGCGAATCTTAGTTCTGCTTCTTCCTTTTTCGCATCAACCAAATCAAGGGACTTAAGCAAGAGTTCTTTGTTTACCTTTGGATCAAAATGCTTTTACAATGAGAAGGGACTTTTAGTTCTATCGGCATTATAGATTCAGATATGTATGCCAAAGCGAATGTCGAATGTCCAATTGCTGACTTGTGGGTCGTCCTATAAGCCTTAATGCTAGCGGAAGCTCATCGACCCAATTGCCTTTAGCTTTAGTTAATCGCTTCTTCAAGGTGGACTTGGTGATTTTATTCACCGCCTCAACTTGTCCATTTGCCTATGGATGTGCTATCATTGAGAAGCTGTTCTTGATTTCGTACCGCTTGTAGAAATCCTTGAACTCGGTACTTTCGTACCGATTTTCATTGTCTATGATGATCTTCTGAGGTACTCCGAACCTGCTAATGATGTTCGTTGTTCACAAAGTTGATCACCTTTTTCTTTGTGATCATGGAAAGCGGTTCCGATTCAGCCCATTCGCAAAGTAGTCCACTACAACTATTACATATTTAGCTCCACCTTTCACGATCAGTAGCACACCGATTAGATCAACTCCCTAAATCGCAAATGGTCATGGGCAAACCATTTATGTAAGCTTTGTAGATGGGGCTCTTGGGATCTTCGCAAATCTCTAGCAAAGGTCGCACCGCCTGATGTAATCAACTGCATCGCGATTTATTGTTAGCCAGAAATATTCATAGAGAAGTGCCTTTTTAGCCAAAGTCTACCCTTGGTATGTTCACCATAGCTGTCCTCGTGGATTTCCATGAGGATTTTTCTAGCCTCGTCCTTACTTACACATCGAAGCAGGGGGTTGAGAATTCTCTTCTGTATAATACTCCTTGCATCATGAATCAAGGTGCTTGTCAAAGGAGTTTCTTTCGCTCGTTTCTGTCTCTCGGGAGAGTCCCCTTGAGCAAATATTCTTTGATTGGGGTCATCCATTGTTGGAACTGGGCTAGCTTGTAGCGATTTTTTTTGATGAATATCATTTTTTTAAACCATGTTGGATCTTTAGTGGTCCTATGAAGTCTAAATTCATTTAGAACTTTTCTATGTTTCTTTTAAATAAAATCAATATTTTATTCAATATCATCTTTTGTTTTATCAATTTAATTCCAAAACAATTAAGTGTAGGATATGAAAAAGGTTTGAATATATCAAATATATTCACTCCTTAATTGTGTGACATAATAGTTAAACATAAAACAAGTATGATCAATTGATAATAGGGTATATATGAATACATAAAAATAAATGTAGAGGCAATCACATAAGGGACATAAAGGAAAGGAATAAAAGATGACAAAGATGATTGATTCATCTGCCCTCTTTGGCAAGCTTAATATATGCAGCATTCAATTAACAATCAATGAATCATTATGACATAAGAATAGGAACATGCAACAATAATTGGTATGCATATACTATTGCCTCATTTTAAATTGGTTGATGATAATAAAGCGTTTAAAATATACAAAGTGAAATATAAACATTAAATTTTATATGTACACACATACATATAGATGTAATTATGTGTATATAAAGACTAAACCAATACTTTTTAATTAATTCAAATAAACTTCCATGTTACATTAAAATTTTCTGATGTATTTGTGAACTTGTGTAAACTTAAATTAGTTAACAAAATACATATATATACAATTAAATCAAGAGATTCAACCTATATGAATAAAAAAATTATTATAAAACAAAAGTGAAACATATTAAACTAAGCAATATATTAACAATCATTTGAATACTTAAAAAAGGATATTTGTAATGTCAAATAGGGTAAATTTAGAAAATTATTGTAATCAATCTATTATCTAAACATCCTTTAATCATATGTAAGTTTCTATTACAGTGCAAATGCAAATAGTAAGAACATATAAACTTTCGAATCTAAAAAATTTACTTTGATTTAAGTTCTTAAAACATAGATCTATAATTAAAACATTATACTAATCATATACAAATTTAAGTTTTGATTTATCAAAATAAAACCCAATCAATTAGTAAGAGCATACAAACTTTAAGATCTAAAGAATTACACTTTGATTTGAATGTTTAAAACATATATCTAAAATTAAAACAAAAACAAAAACATAGTATTAATCATATTCAAATTTCAGCTTTGATTCGTCAAATTAAAAAAACCTAATCAATTAGTATGAACATGCAAACTTTCAAATCTATATAATTACACTTTGATTTGAATGTTTAAAACATTGAACTATAATTAAAACATTGTTTAATAATATACAAATTTTAGTATTGATTTATATAAATAAAAAAACCCAATCAATTTATATAATAAACAATTCAAACTATGTAAACTGTTTTCAAATCAAATGAGACAGTATTATACAAATATAAATTATGATATTCAATTTTTTTTCATTAAACATTGTATCATAATCATTAGAATAAAAAGGTTCTTACCTTAATTCCAAAGCATTGAATTACACCTCGAACAATGAATTCTTCTTTAAATGTCGCTAATAAATCATGCCTTGAACGATAAATCAAAGCTCTTCGGTTAGGAAATCAGCCTCCGGATGTTGCAAGAATCAAGAGGAATGAACCACTTTTCATAAATTGATTTTATTTGTATTTGATTTTAGGATATTTTGAAGCCATGGAAGTTCTCATATTTTCAGCCATTAGAGAGGAAGAAGAGAACCAAAAAACTTACAAAAGGAAAATGAATGAGAAAGAATGAGTTGTACATAGAAAACAAATTCGTGGATATGTTTTAATTGAAAGAATGAAACCTTTCTCGTTTTTTGATTAAAACTTTCCTAATTAATTTCCTTGATTATCTTTCCCATTCCACTCCTATGTTTTTACATGGTATGGCTGAAACTACATGTCATCAAATGACATAAGATTTCCAAAGATCACTATGTAATTATCTTTTATTTAAACCCCTTTAAAATTACATCGATATCGTATATCAATGCGTGCAAATATAAATTTTATAAATGCATTCAAATAATTACAAACAGTTCCCAAACATCAAATAAATTATATAATAATTAATATTTCTTAAATATTAATTAATTTAATTAATTTACAACATATTATAAATTAATTAAATCATGTGGTTTTTCGAAGAATTCATCATTACGGTTGTACGACTCAAAGGTGTAAATTCAATCGGCGATTAATATCGAACAATTCAAATATTAATGTTCACATGTCACCTTAGCTAGTAGTGTGATATTTTGGCTGAATTTATCGCTTACACATCTTTTGGTAAAATCCAATTTTACTTATTTAAGCGTTACCTGGTAGTGACAATTATTTACACCAATTCTTTTCGTCAAAACTAAATCACTTTGGACTTACAGAATTTGGCAATGGTCAAAATTTCAGTATCGTCCACATTCAACTTTATAGTCCAAATACAAAGTCCTTGGTTCAATAATAACAATTATTATTGATGAAATGCTCTGACCAGAGACTTTGACTTTGAGTTGGCTTCAGTTGACTGTGATACTAACGTTAATTGAGGAGACGAATCCTCTCTTGAATAGTGTTTCATTTCCAATGCTTCCACTCAACCCAACTATAGTTGTTTGATGGGAGCAAGGTTTTAAATCTCGGATTTCGGTCACGTCTCGTCTCGAAGAATTTAGATAGCTTATCTCGTATCGGGTGAGATCTCGAACGAGATGAGTGCATCTCGGTCGTCCATCTCGGATTTACATCTCGGTTTCTAAAATTCATTTCGAAGTTATCTCGGAGTATATGTCATGTCGGAAATTAGTTTTCATACACCTAAATTTATAATACTAGTCACTACCTTAAGGAAAACACTATGCACTTACCTTGAATATATCACATGCTTATCATTAGTAATTTAGTATGGAAAAATATCACTTGTATCATGTAAAATAAACAAATAACTAGATTTCATGAATAATGTTCAATATAATATCATATGAGATAAAGTAGACAAGAAACAAACCATAACATATGCACATTTACTTTGTTTGGTCATTCACTTAACTTTCCTACACAATATAATGTCTCATTTCTACCTTTTATGATTTATAGTGCTCCAAGGGAAATCTTAATTTTATAACTTCAAATACAAAAGTCTACAAGTAGAATTAAGATATTCTATGTCTAATTATAGTATTTAATTATTAGCAAACAAAATCTCATTAAGCAACTAATAGCATATATATTTCAAACAAACGTAGAAAATAGCATACATAGTACAAACAATTTTCAAACATTTAGTAATATTATAAGAAAAGCAAAAAAATGATGTACGAATGAACATGTAATCATCAAATGAAATTAATAGATGAAAGAGAATTCCTTTATTGCTTAAAAATAAGCCTTAAGGAAAAAAATTATAGCAGCAAAGACTAAATGAAATCAAATTGGGAATCCATTTGGAACATAAAGTTAAATAAGTGAAGCCCAAAATTTATAGCCGCAAAAAAATAGGGTTAGGAAAAAAACTCAAGAAAGTGTCGAAAAAAGAAAAAGAAAATCGGATGTAAATTAATTTGGATCAGAAACCTAAATAAAAATCATAAAGTGAAATACTTACCATAATCGATGTAGATTTTATCATCTTCTTACACTCGTCACTGCCGTAAAATAAGAGACGAAGATTAAATGAGATTTATATAAGAAATAAGGGTTAAAAAAAGTACAATTAAGAAGGCTTAAATTAAGGTAAAGGATGAGCCAGCCCAATACGGAAAAAGAGTTGATTTTTTCCAAAATTCAAAAATTCGGCCGAAATCTCGCTGTTAAATCTCGTCCGAGATACCGGACGAGATATTGAAATTTCGTCCGAGATTTGGGTCAGACGAGATTCAAACGAAATAGCATGTTTCGAATCGCCCAGGCTTGAAAACGAGATCTCGGCCGAGATGAGCAAGATTTAAAACCTTGGATGGGAGCTATGCCACAATTTAACTACAATCAAAATGGATGTGAGGACCTAGAAATTTTTACGATTTAAATAACTTAATTAACGAAATTTATCTTGAAAATAAACAATTAAATTTTTACGATGAAAATTTGATATTTGGAATACGTCTATTTAAACATGGCAAGTGTCGGATTTTCATTGGAAAATACAAAAGTTTGTTTGGTTGTGAAATTTAAATTTTAATTTAAAATCAGTTGAAATTGATGGAAATAAACTATTTTTGAAATCTGAATATTTTTACATAATAAAAATGTTGATCATTTTCCGAGTGAGACGTTATAATTCGTTTTGCCAAATTTAGACTACTCTAGCTCCATTTATATTATTTTCGGCGTTTTAGCAGCAGTTTTGGCAGTGAATATCGAGTTTTGATAGTTTGGTCGTATCGCTCATATCCGTGTACCATTCTATTCGTCTCATCGTGCTGATCTCCGCAGTATATTCATTTGTGCATTTCGGCGTCCGGTACGCGGCGAAATCCGCGAAACGGTTAGCCGTATCGGTTCCGCATTTGAGCCTCTTGGTTTCCTACGTCCTTTCATTTACCCACCGGTAGAATCTAACAGCCATTTACTTTTATTATTCCAGAATTCTCGTGCCTGACTTTCACTATTCCCTATATTCAATTTATATTTCTTTGGTTCGTTCACATCTTTCATTCTCTTCTCCCCTCTTTTGTCTTTTCTTTCATTTGATAGAGAAAAATAAACATATATTATAACACAAAGTTTGCGTTTATTTTCTTAAGTTTGCTCATCAATCTCCTATCACCGATTCCCCCTCAACCTCGACAACCATTGCCAAACCCTCCATAACCCAGCACGCCACCCCAATGACCCTTGCTCCACGTAACCACCAAGCAACACCCAAGCGCAACAGCACCCCATCCTCCAAGCCTCCACCCGCCGAGCACCAGCACTCCACCAAACCCGCTCCGACCTGCCACTGTCCTCCGACTTTCCCTCGCAACCCAGCCCTCCTCCAAGCCTGCCATTCAACCACCTCTCCACCTTCTAACAGTCCCTCCCTCAGCCATTTCCGCAGCCACCCACTGCCTTGCCGGCTTTCCTCCCACGTCAGCCACTCCACGCGGCCATCTTCCAAAGCCATCACACCACCAAACAAAACCTCCTCCTTTATCCACGTCCGCCTCTGCCATTCATCCCTCCTTACTCCAACCCTGCCACACAACAGCCCATACACCCTATAGCCTCTCCACTCCATAGCGACAGCCCGCCTTCCCTGACCAATACCCACCTCCACTTGCTCCGCTCCAACCCGAGCCTTCTCAGCCTTCCGTCTCGATAGCAGCCTTGACTCTCCGCCTCCCCTTTCCATCTTTCCATTTCCGAACTCCACAGCCCTCCCACCGCGCAGCCGAGACAGCCCCACCGAGACCTACAGCGGCCTTCTTTCTTATAAAAAAAAGGTGAAAGGATATATATATATATATAATTCCTAAAGCTTGCTCGTATCCATCCACCTTGCTCCGACCACTACATCTCTTCAGCTTCCCAACCTTCCACCGAACCCCGTGCAACTCTTCTAGCTTCTCTTCTTATTGTTTAAAGGAAAAGATATATATATATATATATATATTTTGGTGTTTCATTGATTTCTTCTTCGTTTACTTTGCTTGCCGCTGTCCTGTCCACAGTCGCAGTAGTTCTGAGTGTTTGTCTTGAAGCATGTGTGCCCACCTAGCTGCTTGCATAGTCGTGTGCTTATCTATATTTGTTTGCTTCTCATTCTCGTTGTTTCTCTAGCCTCGAAAGGTGAGCGATCACTCACGATTAACATTCTTATATCTAGTAAATTTAATCCATATGAAATGACGATTGAAATATGTTGTTAAATTTTGAATTGGTTAGAAATTTAATTGTTAAGTATGATATGTTATTATCTGCATTTGTTAACCTATGATAATTGACATATGACTCCATAACATGTTGTATATATATATTTAAATTGTTAATTACGATCATATTTGTCGCTGATATGCTATGCCACTTTATATTATTATTCTATTGTTCTCACACAGCAAGTTCCCTGATAGTTAGGAAAATCACTATGTGTTGAAATGATACATACCCGAACGATATTATAGATTAGGGGAAATCGTTATGGGTTGAAATGATAATCCCAAGTGATTTTGATTGATTTTGAAATTTTGGGATTGCGGGTTGAAATGATATATATATACGTAAATATTAAATTATTGTGGATTGAAATGATAAATATCTGTATCACTTGACCATAAGTTAAAAACTATATACGGACCCCGTTAGTCTATTTTTAAATGATTTCCAAATTTTGAAAAAAGAAAATATATTTGTTTTAATGAATATTGATTTTTCAAAATATGATATAAGGATTTTTATTTTAATATGTGTGCAAATTTAGATTTAAAAAAAAATTATATGTTTGGAAATTTTAAATTTATAAGTTAAGTTTTGAAAAATGTAAATTTTAAGATTTTACTTATAATTTTATTATTTTAAAACATATAAATAAGATTTGATATAAAATAAATTTAATAATAAGATTTAATTAATAAAAAATTAATATACTAAAATTTAATAAAAATTTAATTTAATTAATATATATAATATGTTTAAAATATTTATTTAGATTTATGTTAATATTTTAAAATAGATTTTTGTAATAACTTTAATATATATAATATGTTTAAATATTTATTTAAATTTATACTAATATTTTGAAAATGGATTTTGTAATAACTTTAATAAATTAAGGTTGGAAAGATAAATTGAAATTGATTTGTAATTTAATTTGTTTAAGAATTATATTTAAATCAGAATTGTTTTGAAACTTACTGATTTAGAGATTTTAAAGATATGATTTTATAACTTGATAACTTGATTTTGGTTAAAGATGATTAAATGAATATTTTCAAAAAAAATTGAAATTGAATATTTAATATTGATTTAAATTTTTAATTTTAGATTTTTTTCAAATGTTATTAAAAATGATTAAGTGAATATTTTCAAATTTAAATAAAATTAAAGTTGAATTTTGAAATATAAATGAAATTTATCAAATTGAGTTATTATAAATTGTTTGAATATTTAAACTTTGAAACTTATTAAATTGGAAGTGGTTTAAATTTGTAGTTCAAACATGGATTTGAAATCGATATAAAATAATAATAAAATGGTTTTAATGAGAATTTGAATTGAACCTTTAACCTTTTAATTGAAATTGTTGAATTGAGATTGATTTAAACTGAATTTTGGAACTAAAGTTGATTTGAATTGATTTGTGAAATTGGAAGAAACAATTCTAATTTGAACCTATTTTCGATATAAACTCTTTTTAATATATAAACTATTTTTAATATATAAAATATTTTAATCTGTAACCTATTTTTAAATATAAACCATTTTTAATGTATAACTATTCCAATATATAAACTACTTTCAATATTCAAACTGCTTATGTTGGATCTGTTATGATCTAAAGTGAATAATGATTTCGACAGTGATATGATTTCGAAAGTGATATGATTTTGAAATGAATATGATATTTTGATATGAAGTATGAACTGTTTGAAATGAAAATGACCACGGTGTGAAATAAGCGTTTGGTTGTTAAAGAGACCGGGATCGGATATTGTCGTACTCTCTGCCAATACCGAAAACCACTTTAACAACTGTGCATGTGGTGGAGAATCCAGAACGAAGTAGGATGGTTTGGCGAATGTCTGTATGAGGTATGAATGCAGCCCAGACCCCCTCGGGTCAGCTTGATATGACTAAAACAGGAGCAATACTTGGCCAAGTGGGGTCGCTCCCCCTATCGGCACATTTCTTCGATACTATATTTATTACTTTATGATTGATTTGGTGGTCACCCCTCGATTTGATTATGGGAGTGTGTTCCGAGGTGGGCAGTAGTGGCTGCTATGCGTTACCACCAGTCCGGGAGTGCAAACGGTAGAATCCTACCCTGGCATAGCCTCGCGTGCCTTGTCATATGCCTTATCACTCCCACTATGAGTTTGGTTTGTGTCGTATCTATGGAGTTCTCCCTGATAGCCCACCGGTTTGGTGGAGTTTACAATACTGTATAGACTACGACATTTATATAAAAACGTGTTAAGGGGGATATGGGTAACGCCTTAACGCTATTTTAATATTTTACTTTATTGTAGACATTATCTATGTAGCATATTGTACTATGTATGTAGATAGTTTCATGAATCCTTAAAGGATGGAATCCCAACATCCTATAAGTTATTTGTATTTCACTTGGACATTTCACTTGAGTTGATTTATTTGCAAAAGAATGTTAGTCCTGAATCGAGTGTTTTGTGTTTTGCTTTATGCTCGGGTCAGCCTGAGTGTCACAGCATTTGAGATTCACCTTTGGAGCTAGGAGCTTTGCTTGGAGATCTATCTTTATCTATTCAGCTTTTCTATTATTTTAGTTATCTTCGGTTGTTTATGTTCAGACTTGTCATTTGCTTTTGTATTGAGACTTCTATGTATTGGATTTCTGTTGTATTTTTCTTTAGACTCTGATGTTCTGTAGTAGCTTCATGAACTACTATTTATCTATTTCCACTGCTTATTGTTGTATTACTCTGTGTATGTGATTCTGTGATTGATTTATTTACTGTATATTCTAAGTTTTGCCAAATATAAAAATAATAATCTGTTGTTTTGAGCAATTCAAGTCTGACATGTGTGGATTATTGTCGATTTGAGTGGTTCGAAATGACGGGTCATTACATGTGGTATCAGAGCTCTTGTTTAGGCAAAACTTAGCGTATGGAGTAAAAACTCATTAGAGATAGGGTAGTAATACCTAGAGTGAGTAAAATTAATTACTGAATCATCTTCGTTCGAGCTTGAAATTCTTTGTTAGGATCCTCTTTGATCTGGATTTCTTTTGAATTTTGGAACTTTACCTTTGTTCCAAAATCCATTCTTGTCTTTTCTGGTTCGTGTTCTTCTTGATACTGGAGCATCCCATAGTTTTATTTCGGTTGATCTCTGCAATAAATTTGAGCACATCTTGCCCCCTTAACTGGCAACTTCATCCATATGTGTGACTAATCACATCGACGGTCCCGCCAACCTTAGTATGATTAGTAAAGGGGTGAAACTCCTTTACAACAGGCATCGATTCAACGGAGATTTCTATGTCCTCGGTTTCGATACATTTGATATCTTACTAGGAGGCGATTGGTTGAAGCGTTATGATGCTGTTATCTCCTGTAAAGCCCGAACCGTTTCTCTAGTAGACGATCAGGGTAATTCTCTTGTGATCGAATGTCGATTGCCTCAGGATTATGCAGGCAGTTTTATCTTTTCGCTTGATTCTTAGCCTAGTGATCTTGACTCCATCCTGATAGTCAGGGATTACCCTGATTTTTTTGGTGAAATCACTTCTCTTCCTCCCAAGCGGGAAATTGAATTCCGCATCGATCTTATTCCTGGAGCTAAGGTATTCTCTCAACTTGATCTTGCCATCGGTTTTCATTAGCTTCATGTTGCCAAGGAGAGCATTCCCAAGACAGCTTTCCGAATGGAGAATGGTTTTTATGATTGGTTAGTCATGCCATTTGGATTAACCAATGCTCATGCCTGCTTCGTCGATCTCATGAATCGCGTTATCCATGATGTTCTCAACAAGTTTGTCCCCATTTTCGTTGATGATATTCTCGTCTTTTCTAAGTCTGAGAAGGGACATAAGTCACATTTGGGCTATGTGCTGGAAGCTCTTAGGAGTCATCAGTTGAAAGTCAATTTTTTTAAATGCCATTTCTAGAGGGATGAAGTCTGATCCTTGGGCACATTGTTTCTAAAAATGGAGTCTCGGTTGACCCGGTTAAGGTCGCCGCGATTAACATAAGTCTATCCATCTTTCCTCTTTTGTAATTTAATTATCATCTTCCTTTCGAGCCTATCTTCTTAGTTATAATTCTCTTTGATTAGGGTCCCTCTAAATTTGACTCTCTATCCTTGTTCAAAAATCCATTCTTGAATCATTCTATGAGGGAGCTTATTTGTAATTGATATAAAAATGTTTTATATTGTGTTGATTGAGTTGTTAAGTTTGAATTTTGGATTTCGATCGATTCGTCTAGCTAACACTATCGATAGGAATTCCAAAACACTTGAACATAGCAAACTGACACAATATTGTTTTCGAAATTTGCAAATGATATAATTTTATGTATGATTATATTTTATATATAAAGTATAATTTTCTGAAATTGCATAGTTAAATGAATTGGTTGTGAGAAATGATAGTACTAGATTATCATTTATTGTTTTGTCAACATTCCTAAACCATCAACTATTGTTGTATGTTATAAGGAGATGAAATTTTATAAACATGGTTTATAAATCTGATTTGCAAGTGAAATGAATTTGAATTAAGGATTTGAAAATATAATTTTCGGTGCTTTTCAAAATTTGGTTTTCAAAGTTTTGAAAAAATATATTATTTGAAAGTATTTTTGAATAGAAATTGTTTCCAAAGAATTTTAAAGAAAGTAAGTCAGTACTCTCCTCTTATGTCATTGGAAAATAATTTCGATGATGGCTGCAGCATCATCGACATTCAATTTCGAGTCTCAAAGTGGGGAGATCACTTAGTAGCTTTGCTACACTTTTGTTTTGGAAAATAGATTTGAATTTCTTGAGTATGATTTATTGTACAAAATAATATATATGTATATATTTATTTCAAATGGTTCAAAGTAAAACCAGAAATTTAACACTTAAGTTTTATGTTAAGTGATGGTTTTCAATTATTGATATGAAGCAAAAAAAATTATATAATTGGAGTGTCTAAATTAAGAAATGGAATTGAAACAACTTGAAATAGTTGAACTAGAATAAACTAATTTGTATAATACTCAATTGCATTCTAAAACATATATAACTTGCCTGAAATATTCAAAAAGCTAAATTGTAATGTGAATATGTAATTAAAGGTTATACAAGAAAAAACTTAAATAATAAAAATGTTCAAACTAAATTTTGCTTAATAGAAATGTTGTGAATAAAAGGTAAATTTGTATGGTGCTCAATTACATTGGGAAACATTAATAAAACTTACCTGGGAAAAGTTTGAAGGTAATGGGAACATGTAATTGAATAGTATACAATATAAATGTAAGCAATAAGATGTCCAAAAATGAAATTTATATGGTTTTGAATTAATTGTTGTATCTGGTACTATGTATTTCGAATATATCTTTCCTTTCTGTTGCTTATATTCTCCTATCTCATTTTTTTTCGGGGACGAAAAGTTTTGAGTGGGGGAGAGTGTAACGGTCTAGAAATTGTAACGATTTAAATAACATAATTAACTAAATTTATCATAAAAATAAATAATTAAAATTTTTGCAATGAAAATTTGATATTTGGAATACGTCTATTTAAACATAGCAAGTGTCAGATTTTCATTGTAACATATGAAAGTTTGTTTGGTTGTGAAATTTCAATTTAAATTTAAAATCAGTTGAAATTGATGGAAATAAAATATTTTTGAAATCTGAATATTTTTACATAATAAAAATGTTGATCATTTTCTAAGTGAGACGTTATAATTCGTTTCGCCAAATTTGGACTGCTCTAGCTCCATTTATATTATTTTCGGCGTTTTAGCAGCAGTTTTGGCAGCGAATATCGAGTTTTGATAGTTTGGTCATATCGCTCATATCTGTGTACCATTCTGTTCGTCTTGTCATGCTGATCTCCGTAGTATATTCAATTGTTCATTTCGTCGTCCGGTACGCGGCGAAATCCGCGAAACGGTTAACCGTATCGGTCCGCATTTTGAGCCTCTTGATTTCCTATGTCCTTTCATTTACCCACCGGAAGAATCTAACAGCCATTTGCTTTTATTATTCTAGAATTCTCATGCCTGAATTTCACTATTCCCTATATTCAATTTATATTTCTTTGGTTCGTTCACATCTTTCATTCTCTTCTTCCCGCTTTTGTCTGTTCTTTCATTTGATAGAGAAAAATAAATATATATCACAATACAAAGTTTGCATTTATTTTCTGAAGTTTGCTCATCCATCTTCTATCACCGATTCCCTCTCAATATCGACAACCATTGTCGAACCCTCCACAACCCAGCACGCCACCCCAATGACTCTTGCTCCACGTAACCACTAAGCAGCACCCAAACGCAGCAGCACCCCATCCTCCAAGCCTCCACCCGCCGAGCACCAGCACTCCACTAAACCCGCTCCGACCTGCCACCGTCCTCCGACTTTCCCTCGCAACCCAGCCCTCCCCTTATCCTGCCGTTCAACCACCTCTCCACCTTCTAACAGTCCCTTCCTCAGCCATTGCCGCAGCCACCCACTGCCTTGCCGGCTTTCCTCTCACTTCAGCCACTCCACGCGACCATCTCCCAAAGCCATCACACCACCAAACACAACCTCCTCCTTTATCCACATCCGCCTCTGCCATTCATTCCTCCTTGCTCCGACCCCGCCACACAACAACCCATACACCCTACAGCCTCTCCACTCCATACCGACAGCCCGCCTTCGCCCTCTTCCCTGACCAAAACCCGCCTCCACTTGCTCCGCTCCAACCCGAGCCTTCTCTGCCTTCCACCTTGACAGCAGCCCTGACTCCCTGCCTCCCCTTGCCATCTTTCCATTTCCGAACTACACAGCCCTCTCACCGGGCAACCGTAACAGCCCCGCCGAGACCCACTATAGCCTTCTTTCTTATAAAAAAAGGTGAAAGCATATATATAATTCCTGAAGCTTGCTCGTATCCATCCACCTTGCTCCGACCACTACATCTCTTCAGCTTCCCAGCCTTCCACCGAACCTCGAGCAGCTCTTGCTAGCTTCTCTTCTTATTGTTTAAAGGAAAGGATATATATTATATATATTTTGGTGATTCATTGATTTCTAGTTCGTTTACTTTGCTTGTTGTTGTCCTGTCCACAGTCGCAGCAGTTCTGAGTGTTTGTCTTGGAGCGTGTATGCCCACCTAGCCGCTTGCATAGTCGTGTGCTTATCCGTATTTGTTTGCTTCTCATTCTCGTTGTTTCTCTAGCCTCGAAAGGTGAGTGATCACTCACGATTTACATTCTTATATCTAGTAAATTTAATTCATATGCGTTACCACCAGTCCGGGAGTGTAAACGGTAGAATCCTACCTTGGCATTGCCTCGCGTGCCTTATCATATGCCTTATCATTCCCACTACGAGTTTGGTTTGTGTCGTACCTATGGAGTGCTCCCTGATAGCCCACCAGTTTGGTGGAGTTTACAGTACTGTATAGACTATGGCATTTATATAAAAACGTGTTAAGGGGGATATGAGTAATGCCTTAACGCTATTTTAATATTTTACTTTAATGTAGACATTATCTATGTAGCATATTGTACTATGTATGTAGATAGTTTCACTGATCCTTAAAGGATGGAATCCCAACATCCTTTAAGTTATTTGTATTTCACTTGGACATTTCACTTAAGTTGATTTACTTGCGTAAGAATGTTAGTTCTGACTTGAGTGTTTTGTGTTTTGCTTTATGCTCGGGTCAGCCTGAGTGTCACAACATTTGAGACTTACATTTGGAGCTTGGAGCTTTGCTTGGAGATCTATCTTTATCTATTCAGCTTTTCTGTTATTTCAGTTATCTCCAGTTGTTTATGTTCAGACTTGTCATTTGCTTTTGTATTGAGACTTCTATGTATTGGATTTCTATTGTATTTGCTTTAGACTCCGATGTTTTGTAGTAGCTTCATGAACTACTATTTATCTATTTCTGCTGCTTATTGTTGTATTACTCTGTATCTGTGATTCTGTGATTGATTTATTTACTGTATATGCTAAGTTTTGCCAAATCTAAAAATAACAATCTGTTGTTTTGAGCAATTCAAGTCTGACATGTATGGATTATTGTTGATTTGAGTGGTTTGAAATGACAGGTCGTTTCAATGGAGCTTCCACATTAAAGATCAAAGGTATTCTCAAGTCGAGAAAACTGTATAAATTAGTCACATCGATATTTTCTATTTGACCTTAGTTATATTAACCAACAGAAAACTATCGAGTGAGTCATTCCATAGTTATCCAATAACTATCAGTATGTAACCCCTTGGTGTCCTCAGAAATCATGAGTAATACACTGCCCCAATATTTGGAGAGCGTTATGTACTAGTCTCAACGGATACACCGATATCCAGTCTCGATGCACCTTAATTAGAAACATTTAAATTGGTACATCTGTTTTCATTGGGTTAAATTACTCACGGTTTAAACACTTTGTAACCATTATCATAAAACATACCATTTATGGATTTTCTATTAAATATACTTTTAACCAAATTAATTAATTAATATAACACATTATATCAAGTATATAAAAGAAAGAAAACACATTTATTTTGAACCAGATTTGTCAATGAGTTAGATATATGTAACAAATTACTTAATTACCCCTAGGGCATACCCCTAACTCTATCATCCATGACTCTTCTTACTCTATGGTTTCCAAAATCCAAAAGACATCCATTTGATCGATGCTTGGAGCCATCAAAACCTCCACTGTAACCAAGCCCATCATCTGTGTTTCTCCAGATCTAGCCAGTTCAGCCAATGAATTGGCTTTTGTGTTCTCCTTCCTAGGGATATGCATGATAATGTAGTGCTTTACACCATCCAATGGTTCCTGTACTTTTTTCAGGTAAGGGGCAAGTCTCGCACCCTTGGCCTGATATAGTTTTCTAACTTGACAAACCACCAGCCTAGATTCACTGAATATGTGGAGTGTCCTTATCCCCGGTTCCTTTGCTATTGAATCCTACTATCAACGCTTCGTATTCAGCTTCGTTGTCTGTTGCGGGAAACTCAATCCTCATCGCATAACAAATGGACCGTCCTTTTGAGGTTTCGAGCACTACTTCTGTACCTGAACTGTGCTCGTTTTAAGTGCCATCCATAAATAACTTCCAGTGGAAAACTTCATCTGCATCATCCTCCTCTTCACCATCTCGCATGATAAACTCGATGATGAAATCTACAAGTCTCTGTTTGTTTATAGCTCTCCTTGGATGGTAAGTAATGTCATATTGGCTCAACTCTATGTTCCACTTCAGTAACCTCCCAAAAGTCTCGGGTCGGTATAATACCTGCTTCAGTGGTTGATCCATCGACACTTTAATCAGATGAGTCGGGAAATACGGTCCCAGCATCCTTAATGCAATCAACAAGCAATATGCTAGTTTTTCCAACTTTAGGTAGTTTTTAGCTCCTATAAACCGCTTGTTGATATCATAAACTAGTCTTTTAATCCTTGTCTCTTCACATACCAATGTCGCCCTTAATGCATGAGCATATACTGCCAAATAGATGAATTAGTCCTCCCTGTCCAGTAGTTTAGACAATACTGGTGACATCTCGATGTTCCTCAACAATTCCTCTAAGGAATTCTGACAATCCTGATTCCACTCAAAATTCTTCTTACCCTTCTCGAGGGCATCAAAGAAAGGTATGCATTTTTCTATTGCCTTTGAGATAAACCGAGTCAAGGTAGCGATCTTCCCATCAAGCTTTGTAGTTGTTTCTTCATAGTAGGGGAAGTTACGTTCCTGAAGGCATTGATCTGCTTCAAATTGGCCTTGATGCCCCTCGTATTAACAATGAATCCCAAAAAATTTCCCGATTCCACACCGAATGAATACTTTAACGGATTCAGCTTAATTCCATAATTTCGTAAAACCTTGAACATATCCGAAAGGCCATCTAAATGTTTTCGTAATACTCGCGACTTCACAAGCATGTCATCCACGTACACCTCTATTGTTCGTTCGATTTGATTCTTGAATAATGAATTTACCAAGCTCTGGTAATTGGCTTTGGCGTTCTTCAAACCGAATGGCATTACTCGATAACAGTATAATCCCATGACATGTTGTTATAACCTGAATAAGCATCCATGAACGAGAGTAACTCATGACATTCAGTTCCGTCCAATAGTTGGTCAATCCTGGGTAGAGGGAAGCTATTCTTCAGGCATGCCTTATACAGATCCAAATAGTTGACACACGTATGCCATTTTCTATTTAATTTCCTAACTAACACTGGGTTGGATACCCATTCGAGGTATAGAGCATTGTAGATGAAGCCATTTGCCATTAGTTTATCCATTTCTTTCTTCAACACAATGGATCGCTCCAGACCGAGACTGCACCTTTTCTGCTTGATCGGTGTAAACTTTGTATCGATATACAAGGCATGACATGCTATCTCTGATGGTATCCCGCACATATCCAAATTTGCCTGGAGGAAATTAGCCAATTACTTCCTTAAGTTGATGCCAAGCTGAGATCCAATCTTTAGAACCTATATAAGTTCGTCCATTTCGATTGGAACATTCACCATCATATCCGCCGGCACTACTCTCCCTTCTGTTGACTTCTTCCTAGAATCCATAGCCCTATCAAACCTACTATGGTTCCCGAGCCAAGATTCGGGCTTTAATTGCTATACTTGTGAATCTAGAATGCAAAGACTTCCCTTCACATTCTTGTATTTCTCCTGACGCTTTGCATCCCTCAACTCTACAACATAGCATTCCCTTCCTACGCTCTGGTCTCCTCTTACCAATCCAACTCCATTCTCAGTGGGAAAATTCATTATTAGACACCAAGGAGCTAGTTCTATTCTAAAATTAGCAAGGGTCGGTCGGTCCAAAAATGCATTATATGTCGAGTACTTATCCACAATAACAAAATTTTGAATCTGAGCTATCCTACAGTCTCCTTCACCCAACTCCATAAGCAGATCGATCGTCCTAATTGGTTGTTTCAGTACGCTTGCAAGTCCTTGGATCTTGGTTTTACAAGTTGTAACCTCCTTCTTTATTTGATCAAATGTTCTTCTAAATAGTATGTTCACAGAACTTCCAGTATCTACCAAGACCAGGCATACTGTTGTCGATCCTATATCTGCCGCTATTAGCATGGGGTCGAAAGTTAGCGCTTCGACTCCATCAGCATCCCTATTTCCGAACACAACATCACATGTTATCAGTTTCTACTGCTTGGCCAGAGCTCCATCTTCCACGGCGAAGTAATCCTCCTATGGCACGTGCTTTAACAAGTTTGTGTACCGCTTTATTTCCCTATAGATTTTCTCTGCTGGATGAGGTTCTCCGGTTATGGTATTGATAACCATCCTTTCATCATTTCTTCTTGGCCCTTCTTCGCCTCGTCCAAACTAACCTCCTTGGCCAGACGGCCCTTGAGGTCTTGCAGCTTGACCACCTTCATGTGGCTCTTTAATGTATTATTGAAGCTTATTCTTCTTTATCAGTTCTTCAATGAGACCCCTCAAATGCCGGCACTCATTCGTGTTGTGTCCACGAGTTTCATGGAAATGACAGAACTTTCCGGAGCGTCTTTCCTACTCAGTCTCCTTCTTCTTAGGTTGCTTTTTATATCATTCGATTCCTTGAGTAGAAAGCTCTATGTTTTTTAGTGTATCATTCAGGGGCGCATAGTCTTCTCGTTTTATATTCCTCGGGCGTTTTTGGTTTTCGTTGCGCCTATCGTCAGAGCCTTGATTCCTTTTCTTCTGGTTACCAGAATTTCCAACATTAACCACCATGTTACTAGAGACTCCTCTAGCTTGTTTAATCGCTACGTTGCTCGGGATAACTTCCTTCGACTGTTCGTCGTCAGTTTTCCCTACAACTAGACTCGCCTCTTCCAATCGCAGAAACTGATTAATCTTCTAATGGAACTCCTCCATAGTTATAGGTTATTTCATTTTCAGTCATCTACCAAAATCTGTGTCTAGGTGTATGCCTCGGACCAACGCCATGAATACAAGATCATCCTTCAGGTTACTCACTTTTGTAACCGCGATATTAAACCGATTCAAGAACCCTTTCAACGACTACTTAGGTCCTTGAGACAGACTCGACAAGGATATCATATTCTTACGTCGTGCAATATAGAGCCGGAACCGCTCCAAGAACTTCCTAGTCAACTCATCAAAAGTCGATATGGATCTCCGTGCAAACCAAGTGAACAACATCGATGCTACACCTTCCAAGAAAATAGGAAAACATCTACATCGAACAACATCCATCATCGTGGCACCATCCATGTGCCATTCATACTTGAGTAAGTGCTACCTAGGATTAGTAGTCCTGTTACACAATGGCATTGTTAGCACCGTAAACTTCCTAGGATACTCCTCTCTCAGGACGTTTTTCGTAAATAGAATTCTGCTTGGTGCAGACCCCAATCCTTATGTTTCTACCTTTGCTTTCCTCGACCAACCGCTTAACCATGTCTGCTATATATTCCTCGTTGGCACGGTATTCCAAAGGTCGACTATCAAGGGCTACGCCAAGCATTTGGCTCTGCAAACGATCTCGGTTTTCCCATAGACGTCTCGGCTCTCTAGTCTCTATGAGAACCACTCCTCTGGTTTTCTGTTGACATTCGGTTGGTTCTGTTGTAGCTGTTTGAACTCCGGCTTCATTAGCTTTGATGTCCTACTCGTAATCATCACCATCTTGTTGCAGATCATCCTCCGAATCAGATAAGTCCAACGCTTCATCACCTTGTTCCCAAACTGTTGTCCAGAAAACCACTCGGTACCAAGTTGTTTACTTTTAAGGGAACATTCTGACTCCCTCTTGCAACTCCTTCCATCGGTCCAACGGCTGCTTACTTTTATTTTTGTCTTTCATTTCGCCTATTCTGACAAGAGACAAATGAATTTTCTTCTTCAAATCTAGGAGGAGAAGCTTCTTTCCTTTTCCTCTTAGTCATTTGTGGTTACTGGATCAGCATTGCTATGCTAATATCCATCCTATCCAATAGAGCCTTTTGATTATCCACCAACATTTGGTTAAGCTCCTACATCATCTTATTGAATTCAACTATAGTAACTATCTACTATTTAGCAGATATCCTAGTACTGCCGGTTAATTACTAACTTCTAATTGGTGAGCATTTCCTTTATCACACTAGCTACTATTCATTCTATACCGGCAGCTATCCTGGTTGATCTTCCAAGTTTCCTAGGCACCATTGATTTATATCAGCAAGTTTCCAAATTCTTTAAAGCAAATCTTTTAGATCCAACCATTGGATCTCTCTAAACCCAAAATAGCAAGCTAGATATGATTGTGAGAATCAAGCTCTCAATGAAAGCGCCAAATGTTGATGCCAAAAATGGCACAATACCCAAAAACCTATAGAAAAGCCGAGATCTAGCAAATACTATTAGAAAATTAAAGAGAACATACGAATTTTTATGGTGGTTCGGTAATCTGATACCAAGCTGTGACGCCCCACCCCAAGACCCACATTAACAAAGAGTATTACAGGGTAATACTATTTGCTAATGCGGAGAATAGGGCTGGTTAGGAGCGATCATCTATAGTCTTGTCTTAAATATCTATTGAATACGTCGAATAGTGCTCTATATTTTTTTTCCGTTTTCAAGTGGATCGACATATCCAATAAATGCTTAATACAAGACTACAGGTGGCTATAGGATCCATCAGAACAAAATACAACAACTCAAATGCATAACACATCACAGAACAGCAAACAAATATATATACATCTATACCGATACATCCTAATACAATACACATAATACATCATAAGTGGTATGACGACCATAATATACACACAAGTCAAAACAATATACATATCAGAGTAGCGACAAAAAGACTACAACAAAAAAGGCTAGTAGATAAGTCCATGCGGAAGCAGAATATGCTAAGTCCGTTTGGGTACCTAACCCGAAACACCTCGGTCTGACCCGAGTATAAAATACACGGGTCGGCCTAGCTAAACAAATCAGTTTATAAGGATAAGTGATAATATAAGCATAAGGAAAGGTGATAATCTTCTCAAGTGAGAAGGAATAATTCAAGAGTACATTGTTACTTCACATGGCATAACTAAGTAGGTGTAGCAATTTCAAGTGATATAAGGATATCACTAAATATGAATGCAACTCAAAGGCAGTAAAACTTCATAACAAATCTCACAATAAAAGCACGCCTCATCTCATCGGCGTATCATAAAACATCAAATATGGTTTAGGAGAAAAACATAACTCCAAAGAGGAGAAATCCCAAACCCACCATATTGGCAAACTCAAAAGCATTCTCAAAAGAGAAAACATCATCTCAAAATACGCCATAAGGCAATCAAATATAAATCTCCAACATAAGAGAATATAATCCTAAATAAACGCCAAAAGGAAAATCTCATATAATAACGCCAATAGGCAAATCTCAAATAATACACCAAAAGGAAAACTTCAAATAATGCCATGTGCTGGCAAACCCAAATCTCAAATATAGAACTTGATAAGAATTTCAAATTCTAAAGATGTAATCGCCATATATAATATCTCGAACGGCTCAAATGGCCAATAATGTAAAAAGGCGATACACTTGGAAAATCACAAAGGAATCAATGAAACCATCTCAAAGATATAGCACGTGCTTATGGCCGAAGCCCGCCAAGTACTGTTCTCCTAAATTAAGGCGCCACATCTCTTAGACAAACGTCCTGAAGGACAAATAAATACGTCTCTTAGACATACATCCCAAAGGACAACATCCTGAAGGACAAATACGTCGCAATGACAAACGTCTCTTAGACAAATATCCCGAAGGACAAATGACCCGAAGGTCCATTACTGGCAAATACGTCTCTTAGACAAATGTGTCACAGACTCTCGGATAGGAACCCGAACAGTGTTAACGTGTGTCCCATACCACACGTTCGCACTAAACGGTTTTCTAACTGCTAGTAAATTTCACACTCAAAGCAGTAAAAAGTTTACCTTATCTCATCGGTAAACTCGACTCGAAGGTCAAAACGATCAAACGGACAAGTCGGGAATTAACCGATAAGATAAACGCACGTGTCCCATACCACGTGTTTTACCAAACCGTTTAATTCTCCTTCTCATTCGCTCGAAATATGCAAAAACGTGTAATTTATATATAAAATAATTTACTTTGGAAAACAAGCTTTGAAAACCAATTCTCGAAATCAATTTGAAAACCCTATTTGAAAATTTCCCTTATTATAGAGAATAAATAGATTTTACACTTGAAAATACTTGAAAATATTATATAATAATTATTTTGAAATGCCCATAAATCTGGCCTACGTCCACTGTAATTTATTGATTATCTGATTGAGAGTCACAAGTACAAGATATTATAATTTTCTAAAGCCAAGAACATTCAACAATGTTTCCTTTGTGACTATGGAGGGGAGAGAAAGAAGTTGAAGAAAATGAAGTGCCAAAAGTCCTTTTTTAGTAGCCTTAGGGCTTGTATTTATAAGGGAATTAGTCAGTAGAACTAGAGGTCCGTTAAACATCAAGTCCAGATCTAAGCCCAAGCATACAGGAGACGGAAACAAGGCCTAAATACTAAGAAGGACCACTTGGTACCGAGTGAAACTTTTCGATAACGACTAGTTTTCTTTAGCGGAATTTTCTCCTGCTTCCTCTTTTTGATCTTTCATCTTCAAATCCTCGCATTTCGAGCACTTTTCCCTTATGATCGAACTATTCCTAAGAGGTTTCTGATACTACTTTGTTCATCTCTTATTTCATTGCTTTCTTCTCAAGAATCCCTAAAGTTGTCCGTCTATTCTTAAAGAAGAATACTCCATGGAAATCACTTGAGCCATTGCTGCACGTACAAGTTGTTTTGGGAGTCTAAAGTGGAGCAAAAAGCTCTCGATCCCGAGTGGGTCCTCTCAGTACCAAATGGTTCACTTTGCTCCTTTTCCTTCGTAACTTGTTGAGTAGGGTCTTCTTGCCCTTCCGTACGCGTTTCCAAGTTTGCGAATTGTTTCATCTTCACCTTGACGTTCTAACTCCAATGAAAATATGCTTGGTCAAAAGGCCGGTTAACATGCTCCATAAACTTCTAGCTAGCTCATCAAACATTAGTATGGATCTTGGCGATAGCTGGGTAAACCACGTTGAAGCCATTCCATCGAAAAAGATGGGAAAACACCTACATATTATTACATCAGTCGCTCTGGAATCATCTATATGCCACTCATACTTAACGGATGCTGCCTATGTCTTTTGTTCCATTATACAATTCCATCGTAGGCATAACGAACTTCCTGGGATATTCCTCCTACAAAATACATTCTTTGAATGGAGTTCTGCTAGGTGAGGAACCCCAATCTTCATTATTTCTCCATTGGTTTTCATCCACCAATCGCTTCACTATGTTAGCAAAATATTCCTCACTGACTTGGTGATCCGGAAAATGACTATCTGGAGCAGCACCGAGTTTTTGACTCTTGAAACGATCTTCGTTCACTTGATGAAATTTAGGCTCTCCTATCTTTGGAAGAGCCACTCCTATGGATCTTCTATGACGACTGGTTGGTTCTGTGGTGGACGTTTGAGCACCAATATTTTGCATTCCAACATTATGCCTAGCATCATTGCTAGTTCTTGCAAATCATCTTCAGTATCTAAAAAGTTGACGACATCAGATAATTGAACTCCAAGACAACCTTCATTTTGATCTGTAGCACTCTGATTTTGAATAGTATCGATCACTCCAGCCGTGGCCAAAACCTGGCCACTTCCTCCCGTGGCCTTTAATGATGCTTTAGTAGTTTTTTTCCTTTATTTTTTACTTTGCGCCTCTTTTGTTCTGATCAAATATAGATGAATCTTCTTCTCCAAAAATTGAAGATGACGCATTTCTCTGGCTTTTCCCATGCCATTGGGATTGTCGGGTTAACAAGGCAATACTCACATCCATCCTATCATGGGGCACTTTCTGGCTATCCACCATCCTCTAGTTTAATTCAACCATCATTCTGTCAAATTCAACCTTTGTCACCATATTCGGTGGGGCAAACGTTCCTGACAAAATGGTCATTAGTTGGTTAGTCTCTTCGTTATGGTAAGGAGCTTCATCTTCTCTACCTATCACAGCTCCAAATCTTCTGGAATTCCTAAGGGTCATTACTTCAGATCTGCAATAAAAAAGTTCTGGATCTAACTTCGTAGACGCTCTTTTCCACAGTACTAAGATAAAACTACTCCTAAGTAGCTCTGCTCTTAGTGAAAGCACCAAAAATGTTATACCAAAAATTGACATAACACCCCAATATTCTAGAAATGAGATAGATCTAATTCAAATGACAAATAACAATAAAAACATGAAGGATTTTATTGTGGTTTGACAAAATTTTTGGCTTACGTCCACTTTAATCTTATTAAAGGTTAATTATCACAATATAAGAGCTTTGTAATTTGTATTTAGATATAGAACAACAAAAGTAAGCTCTAAAGTGACAAGGTTGGATAGAGAGAAGAAGATGGAGGTCAAAAGTCCTTTTACAATAGTCATAGTGTTTGTGCCAAAATTGGTCACAAACCCCCGAATGTTGTGAAAGCACCAGTATATGAATATAAATCAACAATATTCACACACAAATCTCAAATCTAGGCAAACAGAGTATCACAATTCAGAAATAATGAACAGAAACACGAGATTTATAGTGGTTCGGCGATCTTGCCTACGTCCACTCTGAAGTTGATGATTTTATTGATGTTCACTCGATGATTACAATCTCTTCTAATGTAGTACAACTGAAATTATATTCTAAGTCTCAATCTAAGGTAGTGGTGGTGTTCTGGAGTAAATCTGGCAGAATCTGGGCGCTCTTCGGTACTTAGAATTATCCGACCCCTTTTCTGAATGACCAGGGGCTCTATTTATAGGTGTAGGAGGCTGATACTTCGCCTAAATTGAGGGGAGACCGGTTCTGGTACGTGAGGGGGCCCACCTGGCCGAAATCTGGAGATCTGGGCCCACTTTGGGATCGATTCGACCCTTGGTTCGAATCGATCAAGATATTGTCTGATCGAGCTGAAATTTGGCGTGAACATTCTTCAACATGTGCTCAAGCTACTGTCCAAATTTCATAGCATTTGGACTTGTAGATCTCAAGTTATGATCGATTCAAGATTGCATTCCTGGTTGACACGCTTGCTTCGACTCGATTCGTTCGAATCGATAGGCTCGACTCGATGGCCTCGCGCGCCTTTGCGATGACGTGGTGCGCATTTCCTGGGTTGATCCACTTTTCACTCCGAGACGACTGGGTCGACTCCACCTTTTCTGCTGCCTTGACTTAGTGGATTCTAGAGAATGGATTCGAAGGTGTGATCGTTCGAATCAATTATGTTACGCTACAGCCAACCGATTCGAAGTCATCATAATAGGATGGGTTCGAAGGTATTCATTTCGATGGAGTCGAAGGAAGGCACTTTATGGATTCGAACACGCCACCCTCGCATGGATTCGAAGCAGAGCATCTGATGGGTACGAAGTGGAGTAGCTTCATGGATTCGAAGCGGAGTATCTGATGGGTACGAGGCAAGATGTCTTCATGGGCTTGAGTGATGGATACGAACCATCGAACCCAGATGGATACGAAGGTGTTCAATCTGAAGGTTACGAGGCGAAGTAGCTCTGTGGATTCGAAGTACTCTGGCTTGATCGATTCGAACGCATGTTTCTGCCTATGGATTCGAACTCAAGGTCATTTCCTCCAATTTGCATCGATGATATCTTGAGCGTACGAACTCGGATTGACTTCAAACTTGGAACGTTGTTTTGCATGGCTTTACTTGTCATGTCTTATCAATTGTAGCCTGATCCGGACTCGGACAAAATTCATTGATATCCATGGTGAAACAGTGTATAACGAACTTTAACGACGAACTGTCTTTAGTTTTCCAATCAACTTTTTGGTGTCACGGCCTTACCAAAAGGCGGGATAACATTTGCCCCCCAAAACATGCCTTGCTTTAGGAAGGTGTGTTTTGTAGTTCCATAAACTGGATGTTCATATCCTATCATCGACCTGCAAAGAACTTGAGTCTTCCCTGACCACGAATGACGATCGTTCGCGTATGTCATTTGAGGTAACATGGGACCGTTCGAGGTCGGATGCCGTTCGCTGCAAGTAAAGAAATGGGACCGTTCACGGTCGGGTGTCGTTCTAGACGAATTGTGACTGTTCGAAGTCGGATATCGTTCTAGACGAGTTGCGACCTTCGTGATCGAGTGTCGTTCTAGACGAATCATGACTATTCGCGGTCGGGTGACGTGGAAAGAGGAACGTGATCGTTCGCGATCGTGTGCCGTACGAGGCAAAAATGTGATCGTTCGCGATCGAATGTCATATTAGGTGAATTGTGACCGTTCGTGATCTAGTATTTTTTGTATGACCCCAAATGACGACCGTTCGCGATCTAGCCATTTTCAGGTGGGATGCGACCGTTCGCGATCTAGCATTTCTATATGGCCCCAAATGACGACCGTTCGTGATCAAGCCATTTGAGGTGAGGGGTGCCGTTCGAGGCGAGTTGTGACCGTTCGAGGTCGGGTGCCGTTCGTGGCGAAGTGTGATCGTTCGCGATCGAATTGTGACCGTTCGAGGTCGGATGCCGTTCGAGGCGAATTGAGTGTGCCCGGGGAGGGACTTAGTATCATCAATACCAGGTTTCACGTTCGGGTGAATCCCCGGATTGTTTCTTGCAACGGTTTATCGCCATCTCAGAGCATGCCTAGGGACCGTTCGTGATCCCGTACATGTGTAAGTGGCTTAGCCATTATGAAATCACAAGTAGCATTTTTTCATTGAAAATAAATCTTTAGCAGAAATGTTAAACAAAGTCAAGTTCAAATATTCAAATCAAAATGAAACAAAAGCAAAGCAAGGATGTCAAAGTGTAAACTCCCACAACGATAGGGTTAGTAGTCATTCACAACATGCCTATGGACCGTTCGTGATCTCGCACATGTGTAAATGACTTACCCGTGTTGGTGAGAGGTTTACAACTTGTCCATCGTTATTTCAACTAATTGATAATCACACGATGTCCTGGCTCGGGGGCACCCCTGGCTGATGTAGACGGTGGTCGCTCTGGCTCCACCGCTGGAGCTCGCCTCCTCACATACTGAAGTAGCATACCGTTCCTGATGTGCCCTTCCACCTCATCCTTCAGATGTCTACAGTCGTTAGTGTTATGACCATTCAGTTCGTGGAATAAGCAGTATCTGTCTGATTTCCTCTCGTCAACAGTGGGATCCCTTCGTATTGGCCTACGGTAGGGAACTTGCTCTCGTGTATCTTGGTAGATTCGCTCCAAACTCTCATTCAGCTCTGAATAAGTGGTGAATCGTGGCTCTCTTCGCAGTCGCTTTGACCTGTCACCATTGTCCTCAGCCTTTCGTTTTCGTTTATCCTTGCCTGAATCATTTTCGAGAGGCTTTTTGTCTTTAAGTGCATAAACTTCTATTCCCTCTCCTTCTTCTCTTTCAGCATTAGCATCTTCCAATCGTAAAAACTTTTCTGCCTCGTGGTAGAATTCTCCTAGATCCATTGGCGGATCCTTAGTTAATGAATTTTTGAATTCCGTGCCATCAGCTACTCCGGACACAGCTGCCATCATAACCATGGATGGATCTGGCCGATACACCGATGCTGCTGCCACATTGAATCGCGTCAAGAAATTCCTCAAAGACTCCCCGGCTTTCTGCTTTAGCGTTGCCAAACTCATCACATTCTTGGGTCTCGAAATATGAACTCTGAATTGGCTCATAAATTTCTCAATCAAATCGGTCCATGTCCCAATGGAGCCGCTCTCTAGCTGTCTGAACCATAAAGCTGCTATGTCTGTCAAATACAATGGGAATCACCGGGCCATGACTTCCTGTGATACCCCCAGCACTTCCATGTGCCTTATATACCTCGTTAGATGGACCGCAGGGTCCGTCCTCCCATCATACCCTTCTACTGTTGGCAGTTTGAATTCTGGTGGGTTCCTAGCCAATCTAATCGCAGGAGAAAAGGGACTATTGTTCACGTCTTCAAGATCTCTGTTTACTAATCCGCCTCTCATGGCTCGCCTGACCATCTCTGCCAATCTATCATTATCTCCAAGCTGTAGTCCTTGTTCACTACCTTTGATCTGCCCCCCGAGTCCGTGTGAGCTTTCGGGTGTGTGCCCCCCTGGATGAGCGTTCATCCCTCTATTGCCGCCAGGCTGCTCGGATGTCCTTGTCTCTCTTCCCAGGTTTGGATCAACATGTCCTAAGTGTGTGCCCCCCAGCTCCGGTGCTGCGTTAGATGGTCCTGCTCCGTTCTGGATTCTGGTTGCTCCTTGATTTTGTGCTCCAAGTTGTCCGATCTGTTGAAGCAAATTCTGGATCATTTCCTCTTGTCTCTTCATCATTGTCTCCATCTCTTCCCTAGTGATGAAAACTGAAGCTTGGTTTGCTCCTGAGGAAGCCTCTTGACTCCCTTCGTGCTGACTTCGCTCTGGCCTCTGCCTTTTACTTGTTTGTCTTGTCATGATTCTTCGGATCTGAATCTCTTAGCCTTCTGATTCAACTTTCAAATGATAGAACTCCTGAGTTCAATTCTCAGTGAAAGCACCAAAGTGTTTGTGCCAAAATTGGTCACAAACCCCCGAATGTTGTGAAAGCACCAGTATATGAATATAAATCAATAATATTCACACACAAATCTCAAATCTAGGCAAACAAAGTATCACAATTCAGAAATAATGAACAGAAACACGAGATTTATAGTGGTTCGGCGATCTTGCCTACGTCCACTCTGAAGTTGATGATTTTATTGATGTTCACTCGATGATTACAATCTCTTCTAATGTAGTACAACTGAAATTATATTCTAAGTCTCAATCTAAGGTAGTGGTGGTGTTCTGGAGTAAATCTGGCAGAATCTGGGCGCTCTTCAGTACTTAGAATTATCCGACCCCTTTTCTGAATGACCAGGGGCTCTATTTATAGGTGTAGGAGGCTGATACTTCGCCTAAATTGAGGGGAGACCGGTTCTGGTACGTGAGGGGGCCCACCTGGCCGAAATCTGGAGATCTGGGCCCACTTTGGGATCGATTCGACCCTTGTTCGAATCGATCAAGAAATTGTCCGATCGAGCTGAAATTTGGCGTGAACATTCTTCAACATGTGCTCAAGCTACTGTCCAAATTTCATAGCATTTGGACTTGTAGATCTCAAGTTATGATCGATTCAAGATTGCATTCCTGGTTGACACGCTTGCTTCGACTCGATTCGTTCGAATCGATAGGCTCGACTCGATGGCCTTGCGCGCCTTTGCGATGACGTGGTGCGCATTTCCTGGGTTGATCCACTTTTCACTCCGAGACGACTGGGTCGACTCCACCTTTTCTGCTGCCTTGACTTAGTGGATTCTAGAGAATGGATTCGAAGGTGTGATCGTTCGAATCAATTATGTTACGCTACAGCCAACCGATTCGAAGTCATCATAATAGGATGGGTTCGAAGGTATTCATTTCGATGGAGTCGAAGGAAGGCACTTTATGGATTCGAACACGCCACCCTCGCATGGATTCGAAGCAGAGCATCTGATGGGTACGAAGTGGAGTAGCTTCATGGATTCGAAGCGGAGTATCTGATGGGTACGAGGCAAGATGTCTTCATGGGCTTGAGTGATGGATACGAACCATCGAACCCAGATGGATACGAAGGTGTTCAATCTGAAGGTTACGAGGCGAAGTAGCTCTGTGGATTCGAAGTACTCTGGCTTGATCGATTCGAACGCATGTTTCTGCCTATGGATTCGAACTCAAGGTCATTTCCTCCAATTTGCATCAATGATATCTTGAGCGTACGAACTCGGATTGACTTCAAACTTGGAACATTGTTTTGCATGGCTTTACTTGTCATGTCTTATCAATTGTAGCCTGATCCGGACTCGGACAAAATTCATTGATATCCATGGTGAAACAGTGTATAACGAACTTTAACGACGAACTGTCTTTAGTTTTCCAGTCAACTTTTTGGTGTCACGGCCTTACCAAAAGGCGGGATAACACATAGTGATTTTATTTATAGCAGAAATACCCAGTGAGTCATAGGATCATGAAATACCCAGTGAGTCATAGGATCATGAAATACCATGACCAACATATCCATGAAGATAGGAAGGAAGACAAAGTCTTGTACCAAAAATCATATCAGTACTGATCATAAATATGATCAGTATCGATCAAGTTGGCCAGGTGGCAAAGCTCCTCTTTGTTGGAACTGGGCCTGCCAACGGAGGAATTGGGTAAATTTCAACAAAAAATCCATTATTGGATCTTTATTGTACCTATGTAGTCTAATTTATCTGAAACTTTTCTAAATTTTCTTTTGAATAAAATCAATATTTTAGTTGAAGTTTGTAAATGAAATTTACTTTGTATTATATTATATATGTGTGTATCATATACACATATGTGTGTGCGTGCAGGTGCAACTGGATAATGTGTACAAGGTTTGTCATGCCCGTATAGAGGTGCTAGGATTTACACCGCAACAGATATCATAGCCCTACGTGTATACTAATATATTATCTGAATATACATATATGAGCACTGATTATTATATAAATAAATATATGTATGTATATATATATATATATATATATATCTGTGCGCGCGCGCATGCATATATAAATTTAATATATACTTATTATAAAATATTGATTGTATATGAAATGTATAAATCTGTTATGAAATACATGTGTGTGTGTATAATATGGTTAAATTACAAAATTATTTTAAATATTAATTTATAGAATAATTTGTAATCTTTATATATATATATAGTATATTTATAGATTTTATTTATTTATACATATATAGATATTTTATATATAAACATATAACTAGTTTATTAATATATATATATATATATATATTAAATACATATTTGTTGCTACTCACGACCGTGAATTTTTTTAATTATTTTTTTCAATTTAAATGATTTTCGAATAAAATATACATTAATTCGTGTGGATTTAATGACAAAAAATTATTTTAATGTCCCGAAATCAAGATGCACATTTTATAATATATAAAATTTTATGGGATATTATATTATTTATAAATGTATTATAAATACAATTTGTTTGTTTAACTAATATTAAATCAAATAAATGCCACTCCTGATGCCATTCAATCTGCTTTTTTGGACTACTTTCATGATCTTCTTGCTAACCATGATATACCTGATATCACAAGCATCTTTTTACCCAGCCATCTCTACCTTCCATATTTGATCATAACAAGGACATTTTACTTAAAGAGATTATTGAGGAAGAAATCAAGAGCTCTATATTTGGTATGAACTCTTCTAGCTCTCCTAGTCCTGATGGCTTTAATGCTCATTTCTATAAGATTACTTGACATATTATTGGTGATGATGTGGTCGGAGCTATCAAGAACTTCTTCAAACACAATAGAATGATCTCAGGTATAATTGCCACCAGAATTGCTTTAATTCCTAAAACTCAACAGCCTTATTCTGTTAATCAATTCAGGCCTATTGCATGCTGCAATGTTATATACAAATGTGTTTCTAGGATCTTGGCTGATGGGATGAAGAATGTGCTTGCTGATGTGATCTCTTCTAATCAGAGTGCTTTCCTTTTTCCGAGAGCCATCACTGATAATATTCTACTGTCTAATGAACTCATGAGTAGGCCTGTCAATGAATACCCGAAATATTTGAAATCCGTCCGCATCCGTATCCGAAAACATGAAAAATATATGATATCCGAAAAGCGGATGCAGATATCCGATATCCGAAACATATTTCAGATACGGATACGAATATGGCTGTATCCGTATCCGATAAATATCCGTCCAGTTTGAAATTAAATTGTGTGATGCATGTTTGCTTTTATGATTTGCTGTGATTGAATTAGCATATGGGTTTTGCGTATGGATTATATTTATATATGCAATATTATTGTACGGATTTTGTGTGATTGGATTACCTATTGTTAATCTGATGTAATTTATGCATTACAAGTTTTTTTCATCTTTTTTTCAGTCAAAAAAATGAAATATGTATTATATTGATTAATTTTCGGATGCATTTTGAGGTTCGGATACAGATATTTTTGGATATCCAAAAATATCCGTATTCGCTAACCCGGATACAGATATTTTTGGATATCCGAAAATATTAGCGGATACGGATACAGATAATATTCAACGGGTATTCGCGGATATCGGATACGGATTCAGATACGGATTTTCATTTTCGTATACGGATACGGATACAGCACTATCCGTATCCGATTGCATCCGTTTACAGGCCTACTCATGAGGGGTTACAACAGGAAAAATATATCGCAAAGATGTGTTTTGAAGTTAGATATCCAGAAAGCTTATGGCACTATTTAATGGAAGTCTATCATATACATTCTTTATAAAATGAATTTCCCCATCCTTTTTTGGCTTGGATTTACACTTGTTTATCATCAGTCAATTACTTCCTTAGCTTAAATGGTAATACATTTGGTTATTTCCACTCTACCCAGGGTATAAGGCAAGGTGATCATATGTCACCTTATCTTTTTATACGTGTGACAGAATTATTCACTTGCCCAACAATTAATGCAGTGTCTCATAACCTGCTGGATTACCATCCTTACTACAAGAATAATGGTATAACTACATTGTTATTTGCAAATGACCTTATGCTCTTCACTAAGCCTAATGCTAAATCCATTAATGGAGTTGGATGATTTAAATGCTTTTAAGCAGAAGGCCGGTCTGTCTATCAATAAAAACAAATCCAACATTAGGATAGCTGGTGTTTCTGACATGGATATGGCTGCTATATTCACTCTCTATGGCTTATCTCCTTTTGATGATAATGAAGAATATCTTGGTGCTCCCTTATGCTCTACTAGAATTAATACTAGTCAATGTCTGTTGCTTTATGAAAAGATTACTGCCAAGATATCCTCTTGGCCTTGTTCTAAATTTTCCATGGCTGGTAGGCTTGTCATTGTCAAGTCCATAGCCACATCCATGTGTCTTTATTTTTCTAGAATTTCATCCTGCCTTGTAAGCTCATTTCTATGATTAATTCTGCTTTGAATCACTTCCTCTGGCTTGGTAACCCATATTCCAGAAAATTAATTCCTGTTGCTTTTAAAACCTTATGCTGTCTTTATCAGAATGGTGGCCTTGGTATTATGAACATCGAGAAATGGAATCTGGCTGCTCTTTCTTCTCGCATTGACAAACTCTTTAAATATGACACAAATTTATGGGCTGCATGGACTAGGAACAATTTGATCAAAAACAATAATTTCCGAACTATGACTCCTCCAGCTGATTGTAGCTGATCATGGAGAAATATTCTTCATAGCAGATCTGTATTTGTCCCCATATTTCGAAGTTGCATGAAGATTAGAAGACATATCTCCTTTTGGTTTGATCCTTGGTCCACCCAAGGAATTATTCTTGCTGAAGTGATTAATTTTAACTTGATAAATATGACAGGTATCAATGAGAAGGCTTTTGTTGATAGTTACTGGACTGATGGTAAGATTAACCTTCCTTATTCTAGATCTTACACTATTCAGGCTGTTTGGAACATCATACATGCCAATTCTTATAACACTGTAAATGATCATGTTTTGTGGAGTGGGAAGCAGCATGCCATCAAGACTGTAATTTTCTGCTGCAAAACCCACCTCTTATCAATTTTGCTTGGTATACTAGAGTTTGGTCGTCTACATCCCCTCCAAAAGAAAATCTTTTCCTATGGAAGGTACTAAGGAGTGGGCTTCATACACTGGACAAGCTGAAGGCTAAGGGTTTGCTCCAATCTTCTCTCTGCTTGCTATGTGGTATAGAGGAGGAGAATGTCTCTCATTTGTTTTTTGAATGTGAATTTACTTTTTTTGTTTGGGAATTTTTTTTGAATCCGTTGCACTTGCATAAACCAAATTGAAATGCAACATTGGAATGGTTTTTCATATTTAAAGCTACGAGATGGAAGACCTCTAAGGGTAAACTATTGCTAAGGGTGCTTAAGAAGGTTGTTTACAGTATTTGGATGGAGAGAAACGATAGGGTGTTTAGTGGTAAGTTAACTGCTAAACAAGTATTGTTTCTTTTTATTTCAAAGCAGTTTAGGCATTAGTAGTTTGTATCTATGGTTTGTGTGTTCTTGGTCTTCTTATTTTATTAGATGGTATGCCATCTCCTCTTGTAATTTCCTTTATTTAATAAAATGGTAGGGGCCCATTTAACCCCGCTGGCTATGCCAAAAAAATATTAAATCAAATAAATAATTTAAATGTTTATATATTTATAAAATAGATAAATTTTTTAATGTCGAATAGTTTTTAGGTAAGAACAAACAATTTAAAAAAAATTAGACGCGTATATCATATGAATTAATATTTTACATTTAGATTTAATTGATAAAATAGTTTAATAATAAAAAATTAATTTTTTTAATAATTAGGCCAAGATCATGAATATGATATCTACAAAAAAATAAAATGTTTTTTATGCACACACACGGATATATATATAATCATCGGTATATCACAATACAGTAATATACCGATTCGTGATATGATTTATGTGATAACCCGAATTTTTCATTCTCGAAAAATCGAACCATCAGGATTAGAAGAAGAAGGAGGTAGAAGAGAAGAAAACAACACAATAGAATCTCACAGCGCAGCGGATTAAAATATAATAGATAATAACTGATCTTAATTTACAGAAAGAAACTATATCTGTTTATACACACATCATCAGAATACAACATCATAGTACAATACAATCAACATCATAATTCAGGACAGTTATAATAACTTGTCCTCACAAGATGGCTATACCACTTATGATACACAACGGAATACAACAAATACGGGTGATACGTCTCGCCATCCAGCTCGTCTCCTAAGCTCCACAGCATCCTATCATGTATCTGTAATACTCGGTCTGACCCGAGCATTATAATAAAATAACACCCGAGTCAGTCTGGAAAACCAGCGTGAGAAAACACACTTAATTGGATTATAAAAGTTTCAAAATAATTTGAAATCAAAAGCATCTCGTAAGACCACGCCACAAATAAACATGTCGGGTTTCTACCTTACGATAGCCAAAACATTTTTATCAAATTCGTCTGATATTATAATAGTGTCTATAGAAAGTAAGATAGAATCTAGTTGAAATGCTTGCATCTCACGTTTCAGCAATAATTGGGCACAATCAAAACCGTAAAGGCGCGTAGGGAGAATGGATTTCCAACTAATTACTAGGCACTGGGGTACCACCTGTCACACTACCCGGTCTAGATCAGCGTACCGAGGATCCACCCTAAATCCCCTGCAACACAAGACCGGACTACCCCTTACTGGATAGTCTGAGTAAGATCACCCCACGGTTGGGATCAGCAACCGCCCACACAGCCGAAATAAAAAGGAACATCTAGACAGGGATGACCTCACCCTAATGGGTGCGACCCACTTAGCCTTACTGCATAACCCCTGATTTTCAGTCATTCCCGGTTGATGAGGCTCGAGGCTATGCGTTACCTTTTTAGCACATAATCACTTAGAATGCTCATCGTCCTCCTGACGATGTTCTGAAAGCATTCATCCATACAAGTCCGTTCCGGGTTCGAACGGAACCGAAGGCACTACTCCTACTACATCCATTTTGGAATCACCCTCAGGATTAGTAGCGACTAGCCCTTGCACTTCACTGCTCCATCTTCGACTCCGAACTCGTTTTTCCACGAAAACGTACAAACCAGATCGAAGTGGTTTTCGGGAGATAAATCACGATCCCGGTCTCTTCGAAACGATCAGCGCATTGGCCAATATTGATAGTCGGTTATTTAACTATCAAATAACATTCACAAACATCCATCAAATAATAAATAATTTTCCAAATTTTTTATTTACCTCACAAATATCTTCGCAAGATATATTTCCATTTTCAACCCTTTTGAAAACGGTTTCAAAAACCACCTTTCTCTCACATCTTTAAAAATAAATCACTATTTATTTTTAAAACTAATTTACCTATTCCTTTAATAAATTCCCACCGCGAATTTATTCTTCCAAATATCCACTGATATATTACTTCACCTTTACAAACCCAGTTTATAAATTTCTTAGCCCCATCTTCCTTTAAAATTCCAATTTCCAAACTCTTAAATCAATTTTCAATTTGATTTCCAATTTACTTCACTTTGAAATAAATTCCTTTACTTACTCCATTTATCTCAAAATCCATTAACTTCAGCTTTTCTTTCTTTATTATGATTTAAAATCTTTTAAACTGAAAATATTAATTTCAGGTTTTCCAAAATCCTTCTTTATCCCTTTAAATAAATTCAAACCTTGAATTTTTAAAATAAATTCTTTTATTCCCTTAAATAATATCACTTAGGTTTAAAAATTTAATATTTCCCCCTTTTAAAAAAAAATCCAATCTATATATTTTTGATAACTCAGTGTATCCAATATATTCAATCAAACCATAGCATCCAATTATTTCAATTACCAATATAAATCATCATAGAATATCAAATAATCATAACACAGAATTATTAGAACAGTCTAAATAAATTTGAGTAATCTAGTTGGATCCCTCCAACCTGTTTCCCTGCATCCACAGACGTTAGCACAATACCAATTCCACTTCGAGGTGGAATATCGTGGTATATGGGATTAATAAAATATCATCTGCTATTATGCGGCGCATAGGGTCTCATCCGCTATATAATGCGGGAAATCAATCACTCCAATATATATATATACTATATATTTTATATCACCACCAATCAATTCAATCATTCAACCAAACATTTAAATTTAACCATTTAAATTTAAATAGCAATCCAGAAGAGTGAGATTAACTCACCTTTATTTTATTAGCATCCCATTTCCAATCCAGGTTGCTTTCTTCTCGATTTTGGACCTTGTATAAATATTATAAATTTTTATTAACATCTGAGATAATCGAACAATCCATTTCCTTTTAGATTAACTTAATAATTAATTTTAAACAATTTTGTTTTCGAAGATAATTATCCTCTAGTAACTAAAATGATTAAATGGGTTACTTTAAACCGAACTAGTACATTTATTTCTCTTTTGAAACTATACATATATACTTATAAAAATTTCCATATAGGTTTAAAAATTAAATTTTATATAAACTTTACACATTTTAAAATTCCTATATATAATTAAATTAAGATAGGCATGCGGATATATATATTCATGTTATACTGTTTTTTTACTGTTAAGAAAATTATTTTAAAACAAACGACGAGGAAGAAGAAATCATACCCAAAATCGAGCTCGGCCACCATCAAAGCCTCACGACAACTTCGACTCCAACTCCCCAATTTGCTCGACTACGAACCCTAGGTGAGCGGCTCCTCTATGTCGAAGCCCCCTCCTTCGACGCCTGATATCCTCCTCGCGATTACAACACACGTGCCAAACCGCGTCGAGCTTCCATTCTCGCAAGTCGACCCGCCTCGTACGAACACTCCAGCGAACGCGACAACCCAAATTGAGTCCTTTCTTACCGAGCTGCCACGCGAGGCTGGAAGTGAACTCGCGATTATTTAGGGCATGAATCCGATTCGAATCCAAATCAGAAGGGAAGGTCAGTTTGAACGGGGAAGGAGCGATTTAAATTCGTTGCTGGGAAGAAGTGAACGCGACCACTTGAACCCTTCGATTTTTTCTTGAATGAAATTTTGGGAGAGGAAATGGATTTTTATTTTAACGAAAAAGAAGATGGTAGTGATATTACTTACGGTAGTATTCTATTTTCTCTTTGTTCGGCTGTGAAGTAAAAGAAGGGACGTGATATGAAAAGGAGGTGGCGTGAAACAGAAGGACTACAGTGTTTTGAAATGAGAGGGGAAAAAGTGTTGAAGTGAAATATTTCAGCTGAGGTTTGACTAAACTATGCAAATATATATTAATTTAAATTCAATGTGTCCTAACAAAAGCAACTTAAAATTTCGCATTCCTATCGAGGCGTGCCGCTAGGCGTTTATAATGTTATACCCCTATTTCGAACACAATGAAAAAGGTTCCGAGTACTAATTCGATCGTATGGAGAAGATGGCTTTTTGGACTCAGTTATTATATTAGATTTTCGATATAAATTCTAGCGTGTTGATATATCGTACGGCCACACGATCACTCCAAACACTACGAAAATTGAAATCCGATAATAATACATTATTACGGATCCAATGGAACTAGTTTCGTCAAATTCCGAGACCGTGCCTCAGAAGGCTATTTTTAAATTCAATTTAAACTATATATTTTTAAAACTGAACAAAATACTTTTAACTTCAAATTTAAAACTTATATTATCTTCAGTATTGTTAATACAAATTTTCTAAGCCATCAAATTACTTTTAACCAGCTTAAAACTCAAGATTTAATATTTTACCTAATCTCTAATTATTAACTTTAAATAAATTTAATTGCCAAATAATAATGATATTCGAAATTCAAGTTAATCTACCTTTCAAATATTTAAAATCAATTAAATATTTAAATTTCAAATATCCAAAAATTCCAGGTCATCACAATTTATTCAGCTAACATATGATTCATTGATTAACTTAAACAATTTAAAATATCAATAAATCTGAAGCATACCACTCACCAAGGCGTAGAGATCATACTTTGAAATGATGAAATGGCTCCTTGAATAGTATTCCAAGTTCTAGAGTTGTTGGCTCCCGAACTGCTTTTCCACCGACGATCGAATCGAAGAGGCTTGAAATAATTTTGAACTTGGTTTCTGGGCTTTAAGGGAGGGGGTGATTACTGGCCAAAAATTAGAGAGAGAGAGAGAGAGAGGAGAGAGAAAGTATCTAAATAAATGGTGTAGAGAGTGGCATATAAATAGGAAGTCAAATAGAGACAAAAGTGGATCATATCCTTATATTCCTCTCTTACTGATTCCACTCTCTTAACTATTCAAAATCCTCTCCTTTTGCCATCATATTGCCACCCAAACCATCCTTTCTTTAAGTTAAATAAGCATGCCTATATGGGCCTCAAGTCCGGTCCATGTTCGAACAATATTCAATACAATTTTATATCTCATTTAAACGCGTAACGATATCATATTGATCCGTGTATTTTATAAACATACTATATAATATTGTTCAATATATCAAATATAAAAATTTATAATTTATATTTCATAAATATTAATTTATTTATTGAATTTATAACAATTACTAATTAATTAAATTAGGTGAAAAAAGGAACATTCATCGTTTCGGTTGTGCGACTCTTGGGTGTAAATTTGGTCGGCGACTATTATCGAATAATTCAAATATTAACGTTCACACATCACATAGCAGGTGGTTTGACATTATGGTTGAAGTTATCGCTTACTCGGTTACGATAAAATCCAGTTGTACTTTATTAATCATTACCCGACAGTGATAATTATTTACACTAATTCTTTTCGTCAAAACTATATCATTTTGGACTTATGGAATTTAGTAATGGTTAAAATTCCAGTATCATCCATATTCAACTTTATAGTCCAAATACAAAGTGCTTAGTTCAATAATAACAACTATTATTAACTGAACCGTGTAATTTAACTATAATCAAAGCGGAGCTTCCTCATTGAAGATCAACAGTGTTTCCAAGTCAAGAAAAATATGTAATTTTATCACATCGATATTTTCTTTTTGATCTTAGTTATATTAATTAACAGAAAACCATCGAGTGAGTCCTTCTATAGTTATCTAATAATTATCAGTACATAACCCCTTGTTCCCCAGCAGTCATGAGTAATACACTGCCTAACATTTGGAGAACGTTGCGTAATCTAGTCTCAACGGATGTATCGTTATCCAGTCTCGATGCATCTTTACTAGGAATATTAAAACAGTATGTTTATTTTATTATGATAACTCACTCATAGTTATAACGCATTGTAACTACAATCACTAAACATATCATTTATAGATTTTGTATCAAATATACTTTTAGTTAAATTAATTAATTAATATATAACACATTATATCGAGTACATAATGGAAAGAAAACACCTTTTATTTTGAACAAGATTGACTATTGAGTTAGATATATGTAACAAATTACATAATTGCACCTAGAGCATACACCTAACTCTATCAATCTCCCACGTGCACTATGAGCCAATTATGGATTCTCAATCTCATCCCTTCGATCAGTTTGATGAGAACCGATCAAGCTAGACCCTTCGTGAATGGATCTGCTATGCTGTTTTAATTATCTACTCTGTCAACCAACACTCTTCCATGCCGATAAACTACCTTTTTCGTGTGGAAATGTTCGGAGTATGTTTCTTGTCTTCTAGTGAGCTCTTATTACGTTGTTATCATATAACAATGATGTAGTATTCTCACTACTTGGAATCACCCCTAGCTCAGTTATGAATTTGTGCATTTATATTTATACATTGCTTTTATTGTGGTGCTATTCAAAGCAATGTACTTAGCCTTTTCGTTGAATCAGCCAAAACCTTTCATACAGAACATGTCCAACTTAAAGCTCCTTAACTAAGGCTTGATCATAAATCTGATATTGACATATCATACTCAATATCACTTATAAAATTTGAGCTCGAATACTTCTTCATAAGGAGTTCGTTGTTTCCATAAACAATTCTCTAGTATTTCGTAAATACTCGAGAACACTCTAAACAACCATTTAGCGATCTTTAATTTGAATTTTATATTTTCATTATGCATCAAATACATAATAAAATTATGATACTGTAGACAATACAACATGTATGATAATTCCTATTGTCAATACATAGGAGTCTACCTTACATGTTCCGTATTAAACATTTTCATAAGCTGTATTTGCATATCATTTGGGACATTCCAAACATCCTTGTATGCTTATTATAAAAGATATAATTTACTAATTCATATCGAGTATTAAACAATCAAACTATTACTGATTTTAATATAAGTACATCGTTAACAATCAACGATATGTTGTTTACTTATAGTCTATAAATATCTATATGCCTTTTAGTATTCTTTCTTATGGACGCCCGCTTCCTCTGCATTTTGACCGAAAATCAAACTATTTGATATTTTATTTAAATACTTATTCGATTCTAAGGCTTATAGAATGATACTTCTGTAACATTTCTTGGATAATATCCAAAAATCCACGAACTCGATATCATTGTCACTGACTTCAAGACACTTTGATTGTTATGTACAAATAGTTTATTCTAAATTATTATTTATAATTTTTCATTTCAACACATATGTATCAAAGCATAAAGTGTTGGAACTGGGCTAGCCCGCAGCGGAGTTAAAGGATGAATTTCAAAAATCTTTTTGGAACTATTGGGTCTATGAAGTCTAAAGAGATTTTAGATCCAATCCAAAAGGTGTTTTAAATAAAATCCTTTATTTTATTTGATTAGTTTGAATGAGTTTGAATTTAGTATAAAACTAAATGAATTAGTGTATCGAATACACCTATGTATGCAGCAGCTACTCATTGAAATTAATTTTAAGATGGAAACCTTTTGTTTCCTTCTTTAATCCTCGTGTAATTAATTAAGGGAATAAATAGCATTAATTGGAGAGAGGAAAAACTTTCATTTCTCTCTATTTGATTAAATAGTTAATTTAACAAATAAATATGTTAACATTTCAATTAAATGTTCTTAGGAATGCATCAACATACATTCAAATATCTTACATGTTCCATATTAAACATTTTAATAAGGTGTCATTGCATGTCATCCGGGACATTCCCAATATCTTTTCTACTTGCTATAAAAGACGTTATTTACAAATCCAACGTCGAGTATAAAAACAACTAAGACTGATTTTAACATATGTACATCGTTAAAAATCAGAAACGTGTTGTTTACTTATAGTTTTAGAAATATCAATGTATCTTTTAATGCTCCTTCTATGAACACACGCTTCCTTTACATTTTGATTAGTGATCAAACTATTTAATATTTCTATCAAAACATCCATTCAATTTTGATGCTTTTCTGAATGATAATTTTGTATCTATTTACGGATCGTATCCGAAAACTCACAAACTCAATATCACTCCCACTGACTTCGAGTGGTTATTATGTGTAAGCAGTTTACTCTAAATCATTATTTAGAATTTTCTGTTTCAACGCGTACATACCAATACACAAAGTCATATTAGTCAATAATTTTGTGAGTAAAATCCATAATAACTCGAGTACATTGAATGGTGAATCTGTTACGCTATTTTCAACAACTGAAATTAACGATGTTATTCTTATCAGTATGACTTGCTATATTCCAACTGCATTTGTCTTTCTCTTAAAGACACGGCCAATGGATCATTGCCCTTCGGGTATAACTATTAAAATCATATTTTGATAATGTACATGGAATCTATTTCGGGTCCGCGCATCGTATCGTATCACAGAGTCAACACTCTTAATGGTTTAATTGAATAACCAAGGATTATTTATTCTTGACATTGACAAGAAACTCACAGTTTCTCTTTAATGTACAAGAATACTTATTGTACATTCTCGTGTATTGTGTTCATTTAGGTTTGGTCAATTTCATTTCATCCCTTATAATCAATTTTATCCTTTGATCGTATCCAAATTCATTCTACACCAATAATTTCTTAAGGAAATTCCTTCACTATGAAGTTGGTATTCCTTGAAACAACAGTTGTTTCTTAGTGTAATGGAATGAGCATTCACAAACATTCTATATTATATAAAACCAATTTTGCATTAGTTCACAATATATTTATATTCACAACATAAATTAGTCATTTAATGACTATAGTTCCCAAAATTCTCTTGGAACGATTCATACAAGAATCCTTGCATACAATTATTACGTGCAGTTTTTTGATTCGCACAACCTGCCAACTCCTTAGCTTAGGATATGTAGAGGTTTCTTATAAACCCTTATCTTGTATTGTTTTGTAAACTATTCTTTAGAACCTTTGTGTACTACTCTTTAGCACAAACCTAATAAAAAGAGTTTAGCTCAATTTCATTAATCGTGCTTTTTCCAACAAAGTTCAATCACTCCTTATCAATACATCATTATGTATGTAGGGATGAGTGACCTTTAAGATTGAACCTTTATTCATTTAAGTACATTTGGAACTCTTTCCAATGTACTTTCTTGTTCGATCAAATCGAATTATTTCTGTCGCATGTTATAGTATTTACTTCTGTTTTATATTCTATGAACCTATCATAGGCTTATACATGTGTATCATATACACATGTCCAAGTCTGTGATAATTAACTGGTGAATATGACGAAGTACGTGGAACCGTTTTTGTATTAATAGAATTACGATTGTATACATTTACATGTATTAATCTGAAGAGTTCATCAACTCTTATGACGTTCCCACTAAATGTGTAACGACCCAGAATTTCTGTCATTTGAAATTCGAATATTTAATTGATTTTAAATATTAACAAGTGAGATTTGTAAGTTGAATAACTTAAATTTCGAATATAGTGATTTAATTGGATAATTAAATCGATAATTTTATATTTGAAATTCCAGTAATAATTGGAAATTGGATCAAATGTGTATAGAAATGATTTATAAAGTTATATTAAATCATATTGAAGTTAGAATGATGTTATAGAACTTTTAAAATTGATTTAAAAGTTAATTTGTGAAAATTGAATATTTTAATATTTAATTGACGACTAAAAATAGTCATTTTTCAAACAGTCTCGGATTTCGATGAAACTAGTTTCATCGGATTCGTAATGTGAAATTATTGTAAGGTTTCAAATTTCGTATCAATCGGATTTACGGTTTGTCCGGGGCAAGCCTAAACGCATCGAAATCTGTTTAATCGATTTAATTTTAATTTGATCGTTTATTTCCGTAACTCGCACATATGACCGAATTAGCTCCCGAAACACGTTCCATTGTGTTCAGAACGTGGGGTAAACCTTAGAAACGCCAGCCGACACGCTCGATTTCGAGTTCGAAAAATTTCCGGATGAATAGTGTTTTGTAAATTTCTATAAAAGGACCCATTATCTTCTATTTTGCAAAACCCTAGTTAACTCTAACCCTAGCCGCCAGTTCTGAGTTTAATGGCTGAAAACTCGTTTTGTTTCTCCTTCTATATCTTCCAATCTATCGACATTTATCAAAATCTTTCAACTAGAAAAATGTAGATCATCACGAGATCTACAGATCCAACGGTGGAGATCGAAAATAGGGCAACGGATCAACGGCAAACGACTCACGTTCATCATGCGTTCATTCTTGATTTGAGTGCTAAGGGGGTGGCCAAGCTTCAAGCTGCTCCAGCCGATGGTGGTGGCGAACACGAGCTACAAGGTGGCGGAGCTTGATCGTCTTCGAAGTGAATGGTTGGGTCGCGATATCTAGGGTTTGCACGGTGGCTTTGGGTTGTTTTCTTCGTTCGTATAGCCTGTACGCATGAGGGAGGGAAGAAGAAACAAGGTGTGGCCAGATCGTCTCAGTTCAAAATCAGCGGCTCTGATTGAATCTGGGTATAAAAATTTAAAAGCGATCGTATATTAATTTATATAAAAAATTGTATAAACTTTGAAATAACGTAACTTGTTCATACGAGGTCGGAAAATTACGAAACGACTTGCGTTGGAACCGTATTGACGAGCTCTTTGCAATAGAGCTGGATTGGAGTCGATTGGAGACAGTGAAAATTTTGGGTAAAATTAAACGTGCGTTTAATTTTATTCGAAATAAAACGCTGCAACCGTTATTGAAAGCAAGGTGAGAACTTCTCACTCAATCGAATATTTGTTTCGATTTAAATTTTAAATAGTTGAGATTTAAAATTGTTGATAGTGTTAATTGTGTGAATTGAATGATGATTGCTATTTATTGTGTTAAATAGACCTTATACGCCACATATTAAGCGGAGGATATTTATTAAAAACATATACCGCGATAATTCCACTGTGAAGTGGAATTGGTATTATATATGTATTTGGAGTTGATTTCCCGCATTATATAGCGGATGAGACCCTATGCGCCGCATAATAGCGGAATGATATTTTATAAATCCCATATACCGCGATATTCCACCTCGAAGTGGAATTGGTATTGTGCTAACGTCTGTGGATGCAGGGAAACAGGTTGGAGGGATCCAACTGGATTCCTCAAATTATATGAATTTGTTTCATATGTTGTATGAATTTGTTTCATATGCTGTGTGATTATTTATTTATAATCTGTGAATGATTATATCTGTGATTGAATTTGTTGAAGGCTAAAATTTAGCCGAATGTGTTTTTGGTATCGTTGGATACCAGAGATAAATAAAATTGGATTTTTTGAAATTAAAGTTGCAAATTTTAAGTAAATTCTTTTGAAAGAATTGGGTGAATTTAAAAGAAGGAATTTTAAAAGCATAGAGTTGATTTTCGAAATCTTATCGAATTATTTCTAAAATATGGTAAAAGATTTTTATAAATGGATTTTGAATAGTATTATTCGAAAGTTGGAAAATTTGTTTAAAAATGGAATTTTAAACGGTTTGGAAGAGATAAATGAATTTATTTTAAAAGGTGATTAATTTCTAGAAATCAATTTATAATTGATTTAGTATTTGAAAATAAATCTTTGGGAAATCGATATGAAAATTTATTTGACGTTGAATGAAAAAAATCGATTTGTGTTGAAATGAATTTTGAAATCAATTTGGAAATCAAATTAAAAATTGATTTGGAATTGAAAGTGAATATTTGAGAAATCGATTTGAAAATCGTATTAAAAATGAATATTTGGGAATGTAAATTCAAATGGAATTTATAAAGGAAAGGGGATTTGATTTTAAAAATAAACACTGATTTATTTTTAAAGCATGGAAATAAATTTACAGATTTGGAATGTAAATTTGAAATAAATCGATAAGGATTTATTAAATTGGTTTAAATGGACCATTTTGAAGTGAAAGTGTATTCTCACTATAAAGCCGAGTATATTTCCAAAGTAGCTTTTAAAATATAAATTTAAGGTTCTAAAGTTGGTTTTTTGAAAGGAATATTTCGGAGAAAATGTTTTCCAAATATATTTTTGGATAATGATATAAATCATTTTAAAATATTTGAACTCGGCAGATTTCAAGCGAGAATGAATAAATATTTGGAAATATATCCCGTGTAGGGAGATTGATTTGAAATTTGTTTTCAAAGTAATGAAGTGTGAAAATGTTATTTGAAATTGGTTTTCAAATGTTGAAGTGTGGAAATTTTATATCGGGAAGATATTTGAAATTTAATAATTTGGGAAAAATTATTTAAATTGGTTGATTGTTGTGGATGTTGTTGATAGTTAAATAACCGACTATCAATATTTGCCTTTGAAATGGCACTTGATTTGTTTTTAAAACAAACGCTCATTATTCGGTTAAGCCAGGAGAGGACTTTGTGCCATATAACCCATTCCGAATAATGATACGTCGTGAATGGACATTATTTGAAGACCGGTGTGAAGACCGGGCATTTTCGAAAATGAAAGGACAACCTGTCGAATGTCTCTGCACCGAGTTGCTTCGGTATAGAGATTTATATCACTCTTCTTGTGATGGGAAGTCCGGACATGATTAGAAATTATCCGGATTGCAAGGGCTTCTTTGGAAGTGCCTTCGGTTCCGTTCGATCCCGGAACGAACTTGTATGGATGTGTGTCTGACGTTACACTTTGAGATGTAAAGCTGGTTTCTATCAAATACATTTCTGTTGGTGGCAGAGAATTTATTCTCTTAGCTTAACACCCTTCTCTGAGACGTACATGCTCAGAGGTTATGTAGTTGATGGTTACTAGCGATACATTCCCAATTTGGTAATGTGGCATACAAAGTGCTGTTGATCAATTGTTGATCAAAGCGTGGCTTTGTGAAAAATCATGGCTTTGTGAAAAAGCGTAGCTTTGTAGACGAGACTTCGTCGAGCCTCACAACTCGGTAATGGTCGAAACAGGAATGTTGCGGCAAGGTTTTTAGGGGTCGCGCCCCTATGGTATGTCATTTCCTTCTGGATAAAAGGTGATATCATGGTATGGAGCCCTGATATTTTACCTATGTTGATGCTGCAAATTTATTATACTTTGTGGTTGTTGCTTTGTGGTTGAGGATCCTCGGATAAAGGTCGGTAACGACCGGGGGATGGCATAGCTCGTGTGTTAGCTACCTAGTTATAGCTATACAGCATGAGGTAGCGTCGGCCTTGTGTTTGCAGAGATCCGGTTAGGTTCTCAGGGCGTCTTTCCAGAGGCGTTTCTATTTCGGTGTAAGGAAGTTCCTTTGCCTGACCATTTGTTGGAAATCCAAAGAAACAATACGAACCTTGTACGGTTTTGGTTGTAGAACCTGCCATTTACTTATGGTGGTCACCACTGTTTAGATGGTAGCTATAGTAGGCATACAATAATGGTTGTATGCTGGCTAAGATTTATATTATATTTTCGAAATGGTTTCCGACACTATGCACTAATGATAATAATATCGAATGATTTTGCGTAGTAAGCATTTTTGACTATCATAAGAAGAAATATCCTCCAATTCTGCGTTTGCATTGTGTGTGTGGCGGGAGGTCTTATGGTAGTTTCATTTTCCAAAAGCATTGCGAATCTGTTTTATTTCCTTTGTGAAAATAACTGTTTTAGTTCTCACACCAGTCACCATGACTGACCTGGAGTTTATTGTTTCCTTCCTAAACTCTGGGTGCCCACCAATTTCCACACGGGCAGTCTAGAGTCAGGTTATTAGGTCATTCTAGATTCAGGAGATGCTGTGGAGCTCAAGTGGCGAGCTGGATGGCGAGACGTATCACTTGTATATGATATTATTTATTCCGTTGTGTATTCTGTATGAGGACAAGTTTGTATAACTGTCCATTGATGTGTTGTGTTGTATATTGTTGTTGTAAACTCTGATGATGATGTAATGTATAAACTGATATAGTTCTTTGATTTAAAGATTATTCTTTATCTATTATATGTTATTCCGCTGCGATATGTGAGATTCTGATATTGTTTCTGTTTCTTTTTCTTTCTTTTTCTTCTGTCTTCTTCTACCTCTTCTTTTTAACCATAACAATTCGGTTTTCGAGCATTCGATTGCTCGGCAGTTGATACAGTGGACGTATTAATGTCGGCTTTCGAGCGTCGAAAAGTCGTATCGTTACAAAATGGGTGCATGTCCCTTAATTATTTGATATATAATTACCAATATCATGTGATTCATAATCATATAGTTCCCAAATATACAGCTTAGTCTATAATTCCAAAATGACTATAAATACATTTAGATACTTTATTATTTTCCAATGCATCATTTTGTTACCAAAACAAATATCATATTATAGTTTTACTTCATAATGAATATTCATAATATTCACATTGAAATATAATTATGTCTTTTTTTTAGTTGACATCGAAAAATAGTCATTATTTCGTAAATAATGTTCAGTGTGTTTTATGAAAAACAATTTTCATAACTTGATGCAATCAATAAGTGGTATATGGCATGCTCCCACTATTTTCGCCATTACTATAATAGCGTACTAAATTCGGAGGTCCATTATTCACTTCATATAGATTAATTATTTCATATACTACAACAAGTTTACAGCGGAGAGTTCTTTGATCCAACATTTTGAACCCAAAGAATTAAATCTCATAGAAAACAATTTTCTGTACGAAAATATATTTCAGAATAGAAATCGTATTTCTTATACCAGTATTAAGTATCAATTATTATTATTACAATTCTCATTTTTGATGTTTCTTTATGAAGCAGAAATGACTGTTCACTCTCTTCATCCCAACAATACCTTAAATCACATCTACTCTTGTACATTTGTTTTTCTTTCTAAATAGTTGAACCGTTCAAAAGAATACCCTTACTACAACATCATAACAAAATCTTTCAAAAGCACAGTCGATCATTTTTAACATTTAAGGATATCAAATATGTTGCACTTTGTGTCAATTGAACAAAAGGACATTTCAGCGATCGAGTTCTTAGATCTATTTTGTAGCTTTGGTCTAGTGTTACATTTAATGTAATACGATCTTTATTGTAATTAGTCAAATTGAATACTCGTTCTCATAGTACAGTTTAATTATTTGCTTTGAATTAACTAATTTCATCCTAATATCGTACATTACGAACTGTGGCTGTTCACCATATAACACTTATTGGTGATAGTGTATGGATCAAATATCCATAGTCTTGTATTTGCTTTTGAGTTCGGGACTCATATAATGCAATGCACAGTCTCGACCAAATAAATCTGTGAGTGACCAAATTACAAACGTATTAAGTAGTTGTAAAATTAGGCACTTGCATGGGGTAGAAAACATTAACATGCAAGAAGTAACTGATAGTAAGTGTGTGTGTGTGTCTATATATATATATATTATATTTCTATTTGTTAATCTTCAATTTATTTCAATTTGTATATTTTAATTGATATGACGTTTTTCAATCATATTAAATGCACAAATTTATCAATGTAGATTATTATAACATTATTCAACATACATTCTTACAATATTAGAAAGGTTAAATGTTATCATTTTATTTTTCTAATTTGGCTCCACTAGTCTTTTATGTTTCTACAAACACTAAGATGAAACATAGAAGTTCTTGGACTTCACTAGTGGGTGTTAGAACTCGTTTGCCTTAGTATTCTGACATTGAGTTTGCACAACAATAACAACCTCATAAAGGATGGATAACTCCTTATCGGTTGTATCACATACAACTCCTAACCCATGGTTTCTTATCCTTATCTCATTTTGACCTTAAATTTGCTCAACAAATCTAAAAGAGATTATTCACTCGTACCTACCATATTATGACGGCCTAAGTATAGTACATGTACCTTGAGTTTGCTCGACAAACACATATAGTTATCTTACCTCATCTATTCAATATATTAATAATACTACATATAATATCCCTAGCTTAAGTTTTTTTAGAAAATATGGAGTATGCAAGTAATTTATTAACATATATATATATATATATATGGTAGAGGACAATATTTTATTGAAAATTCATAATCTTCAATATATCATATTGCGTGATATTGATTTATCGAATAATGTATTTCTTATGAAATACCCTCATTATACAAGTGTCAGATATATCAGAAATCATGGTATACATACATTTACGTATGTATTTATCCCTTAAGTCTGTTTGGGATTCTTTAATGTTTCAAATTTAGTTTATACATTCATATCATATGAGTTTTACTATTATATGACTTTTATATTTCATATTACTTATATAATAGTCTTATGTTTAATATTATATTAATTAAATCTTATTTAATTAATCTTAATTAAATCTTATTTAATTAATCTTAATTAATTAATTTTTTATATTTTTTTGGCAAGGCCGATGGGGTTAAATGGACCCCTACCATTTTTATTGATCCACTTTGGAAAACAAAAAAACAACAACAAAAAACACCAACATCACAGGAAAGATAGAAAAGCGGATCAAAATACAAGGAGGAAAAAAATATATTTGAGCGAGGCCACGTCAACAAACCAATGCAACTTCACCTGGGTCGAAGGGAAGATTGGCATCATCAAGGCCTTTCCTAATGTCAAGAATAATCAGGTCAGCCAATATTCTCTCAGATTTTCGCTTTGCATTATTGAAAATTCTTGTATTCCTTTCTAACCAAACTAGCCATATAAACTTTTTAAAGAGGATCCCATATATTCTGGAGTGAGTATTCTTTAAAGACGAAACCCTAAATAATATCTCCCATTCATCAAGTGAGCTCATCCCTACATTCTTGATTCCCATGGCATTTTTGACTTTAAGCCACATCATTTTAGTAACACGGCAGTCGAAATATAGGTGTTTTATCGTTTCAGGTAGCTTATCACAGTAGGAGCATCTGATCGACATGTTCATACCCCTGCTTACTAACTTCACACGAGTAAAAAGTGCGTTGTTAATTACCATCCATAACATGAGATTCTCCACAGCAGGACTTTCCTTTCTCCAAACCGTAGCATGCCATTTGCATTTTGGTTGCGCGTTGTTACGAGAAAGAAACAAGTAAGCTGTCTTAATAGAGAATTTAGTTTCTGTTGGTCCCCAAGTTATTTTTTCACTAAAAGAAGTCGGAAGCTTCATTTCCTTAATGTTGTTACATAAGGATGATATGTTCTGATTAGAGTTAGATGGTAAGTTTACCCTTCCATTGGCAATAAAAGAGTTAACAAGAGCAATATCAGAAACTACAGATTGGATAAGTTCAAGGTTAGTGATAAGACTATGAAGAATAACTCCTTGTTTATACCATGGATCATCCCAAAAACTAACGTTGTTGTTAGGGCTAATGACATACCGAACTAAAGGTAGGATTTGTTCTCTCAACTTGAATATACTCCGCCATGTCCAGCTAATATTTTGAGGTGGTACCACTTTCCAAATGTTTCTTCCTTTTGTGACATACTTAAGAGACCACTGCACCCATAAGTTGTCAATATTATTTATGATATTGTCAATGTACTTGGAAATAGAAGCTTTATTCCACTGTGTTAGATTCTGGATACCAAGACCTCCTTTCTGTATGGGCTTCTCGAGCTGCCTAAAAGAAACATGAGCCATGTATCGACTATGTGTCCCACCATTCCAGAAGAAATTCAGAATAGCCCTTTTTATCATTTTAATAAGCTTCTGAGGGAGAACGAAAGTTCTAGCCCAATAAACTGTTATAGAGAATATCGCCGACTTGATTAAGGTGAGCCTACCAGCTTGACTTAACTGTCTGGTAGACCAACACTCCATTCTTTCAGTAATTTTTTCAAAAAGTGGGAGGCATTGGTTAATGGTTATTCGAGATGCTGCCAGAGGAATTCCTAGGTAGGAAATTATTTCGTTTCTTGGACGAAGGCCAGTGCAGTTGAATAAAGCTTCCATTTGTTCATGCTCAATTCCAGCTAACATTATGTCAGATTTCTCCATATTAACCTTGAGACCAGTAATGTCATAGAAAAGATCAAGAGCTCCGAGTATAGAAGTTATAGTCTGAAGAGTAGGTTTACAAAAAATGACAAGATCATCGGTGAACATGAGGGAGGTAATCTGCAGATCTTTGCATTTTGGGTGTAATTGAAAGAGCTTCTTCTTAACAAGGCCATCAAAAATTCTAGTTAGAAGCTCCATGACTGTGATGAAGATATATGCTGACATGGGGTCTCCATGTCTAATTCCTCGTTTGCTACCGAAGTATCCCACATTGGAGCCATTCAATTTGATCGAAAAGTTAACTGTGGAAATGCAAGAGTAAATCCATTGGATAAAGTGTTTGGGGAAATTCATGTTGGCCATGATACGAACTATGGCATCCCAGTGTATAGTGTCAAAAGCTTTTTGTAAGTCAATCTTCAATAAGCCTCTCGGGGAGATAGAAGTGGTTTTATAGCCATGAAGAAGCTCGTGTGTGAGAAGCACATTATCAAGTATGTTTCTACTAGGCAAGAAAGTTGCCTGATTAGTAGAGATGATTTTCGACAGAACAACTTTTATTCTAGTAGCAATTACCTTTGTTATGCATTTGTATATTGTGTTGCAACATGAGATGGGGCGAAATTCATGAACACTGCTAGCATTCCTATTCTTAGGTATAAGGGCTATAAAAGTAGAATTGAAGTTCTTTGACATATCTCCTTTTTAGAAAAAGTTTTTAACATCTCTTACAACATCTCCCTGAACAGTAGTCCAGCAAGATGCGTAAAACAAGGCATTGAAACCATCAGGGCCACCACTAGAGTCTTTGTTTAGGGAAAACATGGCCCGTTTAATTTCAATGTCAGTTACTTCAGATTTTAGAAAATTGACATCTTCATTACTGAGTCTTGGAAGAATCATAGGGTTGATCTCTTCAATGTTTGGGATGTTGTTTTCAATGTTGCCGAACAAGTTGGAGAAGTAGGTTATGAAAGCTTTTGCTATGTCCTCGGGATCTTGGTGTATATTACCATCTTCATCACGTATAGTACAAATGTTCTGTTGTGTTTGCTTGGCATTTAGGGCGGCATGGAAGTAAGTAGAGTTACGATCTCCTTCGACCTTCCATTTAATTCCGGCCTTTTGTTTTAACATATCATTTTCTTTGAGAAGGGCTTCAATGTAAAGTTTGGTGGCTTCAGACACCATAGCAGAAAGTGTGGCATCAACCTTGTTCCTTTGCATGTTGTCCTGAATAGTAATGAGTTGAGCTTTCAGGATGTCAGATTGTTTAGATCCAGCCCCAAATTTTTGTGATGACCAAGCTTTCAACCTCTCCTTTGTCTCTCTAAGCTTTTTCTACAGTACAAACATTGGGTTGGCGTAGTTAGGTTTAGACCAAGCCTGAACAATCTGTAGCATAAAATCAGGATCAAGAACCCATGGGTTAAAAATTTTAAAACTTGATTTTTTTTTTCATGACAGAGGCTTCCAATTGGAGAATTTGAGGTGAGTGTTCTAAAATCAATGGATTAGGGAGATGGTTAAACAAGGATGGCCACTTGGTTAGTGTGGGTTGGTTGCAAAAAGATGAAATCAACCTTTGAAAAGGTTCTACAACCAGTTCTCCTTTTGTTATTCCAAGAGAATGCGGCTCCAGTGGTCTTCATTTCGATCAGTTTGGAGTGAAGGACAACCATGTTCAATGGATTAATTTTGTATTATTATTGATGTGCACGTAAATGTGTATATTTTTACCACCATATTTAATCTATTTAATTTAAATAAACGATCATATCGGGCATTTTAACCTGTTTAAACCAAAATTCATATTATTTTCAAATCATCACATATTCATCTTCATTCAAGGGCAAAATGGTCATTTTTGTGTATATATTAATTTGAGAAAATTTAATTGGAAATTTCTATATTATTTTATAGGAATTTGGCTTCATATACAAGTGGTTTTATGAATATGTATGCATGCACAAGAGTGAAGATAAAGAAATGAAGATGGAAATAATTCAAAGGCATGATAATAGAGAACCCCACCTACCCACATACCTTCATGTACAAATTAGAGGCTAATGCGCATGCTAATAGAGTTTAAAAGCTTCATGCACATCTAAATGAGGATTATTTGAAGCTAATGATTACTTGGCCTCCACACTTCCTAAGAGGGTATTTTGGGCATTCCCCAAAAACATGAATTAGGGTTTAACACATGTATAAAATCCCCTTATGTTTCATGTAACCCTCTTCTTCCTTAGTCTCTCTTTAGTTTAGTTTAGGCTAAAAAATAAATCAAGTTCTCTTCTTTCTTTTCATGGCTACTTAGCCATTTCTTTTATGTAATCTTTTCTTTTTGTAATTTTCAATACATGCTCTTTTCTTCTTTTGTTTATTTCCTTTCATATTAGTAGTGTAGATTTGTTTATTTATGCAAGTAGTGTAGATTTTCTTTTATGCAATTAGAATAGTTTTCTTTTCCATTAGCTTTCATTTTCCTTTCTTTTTGCTTTTATGTTGCTAGCTACATTTGTTTATCAAATGACAAATATGAGATGCTAAACTCCTTCAATTTAGGGGTAATAAAGTTCTCTAATTATGTAGCTCCAACTAGTTGTTAATTCATGCTCTCTTTTTGTGCTTAATGAAGAATTAATGAAGAATGATTGAAGTGGTTTAATTGTTGTTTTTGCCTTGAATTTGATAGCCTATATTGTTGACACCAAATAGGCCATGCTTAAACAATCACTAACACTAATTGCCTCTTCATCAAAATATGATTATGGCAAAAGAAAGTGATTTGAAATTAAAATTTGATGGTCTTTATTTCTAATCAATAGTTAATAGGCCATACTTAAAATAGATTTCATTTTCATTTTCATTGTCAAGTTTCATGAAAGTTAGTTAGTGATTTAAGGGGTGTGTTATAGTTTGATGGCTTATGTTGGTTAATCAATAGCACAAATATGTCATACTTATGATAAGCACATCAATTAAAGCACTAATGACCATAAAAGAGAGATCATGATTTCATACGTGTTGAAGTACATGATCTAGAGAGTGGATTTATTCTCTAAATTGTCACTTAACTCTTATATTTGCTTCTCTTTTCTTTTAGTTAGTTAGTTAATTCTCTAATTCTCTAGCTTAACTTTCACTCGACTTTGGTTTAATTTGATTAAATAGATTTTTAAAATCATCAATTCCCTACGGATCGACTTGTATTCGCCAGGTACTACAAGTGTACGCCGTGCGCTTGCGGTAAATTTTTATTTCAAAAATTTTCGATGGTTTTCTAACTCGATAGAAATTCCGTCGATTAACAAGTTTTTGGCGTTGTTGCCGGGGAATTGCTTTGATTTTGATTTTCTATTCTTCGGATTATTTTCGTGTGATTTTATTTGATTTTTATTGTGTGTTTGTTGTGCGTTTGCATTTAAAAAAAAATTGTTGTGTGTTTGTCGTTTTCATTTTTGTTTGTGTGATTGTTGCCTTCTATTTTATTTTGCATTTGCATTTCATATATATATATTAAAAAAAAAATTAAAGTGGAACAGTGTATATCTGTGCAATTGTCACCTCTGTTTTCAGTGACTTCTGTGTTTCAGTTGTGTGCAAGTGTGTTGTGACGACCGCCCATGACCCCTGCACTGAATCAAGAGATAGTGCGCTGTAAAGTGTGCCAGGCGACCATGGACGATTGTCAGGGTAGATTAAAACAACAGAATCTATCGTATTACTCACAGCGCATGGACAAAATACAATAGAACATATGTATAGTGAAGCTTTACAGAACAAAATGACATCATATAAAACTTCATAATAGTTGAATACAAGCATCCAAATAGCCAATACATCAAGCCTCACTACATAACACTCAGAGAATACAAAACAGCGGAACACCCAGTACATATAATAAGAAGATAATATGCAACCCTCCAGCTCGTCTTCGATATCAGCATCGTGAGAAGAGAACAGCACCTGTCACCTGCTACCTAGTCTGCCCGTCCCAAAAATGGACGAACAGCCCAAGGCAATAAGAATTAAAACATAAAGCCTTGAGTCAGACAACAGTCTTAGTGAGCAGTAAATTAACTAACAACATACCAAAAGAGCATAAAGGAAAAGGAATAGGAATACAACCCTCCCACTCCACCTCTTTCTACAGTGATAGCCCCCAGACACACACTAAGCAGAAGCAACACAGCAGAGCATACAATTTAAAGTAAAGTAATAATCATTCGAGCCAAGGGCGATGTTTTCCAAGTACCAAGGCCTAAATCAGATAAGCACCCAGAAAATACCGCTCTTGAGCCCGAATGACGATACAACCAAACATCCATGACTATGGCTATCACTGTTATCATTGCCTCGATATCACCGTTAATTGAATGACCGGCACATTCTTTCAGCCGTCCGTCAAGGGCTAATGGAAACCCCGGTTCTAGACAAAACTCCGCACGTCGTCGCAGCCCGTGCCAAGGATTTTCGCAACTACCCAGGGTACTCGACCATCAATTCATTGTCGTTGGGATTTTCGCAACTGCCCAAACGTACCCTTGCTTTGAGTCTGCTAGAACCTTCAACAACGATGCTATCCAAGCCTCCTAGTCATCCTCCTCGACGACTATTTCCGTACTAGCTCAAGCGCCTCTCAAGCATCCATTACCCTTAACTCGAATCATATCACCGAGTTACCAACGTGCTTGGAATGATCCCGTCTGGATTAGACCAAGTCTTCATCACATGATGCTTCGCTTCATCACATCCTCACAAAGCCTCATCTCAACATTATATCATCAAATCTATGCATAAGAGCTTCATCATCCCGCTACCTATGCCACGAGCAGCTTTCCCAATTCAAGAGCCTTTCCCTTAGCTTTTGAATCGTCTTCGACCACCTTGTCTAAAACCAATCAACAATCATCTAATTCACAGCAATCAATCATGTCAAACATCAATCCAAGTAACCAAGCATTCAAATATAAGCAAAATGGACAATTATAACAATAATGGCAATTTCGTAATTAAGGAGTTGAAAGTCTAACAAGCATGAAAACATGAGAATTATCTCTACAACTTGATGAATGAACTTGCATAGGTTAATCACATACAAAAATGGTTGTAAAATCATCATGAACAATGGATCTACACTTAGGTTTTCAAAAATGCATAGAAATCACTATTTTAACACCAAATCAAGCCAACAATCCGATCTACTCCTTTGGATCCGTGTGAGAGATAATCACCACTCACCAAATCACCTAAACAACCTCAAATCAATACGCTTCAGATCTGGACAGCGAAGGATCAAGCTTGATCTATCACGAATCCGCTTCAAACGAAGAAATCTCTCTTGAAAAGATGAAGATCTTCAATCTATGCTCTTGAATCTTCAATCTTGATCTTCGATTTGGATGGATGGAAGCACTAGATTAGAGTGGAGAAAAGAAGTGAAGAAGTGTAGAAGTCGAGCTCTCAAAATGGCAGCACTTCGTCGCTTCGAAATCCGAATCCCAAAAATGAAGCCAACCCCCTTCTATTTATAGCTGAAAACTGCCCCTAGGTCGCTCATCTCCATAGGTCGTCCACGACCTAACTGCTACGACCTACGACCTATAACCCTCCGACCTAAAGCTTTGCCAACCTACGACTTAACAGAGCGCGCATCCAAGCACTCAGCGACCTACGACCTAACTAACCTGCGACCTACCACAGACCGCTTCTTCGCGACCTAACAAAGCTCTCCATCCTACGACCTAACGAGGACATCTGCGACCTAACAACTCAGGCGCTTCAACGACTTATAACCTCAGCGATCTAACACCAACATAGCGCATCAGCGACCTAACACTCACGCGCCTTAACAACTCAGCGACTTACCAGTGTTACGACATAACACTTAGACCCACGCGACCTAACACTTAAACTATCCTAGCGACCTACCAACCCATGCGACCTAACAACTTATGCGACCTAACTCCTTAGGTCGCCTAACGACCTAACTACGCTAACAAGCTATCCACTAGGTCGCAACATACTGGGTTGTTAACTCGCTAACCCTTAGGTCGCGAACTATTATAGGTCGCTCCCTGCTGATCCCCTAGCTTACTTAGGTCGTTGCCCCTATAAGTCGTCTACGACTTAAATGTTATCAACTCCTAGGTCGCTCAACCAACCTAAACTGCCATACGACCTAACCACTTCGCGACTTATCACTTGAACGACTTAACACTTAGGTGCGACTCAAGACAGTGCGACCTACCACTTAATCTGGCTACAACCTAACTCTTAACTCGCCTATCCCCTTAGGTCGCAGACCTTCTCTAAGTCGCTCACGACTTATCTCCTAAGTCGCCAACAACATTTAACTAACCTCTAGGTCGCATACGACCTAGGACTTAGGCAAATTTCAACCAAAATCTGAAACAACTAGAAAATGCTGAAAATCCCAGATTTTGACAAACTTTTCGATCCGTAAAATACGGGTCGTTACATTCTCTCCCCCTTAGGAATTTCGCCCCCGAAATTCCACACAATCAAAGCAATCAAAGACTATTCTGTACGCCTGTCATCCATAACAATCAACAAACCATGCATCCAATTCTAGCTTAGCGTACAGAATTCTAAGACTTAGAACAAGTTACAATATCGCGAGATGAGACGACACCTTAGGGCCATACCTCGAAGAGTTCAGGATGAGCTGCTTTCATCCTCTCTTCCACCTCCCACGTACAGTCGTTATCATCGTCACTCCATTGTATCTTAAGCAACTTAACTACCTTCCTCCTAAGCTGTTTCGTGTCATTTTCAACAACACGAAGCGGCTTACGAGGTCTTCTATCACCTGGATCAACTTCGAAGTCTTCACAGCTATCAGCAGAAACCACTGTATCCGAGTCGTGCACATACTTCCGTAGATACGATACATGAAAAACATTGTGCACACTCGACATCTTCTCCGGTAATTCCAATTTATAAGCGAGCTTTCCAATTCGCTCGGTAATCGGGAATGATCCAACAAATCTCGGAGTCAATTTTCCTTTCTTCCCGAATCGAATAACATTCTTCAGTGGAGAAATCTTCACAAAAACCTTATCTCCTTCGTCGAACTCTAAATCCTTACGACGCTTATCAGCATAACTCTTCTGACGGTCTTGGGCTGCCTTCATTCGTTGCCGAATGATCTCTATACAATCTGAAGTCTGCCGAATCATCTCTGGCCCAAGTAACGGCTTTTCTCCAGTTTCCAACCAACATGTCGGAGAGTTACACGGTCTTCCATACAATGCCTCATACGGTGCCATACCAATGCTTGACTGGTAACTGTTGTTGTACGAAAACTCTACCAAATGAAGATGATCTTCCCATGATCCTCCGAAGTCCAAAACACATGCTCTAAGAAGATCTTCCAAAACTCGGTTGACTCTCTCGGTCTGACCATCTGTTTGAGGGTGATAAGCTGTACTCAAACACAACTCGGTTCCCAAAACTTCCTCGAAGCTCTTCCAAAATCCACTAGTGAACAATGGGTCTCGATCGCTCACTATACTCTTTGGAATACCATGGAATCGAACTATCCACTTAACATACAACTCAGCCAACTTTGATGCAGTCCTAGTCGATCGAACAGGAATAAATCTTGCACTCTTAGTCAGGCGATCTACAATGACCCAAATCCCTTCATTTCCCGTTCTGGTTCTAGGCAATCCATCAATAAAGTCCATCGATACCTGCTCCCACTTCCATGTAGGAACTTCTAATGGCTGCAGTAATCCACTTGGCTTCTTCTGTTCAGCTTTAACCAACTGGCAGTTCATACACTTGGAAATAAAATTTCCAACATCCTTCTTCATGCCTTCCCAGTAGTAGGTTCTCTTCATATCCCGATACATCTTATTTCCACCTGGATGAATTGTCAACTTCGAGTGATGACTTTCCTTCAGAACCTCGCTCCTCAATTCATCTATGTCGGGAACAACTAGTCGTCCTTGCTTCCGAAGCCAACCCTCTCGATCGACCTCGAATCCTTTATCCTTTTCTGGATCCAATCCAGATTCCAATTCACGGATAATCTTGACAAGCTTATCGTCTCGCTTTTGGCCCTCGCCAATCCTTTCCACAAGAGAAGGTCTTATCGATAAGTTTGCCAACATCTCAGGTTCCAATTCACATCTAGGCCTGAAGTCAAATCCAGCTAAATACTCAAGATTCTTCCATTCTGAAAACATGGCTCCCAATCCTGCATGTCTTCGACTTAACGCATCTGCCACTGCGTTACCTTTTCCCGGAGTATAAGCTATACCAAAATCATATGATGCCAAAAACTCTAGCCAACGTTGCTACCGAAGATTCAAATCCTTTTGGGAGAAAAGATACTTTAACGACTTATGATCGGTAAACAACTCAAATCGAACTCCCAATAGATAATGTCTCCACATCTTCAGAGCAAATACAATCGCTGCTAACTCCAAATCATGAGTTGGGTAATTCCTTTCATGCGGCTTCAGTTGTCGACTGGCATACGCAACAACCTTATCCCTCTGCATTAGCACTGCTCCAAGTCCAGTATCACATGCATCGGTGTAAACCACCATCTCATCATTCCCACTTGGAATAGTCAAAACAGGAGCACTCGTCAATCTCTCTTTCAGGATTCCGAAAACTTGCTCACACTTAGCATCCCAACTGAACACTTGGTTCTTCTTCGTCAATCCTGTTAGCGGTGCAGCTATCTTGGAGAAGTCTTTGATAAACCGTCGATAATATCCTGCTAATCCAAGAAAACTTCTCACATCAGATGCATTCTTAGGTCTAACCCAATCCTGGATCGCTGCCACCTTAGCGAGATCAACCACTATTCCACTTCCAGAAATAACATGGCCTAAGAACCTCACTTCACTCTTCCAGAAGTGACACTTCAAAAACTTAGCCTTCAACTGATGCTTCCGTAAGATTTCCAAAACAATCCGCAAGTGCGTCTTGTGCTCTTCTTCTGTTCTGGAATAAATCAGAATATCATCCACGAACACAAGTACGAACTTGTTCAACTGATCTCTGAACACTCTATTCATAAGATCCACAAAATATGCTGGTGCATTAGTCAATCCAAACGGCATTACCAGCCACTCAAAGAAACCAGATGGTGTCCTAAAAGCAGTCTTCGGCACACTATCCTTAGCCACTCTCAACTGGTGAAATCCCGTTGCCAAATCCATCTGAGAAAACACCTTAGCTTCGTGAAGCTGATCAAACAAGTCATCTATTCTCGGCAATGGATACTTGTTCTTCTTAGTCACCTTATTCAGCTCACGATAATCGACGTACAATCTCAACGACCCATCTGCCTTGGTTGCAAACACAACTGGTGCACCCCACTCGGACACACTACGCCGAATGAATCCTTTCTACAAAAGATCATCAACTTGCACCCTCAACTCCTGCTGTTCCCTAGGCGCCATCCGCCTAAGAGGCATCACAACAGGTCTGGCTCCTTCAACTAGATCTATCCGAAACTCGATCTCTCTATGCGGCGGCAACCCTTTGACTTCGTCAAAGACATCCTCGAATCCATTCGCGATTGGCACTAATGACAGTCCATCCCGTGGAACAACTAGCGAATACATGAAGCTCATGAAGACGCCTTCTTCATGCTTACATCGTATCACAATCTTTCGCCCCTCCACATTCTCGACTGTCACCTCTAACCTCTCGCAATCAACCTTTGCCGCATACTTCCTAAGCCAGTCCATACCCAAAATAATTCCGAACCCCGCAAAGTTCAGAACAAAGCAATCACAAACAAAAGAGCAACCATGACTCGATACAACTAGACCACGGCATAACATACACAAACAAGACGAACCCCCAACTGGATTAGTCACAACCAATGGCCTATCAACAATATCCGATTCCAAACCTAACCGGCCTACGAGTTCATTACAGACAAACGAATGCGACGCTCCAGTATCAAACAGAACTCTAACAGGAACACCACATAGGAAAAGAGTACCTTGAACCACCACACTCTTTCCCTTCTCTTCTGCGGTAGGAGCTTTTGAAGACGACAGAACAGCTCCCAAAGCATAAGCCTGCACAATCTGCTTGTCCCTTCTCGATTCTGGACAATTCTTCCTGAAATGCCCTGGCTTGTCACAGTTGTTGCACTTCGCCGGCGCTTTCGGATTCTTGCAATCCCTGGAGAGATGGCCTTTCTGCTGACAGTTGTAGCAAGTCACCTCGCCTTTCGGCTTCTTCTGGCCATCCTTACCCTTCTTCTGCTGCTGCTGCTTCCTCTTCTTGTTTCCACCCTGCTAGGGTTTAGACTCTTCCCTGGTCACAGCAACAACAGATCCTTCCTTAGGAAACAGACTCTCATGCCTGAGAGCTTTCTCCACAAGCTTCTCAAATGAATCGTCCAAATGATCCACCAACTGTCTCCCCAGATAACTGTCCAAACCTGTCACAAACTTCTCATTCTTCTGATATGCAGACTCAATATATGACCGGACATACTTGGACAACGCTTCAAACTCAGAAACATACTCAAGAACTGATCTCCCTCCTTGCTTGAGCTCCACAAACTTCTTGAACAGAACAGACTTCTGGGCTGTAGAAATGAACTTAGCTTCAAACCTAACTTGGAATTGCTCCCAAGTAATCTCTTCCTCCGGAGTAGTGATGGTAATAGAATTCCACCAATCAGAGGCTCTCCCTTGAAGCTGCCTTGATGCCAACTTCCTCTTAGTTGCATCCTCAATTCCCAAATCACCAAGGATCCTTCTACAAGCATCTATCCACCTCTGGACCTCAATAGTTGATTCTGTTCCCAAGAAAACCTTTCCTCCAAGAGCAGTATAATCCTTGCACAACTTAGCAAAATCCACTGGTTTCGGAGTTTGGACTTGAACTCCAACATCAACTGCCGCCCCCGGAACTGGTATCCTTCTCATGATCGAAGTCATCATAGCTTCGAACATGGCTGCATAATCAGCAGTCTCTTCAGTAGCACGGCCTTCCCTAGCAGCTGGTCTCCCTCTTCGACTCATTCTTAATATCTATAAAAAGGAATGATCAGAACATCTAGAGAAACAACTGCATAAAGGACTAACTTACTGCTAAACTACTATATTATATATAGTAATCATCCATCAAAATACAATTACGTCTCTCATACGTAGTTACGTCAGCGAGCGTTGGGTAAAATCGATTAACCAATGCTCTGATACCAAATGTGACGACCGCCCATGACCCCTGCACTGAATCAAGAGATAGTGCGCTGTAAAGTGTGCCAGGCGACCATGGACGATTGTCAGGGTAGATTAAAACAACAGAATCTATCGTATTACTCACAGCGCATGGACAACATACAATAGAACATATGTATAGTGAAGCTTTACAGAACAAAATGACATCATATAAAACTTCATAATAGTTGAATACAAGCATCCAAATAGCCAATACATCAAGCCTCACTACATAACACTCAGAGAATACAAAACAGCGGAACACCCAGTACATATAATAAGAAGATAATATGCAACCCTCCAGCTCGTCTTCGATATCAGCATCGTGAGAAGAGAACAGCACCTGTCACCTGCTACCTAGTCTGCCCGTCCCAAAAATGGACGAACAGCCCAAGGCAATAAGAATTAAAACATAAAGCCTTGAGTCAGACAACAGTCTTAGTGAGCAGTAAATTAACTAACAACATACCAAAAGAGCATAAAGGAAAAGGAATAGGAATACAACCCTCCCACTCCACCTCTTTCTACAGTGATAGCCCCCAGACACACACTAAGCAGAAGCAACACAGCAGAGCATACAATTTAAAGTAAAGTAATAATCATTCGAGTCAAGGGCGATGTTTTCCAAGTACCAAGGCCTAAATCAGATAAGCACCCAGAAAATACCGCTCTTGAGCCCGAATGACGATACAACCAAACATCCATGACTCTGGCTATCACTGTTATCATTGCCTCGATATCACCGTTAATTGAATGACCGGCACATTCTTTCAGCCGTCCGTCAAGGGCTAATGGAAACCCCGGTTCTAGACAAAACTCCGCACGTCGTCGCAGCCCCTGCCAAGGATTTTCGCAACTACCCAGGGTACTCGACCATCAATTCATTGTCGTTGGGATTTTCGCAACTGCCCAAACGTACCCTTGCTTTGAGTCTGCTAGAACCTTCAACAACGATGCTATCCAAGCCTCCTAGTCATCCTCCTCGACGACTATTTCCGTACTAGCTCAAGCGCCTCTCAAGCATCCATTACCCTTAACTCGAATCATATCACCGAGTTACCAACGTGCTTGGAATGATCCCGTCTGGATTAGACCAAGTCTTCATCACATGATGCTTCGCTTCATCACATCCTCACAAAGCCTCATCTCAACATTATATCATCAAATCTATGCATAAGAGCTTCATCATCCCGCTACCTATGCCACGAGCAGCTTTCCCAATTCAAGAGCCTTTCCCTTAGCTTTTGAATCGTCTTCGACCACCTTGTCTAAAACCAATCAACAATCATCTAATTCACAGCAATCAATCATGTCAAACATCAATCCAAGTAACCAAGCATTCAAATATAAGCAAAATGGACAATTATAACAATAATGGCAATTTCGTAATTAAGGAGTTGAAAGTCTAACAAGCATGAAAACATGAGAATTATCTCTACAACTTGATGAATGAACTTGCATAGGTTAATCACATACAAAAATGGTTGTAAAATCATCATGAACAATGGATCTACACTTAGGTTTTCAAAAATGCATAGAAATCACTATTTTAACACCAAATCAAGCCAACAATCCGATCTACTCCTTTGGATCCGTGTGAGAGATAATCACCACTCACCAAATCACCTAAACAACCTCAAATCAATACGCTTTAGATCTGGACAGCGAAGGATCAAGCTTGATCTATCACGAATCCGCTTCAAACGAAGAAATCTCTCTTGAAAAGATGAAGATCTTCAATCTATGCTCTTGAATCTTCAATCTTGATCTTCGATTTGGATGGATGGAAGCACTAGATTAGAGTGGAGAAAAGAAGTGAAGAAGTGTAGAAGTCGAGCTCTCAAAATGGCAGCACTTCGTCGCTTCGAAATCCGAATCCCAAAAATGAAGCCAACCCCCTTCTATTTATAGCTGAAAACTGCCCCTAGGTCGCTCATCTCCATAGGTCGTCCACGACCTAACTGCTACGACCTACGACCTATAACCCTCCGACCTAAAGCTTTGCCAACCTACGACTTAACAGAACGCGCATCCAAGCACTCAGCGACCTACGACCTAACTAACCTGCGACCTACCACAGACCGCTTCTTCGCGACCTAACAAAGCTCTCCATCCTACGACCTAACGAGGACATCTGCGACCTAACAACTCAGGCGCTTCAACGACTTAAAGGCTTACAACTTATAACCTCAGCGACCTAACACCAACATAGCGCATCAGCGACCTAACACTCACGCGCCTTAACAACTCAGCGACTTACCAGTGTTACGACCTAACACTTAGACCCACGCGACCTAACACTTAAACTATCCTAGCGACCTACCAACCCATGCGACCTAACAACTTATGCGACCTAACTCCTTAGGTCGCCTAACGACCTAACTACGCTAACAAGCTATCCACTAGGTCGCAACATACTGGGTTGTTAACTCGCTAACCCTTAGGTCGCGAACTATTATAGGTCGCTCCCTGCTGATCCCCTAGCTTACTTAGGTCGTTGCCCCTATAAGTCGTCTACGACTTAAATGTTATCAACTCCTAGGTCGCTCAACCAACCTAAACTGCCATACGACCTAACCACTTCGCGACTTATCACTTGAACGACTTAACACTTAGGTGCGACTCAAGACAGTGCGACCTACCACTTAATCTGGCTACAACCTAACTCTTAACTCGCCTATCCCCTTAGGTCGCAGACCTTCTCTAAGTCGCTCACGACTTATCTCCTAAGTCGCCAACAACATTTAACTAACCTCTAGGTCGCGTACGACCTAGGACTTAGGCAAATTTCAACCAAAATCTGAAACAACTAGAAAATGCTGAAAATCCCAGATTTTGACAAACTTTTCGATCCGTAAAATACGGGTCGTTACATGTGTCATCAGCAAAAAAAATTTCATTGCATTTTACATTTCTGAATTTCAGTGTTACATCTTTTGCTTTTCACTGTTTTTGCATACATCTGTGCTACAATACATTTGAAACTTGTATTACATTAGTGTTACTCCTTCACCATCTCACAAATTTGCCATCTCAGTTCTGCAACCACATCAGAAGCTACTGCCAACCATCAAACTATACTTCAGCTTCCAAACTATCACAGCCTTACAATCAATTCACTTCAAACTTCATTGCTCCTACATCAACAACCACCTGTTACACTGCCCCAACCACACTGCTGCAACCATTCCTCCATCATCCACCACTTCCACCATCCTCATATCAGTGCACAACAACCAAACTCCATAGACTTCAACACTGACTGTTGTGTTGCATACAAACACCAACTCCTACATATAAACCCATCAACAGCCTGGTTGCTACCCAATTCGAAGACAAATAGCAACCCCAAGCCATCAACCACTACGCAACTACTTCAACTAGCCACTGCATATCCAACTTCTCAACCTTAATCATCACTTATGTATCACCTTCAAACTTCTGCCTTGACATCCACCATCAAATTGCACTGTCATTCCATATTTTGCTACAAACAACTGCACTTCAGTTCATCACTACTGTCACTACCATTTGCCTACTAAACCATCACAACTTCTTACAATATATGTCCACCGACCACCACCACGACAAACAAACAGCAACTTCAACATTCACATACTGACCATCAATTTTATCTACAGAATCACGGCAACTTCACTTACTGACCAACAAAACAACTTGCTGCTCCTCAACAAATCAAGTGCAACCACCATCATCGCGACCTGATTCACCCCTTGCCTCAAATTACAGCAGCAAGCACCCTCCTTGTCTCCTGAACCATTCTATCACTACTAAACCACATCTACCATACAACAGTTACAAGCTACCATACAACCCATTCCTAATTCCTGCCTTCGCCTTTTCAATCGACAACCCCTCCAAACCCGTCACTGCAATCCACCCCAATTTCCAACCACTCGACCATCCACCAACCACGTTCAACCGCGACCATCTGCCTGTTCTTCCCCTGCTATCCAATTGTTGCAGCGTAAACCATTCAACAGCATCAACCCCGCCTTAGACCACAGCAGCGAATTCACTTCCCAATCAAACTGTTGACCATCATCGCGCCTTCCTCTGCCAAATTACTTCAAACCACAATCACGAACCGAAGACAACTGCAACTTCAACTCCAAACGACCTCGCAAACAACCACAACCCTCACCTGAAATCGAGAATCGGAATACGTGCCAATCACAGTCGAATCCTCAACCACGAGCTAATTGTCAATCGCCTGAAAACCCAAATTGTACTCGACGCCGACGCTTCCCCAATCGCCGACCTCTACCAATTCGACAATCGACAACCGAACTTACAACCAATCGCCTTCTTGTTGCCTTGACTCGCGACACCCAACCACAAATCGGCGAAACTTTGAAAACCACCAATCGCTTCACAACTGCAAACACCTATAATCGAACTCCACCCCGCAACCCAAATCCATTTTCCTCACCATCGCCTTTCGACCAGCCTCAACCCAAAAAAAAATCGCGTCCTTGCCAATTGCCTCAAGACCGAGCATATCTGCACGAATCCAAAACCACCACAAATTGATTAGATTTAGTTTTGGAATTTTCCAAATTCAAATTGAGGCAAGCAGTTGATTTTCGGTGGATTTTGATTTTTTATTTGTTGTTTTGCTTGTTCAATTTGTTTGGAACAGAGAAAGTGAGATTTTGAGCTACTTAGTTGATTTTGAGTTTGTTTTTTAAATATCATTAGTTTGGGCCGGGGTAAACGTTGTTGGGCTGAGTGTCCTTGTTTTTTTTCTTTTGTTTTCTTGTTTAAATTTTTTTAATGTAAAACTTCACTTTTAAATTTTGTTTCCTTTTCAAAAAAAAAACATAGAGTCTCTCCCTAAAAAAAAGTTTTTTTAGTTTCGTTTGTTTTATTTCTTAATAAAAAAAACCCAAGTGTTTCATTTTTATTTATTTTACTTCTTCCTTGAAAAAAACAAAAAAAGCAACAAACAAGTTAGATTTAATGTTGTTTTCTTTTGTATAGTTTCATTCATTTTGTTTTAGGTTCATTGTTGTTCTGTTTTCATTTTTCTTAGTTTCTTCTTTGATATATATATATATAATCTGTGTATATATCTTTTTTTAATCTTTCAGGTTGCAAAAACAGAAGGAGAAGGATTGCGCTGCTAAGCTTGCCAAAAAAATAACTGCTCCGCTTGCTTATAAATTTTTTTGCTTTTAACCCTTATCTATTGTTTTTATTTATCTTGCATTGTTGTTTGCTTGCATTTAAAAAAAATTATTCAAAAATAAAAACAAAAATCATTTGTAGTTGCATTGTTAATACATGTTTATTTTCTGCTTTGCATTTCATCCTAGATTTTGATTAATAAAAACAATTAGACATCAATAACACTTAATTGTATATTGACAATTTGTCCTCTTTCGACAATTTAATTTCTTGGTGTCTAGGCTACGGCAGAGCAATAATCAGTTATAAATATTACGGTGATTCGTAAATATTATACTGAATTGTTTCTCTGAAGGTACTTAAACCTTCGGCTGCATTGCTACGGTGATTCGTGGTGCACCGATAACTCCTGCCCGTTACCTGGCTGAGAACTATCTTGTTGATTGAAGACAAAGTGTGATTATACAATTTTGGGTTAACTTAGGATAAATCATTTGTAATTAACCACTACATTCATTTAATTGCATTAGTTCATGCATATTTATAAAAAAATCAAAATCCAAAACTAAAAAAAATTGTAAATATTCCTCTTCTTTTTCTTTGAAAATTTTAAATCCTTTTCCTTTAAAATTTCAAAAATCCAAAAAAAAATTAGAAAAAAAAAACAATTTAAACCTTCTCAAAAACAAAGAAAAAATTTGAAAAACTAAAAAAACAAAACAAAAATCAATTTCCCTTTTGAAAAATAAATTCTATTTGTAAATATTTTTCCTTTACAAAAAAAAAACCAAAAACATTCTTGAAAATGTCCGAGTTTCCCCACTTACGTGAATTTTACAATAGTTGTGAAAATCAATATAATCCATATGATTTCACTCCAAATTCGTATGGATATTTTAACAACAACTATTGCTTAAATGATTCAAATGTTGAACCATAAAATTTTCAAAACGATGACCAACCCTTAAGTCTTGAAAAGAGCATTTCGTCTTTACTTGAAATCTCTACACAACAAAATCAAATGATAAATGATTTGTGTAATTCTTATTTGTGTAATAATTCGAGTCAAGGATTTCAAAATTTTAATTCAATTCACAATTCAAACGATTTCGAGTATAACCCATGCCAATTCAATTTTGAACTCCAAAATGAATTTCAAAATCAAAACGAAAATGTGATCCACTTTTCAAATAATTTTGGCAATGGAAATAATCTCGACCACGATACGAGTGAAAATTATTGTTCTCAACAAATCGAAATCGAAAATTCTTAAGTCAATAATCATAAGTTTGATTTTGTTGAACAAATGAACAAAATTTACGATAATCACACGGATTCGTTGTTTGAAACATATATGAAACAACGTGAAAAACAAAATCAAATCTCAATGTGTGACGAGTCAAGTAATAATCCATCTTTTACCATAATTGACGATTTTCAAATAACAACTTTTGAAATTGAAAATAACAATCTTAATGAAGTTGTTGAAAACACGGTAATTGAGTTGGATTTCAATTCTTTTGAGGGTGAGAAACTCGATTTAAATTTCGATCTTCCTTTTTATGAAAATTTGAACACAACAACTTTGGATTTTGAAATGGAGATATGCGATGAAGTTGTTGATAATCCAACGAAGGAAGATGAATTTAACGAACACGAGTTTTATGGACTTTTCAAAAATGAGTCATTAAATTCCGATGGGGAAGATTTCGATCGCCATTTTGACTTTGAAATCGATAATTTGGAAGAAGTTTTCAATGATAAACATGAATTTCAATTTGGTGAAAATAAATGTGAATTTCGATCAATTGTTTTATCAACCCCAAAAATCATTGAAAACAAAACAACTCGTTCAATTTTTAATAAAACAACATTTGTTTTTCCAAATCAACGTTCAACTTCAACATCTTTTACGGTTTGGTTTTTCAAGCTTAAGCCGTGTCTCGTATACTTAACGAGGCAAATGAATCGGTTTTTGGAAGACCGTTTTATTTACGCTTTGACGATATACTTTCTGATCTCGTGTAAATACCATTAATTTTCATTTAAATAAAGGTCATGTTTTCATTTTTATTTTTCTCCTTCAACTTGGATTGACTGTGGGAACACAGTCAAAATCAAGTGTGGGGGGGAGACTCGTCTTCAATTTTTAATTTTCATGGTTTTTTTTGCTTTTCCTTTTTTATAAAAAAAAACTCAAAAAAAAATTTAAAATTTAAAAAATCCCAAAGACAAATTTTCTTTTGATTTATTTTTAAAGAAGCAGTAGGATAGATATATGGTTTTGGTTTATTAAACTGAAATATTTGAAATTTAATTTGTCTTAACAAAAACAAAAATGAAGTTTGATTACAAATAAAAATGGTTTAACTAGTATATAGGAAGATTCGTACGTGATAATTATGAAATATATCCTAATTGAAAATCTTTGTTTTAAAAAGTGGTTGATTTAAAAGTAAAGGATATAACATTTTTTTGTCTTCTAAGTTAAATGATGCTAAGATGATTTTGCGAAACTCTCTCCCTAAAAAAAAAATCTTGTATATATGTATATATTTTCTTAATAAACACCTAGAGTCATGTGTTCACACTCGTGTGTTCACTCGCCATATTCTGTACCCTTCTCATGTAAGCTCGAAAGGCAGTGCATGATCGGTATATCTGGCCTCAGTTTATCCGAGTTAGGTGTGTATATAAAATTATTTTACTAATAACGCTTACAGTCAATACGTGTTCACACTTGTGTGTTCACTAGCCACGCTCTGTATTCCCCTCACATCAGTCCGCAAGGCAGTGCATGGGTAATATATCTGGCCTCAGTTTATCTGAGTTAGGCATATGTAAATATTGCTAATATCAACAAAAATTTTCAAAAGAAAAAAAATGGAGAGAGTAATCAATTGAAATCCAAGCGCTATTTTAACTTATTCGATTTGACTTGTTATTGAAAAGAAATAAAATTACCACTTTGATAAACTTTGATAATCAACTAAGGATCCATTTTATAATTACACTTTGTTATACCCCGAAACAACAAGTTAAACTATAGTCTATTTGATTATGATAACTTAATTTTTGTTGAAAATTTTGATGAGTAAATGACTTAAATTTCAAGATAATAACCAAACCTATATTTAACTTATTCGTGTTAATTTAAAAGTAAATCCTTCATTGTAAATATTTTCAAAAACTCGCATTCATCTCTTTGTAAATAAATCTTGCATTTTGTAAATATTTTCATCCTGCATTTGGATTTTGTGGGTAGTATCCGTTGGAAACCCTCACGAGACAACACTCATCCTACTGGGGACACCTTGATGTTTAACGGCTTGTTGCATATGCTCAATGCAATGGTGCTCCCTACGAAAATGGATTTATCTTAGTTTTTTCCCTTTATTCGAGGATGAATAAAAAGATAAGTATGGGGGTATTTGATGTGCACGTAAATGTGTATATTTTTACCACCATATTTAATCTATTTAATTTAAATAAAAGATCATATCGGGCATTTTAACCTGTTTAAACCAAAATTCATATTATTTTCAAATCGTCACATATTCATCTTCATTCAAGGGCAAAATGGTCATTTTTGTGCATATATTAATTTGAGAAAATTTAATTGGAAATTTCTATATTATTTTATAGGAATTTGGCTTCATATACAAGTGGTTTCATGAAGATGTATGCATGCACAAGAGTGAAGATAAAGAAATGAAGATGGAAATAATTCAAAGGCATGATAATGGAGGACCCCACCTACCCACATACTTTCATGTACAAATTAGAGGCTAATGCACGTGCTAATAGAGTTTAAAAGCTTCATGCACATCTAAATGAGGATTATTTGAAGCTAATGATTACTTGGCCTCCACACTTTCTAAGAAGTATTTTGGGCATTCTCCAAAAATATGAAATAGGGTTTAACACATGTATAAAATCCCCTTATGTTTCATGTAACCCTCTTCTTCCTTAGTCTCTCTTTAGTTTAGTTTAGGCTCAAAAATAAATCAAGTTCTCTTCTTTCTTTTCATGGCTACTTAGCCATTTCTTTTATGTAATCTTTTCTTTTTGCAATTTTCAATACATGCTCTTTTCTTCTTTTGTTTATTTCCTTTCATATTAGTAGTGTAGATTTGTTTATTTATGCAAGTAGTGTAGATTTTCTTTTATGCAATTAGAATAGTTTCTTTTCCATACCATTAGCTTTCATTTTCCTTTCCTTTTGCTTTCATGTTGCTAGCTACGTTTGTTTATCAAATGACAAATATGAGAGGCTAAACCCCTTCAATTTAGGGGTAATGAAGTTCTCTAATTATGTAGCTTCAACTAGTTGTTAATTCATGCTCTCTTTCTGTGCTTAATGAAGAATGATTGAAGTGGTTTAATTGTTGTTTTTGCCTTGAATTTGATAGCCTATATTGTTGACACCAAATAGGCTATGCTTAAACAATCACTAACACTAATTGTCTCTTCATCAAAATATGATTATGTCAAAAGAAAGTGATTTGAAATTAAAATTTGATGGTCTATATTTCTAATCAATAGTTAATAGGCCGTACTTAAAATAGATTTCATTTTCATTTTCATTGTCAAGTTTCATGAAAGTTAGTAAGTGATTTAGGGGGTGTGTTATAGTTTGATGGCTTATGTTGGCTAATCAATAGCACAAATATGCCATACTTATGATAAGCACATCAATTAAAGCACTAATGACCATAAAAAAGAGATCATGATTTCATACGTGTTGAAGTACATGATCTAGAGAGTGGATTTATTCTCTAAATTGTCACTTAACTCTTATATTTGCTTCTCTTTTCTTTTAGTTAGTTAGTTAATTCTCTAATTCTCTAGCTTAACTTTCACTCGACTTTGGTTTAATTTGATTGAATAGATTTTTAAAATCATCAATTCCTTGCGGATCGACCCGTATTCGCCATGTACTATAAGTGTATGTCGTGCGCTTGCGGTAAATTTTTATTTCGAAATTTTTCGACGGTTTTCTAACTCGATAGAAATTCCGTCGATTAATAATTATTCTAATACAACTTTTATATTAGACATGTCTACTATAACCTTTATAGTATATACTATAACCTTTATAGTAATACCTGTATATCCTATATATACATGCTATAACCTTTACAGTATAACACATATATCTTATATATGTGTATTTTTATTTAATTAATTAACCTTTAATTAGTTAATTAATTTAACCTTTAATTTATTAATTTAATTAAAAAAATTTAATTAAATTATATTAATTTCGAAAATTTATCTTATATACATACATGTATACTTATGTTATCCAAAATACTGTAAAATAACATAACATATATCAATATATATATAATATATGCATATAAGTATTAATTTAATTTTACTACTCTTACTAATAAATTTTAAAATTTGAAATTAGTATTTAAATATTTTCGAACATTTTGAAATTTTCTTTACCATTTTAAACAATTTGAAAATTTATGTTATATTATAATCTTTTATAATATACATGTTCTTCTAATTTAATTTTTAAATTTAAAATCTTGTTTTAATTTTCAAAACTATTTTGAAAAGTAGCCCAAGGCATAATTCAAATTAGGCGTTTTATATTAGGGGCAACCTTTGGCTCACTTCACCATTCAGGCTAGGTCGGTAACTTGGTAAGATAGGGTATTTCATTAACTAATTTCAATCCTAGATATTACCATTCTAGACACCATACAAAGTAGGCAAGCTTAATTAGTTAGCTCTAATATGACTAATTTAGACTGTGCGGGCTATTGGGGTCCGATTCTATTACTGGAACTGGGCCAGCCCACATCGGAGTTATAGGGCAAATTTATAAAAGAAAATCAATTTTAGATCTATTGGACCTATGAAGTTTAAAGATATTTTAGATCCAATCCAAAAGGCGCTTTAAATAAAATACTTTATTTTATTTTATCAGTTTGAAAGAGTTTGAATTTGATATGAAATTAAATGAATAAGTGTATCAAATTGACCCATGTATGCAGCAATTATTCATTAAAATTAATTTTAAGAAGGAAACTTTGTGTTTCCTTCTCTAATATATAACAACCCTGTTGTTAATTACCTAATTAATTAAATTTAATTGGGGATAATTAATCCTAATTTATGGTTTGTAAAATTAAATTGTGAAATTAAATCTAGTTTTGAGATTTATTGATTTAATTTATTTAAGAAATGAGTTTCATTTCTTAAAGAAGATTTCAATTCAAATTTGAAATATCATTAAATCAATTATTTAATTTTGGTATTTAGAGTAAAATGTTCATATTGAGATCCATTGTTTAAAATGAGAAGTTGCAATTAATAGTTTATTTATTTTATTAAAAATAATGAAAATAACTTTTATTTTCAAAAGTTACATTTAATTTATAAGATATCTCAATATTAATAGAAATAAGGATTTTCAACTTGTTGTTAGGTTTTGGTAAATTAGAGAAATCAGTTTGTGAATTTTTTAAAAACATTAATCAAGTGAATTTAGTGTTTTAAAAGAGAAATAAAAATAAGAATTTAGCAACACTTCTCTTAGGAATTAGATTAACAACACTTATTCTTATTGGGTTGCAAGTTAAAAGCCTAAACCTAAATCTAAACAAACATAAGGAGCCCTACTCTCCATCTCCACTCTATCTCATTCCTAAATCATGTACATTTTTATTTCACAAAACAAAAGTCAGTAGAAGCAATCCCTAGTTCATATTTTGAAAATTTCTAGAAATCAAGGAAAATTCAATAAATCAAATGGAAGCTAGGTAATTGATCCTTTTCTGCAGCTATATCTTCTTATCTCATAAATTTAGAATTTTGATCATCTCTTAATTTCTGAAAGTATTGACTAGAAGAGGAAATTAGGTGTTTTGGAGAACGGGATGATTAGCATAGCATATTTGAGAAGGTAGTTGCAATCTCTAGTGAAAGGTGAGTTAATTCTCACATACCTATCTCTAAAATACTTATTGTTTACTCTTGATTGCTTGATGGATGATTGTGAATTGAAATTTGATATATGAATGGTCGCCCATGTGATTGACACCCTAATTATTTATCTCTATAAATTGTAATTACTGAAAATCAATTTCCCCCTTCTTATAATGTTTACTTGCTTTGTTCAAGTTTTGGTCCAAATACATGTGTGCTTTTGAGTCTATATTGCAATCTTATGATGTCGGAAAGCAGAGAGATCGCGCCGGAGTTTGGGTTGGCCATCGGTTGGTGAAAACAAATGCATGGAACTTAAGTTCCATACATCGCACCGGTGGACTGGTCGGAGGCAACCGGTCCATCGGTCGAGCACCTGTAACGTAAGTTCCAGGTGTTTTTTGCTCCACCAATGCACCGATTCAATGCCGTTCATTCCTTGTTTGTTAATGAATTTTTCTAGGTGTTTTGCTTCTGATTTCCTATGTTTTGCTCCTCCGATTGGGTGATTCTTGTTTCAATGATTTGGAAGTTGTTCGTATATAAATTTAGTTAATATATGTATTACTAGTAGAAATGGTTCTATGGATATAAAAGTATGGTTTTGGAAATGTAAACACACACTGTTTCTATATAAAGGATTATATATATGTGGCTTTGAAATATATTTTGACAAATTAAAGTTCTATTATAGGATTTTGGAACAACTATGTATATAAAAATATGTTATGCCCTCTAATTGGATTTATGGTGTATATTTTGTCAACCGGCAAATAAATATATGTAGTTAAATAATAAAAGTGATTAGGGATTTTAAAACATGAAGTTCGAAAGTAATAAATAAATAAACTGTTTCAAAATAATTTGATATATGATTATAAGTTTATTACTTACTTTAAAGACTTAAACTCTTTTTGGATTCTATGTTGCTTAGCCTTTGGCTATTTATATGTCATTTTGAGCATTTTGTGTGATTTTCGGGTTTATTGTTCTTGAAATTTGCTTTAATTTGCATGAGAAATTTAATTAAATGATTTAGCAATACAACTAGTATGGAACATTTGTATTACTTTATCGATTAATTATTGGACTTGTTCACTTGAATATTATAGTCGAGTGAGATTCAGAATCTTTTAGTAAATATTGGAATATCGCAAAGGGGCTATGGGACATTGGACAATATTCATTTAGTTACTAATCGAGAGTAAATGACACTTTTGAGGGGAGGTGTTAGCGACCAAGTCCAAATTGCTGAGCGACCGAGACTGAACAGATTTGGGGAGGTGTTAACGACTTGGTCCGAATTTCTGGGAGTACAGTGATTAACTACCGGGACCGAACTATTCTGTGGAGGTGCTAGCAACCAAGTCCGAATTATTGGGAGTACGGTGATTAGTAACCAAGACTGAACTGTTTTGTGGTGGTATCAGCAATCCCAGTTCGAACTGCTAGGAGTATGGTGATTAGCGATGAGAATCAAACTGCTTTTGGAAGGTACCTTTGGGTTTTGAATTTTGATTGGAAATTTATGAGATTTCACCATCTTTCCTATTTCCGCCCATGATAGGCAGATATTTAGGTATTTAATTTGGGAATTATATTTGTTTGAGATTTGGTGGTTTCTATTGGTGTCTTCGAGAAATTGTGCCAATTATGGATTTATTGATTTAAACATTGAGATTTAGGGATTTGCTTTGGGTTTTTCACCATAATTCAGTTTTGCCTATGAAGGGCTATATTAGTGTTATATGGTCTGGTGAAATTTAAGAAGTATTATCATTTACTTCCTTGTGGCTATTTCTAGTTATTGAGATCATGCCTTATAAGTTGTTATTATAATACTAGAACTTGTTTAGTTTGATATACTATACGGTTTCCATACCTTCATTGTTTATGCATGCTTATTACATGTTCTCACCCTTTTGGATATTTAGTGATAGTCTGACCCGGGTGTTATTTTAATGCTCAGGTCAGACCGTGACTTGACGGGTACAGGGACTTAGTAGCCTTGGATGTGAGCTAACTTAAGGAGTTTTATTGGATGTTATTTATATTTATGATGTACCATTGGAGTCTAGGTTATATATTAGTTCTATGCTTGTATATGTTGTAGACTTTTGATGTTGTGTATATTTGAGATCTGTTAGTGTTTAAAAATATATATGAGTATAATTGTGAGTCTAATATTTACTTTTGTAGACTCATACTTTTGAGAGATATTGTTGTATATTATTATTTCCATTGCGACGTTTGATTCTGTGTTGTATATTATGTTATGTATTGTTTTGAATTATATTAAACCTTTATAATATAGTTTTCGGCCTAGATCGGATATGTCGAATTACCATTTGTAAGAAAAGGAAGAAAAATATAGTAACACTATTCGACGTATTTGATACTAGTCCTAAGAAATTTTGCAGATGGTCGCTCATAACCAGCCTTATGCTCTGTATCAATCGACAATATTTATTTTAATATTCTTAGGTAATATGGGTACAAAAGTGGGGCGTTACATAACACCTATGCAATTAATTAAGGGAACAAGCAGCATCAACTGGAGAGAGAGAAACCTTTCATTTCTCTCTCTTTGATTAAATTGGTAGTTTGTTAAATAAACATGTTAGCATTTCAATTAAATGTTTTTAGGAATGCATCAACATACATTCAAATATATGACAACGTAAATGAACTAATATAAAAATATGTGTTCATAAAAGTAAAATTATACTAAGTGCATAAAAAAAAGTTAATCTACTAACATGAAAGGAAAAGAGCATGTAAATAATAATGAGCAAGAAAGTAAAATAAGAATAAAGAAGAAATAAGAAAAAGAGGCTTAGGAAGCCATTTTATTTCATATAATTTTGAGGCTTACAACTTGCATAATCTGATAAGAGATAAAAGCTTCATTATATGAACATAAGAGGGGTATTTATACAAACCTAAAACCCTAATCCATATTTTTGGGAGCTACCCAAATTGCCCTTTGGGAAATTTAACCTCCAAGTAATCATTAGCATGAGCATAATCCTCCATTTAAATGTGCATGTAGCATTAATCCCCACTAACATGTGCATTAGCTCCTAATTGAAGTTCATGGTTAGTGGGTAGGTGGGGTCCTCCATGATGCATGAATTAATTTATTTCTTCATTCCTTTGTTCTTCCATCCTTGTGCATGCATACATATATGAAAGCTCTTTCCATTTTCCATCCAAATTTCTACAAATTAAAATTAAAATGTGCAAGTAAATTTTTCTCAAATTAAATACATGCACAAAATTACCATTTTACCCCAAAGTTGATGCATGAATGATGACTTGAAAGAATTTTTGAAATTTGGTTTTAAACATGTAAAAACACCCAATTATGACATTTATTTAAAATAAAAGTAGATTAAATATGGATGTAAAAATATGCACATTTACGTGCACATCACTAGTGGAGTGATAATTTGGCTGAATTCATCGCTTACAGGTCTTTTCGGTAAAATCAAATTTCATAAACACTTAAGCGGTACCTTTTAGTGATAACTATTTACACCAATGCTATTCGTCAAAACTATATTACTTTGGACTTATGGAATTTGGTAATGGTCAAAATTCCAATATCGTCCATATTCAACATTATAGTTCAAACACAAAGTCCATAGTCAATAATAACAATTATTATTAACTGAAATACTCTAGCCAAAGACTTTGACTTTGAGTTGACTTAAGTTGACCATGATACTAACCTCATATAATTGAGGAGATGAATCCTCTCTTGAATAGTGTTTCACTTCCAATGCTTCCACTCGACCCAAATATAGTCCTTCGATGGACGAACTGCCACGATTTAACATTAATCAAAGCGGAGTTTCCACATTGAAGATCAATAGTATTCTCAAGTTGGGAGAACTGTGTACATTGGTCACATCGATATTTTCTATCTGACCTTAGTTATATTAACCAATAGAAAATTATCGAGTGAGTCATTCCATAATTATTCACTAACTATTAGTACGTAACCCCTTGGTGTCCCCACCAACCATGAGTAATACACCATCGAACATTTGGAGAGCGTTACGTCCTCAATGAATATATCAATATCCAGTCTCCATACATCTCGACTAGGAATATATAAAATGGTATATTTATTTTCATCATGATAAAATACTCATGATTACAACACTTTGTAACTATTATCACAAAACATACCATTTATGTATTTTCTATTAAATATGATTTTACTTAAATTAATTAATATATAACACACTATATCAAGTATATAATAGGAAGAAAACACCTTTTATTTCGAAAAAGATTGGTTATCGAGTTAGATATATGCAACAAGTTACATAATTGTCCCTAGGACATACCCCTGACTCTATCACAAAGTCATACCAAGCGATAATTTTGTGAGTTATTCCGATTTAACTTGATCACGTTGAATACGAATCTACTACGATGATTTAATAATTGAAATTTATGATGTTATTTTTATTAACATTGCATATTATATTTCAACTGCATTAGTCTTGCTCATGAAGACTCATTTGCGGTTGATGGACCAGATCCCTTCTGGTACAACTATCAAAATCATATTTTGACACTATACTTGGAATCGACTTCAAATTTGCAAGTCCTACCATATCATAGAGTCAATACTCTTAATGTTAATTGGCAACTAAGGATTATCTACTCTCGATAATGAAAAGAAACTCATATAGATTATCTAATGTGTTGTACAGTAAATTTCTACTCTCTAACGTGTCTCTTCAATATAGATTATCTACCGAGGATTATCCACTCCAAAGGAACTTATTGGAGAATGGATTCCATATAATGATAGGTAAGAGACTACCTTCCGTATAGTACATTTCTAGAGAAATGTACTGAGGACACACTAACAGTCCTCTACGTCTAAAAAGACCGGCCTACCCCTTTCCGGTGACCAACACAATGGTCCTGGATAGTACCGAATATGATATCACCTCGGTCGTTCCCAACCTATCTGAGATGTCTCATAGCATACACAACAAACCCAATATATAGAGGGTAATCTCGAAAGGTGATGATCATACCCTAATGGGTGCGACCCACATAGCCTTACATCATACCCTATTTCAGCCATTTGCGGGTGTGAAGCCTGAGGTAACATATTACCTTTTACAAAAAAATTCACTTTGAATGCAACATTGCCATTTCTAATAACACACTATTGATTTCCACAAAAGTACAACAACTGAGCTTGTACGTCTCAGAGAAGAGTGTTAAGTATAAGAGGGGTTACCTCCTACACCACCAAACAGATGTACGTTTGTAAAAATCAATTTATGTGGTCTTAGAAATGCAATGTCAGACACTCGTCCATACAAGTTGTCCAAGAACAGGACAAATCGAAGGCACTTCTCCTACTACATCCTGTTTGGGAAACACCCCTAGGATTAGTAGCGAGTAGTCCTTGCATCAAAGATTTCAAATTGAAGGAACCACTGCCACCATATATATGATAAGGGAATTACCCCAGAGGTTAGCGGCAAGCAGCCCTTCATTACGAAGATCTCCATCTTCAAAATCATTGTCTTCAACATGTTTTCACTTTGGAATGTATATTGGTTCGAAGTGGTTTTCAGATAGGAATCACCCAAATTCGACCCTGGTTTCTCCGAACCAATTATCAATAAAAGATGTCAAGTATGTGGGTGATTATTATTTAATTAATTAATAACTTTTATCCAAGTAAAATATCTCTTTAGAGATATACATCTTTAAATCATATTCTGTTTTAGTATATATATAGGATAATTTAACCTCATTCATAAAATTATTTGGTTAATTAAAAGCCCTTTTTAACTGTGGAAATACCAGAACATTTCATCTTTAATTACCTAGGAAAAGTATAATTCAAATCCTAATGAAGATTTCACATTTCCAAAACATATCTTTAATGGGTCAAAAAAAATGTTATTTAAGACATCGTTTACTGTAAACCCAAACCAGTTAGTATTCAGTAATAAAGATCCATAGAAATTATACTAATTATACTTTAATACTAATTTCCGTATTCAACCTATACTATTCGTCGAATAACGGTGAAATCATCTTTTAAATTTCACACGGATAGTATGAGTCCCTCCTTGGAATTTAATACAGAGTTTAACCGATATATTTCATATACCACCAAAATCTTATTATTCTAAAATCTTGTTTAACTTTTGGAAATCTCTAAATCTCATTTTATCTTAGGAAAATGTGGTCCAAGTAAATCAAATTTACTATCCTCTCCGTTGGGCTAGTCCAAATAGCTAGAGCTGAACCCAGACACTGGTTGTCCAAGCTCGGGTCTAAAGATTATCTCTCTATCACCCATAAGACGATCAAGATATTTGATTAACTCTAAACTCTTTTATACAATCTTCTAAAGATGATTTTCATTTACTTAACCTAATTCCAAATATTGTTTAAAACAACTTTCCTTTAACCATTTATTTAAAGCTCCTTTAAAATAATTATAAAACTTCCAAATCATCTTCAAAATACTCAATTATTCATTTGAAAATATTACTAAAAAGATTGGGAAAGAATAATTAAGTTAAAACCATAATTTGCAAAAGTTACCGAAACCGCTGCAAAAACTACTACAGATAGTATTTTTAAAGCTTTTTCTTTCAAAACAATAATTTCATTTCATATATTTCCATTTTTATAACTAAAATCCCTTTTAAAACATTTTAACATATTTATAAAATTTATTTCATATTTTTAAAGATTTAAAAATATCAATTTTAAAGCATTTACCACTTTGGTTCCCAATACTGCCTAACCGCGATATTTTTAAAAACTTGATTTGGATATAACTCAAATTCTTTTCAATAAAATCTCGATTTTTCTTCTTCATTTGAAAGCTATAGTTATAAGAGTTCAAAAAATTCTTTCTTCGAATAATTCCGAGCTATATTCCATTCTACACATTGATTTAACTTTTACGGCATGAACTACCGTTACGCGACACGCCTATTTTGACTCGATTTTCAAATCTTTTCCAAGCTTTACCGAAATGAGTTTTAATTTTATAAAACATTTATAAACTATTTTAAACCATTTTTATTTATTTTTAAAGAGGTTAACAATGCCATATATGCCATTGTATTTATACAGGAAAGTGATTCCTTTGTGTATTTTACCATGAATCTTTTCCACATCAAGCGAGCATATAATCAACCAATCATCATTCAAACATATGAAACAACCATATAAGCAATCATTTTAGAATATGATCAAGGGTATAACTTTAAGTAGTTAATGTCTATTATTACCACTAATAGCAAGTAAAATTTAAGTGATTAATAAGAAATATTAATAAATGATTATCAGTGATTCAAAGTGAGATTAACTCACTTTTACCAAACCAAACTTTATCCTCTTCCTACCAACATTCAAGCACATATCACCACACTTTACATCAGCACTTCCTTCTCCATTCCAAACTTTTCTGAAGCTTCCTGAAATCAAACCGGCAACATTCTGACAACACTTCCTTCTACTTTCTTTACTCTGGAGCTTCCCGAATCTCCTCCTTCACCTATAGAAGCTCGACCATGATGTCTTTGGGGTTGATGTGCTCGACCAAAGGGGGAGATAGGGGTGGCTTATAAAATCTATATATTTTTGTGAATATTTGTGATAGCTTAACTATCTTGAGGAGGCCATTATAGCTTTGAGGAAGAAGAAGAAAGCTTGAAATGGGATGTGTTAAATTGTGAAGCCTTAGGGCCTTATCTATTGCCTTAGGAAAATGTGGAAAATGACTAAACTACCATAAGATATTATCAAAATATCTCTTACACCACATCACCTCAACATCTAATTCTTGCCACCATACTTAAGTGCATGCATTAATGAGATGTAATATGGTAAGACATATTGCAAAAATATCTTAAGCAAGGAATGACATGCATTAATGGTGGATTTGATGTTTGCTTTTTGGTGAAAAATATCTTTGATATTTTCTATAGCTTTGATTTGACCAATTTTGTATACATATATGTGTGTGTATATGTATGTTTATGCATTTTTGTGCATGTACAAATAATGTTGCAACAACTTAAAACAATTTCTATTCATCAAACCGTTGAGACTCCGAGATCCGAATTCTAGTCATATTTTTACATTTTAGTTAAACTATATATATATATATATGCAAATAATTCTTGAAAATATATTTATTATTATCTTAGAATAATAAAAATGTGCTCATTTGAATTATAAAACCATATAAATCAATATTTAAATAAGTGTTGCAAAATTCTACCGTTGAACTGCCAAAGTGCGATGAAATTTGCATATTTTTATAAAACAAGTTATTCATTTATAAAACTATTATAAATCAATCATTATCACTATATAATAATTAAAATGAATTATTTATCATTTAAAAAAATTATTAAATCATTTAAACTTAATTTAAATTCAAAAATCAATTATTTAAAAATGATGACATCATTGATGTTGTCATAAAGACACATCGTTGATGATGTCATAAAGAAATTTTATTTCCAAAAATAAAATAAATAATTTTATTATATATTCTTGCTTAAATGGAGAAATAAGCATATGCAAAAATAATCATGCGCGACTCTTGATGGTTAAAAAGCTGTTTATCGATAAAACGATTTTCGGTCATATTATCGATATTTTTCTAAAGAATATATTTTTGTAAACATATTTCCAAAATAAGATCACCGTTATTATTTATCACATAAACATGATTATTTATAATTAATAAACCTATATTTGAATATTTTAAATTAATTAAATATTCTAAATTAAAGTGATAAAATTATGGGTCGTTATAAGTTATAATATACAAAGAGAAGAAATACTGAAGCAAAAGTCAAATGTTGAATAATCAATGATTGTAGACTGGAGTACGTGCATTCAAGACTATACAATAATGTCAACAAATCAATTTGAGCTCAAATGGACGCTCGAACAAGGACCAAAGAGTTACAAAGTGTAAATGCATCAATATCGAGAACTTATAGTGATGATTTTTTAAAACCACTCAAATGATCTCCAAATCTCAAAAAACTTGGCAACAACTTCCTCTACGTATCCTAGGTTTATCATGAATTTTTTTGGATTTTTTGAAAGCTCAAAAAGTTGAGAATTAGAAAATGTGTGCGAAGCACGGGCCTGTAAACTATGCACGAAACACGGTTATGCGAGAAGAACGGTCTGTAGACTATGCACGAAGCATGGGCGTGCATGAAGCATAGGCCTGGACTGTTTAGACTAAAAAAGTGTCTCTTCGTTTCAAATTTTGTCTCTTTATTTCGAAATGCTACTTCTCTTCTTCTAAGCATCGTTTCTCTTCATTAATGCTTGCAAATCAAATAGAAACAACTCTTCATCATACCTATTTGATTTCTGTATAAACCTAAGCCAATTCCATTGTAAAAGCAACTTTTTCACTCCTCTCAATATTCTTATGGTCTCTACTTTCTAATTTCCAATTCCTACCAAAGAAGAAATTTGTGTGCTTAAACTCCACAACCAAAAGTTTCAAAACTCCACTTCCTAAACCGAACTCCATTCCATCAACTCCTTGATTATTTGAGTGGTATACGAAGTTGTAAATGTGTCAAAAAGGCAAATCAATGTTATGGACACATTATTTTAGAAGAAGCCTTTTTCTCAATATAGAGTTGAAGTCCTTTATCGCATCTCTTGCAAAGTGTGTAGGTAAGCCTGTAGCCTTGAAATAAAGTGGACAAGCTTGTGGCCCACAAATCAAGTAGTGTTGTAAGGCCTATTCCTCCAGGTGAATTGAGGGTGTTAGTTAGTGAAAAGACAGAATAGAGATCTGGGACTGGATGTAGGTTCGGAGATTCGTGCCAGTGTAAAATCGACTTTGTTATTTTATTTTCATTGCTGTTATATTGCTGCTGCTGCGATTACTTTGCTTCAATTTCATATTTGTATATTTGGCCATCATCAATCCTATACGTAGCAACTTACAAGTAATATTAATCGACACTACATGACTAACAGGTGGTATCAGAGCATGGAATTCTGTCGGTCATCTCAACATCGTAGAATAGTGGCTAGAAAAGGATTTGGTCGAAATATTGCAAACAAAAACCAAAGTCCTATCAAAGCCACCACTATTGGGGACTACAAAAAGGTACTTTCTGGTTTACAAATTTTAGTAGAAGATAATAATGCATCAATTAGTATATGTGATAAGATCTCAAAGCTTAATTTTGTTATTTTAGAAAAGATGAAATCAATTGAACTTGGAATTGAGAAATTTAAAAATGAGAAACTAGATTTAGAGAATCAACATGGTGTTTTGAAAAATAACTTTATGGCTCGTAACTATTTTCAAGATGAGAAAAATACTATGTTTGGAAAAGAAAAAGAAAACTTTTCACAGAAATTTTGGATATGAAAAGACAAAATGATTTCTTACAATAATCTTTAGATAATTCAGAATCTTGAATTTTTCTTCTCGAAAATAAGAACTGTACGTTAAAGAATGAGAATTTTGAACTAAATAAAGAGAATGATATTTTGAAAAATAGCAATATTTCTTTTGAAAATAATAATTGTGGCTTTAAAGCTAAATTTGAAAAACTTAAAAATAAAGTCACAAAATTTAATAAAGGCCAAAAAGATTTAAACATGATTTTATCTAGTTCTAGACCTTTACTTGATAAAGGTGGAATAGGATATAATAAAATGAATGATAATAATAGTGCTAGATATGATTTTATGTATAATAATCATGCCAGTACTGGACATCGATCCACTTTTCATAGAAAAACTAATATTTCTACATGCTATATGCCATATCTTAGTTCTAAAATATAAATATAATAGGAAATAGAAATTTCAAACATTTAAATATATGAGTTCCTGTAAAGTGGACAAATAAAGATAAATATATTCATGATTATTTTATTGATGTAATAAATAATGAAAAACTATATTTTCAAAGGTTCTACCACACACTCTTGGGTATGGTTACCTTCTGTCTAACCCCCGGACCCTAACATTGAAAGCGGGTAGCAAAATATATTTTCTATTTTTTGCAGGTACACCATATATTAAGGGGAGATTGATTTTGAATTTACTGATGCATGTGGAAATGATGCTTCAAATAAAGATAAATCAGTAAAATTTGAGAAGTGCATTATACATTGCAGAATTAAGAGGGAGCTACGATTTACCAATATATACCCTAAGTTTTATCTTTTGTTGTTGATGACAAATGGAGAGAGAAAACAGTAAAACATATGAATATATTGGTAATATATATAGACTGAAATATAGGATATCTTTAGGGGGAGTTATATTATTTTAAATTTTAGTTATATTATTGTCATCATCAAAAAGGGGGAGAATGAAAGAAACATATCTATGGTGTTTTGATGATAGTAACCATGCGACAATGCTACTGATGTATTCATTGAGTTATTGCAAGTATAGCAGCTAAGGTAGAGAAGTTATAATATACAAAGAGGAGAAATATGGAAGAAAAGGTCCAATGTTGAATAATCAATGACTGCGGACTAGAGTACGTACATTCAAGACCATACAATAATGTTAACAAATCAATTGGAGCTCAAACGGACACTCAAACAAGGAAAAAAGTGTAGTAAAGTGTAAATGCATTAATATCGAGTACTTATAGTAATGATTTTGTAAAACCACTCAAATGATCTTCAAATCCCATAAATCTAGGCTACAAACTCCTCTACATATCCAAGACTTATCATGAATTTTTTCATATTTTTTGAAAGCTCAAAAAATTAAGAATTAGAAAATGTGTGCGAATCACGGGCCTATAAACTGTGCATGAAACATAGGTGTATGTGAAGCACGGGCCTGCAAATCATGCGCGAAGCATGGGCCTAGACTGTTTGGACTCAAAAGGTGTCTCTTCATTTCAAATCATATCTTGTCATTTCAAAACATTGCTCCTCTTCATTAATGCATGCAAATCAAACAGAAACAACTCTTTATCATACCTATTTGATTTCTATATAAACCTAAGCCAAGTCCATTGTAAAAGCAACAATTTCATTCATCTCCATATTCCTATGCTCTTTGCTTTCTAATCTCCAATTCCTAGCCAAAGAAGCACTTTTTATATTTAAACTCCACATCCAAAAGTTTCAAAACTCTACTTCATAAACTAAACTCCACTCTATCAACTCCTTGATTATTTGAATGGTATAGGAAGATGTAAAAATGTTAAAAAGGCAAATCAGTGTTATAGACACATTGTTGCAGAAGAAGTTTTTCTCTCGATATAAAGTTGAAGTCATGTAACGTGTCTCAGGCAAAGTATGTAGGTAAGCCTGTAGTCTTGAAATCAAGTGGGTAAACTTGTGGCCCGCCAATCAAGTGCTATTGTAAGGCCTATTCCTCTAGGCGAAGTGAGGGTGTTTGTTAGTGAAAAGAGAGAATATAGATTTTGGGACTAGATGTCGGACTGGAGATCCGAACCAGTATAAAATCGACTGTGTGATTTTATTCCATTGCTATTATATTGTTATTGCTTTGATTACTGTGCTTCATTTCTATAATTATATATTTGGCCATCATCCATCCCGTACGTTGTTGCTATGATTACCATGCTTTATTTCTAATATTATATATTTGGCCATCATCGATCCTGTACATAGCAACTTACAAGTAATATTGATTGACACTATGCAACTAACATGTATTTCTTGAAACAATAGTTGTTTCTCATTGTAAAGGAACATGTATTCATAAACATTTTATAAATTGCCTTATGTATAAAACTGATTTGGTTTTAGTTTACAAAAACTTATGTTCAAAGCATAAATAGGTCATCCAATGACAAGCATTTCCAAACTTCTTTTGGGGCGATTCATATAAAATCCCTCATGAATAATTATTACGAGCGGCCTTTCGACTCGCACAACCTGCCAACTTCTTGGCCTAGGATATATCATGGTTTCCTATAAACTCTTACCTTGTGTGTTTTTGTAAATCATTCTTTAGATGAAATTAATTTTAACGTTGTGTACAACTTTTAAGTACACGACCTTACAGTAAAAGTTAACACAACCTCACTCACAATTAATCATACTTCGTTTAACAATGTTCAATTACTCCTTATCGATACATCATTATGTATCATAGAGAAGAGTGACTTTTGAGATTGAATCTTTATTCATTTTTAGGTATGTTCAGAATTCTTTCCAATATTCTGACATATTCGATCAATTTGAATTAATTATAATTTACATTGGACGTTATTTTATTACTTCTGTTTTATACTCTACAAGCTTATCATAGGCATGCTACATGTGTATCAAATACACATATCCATGTAGGTGATAATGCATCGGTGAATATATGCAGTAAATGGAACCGTTTTGGTATTAACAGACTTGCGATTGCACACATCTATATGTATCAATCTGAATAGTTTATCAATTCTTAACATTCTCCCATTGAATGGGTGCTTTACCCTTTATTATTTGAGATATAATTAACTAGTATAATATGATTCATAATCATATAATCAAATTATTTCTCAAAACTACAGCTTAATCTATAATTCCAAAATAATTGCAAGTAATTTCATATACTTCTATATTTTCCAATGCATCACATTTGCTATGAAAACAAATACCACATTAGAGTTTATTTTATAATGAATATATTCATAATATTCACACTGAAATAAAACTATGTCTGTTTTTCAGTCAACACTGAAAGACAGTTATTATTTCATAAATAATGTTTGGCATTTTTATGAAAACAATTTCATAACTTGATGCAACTAATAAGTTTATATGGCATACTCCCTTTATTTTCGCCATTACTATAATAGTGTACAAAATACGAAGCTCCATTCAATCACTTATAGAGGCTATTTATTTTATTTACTGTAATTAGTTTACAGTTGAGAATTTCTAGATCAAATATCTTAAATTCGAAGAAATAAATCTTGTAGAAAATAATTTTCTTTGTGAAAATATATTTGGAATAGATATCATATTTCTTACTCCTTGTTAAAGTATCTATTATTATTTGTAGTTCTCATTTCCAATGTTTCTTTATGAAGCAGAAGTGACCATTCACTCTCCTCATCTCAATTCTTCCTTAGGTTAATCCACTCTTATACATTTGATTTCCTTTCTAAATGGCCAAACCATTCAAAGGAAATCCTTACCATGATATCATAACGAACTCTTTGCAAAACCGTATTTGGTCATTCTTAACCTTTAAGGTATCAAATAAATTACACTTGACGTAAACTTATCAAACTAACAATTCAATGATTAAATTATTATATCTACTTTTTAGGCTTTGGTATAGTGTTAGATTTAACACAACAAGACCATTTTCTAATCAATCACATTGAATACACGATCTCACACTATAGTTTACTTGCTTATTTCAATGAACTAATTTCATCGAGGTTTTGTACATTACGAATTGTGACCATTAACCATATAACATTTATATGTGATCATATATGAATTAAATATATGTATTCTTTTATTACTTTTAGACTTTAAAACTCATTAAAGACAATACATAGTCTCAGGCAAGTAAACTCATAACTGACCATGTTAGGAACGTATTGGGTGATTATATAATTAAGTGCTTACGTAGGTCAGCATGCAAAAATTTATTGGCAAGTATACTTTATATTTTGGTTTGTCAATATTAATTCAGTTCATTTGTATATTTTAATTGATAAACATTTTACCAGTTATATTAATAGCACAAATTTATCAATGTAGATTATTATAACATAGTATAGCAGATGTTCTAACAATATAAGAAAGGTTAAATGTTACAATTTTTATTTTTCTAATAAGGCTCCATTAGCCATTTATGTTTCTCCAAACCCTAAAACGAAACATAGAAGTCTTTCGACTTACCTAGTGGATGTTAAGACTGGTTTTTCTTGGGATTCTGACCTTGAGTTTGCTCAATAAGTCATAGCCCCACAAATAATGGATAAGTCTTCATCGGTTGCATCATATACAATTCCTAATGCATGGTTCCTTGTCCTAATCTTATTTTGACTTTAGGTTTGCTCAACAAATCGAAAGAGATTATTCGATTATACCTACCATTTCACGATGGCTAAAGTATAATGTATGTACCTTGAGTTTGCTCAATAAATACATATTGTTATCCTACCTCATATATTCAATATATTAATAGTACTACACATAACATTTCTAGCTTGAGTTTGCTCAACAACTAGAGAGTACGCAAGTAATTTATTAATATAGAAATGGTATATAACAACACTTATATTAAAGATTCATAATCTTTAATATATTTTAATCGAGTGATATCGACTTATGGAATAATGTATTTCTTAAGAATACCCTTATAGCGATCGAGGATTTTCGACCCTCGAAAATCGACAATAATACATCCTCATGTCGCAAATTCAAGTGCCGAAAAACCGATTGTTAGGGGAAAAAGAAAATAAAGATAGAACATAATTTCACACGAATGGAATAACATATGTTATTTCAATATAATCTTTACAACGGAAAATTTTGAATACAATATCAGAGTCTAACCTAGATTCAGCCTGGACATTATAAATCTCAGTCCTTACAAATGCTGACAACCAAACAAAACAAATGCAGTATATGCAGCGGATAATAGAATATGTCCTATGTAAATGAAGATCTCCAGCTCTCCTCTAGAAACTCTAAGCATCTTCAACTAAACCTAAAACTACTCGAATCCGACCTTAGTATTAAAAATACCCGGATCAGGCTTGATAAACCAGCGTAAGATACTCGAAATTTTAAATGCTGATGTAAATCAAAACCTTTGAAAAGAAGGATATCTCATAAGACCACACCCATACATAAATACATATGGGTTTTTATCTTATGATAACCAAAATACTTTATACCAAAACATTTGATATTATTCTTAATGGAATTGGTTTGAAAACACTTTCCAAATAAATATATACACAATGAAAGCATCAATACCCGACTAAGTCTATAGTAATATATCCGGACTAGGTCAGCGGAATATACTTGGAAAAAATATATGATACCAAAGAGGTAGCCGAAACATTTGCAAAGCATTACAGCTATTTTGGGAATACAATCAAAAACCATAAAGCTCGTATTGGAATTGGATTTCCAACATGATAGGGAACTAGTGGCCTTTTCCTTCGATCCATGTATAGCAACATAGTTCCCGCGGTGCCTTAATCGCTTTTCTCATGCAAGTCACTTGGAACTGCACTTGCTACACTACCAATATCCGGTAGCCTTATCGCTTTTCACAAGCAAGCCACTATATGCCTTAAGGATCCCGATTCCACCGGACTCCTCTATACTTATACAACCAATAGCTTGAAATATATGCCCTACAGACCACATAATTACCCGTATCATCTCCGGGATGTGAGTCTCATGAGGCTACGCTCAATTTTAACAAAGCCATGCTTTGCTATTCACAATGCCATGCTTTATTCTTCCATAAAGCTCATTCCACTTAGAATGCCACATTGTCATTTCTTAATCACACAACTGATTTCTACCAACTTATAACTCCTGAGCTTGTATGTCTCGTGAAAGGGTGTTAAGCTAAGAGAAGCTGCCTTCTCCTCCATCAAGCAGATAATACGTTGATAGAGATCATTTAATATGATCAGAAATGCACTGTCAGACATTCGTCCATACAAGTTCGTTCTGAGACTGAATGAAACCGAAGGCACTCCTCCTACTACCATTAGTAGCGAGTAGTCCTTGCAACCCGAAGATTTCAAAACACGATAGGACCACTGCTATAATAAATGTCTTTATATTGGGAGCTACCCAGAGAATGTCAACAAGCAGTCCTTTCGCTATGAAGATCTTCGGTCTTCAATACAACGAAGATTTTCAGAATGCAGAAACCACTGCCATATAAATATAATGTGGGGTAAACCCCTAGGACTCATGACAATAATCCCTACATTCTGAAGATCCCAGGTCTTCAATAATCATCATCTTCAACATGTCTTCACTTTCGAACGTACACATTGGTTCGAAGTGGTTTTCGGATAGGAGTTACCCAATCTGATCCCGGTACCTTCGAACCAATCATCGATAAAAAGGCATTTAGGTATATAGGTGATTATCACACATTATTCAATTTATTAACCTTTTTATTTAAATCAGTGTCTCTTAGAGATATATTCATTAAATCATTCCTTTAACTTTTTCAGAGTATATGGAATCATTAAGCCCCATTTATCAAACCATTTGGTTAATTTTAAAACCTTTTTAATCTTGGAATAATTTTCAAATTGTTCCACCTTTTCTTTAGGAAAGCATTTCCAAATCATTTCTACGCAATCCAAGTTATTTAAATTTGGAAAATTATATCTTTATACTTTGGGAAATTTTGATAAGAGTAAACCAAATTTACTATCCCATCCATCGGGCCAGTCCGGATAGCCAAGGAGAGCAGAAAACTGGTTTTTCAAACTCAAGCCTAGACACTATCTCTCTGACACCCATAAGGCGGTTAAGTTATTTGATCGACTCTAAATCATTTACATATTCTGGTAACTTTTGGTCATTTATTTAACCATTCTATAAATCCTTTCACCTTTAAAATACTTTATTAATCATTTAAAAATGTTTACAAAAGATTTGGAAAAGAATGGTTAAATTTAAAACTATAATTTAAAAGTTATAGAAAAGTGCTGCGAAAAGTGCTTTTTAAGCTATATTGATCAAAACGAATTTTTATCATTTGAAAATTCATTTTTATGACTCAAGTCACTTTTAAAACATTTTAAAATATTTATAGGATTTAGTACATATTTTTAGCCATTTTAAAAATATTTATCTAAAAATTTGCGACTTTGGCCACCAAACTGCCAAAGCGCGATTTTCTTGAAAACTTGATTTGCTCATATTTCAAAATTTACTAAATGAATCTTGATACTTTTCTTTTATTTGAAAACAATAGTCATAAGAGTTAGGAAAATTCTTATTGCAAAGAAATCCGACTCTGATTCCATCCTACAGAAGGATTTAACTTTTACGGCGCGAAATAGCGAACTACCGTTAAACGACGCGCTTATTTTTGACTTCAAATTCATTAGTTGATAAAACTTCTCCAATTTGAATTTTAATGTTTATAAACATTTATAAACCATTTTCAAACATTTAAACCAATATTTTCCATATTAAATCTCTTTTTTACTTTTAAATCATTTCATAATATTATATTATTATAATATTCATTTTCAATCTTTTTTATATTTTAAAACCAATAAGAGGCTAACTAACTTCATATACACATTATATGAATTCATTTTCTATTAATTAACCATTTTTATTATGATTTCTCATAATTTATCACAACCAAGCTATCAACCATATCAACATCCATATAATCAACCATATAATCATCCAAGTTATCAAACATTCATACAAATCATTAAGAGATTAAATGGTTATATTATCATACTTAAAAATAGTTATAGACATTATTTATTAATTAATAAACATTGAGTACCCACTTATGGCTCCACTCCACCAATTTTTTCCATAGCTTCTCGAATCGATTCCAGCCTCTTCTTTCCTTTGCTCCGGAGCTTCCCGATCTCCTACCTTTCTTCTTATAGGGCTCGGCCTAGGCCTTGGGTAGGCACATCCATGCTTTTAGGTGGTGGTGTGCTCGGGCAAAGGGTGGTAATGGTTGGGCTGTGAGTAATAGAGAGGCAGGGGAGGGGATTGGCTAGTGTTTTGAGGTGATTTGACTTTGTATATGTATGTACAAAATCCTATTTTATTTTCTACTAAAATTTCTCCATAAATTTTGTAAAGAAGAAGCCATGTAAAAGCTAAGGAAAAGAGGAAGAAGAAGATGGTAGGATGTGTGAATGAATGAATGAAAGGGTGCTTGTATTTATAGGCAAAAAGAAGTGAAAAAATATCCAAAACATCATCATTATCCATCACCATCACCATGTGTACCTACCCCCTCTTTTTCCAAAATGTTTCACACATTAGCCCCCCTCCTCCATGTGCTACATCACCTCAAATTACTTCCAAGCCATCCATTCATGTTCTTATGCATGTGGGTTTGACTTTAGTTTGCTTAAGGATGAAGTTTTTAGAAAATATATTTTCCTAAATGTGTATATATATTTGTATATGTTATATTTATGTACATGTGAGTATGTGATATGTATACATGCATATAAATATGTGTTAGTGTCATTTACAATGTTGCAACGACTTGAAACGACTTTCATTCGTTAAATCGTTGAAAATCGGGAAAGCGATTCCTAGTCACATTTTCACTTATAATTTAAATTACATACATTTGTAAACAAAATTTGAAAATAAATTTCTAATCATTTTTAATTAATTAAAAAGATCTCATTTTATTTATAAAACCGTATAAATTTATATTAACAGTTATTTGCAAAAAGTGCAATTATACCGATATCGATTTTTCTTCATAATTTCAAATTGCTTAAATATCTTTATAAACCTATTATAAATCATTTATTATCACTTTATAACTATTCAAAATGAATGACTATCATTTAAAAAAAATTATTTTAATAATTATTAAATCATTAAATCTCAATTTAAAATCATAAATAAATTATTAAATATAAGGGCATCACTAATGATGTCATCAATACTTTTATTTTTCCAAAAATAAATAAATTAATTTTATTTGATATTCTTATTCAATTATAAAATAAGTGTATGTATCCAGCTCCGTGCGCAACGTTTTACGATGATAGAGCTGTTTATCGATAAAATGGTTTTCGGCCATTTTATCGGTATTTTTCTAAAGTTCATATTCTTGTAAATACTTATTGCCATTATTATTTATTGTTCAAAACATCGTAATCTATGCTTTTAAAAGCTTATATTTAAATATTTTAAAAGTAAATAATATTTATCAAACTTATAAATTTATGGGTCGTTACAACCCCCGTGATTCAACTGTTAGACACATCAGAAATCATAGTATACATACTATACGTATGTAGTTATTCCTTAAGTCTATTTGGGTTTCTTACTTCCACCTTTAGTTTATACATTTATATTATATAAGCTTTATTAGTATATAACTTTTACACTTTAACTTATATAATATTTTATGTATAATATAATATTAAATTATCTTATTTAATTAATTTAACCAATTAACACTTTAATTAATTATTATATTATTCAATCATAGTATATTATATTGAATATATATACTATAACTTTTTAGTAATACACATATATCTTCTATATATGTATATGTAGTTTAATTTATTAAGTAGCTTTTAATTAATTGATTTAACCAAATAATTTTAATTAATTTTATTAATTTCGAAAATTCTCTTATAAACATATGTATACTTATATTGTCTTAAACAATTCAAGACAACATTACATATATCATTATATATATTATACAAGTATATAGCGTTAATTAATTGATTATTTTATTGATCTTATTAATAAATAATATTTTTGAAATTAATTTATAACATTTTGAAAAATTATATTATAATTTTATAATATGTGTTTTATTTTAAATTCAACTTTTAAACTTAAAAATTTTATTTTAATTTTCAAAATAATTTGAAGATCTATATTATAACATTTATAATATTTTTCTATTTTAAATTTAACTTTTAAATTCAAACTTTTATTTTAATTTCAAAATATTTTGAAATCAGCCCAAGGCCCAATTCAAATTGGGCCTTTTCTATTAGGGATAACCTTCGGGCTTACCTCATCATTTTGGGCCAAGTCAGTAGGCATGTAAGGTAGAGTACTTGATTATCCAAACCCAACCTTAAACATTACTTTTATAGACAACCTACTATATGGGTATGCTTTAATAAATTAGCTATAATACAGCTAATTTAAACCGCACTAGATATTTGTCTCGATACCATTGTTGGAACCGGGCCAACTACGGTGGAGGAATTGAGTAAATTTCAAAAAGATTTCTATTATTAGATATTTAATAGGCCTACATAGTCTAATTCATTTAGAAATTTTCTCAATTTTCTTTTAAATAAAATCAATATTTTATTTGAATTTTATAAATTAAATTTATTTTATATAATTTTATTATATTTTATATATGTGTATCATATACACATATGCGTGCATGTGCACGTGTAATATGATAATGTGTACATGGTTTGACATGCCTGTTGTTAACCGGAGTTTTAACCCGTCAGAATTCAATAGGAGTTAGAACATCCAGATTAAGCCCGAATGACTTAAAACATGACCAAAGCACTTAAAAGAGCTTGAGGTTTGCCCTCAAGAAAATTCACCAAAAAATAAGCAATCTATTCGGATCGGCACCGAACCGATCCAATTAGGTCGGTACCTATCTGAGTTATTGAATCGTGAGATGTCCAAACCTTTTGCATCACGACCCTATGCCTCTACTAAGCTCACCTATAAAGTTTGGTAACATTCCAAGCAATCTAGTTCAAGAAATGAAGACTCGTCTGATCCATTCAAATGTTTATCCGCTTTTGGACCAGAGCAAATTAAAATGGACCTACAGAAATCATACGGACTCGGATTGACTTGAAATTTAGAGAGAACACTTAAAAGGCATAAAATAATCCTTACACAAAAAGGTGAACTCAATTAGCCAACCCAATTTGGATCGGTACCGATCCAAATTTTGGATCGGATCCGATATAACTAAGTAGGGTACCACCACCTGAGATTCATTTTGTAGGTCCCACACACTTTCTAGAAGGTACCTACAAAGTTTCATTTGATTCTGATAAGTATCAAGCAAGTTATGGATGGATCTCCTCCAAATTGAGCTAGTTTGATGGATCATGTCCGACCCACCTAGGATGGGCTCCACCTCATGAGATCCTATTTTGGAGGCTCTCCTACTCATGTACATTGCATGTGTGAAGTTTTGTGTCATTTAGTTAAGTATTGAGTGAGTTATGGTTGGATCTCCTACAACCGTGAAGAAGAGATTCAAAAATAAGCTAAGGGTTTGGATCACCACCGATCGGACTCAATTAGATCATCGCTGATCCAAATACATAGCTCGGATCCTCATGAGATCAGATTTGTAGGTTCTCCTACTCATGTACATTGCATGTATGAAGTTTTGTGTCAGTTGGTTAAGCATTGAGTGAGTTACGGATGGATCTCCTACAAACGGATGGATTGGATGATCCATGAAGACAGATGATAAAACGAACATCAAACGACTTGATATTCGAACAAGGCACTCAATTATTGGATAGAAAGACAACCAAACTGAAAAGACTAAAAATCTCACAAAGTATTAGGATAGGTACCCGTTACCACCAATTCCACTTCAACCTTGTCGAAACCAAGATGAATAGAAGTGAAGAATGTACAAGAGATAATAGCATCAACAAAGCATTTCGAAGGAATCGTAGGGATGCTACAGCCAAAAGTCGGATGTGTTACAATCTTTCAAAGGGTCAAAAGGGGCGAAGCACCCTTTCTTTCAATTGCTTCCTTTCGAAACAGACTGCCTATATGAAGACGTTTCAAATAAGTTGGGGAATACCTTTTAAAGGCAACAAATTGCAACCACTCACATGCACGCCAAACCTTTTGAAGCTAAAGGTTCTGCCATCATTCATATTCCACAGAAGGATATTTTGTCGAAACAACCTCTTCGAAAGCATAAATAAGCCTTTCGAACTGGTCGATACCATTTACAATTAAGAAAGAGACATTCCGCCTTAAAACCTTTAACGTCTCAACTCCTTTGAAGCTCCAAAGATCAACCTATCGACATAGTCGAGAGCTCATACCTTTTATTACCTGCAACAACACGGTAGCACCAAGTGGAGAGGCACACCTACCACTTTCGATGAAGTTGAAAGCACTCAAATCCATTCAAATGCGGTGCAGAAGTGTGACGCCCCACCTCTATGCTCACAATAACAAAGGTTATTATAAGGAATAACGTCTGCTATTGCGAAGAATAAGGCTTGTTAGAAGCGACCATCCGTAAGTTATGCCTTAGACGAGTATTGATTACATCGATAGGAGTTGTGTGAATTACTCCCAAAGATATATATTCAATCCAAATCTAAAACGAAACTACGGTGGCTTAAGAAAAATCCAGAACAACTCATAATAACAATAACACAGATAGTATAATCACATCAGAACAGAAATATCAGATATATAGCGGAAGACAAGTCTGGATACATGCTACAACAATCGATAGTTCACACGAACCAAATATACATATACATGTCATCAACATACATGAGATGAGAGTCAAATAACCAAAAGAACTCCTCGAATGCTAGACAAAAGATGATGCGAAATCCCAAAAGCCAAAGCTGCTACTGAATCAGAGATGAAGACTATCCTGAAATAACTCGGTCTGACCCAAGTATTATTTAAAAGAAAATAATAAACGGATCAGTCTAATTTATTCTCAGAAATAAGTGAATGATAACCAACACTTAAAATAATAATTATAGTCTCGAATGGGTCTATACAGCAAAAATAATCAGCGTAGTTTAAATGAAGAAATCTCAATTTAAACTCCATCAAAATCAGTTTTCAAATTCACAATTGAATTTAAAACAGCAATACGTAAATTTATAATCTCGGATGAGATTATATTCAAACTCAACTTCCAAATTCATAATTGAATTCAAAGCAGCAATTCACAAAATCTAGAAATCAAAACAAGATAACTAGAAAATCAGCAGTCACAAAATCTAGAAATCAAAACAAGATAACTAGAAAAACCAGCATAAAAGTGGATCGATCCCAGCAGATGGCGAGTTTTAGCTATGCCGCACGTGCATCTCAGATGGCCGAAGCCTATCAAGTACTATAAATTTTTGGCGCCCATCAGATGACCCGAAGGTCCGCAGAGTAACCCGAAGGTCTAGTACTGGTAATTGACCCGAAGGTCCATCAGATGACCCGAAGGTCCAACAGAGTGGCTCGAAAGCCCAACAAAATCATCAGAATCATCAAACAGCAGATGTTTCAATTAACGAGTCCGGAATTAACCGAAATAGTAAAAGTATGGTTCCATACTCCGCACTTTTGCTAAATCGTTTAAATCTCTTCATCGTTTCCTTGAAAGTGCAAAATTGTGTATTTTAAATAAATAACATTTTACGTTCTCAATCGGACAAGTCCGGATTAAGCGAATCACTAAAAGTGAGGGTTCACAGTCCCCAATTTTGCTGAAGCGTTTAAATCGCTTTCTCATTCTTTTGAAAGCGTAAACTGTAAAAATTTTGAAAACAATTTTTATTTTAAAACGATTTTTAAAACACGTGATTATAACAATAACATCTATAGCAATTTCGACGAGGAAATTGCATATCACAAAACACCGTAAAAACAGATATCAAATCAGCGTTGCGGGATAACCGCTTGAAATTTCACCTTAAAATTGACGGTTACTGAAGTCAAAACAACAGTAATCTTTATTCGTCAAAATGTCGTCAAAATAACACGCTTCAAAAATATAGTACTGGCGTACAAATTCCGTTACAAAAATAACGGCAACAGTATATCAACAAAATGTTGCATTGACTGTCAATATACACATGCGCACTCAAAAGAAATGGGTGATTTAAAATGCTTAAACAAATGCAAATATATAAAATTTTCGTAACAGTTAAAAACACTTGCACCAAAAATATACATCTAGTGTACACTTAATATATTATATATAAGAAACAAAGATATCACCTGGACTAAATATCTTGGGACGCAAAAAATATAAGCAAACAAGACCAGGCAACTTATTCTCACACACACAAGAATTTGATAAGTGTAAACTGGAATTATTTCTAATGTGTCTAACATGCACGTATAAAAATGTTAAATAAAATGCTAGGCCATGTTGAAATGCAAAAATATAATTTGGAATACAATATGCACGCATGGTTTAAAAAGATGGCCTGGAACTCACATTTATTTGTGAAATGCAACTTTACAATCTACTGCAAAATATAACAAAAATGGCCAGGCAAATCTAGACATGCGTGCGTACGTGACCAAAAATGCAAGCATAAATGCAAGTCTACGTGACCAAAGTATAAGCATACGTGACCAAAATATACAACCTGGCAATGCAAACTTTTATTTGCATGTAGTTGTTTCCCTTAATTGAACGAAAAGAAGAACTGAGCACAAAAGTTTTCATACACGAACTTAAATGATAATTATCTGAAAATTGATATATTTGCACACACAAAAACAAAACAAATGCCAGAGCGATATAATTCGCACACAAGGATTAGATGGTAATTAAATCAGAAGTGTGAGGTTTTTACACTCACCTTTACTTGTTTCGAATTCAGTTAGAACCGGAGATGGAAGCAAGCAAAAATTTGTGGAATGTAGCCATTAAGGTCTTCTCAGAGCTCTGTGCTTGAACGAAAATGCAGAGAAGTATTATTCTCTTTCCTTCAAATGGCATAAGTCAATAAAATGGATGATGGCCATCTTTTAGGTACACTTAGCATTTAATGCACGAGTGTATTTTTTTTTTGAAATGTTGTACACTGCAATACTTGGCTAGTGACAATCAGAAAGATGATGATATCTAAAATATAATACCTGATGATACACACTTGCTTTCACACTATGATTTGCTTCTGTGAACATGCTTTTACATTACCACTTGCATTCTAAAGTGTGGTCATCTGTTGCATAATTCACCTTATATGCAAATCTTTATCTAGTGTGAATAGTGTATTAAGTATATGACAGTTTGCACAGGGTATAGGATACGTGAGGCGTGTGTTACATGAAAGTGGGTTACCTGTGGGTTACGTGTATGAGTATTAATCATACTATACAGGTCAATTTGCAAACTGGGGTTAAATGTATGCGAAATCTTTCCAAATGCAAATGGTTCCAGGTGCAAAGATATTACTCAGGTCATTCATTTTATTTTTTTCGCGTGTATCATCCTTGCACCAGAAAAATGCAAATGTGTTCACACTTGCACAGTTGTAAACTTGACTTTAGATCGGCCAGAAGAAAATTATCTCAACTTTGCTTGTACGTAAAAGAAAAATGCAGTGCACTCTCCCATTCACAAAGTTAAGTGTTTGCTGACTTAGCAACATTATATTCTCCAACCGTAACTCAAAATCACGTTCGTTACAGATTTTTAAGATATTTATTACGATGGTAATAAATTCACGGTCGTTACAGACTCCCCTCCTTATACAAATTGCGTCCCCGCAATTTTCATACTAGAAGCAGTCAATAACACGACAATTTATCACAACAAAGATTAAAAAGACAAGATAGATAAGAAAGCTCACCCCCACCCATAGAGGAGAGAAAACTCGGATAAGAACGCTCGATGAATTCTCTGGTTTCCCAAGTGCAATCTTTGGGGTTTGCGGACCATTGAATTTTCACAAGCGGCACTTCTTTATTCCGAAGGCGTTTAACCTCCGAAGCTAGCACACGAATAGGATCTTGCACAATAGACAAGTCGGGTGAGATCTCAAGATCTTGCAACATGGGAGGATCAATAATAGAATCTGAATCTCGATGGCATCGACGAAGTTGGGACACATGAAATACGTCATGAATTCCCGAAAACTGAGCAGGTAGCGATACACGATAAGCAACTGGGCCAATGTGTTCCGTAATAGGAAACGGTCCAACATATCGAGGAGATAATTTCCCAGAGTGACTAAAACACACCACACCCTTCATCGGGGAAACATGAATGAATACGAGATCGCCAACAGAAAATTCCAAAGGCTTCCTACGATGATCGGCATAAGATTTCTACCTATTCTGAGCCTCCTTCATTCTCTGTCTAATAACATCAATCCTCTCCGAAGATTCACGAATATAATCAGGGCCGAGAACTAACTTTTCCCCCAATTCCAACCAACAAGAAGGTGATCAACACGGCCTTCCGTAAAGAGCTTCGAACGGAGCCATACCGATACTGGATTGAAAACTGTTGTTATAAGAAAATTCAACAAGAGATAAGTGGTCTTCCCAACTACCACCAAAATCAAGAACGCAAGCTCGAAGGAGATCCTCTAAAACCTGATTCACCCTTTCAGTCTGACCGTCAGACTGTGGATGATAAGCTGTACTGAGATTGATCTTAGTGCCCAAAGCTTTCTGAAGGCTCTGCCAGAAACCACTAGTAAAAAGCGGATCTCTGTCACTAACAATAGAACTAGGCACTCCATGAAGTCGAACGACTTCTTTAATAAACAGCTTAGCCAACAAAGGAGCAGTCTGATTGGACTTAACAGGAATAAAATGGGCTGATTTGGTCAATCGGTCAACAGTCACCCAAATACTAGTATGGCCCGACCTCTAACGAGGTAGACCATCAATGAAGTCCATGGAGATCTGATCCCATTTCCATAATGGAATCTCAAGAGGCTGCAAAAGACCACTGGGACGCTGGTGTTCTGCTTTAACAAGTTGACAAGTCATGCAACGACTTACATAACTTGCAATATCACGCTTCATACCTTCCCAATAGTATAAGCGTTTCATATCAGCATACATCTTGCTACTGCCTGGATGGATAGTATACTTAGAACGATGACAGTCCTCAAGAATGTCATTTCTAAGATTAGAAACATTAAGCACGATCAAACCTTCCCTTCTTCCGAATACAACCATGAACATCAATATCGAAATCCTTTAGATCATCACTTCGGGATTCCGATTTACAACTTTGAATAATAAAAGCAATATGTGGATCTTGTTTCTAGGCATCAGCAACACGATCCAACAAACTAGGACGAGCTTCCATGCTAAATAAAAGCACGGGAGAATCAGAAACTGAAGGACGACCTCTAATATCACAAAGAGATAAAGCTTCCAAAATATTCCACTCTGCTAGCATCATGGAAACAACAACTTGCTGCTTGTGACTAAGCGCATCAACAACTCGATTACCCTTACTAGGGGTATACTGAATATCGAAATCATATGAAGCAAGAAATTCGAGCCAACGCTGTTGCCTCATATTAAGCTCTTTCTGAGTAAATAAATACTTCAGAGATTTGTGATCGGTGAAGAGAATAAAACGCTCGCCCAATAAATAATGTCGCCAAATCTTTAAAGAAAAGACTATAGCGGCTAACTCCAAATCATGGGTAGCATAACGAATCTCGTTAGGCTTTAGTTTTCTAGAAGCATAGGCAACTACTCTATCCTTTTGCATGAGAACTGCACCGAGTCCATAACCACTGGCATCGATATAAACAACAAGATCATGATTCCCTTCGGGAACCACTAAATAGGAGCATGAGTAAGGAGATCTTTTAACTTCAAGAAAGAAGTCTCACACTTATCCGACCAAATAAAAGGAACAGCTTTTCTCGTGAGAGTGGTAAGCGGTAAAGCAATACGAGAGAAGTCCTTAATAAACCGGGGATAATAACCCGCCAATCCAAGAAAACTATGGATCTCAGTAACGGTCTCGGGCCTCTTCCAATCCTGAATAGATTCGATCTTGGCAGGATAGACAGAAATACCATCGGAAGAAACAATATAACCGAGAAACTTCACCTTATTCTCCCAGAAGTGACAGTTGGAGAATTTGGCATAAAGCTGATGTTGACGAAGAGTGCTCAAAACAATCTCCAAATGCTGAATATGATCGGCTTCAGATTTGGAATAAATAAGAATATCATCAATGAAAACCAAGACGAACTTATCGAGATATTCCCAGAATATCCGATTCATAAGATCTACAAAATACGCCAGAGCGTTCGTCAAACCGAACGGCATAACAAGCCATTCGTAAGAACCATATCGAGTACGGCATGCGGTAAGAGGAATGCTATCTTCCGCAACTCGTAACTGATGAAAACCGGTAGCAAGATCGAGTTGGGAGAAGATCTTGGCGCCACTTAACTGATCGAACATGTCATCGATTCTAGGTAATGGATACCTATTTTTGATAGTAAGCTCGTTAAGCTTGCGATAATCAATGCAAAGCCTAAGAGTACCATCTGGCTTCTTAACGAAGACACCGGCGGCGCACCAAGGAGACGAGCTAGAACGAATAAAATGCTTGGCTTCCAACTCAGATAATTGTTGCTTGAGTTCCTCATTTTCCTTAGCATACATCCTCATGGGAGGACGACTAATAGGATGAGCACCAAAGATAAGATCAATACGGAACTCAATTGCCCTCTTCGGCGGCGAACATGAAACAGGCTCGAAAACATCAGAAAAATTACAAACAACTGGAATATTAGCAATGACATCCTCCGACTCGAAGGAAGAAATGAAAGCACTTGAAGCTTGATCCATGTCTCAAAATATAATAGATAACTTCTCGTTAGCATCGGGATGCTTGAGATATAAAGTTCTTTCGGGACATAGAATTTGAACTTCATAACGAACGAGCCAATCCATACCCAATATCATATCAAAACCAAGATGATCCATAACATGTAGATTCGCATGAAAGGAGAAACCATAAAGAATAATCTCAACATCAACACACAACAAACCAAGAGTAACGGATCCACCAATAGGATTTACGATCCTCAAAGGGTTGCAAAGAGTAACAACATCCAAAGGAATAACATCAACAAGCTCCTTTGACACGAATGAATGCGATGCACCCGTATCGAAAAGAACTCTAATAGAACGGCCATGAAATAAAATAAAACCTTCCAAAATAGAAGGAGTAATACCTTTGGGCTGAGAAGAAACACCAGAAGCTTTAGCAACATTAAGCTTCCCAGATTTGAGACCCCTAGAAGCAGTAGGGCAATCAGAAATCCAATGACCCTTTTTCTTGCAATAGCGACAAATACGAGGCTTAGGACAATTACGGTGAAGATGATCCAGAGAACCACAATTATAGCATGCCCTCTGAACAGAAGGTGCACTACTAGGCTGAGAACTAGAGGTAGCTTGCTTCTTCTTCTTCTGATTAGAAGAATTAGGCTTATGAAATGGAAACCTCTTCTTGTTGGGGTTCTTAGAAACCTCAACATCATCACCACTATCACGTTCCTTTTCAACAGCTTCAAAACAAAGAGCCAAATCAACAAGCTCCTCAAAAGAGAGCTTAAGCTGAAGCAAAAGAACTTTCTTTAAATACTTCTTCAAACCATCAACAAAATGAAGATTCTTCTTACGCGGAGTGTTAATGAACTCAACTCCGTATTTGGATAAAGCCTCGAAAGATGCAACATAATCAGAAACAGAGGACTTTCCTTGCTTCAACTCAAGGAAACTACGAGCAAGATTAGCCTTTTCCGATTCAGGAACGAACTTAAGTTCGAAACGTTCCTTAAACTGAATCCAAGAGAGAGAGGACTCATCAACTTCTGAAATAAAGAGCTCATACCAATCAAGCGCACGCTCTTGCAACATGCTAGATGCCACGAGAACGCGACAATGATCAGAAAGATCCATCCGAGAAAATATGCGCTCACAAGTGCGCAACCAAGTCTGAACCTCCATAACACTTTCCGATCCCTTGAAAGGCTGACCTCAAAGGTGGGAATAGTCACTACACATGCGAGCGAAGGAAGACTTTTGAGCAGGAGCGGCGGGAGTAGCAACAGGAGGCTGAGTACCCCGAAATAGCTCCATAAACTGATCAGCTGACATATAGACACCGTCCGGATGAGAACCACTAGACGGGCCTGCAGAAGAACGCTTCCCTCTACCTCTTCCAGCCATGGGCTGAGAGACAAGAGAAGGTAACGATTAGTTAAAACAATACATAATGATAAGAAGTTTAACAAATGGAATACTACAGAATATATAATTTATTCCTAGACGTACCCCACATGTTAAAGTGAAAAGAATAGATTAGAAAAGCACGAATAAAACCCACGAATATTTGTAACACATGTTCCATTCTGTTTCTATTCTGTGTATATTATAATTTGTTCTGAATTTCAGCTCTGATACCAAGCTGTGACGCCCCACCTCTATGCTCACAATAACAAAGGTTATTATAAGGAATAACGTCTGCTATTGCGAAGAATAAGGCTTGTTAGAAGCGACCATCCGTAAGTTATGCCTTAGACGAGTATTGATTACATCGATAGGAGTTGTGTGAATTACTCCCAAAGATATATATTCAATCCAAATCTAAAACGAAACTACAGTGGCTTAAGAAAAATCCAGAACAACTCATAATAACAATAACACAGATAGTATAATCACATCAGAACAGAAATATCAGATATATAGCGGAAGACAAGTCTGGATACATGCTACAACAATCGATAGTTCACACGAACCAAATATACATATACATGTCATCAACATACATGAGATGAGAGTCAAATAACCAAAAGAACTCCTCGAATGCTAGACAAAAGATGATGCAAAATCCCAAAAGCCAAAGCTGCTACTGAATCAGAGATGAAGACTATCCTGAAATAACTCGGTCTGACCCGAGTATTATTTAAAAGAAAATAATAAACGGATCAGTCTAATTTATTCTCAGAAATAAGTGAATGATAACCAACACTTAAAATAATAATTATAGTCTCGAATGGGTCTATACAGCAAAAATAATCAGCGTAGTTTAAATGAAGAAATCTCAATTTAAACTCCATCAAAATCAGTTTTCAAATACACAATTGAATTTAAAATAGCAATACGCAAATTTATAATCTCGGATGAGATTATATTCAAACTCAACTTCCAAATTCATAATTGAATTCAAAGCAGCAATTCACAAAATCTAGAAATCAAAACAAGATAACTAGAAAATCAACAGTCACAAAATCTAGAAATCAAAACAAGATAACTAGAAAAACCAGCATAAAAGTGGATCGATCCCAGTAGATGGCGAGTTTTAGCTACACCACACGTGCATCTCAGATGGCCGAAGCCTACCAAGTACTATAAATTTTTAGCACCCATCAGATGACCCGAAGGTCCGCAGAGTAACCCGAAGGTCTAGTACTGGTAATTGACCCGAAGGTCCATCAGATGACCCGAAGGTCCAACAGAGTGGCTCGAAAGCCCAACAAAATCATCATAATCATCAAACAGCAGATGTTTCAATTAACGAGTCCGGAATTAACCGAAATAGTAAAAGTGCGGTTCCATACTCCGCACTTTTGCTAAATCGTTTATGTGACGCCCCACCTCTATGCTCACAATAACAAAGGTTATTATAAGGAATAACGTCTGTTATTGCGAAGAATAAGGCTTGTGAGAAGCGACCATCCGTAAGTTATGCCTTAGACGAGTATTGATTACATCGATAGGAGTTGTGAAAATTACTCCCAAAGATATATTTTCAATCCAAATCTAAAACGAAACTACAGTGGCTAAAGAAAAATTCAGAACAACTCATAATAACAACAACACTGATAGTATAATCACATCAGAACAGAAATATCAGATATATAGTGGAAGACAAGTCTGGAATACATGCTACAACAGTCGATGGTTCACATGAACCAAATGTACATAAACATATACATCAACATACATAAGATGAGAGTCAAATAACCAAAAGAACTCCTCGAAGGCTAGATAAAAGATGATGTGAGATCCCAAAAGCTGAAGCTGCTACTGAATCAGAGATAGCGTCTATCCTGAAATAACTCGGTCTGACCCGAGTATTATTTAAAAGAAAATAATAAACGGATCAGTCTAATTTATTCTTAGAAGTGAATGTATCATGAATAACATCAAAGCAAAATAATAATAGTCTCGAATGAGGCTATTCAACATAAGAAATCAACATAGTTAAATGAAGAAATCACATCAAACTCCATCAAAATCAACTTTCAAATTCACAATTGAATTCAAAACAACAATTCACCAAAATCTAGAAATCAAAACAGACAACTAGAAAATCAACATAAAAGTGGATCGATCCCAACAAATGGCGAGTTTTAGCTACGCCGCACGTGCATCAACATATGGCCGAAGCCTACCAAGTACTGTCAACATAATTTTTGGCGCCCAACATATGACCCGAAGGTCTAGTACTGGTATTTGATCCGAAGGTCCAACATATGACCCGAAGGTCCAACATAGTGGCTCGAAGGCGCACAAAATCATCAAAATCATCAAACAACAAATATTTCAATTAACGAGTCCGGATTTAACCGAAATAGTAAAAGTATGGTTCCATACTCCGCACTTTTGCTAAATCGTTTAAATCTCTTCATCGTTTCCTTGAAAGTGCAAAATTGTGTATTTTATAAAGATACATTTTACGTTCTCAAATGGACAAGTCTGGAATTAAGCGAATCAGTAAAAGCAAGGGTTCATAGTCCTCAATTTTGCTGAATCGTTTAAATCGCTTTCTCATTCTTTTGAAAGCGCAAACTGTAAAATTTTTGAAAACAATTTTATTTTAAAATGATTTTTAAAACACGTGAACAAAACAGCAACAACTATGGCAATTTCGATGAGGAAATTGCGTATCACAAAACACAGTAAAAACGTGTATCAAATCAACGTTGCGGGATAACCGTTTAAAAATCCACTTTAAAATTGACGATTACTGAAGTCAAAATGACAGTAATTTATATACGTCAAAACATCATCAAAATAAATTAGCATCCAAATATAATACCGGTGTAAGATTCGTTATAAAAATAACGGTAGCCAATTTTTCCATCAAAATAACACCGGATTCACGTGAATAAATTTAACTCACGTGTATAAAAGGAGATTGGAAGATATTGTTAAATTGCCAACTTATACTTGCTATTCGAAGTCACAAAATTAATACTTCTACTAATTGACCCATATTATACACGTGCATCAAGGCTAGTGGAAAGTGTTTAATAAATGGCCTTAACACATTTTAGAATTACAGTGCATGCATTAATATCCTAAGGCACGTGTAGGGGTGAAAGTGAATTGGTCTCACCATATTTTTCTTTCCAGGCAAGCACTACTGAATGCAAACAATCCTGGGCATGAATCCTAAGTGTTGCGCATGAAATATCTTCATGCAAAGGTATGTATTAATGTCCTGAAACCAAGAACGTGGACATATATGCACGTTTAACTAACGTGTTTCGTAAAGTAGAGCTCTGGCATGCTCCAAGAGGCCGTATATATGCATTAAGGGGTACACGCCTATGCTCTGAAGCTACTGGTAGTCTATTTACTTTGAATGATACCCACGCAAGCAAAGAAAATATATTGAACCAAAAATCAATGTTTGAAACCCCTTTGTAACTCACGCATGCAGTGTCTATATATACTGAACTAGATTAGGCTAAAAAAATGCACATGTAGTTCATAAAGCAACGGTTCCAAAAATAACAAGTGCCTCATGTCAGAGTTTAGTCGTGACTAAAGAGCCGAGGCTGATGTACGAAGTGGCATGGCTGAAGCAATTAATGCAATTCCACCAGAACTGATGCATCAGGTTGTAAAAACTAATGGAAACAAACATAAGACTTATGCAATCTAAACCAAGTGAGAACCTAACAGAAGTAGAAAGCTAAATCTGTAGCATAAATGAACTAGTGCTAAAAAGTGCTCAATCTAAAGCCAGAGGATGAATGAAAGCACTGAAGTATTGTTTCGAAATCACCAGAAAAACAGTGAAAAGAACAATGAACATGAGTAAATGTTTAACCACCCTATTCTAAAGTCAAACATTTGAAAGAACAAGTGGAAGCCAAAAACAGTTAACTGGGCACAAATAAGGATTAGAGATGTGAGTTATACTCACATTAATTTGCCTCGAATATAGCTAGAGCAGAGGATTCAAATCTTAGAGCTGCAGCCATTAATGACTTCTCAGAGTTTTGCTTGCTGAGACCAAAAGTTTGCAGAGAAATGTTATTCTCTTTCTTTCGAATGGCATAAGTCAATGAATTTGGGTGATGGCCATCTTTCAGGTACATATGGCATTTAATGCAAAGGTATATTTAAAATATGTTCACGGCAATACAAGATAGCTACTGACATTTGCATTTTGTTGATAAAAATATAATTAAAGTGTTCACACTTTTCTTTCTCCACTGGTTTTGCTTTTGCTGCCAGCAGTGCAACTGTTAACACTTGCTTTATGAAAAATGTGAACACTTCTTACAAATTGAATTTAGATGACAACTAGGTGAAGAGAATAAAACGTAACGCAATTCAACCGACTTTGTAATTTGAATTGCATCATCATTTTTTTTCTATTTAAAATATTCGCTCCAACAGTAATTTAAAAATTACGGTCGTTACCGATTTTAAAAACATTTATTACGACGGTAATAAAATCGCAGTCGTTACAGACTCCCCTCCTTATAAAAATTACGTCCCCGCAATTTTCATACTAGAAGTAGTCAATAACACAATAATTTATCAAATCAAAGATTAAAAAGGAAAGATAGATACGAATGCTCACCTCCACCCGAAGAGGAGAGAAAACCGGGATAAGAACGCTCAATGAATTCTCTGGTTTCCCAGTGCAATCTTTGGGGTTTGCGGACCATTGAATCTTCACGAGTGGAACTTCTTTGTTCCGAAGGCGTTTCACCTCCGTAGTTAGCACACGAATAGGATTTTGTACAATAGACAAGTCGGGTGAGATCTCAAGATCTTGCAACATAGGAGGATCAATAATAGAATCTGAATCTCGAAGGCATCGACGAAGTTGAGACACATGAAATACGTCATGTATTCCCGAAAACTTAGCAGGTAGCGATACACGATAAGCAACTGGGCCAATGCGTTCCATAATAGGAAACGGTCCAACATATCGAGGAGCCAATTTCCCGGAGTGACTAAAACGAACCACACCCTTCATCGGGGAAACACAAATAAATACGAGATCGCCAATAGAAAATTCCAAAGGCTTCCTACGATGATCGACATAAGATTTCTGCCTATTCTGAGCCTCCTTCATTCTCTGTCTGATAATATCAATCCTCACAGAAGAATCACGAATATAATCAGGGCCGAGAACTAACTTTTCCCCCGATTCCAACCAACAAGATGGTGATCGACACGGCCTTCCATAAAGAGCCTCGAAAGGAGCCATACCGATACTGGATTGAAAACTGTTGTTGTAAGAAAATTCAACAAGAGACAAGTGGTCTTCCCAACTACCACCAAAATCTAAAATACAAGCTCGAAGGAGATCTTCCAAAACTTGATTCACCCTTTCAGTCTGACCATCAGACTGTGGATGATAAGCTGTACTGAGATTGAGCTTAGTGCCCAAAGCTTTCTGAAGGCTCTGCCAGAACCCACTAGTGAAAAGCGGATCCCTGTCACTAACAATAGAACTAGGCACACCATGAAGTCGAACGACTTCTTTAATAAACAGCTTAGCCAACAAAGGAGCAGTCCGATTGAACTTGTTAGGAATAAAATGGGCTAATTTAGTCAATCGGTCAACAATCACCCAAATACTAGTATGGCCCGACCTCGAACGAGGTAGACCATCAATGAAGTCCATGGAAATCTGATCCCATTTCCATAATGGAATCTCAAGAGGCTGCAAAAGACCACTGGGATGCTGGTGTTCTGCTTTAACCAGTTGACAAGTCATGCAACGACTTACATAACTTGCAACTTCACGCTTCATACCTTCCCAATAGTATAAGCGTTTCATATCAGCATACATCTTACTACTACCCGGATGGATAGTATACTTAGAACGATGACAGTCCTCAAGAATATCATTTCTAAGATTAGAAATATCAGGCACAATCAATCTACCCTTCTTCCAAATACAACCATGAATATCAATATCGTAATCCTTTAGATCGCCACTGCGGGATTCCGATTTACAACTCTGAAAAAGATAAGCAAGATCTGGATCTTGCTTCTGGGCTTCGGCAATGCGATCTAACAAATTAGGACGAGCTTCCATGCTAAATAAAAGCACGGGAGAATCAGAAACTGAAGGACGGTCTCTAATATCACAAAGAGATAAAGCTTCCAAAATATTCCACTCTGCTAGCATCATGGAAACAACAACTTGCTGCTTGCGGCTAAGCGCATCAGCAACTCGATTACCCTTACCAGGGGTATACTGAATATCGAAATCATATGAAGCAAGAAATTCGAGCCAATGTTGTTGCCTCATATTAAGCTCTTTCTGAGTAAATAAATACTTCAGAGATTTGTGATCAGTGAAGAGAATAAAACGCTCACCCAATAAATAATGTCGCCAAATCTTTAGAGCAAAGACTATGGCGGCTAACTCCAAATCATGGGTAGCATAACGAATCTCGTTAGGCTTTAGTTGTCTAGAAGCATAGGCAACTACTCTATCTTTTTGCATGAGAACAGCACCGAGCCCAAAACCACTGGCATCGGTATAAACAACAAGATCACGATTCCCTTCGGGAACCACTAAGATAGGAGCATGAGTAAGGAGATCTTTTAACTTCAAGAAAGAATTCTCACACTTATCCGACCAAATAAAAGGAACATCTTTTCTCGTAAGAGTGGTAAGCGGTAAAGCAATACGAGAAAAGTCCTTAATAAATCGACGATAATAACCCGCCAATCCAAGGAAACTACGGATCTCAGTAACGGACTCGGGCCTCTTCCAATCCTGAATAGATTCGATCTTGGCAGGATCGACAGAGATACCATCGGAAGAAACAATGTGACCGAGAAATTTCACCTTATTCTCCCAGAAATGACACTTGGAGAATTTGGCATAAAGCTGATGCTGACGAAGAGTGCTCAAAACAATCTCCAAATGCTGAATATGATCGGCTTCAGATTTGGAATAAATAAGAATATCATCAATGAAAACCAAGACGAACTTATCGAGATATTCTCGGAATATCCGATTCATAAGATCTACAAAATACGCCGGAGCGTTCGACAAACCGAACGGCATAACAAGCCATTCGTAAGAACCATAACGAGTACGGAATGCAGTGAGAGGAATGCTATCTTCCGCCACTCGTAACTGATGAAAACCGGTAGCAAGATCGAGTTGGGAGAAGATCTTGGCGCCACTTAATTGATCGAACATGTCATCGATCCTAGGCAATGGATACCTATTTTTGATAGTAAGCTCGTTAAGCTTGCGATAATCAATACATAGCCTAAGAGTACCATCTGGCTTCTTAACGAAGACAGCGGCGGCGCCCCAAGGAGACGAGCTAGAATGGATAAAATGTTTGACTTCCAACTCAAAAAATTGTTGCTTGAGTTCCTCATTTTCCTTAGCAGACATCCTCGTGGGAGGACGACTGACAGGATGTGCACCAGAGATAAGATCTAAACGGAACTCAATTGCCCTTTTTGGCGGCAATCTAGAAATAGGCTCGAAAACATCTGAAAAATCACAAACAACTGGAATATTATCTAGGTCATCCTCAGATTCAAGGGAAGAAATGAACGCATTCGAAGTATGATCCATGCTTCGAAATATAATAGATAATCGCTCGCTAGCATCGGGATGTTTGAGATACAAAGTTCTTTCGGGACATAAGATTTGAACTTCATAACGGACGAGCCAATCCATACCCAATATCATATCAAAATCAAGATGATCCATAACATGCAGATTCGCATGAAAGGAGAAACCACAAAGAATAATCTCAACATCAACACACAACAAACCAAGAGTAGCAGATCCACCAATAGGATTTACGATCCTCAAAGGGTCGCAAAGAGTAACAACATCCAAATGAATAATATCAACAAGCTCCTTCGACACGAATGAATGCGATGCACCCGTATCGAAAAGAACTCTAATAGAACGGCCATGAAATAAAAGGAAACCTTCCAAAACAGAAGGAGTAATACCTTTGGGCTGAGAAGAATCACCAGAAGCTTTAGCAACATTAAGCTTCCCCGGTTTGAAACCCTTAGGAGCAATAGGACAATTAAAAACCCAATGACCTTCTTTCTTGCAATAACGACAAATGCGAGGCTTAGTACAATTGCGAAGAAGATGATCCAACGAACCACAATTATAGCACGCCTTCTGAACAGAAGGTGTACTACTAGGCTGAGAACTAGAGGCAACCTGCTTCTTCTTCTTCTGATTAGAATTTGGCTTACGAAATGGAAACCTCTTCTTGTTGGGGTTTTTAGAAACTTCAACATCATCACCACTATCACGTTCCTTTTCAACAGCTTCAAGACAAAGAGCCGAATCAACAAGCTCCTCAAAAGAGAGCTTATGCTGAAGCAAAAGAACTTTCTTCAGATACTTCTTCAAACCATCAACAAAACGAAGATTCTTCTTACGCGGAGTATTAATGAACTCAACTCCATATTTGGATAAAGCCTCAAAAGATGCAACATAATCAGAAACAGAGGACTTTCCTTTCTTCAACTCAAGGAAACTACGAGCGAGATTAGCCTTTTCTGATTCAGGAATGAACTTAAGTTCGAAACGTTCCTTAAACTGAATCCAAGAGAGAGCGGACTCATCAACTTCCGAAATAAAGAGCTCATACCAATCAAGTGCACGCTCTTGCAACATACTAGATGCCACGAGAACGCGATGATGATCCGAAAGATCCATCCGAGAAAATATGCGCTCACAAGTGCGCAACCAAGTCTGAACTTCCATAACACTTTCCGAACCCTTGAAAGGCTGACCTCCAAGGTGGGAATAGTCACTACACATGCGGGCGAAGGCAGACTTGTGATTAGGAGCTGCAGGAGTAGCAATAGAAGGCTGAGTACCTCGAAATAGCTCCATAAACTGATCAGCTGACATATAGACACCGTCCGGATGAGAACCACTAGACGGGCCTGCAGAAGAATGCTTCCCTCTACCTCTTCCAGCCATAGGCTGAAAGACAAGAGAAGGCAAGGATTAGTTAAAACAATACACAATTGATAAGAAGTTTAACAAATGGAATACTACGGAATATAAAATTTATTCCTAGACGTACTCCACATATTAAGTGGAAAGAATAGATTAGAAAGGCACGAATAAAATTCCCGAATTGTTGTAACACATGTTCCATTTTTATTTTTATTTTTCTGTTCAGTGTTTATTATAATTTATTCTGAATTCCAGCTCTGATACCAAGCTGTGACGCCCCACCTCTATGCTCACAATAACAAAGGTTATTATAAGGAATAACGTCTGTTATTGCGAAGAATAAGGCTTGTGAGAAGCGACCATCCGTAAGTTATGCCTTAGACGATTATTGATTACATCGATAGGAGTTGTGTAAATTACTCCCAAAGATATATTTTCAATCCAAATCTAAAACGAAACTACAGTGGCTAAAGAAAAATTCAGAACAACTCATAATAACAACAACACTGATAGTATAATCACATCAGAACAGAAATATCAGATATATTGCGGAAGACAAGTCTGGAATACATGCTACAACAGTCGATGGTTCACATGAACCAAATGTACATAAACATATACATCAACATACATAAGATGAGAGTCAAATAACCAAAAGAACTCCTCGAAGGCTAGATAAAAGATGATGTGAGATCCCAAAAGCTGAAGCTGCTACTGAATCAGAGATAGCGTCTATCCTGAAATAACTCGGTCTGACCCGAGTATTATTTAAAAGAAAATAATAAACGGATCAGTCTAATTTATTCTTAGAAGTGAATGTATCATGAATAACATCAAAGCAAAATAATAATAGTCTCGAATGAGGCTATTCAACATAAGAAATCAACATAGTTAAATGAAGAAATCACATCAAACTCCATCAAAATCAACTTTCAAATTCCCAATTGAATTCAAAACAACAATTCACCAAAATCTAGAAATCAAAACAGACAACTAGAAAATCAACATAAAAGTGGATCGATCCCAACAAATGGCGAGTTTTAGCTACGCCGCACGTGCATCAACATATGGCCGAAGCCTACCAAGTACTGTCAACATAATTTTTGGCGCCCAACATATGACCCGAAGGTCCAACATATGACCCGAAGGTCTAGTACTGGTATTTGACCCGAAGGTCCAACATATGACCCGAAGGTCCAACATAGTGGCTCGAAGGCGCACAAAATCATCAAACAACAAATATTTCAATTAACGAGTCCGGATTTAACCGAAATAGTAAAAGTGTGGTTCCATACTCCGCACTTTTGCTAAATCGTTTAAATCTCTTCATCGTTTCCTTGAAAGTGAAAAATTGTGTATTTTATAAAGATACATTTTACGTTCTCAAATGGACAAGTCCGGAATTAAGCGAATCAGTAAAAGCAAGGGTTCATAGTCCTCAATTTTGCTAAATCGTTTAAATCGCTTTCTCATTCTTTTGAAAGCGCAAACTGTAAAATTTTTTAAAACAATTTTATTTTAAAACGATTTTTAAAACACGTGAACAAAACAGCAACAACTATGGCAATTTCGATGAGGAAATTGCGTATCACAAAACACAGTAAAAACGTGTATCAAATCAACGTTGCGGGATAACCGTTTAAAAATCCACTTTAAAATTGACGATTACTGAAGTCAAAATGACAGTAATTTATATACGTCAAAACATCATCAAAATAAATTAGCATCCAAATATAATACCGGTGTAAGATTCGTTATAAAAATAACGGTAGCCAATTTTTCCATCAAAATAACACCGGATTCACGTGAATAAATTTAACTCACGTGTATAAAAGGAGATTGGAAGATATTGTTAAATTGCCAACTTATACTTGCTATTCGAAGTCACAAAATTAATACTTCTACTAATTGACCCATATTATACACGTGCATCAAGGCTAGTGGAAAGTGTTTAATAAATGGCCTTAACACATTTTAGAATTACAGTGCATGCATTAATATCCTAAGGCACGTGTAGGGGTGAAAGTGAATTGGTCTCACCATATTTTTCTTTCCAGGCAAGCACTACTGAATGCAAACAATCCTGGGCATGAATCCTAAGTGTTGCGCATGAAATATCTTCATGCAAAGGTATGTATTAATGTCCTGAAACCAAGAACGTGGACATATATGCACGTTTAACTAACGTGTTTCGTAAAGTAGAGCTCTGGCATGCTCCAAGAGGCCGTATATATGCATTAAGGGGTACACGCCTATGCTCTGAAGCTACTGGTAGTCTATTTACTTTGAATGATACCCACGCAAGCAAAGAAAATATATTGAACCAAAAATCAATGTTTGAAACCCCTTTGTAACTCACGCATGCAGTGTCTATATATACTGAACTAGATTAGGCTAAAAAAATGCACATGTAGTTCATAAAGCAACGGTTCCAAAAATAACAAGTGCCTCATGTCAGAGTTTAGCCGTGACTAAAGAGCCGAGGCTGATGTACGAAGTGGCATGGCTGAAGCAATTAATGCAATTCCACCAGAACTGATGCATCAGGTTGTAAAAACTAATGGAAACAAACATAAGACTTATGCAATCTAAACCAAGTGAGAACCTAATAGAAGTAGAAAGCTAAATCTGTAGCATAAATGAACTAGTGCTAAAAAGTGCTCAATCTAAAGCCAGAGGATGAATGAAAGCACTGAAGTATTGTTTCGAAATCACCAGAAAAACAGTGAAAAGAACAATGAACATGAGTAAATGTTTAACCACCCTATTCTAAAGTCAAACATTTGAAAGAACAAGTGGAAGCCAAAAACAGTTAACTGGGCACAAATAAGGATTAGAGATGTGAGTTATACTCACATTAATTTGCCTTGAATATAGCTAGAGCAGAGGATTCAAATCTTAGAGCTGCAGCCATTAATGACTTCTCAGAGTTTTGCTTGCTGAGACCAAAAGTTTGCAGAGAAATGTTATTCTCTTTCTTTCGAATGGCATAAGTCAATGAATTTGGGTGATGGCCATCTTTCAGGTACATATGGCATTTAATGCAAAGGTATATTTAAAATATGTTCACGGCAATACAAGATAGCTACTGACATTTGCATTTTGTTGATAAAAATATAATTAAAGTGTTCACACTTTTCTTTCTCCACTGGTTTTGCTTTTGCTGCCAGAAGTGCAACTGTTAACACTTGCTTTATGAAAAATGTGAACACTTCCTACAAATTGAATTTAGATGACAGCTAGGTGAAGAGAATAAAACGTAACACAATTCAACCGACTTTGTAATTTGAATTGCATCATCATTTTTTATTTATTTAAAATATTCGCTCCGACAGTAATTTAAAAATTACGGTCGTTAACGATTTTAAAAACATTTATTACGACGGTAATAAAATCGCAGTCATTACAGTTTAAATCTCTTCATCGTTTCCTTAAAAGTGCAAAATTGTGTATTTTAAATAAATAACATTTTACGTTCTCAATCGGACAAGTCCGGAATTAAGCGAATCAGTAAAAGTGAGGGTTCACAGTCCCCAATTTTGCTGAAGCGTTTAAATCGCTTTCTCATTCTTTTGAAAGCGTAAACTGTAAAAATTTTGAAAACAATTTTTATTTTAAAACGATTTTTAAAACACGTGATTATAACAATAACATCTGTAGCAATTTCGACGAGGAAATTGCATATCACAAAACACCGTAAAAACGGATATCAAATCAGCGTTGCGGGATAACCGCTTGAAATTTCACCTTAAAATTGACGGTTACTGAAGTCAAAACAACAGTAATCTTTATTCATCAAAATGTCGTCAAAATAACACGCTTCAAAAATATAGTACTGGCGTACAAATTCCGTTACAAAAATAACGGCAACAGTATACTCAACAAAATGTTGCATTGACTGTAAATATACATGTGCGCACTCAAAAGAAATGGGTGATTTAAAATGCTTAAACAAATGCAAATATATAAAATTTTCGTAACAGTTAAAAACACTTGCACCAAAAATATACATCTAGTGTACACTTAATATACTATATATAAGAAACAAAGATATCACCTGGACTAAATATCTTAGGACGCAAAAAAATATAAGCAAACAAGACCATGCAACTTATTCTCACACACACAAGAATTTGATAAGTGTAAACTGGAATTATTTCTAATGTGTCTAACATGCACGTATAAAAATGTAAAATCAAATGCTAGGCCATGTTGAAATGCAAAAATATAATTTGGAATACAATATGCACGCATGGTTTAAAAAGATGGCCTGGAACTCACATTTATTTGTGAAATGCAACTTTACAAGCTACTGCAAAAATATAACAAAAATGGCCAGGCAAATCTAGACATGCGTGCGTACGTGACCAAAAATGCAAGCATAAATGCAAGTCTACGTGACCAAAGTATAAGCATACGTGACCAAAATATACAACCTGGCAATGCAAACTTTTATTTGCATGTAGTTGTTTCCTTCAATTGAACGAAAAGAAGAACTGAGCACAAAAGTTTTCATACACGAACTTAAATGATAATTATCTGAAAATTGATATATTTGAACACACAAAAACAAAACAAATGCCAGAGCGATATAATTCGCACACAAGGATTAGATGGTAATTAAATCAGAAGTGTGAGGTTTTTACACTCACCTTTACTTGTTTCGAATTCAGTTAGAACTGGAGATGGAAGCAAGAAAAAATTTGTGGAATGTAGCCATTAAGGTCTTCTCAGAGCTCTGTGCTTGAACGAAAATGCAGAGAAGTATTATTCTATTTCCTTCAAATGGCATAAGTCAATAAAATGGATGATGGCCATCTTTCAGGTACACTTAGCATTTAATGCACGAGTGTATTTTTTTTTGAAATGTTGTACACTGCAATACTTGGCTAGTGACAGTCAGAAAGATGATGATATCTAAAATATAATACCTGATTATACACACTTTCTTTCACACTATGATTTGCTTCTGTGAACATGCTTTTGCATTACCACTTGCATTCTAAAGTGTGGTCATCTGTTGCATAATTCACCTTATATGCAAATCTTTATCTAGTGTGAATAGTGTATTAAGTATATGACAGTTTGCACAGGGTATAGGATACGTGAGGCGTGTGTTACATGAAAGTGGGTTACCTGTGGGTTACGTGTATGAGTATTAATCATACTATACAGGTCACTTTGCAAACTGGGGTTAAATGTATGCGAAATCTTTCCAAATGCAAATGGTTCCAGGTGCAAAGATATTACTCAGGTCATTCATTTTATTTTTTCACGTGTATCATCCTTGCACCAGAAAAACGCAAATGTGTTCACACTTGCACAGTTGTAAACTTGACTTTAGATCGGCCAGAAGAAAATTATCTCAACTTTGCTTGCACGTAAAAGAAAAATGCAGTGCACTCTTCCATTCATAAAGTTAAGTGTTTGCTGACTTAGCAACATTATATTCTCCGACCGTAACTCAAAATCACGTTCGTTACAGATTTTTAAGATATTTATTACGATGGTAATAAATTCACGGTCATTACAAGAAGGATGCACAGGTGTTAACGGCAACGAAAGGTCCATAAGGTCGCTTTTCGACCAGATCGAAAGCACTGAGTTGAAAGGTGCCAACCCGCACCTATAAATAAGACCTTAGGGGGTCTTGTTTAGGAGATCCTAATTCTTCTACTCCATTATTGTATTTTCTTAAATTTGTAAACCCTAATTTTGAAATAAAACTGGGTGACTTGATCAATTTATATAACATTAGCTTAATGAAATCAAGATTATAATACTTTTAAATATGCAGCTGTTTTGAAACTCTTATTGGATTCAGTTATGATCTGCTTGTGTTGACCAGGTCGAAGGGTCGTTTTTTAAATGAGTAGAAACCCTTAGCTCAACCAATATTTTTGAAGTCTTAGCTCCTAACCACAAGACACCAAAAGGTCACCTTTCGAGCGAGTTGAAACCTTTAATTCAGCCTATTTCCGTGGATTTATAGGACAAAACCCAAGCCATCACAGAGGCCAGTTTTCGACGATGTCGAAACCTATCCATTTAAACCATATCCATGAATTATTAGAGCCAACCTTTAGGACATCAGAACTGTTTCGAAAGGGGTTTTCGAAAATATAACTAAACCAACTAAGCAAGATGGAAAGATTTAAAAGAAAGGGATATATGAGTTTCGACTGAGTTGAAAGGTCAAATAAAGAGAAGTTTTTCATTGCAATGACCTATTCGAAAGGTAGATTAAAGGGAATAATAAGATTCTAACTATCTCTACCTAATCAAAAGAGGGTTTCAAAGGAGACTCCTACACTTTAAACTCTACTTTAAGTGTTGACAAGTTTTCTTGTTAACATTTTTTGCGCTAGAAGGAGGGCTCGAACCTCCGATCTTGTTGAATTCCAACTTCACTTTTCTCTAACCTAATTCTATTTGAAGCTTACCTAGTTTGGACTTTACTTCATCATGATTAGCAAAGTCAAAATATCCGAGCAAGGATCCTCAAAGCCACATCCAATTGGATTCTTTCATGTAACGATTAATGATTCAAATCTACATGAAAAACGGCTGTTAAGAATGGAGGCCTTAAGGATCATAAGGAAAAAGAAAGTTAAATCCTATGACCCAAATAAATGGAGTTTAAACCCTTTTCATATTGTCCTCACCCCTATCTTTTCCTTAGGAGAAACGAAAAATGAAAGTTATTACTTGTTTGATCAAACGAGGAAAACAATTCAATTCTACACCAAAGGCACAATCTTTGAAGAGGGAATAATGGCCGATTACAATGCCTTTACACACAAATGGCATCAAGCAACGAGTGGGACACTGCCTACATAGGAACTTCAAAGGGTTTTAAAAAGAGAGCTGATCGTTGAGGGTAAAGCTCCAGAACCAAGTAATAAAAAATCCAGAAACCATCCTCAAAAGACAAGCTTCAAGTTGAGACTCCCTAAGGAATGCAATTTGACAACATCAATAAAGAATGTTTACCTGCTAACCAAAGAAGAGCTTAATTATTGACCATCATAGAAGAAAAAACCTAAATATGAATGGAATCTTGGAGGATCCTATTATCACTACCATATGATGAATGGACATAAGACAAATTAATGTAGAGCATTGGGAGGAATGGTGATCAGTTTCTTCAGACAAGGCAAAATCAATGAGTTTGTAAAGAGATCCTAATTGGATTCAATAAAGAACTACTTTACAGAAAATCTACATGGTCGGGAGTATAATTCTCCTTGCACTTGGACATTACCTTAAATAGTCAAAACCATTGTCCGCGCCGAGTTGGCTAGGTCAAAGCGCCTCCTGGAGGAAGGTAAGAGTATGCCTTTATCCGCGCCACGCTATGGCCATGTTAATGCATCGACAAACCCTTGATCGCACCATGCTATGATCACGTCAAGGCGCCTTTTGGAGGGAGGATAAAGTAAGCCCTCGGTCCCGCCACGCTATGGCCTAATCAAGGCATCGAACAAGCCTTTGATCGCACCACGCTATAGCCAGGTCAAGGCACCTCTTGGAGGGAGGAAGGAGTAAGCCCTTAGTCCCACCACGCTATGGCCCGACCAAGGCACCGAATAAGCCCTTGATCGCGCCACGCTGTGGCCAGGTCAAGGCGCCTGTTGGAAGGAGCATGGGTAAGTCCCTGGGTCTTTCTTGTGGATAAGCTAACCAAGCGCACCAGACAACAATGGACTAAGACGTCCGAGCCCAAGAAGCGGCGTATCGAACAATGGATTAAGACGTCCAAGCCCGAGAAGCCGCATATCAAACAAAGGATTAAGACGTCCAAGCCCAAGAAGCGGCATATCAAACAACGGCTAAGACGTCCGAGCCCAAGAAGCTGCATATCAAACGATGGACTAGGACGTCCAAGCTCGAGAAGCGGCAAATCAAACAGCAACTACATACAAGGCCTAAAGGGTTAACACAGGTCAAAATAGTTAAAAATCAAGGAGTGGTACAGAATAGAAGGCTTAAATAAGAGTCTATAGCCTCTGACTAATTATCAAAGAAGAATTTCTGAACTTCACTTATTAATACCCGAATCCGAGGTTCCGGTTCTTTCATTATTGAGTTTAGGACTTCACTTATTAATACTCGAACCAGGGTTTTAGGTCTTTACTAATAATCTATTGTCTTCATCATACTTGAATCTAGGTTTCGGGGCTATTACTATTAATTACTAAACTTTACTCATTAACGCTAACTTCTGCAAGTAATGTGGATAAACATCTATATAGATTTCAAGTTAACGATAAGGAATATTATTTACTTTGTGCTTTTCAGGGAAAAGAGATTCGTAAAGAGGATTGAAAGATCCAGCAAATACAAAAATCATAGCACAAATTATCAGAAATCTGATTCAAAAACAACATTATAAGAAAGGACTAAAGACCAGGTAATATTTTTAAAATTTTCATAATTTACATAATTTATGAAATTATTTACAAGTATACGGTACAAATTTATATATATATATATATATATATATATTCTATAAATCTTGAACAACCTTATCTGGATTCTCAGTAATTAAAGGATCACTGATTTGACGAATTGCAATACAAAGAACTTCCTTAAGCTTCTTCTCTTTTTTCCTCACCTTATCGGCGTCATCAATAGATTCGATGTGGGTCTTTAAAGCACGATTAAAGGCTTTGTTTGCACCTTTGAGAGTTTTATTTTCCCTTTCTAAATCAGCAATACGCTTCTGAAGAAGATACTTTTCGCTTTTAAGTTTCTGAATCTTAGCTACATATACATTTATGCGCCGTGAGTATCTCACTTTCTGTTGTTCATTAAAATATTTCATCATCTCAAATTTGGCTTTCCTACACCATTCTCCTACTACCTCTTGTCTAAGCTAGGAGTAGGATTAGTCGTAATAGGAAACTTTTGGATGGTAAGGGAAGTAGACTTTGTTGATTTTGCAATTAAAGAAATAATGGGAGAAGCTGGTAAATCAATGTGTTATTCCACATAATGAATTCTAGCGATTCACACTGAGCTTGACTATCTTTTAACTTAATCTCTGAATCACTTATTTGATGGAAAAGTTCGGACATCTTACGGTCAAAATCAATTGAAGGATTTGATTTAACTTGGCGCTTTAGTTGAAAAATAGTTTCGTCCTTGTTCTTGATATCCGACTTAAGACTTGTAATCCAATCATTAAGGCCTCTAACAATCATCTTCTGAAGCAAAAATCTCGTACAACATTCTAGCACTTCAGTGTTTCCTTGGAGACGAGTAGACAAAGGATCGTTAAGAAGCTTCCTCTTTTCAATATCTACTAGCAACCTATCTCTAATACTGATAAAGCGAGTGTTGAATCTAACGAGAGTAGCGTTGTAGGTAACTGTAACTCCTATTTAAACAAATAAAAAGAAAATAAAGTCAAGACTCGAATAATTAATCTCTTTTATTATAACAATAAAAGATTACAACTTATGTATAAATGAAACAAAAAAGTACTATTGAACATTTGTTTCACATATAAAGTTGAGAAACTGCGTTTTTGACTTTACTCAAGGAATTAGCTGAAAAAATAACTATTGAATCAAAAGGAGCATTAAATCCTTCTGGGGTAATAACTGGAGGATATTTGCTATAATCTTGTTTCCTAGTAGGGGGCTGTCACTACCACATATTAATTTGGTGTGATATGTTCATATTTCCTTAAGAAGTTTTTCTTTATTTTCATCGAGGAAATCAAAACAAAGGCGAGGATGTCCCATGTAAAGTCTCTGCAAGTCTCTAAGAAAGCAGTATCTGGCTAATTTTGAAGATTTCAAAAGTGAAGCCTTTTCTAGATAATCTCTTCTTAATTAAACATACTTGCTTAAATAATCTCTATAAACAAGGCTGCTTAGGAAACATTTATTTTGTGATAACATAATAAAATGCAACTAAGTATGAAAGGAAGATAGAACAAGAAATTTACAAATTGATATTATTAAAAAATATAAGTGTTCATTCGGTTCATACAAAATTGACTTTTTGAATAACTCTGAAACAAATTTGTCCTTATGATATTTAAGTTTTTCAGGAGGCAACTCATGGGGAATCGATTTGATTCATGGTAAATTCTAGCAGGCTCCCAGATGTGGATCAGATCCAAATTCATCCAAATATCTCTTGTGAAAACGCCTAAGTAGACTCCCACTAAAATCACCTAAGTATAAAATAATCTACAGTTGGGTGTCTGCAATAGGCTTTCTATAGGAAGTCTACAAGGACATTCCTCTCTTAAACCGACATCCAAAAGAGCATAATTAACTCCCGGTTCTCTTTTAAAAGGTTATCATATCGAAGGCATTCCCTCCTCAGTCGTGTGGCAGCTTCTTGATCTTTGAAAGACGCTAACACTGCCGAACTTCTGTTAAGCCTATGATACATGTCAGAGAAGGTATTGTGTTCTTTTAACTACTTATCTAACTCTCTATACAAGCAATTTATTTCTGCTTGTTTTCCTTCAAGCTTGGTTATATAAAGGTGAATGGATTTCCTTCTTATCTAAAATAAAAGATGTAAACAATTATTATCTTGGAAGTGAAAGCCGTTTAGACAAGGAATCCCATAATTGAGAAACGAGAATTGTAGTTTGAGAGACTTGCTTTTTCTCTCTTTGTTCTTTAACGTTACAGTCTCTTCTAGAACGTCAGAAGGCGCTGGGGGTTTAGGTGGGCTTGCTTCACGAGTACTTGGATCAGGGTTGATCTTTTATGAAGCCCCGGTGATGTCCTCACCATCTTTTTCATGAGCATCGGCGTGACCACCCCCGTCATCACCTAAACCCTGGCCTCCATCCTCGTTATCATCATTATCATCATCATCACTGTCGTTGCCATCATTATCATCATTATCGCCTTCCTAAGCGGCGGCTTCATCTTCATCACTCTCTTCTTCAAAATCTGAATCTACTTTGATAGAAGGGACTTCAAAAGATAAGATTTTTGAGGCATCATTCTCCTCTCTTTTAGGAACTTCAACTCCCTGCTCCATTCTTTTGTGTTTGTCCATAAATTTGTTGACAAGAACAGGGCCTAGTGAAGGAAAGCTCAAATTTGGGCATTTTTCAATGTTGTCGGCATAGGCAAGCATCAAGGTGTCCTCATAAGAGTTTACAATAATATCATCGAGGGAAGTGTTTAGAAATTGTGATGCCTATTGCTTAGCATCAAAGATAGTATTGACAGCAGACTTTAGATAATTTTTCTTTTTCTCCAACTTTTTCATGAGAGAGGATTGTTAGCCGCCATTTGAGCTTTTTCATCTTCAGGCTCTTTTAGAGCCATTTTCAAGGCCAAATTTTCATCAGCTAGAAGTTGATGTGCTTTTCTTCCTTAAAAAATAATAGACTCTGATTGAGCAAGAGAGGCCCTCAATCTCTCTAGTTATATCATAGCTTCGTATTTGTCAGCAGATAGGAAAGTGATTTGGCTTTTCAAAGTTGAGATTTCCTCTTGAAGCCTGAAGGTCTCAGCAGAAGATTTTGATGCATTTTCCTGAAGAGAGAGCCGGCTTTTGGAAATCTAAAAAGAAAAGTATGGTGCAAGTCGGCATTCAGAGAGAAACAATGATTAGAAGGATAAATAATGTGAAACATACCAGAAGTTGTTGTTCTATAAGAGACCGACAGTGACCCGCCAGGTTAGGAACATAAGAAGGCAGATGAATAGAAGAAAAGGGTGAAGAGTTCAAGATAGATTGAACTATCTTTTCAAAATCACTTGTAGGCATGGGTGACATGGGTCTAGAAGGGTTCAACTCCTGGGAGGGAGTTGAAGTTTCCAAGTCTTTTTGCATCTGCTCAATGACGTGAGGAAAGCAGGAGACGACGAAGCGAGATAAGGATCATCCTTTGAGGGAGTCATCTTGGTTCGATCAATAGAAGCTTCAACAATTGGACTCTTTGAATTTTTACTCATTTCAATAGCCACACCCTCTTCTAGTGGCTGAGAATCTAGAACTTCAACAATCTTGGCCTTCTTGAAGGATAGTCCCGCCACGTCCACTTTACCTAATTTTCTTTTAGTAGTCATCTTTGACCTAGCAATGGCTTGAGTCAAAGATGATGCATGAGAAGTAGAAGTTGAGAGAGTCGGATCACTTATGATTGGTTCAACCTGAGGAGCAGTTGCTGAAGATTCAAAAAATTACAAGTCAATGAAATAATTTAAGAAATAACACAATAACAAACTGCAAGTACTATGTTTAAGCCTACCGGAGTAATCGGGCCAAATTGGAGACATAGGGGAGAAGTTCTTCGGATCACCCAAAGATAGGAAGCATTTGCTCCAAGAAGTGTGTTGAACAAGGGGAGGTTGACCAAGTACCCTTTGACCTGCAGGTAGGAGGGAATGCTTTTGAAGGTTTGAGGGATTCAATGAAGTAAGCCTATTTCCAATGCTACTTGAAGCAGCAATCAATAGCTTGAAAGTTCTCTTATCTTCGTCATTAAGATCTTTAGTGGAAGGACCTAACAAAGAAGTGTAGATTAGCAAAAGAAAGTAACTAAATAAAGATAACAATTGTAACCAACTTACGAGGGGAAGAGAAGACTCCACTGATATTGGAAAAGCATTTGACAAAGAAGAATTGTGTTTCCCAATCTCAAAATTTGTTTACCCCCTCGGAAATAAGCTTTTGGGGGGGGGGGGGATTAGCTCTAAAAATTTGATTGTTCAGCTTGCTGAGTTTAACTAATCGAACTAGATAGTTCAGAACTTCAGCATTTAGTGACGGAATCCTTGACTCCAGAGCCATAAGTTCCAAGGATAGAAGATATGTATATACATTTGGAGATAGCTAGATGGGAGCAATGCCTGGGCGAGTCAGGAATTTGGTCGAGAAATCTGGGAAAGGCAGGAAGCCACCGTGCCAAATATAGTTAGAAGTGTAGGCGAAATATCCTTCAGGAGGATTTTGAATGGTGTCGCTATCGCTTGGAGGAATGGCTTCTACCCAGTGATGCCGAAGTCATTTAGAATAGCGTCCACCTCATCCTTGAGGATATTAAAGAATGTTTGTAAATTGCTTCAATCTTCTTTGGAGAAGATTCAATCATCGGTACTGTATCTTTTTCTAATTTCTGAGAGCTCTTTTTCATTCCCATGATCCTGCTAGGTGAAATCATTTCAGTAAAAAGTTATAATTTGTTATATAATCAACATTTTTCAAGGATATCGAAAACCTATTACAGCAATTCAAATATCAACCAAAATATGAAATTTATATTCTTCAAAGAATGTTAGATTTAGTTTAGGAAAATGAAATTTGTTGAGCTTCCAACAGTGTCGAAAGAGAAAATGGAAGTGGAACTCCAACAAACACCCTTTAACAATGTCGAAAACTCAAGGAAAACTTTATTATTGGATGGAGTAGCTAAAGCCTATACAACTAATTTAGATATAAATATACACTAACAACATTCAATACACAAGACAAATAAACCATTCGACACTGTCGAAACCCATGAACTTTGTTTTACTAAGAGAATATGAATGTTGTCGAAGCCCTGTATGCCAATTGAGTCGAAAGGTTTGGGTTTTAGTAATATTAATATAAATGAAAAGGCTTTGCGATGTTTCGACAATATTTGTATAAAATGTTGGTCGAATCCCAATTAGTTACAAAGGGTGTCGAGAAAGTCAAAAGGGGTATATAGTTTCGAAAGCATACTAACAACCAAACTTGATTCGATAAAGTAGGTTTCGATCAAGTCGAAAGGTTTGATTTGATTTTCAACTTAAATAAAATATGTTTTCCTCAATCCAATTTATGAAAAGAAAAATGAATTTCTAACTCCTCACATCTCCTAAAATAAATTAGAATTAGGCATGTACTAGAGGTTTCAAAACCTATAAAATAAAATTTATGCTTTCGAAAGTATGTACTATGTAATTATTTAGTGATGCACATCAGGCAACTTCTTCGAAAGGTATCAGAATATACTAAAGCATATTTATGCTTTCGAAGAAGTCTACTTCATATTAACTACATCAACACTTTCAACGAGATCAATTAAGAGATAGACGTTGGATTTCCTTTCGACTCTATCGAAAGAGGTTGAATAAGCAAATCAAAGTTAGTCGCCTTAACCCCTTTCGAAGGGGTAGAAAGGTAAAATTACAACGTCAAGTTGCGATTCATACGACTTAAACTTCTCTATGAAGTAACTAGAAAACCCTTTCCTCTCCAAATTCAATTTTAACCCAATACTTTAAAAAATTAATAATAAACTTGATTTGAGCGTGGATTTACAATCAATAATCATAAAAATACCCAAAATGTAAATTCGAACCGAAAAAAAACCCAAATCGAATGAATTCTAAATATAAATTGACGTGGGAAATGGAACAAAATAAGCCATAAAACGAAACCAAAGGATACTTTCATATGAACAAAAAAACTTAAATTATCCTTTTGAAATAAGAACAGTAATTCAAATGCAAATCTAACGAATTTTAAAATAAAAGTTTAGCGTGGAAAGTTGGTTCGAAAAGAAAGATAATAAGAACTTACTTTGAATTCGAGCTTCTTTTTGCTGGAAATAGGAGTTTATTAACAAATTAAGAATTTTAATTCTTGCTGGAAGTTTCTTTCAATTGCAGGCAAATGAAAGAGGGGAAGAAAGAAGCGCGATTTATAAGAAAAGTCAGCATGAATAACATACTGTACGATTAAATTTAAATAAATAGCCAGGATTTGTGCAAGAATATGAAAATGCAGGAAATCTCAATGCTAAAATAAGGAGGAGTATCGAAGCAGATGACTGGAAAAGTCAAACGGATCCCTTCACAAGGGGGGCAACAGTTACCACCAATTCTCACTTCAACCTTGTCGAAACGAAGATGAATAGAAGAGAAGGATGTATAAGAGAAAATAGCATCAACAAAGCCTTTCGAAGGATTCGAAGGGATGCTACAACCAAAAGTCAGATGTATCACAAGCTTTTGAAGGGGTCAAAAGGGGCGAAAGCACCCTTTCGTTTCAATTGCTTCCTTTCAAAACGGATGCTTCCGCCTATATGAAGACGTTTCGAATAAGTTGGGAAATATAAGGCAGCAAATTGCAGCCCCTCACATGCACGCCAAACTTTCGAAGTTAAAGGTTCCGCCATCATTCATATTCCACAAAAGGATATTTTGTCGAAACAACCTCTTCGAAAGCATAAATAAGCCTTTCGAACTGGTCGAGACCATTCACAATTAAGAAAGAGACCTTCCGCTTTAAAACCTTCAAGGTCTCAACTCCTTCGAAGCTCCAAAGATCAACCTATCGATAGAGTCAAGAGCTCGTACCTTTTCTTACCTACAACAACAAGACGGCACAAAGTGGAGATGCATACCTACCCCTTTCGATGATGTCGAAAGCACTCAAATCCATTCAAATGCGATGTAGAAGGATGAGCAAGTGTTAATGGCAACGAAAGGTCTATAAGGCAGCCTTTCGACCAGGTCGAAAGCACGGAGTCGAAAGGTGCCAACCCGCACCTATAAATAAGACCCTATGGGTCTGGTTTAGGGGATCTGAATTCTTTCACTCCGTTCTTGTATTTTCTTAAATTTGTAAACCCTAATTTTGAAATCAAATTGATTCCGACTCATATAATGAAGATATGGCAATGATCGCTAAAAATTTCAAAAAGTTTTTGAAATTCAACAGAAACAAATTCAGGGGAAACAAAAATAATTTCAACAACAATTCCAATAGCAGCAAACCATCATCTTCGGCAATGGAATGTTATGAATGTCATAAGAAATGACACATGAAGAAGGATTGTCCAGAGCGTAAAAAGAATAATTTCAAGAAGGACAAAACCAAACGAAAAGCTTTTTCTGTCACTTGGGACGACACTGACTCATCATCCTCATCAGAGAGTGAAAGTGATAATGAACAAGCAAATGTGTGCTTCATGGCTTCGTCAGACGATGTAAGTGATCTTACTTTTGAAGATTTAATTGAAATTAATTCTGAATTAGTAGATTTAGCAAAGCAACTTAAAAAGAAAAATAAGGAGTTGCAAAGAAAGTTAGATAGGACAGTCTTAGAAGTAGATATGATGAAAGATGAGAAGAAAATATTAGAAGAAGAACTTGAAATTTCTCAACAATCAAATTCTAACTTATATTCTCAAATTTCGTCAATATCTGAAGAACTAGAAATTCAGAAAAATAAAAATGATGTTTTACTTTTCGAAAATAACAGTTTAAACTCTAAGATTAAGGATTTAATGTTAGAAAAATCTAGTCTTAAAATAAAATTTGATGATATTTCTAAAAATGTATCTAATTTCAATAAAGGAAGAGAGAATCTTTCTAGAATACTTGAAAATTCTCAATCCTCTAACAATAAATCTGGACTAGGATTTAAGAAACAAAATAATTTTGCTAAAAGTAGGATTAATAATAATATTAAGAAGGATATTAAGAAAACAGTTTACCCAAACACTAAAACCATCAAGATATGGATTTCAAAAACAAATAATATTTTGATAAGGAATAAACATATCAAAATGTTTATGGAAACTGTTCATAATAACAAGAATTATGTTTATGAAGGGAATTCTGAACCCGTATGGGTTTGGCTTCCTAAGATCTAACTCTTAGGACCCTAAAAAGATTGGGTACCAAATTTTTATAAACTTTTTGCAGGTACCACATAAGAAGAGAGGAAAATGGATTTTAGATAGTGGTTGCTCAAAACACATGACTGGAAACAAAGAAATGTTGTCAAACATTATATATTCAAATGGAGGAGCAGTCACCTTTGGAGATAACTTAAAAGGATATATCATCGGCAAAGGCGATGTTAGTAGCAACGGTACCTCTAATTTACCTCTCATTACTGATGTTTTATTAGTTAAAAATTTAAAACACAATTTATTAAGTATTAGTCAGCTATGCGATAAAGGTTTTAATATAACTTTTTCAGAAAATAAATGTAATATTTTCGATAAAAATCATAACATTATTTTCGAAGGAAAAAGAGATAAAAACATTTTTATCTTAAATATGAATGTTAATAATGATTCAAATTTGTGTTTAGTAGCTAAGTAAAACGATTCTTGTCTTTGGCACAAAAGATTTTGTCACATCAATTATAATACTATCAACAAACTAGCTAAAAACAAATTAGTTAAAGGATTACCCAATATAAAATTCAAAACTAATATATTTTGTGATGCATGTAAATTAGGAAAATTAACAAAATCTTCTTTTAAATCAAAAAAAGTAATATCTACAGAACAACCACTTGAACTTTTACACATGGATCTTTTTGGTCCAACTCAAGTGCAGTCTATTAATCATAATATATATGTATTTGTTATTATAGATAATTTTTCTAGATACACTTGGATTTTCTTTTTGAAAAATAAAAGTGATACTTTTGATAATTTTAAAGTTTTTGTTAAAAGAATGCAAAATATTAAAAGTTTGAAAATTAAAAATATAAGAAGTGATCATGGAGGAGAATTTGAAAATATAGCTTTTGAATAATTTTGTAACAAGAAAGGTATTAACCGTAATTTTTTGTTTCCTAGAACACCACAACAAAATGGAGTTGTAGAAAGGAAAAATAGAACGTTACAAGAATGTGCAAGAACTTTATTAAATGGAACCACTTTATCAAAACATTTGTGGGCAGAAGCTGTAGCTACTGCTTGTTATGTATTGAATCGTGTTTCTATTCGACCATTAACTAAGAATACTCCATATGAACTTCTAAATGGAAGAAAACCAAATATTTCATATCTTAAAGTTTTTGGCTCTAAATGTTTTATTTTAAATACTAAAGATCAACTAGGCAAATTCGATCCAAAATCCGATGAAGGAATATTCGTTGGATATTCGGAACGAAGCAAAGCTTATCGAATCTATAATAAAAGAACTCAAATTATTGAAGAAAGTTTACATATTTCATTTGACGAAAATTTTAAAAATATAAATCCAAATATTACTATCGATTCTAATGATGAAACTACTCGGAATGAAAATAATAATACAAATGAAAATTTTGATATTCATGAAATTAATGAAAATACAAACATTACTCCTAATATAATAAAATCTCCACCTAGAATTTTACGGGATCATCCTGTACAAAACATAATTGGAGAAGTAAATACGAACGTTAAAACCAGACATCAATTAAATCAAGTTGGTCATGTAGCTTTTCTTTCTAACATAGAACTTAAGAATATAAAAGAAGCCTCAATTGATGACTACTGGATTCTTGCCATGCAAGAAGAACTAAATCAATTCGAACGAAATGAAGTTTGGGAACTCGTTCCTAGACCTAGTGATCAATCAGTCATCGGTACTAAATGGGTTTTCAAAAATAAAGCAGATGAACTAGGAAATATAACCAGGAATAAAGCTAGATTAGTTGCACAAGGATATAATCAAGAAGAGGGAATAGATTACGAAGAAACGTTTGCTCCAGTCACCCGACTTGAAGCAATACGAATCTTATTATCTTTCGCATGTTTTCATAATTTTAAACTTTATCAAATGGATGTTAAAAGTGCATTTTAAAATGGATACATAAAAGAAAATGTTTTTGTTGAACAACCACCTCTTTTTAATCATGAAAAATTTCCGGATCATGTTTATAAACTCAAAAAGCGTTATACGGTTTAAAACAAGCACCACGTGCTTGGTATGATCGTCTTAAAAGCTATTTATTAGAATCTGGTTTTGAAATTGGTAAAGTAGATCAAACGCTTTTTATTAAGAAAACTAAGAAAGATATTTTAATAATTCAAATATATGTTGATGATATTATTTTTGGCTCGACAAATGAAAAACTATGTCAGGAATTTTCGACTATAATGACAAATGAATTTGAAATGTCTCATATGGGAGAATTGTCATATTTTCTTGGATTACAAATTAAACAAATTGAAAATGGAATTTTTATTAATCAAGAAAAATATTGTTATAATTTAATTAAACGATTCGGTTTGGAAAACACTGCTGCCAAACCAACTCTAATGAGCACAATGATTCATCTCGATAGAGATGAGGATGGCAAAAGTGTTGATCAGAAACTATATCGTAGTATGATTGGATCTTTACTATATTTAACAGCAAGTCGACCCGATATAATGATGAGTGTTTGCTTATGTGCTCGATTTCAAGCAAATCCTAAAGAATCACATATGCGAGCAGTTAAACGTATTATTCGTTATCTAACTAAAACCAAAGATTTCGGGCTATTTTATCCGAAAGAATGTCCTTTCGAATTAGTCTCCTACAGCGATGCTGATTTTGGAGGAAGTCGGACGGATCGAAAAAGTACGAGCGGAACGTGTCATTTCATTGGACGTTCCTTAGTCTCTTGGTTTAGTAAGAAACAAAACTGTGTTTCTTTATCGACATGTGAAGCATAATATATATATCTGCTGCTTTGGCATGTGCACAAGTCGTATACATGCAACAAACACTACAGAATTTTAATTGTCATCTTGAAAAATCTATAATTTATTGTGATAATACTAGTGCAATAAATCTTTATAAAAATCCGGTCAATCACTCACAAACAAAACACATCGATATTCGTCATCACTTTCTTCGTGATTGTTTGGAAAAAGGATTAATAAATTTAGAATTTATTAATACTAAAAATCAAATTGCTGACATTTTTACTAAACCGCTTAATGAAAATATTTTTATAAAACTTAGACGTGACTTAGGAATAATGTCTTTAAAAGATTGATAAATAAAAATATGCAAAAATATTGAAAAACAAAAATTGTTTTATTTCTGACCAAAGCGGAACTCGAACTCATGACCTCTGACTTGCTTGTTAGATGTTGTGTTATAGCTACTTGAGCTATGGGTGTTTCTTGTCTCAGTTTTCTTTAAAGTTTGTTTTATTTGTTTTGGTTTCAGAAAAACTATTCTTAGTTCTATATTTATAATCCTACATTTACAAACGACTTTATTATTAAAACTTCTGTGATTATAATTAAAACTAGTTCCTATCCACTTATTTTTCAGCAAACAAAATGCTTATATATACTATGCTTATGTTTCAAAACATATACTAAGAAAGTTTTAAAATCAAAACTTGAAAATGTCTTCAAACAATGACTTCTATAATTCAGACAACTCTCATCTATCATATACATCTCCGGACGATGATGGTTCCGACCACATTCCAGAAAACGGACCCTATCCTATGTTTCCCTTACCTAATCGTGTCCTTAAATTCTCTCCTTCTCCGGATAAAGACCCTCGACATGGCTGGAAACCATGGGAGAACACTCATACCGGTTATACACCGGAAAAGAAGAAAGGCAAGAAAGCAATGGTCATATCTCCATCAACTAAACAAAAAATAGATGAGATACATCACTATCAACAACAACAATTGGACCTACAAAAGGAGTTATACTATGAGCAGAAGATTATGTCACGACGTTTGAGCTTTCTAGAACGGATGGCTATGAAAGTTTGTTCATCAAAGAAGGATGATGTTGCTGGACCTACTTATAGACCTTCATCCTCTTCAAACCCTGCTCAATCCCCAATAGCTCCAAAATGGTCACCTATAGAAGATGTTCCGTCTCCAAACTCATAGGAACGTAGATTTTAACGAACGGTGGCTAAAGATTATATATATATATATATATATGTTTTTGTTTTTAATAAAGTGTATTAACATAGTGTAATAATAATAAAATTTATATTTCTATAACTTTTTATTGAAAAACAGCTAAAACTGTGCATTTCTAACAGGGTCGGTCGACCGAATACCTGAGTCGGTCAGCCGAACCCATCCCGAGAGTTTCAGCTATTCTCAGATAACCCATTCGGTCAGCCGACCCATACTTTCGGTCGACCAAACGTGTAATCTGCTGTTTTTTACTTCAGATTTGTAACCCATCCATTCACCTTTTCAACCTACCTCTTCACTTTTACTTTCCCAATTTCAGTTTTTACCTTAGCCCCCATTAAAATTTTCTCAAATTTTTATCTTTTCTTCAAAAACAATGGCTCCCAAGAAGAAATCAAAGACTACCAATGCTTCATCTTCATCTACTCCAGTAGATACTCAAATCGCCTCATGGCTTGTCAATGATGTAGCATTTCAAAGATGGATACAACTTCAAGATGCCAAAATCTTTGAAGAATCATTTGTAAGTTACCCTGATTTCGCTCCCTACGGTATTGAAAATGCCGCTATTGAGAGTGGACTTGATACATTCCTTGACCATAGGAAAAATAACTTGAAAATCAATCATATTATGGTCAAGTTATTTCTAGCAAACCTTAACCTTGTCAATCCGCCAAGAAACACTGACAATTGTGTTTGGACATCGGTTTGTGGCACTTCAATTTTCCTTTCCATTGATCGAATTAATCACATTTTGCATGCACGACCGAGTGGAGTTTCTTTACACGATGTAGATTGTAATATATCAATTCGTGACCGGATAAGCCATCTATTTTTTGAAGATGACGCTACTGATTTAAGACAAACTTCTTTCCTTCGACCTAAAGCCCGTCTTTTTCATCGATTCATGATGAAATCTATAGTTCCTAGAGGCGGTTCATATCATTTAGTATATCCCGAAAACTTCAAAGCATTGTATGCTATTTGCGGGAATATACGAGTAAATTGGGCACAACTTCTTATGGATGAATTTCTCTCTTTCAACCAAGGAAAGATGCTCCATATTTATTAAGGAGAATACATAATGAGGTTGATCAATAGCTTCGTCACCCTTGCTCCGGCGTCTGGAACATCCAAAGGTCGTTCTTTTGATTCAAGAACCATAAAACTAATGAAGTTGCCCGATGCACCTCCTAGATTTATAACATTTAACCAATGGAGTACTACTCCTCGAGAACAACTACGCCGTAGCTTCTCCACACCGCAACCATCAACTCATGCTACGGAACGTCTAACTCGCCAACATTCAATTCAAAGACCAACTCCCGGAATTAGTACGGAGGCGGCCATTGATATTTTGGCTCAAAATCAACTAGCCTTGGATGCCCGGCTACGAAAATTGATGGTCGTTTCAAGAAAATCAAGGGCTTCTTCGTGAATTTATGGGATTCCTTATCATGTACTTCCGAAGCCGGTGCCTCTTATGTTGCTCCCGTAAAAAGACCAGCGCCAAACTTCTCTTGGTCTACTTCAGATAACACAAGTTCCGGTACATCGACAACTCACATTTCTCACACTCAAAGACGTGGTAAGGAACCGGCTCCTCCGGAAGAAAATATTCGTCCAAAATTTTGGGATTCCGATGATGATGAGGAATGATCATATTGTTTTACAATTTAATTTCAAGTATTTCTTTATGAACAATATGTCTATTGTTAGATGTTGTGTAGTAAGTAAACATCATTAATATTCCTATTTTGTTTGAGTAAGTAATATTTAAAACTCGATGTTTTCTTACTTGTGTTGCATATTTCTTTTACATATTACATCTAGTAAGTATTCCTTTTTGTCGATGACAAAGGGAGAGAAATATATGAAAGCTAACAAATTTTTTGCAGAAAAGTCGCCATATATTCAGGGGGAGAATTATAATATATATATATATATATATATATATATATACTACTTCGTCACTTAAGTATTGTCATCAATCAAAAAGGGGGAGAATGTTGATTCATGAGTTTTGATTCATGACACAAGCTTCAGAGATCATACGATGAATTACAAAGAGAATACTATACGAAAACGACAAAAAGAGAATAAACGTATATTGTGCACTACAAAGGAGACACGACTACAATCCAGAGATTAGTATGAATATTTTATTGTATTGAGTCTTAGAATATTGTTAAAATCATTCCTCAAGTAGTCACACACACACACACACAAATTGATTTATACATAAATAAGTGTGCACTATGCAAATGACAACAGGTCGGCTGACCAACCAGGATCCACGGTCGACCGACTCTGTGTCAAGTGCACAGATATACACTGTTCTGTATACGGTTTTTGAAACTCAGCTGACCGGCCAGTTTTCTCGGTCAACCGACCTGAACATAACGGCTAGTTTTCTGAAGAGTTACGATCGTTCATGAAGAGGAATGTCCTTCAATCCAAGAGATACAGACACAACTTTTGATTGAAACTCTTCATGAAAGATTGTAACTATTCTACAACTATATAAACATGTTCAATTCACTTCTACAATCACCGATTCTTGTTTATAATTCTGAAATCTATTCTCTATTTATTTCTGCAAATAAAAGCATTCATTCTTATTTTTAATATCACTAGAATCCTTGAATTAATTCATATACTTCGATTCTACGTGATTATCTTCCTTCTAAATCTTCACACACACATATACTCTTGAGGATTTGATTATAGGAAAGTTGTACTATCAAAAGACAATCAGTGTTATTCAGAACACATTCGTCAACAAATTATTTGTATTAGAGTTGAAGTCCTCTTCGGCTGTTGAGGTGGAAAAATTCTTTTTCGGCTGCTCAAGTGTCGTATACCTATTCCTCCGGGTTAAGTGAGGGGTTTAGTTTAAATCCAGAGGGTATTCTGGGACTGGACGTAGAACGGGTAGTTCGAACCAGTATAAAAATTCCTGGTGTGCTTACTTTAATTTTTATTTTACTGCTATTATAAATTTCCGCATTTATATACCATATTACACGATCCTTAGTACTACACGTACACTTTCACATAGGAGCCGCTGTCGCTAGAGAAGAGGCAAATCCACAACAAAATGAAGTTAACAACACCGACAACATTCTAACAAGGGCCGGTATAAGGAATAATATCGGAGATCAAGAACTAGAATCCTCTACTGAATGTGAGGTTGTTACCTAAGGGGGAATTGAATAAGATGGTAGATGAAATTAACCGAAAAATGGCAAACAGTCAAAAAGCTCTATGGATAAGATAAATGCTTTCTTAGCGTTCCAACCACTAACTACTCCCAGAACGGTACCTTATGATGTAGCTGTTGCGGAGCAAGAGAACTCCTCTATTTCTGGCTTGAATGGAAGAAACAGAAGACACAAGCAAAAAGGAGTAACAGGCAAAACTTCAGGAATTATCAGAGAAGAAAATGCAAACACTCCGCCTGTCGCAAACGCACCTGCTACAAACCCAAATCTAGGAGTGAAAACTCCACGAAAAAACATAGCAATGGATGTTTAGAATTTTGAAGATGACTTACACCTTGACGAAGATGACTTGAATTTGGACGCTAACGTCCAAAGTACCGGAAGGGAAGTTCAAACTGCCCCTGTAAGACTGACTTAGTCCTGAACACCAGAAGTGAAGGAATTTCACTCTCGAGGAATGGAGAGCCTAAGCTTCAGCCAACCAAACGAGGCCGTTTGCGATGTCAAACATTTGGCGGAGCTACTGACGGTCAACCTATGGATGACCAAACTAGCAAGGCATACATTGCAGATGTGGTTAGGCGCTTAATTAAAAAACAACCATTATTCAACATTGTTTGATTTAAGTCATTGCAAACAACTCATGTCATATAATGATTCATCTCGAGCCATCATATCTCATTGCGGAGATCAACTCACCATCTACTTTGAATTCTATTATCTGTGAGATAAGATCCAGATTCTATCAACAAAGTTTCCTACTCTATTCAGACTTAGAAAAAGCCTATAAGGAAACTAACTACAAAGCCTCCTAGGAAGGAAAATGCCATTGCTACCTCCACGCGACCTGTTGATGAAGCAGTAGAGAACATGGAGATCAGTTATAAACAATGGATTAGCCTATTCACTAGAAGTGCTCCTACACCCGAACCCGTGCAGCAGCGTAGTGCCGAGTAATGGACAAAGAACTACTACTCAAACGGTACTCCCAGAGGCAGGAAAACCAAGGAGATATGACATATACAAGGATTGATTACCGAACAAAGCTTCCGTTATAGATTGCGATCACTTTCAACTGACCGGCCTTCAATCCAATCATGGAACTCCCATCGTCGAGTCACAAGTGGTCATCGTCGAAAATCATAAAAAATCGTCGAAAAGGTCAATAAAAAACTCACTTCAGGGTTGACTCGAAGCCGAAATTGTGTAATCGCTAATTTGAATCGAAGCAGATTCTAGGGGCCCTGACTCAAAGTCGAACTCGAGTAATCGCCCATTTGACTCGAAGGAAACCCAGGAAATTCTAGCCCAAAATCCGACTCAAGTAAAATCAAAAATTTCTCCAAGTAAACATGCAAATGACTCCAAGCACCGTTAGTCACCAACCCAGCACTTCAAATGTCGTGACTTCAAGCGAACCATGTGCTGACTCCAAGCAAACGGAAAATTTCCTCGGGTCGGACTCCAAGTAAAATACCACCAATCCGTCAACGCCGATCCATATTCTTTTGCCCATAACTCGAACATACGAACTCCAATTCCTTGAAATTTGGAATGAAGCCTGATGAGGCCTTCCTTATCATTCTATACAAATATCACCCAGTACCTGGTTTGAAAAAATTTAGGGATCGTCATTGATCCGTGACCCCATCCTTACTGATTTGTCATTTGATCGGCATTTCCAATCGTTCAATCTTTGGACAACCATGTATACATCATTCATATGGCTGGCATATGGACGAAGCGAGGGTGACGGATGCAGTTTACTGTCGAGCCCTCGGGAATCATTAAAGGGTGAGACAACCTACAACCCTAGAATAATTCTATAGGAATGCAAACCAGTCCTAGAGACTGGAGGTAGTGCAATTGCCCAAAGGAAAACCCAACAATTTGCCAAAGAACACACCAAACAGTGAAAGAGCTACAGGACCTTAGGGACCTTCTGCTCAAGCAAGGCCGCTAAGACCCGGCAGAGAAGCGCCCCGGCTAACTGACGAAAGGATGATTATCGAATAACACTCTAGCTAGCTAGCTACTAAGGAATGGGGCAGCGACCTAAAGCGATGCCTTCTCAACCGTCCCTATCCACTTTCCTTTCCAAATGAGCCTTGGCGGACACTAGGGGCATTGCAGACATCACAAAAAGGAAACACTTCTACGCCGTTGAACTATGAATGAAAAGCATAGGCTTACTAACCACCAGATCGACGGGTCATATCGATCCCTACTTTTAAGAACTGGCATTGCTTCGGTAGCGTTGAGAAGGCTTATCTATAGGATCATCGAGCCAGAAATAGATCCAACCTCCTATTCCCTAGGAACCGATAAAACTGTGTTCCCATGAGCCGAGCCTCGAAACTCTTCTTGGAGTCATTGAATCATTGTTCTAAGGCCGTCTAGTCATCGGACATCCGACCAAAATTCCTCTTGGAGTCGATGAATCATCTCTCTATGGTCGTCTGGTCATCGGACATCCGACCGAAATTCCTCCAGGAGGTGATGAAATATCGCCCCAAGGCCGTCTGGTCGTCGGACATCCGACCAAAATTCCTCATGGAGTCGATGAATTATCACTCCATGGCCGTCTGGTCGCCAGACATCCAACCACAAAACCCTTCACGAACGTGAAGGTCCTTCACAAACTAAAGCATCGTGAAGGTAAACCGGCCCATTGGTGGTCATCTAATCCAGAACTCCCCTTAGTTAGTGAAACCACGCTCCAGAGCTATGAATCGACAATCACATCAGTCACTCCGTAGAATCGACGGAATCACTTCTAACGACCGAAGAAGCAAACATTGCTGAATTCCATAGCTTCAAAGTTGCCTCAAAGAAACAAAACCAAAACTGAATCGACCTCGTGACTAATCAGAGGCCGACTCAAATCAAGCCAAGATTCGGCACCCGGGAGGACAAAGAATCTTAGATCCCTAATATATAAGTCTTCAAAGATAGAGGCTTTCCCATGCTTTAATCATCTAGGAGACACAGCCGCACCGAATGGACCGGGGGCAACTAGAAAAGTTGTGGAGAAACCCTAGGTACAGTTCAAGCACGCTAACAGCCCTGTGGCATGGGGGGTACTGCACACTTGAATAGCCACAAGGAAGGCCGGGATTAATCATACCACAGTTCTATTATGCTTGATCAAAAATTCCGGCATTCTGACAACAACAGACTTAATGACCTAGCTAGTGCAACAAACAAAATACTAGCATAATACTTGCCCACTTCTTCCCAACTCATACTTTACCACTCTTGTTGACCATTTCCTCTTCTTCTTAGACCATATGACAGTTGAAGACCCATTCTCGGAAGGCACTTTGGACCAAGAGCTAAGAGTCTTGCCCTGAACTCCCACAAGCTCTTTCTTCATATCCATCTTCATGCGGTCAGCTGTAGATCTCTCCACCATGGCAATCCGCTCTGTTTGGACATGCACATCTTCCCGAAATATGGAAGGATCATCCAAGCCATGGTCACCTGAACCAAAAATTGCTTAGCTTCTTGAACCAATAAAACTATGTTCATATAAGTAACCTGCTGAGTCGACGGGGTCAAAACGACTCAAAAATCATTTTTTAGCTGCTTGGACTGATCAAACCATGCCCGAGTACGCTCCATCTACTCACCGAGTCAAAGAAAGCGAATCAACTCAAACCGCCGGATCGACGAGAAATCTCGATCCCAGCCTTCTAAGAACTGGTGTTGCTTCGGCAACATCGGGAAGGCCCAAACTCTCGTGCATCACTTCTTAAGCAGTGGAACCACGCTCTTGAAGCACGAACTCCTCATGTTACCCGAAGATTGGCAACGTCGAGAAGTTCCAAACCGTTCCAGATCGACTGTTCGTATCGATCCAAAAAACCGCACCTTTCATAAGTCGTGCACCCCCAAAAGATGCGCATCCCATAAGTCACACACTCTCATAAACCGTGCCACCCATAAGTCGTTCATCACTTCTTGAGCCGTGGAACCACGCTCTCGAAGCATGAACTTCTCACGTTACCCGAAGATTGGCAACGTCGAGAAGTTCAAAACCATCCCAGATCGATCGGTCGTATCGATCCCATAAACCGCACATTTTGTAAGTCGTGCACTCCTAGAAGCCATGTATCTCGTAAGCCACGCACTCTCATAAACCACACATCTCATAAGCTATGCAAACACTGCTCAATGTTGCTTCGGCATCATCACCAGACCATCAAAATTCTCAAAGTATCGGTGTTGTCTTGACAACATTGGGAAGCTTGTTTATTACAGGATTAACAAGAATTGATCCCTACCACCCAAAAGGACCGACATTGCTCCGGCAATGCCGCAAAGTTCCCAAACCAAGATTTTGACAAAGAATTCATATCTTTGACCAGAATGTCTAAAGTTAAGACATTCAAGTCACGAGCTCCCAGAGATAGGAGTTGTGATACAACTTTGATTGGAGGCATCCAAAGAGCCACCCAGAACATTAATTCTTGCATCAAGTGTTCAGAGTAATCAACCCCATGGACCAGGGACACATAACACACTAACATTTGGTCAGGACAAAAAATTACTCTATGGTTCTGTTACGCCGAACAGAGAATTTCGGCAATCGCAACAGAACTAAGCAGCACAGTATGTTGAACGACTACGGAATTAAAAGGGAAACTGCTCCAACCTGCTAGACATCGATATTGCCTCAGCAACATCGAGAACTCCAGACCGTCATATCAAGAAGAAAATTAAACTCCTTAAAATTAATAATCGCTCGGAAATAGGCGATGAAAGGTGGAACTTACCGTTGACCAGAGATAGACGATGACGGAAGACGTTTCTAGAATCAAGTCATTGACACACCAGCTTCCAAAGACAGAGGTAGGTGCTTGACTGAGTACTTAAACCCCAACTTGCAAGAATATAGCGTAGCACAAAGTTTGCCAACGCCTGGAGGGAATAACTCGTCTTTCATCTATCTGACACCGCTCAGTGACTAGAGACGTCAGGAAGGATAACTCCCGATCGTCGTAGATTCGTCATGGCCTGGACTTTAGCCTCACTTGGTGTAATTAACAATGCAGGGACCGATCGGATACCTCGACTCCTGCTTGCAGAGAACCAGCTGTTGTCCAAAGACAAACAATGATAAGGAGAGAACACATAGAATCAAGAAGCTAAACTATTGGTTCCCGAAGATTGGAACCAATGAATAAGGCAGATATCCACAACAACGTCAATGCCCTATTAGAGCACATATGGCATGGAACAAACGAAGTTAATTGTCATAGACTCAAGACAAACATTACCGAACAATTTTGATCCATGATTACGATGGGTAGAGTGCAAGCGTATTTGGGGGCAATGTGATGACTCGCCCAACAACATCTAATCTTCTATAAGTGCTTAGAATTTAGCATTTGGGAATAACGGGTTTCGCAAATGGAAGTCAGTTTGCAACAAAAATCGACTAAAGGAAATTTGACCCTATACAAGAACAACCATGAAATTGTTAAACAATGACCCTTTACCGCCAAAGGGAGCACTTGACGGTTATAAACAAAGCAAAGTAACGGAGACACCTAGGACTCTTGTCCTTCTGAAAAATGGCATATCCCGAAGTTAAGCAATGTTAAGAAAACAACCACATTGGGTTAAAAGGAATCTACTCAACTCTATAGGATCAGATGAATGATTCAATCCTTACCAACATGACTTTAAAACTGCCCGAAGAAAGGCGACACTAAGACAAGACTTCTACAATCCAATCATTAAAGTGCTAGTTTTTGAAGACCAAAATTGGTACCCAACTGGATTAAAAGCACCACCGGGTCGGCGGAAAAAATCGATCTCAACCTCCTGAGTGTCGGTGTTGCCCTTGCAACGCCGAGGCCTTTTCTCATTTCATAAGTACCGGTGTTTCCCCAGCAACGTTGGGAAACTTTCTACTTTCTAAGTACCTATGTTGCTCCAGCAACGTCGGAAAACTTTCTATTTCCTAAGTACCAATGTTACCCCAACAACGCTGGAAAATTTTCTATTCCCTAAGTACCGACATTGCCTCGACAATGCCAGAAAATTTGTTATTCACTAATTACCGGTGTTGCCCCAGTAATGCCAGGAAAACTTTAATCCATAGGGATAAGTCATCCGTACATGAGTTTCTGAAGATAGAAACCAACACATGATCAGGATCTCAACACCGGACTCAGAAGAATTTACTTTAGCAAAAGATGTTGGATATACATTTTCTAATGCATACCGACATCATTACAAAACTCAGATCTTGGGATCAATCAATATAGTCCCTAGTTCCCAAAGATAGGAGCTATTATATCAATCAAACTGGGGTAATTGAACATATTGTTCAGGAGACCCAGTGTCCCAAAATATGTTGGTTCAATAGTCAAAGTAATCAACCCTACGACTGGGGCATATACACCAACGCTTTATCAAACTAACTCATCTGAGCATGAACTCGACTGAACATAGACAAGAACAATCATGGAACTGGCTAGACCAAGCTATCTTATAGTTCTAGAAAAAGCAATTCTCGAAACCCAGGAATTAAGCCAATACTCCTCGAAGACAGAAGCTAGTGTGCATATTGAATTCCAAAAACCACAAAGGAAGTATATTTGTGATCGAATAACTCATGCACTAGTTTCCGAAGACTGAAGCTGTGCCTGATTGAACTTCAACTACAACTCTACAAGAGCAACCTTAAAATTTATTCATACTCAATCATCCCGAAACAATAGGAAAACAGGGAGAAACCTAAGCTGCAATGGATCCAGCTCCTAGAGGAATGGAAGTTCCTCCGCTAGACTAAAGATTGGATGACCAAAAAGACATTTTCAACAAAAAAACATGGCGTTCAACATTGTTAGCATGTTATCTATGCAAAGTGGGCCCGATATCCCGAGCACCACAAACAGACCATCCTACGTTGATACTCACTCGTGCGAGAATAATGAGTCACGTCGTAATTTAAGGTTATCTTTCTTGAAACTCACCCATTATCGATGAGAAATCGATGATGGAGCCATCGTCCGGAGCGACGCAGGAAGCTTTTCTTTTCAAGATCACTAGAAGTACAGAAATGGGAAAAGCAATATGATGGAACCATCCACTATATCCAATTTTGGAATAAAACATCATGCCAGAATTCAAAACGATGATAGAAGCTTAGCCAAGAGACAGTTGAAGATGGAAAGCAAGACATGGCTCCGGAATGACGCACACTCATCTAAAGCAAAATGAAATGAAGCAAAGTGATTAAGATCAGGTCGGTTAGGCACTTAAGTAAGTAAAAGATTTTCATGCTGAAAATTTCTAAGTATTTAGATCGGTACCGATCCGATCTAACTGGATCGATACCGACCCGAAATTATTCATCAAAACTGCCTCGAACTCCTCCGACATTTTCTACCCGATGTACGTGTACACTCCGAAGGTTATCAAGTTAAGATTGCTTCGTAATCACGAGCGATGAAGATCCGCATTGAAAGCTGAATGGCTAACTGACACATCACAGATAACTTCTCGGGACAGTACAAGATGATCCACAATGTTCCTTGAAATGGAAACCCAGAGATAATCAATTCCAGAGCACACGTTGTTTTCAACGAAAGCATACTCTGGGGGGCAAATGTTTACTGGATTTTTAACCTATCAAATTCAATAAAAGTTAGAACATCCAAATTAAGCCCGAAAGACTTGAAACATGACCAAAGCACTTAAAAGAGCTTGAGGTTCGCCCTCAAAAAAATTCACCGTAAAATAATCTATTCGTATCGGCACTGATCCGATCCAATCGGGTCAGTACTGATCCGAATTGTGGAACCGTAGGATCTCCAAACTTTTTGCATCGCGACCTTATGCCTCTACTAAGCTCATCTATCAAGTTTGGTAACATTCCAAGCAACCTAGTTCAAGAAATAAAGACTCGTCTGATCCATTCAAATGTTTACCCGCATTTGGACCAGAGCAAATTAAAATGGACCTATAAAACTCATACTGACTCAGATTGAATTGAAATTTGGAGAGAACACCCAGAAGACATAGAAGAAGCCTCACACGAAAAATCAGCTCAACTGGCCTAACCAATTTGGATCGGTACCGATCCAAAGTTTGGATCGGATTCGACCTAATAAGGTTGGGTCCCACCACCTAAGATTCATTTTATGGGTCCCGCACACCCTCTAGAAGGAACCTAAAAAGTTTTGTCTGATTCTGATAAGTATCGAGCGAGTTATGGATGGATCTCCTCCAAATTGAGCTAGTTTGACGGATCATGTCTGACCCACCTAGGATGAGCCCCATCTCATGAGATCCAATTTGGAGGCTCTCCTACTCATGTATACTGCAGGTACAATGTTTCGTGTCATTTGGTTAAGTATTGAGTGAGTTATGGATGGATCTCTTACGATCTAGAAGATGAGGTTCAAAAATAAGCTAAGGGTTTGGATCATCGCCGATCTGACTCAATTAGATCATCGTCGATCCAAATACTTAGCTCGGATCCCCATAATATCCAATTTTGAGGCTCTCCTACTCATGTACATTGCATGTATGAAGTTTTGTGTTATTTGGTTAAGTATTGAGTGAGTTATGGATGGATCTCCTACAAACAGATGGATTGGATGATCCATGAAGACGGATGATCAAACGAACTCCAAACGACTTGATATTCGGAAAAGGCACTCAATTTTTGGATAGAAAGACAACAAAACCGAGAAGACTCAAAAATTCACCAAGTATTCGGATAGGTACCAATCTGATCCCATCGGATATGTACCGATCCGAATACTTAGCTCAGATAACCTCCAAAGGACTCAAAACTTAGGAATTCACTAATTATTCGGATAGGTACCGATCCAACCCCAACGGATAGGTACCGATCCAAATACTTAGCTCATATCACCACTAAACATTTTAGGCTCCTTCTGCATGTCGAATACAAGCTCTTGGCAAAGCGGCCCTAGCCCAAGTGCTCTCCAAATCCTATAAATACCATCCCATCAGCAACATAAAAAGGATATGATCTGATCTCTGCTGAAACTCTGCCATTGTTTCTTCACTTTTCTTCTCCCTCACAATAGCCATTAAAGGGCAAGAGATCCTTCCAGTTGTCACTAACAAAGGTGATTTGATCTAACATAGGAAAGAAGAATCATATTGTAATCCAAACCTTTTGTAATAGCAGCTGATCGATAAAAGCTATAAAGTGGACGTAGGCTTCGTTAACAGCCAAACCGCTATAAAAATCTCTTCTCTTTGCTTTTTCTATGATTTACTATTGCTTTTTATATTTTATTTTCCTTGATAAATAGGGCTGGTGCTTTCACACTCAATCCAGGATGTTGATCCATTTTTGGGCTTAAAACCTGTGTGTAGGTTTTGAGATTTACACCACAACGGACTTGTTAGTGTCTCGTGTATACTAATATATTGTCTTAATATACATATATGTGCACCAATTATTATATATATATATATTTATATTTATGTATGTATATACAAATTTAATATATATTTATTATAAAATATCGATTATAATTACATGTATAAATCATTTATGAAATATATGTGTATATATATAATATATTAAATCACAATTTTTTTTAAATATTAATTTATAAAATAATTTGAAGTGTTTATATGTATTATATTTACAAATTTTTTATTTATACTTATACATAGATATATATTGTATATATATAAACATACAACTACCTAGTTTATTAATATCTATATATTAAATATATATTTGATGCTGCTCACAGTCAGGAAATATTTTTTTATTTTTTCGGTTTAAATGATTTCCGAATGAAATATACATCAAAAGCTAAATCTGTACGAATTTAACGATAGAAAAATATTTAAAAATGTTTCTGAAATCAAGACGCATATTTTATAATATATAAAATTTTGCAGAATATTATATTATTTATAAATATATTTTGTTTGTTTTACTAATACTAAATTAATTAAATAATTTAAATGTTTATATAATTTTAAAACCAAAAATTTTTATTTACTGCCGAATAGTTTTTTGGTGCGAATAATTTTTTTTAAAAATTTTGAACGCATATATCATATGAATTAATATTTTAAATTTAATTTAATTGATAAACTCATTTAATAATAATATTTAACAATAAAAAATTAATTTTTTTATTATTAGACCGGGATCAACAAGATGACATCTAACTATTTTTTATGCACACATGTTTATATAACCATCGACGTTTGATAATACAGTAGTATACCGATTCATGATATGATTGCCTAGCTAACATATGATCTATTAATTAACTTTAAGCAATTTAAAATAATAATTAAATCTGATGCATACCTCACACCAAGGCCTAGAGATCATACTTTGACATGATGAAATGGCTCCTCGAATTGTATTCTAAGTTCTAGAGTTACGGATTACCGAATTGCTTTTCCACCGACGATCGAATCGAAGAGTTTTGATATAATTTGTACTTTGATTTTTGTGGTTTATGGGGATGATTACTAGTCAAAAATTACAGAGAGAGAGAGAGGAGAGAAAAGGTGTCTAAATAAATGGTGTAGAGAGTGACATATAAATAGGAAGTCAAATGGAGAGAAAAGTGTACCGTATCCTTATATTTCTCTCTTACCAATTCCACTCTCTTACCAGTCAAACTTCTGTCCTTTTTTCATCATATGACTGCCCAAACCATCCATCCTTTAAATCAAAATAAGCATGCCTATATGGGCCTCAAATCTGGCCCGAGTCTGAACAATATTCTATTTAATTTTAAATCTCATTAAAGCGCATACCGATATTGTATATCGATCGGTATATTTATAACTATTATGAACATAAATAGCTAATAATGTAAGAGACGGTACCCAAGCCACTTAATACTTCCCAGTGGAAAATAGGCAGACTCTGGTCATTTAAGACCTTTATTAAGGCAGACCCCATCATTTAAGACCCATTTCCAAAAGCATGCTCCTCAATGGTACTATCCAACTGACATCACATGGAATCTCAGAGGCCACTTAATACTTCTCAATAGAAAATAGGCAGACTCTGGTGATTTAAGATCTTAAACAAGACAGACCCCATCATTTAAGACCTATTTTCAGAAGTGGACCCCTGTAGAGATACCATATAACATAACCCCTTGGCCATTTAATACTTCACCTGAGGAAAAAGGCGGGTCCAACCACTTAATATCTCAAACCCCAATGCAGGCCCTTTGTCTTATGGCCCATACTCATAATTATGTCTCACATTAGTCCGCTATTCATAGGAACTGGTAGCCAGATTAGATGGACAGGTTTCCCCTACAGAATTTGGAACAAATCTCGTGTCGTTACGAATATTTATCATAAGGAAATCTCACATCAATAAAAGTGTACACAACTGCTGTAGCCTCAAAGTAAAGGGCAAACTTCCATCATGTAACTCTATTGACCTCGCATCCCTATGACTCAGCCACAAATTAATTACCCTCCATACACACACACACACACTCTCATCTCATCATTTCATAAATAAGGCCATATAAGGAATCTTCCTTATTACGCCTTAAAATAATAATTAGGCTATATAAGAGTTTCCACTTATTTTAGCCCCAAAATTAATTACCTTCCTAACGGGGGAAATAAATGCCTCATTAACTACGCCATAGATGCAATAATTATATGTTAATTACGTAAATAGAGGTAAATAAATATTCGCATCTAATAGGTTCTAAACGCACTGATTTTACGCCCTAAACTAGCGTTAGATGTCAATTACCTAACCAATTATTATTACAAGTCTTTTTTCTTCAAATTCCCAAGATTTCATAGGATTCAAATGTCCAAACAAGGAATAAATATTCATAACCAAAACTGCAATAACAGACTTGTAAATAAAATAGAAACTCAATTTATTACACCAATTCAATGAAATAGCTTAAATAATAAGAATTGCAATCTAAACCCCATTTTTATTCAACTCCACTTTTACAAAGAAATAGATAAGAATAAGTTGTGTAAACTATGAATAGAATTCATAATCTAAACCCGTTATTTTATTGAAGAATCACAATTTAACCCAAAAAAGAAGGAAAAGTGGAATAGACTATAAAATTATCAAAGGTTGCATAAACGAAACAAATCCCATCAAATTAATGTAAATAATTGGGAATCTCGGCATAGAATTGACATATCGAAATAAAAAGGAATTTTGGGGGATTTTATCTATCTTATTTTTGAAATCCCTAAGGCATATTCACATCCAAAAATAAATACACTTAATGGTACTTGGAATCGATTTCGAATTTGTGTGTCTTACCATATCGTAGAGTCAATACTCTTAATGGTTTAATTGACTGTTGAGAATTATCTATTCTTGATAGTAATAAGAAACTCATAGTCTCTCTTTAATGTGTGAGAATACATACTAGACTCTCTAATGTGTTGTGTTCATTTAGGTTATGTTAATTTTATTTCATCCTACATAATCATTTTCTTTTTTGGATTGTATCCAAATCCATTTTACTACCAATAGTTTCTAAAATAAATTACTGCGCTACGAAATTGTATTTGTTGAAACAATGTTTGTTTCTTAGTGTAAAAGAACATGTATTCATAAACATTTTATTAATTGTCTTATATACAAAACTGATTTGGTTTTAGTTTACAAAACTTATATTCAAAACATAAATAGGTCATCCAATGACATTCGCTCCCAAACTCCTTTCGGGGTGATTCATATGAGATCCCTCGTGAACTATTATTATGAGCAGTCTTTTGACTTGCACAACTTTCCAACTCCTTGGCCTATGATATATTGGAGTTTCTGATAAACCCTTACCTTGTATGTTTTGGTAAACCATTCTTTAGATGAAATTAATTTTAACTTAGTGTACTACTATTAAGTACACGACCTTACAGAAAGAAGTTAACTCAATTTCACTCATAATTAATCGTACTTTATTCAACAAAGTTCGATTACTCTTTATTGATACATCATCCTATATCACAAAGAGGAGTTACTTTTGAGATTGAATATTTATTCGTTTTTAGGTACATTCGGAACTCTTTCCAATATACTCACATATTCGATCAAATTGAATCAATTTTATTTTCTAAGGCACGTTATTTTATTTACTTTAGTTTTATACTCTATGAGCTTATCATAGACATACTACATGTGTCAAATACGTATCTATGTCAGTGGTAACTCATCGATGAATATACATAGTACGTGGAACCGTTTTGGTATTAATAGACTTGCAATTGTATACATCTGTATGTATCAATCCGAATAGTACATTAACTCTTATCACTCTCCCGTTGAATGGATGCTTAGCCCTTAATTGTTTGATATATAATCAACTAGTACCATATGATTCATAATCATATAATAAAATTATTTCTAAAAACTATAGCTTAATCTATAATCCAAAATAATTGCAAATGATTTCATATACTTCTGTATTTTCCAATGCATCACATTTGTTATGAAAAAAAATACCACGTTATAATTTTATTCTATAATGAATGTATTTATAATATTCATATTGAAATAAAACTATGTCATCATTACTGAAAAACAGTTATTATTTCATAAATAATGTTTGGTATTTTTACAAAAATAATTTTCGCAACTTGATGCAACTAATAAGTGTTATATGACATGCTTCCACTATTTCCTCCATTACTATAATAGTGTACAAAATACGAAGCTCCATTAAATTACTTATAGAGCTATTTATTTCATTTGTTGTAACTAGTTCACAGTCAAGAATTTCTAGGTCAAATATCTTAAATTCAAAGAAATAAATCTCAAAGAAAATAATTTTATATGTAAAAATACATTTGGAATGGATATCATATTTTTTATTCCTTGTTAAGTATCTATTATTATTTTACAATTCTCGTTTATAATATTTCTTTATGAAGCAAAAGTGATCATTCACTCTCTTCATCCTAGTCGTGCCTTATGTTACATCTAGTCTTATACATTAGATTTTCTTATTAAATGATCGAACCATTAAAAGAAAATCCTTACTACAATATCATAATGAACTCTTTACAAAAGTTCATTTGGTCATCCTTAACTATTAAGGACATCAAATAAATTGCACTTTATGTAAACTAATCAAATTGACATTTCAGTGATCGAATTCTTAGATATATCTTGTAACCTTTGGTCAAGTTTTACATTTAACACAATAAGACCATTCTGAAATCAATCATATTGAATACATGATCTCATACTATAATTTACTTGCTTATTTCAATGAACTAATTTCATCGAGATTACATACGTACATTACGAATTGTGACCGTTAGCCATATAAAAATTATTTATGATTATATATGGATTAAATATCCATATTATTGTGTTGCTTTTAGAGTTTGAAATTCGTTGAAGACAATACACAGTCTCGGGTCAATAAACTCTTAAGTTACCATGTTAGGATCATATTTAGTGGTTGTATAATGGATGCTTGCATTGGCCAACATGCAAAAATTTATTGGTAAGTATATTTTATATTTCTGGTTGCCAATATTAATTCAGTTCATTTGTATATTTTAATTGATAAACATTTTTCCTATTATATTAACTGCACAAATTTAACAATGTAGATTATTATAACATAGTATAGCAGATGTTCTAGCAATAATAAAAAGGTTAAATGTTACCATTTTCATTTTTCTACTAAGGCTCCCATTAGTCTTTTATGTTTCTCCAAACCCTAAGATGAAACGTAGAAGTTTTTTGATTTAACTATCGTATGCTAGGACTCGTCTATCTTGGGATTGTGACCTTGGATTTTCTAAACAAGTCATAGTCCCATAAACGATGGATAACTCCATATCGATTGTATCATATACAACTCCTAACACATGATTCATTGTCCTAATATCATTTTAACCTTGAGCTTGCTTAACAAATCGAAAGAAATTATCCAATCGTACCTACTATTACGGGATGGCTTAAGTACAATATATGTACCTTGAGTTCGCTCAATAAATACATATAGTTATCTTTCATTGTCTATTCAATATATTAATAATACTACACATAACATCTTTAGCTTGAGTTTGCTCAACAACTAGAGAGTATGTAAATAATTTATTAACATATAAATAGTAAAGGACAGTACTTACATTAATGATTCGTAATCTTAAATATATTTAATCGAGTGATATGAACATATGGAATAATGTATTTCTTAAGAAATACCCTCGTGGTTCACCTGTCAAACACATCAGAAATCACGGTATACATACTATAGGTATGTATTTATTCCTTAAGTCTAATTGGCTTTATTACGGTTCCACCTTTAGTTTATATATTTATATAAACTTTATTATTATATAAATTTTATACTTTATCCAACTTATATAATACTTTATGTATAATTTTATATTAATTAAATCTTATTTAATTAATTTAATTAATTAACACTTTAATTGATTATTCTGTTATTTAATCATGACATATTATATTGAATATGCATACTATAACCTTTATAATAATATGCATATATCTTATATATATATATTAATTTATTAATTATCTTTTAATTAATTTCTTAATCAAATAATTTTAATTAAATTTTATTAATTTTGAAAAAAAAATTATAGACACATGTATACTAATATTATCTTAAACAATTTAAGACAACATAACATATATCATCATAGCAATCATACATGTATATATATTTAATTAATTAACTTCAATTATTTATTTTATTAATCTTATTAATAAATAATATTTTCAAAATTAATTTATAACATTTCAAACATTTAAAAAAATTATATTATGGCTTTTATAATATGTGTTCTATTTTAAATTTAACTCCTAAATTTAAAACTTCTATTTTAAATTTCAAAACAAATTGAAAATTTATATTATTAATATTTTTATTATTTTAAATTGAACTTTTAAATATAAATTTTTAATTTTAATTTCAAAACAAATTTGAAATTAGCCAAGCCTAATTCAAACTGGGCCTTTTCAATTAGGGATAACCTTTGGACTTACCTCATCCTATCGAGCCAGGTCAGTAGCCAGGTATGATAGAGTACTTGACTACCCAAATCAAACCTTAAACATTACTTTTGTTGATACCCTACTATATAAGTAGGCTTTAATAAGTTAGCCATAACACTGCTAAATTAGACTGCTAGGCTGTTTGGCTCTGATTTCATTGTTGGAACTGGGCTAGCCTACAGCGGAGGAATTAGGTAAATTTCAAAAAAATTCCCTTATTGGATCTTTAATGGTTCCATGTATTCTAATTCATTTAAAACTTTTTCAAATTTTCTTTTAAATAAATTCAATGTTTTATTTGAATTTTATAAACGAAATTTATTTTATATAATTTGTATTATATTTTATATATGTGCATCATATACACATCTATGTGTGCGTGCATGTGCAATAGGATAACGTGTACATTGTTTGACACACTAATATATATGTGTTGGGATTTACACCGCAACAGACATGTTAGGCTCTCGTGTATACTAATATATCATCTGAATAAACATATATGTGCACCAACTATTATATAAATACATACATACATACATATATATATATTTATTAGAAAATATTGATTGTAAATTACATGTATAAATCATTTATGAAATAAATGTGGGTGTGTGTATAATATAATTAAATTACAAAATTATTATAAATATTAATTCATAAAATAATTTGAAATCTTTATATATATTATATATACAAAATTTATACACACACACACACACACATATATATATATATATATATATATTATATATAAACATATAACTGATAAAGTGAGTTGTATTCCCTAGGGGCAATTCTGTAATATAATGTAAATTAGTTAACTCTGTAATTGATTCTCATTCGTAATAAAGGTGTTTTTTTTTCTATTATATATTTGTTATAATGTGTTATAAATATTTAAATATTTAATTAAAATATATTTAACAGAAAATCCATAAATGACGTGTTTATGATAGTAATAACAAATAACTGTAATTAAGACTACTAGGTGCACCAAGGGGTTACGTATTGATAGTGATTGGGTAACTATGGAGTATACATATACATCTAATTTTCAGCAAAAATAAATATTTAAAATTTTAATATAATTTTAAAATTTTAAATATACATATATGTAATTATATATATATATATATTATAAATTCCACACACACACATATAATTTCAAAATAATTTTTTTAATATATATATGCAATATTTTATATACATAATTTAAAGCATATAAACATTCATTGTATACTAGATGAGCTAACATGTCTGTTGCGGTGTAAATCACAGCATTTATACACGGATATATTAAACCTTGCACGGATTGCTATGTTATACATGCACAGACATATATCTGTATATGATACACGTATATATACTATAATATTTTACATAATATAACACTATATTATAAATATAAATAAAATAATGATTTTATTTAAATAAAATAAATTTATAAATGTTCAAAATAAGTTAGACATCATAGGCCCAATAAATATAACACTATGTTGTACTGTGCTAATGTATCGCCACGTGCTATGCTTAAGCTTGATCTGCAGAAGGCTTATGATTCCCTTCAGTGGAAGTCAGTAGTTAGGGTTATGTCACTCATGGGTTTTCCTAAAGTCTTTGTTGCTTGGATTTATGAGTGTATTTCTACACCCTTCTATTCTCTGATTATCAATGGCACAAGCTTGAGTAACTTTGTTCCAAAGCAGGGAATCAGGCAGGGGGTTCCCCTGTCTTCTTATATCTTCATTCTGGTGATGGAAGTTTTCACAAGTATGTTAAAACCCATGTTTCAAAGCAAGCTAATACATTACCACCCCAAGTGCAAAGAACTTCAAATAACAGCTCTCCTTTTTGCCGATGATATTACGATTTTCACAAAACCCAATATGCAATCATTTGAAGGAATCTTAAGTGCTCTTAATACCTTTTACTTGATGACTGGCCTTAAAGTTAACCTTCATAAATATAGCATCTTATTCTCTAGAGTCTCTTGTCTTCAGGAATCGAATCTGACCTCATTTGCTGGTTTCCAATCCATGTCAGCTGACATGAATTATCTTGGGCTTCCATTATGTACTTCTAGAGTTACTTATGCTGACTGTCTTCCACTTTATGAAAAGATCACGGCTGTCATGGATTGTTGGGCCAACAGATTCCTCTCTCAAGCTGGAAGACTGGTGCTAGTTCAATCTGTTAGTCACTCCTTAATGGTTTATTGGGCAAGGACTTTCATTCTACCAATTAAACTTCTGAAATTGGTTAGAAGAGCAATGATGAGATTTTTTGGTTTGGCACCATACACACTAGGAAAGTCCTACCATGTTCTTTCAATTCCTTTGAAATACCTAGAAGCAAAGGGGGTTTGGGTTTGCAAAGTATTGGGATATGGAACAAGGCTGCTTACAGCCATCATTTCAATGCATTGCTGCTCAAGCATGACACGCTGTGGGTGAATTGGACACACAGGTACAACATTGGTACCAAAAACTTCTGGCTCATGGATATCCCGCAGTCTAGTAGCTAGATTTGGAGGAGCATTTTAAAATTAAGACTCATTTTCAAACCTCTTGTTCAATTGAAGCTTTCTGAGTCAAGCATGTGCAGTTTCTGGCATGACCCATGGCTAAGCAAAGGTGTTATCCTTGACCTTGTATTCAGTCCTCAACAGAAGTTCCAATGTGGCATTGGAAATAATGCTCTTGCCATTGAACATATTGTTAACGGTAAAATCGAGTTGCCCTACACTAGCAACCAGGTTGTCAGGAATTTTTAGAGCAATTACGATTCTAGCTCCTATGAAACATATGACCAAGACACTGTGTTGTGGAATGGTCAGGTGCACTCCACTAAAAAGGTTTATGTTGCCTTGTGTGGATTTGACTCTATGCCAGAATGTAAGTGGAGAAAGGTAACTTGGACTGCAGCTTCTTGTAACAGTGATAATCTTATGTTCTGGAAGGTTATATCTGATGCTCTGTTGACTAGAGATAAGCTGTTGAGATATGGTATGAATGTCCTTCCTGACTGTGAACTGTGTTATCAGCATGCTGAAAGTGTTCAACATATTTTTTTTGACTGCCCTTATGTAAATTTCATCTGGTCTAAAATGATAAGCTGCTTCCTGAAGGTTTATAATCCTCCAATCTTTAATAATAAGTGGAACCTAATGGATAGTGCCATTTCTTGGAGGGAGGACAATAAACAGTTCTTTTTCTTCATCTTAAAAAAACTTATGGTGGATATATGGAAGGAAAGAAATAAGAGATGCTTTGATGGCATTTGCAGAAGTAAAGATACTTTTTGGTCCATCTTAAAGCATGACATTTTGCTGGGGTTGAGAGCTAGCCCTTACAAGTTTCTGGACATTCATTTTGAACCTTGGATTCCTTAGTTTCCCCCTTTATTTTGCTGCTTTTATTTTCTGTTTTGTTGTGTGTGTTTTTCCTTTGTTTCTTTTTTCTCTGCCCTGTATGCTTTCTTCTGTACTTTTGTTCTCTTTCCTTATATAATAAATCTGGTAGGGGTCCAGTTTTAACCCCACTTAATCTGCAAAAAAAAGATCCAAAATGAATTATTTTTTTGAAATTCACGCATTTCTTTCTTTGTTGGCTGGCCTAGTTCCAAAAATAACTTGTTTATTGATATTATATATATATTAAATACATATTTGTTGTCGCTCTTTGCTAGGAAATTTTTTTAAATTATTTTTTATCGGTTTAAATGATTTTGTTTAAATGATTTTTGAATAGTAAATACATTTCAAATTAAATCCTTGCGGATTTAATGATAAAAAATATATTTAAAAAGACATTTGAAATCAAGATGCATATTTTATGATATATAAAATTTTGCATAATATTATATTATTTATAAATGTATTATAAATATATTTTGTTTGTTAAATCAAATAAATAATTTAAAGTTTATATATTAATAAAATAAAAATAATTTTTTATGCACGGATATATAACCAATGACATGTGATAATACAGGAATATAGCGATTTGTGATATGTTTTGTCTAGCTAACATACAATCTTTCGATTAACTTAAGCAATTTAAAATATTAATAAATCTGAAGCATAACTCTCACCAAGGCTTAGAGATCTCACTTTAAAATAATGAAATGACTCCTTGAATCGTATACCGAGTTCTAGAGTTGCTGGCTCTCGAACTGCTTTTCCATCGACGATCAAATCGAAGAGTTTTGATATAATTTTATACTTAGATTTTGGGGTTTAATGAGGATGATTGTTGTTCGAAAATTACAGAGAGAGAGAGAGGAGAGAAAAAGTGTCTAAATAAATGGTGCAGAGAGTAGCATATAAATAGGAAGTTAAATGGAGAGAAAATTGGATCATATCCTTATATTTCTCTCTTACCAATTCCACTCTCTTAAACATTCAAACTCCTGCCATCATATGGCCGCCCAAACCATCCTTTCTTTCAGCCGAAATAAGCATGCCCATATGGGCTTCAAATCTGGTCTAAGTCCGCGATAGAGTTAGGGGTATGCCCCAAGGGACAATTATGTAATGTGTTACATATATCTAACTCAATAACCCATCTTGTTTGAAATAAAAGGTGTTTTCTTTCTATTATATACGTGTTATAATGTGTTATATCAATTAATTAATTTAGTTAAAAGTATATTTAATAGAAAATCCATAAAAGGTATGTTTTGTGATAGTAGTTACAAAGTGTTATAACTGTGAGTAATTTATCACAATGAAAACAAATATATCATTCTAAATCTTTCTAGTCATCGAGACTGGATATCGGTGTATCCGTTGAGACTAGATTATGTAACGCTCTCCAAATGTTGGGCAGTGTATTACTCATGACTATTTGGGGGCACGTAGGGGTTACGTACTGATAATTATTGGATAACTATGGAACGACCCACTCGATAGTTTTCTATTGGTTAATATAACTAAGTTCAAACAGAAAAGTATCGAAGTGACTGATTTACCTTGTTCTCTCGACTTGAGAATACTATCGATCTTTAATATGAAACCTCCGCTTTTATTATAGTCAACATGACACGACATCCATTGAGTGACTATAGTTGAGTCGAGTGGAAGAATTGAAAGTGAAGCACTATTCAAGAGAGGATTCATCTCCTCGGTTATATGAGGTTGGTATCATAGTTAACTGAAGTCAACTCAAAGCCAAAATCTCTAGTCAGAGCATTTCAGTTAATAATAATTGTTATTATTGAACCAAGGACTTTGTTTTTGGACTATAGAGTTGAATATGAATGATATTGGAATTTTAACCATTACTAAATTCCATAAGTTCAAAGCGATACGGTTTTGATAAAGAGAAGTAGTGTAAATAATAGTCACAACCGGGTAACGCTTAGTAAAGTAAAATTGGATTTTTACTAAAACCAAGTGATAAATTTAGCCAAAATGTCATACCACCTGCTAAGTGACGTGTGAACATTAATATTCCAGTAGTTCGATATTAATCGCTAACCAAATTTACACCTGACGAGTCACACAACCGAAAATGATGAATTCTCTTTTGACCAAATGATTTAATTAGTTTATAATTATTATAAATTAATTAAATTAAATAATATTTATAAATTTTATTTTGTTCGATAAAAGAATAATAAATGTATTTATAAGAGTTATAAATACACTAATCGATATACAATATTGATAAGCATTTTAAATTAGATTTAAAATGCAAAATATTCATTCAGGCTCTAAATGGGTTCATAGCCCATTATGGGCTGATAGGATTGGCTGAAACATGAGGCTAGGGGTGGCTACTAGATAGGCTAAAGGAATAAAAATGAATGGCTGGGATGGAAGGAGATTGAGTAAAAGATATGATACTAAAATCTCTATTTTCCTTCCTCTACTTGAACATCTCTTGTAACGACCCGTATTTTTACGGATCGAAAAGTTCGTAAAATCTGGAATTTTCAGCATTTTTAAGTCGTTTCAGATTTTGGCAGATTTTGTTAAGTCCTAAGTCGGTTTGGACGAGTTAAGTATTAAGTCTGGGTTGAGTGGCCGACTTAAGGAGTTAACCGAGTTAAGGAAGTGTAGCTGACGACTTTGTAGACTGGTTAAGTGTTAGATCGGTTGGGACGACTTAGGATGGTAGACGACTTAAGGTTGGGACCGACCTAAGGAAGAGGGGTAGTGGTTTAGGTCGTTGGACAGTTTGGGACGACTTATAAGGCTTAGGTCGTAGAAGACTTGAGGAAGAATTGGATCCTTAAGGGTTTTGGAGAGTTAGCGACTTATAAGAGATAGGTCGCGAGATTTATAAGTCGCTAGGAGATAGGTCGCGAGATTTATAAGTCGCGTGAGTTTTAGGTCGCATGCCAGCATTGTTTTGTCGTTGGGGCGCGCTAAGTCGTAAGTCGCTAAGTCGCGCATAGTCTTAAGTCGTAGAGGATTGGTCTGTTGAGTCGTAGCCTATATGTTAAGTCGTAGACGACTTAGGAGTTGGGTCGTAACCCAGTTATTTGTTAAGTCGTGACCGACTTAGTGGTTGGCTGCTAAGTTATAAGTCGTAGGCTAGTGGGATATGATAAATCTTAGGAGCATAGATCTGTTAAGTCGCACACTTGTTAGTCGTTGGGTAGGAGCTGTTGTTAGGTCGCTTCTCAGTTGAGTCGTAGGCGCATGCTATAAGTCGTAACCGACTTAGGAGATAGCTGTTATGTCGTGAGTCATAAACAGGTGAGCGCTAGGTCATGGATGCGAAACTGGTTAGGTCGTAGAGTTTGGGGTCTTAGGTCGTAAGTCGGAGACGACTTATGGAGATAGCCGAGTTACGATTTAAGGAAATTTCTGCTATAAATAGGAAGGTTGTTCTCACTTTTTGGGATCCGGATTTCGAAGCGACGAAGTGCTGCCATTTTGAGAGATCGACTTCTACACTTCTTCACTTCTTCTCTCCACTCTAATCTAGTGCTTCCATCCATCCAAGTTGAAGATCAAATTGAAGATTCAAGAGCTTAGATTGAAGATCTTCATCATTTGAAGTGAGATTTCTTCGTTTGAAGCGGATTCGTGATAGATCAAGCTTGATCCTTCGCTGTCCAGATCTGAAGCGTGTTGTTTTGAGGTTGTTTTGGTGATTTGGTGAGTGGTGATTATCTCTCACACGGATCCAAAGGAGTATATCGGATTGTTAGCTCGATTTGGTGTTAAAATAGTGATTTCCATGCATTTTCTTCATCCTAAGTGTAGATCCATATAGATCCATTGTTCATGATGATTTGACAACCATTTTTACTAAGTGTTAACCTATGCAAGTTCATTCATCAAGATTGTAGAGATAATTCTTATGATTTCATGCTTGTTAGACTTTCAACACTTTATTTACGAAATTGCCATTATTGTGATAATTGTCTATTTAGATCTTAATTGAATGCTTGATTGTTTGGATTAATGTTTGACTTGGTTGATTGCTATGAATTAGATGATTGATGATTTGCTTTAGACCGAAGATGATTCAAAAGCTAAGGGAAAGACTCTTGAATTGGGAAAGCTGCTCGTGGCATATATAGCGGGATGATGAAGCTCTTATGCATAGATTCGATGATGATGATGTTGAAATGAGACTTTGCGAGGAGGTGATGAAGCGAAGTATGATATGAGATAGTCTTGGTCTAATCCAGACGGGATCATTCCAAGCACGTTGGTAACTCGGTGATATGATTCGAGTTAAGGGTAATGGATGCTTGAGAGGCGCTTGAGCTAGTATGGAAATAGTCGTCGAGGAGGATGACTAGGAGGCTTGGATAGCATCGTTGTTGGAGGTTCTAGCATGCTCTAAGCAAGAGTACGTTTGGGTAGATTCGATAGTCCCAACGACTAACTGTTGATGGTCGAGTACTCTGGGCAGATTCGATAGTCCTAGGCACGGGCTGCGACGACGTGCGGGAGTTATGTCTAGAACCGGGGTTTCCATTAGCCCTTGACGGACGGCTGAAAGAATGTGCCGGTCATTCAATTAACGGTGATATCGAAGCAATGATAACAGTGATAGCCAGAGTCATGGATGTTTGGTTGTATCGTCATTCGGTCTCAAGAGCAGTGTTTTCCGGGTGCTTATCTGATCTTGGTTTAGGCCTTGGGGGTTTGTGCTTGGAAAACATCGCCCTTGACTCGAGTGATAATTACTTTACTTTAAATTGTATGCTCTGCTATGTTTGCTTCTGCTTAGTGTGTGTCTGGGGCTATCACTGTAGAATGAGGTTGGAGTGGGAGGGTTGTATTCCTATTCCTTTTCCTTTATGCTCTTTTGGTATGTTGATTGTTAATTTACTGCTCACTAAGACTGTTGTCTGACTCAAGGCTTTATATTTTAGTTCTTATTACCTTGGGCTGTTCGTCCATTTTGGGACGGGCAGACTAGGTAGCAGGTGACAGGTGTTGTTCTAGCTTTTCACGGTGCTGATATCGAAGGCGAGCTGGTGTATTGCATATTATTTCTTACTATATGTACTGGATGTTCCGCTGCTTTGTATAACTCTGAGTGTTATGTAGTGAGGCTTGATGTATTGGCTATTTGGATGCTTGTATTCAACTATTATGAAGTTTTATATGATGGCATTTTATTCTGTAAAGCTTCACTATATATATGTTCTATTGTATTTTGTCCATGCGCTGTGAGTAATACGATAGATTCTGTTGTTTTAATCTACCTGACAATCGTCCATGGTCGCCTGGCACACTTTACAGCGCACTATCTCTAGGTTCGGTGCAGGGGTCATGGGCGGTCGTCACATCTCTTCCTCCATTTGATATGGATCTTTTGGAGCCTCCATCCCATAGCTTTTGCTAGTCGACATTCCCCCACCATCTCTTTAGTCTTCCAAAATCAAATCAATTCAATTTAGCTGCTACCCGATAGTTGGTGGTCAACTGTTCAAGGGCTAGCAATTTGTTTGATCGAAAATCATTTCTAGGAGCTTACATCATCGTTTCAAAGTGTTCTTAAGGGATTTTGCTGCAAGGTATATTTTTAATCAACTACAAACATTAATTTATATTTGTAATGCTCATTATATACATATACATACATATACATATACATACATACATACATATACATATATATATATATATATTATTGTTATTTAGGTGACGATTCCAATATGTAGATTTATTGTCACAATTTAGATTGGTTGTATGTATATACATTTATAAAATAATTTTTTTAACGATAATTTATCCTCATACAATACGACATAGAATCAAAAAACATTTTTTTGATTATCTAAATGATTTAATATATAACGTACACGTATATTTATATAGTTTATGATTTAAATACTATATTATAATTACGTGAAAATAAAATAAAATTTTATACATGAATTTTAATGATTATATTACTTTCCGCAGAAAGAATTTATTTATTTATATATATTATTTTTAACTAACATTTAAATCAATTTATCATATAATTAATTTTATACATATATTATAAAATATATTTTAATTTTATAAAATCATATTAATACATATTGAACTCATTCAAGAAATTGGAAGAAACATATTTTTAAATATTTAATTAAAAATTAGATTTTTAGTTGTTTTAAATTATAAAAATTATATAAAAAAAATTCAAATTTCATCTAAAATTTGTTGGAAGTTTAAAATTTAAAAGTAGATTCAAATAAAATATTTTTCTAATTTTTAAATAATTGTTTTTTCTTTTATTAATATATATATTTAAAATTCAAAAAAATAATTCCAATCTATGAGGAAGACCAGATCAATAAATATATTTAAATAAAAGTTATTTATAATTTTATTTACATTAATATATATGTGTGTGTATGTATTTTTATATTATTTTAATAAATACATACATATGTATGTATGTATATATGTGTGTAAGTATTTAACATATTCATTTTTATGTATATGCGTATGTGTATTATGTATTTGTATAAATACCATTTTAGACATTATTACAAAAAATATATTTATTTATTATATTTTAAATGATATAAACATATTTATATAGTAATTAATATATATATATTCATTTTATTAATATTATATATAAATATATATTCTATATATTCTTATATAAATATTTATATGTTTATACAAAATTATATATATAATTTTAATTTATATATATATATATAATTATTTTTATTGTAAAAGCGGAAGTGTATATATATACATATATTTGGACAATACATTTACATATTAGATGAGCTAACGTGTCTATTACGATGTAAATCCCAACATTTATGTACGGGCATGTTATACCTTGCATGGATTGATATGTTACACATGCACACACTTATATATGTGTGTATGACATATACACAGATACATATATATATATATATTTAACATAACATAAAATTAAATAATACAATATCATTTTATAAATTTATATAAAAAACAAGATTTTATTTAAATAAAATTTAGAAATGTTCTAAATAAATTATAATTCATAGGCCCAATAAAGATCCAATAGGGTAAAGAAAATTGAAACTTATCCATAAGTTTTGCTGCGAGCTAGCCTAGTTCCAATAATGGTATTAGAGCCCAATAGCCTATGCGGTCCAAATATGTCATGTTAGGGTTAACTATGAAGCTTAGAGCCCAAAGGTTGTCCCTAATAGAAAACACCCAAATTTGAATTGGGCCTTGGGCTAATTTTCAAAATTGTTTGAAAATTAAAATATAAGATTTTTAATTTAAAAGTTAAATTTAAAATAAGATATACATATATTATAAAAGTTATAATATAATAAAAAAATTCAAAATGTTTGAAAAATAATATAAATTAGTTTCAAAATTTAATTTTTTAATAAGATTAATAAAATAAATAAATAAATTAAATGAGTTAATTAATGAAAGATATATACATGTATTATATATTTTGATATACGTTATGATATTTTAAAATGTTTAAGATATCATAAATGTACAGGTATGTACATAATATGATTTTTTGAAATTAATATAATTTAGTTAAATTTGTTTAATTAAATAAATTAATTAAAGGTTATTAAATTACTTAATTAAAGGTTAATTAATTAAACAAATTAGTTAAAGGTTAATTAATCAAATAAATAAATTAAAGGTTAATTAATTAAATAAAATATATATATATATACTATAAAGGTTATAGTATATAATAAATATTTAATATGAATGTTATATTAAGGTAATATAAAATTAATTAAAGTGTCAACTAACTAAAATTAATTAAGGTGGAACATTAAAGAAACCCTAAATAGACTTAAGGAATAAATACATGAGTATATGTACGTATAACGTGATTTCTGATCTGTCGGACACTTGAATCACGAGAGTATTTCATAAAAAATACATTATTCCATAAGTCGATAGCACTCGATATAAAATATTAAAGATTATGAATCTTTAATATAAAGTTGTCCTCTATCATTTATATATTAATAGATTACTTATATACTCTTTAGTTGCTGAGCTTTCCTCATGTTAGGGATGTTATGTGTAGTACTATTAATATATTGAATATACAAGGTAAGATAATTGCATGTATTTGTTGAGCTTTCCTCAAGATATGTGCATTATACTTAGGCCGTCGCGAAATGGTAGGTCTGAGTGAATCGTTCCATTTTACTTGTTGAGCCTTCTTCAAGGTAAAGACGGGATTATGACAAGAATCCATGGGTTAGGAATCATATGCGATATAACTGATAAGGAGTTATCCACCGTATGTGGGCCTATGATTTATTGAGCTTTCCTTAAGGTTAAAATCCTAAGGCATAAGAGTCCTAACACCCACTAGTGAAGTCGAAAGACTTCTATGTTTCGCTTAAGATTTGGTGAAATATAATAGACCAGTAGGAACCTAATTAGAAAAATGAAATGATAACATTTAACCTTTCTAATATTTTAAGAACATATGCTATATAATGTTATAATAATCTACATTGATAAATTTGTGCATTTAATATGGTTGATAAAACGTTTATCAATTATACAATTGAACTGAATTGAAGATTTACAAACATAACACATACTTACTAATAAATGCTTATTGCATGTTAACATTTCTATACCCATGCAAGTGCCTAATTTTACAGCAACTTAACACATTCATAAATTTGGTCACCGACTTTTTTATATAGTCGAGACCGTGTATTGCATTCTATGAATTTCGAACTCAAAGCAATACAAGACTATGGATATTTGTTCCATATAAAATTGCATATAAATGTTATGTAATGAACGGTCATAGTTCGTAATGTACGATATTTCGATGAAATTAGTTCATCCGAAATAAGAAAATAAACCGTACTGTGAGATCGGGTATTCAATCTGATTGAATACAATAAAGATCATATTGTGTTAAAAGTAACAATAGACCAAATCTACAAGAAAGATATAAGAATTCAATCATTGAACTTTCAATTTGATCGGTTTACGTAAAGTACAACATATTTGATGTCCTTGAATGTTAAGGATAACCGAATGTGCTTTTGTAAAGAGTTCGTTATGATATTGTAGGAAGGATTTTCTTTTTGAATGGTTTGACCATTTAGAAAGAAAAACGAATGTATAAGAATGCGATTTAAGGTACAGTTGGGATGAAGAGAGTGAACAGTCACTTCTGCTTTATAAAGAAATATCAATAATGAGAATTCTAATAATAATTGATACTTAACGTTGGAATGAGAAATACGATTTCAATTCCAAAATGTATTTTCATATGAAAAATTGTTTTCTATGAGATTTATTTATTTAAGTTCAAGATATTTGATCAAAGAACTCTCCGCTCTAAACTAGTTGCAGTATACGATATAAATAATCTATATTACATGAATAATGGACCTCCGAATTTAGTACGCTATTATAGTAATGGTGGAAATAGTGGGAGCATGCCATATAGCACTTGCTGATTGCATCAAATTACGAAAATTGTTTCATAAAACACACTGAATATTATTTATAAAATAATGACTATTTTTCAGTGCCGACTGAAAAATAGACATTGTTATATCATGTAAATATTATGCATATTCGTTATGCAATAGAACTATAAATGTGGTATTTGTTTCCACAACAAAAGTGATGCATTGGAAAATATCGAAGTATCTAAAATCATTTACAATTATTTTGAAATTATAGACTAAGTCGTAGTTTTGAGAAATAATTTTTATTATATAATTATGAATCATATGATACTAGTTGATTAAATCTCAAACAATTAAGGGCTATGCACCCATTTAGTTGGATCATCATAAGAGTGGATGAATTCTTCGTATTGACACATTTAGATGTATGCAATCGTAAGTCTATTAATACAAAAATGATTCAATATACTTCGTCATATTCACTGATGAGTTATCACATACATGGACATGTGTATTTAATACACATGTATAAGTATATGATAAGCTCATAGAATATAAAACGAAAGTAAATAAAATTACATGCGATAGAAATGATTTGATTTGATCGAGTGGGTGAGTATATTGGAAATAGTTCCATATGTACCTAATATGAATAAAGATTCAATCTCAAAGGTCACTCATTCCTATAATACATAATGATGTTATGATAAGGAATAATCGAATCTCGTTGGACAAAGCATGATTAATGATGATATAAGTTGAGTTAAAATTCTTTCTATTGGGTGTGTACTTAAGAGTGGCACATAAGGTTAAATTTAATATCATCCAAAGAATAGTTTACAAAACCATATAAGATAAGAGTTTATAAGAAACCCCTACATATTCTAGGCTAAGGAGTTGGCAGGTTATGCGAGTTGAAAGACTGCACGTAATAATTGTACGTAAGGGATCTTGTATGAATCGTCCTAAGGGATTTTTGGGAACGATAGTCATTAGATGATTAATTAATGAAGTGAACATTAATATATTATGAACTAATGCAAAATTAGTTTTATATAATGCAATTTATAAAATTCTTATGAATGCCCGTTCCGTTACACTGAGAAACAATTGTTGTTTCAAGAAATACCAACTTCGCAATGAAGGAATTTCTCTAAGAAAATATTGGTATAAAATGGATTTAGATATGATCCAAGGATAAAACTGATTGCAAGGGATGAAATAAAATAGACCAAATCTAAATGAACACAATACATTAGAACGTCTAATGAGAATTCTTGTACATTAAAGAGAAACTATGAGCTTCTTGTCAGTATCAAAAATAAAATCCTTGGTTTTTTAATTAAACCATTAAGAGTATTTACTCTATGATATGATAAGATGCGCAAATCCGAATAAGATTCCAAGTACATTATCAAAATATGAGTTGATAGTTGTATCCAAAGGGTTTTGATCCATTGGCTGCAAATGTGTCTTTAAGAGAAAGACAAATACTGTTGGAATACAATGAGCCACATTTATAAGAATAATACCATAAATTTCAATTTTTAAAATTCACGTAACAGATTCACCACTAGATGTGCTCAATACGGTTCGGATTTTACTCACAAAATTATCGCATAGTATGGCTTTATGTTTTGGTATGTGTTGAAACGGAAATTCTAAATAATGATTTAGAGTAAACTGTTTATACATAATGACCAAAGTGTCTCGAAGTCAGTGTGAGTGATATTGAGTCTGTAGGTTTCAAATACAATCCAAGAAAGGATATGGAAGTATCATTTAGAAAAGTATCAAAATTAAACAAGTATTTCGATGGAAATATCAAATAGTTTGATCATCAACCAAAATGCAGAGGAAGCGTGTGTTTATAAGAAAGAACGTTAAAAGATGCATTAATATTTCTAAACTATAATTAAGCAACACATTGCTGATTATTAACGATGTACTTATGTTAAATCATCTTTAGATGTTTTAATACTTGACATTGGATTTGTAAACGATGTCTTTTATAGTAAGTAAAAAGATATTGAGAATGTCCTAAAAACGATATCCAAGGACACCTTATTAAAATGTTCGTTACGGAACATGTAAGATGGATTCCTTATGCATTGGCAATAGGAATTATCATACATGATATGTTGTCTATGATATCATGATTTGTTTATGTATTTGATACATGAAGAAAATATTAAATCCAAATAGATGCTAATGGTTGTTTGAGGTGTTCTTATATATTTATGAAATACTAGAGAACTGTTTACAGAAACAACGAATTCCTTATAAAGGAGTATTCAGACTCAAACTTCATAAGTGATATTGAGTATAAGATGTCAATAATAAATTCAAGTTAAGAATTTTTAAGGTGGAAATGTTTAGAATAAAAGCTATGGTTGATTCAATGAAAAAGGTTGAGTACATCGTCTTAAATAGCGCCACAATAAAAGTAGTGTATATAAATATAAATGCACAAATTTATAATTAAGCTGAAGGCGATTTCAAATGTTGAGAATCATATTGTTATGAGATAACAATGTCACAATATAATTCATAACAGAACTTAGAGCTCACTAGAAGTCAAGAGACATACTTTGAATTGTTCCACATGATAAAGGTAATTTATCAGTGTCGGAGAGAGTTGATTGACATAGTAGAAAATTAAAACATAATAGCATACCCGTTCACCGAGGGACTGACCTATTTGATTTTGAGGAACACGATTGGAGAAGTTGGAATAAGATTCCATAATTGACTCCATGTGCAAGTGGGAGATTGAGAGAGTTAGGGGTATGCCCTAAGGGCAATTATGTAATTTGTTACATATATCTAACTCAATAACCAATCTTGTTCGAAATAAATGGTGTTTTTTCTATTATACACTTGATATAATGTGTTTTATTAATTAATTAGTTTGGTTAAAAGTATATTTAATAGAAAATCCATAAATGGTATGTTTTATGATAGTAGTTACAAAGTGTTGTGACCATGAGTAATTTATCACAATGAAAACAAATTTACCATTTTAAATGTTTCTAATCAAGATGCATCGAGACTGGATATTCGTGTATCCGTTGAGACTGGAGTACGTAAAGCTCTCCAAATGTTGAGCAGTGTATTACTCATGACTACTCGGGGCACTTAGAGGTTATGTGCCAATAGTTATTGGATAATTATGCAATGACTCACTCGATAGTTTTCTGTTGGTTAATATAACTAAGGTCAAACAGAAAATATCGACGTGACCAATTTACACAGTTCTCTCAACTTGAGAATAATGTCCATCTTCAATATGAAAGCTTCACTTTGATTAAAGTCAAATTATGACATGCGGTCCATCGAGTGACTATAGTTTGGTCAGTGATGGTATTAGAAGTGAAGCAATATTTTAGAGAGGATTCGTCTCCTCGGTTATATGAGGTTGGTGTCACGGTCAACCGAAGTCAACTTAAAGTCAAAATCTTTGGTCAGAGCATTTCGATTAATAATAATTGTTATTATTGAACTAAGGACTTTATTTTAGGACATAGAGTTGAATATAAACGATATTGGAATTTTGACCATTACCAAATTCCATAAGTTAAGTAATATAGTTTTGATGAAGAGAATTTGTGTAAATAATAGTCACAACCGGTTAATGCTTATAAAATAAAATTGGATTTTTACTGAAACCAAATAAGCGATAAATTTGGCCAAAATATCACATCACCTGCAAGTGATGTGAGAACGTTAATATCAGAATAGTTCGATATTAACCACTGACTAAATTTACATCCGACGAGTGACACAACCGATAACGATGAATTCAGCTTTGACCAAATGATTTAATTAATTTATAATTGTTCTAAATTAATTAAATCAAATAATATTGATGAAATATTATTTGAAAATTTGATTTTAATTTGATAAAAGAATATTTAACGTATCTATAGAAGTTATAAATACATTAATGGATATACGATATCGATAAACGTTTTAAATTAGATTTAAAAAGCAAAATATTCATTCGGGCTCTAAATAGGTTTATGGCCCATCATGTGGCTAATAGGATCGGCTGAAATATGAGGCTAGTAGCGGTTACTAGATGGGCTAAATAAGAATAAAGATGGATGGTTGAGATGGAAGAAGATCGAGTAAAACATATGATCCTAAAATCTCTCATTTCCTTCTTCTATTTAAACATCACTTCCTCCATTTGATAGGGACCTTTTTGAGCCTCCATCCCATTGCTTTTTCTGGCCAACTTTCCCCCCTCAACCTCTCTTGTCTCCCAATCTCAAATCAAATCAATTTAGCTGCTATCCGATAGTTGATGGTCAACAGTTTAGGGACTAACAATCTGCTGGATTAGAAATCGTTTCTAGGAGCTTACATCATCGTTTCAAGACGTGTATGAAGGCTTTGGATGCAAGTTATGTTTATAATTAACTACAAAATTAATTTATATTTATAATACTTAGTACATACATACTAATTAGGTGACGACTCTAATATGTAAATTTACACTACAAGAAACAGTACATTTTCCAACGGCTAAACAGGATTTCCGACGGCTACCAACGGCTCCCGACGGCCGTCGGAAGACACATGGTCGATCACGGTAGGTGCTGAAAGCCGTCGGAAGCCGTTGTTTTATGGCCGTCGCTTGTCGTTGGGAAAGATCGGTCTACAGGCCGTCGGGGGCCGTCGGGAGCCGTCGGAAGCCGTCGAAATTCCTGATCATGTTTTCACTATTTTCTGCTGCATTCTTGCCTTTCATCCACAATCCATAAACGCATTATATTCCACCACACAAGCACATATCCAATTCAGATATTCAGTATAAAATCAAACCATACAAATATAATCAAATCACATAAAGAAATAAACCAAGCATAATTCGTACAAAATCAAACCAACACTTCACTAACATAATTTACATACATCTCATTGTACAAAATATACATCAATCCTTCATCAACTGCCCACCATCAACTCCCAAATGTCAACATTACTATCACCAAATGTATCATCAAATAATATACACAGCATTTCAAATCCAACTTCACCAACTCAATGTATTATCAAAAATTAAGAAACAATGAGGCAAAACCAAAAAACATACCTATCACTCCGGTCAATCACCTCCAGAACCAGCTGAAGGTGGAAAGCAGCCACCATACTGCTACATATACTCAGCAATACGTTGGTCCAGCAGCTGTGTCATCTCAATGGTCTGCCGACGGTTCTTCTTCTCCAGCTACGCCACCCTAACTCTCAACTCTTCGATCTCTACTAGATCTATCTGAGCTCTGGTTTGGCTCGTTCTCCTCTGTCTACTGGCCTGCAATACTTATTTAATTTAGTTAAAGTTCAATTACTATAATGTTACTATCAAAGCTGCAGCATAATGTGTTTTTATATCTATAAACTTATTCATTACCACTTAATTGCCAAAGCCGTAGCATATGTTCTGTGAAGGTGAATCTATGACTGACTCAAAAATGACGTCATCCTCGTCCGTCGTTAGCTGCTCTCGACCAGTTTCCTCCAGGAGTTTCTGTCTATGTTCCATAAACCTTGCCTACATGAAAAAATAAAAATACAATTAAAATTAATAGCATGATATCTTAATTCAGTATATTTTAATAATTAAAATAGTTACTAATAGTATATAAACTAAAATATGCTTACATGGCTCTTTCTCGATTTATCGTCATGTCATGTATATGAAACTGTTCTGTTTGGATTTACATGCTCGACGGCATGAGTACGGGTAAATACATCCATGCACGATACGGGACCTTGCGCCTCAGCTTCCTGAAATTGATTATTATGTACTATTATTGTATATTCAAAATTATACGGCACAATAATTATTTACAATTCACATTTAATAAATGTACTAACTTTTGGCGATATTGTTGGAACGACTTGGACTCTCCTCGATGAGTGACAGGATTTCTGTTCCTATTTGTAGAGTTTCTTTCTGACTTTATCTATACATTTAAATTTAATACATTATTTGCTTACCAAATATTTTTTGATATTTATGTATCAATCAAATAATTAATAAAAGTTTAGTACACTTACCTTCGCTTCGTCACTATCCCAATGTGCCAGCCACCCTTCCCACACACTCGCTCCCATCCACTTCGGCTTCTGCTCTTTATGCTTCACAACCGACATTGAATCTGATAGTTCTTCCTCATCTTCTACATCCAGTAGTGTTGTACCAGCTGTAGGTCATCTGATTGTACATCAACTGCGGCCTGCATTTCATGATAAACAAGCGGAAAAAATTAAACAATAAAAGGTGAACAATAAACTAGCGACAAAAAAATTAAGAATGGAAAACAAAAGAGTATACTTACAATGAAATCCTGCCATATACACTCCAGGATGTGGGAAGGGATATTATCCCACTTCGGCCAACAAGCCATCATCCAACTCTTGTACGAATCTCTCGAAACTGATAGAACTATAGCTGACGGCTGTATGTCAAACCTCCTATGTTAAATATGATACAGATTATTATATTGCACACAAAATATTTAAGATGCTGAAAAAAGTTTAATACTTACCCATCCGCACTAGATACCAGATACACAGCGGGACGCTGTGACGGCTGCGATGGACCGCTGCCATCGCCTCCTGAAGAATGGGAAGAATTCCTCCTTTTGGACGACATGATACCAATCACAGACACATCATTTTAAAAGAGAATAATAGCACAATAATGATATATATTTTATAGTTAAATGACATAAATGAGATAGAGTACATAAAGTGCAAAGTATACCCGATTCAGATTGGGTCTCATATTCCGACGATAAGCAGAATACATTGCATTTTTAACATAAATTGCTAAATAAATAACGGAAATGGTAATGACATAAATGATGTAATGACATACATGATGTAATGACATAAATGATGCAAAATAAATCTCATTAATTACATAAATTGCACAATACATAAGAATTCAACATAATATTTATATCAACCCTCATCGTCTTCTGATTCAGATTCGGTCTCGTATTCTACGTTATTTTCATCCCTACTCTCGAATGCTTCTAACAAAACGTTTGATTCATCATTCAGAGGTCCAAAATCAATACGATCGTCTGTTATTATTATTTTGTTCCTTTGCTCAAAATCCGTCTGATAAGCTTGTTCGTCTGGAATATTCTTCCCATCAAACGTAAATCTTGCCTTTGTTTTAAAAACTGCTGACCAATCTGCTTTATCTCCTTTTAAAGACAAATAAGGAGCGTAATAAACTTGCAATTCTTATTTGGCTAGTACAAAAGGATCGTACTTGTGATAATGCGATGTGTGCTTTATTTCAATAAGATTTTAATCCTTGTTCACATTAATTCCAGAACCTGGAACATTGCTAAACCAATTGCATCTAAACAGAAACACCTCCATGGGTCGTAAGAAATATGTCAGTTGTAAAATTTGAGTTAAAACGCCATAAAAATCATTTATGTGATTTTCTAGATCATCACTACCTTTAACAAATATACCTGTATTATTAGTTAATTTTTCTGCACCGTATTCTTTGGTGTTAAATTTATATCCATTGACGAAATATATTGGATATGTCTTGACATTTCTTTTTGGTCCCAACGCAAGATGTTTCAACCTTTCATTGACTACACAATTTCTCAGTTCATAAACGTACTTTGAAAACCAATAAGAAAATTCTTTACTGAGATCTCCGTGTGGATGTTCACTTTCATAAATACTGTATATATGAATAAAATATTGCATTAAATTCTATACGTGCATGCATTATGGAAATGAATAATTCATAAATTATTATTTTAGATTACCTAATAAATGGTGCAACCTCCGCACAATTAAGAAAAATATAAGTGTGTGCTACATGAAGATCTCTATCGTCTAACAATACTTCTACACGTTTTCTAGAAGGTCGACCATGTTGTCTAAAAATAGATAGCATTGTTTGAGGGGACTCTTGTTCGTCGCCTTCATCATTATGAGGAACACTGTCAAATGATATGTTCACATGGTCACTGAAATAGTGCGAGAAAAAGAACGAAGCTTCTTCTTCGATATAAGATTTACATATCGAACCTTCAACTCGTGCTTTTTGCCTTACTTTTTTCTTCAGATGATTCAAGTATCTATGCAAAATTAATTTACATTAACTTTAACTTCCGAATGTAATTAAATTAATAGGGAACATATTTCATACCTCTCGAATGGATACATCCATCCATATTGCAAAGGACCTCGAAGTCGTGCTTCAGATGGGAGATGAGCAGGTAAATGTTCCATTACATTAAAAAATCTGGTGGAAATATTTTCTCCAATTTACAGAGCAATATAGGAATATCTTCTTCAAGTTACGTGAACGTTGCACTTTTAAAGTAGTCGAACAAAGCTCTTTGTAAAAAAGACTAAGTTCCGTTATTCCCTTCCAAACTTTTAAGGGCAATAGTTCTTTGAATAAAACGAGTAATAAATTTTCCATCATTATGTGATAGTCTCATAGTCGTGGCTTTTAATTCCGCTCAATCTATCGTTTTTAAAGTCAACACATCTGCTAAGATTTGATGAAATCCCATAAGGAAATCTTAATCCTTCCACCCATTTTAACACAACTTTAACTTGATTATTATTTAACTCATAACACGCTTTGGGTTTTTTTACTGTCATTTGGTTTCATATAAAGCTCAAGACATTTGCATAATTCTTGTATATCGCGTCTTGGTTTCAAATCGTTCTTAGTCTTCCCCTTGACATTCAAAATTGTGTTAAAAACATTATCAAATACATTTTTCTCGTTGTGCATCACATCAATATTATGACGAAGCAGAAGATCTTTCGAATAAGGCAACTCCCTAAATATACTTTGTTTGCACCAATTATGAATAGTCGATTTGCCTGTAATTTTTGTTTGCACTCCAGTTTCATATATCTTTGGATAGTCCCTTACAAGTTCGTATCTGTATTCATTTGACCATATCGTTGGTGGTTGTCTGGTTTCTACTCTATTAGCTAAAAAGATTTCCTATCTCCTCTGAAGGGATGATTGACATGGAGAAAACATCGATGACAGTCAAACCATGAAATTTTCTTACCATTCGGTAAATAAAATGCCCGTGTTTCTTCCATGCAATAAGGACAAGCAAGACGATCAGATGTACTCCATTCTGAAAGCATTGCATAGACAGGAATATCACTTATAGTCCACAATAAAAAAGCAAACATACGAATTTTTTTTCTTTGAAACGTCGTACGTTTCTACTTCTTCGTTTCACAGTGTTTTTAACTCCTCAATCAACGGTTGTAAATAAACATCGATTCCTTGTGTCGGATCGTCGAGGCCAGGAATGACAACAGTAAGAAACATACATTGCATTTTCATACACATCCATGGGCCAAGATGAATATTTAGCACCAAATTGAGAAAATGGTGAAAAACCATCCGTACACAATCTAAGTCTAACATTACGACTCTCCGCTGCAAAATTGGGATAAGTTTTATCGAAATGCTTCCATGCTTCTCCATCGGCTGGATGTGCCAACGTATCTTCTTCCTCTGTTCTCACACTATGCCATCTCATATGAGGTGCAATTACAGAAGATGTGTATAATCTTTGAAGCCTAGGAGTGATGGGCAAATAATGCATACGTTTGCATGAAACTTCCTTTCCCTTCTTTTTTCTTGGTTTGTACATTTCCTCGTTACATATTTTACACTTCCTAAGAGTGATGTCCTCTTTCCAAAACAACATGCAGCCATTTAAACATGTATCTATTTTTTGATAAGGTAAATCAAAAGCCGACATAAGGTTTTAACTTCATAGTGATTTTCACACATTAAATTATCGAGCGGTATATGTCTTTTTGCAGCATGTACAACGACTGTAAATCCGGCTTCGGTGATGTTGTATTTTGACTTCATCGCAATGTATTCTGCAAACACTGATAGCTGAGTACCGCTTTTACAACCATCCAAAAGAGGTTTCTTAGCAGCATCCAGTAAATCATAAAAAAAATTGCTTCAATATTTGGTTCTTCAACATTTACATCATCGTCGTCAACTTCAATCGTAGGGAACATTGATCATGCTGCATCTTCAACCATATTTTCTATACGGTTCGTCGTAACAATTTCATTACCAGCAATCTCTAACTCAGACTATGTAGAAGTATGTGCTACAACTTCTCCATAACGATCCTAAACATAATACTCCGGTATGAAACCATTTTTGCACAAATGGACTTTCACAATATCGGGTAACAAATACTTCAAATGTTTACACTTACTACACGGACAACGAATTTCTACATCGTTTCCGTTATTACTTAAAGCAAATTCAATAAATACGTTTATACCATTATAAAAATCTTCTTTTATTGAGCCTCTCAATCCCCTTCTTTGATACGTCCATCTCCTCTTATCAACAAAATAATCTATCATTTATCCTACTCGAAAAAATATGTCACGAATTCAAAAATAAATATTGGTCATTTTACGAATTGACATTTTATTTTTCAATGTATCGATACATAAACTTATACGCATCAATTTTACCCCACTTAAGAATACAATATAGAAATGTTGGTTTATGGTTATCTTTTTTCCCGGTCAGTCATCCTACTTCCCATTACAAACACAGACACTTACATTTCGTACATTATTTCGTTTTAAACGATACAACAAAATTTCGGCAGCACTTCCCCTTTGTTTCCTGCATTGTACACAAATGCTTGTACACAGGAAACAAAAAAGGAAAGTGATGGCAAAATTTTGTGAACCATTTGAAACGAAATAATGTACGAAATGTAATTGTTTACTGTGTTTATAACTTATCCAATACATGGACAAATCTAACAAGTATTGTACCAGATGAATATAAATGTCCGTTCTGTGACAAAAAAGAATATTTATATAACGATCATGCACAAAACTTGTCGGATGGGGCCAAAAATTCTCTAAGGGATGTAAAAAAAAAGTTTATAAAAACGAATATTTACTAAATTTTTTATATATTTCAAAAAATTGTTAATTTACCACATTTATTCCGCGTATTTTATCGAATAAGGTTGCTTCAATATTGTTGTCATTTTCCAATGCAGTCAAATTTTTTTTTAGACTCGTGCATTCATTGTTATACAAGTCAAGATGTTATACAACTCATGGCTTATTCCAATTAACACAAGACAATGGTAGAAACAACACATATATAATGGTTTACACATACACACAAAATCACGAAATATACATCCTCTTTAAAATTTCATGATAACATATGAAATAAGTATACCATGGGATACTGTAAACCATTATTAGGCTATTAGAAACAACTACAATCACTGATTAGCCCTAATTTATCAACTTATGCAAATCTAGATTTAGGGTAAAAATTAGATTTTTCACGAAAATAAGAGATTATACCTGAGATTGAAAGCAATAGAGCGTGACTAGGCAGCCGTGGAGGATATGGAAGCTTGAAATTGGGATTTAGGGGTTTTGTTTTTATTTTTTTCGTTCAGCCAAGTGAGGAAGAAAGGTCTATGCTGAGACTTGATAATCATGAATATCCGACGGCTGCCGACGGCCCGTCGAAAGCCATCGGAAGCCGTCGCAGGCCTCTATCGATATATTAGCATTTCTAGTAGTGTTATTTTCACAATTTAGATTGGTTGTATGTATATATGTATATAAACTAAAAAAATATATGATAATTCATCTTTATACATTACAACTCTAAATATAAAAAAACATTTTTTTGATTATTTAAATGATTTAATATATAACATACGCGTATATTTATATAGTTTATATTTATTGTGATTATGTAAAATATTAAAATAAAATTTTATATATGATGTTTAATAAGTATATTATTTTTGGTGGAAAGAATGTTTTTTAATTTATATATATTATTTTTAAATAATATTTAAATCAGTTTATCATATAAATAATTATATAAATTCATACATATTTTATAAAATATATTTTAAATTTGGGAATATCTATTGACACACAAAATGTAGAAACCATTGATGACACAATGGATCTTCACCGTAGGATTGCCCCCTGATTTCCATCTCTCGTATAAGGACAAAAAGATCCAATGGTTGAGATCTTTTGTATTACCGACTGTATTTTATTTTGTGTCAAAATAGCCAGCCCCTTTAAATTTTATAAAATCATATTAATACATATTTAACTCATGACAGAAACTAAAAAACAATTTCTTTTATTTTTAAATATTTAAATTAAAATCGAAAATTTAAAAATTGGATTTTTAGTTGTTTTAAATTGTAAAAATTATATAATAAATTTATATGTTTAAAATTTTATCTAAAATTTGCTGGAAGTTTAAAATTTAAATTTAAATTTAAAAAAATATTTTTCTAATTTTTAAATTATTATTTTTGTTTTATTAATATATATTTAAAATTAAAAAGCTAAAAAATCCAGATCTATGCGCAAGGCCTGATCAATAAATATATTTAAATAAAAATTACTTTATAATTTTATTTATATTAATATATATATAATATACATATATATAAGTATTTAACATATTCATTTATATGTATATGAATATATATATATACAATTTTTTTAAATGTATTTGTATAAATTCCATTTTTGACGTTTTAGCAAAAAAATTATTTATTATATTTTAAATGATATAAACATATTTATATAGTAATTAATATATATACATTTGTTAATACTATATACATATATTGTGACGACCCACATTCCGGAAGGCTTAAATTGACAATAAATCCACACATGTCCAACTTAAACAATCCGGAATATAGATAATCGATGGGGTTAATTTAAGAAAAAATAAGAAAAGAAGAAGAAAACAAACACAGAATCTCGCAGCGGAACGATAAAATATAATAATCAAAAAACCATTCGTGAAGCTGTTTACATTATACATTTGATTATAATCTATACAACATTTATCAGAGTTATATATACATCAGGGGTAAATAAATAATGCAGCAGAATAGCGTGATGTAGATATAATAATAGTAATAATATACCAAATCTTTGTCTTCGTCCTCCAGAAAATGATCTTCAATGCACTGAAATACTCAGGACTGACCCGAGCGTAATGAAAACAAAACACTCGAGTCAGGACTAAAATATTCTTATATGAGTCAAATCGATATCGCATATAACATGAGTGCCGTGGCGTCAGAGATGTTTACGGGATTTTACATCTCCTATCTAGTGTATAACGTGCGTGCAATAACTTAAGAGATGTTATGAGATTTTCCATCTCCTAAGGATCCGTTAAACTATTTATATATAATAGTATATGCTATATTAGGTAATGTCTATCAGTAAAATAAATATCAAGATAGCATTAAGGCTTCACATTGATCCAGTGGTCTATGCAGGTCCTGTAACACAACCAGTAACGTTGGTAGCCAGTGAGTCCACTATAGGTAAAATACTAAACCAAAGTCGTAATGGGCTCGTATAAGGATAAATATGACAAGGCACGTGAGGCAATGTCCATGGTAGGATTCTACCATTTTACCCTTTCTGGCTGGTCGTAACCCATCCATGGCCGATCACGTCAATCAATCCAAAGAAAAGGTGCACACATCGAGTCAAAATCATAATAGTAATACGAGGAATCAACGTCGCTAGAGGTAGCTAACCTCATTGGCCAGACATAGGCTCCTGTTTTAGTCATTTTAATTATGACACGAGTGTCAAAGCTATCCATCATCGTTCTCTTACTTTATTCCAGTAAACGTTCGCCAATTCAACCACTACATTCTGGATATCATCCACCGCATACACAGTTGTTAAAGTGGTTTCAGTATTGACAGAGAGTATGCCAATAAGAGGCCTCGATCTCTTAAACAACCAAACGTCGTTTTACACATCGGTTGGTACTTTTATATTTTGAAAATAATTCGTACTTGATATCGAAATATCATATTCGCTTCAAAATCATTTTCATTTCGAAATATAGTATTTACTTCAAAAAACATATTCAGTTCGAAACATCAATTTCACTTGAAAATATAATTTCACTCCAATACCTCGATTTCGCTTCCAAAATTTGTTTCGAACTTCAATTTAGGTTATAACTTAATTTTAACCCACTTCGTATTTAAATCCAAGATTTAAATATAAACATTCCGCCTTTTGGCCAGTTTGAATTCTTTTGGAAATAGTTTGAATAATTTTAAAATAGCTTAAATAGTTTAATAGAAAATAATTTGAGCATTGAAATGGTTATATAGTAAATAGCTTGGAAAATCAAAATAATTTGAATATTTAAGAAGATAGACTTAATAGTTTATATTAAAATAATTTATTTGAAAATAGTTTCAAAGTCAAACCGGTTCACTTTCCAAATTTTCCAACTCAAATCAGTTTCTATTTCCATTTTCGATTTAATCGATTCAATTCCGATTTCAAGTCGAATTTTACTTCGATTCCAAATTCAATTCAAATAAATTCGATTCTAGTTTCGAATTAATTCAGTTTCGCTTTGAATTCCAATTTGATTTCAATTTCAATTCCAACTTGAATAAATTTCAATCAATCCCAATTTAAACCATTTCGATTAATATAAATTTCGAGTTCGATTTTTAAAATACGATTCAAATCACTTAAGTTAAATTAACCTTCAATATTCAATTTAAGATCCAAATCTTCAAATACAATTCAATTTCGAGCTCAATTTTGAAATATCGTTTTTATATTACTTTTACTTAGCAATATTCAATGTTCAGATAAAAGTCCAATCTTTTAAAACAAATCAATTTCTGAAATTCAAATCATATTTCGATTTTAACTTCAAAATCTCAACTTCAATTATTTAAACAATTCCTTTTATCAAATTTAAATTTCAACATTTCGAGCTCAAGTTCAAAAATAATTCGATTTCCACAAATTCGATTTTTATTTCTTTAAATCAAATCATTTTAAATAATTTCAAATTGAAAATTTTCAAAATCATTTAATTTAACCAAATCCAGTGTCTGTATAAAATTTTCTATCCTATGGCCAAGTGAATCAGTTATTTCAATTTAATTCACGAATGGATGTATACCATTTCAATCCAAAATAAATGTGTTAGGTATATATTATTTCAACCTATTTCTTAATTTATTCGAAATAGTTCAATTTATAGTTTTATATACTGTAAATAATATACAGGATGATAACATGATATACTAAAAATCAATGAACATCCAAATCATCCAAAATATCAATCAATAGCATCCATCACAATCAATTATCCAAACAGTCAATAAAATTCACAACAATTTCATAGTTATCAATATCAGATATTTTACTGGCAACTAAATTCTAATCTCAAATTTAACTGTCAATTTTGATTTTTAACAGTCAATTCAAATGACAATCTAGATGATGATTAAATTTATCAAGCAACAATCAATAAATTTTATATCACATCATAATTTCAATTTTACTAACATAAAAATATTTAATCAATCGTGAGCTTATGAAACACTCACCTTCGTTCGAATCTGAAAATTCGAATGAAGCGAATTGCAATAATTTTAACTCCATAGCGCAGGCAACATTAAAACGATTCCAATGCAATTTGTTTTACTCGAATCCGACCTCGTATGAAAATTTACGATTATATTAGGATAATGATTTAATTTTAAACTAAATTTACTTAATAAAAAAAATATAAAACAAACCGAACCTCGTCTTCCCCATCACACAAGCTCCAGGCTATACGCGATCCTCTTGCTCATTCGCGATTTCTTTTTTTTATTTGAACGCTGTCTCCCAAAATTTTGCGTCGCCGACCACCTAACGCGCTGCCTGCCCCGGCCGCCCCACCCTTGCGAATGTCGACCACCACAAATCTAGGCGCGCGTGAACAGAAACCCAGGTCGTGAAACCCTTAATGAGAATGAACCATCCTAGCCCGCGACGCCGACCTCGCCGTTCCCCTACGCGCGCCGCCCTCATGCCTAGTCACGACCATCACGACGTCGGCGATTGATTCGATCGCCTATTGTATTTTTTAATTTTAATCGAGGCTTTTTTTTCATTTGAAGCTGATCGAGATTTGAAATAAAGGAGGGGAGAAGTAGTATGGGTAGGCGTATAAGACGCGGTGTATTTTGAACGAGTGTGTAGTAGGGAAAAGGATATATATATATATATATATATATATATATATATATTAGAAAATATCTAACTAAATGCCCACGAAAATTCCGAACTCAAAATGACGCGTGCTGCCTAACGTTTATAATGTTTTACTGCCATTCCGAACACAACAGAACTAGTTCCGAGGCCTAATTCGGTCGTATGTGGAAGATAGCTTTTCAAATCGATTAGTTTTAATCAAATCATAAAATTAAATTCTATGTGTTTCAAGCTTGCACGGCCAAACGACAAGTCTGATCGCTACGGAACTTGAAATTCTACAAAAATTCACTATTACGGATCCGATGAAACTGGTTTCGTCGAAATCCGAGACAATGGCAAAAATGGCTATTTTACTCGTGAATTATAATATAAAATTTCCAATTTCTAATTATTCACTTTCAAATCCAATTTTAAATGTTAAAAATCTTCATTCATATTTAAATAAAATTTAAATCAATTTTCGATATCATTTTCAATCATATTAAATCCAAAATCAAATCATTCAAATAATTTACAACATTAAATATAAACAATTAAATTATCCAATAAACCAATATTAATAAATCATTAAATTTTATTTCTCCCATATTTATCCAATAATTACATTAAATTTAATAACTTACAATAATCAAAAGTATGGGTCTTTACATTCTCCCCCACTCAAAACTTTTCGTCCTCGAAAAGGGCTAAGTAGATAATTTAACATTTTATATATTTTCTCAAAATAATTAACTTATAAAACATAAGCATCTTATTTGCAAAACTATTACTACGCTTCTACTATGCCACCCCGATATCGGTTTTACGGAAAATATAACCTATATATAAAAACAGGTTATAATTTTTTTTTAAAACTTCAAAATTTTTCTAACTCCCAGATTTACGGAAAATTTCGGCAGAGTCTCCTTTGCACGGCTCGATCGGAAAATTTTACAATATAATATATAACACAAATATACCCAATATATATCAAATACATCTCATCTCAATGATGAGGCATCCCGAAGGGAAAAAATATAAAATCGCGGTATGTAATCCGAGATACGTGCATTATTATTAATAATACGAGCGAGTTCGCTCGTATTAAGCAAGCAAAAGCAACATAATACGCAATCGAGCTCCAAAAGCGAGCGTACGCCCTCTGTACCTACTAAACACTTAATAATACATGACAATATGCATATGGAAGGAGAAATCAATATATAACATAACTAACAACAACCATATAAGCAAACATAGCCATGTAATAAAAGAAACATCTAAACAACCATATTCATGCAAGTTTTATTCATAACCATATTATTTTTCAATGTCAACATTTCCATTCATACACTTCCATTTCTATTAACATTCATTTCATTTACATTTTAATCGACTCAGTTTTAATTAATTTACATTCACATCCAATTTATTTACATTCACTTTATTTACTTCTTAATTGAACAACATTCACCTATTAATATTCATTTCGTTAATCATACAATGGATTCATATTCAATTCATTTGCTTAGCCTATCTCATTCAACACAATTTACTCAAGCAACCATTTCAAAATTTTACTTAAGTTTAATATAAGCAATTTATGCTATACAGCTCATTTTTATTATTACTTCATAACTTAAGTTTATTTTTAATTCATCAACAACATTTCAAACCATATTCAATTTACTGAATTACTTCATCGGTTCATTCAATCAATTCTTTTTGTTCAATCATTAATAATAAAAAATTTCTTTCTCATTTTACAACCCAAGTTCATTATTAATTTAAATCGCGATTATTTGACTTTTCTTAAGTTAACTTTCATTCATATACTTATCTTATTAACTTATTTCCTTAAGTTTTGTTTTATTTCAATTAATAATCGTTTCAGAAAGTTACAATTATATTTCAAACAACTTTTTTGCAAATTTACTTTTGTTTTTCAATCAATTTACAAATATATGAATTTATTTATCATTTGTTTACTTTCTTAGAACATTAACTAAGTTTATACATTTCTTATAACAAATTAATTTAAATTTTATTTAAGTTAAACTTTTCCTTCTCTTATCATTCACATTCAACAAATTTAAATTTGTTTTTAGCTTAATAATTCTCAAATCTATAAGTTATATAATTTATTCATTTAAAATTCCATTTTATTATTTTATCTAATTCATTTCAGATACATTTCATTTTATTTAAGCTTTCTTGAGTTAGACTTTATTTTATTTTCTTCATTTCACTAACTCCATTTAATTAACATTTCTTAAGTTAATTTTTTTTTCTCATATCTTAAATTCGAATCTTCTTTTGTTGCTTAACCAAAATATTCAACAGTTTAAAATTAATTTTTTTCTTTCCTGTTCAAATCTATAAGTTATAAACTTATTTTTATCTATACTATTTCAAAATTTTAAGTTCAAAACTATTTCCATATATTTATTAAATCATATTTAGAATATTTTTCACAACAAAACTTGTTTTAGTCGAAAATTGATTCCTTTTGTTAGCAATTCTCACTTAGAACTCGAAAATGAATACTCACGATGCTGCAGTCATCCCTAGAATTATTTCCCAGCTATTAAATGAGTTCAATGCTTTTATTTCTTTCAAAAATCCTTTCAAAATATATTTCTAGTCAAAACACTTTCAAATAATATTATTATTAATTTTTTAGGATTTGAAAACAATTTTGAAAACAAAGAGATTCAAATACTAAAATTCTCAATTTTTTAAGATCCTTCTATTTATAATATAGATTATACAATTCCATTTCTTATTATGAAAATATTTCATTACTTTACATTTTTGTTATTTCAAATATTTTTTTATTGTAATTAGATTCAATTTAATTTAATTATCAAATGCTTCATAAAATAAAATTCATTAAGTATTCGTTTTATTTTAATTCAACCAATAATCGATGACAACTAAATGTTATCATCTCCTAACAATAATTTCATTAATAATCATTTTATACCTATAAAATGTAATTTGGGTAAAATAATTTCATTTACCTGATTTTAAAAGAATATTATGTCGACTTGCCTCGTTTTAGTGTTTAGAAACCCCTATCGATAACATGGCATCCCACACACCGATCAGAATTCGTAAACAACTCAACGGATAAGTAAACATAATATAAAACATTTTATAACACTAACAAGTACACTCTCTCATATATATACACTCAAACAGACTCATTCTAGGGTATTACTACCCTATCTCTAATGATTCAAACCCCACAAAGTTTGGGTTATCGCTAAACCAAAGCTCTGATACCAACTGTGATGACCCGTATTCCGGAAGGCTTAAATTGATAATAAATCCACACATGTCCAACTTAAACAATCCGAAATATAGATAATCAATGGGGTTAATTTAAGAAAAAAATAAGAAAAGAAGAAGAAAACAAACACAGAATCTCGTAGTGGAACGGAAAAATATAATAATCAAATAAACATTTCATGAAGCTGTTTATATTATACATTTGATTATAATCTATACAACATTTATCAGAGTTATATATACATCAGGGGTAAATAAATAATGCAGCAGAACATCATGATGCAGATAATAATAATAATATACCAAATCTTCATCTTCTTCTTCCAGAAAATGATCTTCAATGCACTGAAATATTTATGGTTGACCTGAGCGTAATGAAAACAAAACACTCGAGTCAGAACTAAAATATTATTATGTGAGTCAAATCGATATCGCATATAACATAAGTGTCGTGGCGTCAGAGATGTCTACGGGATTTTACATCTCCCATCTAGTGTATAACGTGTGTGCGATAGCTTAAGAGATGTTACGGGATTTTCCATCTCCTAAAGATCCGTTAAATTATTTATATATAGTAGTACACGCTATAGTAGGTAATGTCTATCAGTAAAATAAATATCAAAATAGCGTTAAGGCTTCACAGTGATCCACCTTAACACATTTTTATAGCATGTGGTCTATGCAGGTCCTGTAACACAACCAGTAACGTCGGTAGCCAGTGAGTCCCCTATAGATACAATACTAAACCAAAGTCGTAATGGGCTCGTATAAGGATAAATATGACAAGGCATATGAGGCAATGCCCAAGGTAGGATTCTACCGGTTTACCCTTTCTGGCTGGTCGTAACCCATCCATGGCCGACCGCGACAATCAATCCAAACAAAAGGTGCATCCATCGAGTCAAAATCATAATAGTAATACGAGTGATCAATATTGCTAGAGGTAGCTAACCTCATTGGCTAGACATAGGCTCCTCTTTTAGTCATTTTAATTATGACACGAGTGTCATAGCTATTCGTCATTGTTCTCTTACTTCATTCCAATAAATGTTCGCCAATTCAACCACTACATTCTGGATATCATCCACCATGTACACAGTTGTTAAAGTGGTTCCAATATTGACAGAGAGTATGCCAATATGAGGCCCCGGTCTCTTTAACAACCAAACGTCGTTTTACACACATGTTGGTACTTTTATATTTTGAAACAATTCATACTTGATATCAAAATATCATATTCGCTTCAAAATCAATTTCATTTCGAAATATAATATTTACTTCAAAAATCATATTCAGTTTGAAACGTCAATTTCACTTGAAAATATCATTTTACTCCAATACCTCGATTTCGCTTCCAAAATTTGTTTCGAACTTCTATTTAGGTTATAACTTCATTTTAACCCACTTCGTATTTAAATCCAAGATTTAAATATGAACATTCCACCTTTTGGCCAGTTTGAATTTTTTTAGAAATAGTTTGAATAGTTCTAAAATAGCTTAAATAGTTAAAATAGTTTAATAGAAAATAATTTGAGTATTGAAATAGTTTATATAGTAAATAGCTTGGAAAATCAAAATAATTTGAATATTTAAGAAGATAGATTTAAACAGTTTATATTAAAACAATTTATTTGAAAATAGTTTCAAAGTCAAACCGGTTCACTTTCCAAATTTTCCAATTCAAATTAGTTTCAATTTCCATTTCGATTTAGTCGATTCAATTCCGATTTCAAGTCGAATTTTACTTCGATTCCAATTTCAGTTCAAATAAATTCGATTTCGATTTTGAATTAATTCAATTTTGCTTTCAATTCCAATTTGATTTCAATTCCAACTTGAATAATTTTCAGTTCAATCCCAATTTAAACCATTTCGAATTATATCAATTTCGAGTTCGATTTTTAAAATATCGATTCAAATCACTTAAATTAAATTAACCTTCAATATTCAGTTTAAGATCCAAATCTTCAAATACAACTCAATTCTGAGCTCAATTTTGAAATATCGTTTTTATATTACTTTTACTTAGCAATATTCAATGTTCGGATAAAAGTCCAATCTTTTAAAACAAATCAATTTCTGAAATTCAAATCCTATTTCGATTTTAACTTCAAAATCTCAACTTTGATTATTTAAACAATTCTTGTTATCAAATTTAAATTTCAACATTTCGAGCTCAAGTTCGAAAATAATTCGATTTCCATAAATTCGATTTTTATTTCTTTAAATCAAATCATTTTAAATAATTTCAAATCGAAAAATTTCAAAATCGATTAATTTAACCAAATCCGGTGTCCGTATAAAGTTTTCTATCCTATGGCCAAGTGAATCAGTTATTTCAATTTAATTCATTAATGGTGTATATCATTTCAATCCAAAATAAATGCCATAGGTATATATCATTTCAAACTATTTCTTAATTTATTCGAAATAACTCAATTTACAGTTTTATATAATGTAAATAATATATAGGATAATAATAGGATATATAAAAAATAAACAAACATCCAAATCATCGAAAATATCAATCAATAGCATCCATTACAATCAATCATCCAAACAGTCAATAAAATTCACAACAATATCGGGTATTTTACTGGTAATTAAATTCCGATCTCAAATTTAACTGTCAATTTTGATTTTTAACATCAATTCAAATGACAATCTAGATGATGATTAAATTTATCAAGCAACAATCAATAAATTTAATATCACATCATAATTTCAATTTTACTAACATAAAAATATTTAATCAATCGTGAGCGTATAAAACACTCACCTTCGTTCGAATCTGAAAATTCGAATGAAGCGAATTGCAACAAGTTTAACTCCATAGCGTAGGCAACATTAAAATGATTCCAATGCTATTTGTTTTACTCGAATCCGATCTCGTATGAAAATTTACGATTATGTTAGGATAATGATTTAATTTAAAACTAAATTTACTTAAAAAAAAAACCAAACTTCGCCTTCCCCATCACGCAAGCTCCAGGCTATACGCAATCCTCTAGCTCGTTCGCGATTTTTTATATTTGAACGCTGCCTCCCAAAATTTTGCATCGCCGACCACCTAATGCGCTGCCAGCCCCTGTCCTGGCCGCACCGCCCTCGTGAACTTTTACCACCATAAATCTAGGCGCGCGCGAACTGAGACCCAGGTCGAGACACCCTTAATGAGAACGAACCATCCTCCCCCCCCCCCGACGCCGACCTCGCCGTTCCCCTGCGCGCTCCACTCTCAGGCCTAGTTGCGACCATCGCGGCGCTGGCGATTGATTCGATCGCCTGCTATATTTTTTAATTTTGATCGAGGCTTTTTTTTCGTTTGAAGCTGATCGTGATTTGAAATAAAAGAGAGAAGAAGGAGTATGGGTAGGCGAATAAGACACGGTGTATTTTGAACGAGTATGTAGTAGGGAAAAGGATACATACATACATACATATATATACATATACATACATATATATATATGTATATTAGAAAATATCTAAATAATGCCCACGAAACTTCCGAACTCCAAATGACGCGTGCCGCCTGGCGTTTATAATGTTTTACTTACCCACATTCCAAACACAATGGAACTAGTTCCGAGACCTAATTCGAACGTATGCGGAAGAGAGCTTTTCAAATCGATTAGCCTTAATTAAATCCTGAAATTAAATTTTATGCGCTTCAAGCTTGCACGGTCAAACGACAAGTCCGATCACTACGGAACTTGAAATTCTAAAATAATTCATTGTTACGGATACGATGAAACTGGTTTCGTCGAAATCCGAGATAGTGGTGAAATTGGCTATTTTACTCGTCAAATATAATATAAAATTTCCAATTTCTAATTATCCACTTTCAACTCCAATTTTAAATGTTAAAAATCTTCATTCATATTTAAATAAAATTTAAATCAATTTTCGATATCATTTTCAATCATATTAAATCCAGAATCAAATCATTCAAATAATTTCCAATATTAAATTTAAACAATTTAATTATCCGATAAACCAATTAATAAATCATTAAATTTTATTTCTACCCATATTTATCCAATAATTACATTAAATTTAATAACTTACAATAGTCAAAAGTACGGGTCGTTACATATATATTCATATATAAATATTTATATGTTTATACAAAATTATATATAAATAAAATTTTAATTTATATACATGTACATTTATATATATTGAAATATTTTTATCATAAAAGCAAAAGTATATATATACATACATTTGGACAATACATTTACATATTGGATGAGCTAACGTGCCCGTTACGATGTAAATCCCAGCATCTATATATGGGCATGTTATATTTTGCACGGATTGATATGTTACATATGTGTTCACCCAAACTTTCACTGTAGGCTGGCCCATTTCCAACAGTCTGAACAATTTCAATGCAATTTTATATCTCATTTAAACGCGTACCGGTATTATATATCGACTAGTATTTTTTATAGCTATTGTAATCATGCTATTTAACGTTATTCAACATATCAAATATAAAAAATTTATAATTAATATTTCATAAATATTAATTAATTGAATTAATTTATAACAATTACAAATTAATTAAATCATGTTAAAAAAAGAAGTATTCATCGTTTCGATTGTGCGACTCTTAGGTGTAAATTTGGTCAGCAATTAATATTGAACAATTCGAATATTAACATTTACACGTCACTTAGGAAGTGGTTGACATCATGGTCAAATTTATCGCTTACTCAGTTTCGGTAAAATCCAATCTTACTTTATTAAGCGTTACACGATAGTGCCAATTATTTCATCAATTCTCTTCGTCAAAACAATATCCCTTGGGACTTATGGAATTTTGTAATGGTCAAAATTCAAAAATCATCCATATTCAAGTTTATAGTCCAAACACAGAGTCCCAGGTTCGATAATAATAATAACTATTAACCGAACTGCTCAAGCTGGGGACTTTGACTTTGAGTTGACATTAGTTGACCGTGATATTAACCTTATATAACTAAGGAGATGAAACTGATACGACTACATTTACATGTGACCCGACCTGTCTTGTGCACCTGCCAAGCACACCAGGCCAAGACGTATGACCAAGGTCCCCAAGCGGCTACAAGACTAATGATGCTTGGATTCCTTAATCATCTAGAAGAAATAGTCCCTGAAAAGCTGCAACCAATTCCTGCCACTGTTTGGACAGTATATGCTATATAAAGCCCTTTTTATATAAAGTTGTATTTCTTCTTTTTTCTGTTATTGCCTAGGACAGCTGTCAGGATATGCTTGCTTGGGTGTAAAGGCATTAGCCTATATATGTACAACGTTTATATGAGAAATGGAAGAAGAAGAATTAATTTGCTCCTCTCTATTTTCTAACTCCTCTCTGCCTCTCTTTTTCTTCAATCCCCTTCTCTTCTACAAAACTTCTAAGTATTTTTCCTTTTCACAAATCTGAGCACATCATTTGGTGCTTTCACTGGCTTTGAACCATGGCCGATATCATCACCCACAACCTAATTATGTTTGAAATCAAAGTCTCCCTTAACCACATCCTCCATTCACTAACCGAACTCTCCGCAAGAATAACCAAGCCACCACATACCCCACCCGTACAACCCATTAGCACACCAGCATCTCTCTCACTACCTCTACCTTCAAACCCGACAACACCTTCTTCGCTCTTACCCTCAAAACCAACATTACCATCATCATACCCCATTAAACGCCTTACCTACTCAGAGATGCAGCAGCTCCGTGACCAAGGATTATGCCTCAACTGCAACGACATAGACAGTCCTAGCCATCGCTGTCCGGTTAAGAGAATCCTTCTTGTGCTGCCCGATGAAGATCCAAATATCGAGCAGCAATCTATGGAGATACATGCATCAACAGTTCCAGAGCAGCTCAGCAGCCAAGATATTTCACTTCATGCCCTCAACCATGCTTCAGATCTGAAAGCGATGCAGCTGTCCACACTCTTCTATGATCATCAGGCAACATCACTAATAGTGGAAAATGGAAAAAAGTTGGAAAACAAGGGATTATGTAGTAAGAATTACAAATCCTTTTTGATGGGTTTAATTCAATATGGAACTAGTCCCGTGGCGCATATGATTATTGGTTTTGGTGTTGCTATGACGAGAAACTGTTGTCTGGTGTCGTTGATGGATCAGGATGAATGCAAGATAAAAACGATTGAAAGTAAAGTTCTCATATTCGATCCGGGTGGAACATCTCATGTAAAGCAACATATTCGGAGTTTGACCTTGAGGACAAGGTCATTTTCCGAGCGGACGGTAATGATACGACTACATTTACATGTGACCCGACCTGTCTTGTGCACCTGCCAAGCACACCAGGCCAAGACGTATGACCAAGGTCCCCAAGCGGCTACAAGACTAATGATGCTTGGATTCCTTAATCATCTAGAAGAAACAGTCCCTGAAAAGCTGCAACCAATTCCTGCCACTGTTTGGACAGTATATGCTATATAAAGCCCTTTTTATATAAAGTTGTATTTTTTTTCTGTTATTGCCTAGGGCAGCTGTCAGGATATGCTTGCTTGGGTGTAAAGGCATTAGCCTATATATGTACAACGTTTATATGAGAAATGGAAGAAGAAGAATTAATTTGCTCCTCACTATTTTCTAACTCCTCTCTGCCTCTCTTTTTCTTCAATCCTCTTCTCTTCTACAAAACTTTTAAGTATTTTTCCTTTTCACAAATCTGAGCACATCAGAAACCTCTCTTGAATAATGTCTCACTTCCAATGCTTCCTCTCGACCCAACTATATTCGTTTGATGGACGCCGTGCCACGATTTAACTATAATCAAAGTGGAGCTTCCACATTGAAGATCAACAGTATTCTCGAGTCAAAAGAACTATGTAATTTTATCACATCGATATTCTCTGTCTGACCTTAGTTATATTAGCCAACAAAAACTATCGAGTGGACCATTCTATAGTTATCCAATAACTATTAGTACATAACCCCTTGGTGCCCCTAGCAGTCATGAGTAATACATTGTCCAACATTAGAGAGCGTTACGTACTCTAGTCTCAATGGATGTATCGATATTTAAAGGTATGTTTATTTTATTATGATAAATCACTCATGGTTATAACGCATTATAATTAGTACTACAAAACATACCATTTATGGATTTTCTATTAGATATACTTTTATTGAAATTAATTAATTTATAAATAACATATTATATCAAGTGTATAATAGAAAGAAAACACAATTTATTTCGAACAAGATTGATTATCAAGTTAGATTCACGTAACAAATTACATAACTGTCCCTAAGGCATACTCTTAACTCTATCATTCTTATCATATACAACTTCTCCGATATCTTACAGCATGTCCATACTTAAAGGATCATCTCGGTACCCATATAATTTGTCTCATATGAGACTTATCTTCTTCAGCACAGCTTTGCAGTTGTTCAACTGCTCCTTCAGAAGTAGACCCCACATTAGAAATTAACTCAGTGCTAATATGATTACTCCATTATTCCACCCTTTGATCACGTTGCATGTTACCACTGAAACGGACACATTGACTTTGCTAATAATATCGATACCGATCAAATATTTGGTCGGTGCCGATCATTGACTTGTTTATTTTGGCTTCAAACTTCTAGGGTCATCTCCCCTTGTCATTCCAAGCATGTTCCAAGTTCTTGAGTCATTTTGTCTTCGTATCGTCGTCCAGATTCACTTAAAAACTGCTCGGTTCAAATACTGGATAACACATAGCCACACAGATACAAATACTAGTTAATTCAGACATGTAGATGTTAGATTAAGTTATTGGATAATCACCACAACAAAAGCACTATATCCCAGTAAATTAAATATTTTCTAAAAGTATACTACATAGAGTATAGAAAAGAATATATGATTTGGTGGTTTAATCAGAACCTGTTTTGGCTCATACCATTTCAGCATTTATGCTGGCTAAGATTTCTGATGAAGCGAAAGAGATTTACGAGGAGAATTCAAAAAAGGTGGTAGAGAAGAAACAAAAGCAAAATGAGAACGTGTTTCTAGGGTTTGTAAGTAGTTGGGAGAAAAGAATAATTGTTTGTTGTTTGTGATCATATTATTTTAAGTAAAGTAAAACAATGTTAATAAAACTAGTGTTAACTAAAATAATTGTTAAAAGTCAAAACAACACAGTAATGGAACATCGGTAGTTCAGGTGGTAAGTGATACGGTAGTTTTTACCGGGGTTCTAGTTCTTGAATTTGAATCATAAGATATTAAAATGAGCACTCTACTTGAATAAAGTATGGACCTTGTATTCTAATAAAATAAATACAGACAATAAAAATTCATTAACTAAAATAAACTAAATTTCTTGTTCGTTACTTTTGTAGTACTGTGCTCTTTTCATTTTACGTATAAAATAACAAAAATTAAATAATAACCTTTTTAATAATGTTTGTTGGTAGGGACAAGGGATCCACGATAGATCGATAGCCTTTCTACGCTGGGGTATGAAGGTAACATTCATGCATATTGTGATTGACCCGGCTGGACTCGTAAGGGTATAAGGGGTAGCACAACTTAATGAGTTTTGGGACAACACCCAAGCGAAAAGCATACGTTGTTTCTACTTTTTTCTTTCCAAAAAATATAATGTTTACCCATTATATTTAGAGGATTTTAAACGTAAAAGAGTTTCTCAGTCCACGATGTAATAAGTTTGTAGAACAACACTTTAAACTAATTTGTTTCAATGATAAATGATAAAAAAAAGTGTGATATATTTCACTCAATATTTGAATAACTACTCTAGTCAAACGATCAGAAGCACATGTTTCACGTGAATAAGTCCAAATTCTAATTTTTGACAAAGGAGAATAAATGGAGTAAACTTCTTAGTACAATATCCAATATGAACATGTATTCTATTCATACCAACATAACTTGTGATATTAATAATTAGAGCATTAGTCCTACAACAAACGGAGCAAATATAATTTTCCTTGCTACTCGGGTTAGCACAAAAAATGACCCTTTCGAGTTTCAAGGAACAAAGTAAGTCGTTTTAAGGATTCATCCGAGATTGTGAAATTCTAGCCAGTTATTTATTTTATTGCGTTCTATCATTTTGGTAATATTGCTCAAATAATAGATTTGATGGACCGAATTTTCTTTTTTAAAATTTCGATAAATTAGATGTCTATATTGAATGGTCCATCTGCAACAATGCACAGATCCCCACAATGATGGCTTGAGGAAGCACGTAACATCATGTGGATGTCTATATTGGTTTGATGGGTTGCTCTTAGTTTAACATAATAAAATGCTCCAACAATTATATTATATAGTAGTCAAAATAAAACTATTTTGAGGCAATAGCTAGTGGGCGGCAGTGCTTACATCAAATGATATTGCCACCACTCAAAATTTCAGTGCTGCATTCTTTATTTACGTAAAAATGTATGGTTCTGCGGAATCTCTGGCCTTTGATCATGATTTGCAGCACTAACATTAGGACGCTAATACCAAATAGAACATTTATTTCTGTTTGAATTGAATTGCATGTATTTTTCTTTTTTTCAGTTAGCAAATGCTTTGTTAATACTAATTAATATATCACATGCTGTTTTTAGGGAGGTGAGGGAAAATAAAAACGTCTGTTCCTCTTACTCTTCCGGCAGTCCCAGAGGAGTTGATCCATATCTAAAAAAAAATACGTAAATAATTTTAGAAAATTATTTATAGTGCTAAACAGTTTTATAAACCGTTTATGAAATTAAAAATATTAAAGCTTAAATGACTTTTTTAAAATCATTTAGACTCCAAACATTTTTCAAATAACCGTTTAAAGATTTAAATTTGACAAAAAAAACAAAAAATAAATAAATAGACACAAAGGGCTAGTTTAATTTTCATATTTTTTGTCAATGTTATTATTGGAAAAAAATTGTGACATTGGAATAAAGTTCCGGACAGCGACAGTTTGTACTATATTATTCTTAAAAGTGGAAATTATGTTGAAGACCTCTATTATCAAGGTAATAAGTTTTAAGGACAACACTTTTAAATAATTAGTTTTAAGGACAATTTACAGGATAATGATAAATTCATTTATCTTTTTAAGTTATACAGGAAAATTATAAATCTTTTTATCATTATTTCTGTATAACTGAAAATGATAAATTCTTTTATCTTTTTCCTGTAAAATGTCCTTAAAACTAATTTTTTAGAAATAGTGTCCTTAAAACTTATTACCTGCATAAATAAGTCCTTGAAGTGAAAATCCCCATTCTTAACATGTTATTGTGTTGGAGTCAGTTGCGTTTCAGAGAGCTCCATCATTTTACAGCTCGGAGTCAATTATATCAAACGTAGTCCAAGTGATGTATAAATTACACATGCTAGAAACATTCATAAATGTAACTCCAGTAACAATTCACTACGTGTTATTCGCTTTGCGCTTTGGATTTAAAATTGCTTGGTCTAAAAATCATCTAAGTTAATTTTGAATAAATAAAAAGCTAATTTTATTCGTACATTAATAATCTCTTAACATACATCAAAAAGCAAAATAAACCAGTATACGTATAAATTTACTTTACTTACACCTTCTCTTTTACAAAACCACACTTATTTTGATATTCGTATCTTCTCTGTTAAAACTTAAAACTTATTTACACAAAACTAGAAATCCTTAACATCAAATTACGTTAGTATTCAACATAATGAACTTTAGTTTTTCACAATAATATTGTAACTTTTTTAATTTTTCTTTTAAATTATTAGTTTCATTAAAATCTGCTTTAGTTTACTAAAAATTTAAATACTTTAAAATAGAGAAGTAGTAATGAAAGTTGTCTTGATTAATATTTTATGTTTTATTAACTTCATTAAAACTGTATAGATTTGATAAAATAGCATTAATTTTTATTTTTCCTTTGATCGATTAAAAAAATGTCAAAAAATTGCAATTAAGAAGAAGAGTACCTAAGTCTTAGATTTTTTTTTTAAAGTAATGATGTGTGTGAAGTGATTTTTGATGTATTAATAGAATTTGTTTAAATAAAATCGCCTACACTATAATTTACATTGTTACAACTTAGTCAGAGCCTTAAGATTAAAGCGTAAACTTTGGTTTAATGAACATTTTTTACTAATTCAAATTCTTAAAATGCAGTAATTTTTTGTAGAAATATGGAATGATCAAACCATTAACATTGCATCAATTTTTTTTCAATTATTATGATAATATGTACAAATCTATGTAAAAATCAAAATCGAAAAAAAATCCAATATTTTCAATATTACACCTTACGAAATAATGCCCTTAGACTAAAGTAGGAAAGGAGAGGAGAAACAAAGTAAAAATGCTTAAAACAATTGCAATTTGAAAGTTAGATGCAGCTTAAAAACACTTAAAACAACCGAAGTTTAAATTTAGTGAAAATTAACCCAGGTCCCTAAAATCAAATTTAGTAGTCCAAAACTCCTTACGTTTTAAACTTGTAAATCCGGTCCTTATTTTTTGTACAATATTTTGTTTCCCTAATTACCCTCGTTTATTTCATGTCGACAATTCTCGTGTAATTGTATTGGCGATCAAGATTTGAAATCTTCGTAGGGAAATCAGATTTAATTCGATCTACTGTTCGATTTTTTTTTGCGATTCATTATAGCTTCATCATCTTGCAGGTAAACGCTTGATTTAATTTTCAATCGACTTTGTATTATTGTTTTTTGTAATTTTTTGATAATTTAGCAATGTTTTTTGTATAATTATGCATAACAACTATAAGTTATATTAAGTAATTCGAATAATTTGATGTTTTTTTTGCAGAGAAATTTTATTTTTAATCTTGTATGTAAATGCAGAGTTGTATACAGTTAAGTAAAATAACTGCAGACTTTGCTGCAATTATTGTTAGTAATTGCGTTCATGGCCGTATTTATCAAAATCTTTAGTTATCTAAATAAATGTATATTTTTCAGCAGTTATCGAGAATTATTGTAGAATTTTATGTGTGTTGATAACTGCATATGTAAAATACAGTTAAAATTTACATATGTAAAATGCAGTTGATATTTTTAGTTTTTAACTGCATATGTAAAATGCAGTCAAAATTTGCATTTAACAGCTGTATTTATTAACTGCATATGTAAAATGCAGTTAAAAATTTGCATTTAACAGCTGTGTTTATTAACTGCATATCAAGTATGCAGTTAAAAAACACATTTAACAGCTGCAATTTTTAACTGCACACGATATATGCAATTAAAAATAATACAATTCATAACTTTATATTAGATATGTGTATGCAAGTATAATAAAAATTCTATGAATTTTTAACTGCATAAGTGAAATGCACTTCAAAATTTGCATGATTCAAGTGTATGTTTTAACTGCATATGTTATATGCAGTTAAAAATTGCATTTAATAAGTGTTATTTTTCACTGCAACAGATATGCGGTTAAAAATGGTGCAATTTATAAGTGCATAAGTAAAATGCAGTTAAAAATGCATTTGTTCATAAATAATTGCAAACATGTATGCAACTATTCACAATAATTGCATATATGTCTGCATGTATAATAAAAATCTTATGACTTTTTAACTGCGTAAGTGAAATGCACTTAAAATTTGCATCATTTAATTGTATGTTTTAACTGCATATTTCATATGCAGTTAAAATTTGCATATAACAGCTGTAATTTTAAGATGCATATCAGGCATGCATTTAAAAATGATGCAATTCATAACTTCATAAGTGAAATGCATTTAAAAATGAAATTGTTAAAAGTAATTGCAAAGATGTATGCAACTACTCATAATAATTGCATATATGTCTGCAACTTTTCAATAAAATTGCATATAACTAGAAATATTCAACATATCAGCATATAGATGAGAAAATATTGGATGAAATTTTTTTGCATTTTTATTTGTATAGTTAGATGCTTTACTGTAAATGTCAACAATATTTTTGCAGTATTTTATGCATTTATTTTCAATATTTGCAGATTTGACTGCAAAAAATGTACCACAATACTGGTTTGCAATAATTGCAAATTTGTCTGCAAATACTAAATATAGTTGCATATATGGCTGCAATTATTGCATATAATTGCGTAGAAGTGTGCAGTTATATAAAACTTCTACTACTGTAAACAATTTGCAGAAAATTCTATATTAATTAAGAATATTGTATATTAATTTGGGAAAATATGTTTAAATTTTCATGTAACTATTTCGATGTATTAAATTAGGCATAATATTGTTTGTATGTGAATGTTTTTGAGCTTTTCTAACAAATATCTGCAAATTTTATTAAATTTAGTTATTAAAATAGAATAAAAATAGAAATGACGAAATTTATTAATAGATATCATTCGATTTTCTGATTTGTGTTGTTTTCATCTTCTGAATCTCAACTTTCTTCAGTTCTGGACTCGATTCGGACATCGATTTTTGAAGTTGCAACTAATTTTGATTTATAATTCAGGCGATTAGGGTTCTTTTTTTAAGATGTTAATCGATGAAAAGAATTTGAAGGGTTCTGAGTTTTGTTTGGAGAAGACATAAGGGTATTTAGGAAATCTTTTTGTCGCGTTTAAAAATAAGGATGGAAAACTTATAATTAAAACGGAGCGATGTTTTATGTATTTTAAAACCTATTAAGGATGTATGTCAAATGTTCCCTTATTTATGTACAATTCATATGTAAACTGCATCTCTCAAATTAAATTAAAGGTTTAAAAAACGCTTAAAACTACTGCGGTTTAAATTTATATACAATTTAAATGAGAACTAAATCTTCCAAATTAATCTTAATATGTTTTCAAATTGCATTGAAGGTTCAAGAAACACTTATAAAAACTGCAATTTAAAACTATCAATGTTAAAGAAAAGATTATAAAATTTATCATTTACAAGTGAAAATGACTTTTAAGTTCTTACCAATAAAATGTTATCCTACTATTTTTGCTTAGAAAAAAGTAATCTTTTTTTAAAATTGAAACTAAATGAATCTGAGACTGATGATAATGCTACAATGGAAGACATAATCGTTAGAAGGACCTAATTTATATAGATTATAAATAGTGAAATCGCTTTACATTGAAATTATTGAATAAAAGCACCAAACCAATATTCAAAGCATCCAACAACGAATATAAAAATTTGAATGTTGCACTAAAAAATTCAATTTTTTTATTTATTCAAGTAGAGCACTCATTTTGATAGATCTCCAACCTAGAGCTCTATATTTACCACTTGAGCCAGTAGTCTTTGACTAACAATCCAAAAATTTTTAATTCCAAAATTTGAAAATTCAAAGTTTAAATCTTTTAATATTTTAAAATTCAATTTTTTATCTTGTTAGAAAAGGGTAGTACTTTTCATTCAGCCGAAGTTATTATTTTGATGTCTCTATTGTTCGAACTCAAGTCCTCTAAAGTGTCGAGTAACTCCCAAATTTCCACATTGATCGTTAAAAGGTTTAAATTTGAAAATTCACTTTTCAATTTTTCAAATTTTGAAATTTGAATATTCAGATTCTATTTTATCCAAAAAAAAACGAAGAAAGATAAATTCAATATTTGAGAATTCATGTTTACGAAATTCAAAATATGAAAAGTGCTAACTCAAATTTAGAAAATTTGAAATTTAAAAATTTTAGTAATTTTAATTTTTTGAATTTCTTTAAAATTTTATAATTATTTTGGTTGGTTTAATCTCTTAAATTTCCTGATCAATGAATGTCTTTATAAGTCAAAAACAAAAGAAAATGGCTTTCAAAATAAATTAAAAGGTAATTTTCAAAAGGTGAATAACTTTAACTTTTGCTTTTACAACCGGAAAAAGAGGACTTTTGTCGGAATTTGCAACCAGACCTTTAAAAATAAAACTTTCCAACCCTCACACTAAAAAGTTAATTGAGTCTTTGGACAACGGTTTGATAGGTCTTGCGTTCGGGTTTCTATACACATGAAATAAGTAATTTGCTTGAATAGAAGGTATTACTCTTGTTTTAGTTTTTATCGTTTTCATTCAGCAAACAAGTCAAAAGAGAGCAAAATGATGAGATACCAAACAGCCAATAATACCATTTTCATATTTAAAACAACAGTTCAAACTCTGTACGGCAAGAAAAGAAAATTGAAGACCATAAAAGGGCAAAAAAGAAAGGGTACCAAGCACATAAAACTTCATAAAATTCGGGACTTTTTGATTCAAGCAAGGCACTCTTCTTATTTCTTAATGGTCTCGGCTCTAGCAGGAGTGATCCTATCTAATATTCCTATTCCATTCTTCTTTTCAACCAAACTCATACTCAAAGTAGCTCAAAACCCTACTTCTAAAGCCACTTTCCTCACTTTCAAGTTCAAATCGACTTATTATATATATATATATATATATATATATATATATATATAGTCCACGTTATTTACAATATATATTTTTTACAGTATTTTTTAAATTTCATTTAAGACTCAAAATGTCGACTATCCTCATCCGATCTTTTATCAAAAATATCGTCGATTGAAATGCCGAGAGATTTTCATTTTTTATAGATATTTGCTTATCTCTAATTAATATCCATCGTAGTCAAGTTACCAACTTGTGAGTTGATGTTGCGTTTAGCCACTAATTTTACCAACAAACATATAAAGAACAAATGAGACAACGTGCGATGACATAAAACAGACTTTGGCAGTGTGGAACGATCCATCAAAAACATGTGTAGTTAAAGCTCCCGCTAAAACACCACTAAATCCCCACTATAGCATATATCGTTATGTCAACTTGACGCTATTTTCACTATAAGTATCGCTATTTTCCCTTACACCTGCTAAATCAAGATTTTTTAGCACTCGCTTTTGATTTAGCAACATTAATATACAAATGTTGTTTTGACTGGTTCTTTTTTAAATCAAATTAACAAATTTAGGGTAAAGACCTAATTTTAAGGCATAAATGCTCAATATAAATTAAAAATCTATTCTAGTTACCAAATCTAGTATGCATAAATCATAATATTTTCAGTTATGTTATCTAAGATTAAACAATATTTTTTTATTCTACACAAATGATGGAAGCATGCAAATAAATTAACTTTAAATATTTGATTTTATATCTAATGAAGCTTTTTGCACTTCCGTTATTTTCCATTATATATCCGCTTTATCTCCACTATAACTTTTTTCATCTACACCGTTATAGGACAGCTAAACGCCTTGGTGCACAGTTATAAATTTTCATATTTTTTGTCATGTTATTATTGGAAATTGTGACATTGGAATAAAATTCCGGACAGCGACAGTTTGTACTATATTATTCTTAAAATGTTGTTGTGGTGGAGTCAGTTGCGTGTTAGAGAGCTCCATCATTTTACAGCTCAGAGTCAATTATATTGAACATAGTCTAAATGATGTATAAATTACACATGCTAGAAACGGTCATAAACGTAACTACCGTAACAATTCACTACGGATTTTATTGGAGCTATGTTATTCGCTTTGCGCTTTGGATTTAAAATTGCTTGGTCTAAAAATCATCTAAGTAAATTTTGAATAAATAAAAAGCTAATTTTATTCGTACATTAATAATCTCCTAACATACATCAAAAAGCAAAATAAACCCGTATACGTATAAATTTACTTTACTTACGCCTTCTCTTTTACAAAACCGCACTTATTTTGATATTCGTATCTTCTCTATTAAAACTTAAAACTTATTTACGCAAACGAGAAATTCTTAACATCAAATTACGTTAGTATTCAACATAATGAACTTTAGCTTTTCGCAATAATATTGTAACTTTTTTAATTTTTCTTTTAAATTATTAATTTCATTAAAATCAGCTTTAATGTACTAAAAAATTAAATACTTTAAAGTAGAGAAGTTAGAAACGAAAGTTGTCTTGATTGATATTTTATGTTTTATTAACCTTATTAAAAATGTATATAATTGATTAAAAGAAAGACTAAAAATTGCAATTAAAAAGAATAGTAACTTAGTCTTAGATTTCTTTTTTTAATAAAATAATGGTGTGTGTTAAGTGATTTTTGATGTATTAATTGAATTTGTCTAATTAAAATGGCCTACACTATGATTTACATTGTTACAACTTAGTCACGGCCTTGAGATTAAAGCGTAAACTTTGGTTTAATGAATTGAAACCCTTCAAGTTTTTTATGCATTAGAATACAGGGTATTCTCACTTGGGGTGCAAACATACATAGTTATCTATAAATCAAGTCCTTCCCATTTCGTTTTTTTAATTAAGAACCACTATTCTCACACCCATGAGAATACTTCGCATTTTATACTAATTCAAACCCTTAAACTACAATAATTTTTTGTAGAAATACTGAATCATCAAACCATTAACATTGCATGAATTTTTTTTTTGATTATTATGATAATTTGTACAATTCTATGTAAAAATAAAAATCGAAAAAAAATCCGATATTTTCAATATTACACCTTACGAAATAATACCCTTAGACAGGAGTAGGAAAGGAGAGGAGAAATAGAATAAAAATGATTAAAACAATTGCAATTTAAAAGTTAGAGGCAGCTTAAAAACACCTAAAACAATCGTAGTTTAAATTTATGGACAATCCATATGTGAACAACATCTCTCAAATTAATCTTAACACGTTTTCAATTGAAGGTTTAATAAACGCTTAAAACAACTGCAGTTTAAATTTATCTACAATTCAAATGTGAACTGCATCTCCCAAATTAATCTTAATATGTTTTCAAATTGCATTGAAGGTTAAAGAATGCTTAAAAGATCGGAAATTTAAAACAATGGATGTTAAAGAAAAGATTATAAAATTTGTGATTTACAAGTGAAAACGACTTTGAAGTTTTTACGAATAAAATATTATTCTATTATTTTTGCTCAGAAAAAAGTTATCTCATTTAAAAATTGAAATGAAATGAATCTGATGCAGATGATAATACTATAGTGGAAGACATAATTTTTATTAGGACCTAATTTATGTAGATTATAAGTAATGAAATCTCTTTACATTGAAATTATTAAATAAAAGCACTAAACCAATATTCAAAACATCCAATATCGAATATAAAATTTGAACTTTGCACTAAAAATTTCAATTTTATTTATTTATTCAAGTAGAGCATTTATTTTGATATTTTAGGATTTCCAACCTAGAGCTCTATACTTACCATTTGAGACAGTGGTCGTTGATTGAAAATCCAAATTTATATACTTTCAAAATTTGATAATTCAAAGTCTGAAACTTTTAATATTCGAAAATTCAATTTTTTATTTTTTTAGAAAAGTGTAGTACTGAATTCAGCCGAAGTGCTTATTTTTATGTCTCTTTTGTTCGAATCCAAGTCCTTTAAAGTGTCGAGTAACTCCCCAATTTTCATTTTGATGTCTTTGTTGTTCAAATCTCTATTGTTTGAAATTTGAGTATTCAATTTTTTTCCGCAGAAAAAAATAAAAACAAAGAAAGATAAATCCACTATTTGAGAATTCATGTTTACAAAGTTCAAAATATGAAAGTGCTAACTCAAACTAAACTAAGAAAATTTGAACTTTGAAAATTTGGGTACTATTATTTCATGGATTTTCTTTTCCAATTTGAATCTTCTTACAGATTTTATAATTATTTTTGTTGGTTTATCTTAAATTTCTTGACCTTGGGCTCGAGTTTATGAGATGCATGAAATGAGTAATTTGCTTGAATAGAAGGTATAACTCTTGTTTTACTTTTTATTTTAAAAAGAAAAAAACTAATTGAATTGACTTGTGGCTTGAATTAAGGGCATTTGACCCATTAACCCATCATATAACAGGCAAGGAGGAATATTGAAAAGAAGGCAGCATAAAGTTTCGACTTGCAACCCTATCAATCCAATCGTGAAAACAACCGACGTTTTGGAGTTCTCTCTCTCTCTCTCTCTCTCAGTTGAGCGACCTGGAAGGTGGGGGCACCAACAACATAAAATTTCCAAAAAACATCCTGTTTACACAAGTACAGAAAATCTACTCCTATAATCAGGTCGGTTTAAACTAATAAATGAAAGCATTCCGCAGCAGCTCTCAGGATAAGACGCCAACTTGCACAATTACGCATTAAAAACAAATCCCTACAATTCTGTATTTTTCATGAAGTCATACCCTCAACTAATTTTGTGTTTTCCTCTGTACAAAAACGTGTCCGTTGTATGCATAGTTGAAAAACAAACAATTTGAAAAATAAAATTAACATATAAAATAGAAAACAAGTTTAGTTTATTTTTCGTGTTTCGAGAGATAACAAAAACACGAAGAACAATCAAACTCTTTCGTTGTCCGTTGGTCGTTCCAACGGCTAAAAATTATAAATCTTCTTCTCTTATTTCTTGCTATTTCTTTGTGCAAATTGAAAACAAAAAACTCAAAATATAAAATGAAACCAAACGGGCACTAACATTTTCGAAAAAACAAACCAATCACACATCAATATCGTTTTCATTCAGTAAACAAGTCATAAGAGAGCAAAACGATGAGATAGGAAACAGCCAATAGACTATTTTCATATTTAATACCACACAGTTCAAACTCTCTACGGCAAGAAAAGAAAATGAAGACCACAAAAGGGTGAAAAGAAAGGGTACCAAGTACATAAAACTTCATAAAATTTGGCTTTTTTTTAACGTAAGCAGGGCACTCTTCTTAGTGCTCTCGGCTTAGCAGGACTGATCTTATATAATATTCCAATTCCATTCTTTTCAACCAAACTCATACTCAAGTAGCTCAAAACCCTACTTCTAAAGCAACTTTCGTCACTTTCAAGCGACTTAATTTTTTTTATACATTTATATTTAGTCCACGTTTATATACAATGTATATTTTTTACAATATTTTCTAAATTTCTTTTAAAACTCAAAATGCCGACTATCCCGACCAGATCTTTTATCAAAAATATTGTCGATTGGAATGCCAAAAGATTTTGACTTTTATAGATATCTACTTATCTCTAATTGATATCCATCCTAGTCGAGTTACCAACTTGTGAGATGATGTTGCGTTTAGCCACTAGTTATACCAACAAACACATAAAGAACAATTGAGATAACATGAGATGACATAAAGACTTTGACAGTGTGGAAGGATCCATTAAAAACATGTGTAGTTAAAGCCTCGCTAAATCCCCTAGCATATAACGTTATTTCAATTTGATATTATTAAGCAATAAATCAGCTTTAAGCACCACTATTTTTCACTACATCCGCTAAATCAAGACTTTTTAGCACTCGCTTTTGCTTCAGCAACATTAATATATAAAAGTTATTTTGACCAGTTCTCTTTTAAACCAAATCAAAAAAGTTAGATTAAAGACTTGATTTTAAGACGTAAATGTTCAATACAAGTAAAAAAATCTATTATAGTCATCAAATCCACTCTGCATAAATCGTGATATTTTCGGTTATGTTATATAAGATTAAACAATATTTCTTTATTCTACACAAACGATATGAGAATGCAAATAAATTAAAAAATATTTGGTTTTGTTTCTAATGAAGCTTTTTGCACCTCCGTTATATCTCCGCTATAGAATTTTTTCATTTTCACCATTATAGAACTGCTAAGTGCTTTAGCTGCATAGTTATAAAAACCCAAAGTTGTTTGTTCAGTTGAAAATGACCGTGTTTAAAGAGACGATGAACGGTGACAAACACCCACTTTATGATTCCATCACTTCAAAGGCCATGCTCCCCCAAATTCAAATTGATAGACCAGGTGCACGATGATGCTATAAAGAAAGATACGTTTACAACATTCCTCCACCTTTAGCCCACTTCGACACCAAACTTTACACATACATTCTTAATGGGCTAAGGAATGACTTATTTTCTAATCCCACCACTGCCACTCAGTATCGGACATTCGATGGTGGTTCATCATCTCAAACAAAGCGCTTAAGTTCTCGACTATGAAAGACAACGATCCGAATAAAAGTTATTTGAAAAAAAACTATTGAATATTGTATAAGAACTCCATTGTCAGTTGCTAGATATGAGAAATGAGAGACTGAAATATTACCTGGAGACTAACCAAAATATTTTCATCTGGTTCCGGTGTCGGTTCCTTATATGTTGTACAAGGATAATGAAGTAAGAAATATACCGAATTAGCAAGCAAGCTAGCCAAGTAAGTATGTATGCATGCAAGGATCAGTTATACCTCATTTTTGCTACACCTCAAACCCCCCTTGATATCAGCCACAAGTTTTGAAATAAATAATATATTTTCTCTTTCTTTACACTTGCCTCTATTATTTAATTCGGAACTGGTCGCTGATATTAAAGGATATTTGAGGTGTAGCAAAAATGGGGTGAAACTAATCCTTGCATACATACATACTTAGCTAGCCTTGCTTGCTAATTCAGTATTTTTCTTACTTCATCACATGCATGCATGCAGGATCAATAGCCATCTTAGCACTATTTGTAGGTGATGATATCAACCTATTTAAAAATTTGATCCATATGACTTATGACATATTTCGGTCCTAGATCATATATATATATGATTTTTTTTAAATCAAAAGCATTAAATCTATATCTTTATTAATAGTTGACTTGGAAGCACAAACTTCTGATCCGACCGCGAACTTCCCAAAATACCCTTTAGTCATATAAAATTTAATTATTATATGTAATTTTTACCCTATTATTTCGATGCTGAACTGGAACTATTCAAACTAAACTAAAACGGTTAAAAAAATTTAAAAATTCAAACCATCTCTCTACGCTTAAGAATAAGATCTAACAGATAAATATCATTTAAACAAATAAACTTCATTTACAAATTTATTGTTTATTAATTAATAACATAAATAAAATTCAAACTAACAAAAAATTAAATGTTTCAATTTAGAAATAAAATTTTTAATTAACTACACATGATTTCAACGTAAAAACATGACCAAATATTTTTTCAAATCATTTTCTCTTAAATGTGCTAATCATATATAAATTATAGAAGAACAATTCTCGCGCAAAGCACATGCTATCATCATGCGCGAAGCACGTGCTATAATGCTCGTATTAATAGTTGGTTTGGAAGCACAAACTTTGATCCGACCGTGAACTTCCCAAAATACCCTTTACTCATATATAATATAATTATTATCTATTATTTCACGTACAAGTACCTCACACGAATCAGTAAAATTCTAATCAAATCAGATGTTATTCCTATTATTTTTAGCATATTATTTTTAAGCTAGACTAGAACTATTCAAACTAAGTTGAAACAGTTAATTTCTTTACAAATTTAAACCATTCCTCTACGCCTAAGAATATGATATAACAAATAAATATCATTTAAACGAATAAATATCATTTACAAATTCGTTGTTAATTAATTAATAATATAAACAAAATTCAAACTAACGAAAATTTAAATGTTGCAACTTAGAAATAAAAATTTAAACTAACTACACATGCTTTCAGCGTAAAAATATGGCTAAATATTTTTGAAAATAATTTTCTTTTGAATGTGTTAATCATATATAAATTATAGAAGAACAATTCACGCGCAAAGCATATACTATCATCACGCGCGGAGTGCGTGCCATAACGCTCATTTTATATAAAAATAATTAAAACAATTTAAAATAAATAAAAATACAGCATAAACATCAATCATTCCTCGTTTACTGCTCCATTTCACAAAAACATGTGCTATTTTTATTTAACTTTCTCCTTTTTCAAAATCTTCCTTTTGGATTCCCCATTCGATTCGCAAAAGAATGCATTCTAATTAATTTACACATGCTTAGAGACTTAGAATTGATGTAAAAATTATGTAAACACATTTGAATAACTAAAAGAACCGGAAGGAAATATATATTTTTATCATTAAAGTATTCTACTCATGTTGCCATCAGAACAATATACATATTTTAAATATGTATCTCGCTAGAATCCTTTGGCGGTTGAAGTTGTCAATTTCCTTTCTCTTTACGTAATTAAAATAGCTCTTTTTTCTTTTCTAGAGTACACTGAAAAATATTTCATTAGACTCGTTTATTCTGCATTTGTGGAGGCACCCTGCATGATCCGATCATGCACACAACGATTCTTTGAATTATTATGTAAAAACACACGGATTTACGTAAAACACACCAAAATTCAAATGTACCCAGTGTTCCCAAAATGTTCTAATTACAAACCCAGCTCTTAGAAATCTGACTTTCTAACTCTTTCGACCTGAAAGAGGGCTATAAACAACATAGATTTTCCAGTTGTAAACTTAGTTTGCGTTACAATCATAAAAATTGTACTATAACCAGCAGTAAGCAAAAAGATAAGACGACAACTTGAAAAATCACTCATCAAAAAGACAACAGCAAACTCATATTTTAGCCCAGAAAATTCCATCAATCTGGTCCCAAGGAAAAAAACCATTTCCCTAAAATTCTACATTTTCCATGCAGTCGTATCCTCAGCCGACCTTCTCTAAAAAAAACAAATCAATCATAAAGCAATATCGTTTTCATTCAGTAAACGAAGTTGAAAGAAAGCAAAAGGATGAGGTACCAAAAGACCAATATATCAATTTCATATTTAAAACCACATCTTAAACCCTGTACCAAGGAACACGTACATAAAAAGAAAACGAAGAGTATAAAAGAGTAAAAAGAAAGGGTACCAAGCAGACAGAATTTTCATAAAAGTCACGACTTTTTGATGCAAGCAGGGCACTCATACTTCTTAATGGTCTCGGCCCTAGCAGGAGTAATCCTTACACATTTGCCATGGAACCATCTCTCACAAACATCGCAACAAATCCAGAACTCGTCGTCTATTTCACTTTCGCCGCATTTTCCACATAATGCTTCGCCATCCTCATCTTCCTCTTTTCCGTTTTCTTCGTATTGTCCTTGTTTTATGCGAGAGTACTTTTCCTGGGGTTAATATGATATTTAACATGAAAAAAAAAATTGAAATATTTTTGTTTAGTAAAGTCAAGTAAGTCTTCGCTTACTGTTTTAGGATTGTTGCTTTTGGAGCTGCTGTTTGGAGTTCTTCTTTTTTTGGGGGCTTTTGTGATTGCTCCTTTCACGACTTCGCTTATGGTTGGTAGTTTGTTGATCATCTCAAATAGTACGTATCTGCAGTTGAATGAACATGTAAGCAGGATAAACACTAAATTAAATGAATTCTTAAGTCTGAACATTGCAGGAATCTTGAGAATTTTTTCCCTTAAAGACTGTAAGAGGTTCATGTACATTACCATTGGTTTGGTCCAGTTACAAAGTTAAACAAGTTTAAATTGTGTATATAAAAATATTTGATCAGGAAAACACAACACATAAACTGAAAAGGTTGCGACAGTAGAATTACTAGATTTTCAAAAACAATTCATTATTTCAATTGATTTGATTCGGTTATTGTTTTAACCAAACTTTTATTATACCGTTGAAATTATAATTAATTTTTTAAAGTGGTTTAGTATTATTTTTTTCCATACAGAAAATAGATGGATTTTGTTGATTAAAAAATAACATACACAAAACAAAAGATATAATCATACATTAGTTTTTTACTTTGAGTAAATTAAACATTAATCATAACATGACAAATTCTACATGCACTAAATTTTGATTAACATACACCAAAAATAACCCCTACCTTCGTCTTTTCGCTATCATACATCAGTTTTAAACCCGTTCACACAAAATACCTAGAAATATCCAATGCTAAATCAAATCAAAATTTAACAATAAATTATATGTTCTTTATTTATTTATAAATTCTTCATTTTCAATGAAAGCGACTTTGACTTCTGGAAAAACGGATAAAATTGGTTTCAAACCGAGAGGGTCAAGTAAGAATATTATCTTAGTTGATACATTTAGTTTCTTCATAAAAAAAATCAATTAACTTCTTCGTAAAAATGTATTGATTTGATCAACTATTATGATTTTAAGTTCAAATATGTTAACAATGTAATCGAGAAGAACGCCAGTTTAGTCATCAATTATTTTAGTTAAAAAATGAGCATACTGAGTAATTATTGATCTCCAAACAGAATTTGCCTCTTAACATATGATATTTTTTCTTAGTTTGCATTTAAGTTCACTTAACCGGTTACTGATCGAATTAGTCAAAACTAATCCGGTTTAACTATCATGTTCTTGTATCTAATTTGGTCTGACATTTTTTTAACCTTAAAACCAACCGAACGCTCACATAAACATAACGGAGAGTTGGTTAGAACTCATAAGGCATAAATGTGTATAGAACATCACCAATCATCACATATACGTTTTGTTAGTCACTTTTTAGAAGACTCACCAACCAAATGCAAATGAAGACTCACCAACATTGATGAGACGATTGTTCAATTCGAGGCTGACGAAAGACGTACCGGTAACTCATCTTAATGAACTCAATATAGTTACAACCCGGTTAAATTCAGTTAAAATTGAGATGAAGAAATGCGAACATTGATACTTTTGTCTTCTCTACCAAAAAACTGGAATGCTACTGTCACAGCTGTGAGTAGCTCGTCAGGAAGCAATAAGTTAAAATTTGACGAATCTCAATGAAAAGATCCGATGAAGAGATTCGGCTGAATCATCAACCTCTTCAGTTTTGCATACAAAGTCAAGAGTTCGATTAGAGAATGAACGTGGAAGATCGAATTACCAAGGTAGATCAAAGGATTGAAGGTCTAAATGAAGGAATTCCAACGCTCGAAGATCGTTGAGTGTTGGAACTACAGAAAGACCAAGCACTACAAAAATCAATGCAAGAGTGCATCAAAGGACAATGAGGCGAAAGCAAAGACAAATTTTACTTCCACCTTAGGAGGAGAAGATGCATGAATATGCTCTTTAGTGAGCAAGGAAGAGTTTTGGGTCATAGGCTCTAGAGCATCGTTCCATGCTACTTCGTAAAAAGAATTCTTTGAGATGTATGGCCTTGGAAATCTCAAAAAGGTATACTTTGGTGATGATCAACCCGGTGCTATTATTGGTAAAGGTGTTGTGAAGATTATGTTAAATTGGTCTGTTTGGAAGCTAAAGGATGTCAGACATATCCCTGACCTGGAAAAGAACTTGATCTCGGTAGGGCAGCTGGCTAGCGAAGGCTACATCACAATTTTTCATGGTGAGAATCGGAAGATTTCAAAGGATGCAATGACGGTTGCTCGAGGCAAGAAGAGTGTCACTCTTTACATGACAGCAGGAGCACGATGTTCGATCGCGGTTGCAATTGGCAATGAAAATCTCAATCTGTGGCACAAGAGAGTAGGCCATATGAGTGAGAAGGAAATGAAGATTATGACTCGAAGGGGAAACTTTTAGGTCTATGGTCAGCGGAGATAGACATGTGCGAAGATTGCATACTTGGAAAGCAAAAGAGGGCAAGCTTTCAGACAAGTGGCAAAACCCTAAAGAAGGAAAGGTTGGAGCTTGTTCACTCTGATGTTTGGAGACCAACGACCATCTCATCCACTAGTGGAAAACACTACTTCGTAACTTACATTGATAATCACTCGCGGAAGGTATGGATTTACTTTCTAAAGCATAAGTCTAAAGTGTTTTGAGGCTTTCAGACGATGGAAAGCTATGGTTAAAATGAGATACGTCTAAAGATCAAAAAGTTTAGAACCGACAATGATGGTGAATATGAAGACATAAGATTCAAGAAGTTCTGCCATGAGCACGGGATCTGAATAAAGAGAACCATGCAAGGTATGCCTCACACAATGGTGTAGCCGAGCGTATGAATCGAACGTTGACAGAAAGAGCCAGACGGTCAGGCCTACCAAAGTAATTCTGGGCAAAAGCAGTCAACATAGCAACTTGATCAATCGAGGCTCATCAGTTCCATTAAAGCATAGAATACCCGAGGAGTTATGAAGCAAAAAAGAGGTAAGACTATCACATTAAAAAAATTCAATTGTGCGGCATATGTGTATATCAGCGATCAAGATATGAATAAACTAATCCCAAATCCAAGAAATGCATCTTCATTGGCTAGGGTGAGGATGAGTTTGGCTACTGCATTTGGGATGACGAAAACAATAAAGTAATCTGCAACAGAGATTTGATTTTTTCGGAAAGAATAATATACAAAGTCAGGCTGCCAGCGACTCAAGCAAAGTGAGCCAGTATTTGCATATGCCAACAATATCTCAGATAATCTCATGACAGAACCGATTGCAGCAAGTCCACAGCTAGAGAAAATTGTTGGACAAAGCAGTAAGAAGCAGTCTGACACACCGCAGCCCTCTACTCCAGCTTCAAAAGGTCTTCTCGACCTCATGTGCCCAATAGAAGATACATGAACTATTTGTTGTTGACTGATGGAAGAGAACCTGAATGTTATCATGACGTTTGTCAGACTCGAGATGCTGGCAAGTGGGAACTTACCATAAAAGACAAGATGAAGTCTCTAATCTCCAACCAAACATGAGAACTAGCTAAGTTGCCCATGAGGAATAAAGCACTCCATAACAAATGGGTGTGCCGAGTGAAAGAGGTGCATGACGGTTCCAAGAGATACAAAGCTCGACTAGTTGTCAAATGATTCAAAAAGAAGAAAAGAGTTGATTACACTGACATTTTTGCTCCCGTTGTGAAGCTCGATACTATCCAATGAGAGTTGAGTATTGTTGCCATTGAAGATTTTCATCTTGAACAATTAAACGTGAAAACTACAATTCTTCACAGAGACTTGGATGAGAAGATATACATGCACCAGCCAGAAGGTTTTCGGAAGTAGAAATGAAGAACATAACGTGCAAACTTAAGAAGAGTTTATATGACCTGAAGCAAGTCCCAAGACAATGGTACAAAAAGTTTGATGGCTTCATGCACAAGAAAGATTTTCAGAAGTGCAACGCAGAGCATTGTTGCTACTTTTAAAGATATAGGTCCAGTTATACCATTTTACTGCTTTATGTTGATGATACGTTAGTAGCAGGTTCAGATATGGATGATATCAGAAGGTTGAAGCAACAATTGTTAAAAAAGTTTGACATGAAAAACGTAGGTCCAGCAAAGAAGATTCTTGGAATGCAAGGACTCACAAGAGTTAAGCACAGAGGGTTCTTGCAATTATCTCAAGCAAAGTACATCAATCGTGTTTTTTAGAAATTCAACATGGACGGTGCTAAGTCAGTCAACAAACCCTTGGCTAGTCACTTTTGCCTATCCAAGGATCAATCACCTCAGATGGAAGAAATTTCATGACTAATGTTCCTATGTCTAGGGGTATACATTTTGTACGATTGTTCAACGTCCGGCTTGGTTTGAGGCTATAAAGTGTCTGGTTCGTGTCCGTACCATTCTCATTTAGAACACGAATTAAAACAAAGAAAAATGTATGAAAATATATCCATCCGAAAATGTTCGATGTTTTTCTGTTGTCCGAATATTGTCAGTCCAATGTCCGACTCATACAAACAATGTCCAAACTTAAACCTTGTCCCGTCTGTGTCCATTCAAATCTCATATAGGACAGGACATGGACACACATTCGTTCGGTCTAACCCGTTTTCACTGTTGCTTACGCCTCGGCAATTGGGAGTTTGATGTACGCCATGGTCTGTACAAGACCAAACATTGCATGCAGTGTAAGTTGTTAACGGGTTTATGCCAAATCCACGATCAGCTCACTGGAAGCAGTCAAGTGGATTTTGAAGTATCTACGGGGCACCACAAAGAACTGTTTGTGCTTTGGTAAATAAAAGTTAATGGTACAAGGCCACATAGACTTTGGAGGTGAAGCCGATCATTGAAGAAGCACCACCGGTTATATACTCGCTATTGAAACTACTTCTATTAGTTGGATGTCGTAGATACAAAGGATTGTCACTCTATCCACTACAGAGGTTGGGTATGTAGCAGTGAGTAAAGCTAGTATAGAGATGATATAGCTTCAAGGTTTGTTAACTACGTTGGGATTCAAGCAGGAAAAGAATGTTCCGCATAGTGATAGTACAGTGTCATACACTTGGAGAATAATTCAGCATTTCATTTCAAAACCAAGTATATTGGGTTTTGTTATCACTTCATTAGATCTCTATTGGAAGATGACGTGTTAATACTGGAGGTCCAAGGAAACAAGAATCCAATGGATATGTTTACAAAGGCGATGACTATCAACAAATTGAACTTGTGTTCAACTTCAGTTGGCCCTCTAAGTAATAAGACCAAAATGGTTGCTACACTGATCAAGGTATGAAAACAGATTCAAATCAATCTTCAAGTGGGAGATTGTTAGTCATCTTTCACATGCAGAAAAAAAGGCTCACCAACAAAATCCAAAAAAGAAGGCTCACCAACAAAATCCAAAAAAGAAGACTCACCAACCAAATAGAAATGAACACTCACCAATCAAATAGAAATGAAGACTCACCAACCAAACACATGTAGAAAAAAGAACTTCAACACCTATAAACCTATAAATAAGAGTACTCCATTGACTTTTTTAACTAAGAAGATAAATCTTAGTTAAAGACTTAAAGAAAGAAGGGAAAAAACTTTTTAAAAAACTAATGTGTAACTCATGCGTTGCACACGGGGATACTGTTAAAAATTGGTATTTATATTTTAATTATAGTTAAAAAAAATGAAACTCTATTATGTAATATATGATAAATTTATTGAGATGATATGAATTATAAATTAAGATGAAATGTCATGCTTAAATATAAGATCGAGAGTTCAATCATTGTCACCATGGAAATTAATGTTCCAATTAAAACAAAGTACAAAGTAAATTTTTTATTATTGTGTATTGAAATAATTGATGCTATGTGATACTTTTTAAATATATAAATGAGGAAACAACATTGTCATTTTTTAAATGTGAATATTTTTTGTGTCTATATATATTTGTTATTTTTCAAGAATTTATTAAATGAATTAGTGAGTATTAAATAATTGAATTTGTCTAAGTAATTCAAATTAATGATCAATTTAGTTAATTAAAACATAGGAGGTTGAATGTAAATCAATAGGAGGAAATCAAGAAGAGCTTTGTAGGTAATTATAATTGAGGAAACCATGTTATGACCAACTTATTCACACGTGAATTTTTATCCATTATTCAAGATTTCAATTATTAAACAATTTTAACTTTGTAGTTAACAATGGACTTCATGTTATTGTAAGACGGTCGTGCAAATTGCAAAACAAAGTTATGTAGCACCTATTTGGATTCTGAGTTGAGTAAGATTTAATATCATGTTGAAAATGAAAATGTTTATTTAACCTAGTTTTTATGAGTGTAATCCATGTGTTCATATCGTAATGTTGCAAAATATAAATTTATTTTAAAAGTTGTTAAAAAGGAAAAATTGTTATGCAATGTATTGACAATTTTATTAAAATAAATGAATATTAGAATAAAAAATAGTATTATTTATGTATACAATTTGGATTATATATCTTTAATTTGAATAATTTTTCTTTCCATTTTTGCTCATATACATATATGAATATTGTATGCATGTTGATTTTGTCAGATTTTTAAGATTTATTAGATGAATTAATGATAAATAGTTAATTGCATTTATTTAAATAGTTTAAATTTAAGATTGCAAGATTAGTATATGGACTTGAACATATAATATTTAAAGAGAATTGAGAAGGGTTTGTAAGTAACCACATAAATATTAAAATATAGGTATTTAAAGTTACACAATAGAATTTTACAGTGCGATGTATGATAAATTCATCGAGATAAATGAATTCAAAAATAAATTTGTTATTATATTAGTTAATATAATTTATGCTAAGTCATTTATACATATTGTTGTATTTGAATGGAAGCTAATTTTACCAATTTGTTGATGCGACTATATAGTGTATATATATTAAAATTGTCATATTTTAATATTTATTGGATGGAAGAATAAATATTAGTTAACTTGATTTATGAAACAGTTTAAATATTGGATTATATAATTACTTTAAATACATGGGTTCAAATGTAAAATATTAGGAGAATTAAGAAAATATTTGCAAATGGTTATTGGAATTTTTAAAAAGTAAATGCCTGAATGTATAAGAACTTTAGTAGAGTAATTGACAAATCATATGGATTCGAAAATAAAATATCTAAAGAGAATCAAGAAAAGTGGAAAAAACTCCTATAATAAATAATAGAGCTAGAAATTCTCACATGCGTTGCACACGATAAAACTGTAAAATATACTATTTATACTTTTAATGTTAAAATTAGAACCTCATTATGTAATATACAATAAAATCGATGAAATAAACGAACCTTAAATTAAATTTGTTATTATTGTTTATGTATAATTGATAATATGTAGCTTATATATCTTTATATTTAAGTAAAAACTAATTTTATCATTTTTGTTCGTATGAATATGGTATACATATTGAAATTGATATATTTTAATGATTTATTAGATGAAGTAACAAATATTACTCAATTGGTTTTTTTTAACATGTTGGATTTAAAATTACATAATTAGTTTAAATATTTAGACTTAAAGATAAAAAGTAGGAAACAATTGAGAAGAATTTTCTAAAAAATTAAAAAAATTTAATGCAGAGTATTTGAGGTTAAAAAAATGTTGTAATGCGACGTATGATAAAATTTTAAAATAAATGATTATAAATCACAAACCATCTTAATCATTAAGGTTTTTGTACATATTAATGTATGTGATCAGTATATCTTTATGGTAGAAAGGAATTTTTTATATACCAAGTTTGTTAATACACACACGCACATCAAAATATTAGAAGAGACTTAAGGGGATTGTAAATAATTATAGAAATGTTAAAAATATAGGTATTAAAGCTAATAACATAATTTTACGATGTAATGTACGATTAATTTATTGAGATGAATGTATAATAAATTAAATTTGTTAACATGGTTTATGCATATTATTTATGTTATGTGATTTGTATATCTTCATATTTGAATGAAAAACAATTTTACATATTAAAACCCTCATATTTTAAGATTTATTAGATGAACTAACGAATATTTGATAATTGAATTTATTCGAATAGGTCAAGATTATATAATTAATTAAAACATATTAACTTAAATGTACAATATTAGGTGGTATTGAGGAGAGTTTTGTAAACAACTACAGAAATTTTGAAATGTAGGTACTCGACGTTAAAAAATGAATTTTACAGTGCAATGCATGGTAAACATATTGATATAAATGATTATAAATTGAATTCATAATAATTATTTACATATATAATTTATGTTAGGTGATTAATGTATTCATATAGCTAAATGAATCTTTAATACCAATTTTGTTGATACAAATATGGCATAAATATTGAAATTTTCATATTTTTATGATTTATTACACAAATCAACGAATGGTAGTTTACTGAATTTGTTTATATAGTTCTAAGCTTACACAATAAACTCAAATATAGAGTTAAATGTAAAATATTAGAAGATAAAAGAGAAATGTTTTGTTTATGATTATAGAAATTTTAAAATAAAGGTATTTGAAGGTAAAAAAACATGATTTTGTAAATGCATTATATGATGAACTAATTTAGATAAATGAATCATAAACTGAATTTGTTATCATTGTTTATGCATATACTTATCTTATGTGACTTATGTATCTTTTAATGAAAAAGTAATTTTTAACATTTTTGTTTATATGAGTATGGTGTGCATATTAAAAAATTTATATTTTCATAATTTAGTATATGAATTGATGAATATTAGTTAATTGGATTTATCTAATTAGTTTAAATTTTAAGATTGTTTGATTAAATTAAATATATGGACTGAAACGTAAAATATTAGGAGTTGTAAATAATTGTGATAACTTTGAATGTTGGTATGTAAAGTTAAAAGTAGAATTTTACAATGTAATGTATGATACATTTATTGAGATAAATAAATTGCAAATTAAATTTATTATCATTGTTTTATGTGATTCATATATTATGATTGAATAAAAAAATTAATTTTACCATTTTGGTTGGTACAAAAGTGGTATACATATTGAAATTTTCATTCCTTAGCATTTATTAGAAATATTAAAAAATATCAATTTACTGAATTTATTTGAATAGTATAAATTTTGGATTATGTAATTAACCTAAATAAATGGACTTAAATATAAATGTTAGGATGTGAATAATTTGTGAATAGTTGTATAAACTTTTAAATATACACACCATAATGTAAAATGATGAGAGAGAATTAGTAAAATGAATGTAAACTGATGAATTAAAAGATTTGAAAATATAATATCAAGAGAGAATTAAGGAAAAAAGAAAACTCCTAGAATTAATAGGAGAGCTAGAAATTCTTCTACTTAACTATTGTTTAATAGATTTAGAGAGGAAGAGTCTTCGGTGTAATTTGGGTCAGGGTTGTGAGCTGTGAGCGTTTCTAAACACTTTGTGTATCTTTCTCCCACTCAATAAAGATCTGCGATAGTCCGGAGACGTAGGCAAAATCGGCCTAACTCCGTAATCAATTGTGTGTAATTGCTCAGCATTTGTTTCGGTTTTTCACAAATCTAATTATAAAGGAATTTGTGTAATTTCCCAACACGTTTGTGACAAGCCAGATAGCTTGAACAATAAGGGATACAAACGTCTGCCACAGAAACGAAAAAACTGAAAATATCTTGTGTCAACAGAAACAGAAAAAGCAGATTAATTAAGTAAAACAATATTCGACTTCTGTGAATATCAGCCAAAAATGACACCAAGTTCCAAATTATTTGGACTTTGTACAATGCCTGATAGATTTCCTTAATTTTGATAGGCTGACAATGTAATACAGTCGTAATATTTGTACCAAAAGATACTGCAATCATTAGAAGCATTGGAGGTATTAGTTAAATTTAGCACATCCAGGGAGGAAACGAGGTCATATAACACCAAATTTCATATGTTCCATGTCCATATAATCACAACAGCCATTCATTTAATAAATTAAATAATTAGTTAAAGAATTAAGTCATAATAGAAAGTTTCCTCATCTTGAGAATATTTTCTCTTAAACTGAAGAGGATCAGAGATTGTAAGAGGTTCATTTATATCTTGATTGGGTTGGCTCGATTACAAAATTGAATTGGTCAAATTCGGTTTGCATTGTTATCAACAATCTTAAAATCTTACGACTTAAATCCCGTTTTGGATCGGATCTCTCTCGTTCCGATTCGATTTACATATTCCGATCCAAACTCACTTAAAACCGCAGTTGAGAAAAATCATTAATACATAATTATCTATTCAATATGTTTATCATCCACAATTCTAATTCTAGTGTTTTCTAAATAAAATAAAAATGAAACAAGAGAAAAAATGGAATTTTAAGTTTTATATGTAAAGTTCTTAAATCATAATCAATTTTACAGCATCTACAATTCTTAAAGCATTGGCCTTTTAAATCTACGATTTAAGATTTAAATCCCGTTTTAATTTAAAATTTGAACCTTACGATTTACGATTTGAATCCCGTTTTGATAACCTTGGTTTGTACATTAATTTTATTCGGTAATTGATTTGACTAAATCAACTAACTTTTATTATATTATCAAAATTTATAGCATTTTAATACCTTTTATCATTGATTTATACTAAAATAGATCAATTTTGTTTACAATATTAAAAATACGATAAAAACTCTATAATAATACAATTGTGTTTACCTTTGAGTATATTAAATTGTATAATCATAACATAGAAAATTCTTTTCATAAGCCAACTTTTGCTTTAACATACACTGAAAAACAGAATAAGTTCCAATAAACCGGAAAGTACTTACCAGACAGCAATTTTTACAAAATTACTATTGCCTTCAACTTCTATTATTTTCTCTCAACTTTAAACCCATTCATACAAAAACCTTAGGAGAATGCCTTATAGATTTCTTAATTGTGATAGGCTAATAATGCAATGATATTTGTACCAAAATATACTGCAATCATTAGGAGCATTGGGAGTAATGAGATCATCTCTGGTCAAATTTTATGTGTGTTCCATGTGCATGTCATCATTATCATTCATTTAATAAAGTAAATAATTGGTTACAGCAATTTAACTCATAACAGACTATTGTCGTTGTTATAAATACGGACAGAGGACACATGAGTTTGAAGATATCAGATCTGATCCACCAAAGACTGTTATTTTCAGAAAGCAATTAGTGTTGAACCATAGTATAGAGTAATTTTGTTCACTCTCATTTTGAGCGATGAAAATAATCCCTTATCATGAGCAAAATTGTATTCAATAATATACACCTGGTAGTTGGTTGCGTAATTGCCTAGCAATACATCTACTCACTCGCATGTTATCGGTGAAATCAGACTGCGTTAGCAGTAAAGTTTATAAAATAATTTGTTTGATACTGGATACAAGGTCAATACTAATGGGAGGAAGTTCAAAAACGACTATCCAATAGCAAGATACGTTGAGCAATGTTTGCTAAGCATCTCATACTCTAATTCACTAAATATTTTACTAATGATTCGAAACAACTGAGTATACACATAACATGCTACAGACATTAATATAAACTTGGAAATTTTATTTAAAACTAAATTCTTTCCTCCTTGCTTTCAGATCTATTTAACACTAAGTACCGAAAGCCACTTCTCATCAGATAACAACTATAAAGAGACAATGATAGCTATTCGAGTGTATAAGCTACTAAGTGGGTTTGAGGTTTAGAAATCAGGCCCGACCAATATCCAAGCTCAAGCCAATTTCTGATATGAAAAGTAGTGAAACTAATTTAACATCAGGTAACACCAGATCTATTGCAATTATTTAAATAATACATTGAAATATAGTTTCAATAAAATTCTGATATAAGTTTGGGAGATCATAACAGTAATCTTATTTTTATTTTTTATAAGAGCGAGTCTCAAAATATCAACTTATGATTTAAATATGGACACAGACCATGCAATTCAACATGCTAGCATGCTACCACATTTACGATGAGTACACACACCTTAAGCAAAATATACCAAACCGGTCTTCTTAGATCTACAATAAGGGAATTGTTAATATTTAGAATATTAGAACAATTGCACAGACTTCCACATTATTGGCCAGAAATGGTTGTTCTATACCAAAAGACCGGTCATCTGACCATGTCCCATGTACTGCTAGTTAAGCATTCAGTTCTAATGACTAAAACATTAAAAAGAGAAGGTGCTAAGCTAGCATCTAGTACTGTTACGTACACACTATAAGATGCTCGAGCTCAACAAGTACAAATGCAAGGATATAAGCAATCCTGATTCCCAAACTTCTATAGTGTTAATCTAATTCACATTGTTCAAACATGCAAAACTAAGGTGAAACGAATCCCACAAACAGCAAAACTTTTTGAGCCTTACAAAACATAAAATATTGTAGATCAACAATAAATAATAATGCTTTAAACATAAACTAGTTTTCTAATAACTGCATCAAAGAACAAAAAGCAAAATTTCAAGCACAACTCCAGTACTACTAATTTTTGCTCCAAAATTTGACAACTGAAAAGAACTAACAACTGGATCCCACATTACCAATGGGGCCCAGCTGTCGGTACCTTTGGGTACTACATCCCATGTAATTTTTTTCAGGTAAATAAGCAATTCAAAAAATTTCATGTCATACCTGTCTTGATGATCAAACCCAAATCGAGCAGCAAAATAGTAAGCTACAGCCAAAAGCCATGAATCACTGTGAACAGCAACAAGGTCAAGCCAATCTTTTCTATCCATTCCATCACGAGCAAAGTTTATCCCTAAGGTTGGTTCAGGTAGTTCTGGTGGAACTTCCTCAGCAGGTAAATTCACCTCCCAAGTATCATTAGGTAATCCATAAAGGCACAAATTCTCCTTTTCTATAACATGTCATATGTTAGCCAAAAAAAAAAGAAAAAGGGAAAAAAAGAAGAAGAAAAAAAAATCTATTTTAGAGTCTAATATAAACTGGGATTCATCACTACTATGAATGGTTTACAAGATAAACTAACTTGATAGGCAATTTAAATATGTTTGGAGAACTCAAGTTATCAGCTCCAGTTAATTCAAAGCATAAGTGAAAAAGATATCCAAAAGGCGGTGGTTTACAAGATAAACTAACTTTGCTATTTTTCCAACGGCAATGTGTAGATAAAACATTTGCACAAAAGTAAATATTATCCAGAATGAATATCCTATATGACTGGCAATTACAACATCCTAAGAAGTTTCTTTTTTGAAGAAATAAAAAATAAATTAAACAAAATCCAAACTTGCTAATCGACTGAAAGTCACATGACTAGTATATGCTTAAAACTTAAAAGTTTCATGCAACCTAACAGACTGAAAGCCACATGACTAAGATACATGTGATTAATTATAATTTGCGAAGGTTTAAAATGATAAATTTGGGAATAGAATGTAATATAAGATACTTTACATTGAAAGCAAATCCTCTAGTCCCATTTTTTGGTGTTTCCGTGGATCAAATAAATCTCCAACGTTCATTTCCAATTTATTTATTTAAAGTTAAAAAGTTAAGGAATGAACGGGTGGATTTCAAGGGGTCCATGGGATAGAAGGAAATGAGACTAGAGCATTATTTCTGCTTTACATTCTAAAATGAAAATCATTGAATTCATGTGCTAAAATCAGCAACTAAATTTGTTGCATCACAATAAAGGTGCATTCTTTTGTCAAACGAAAAGATAATTTTCATTAAACACAAAAAACTGAAATAAAAATACAAATAAAACTAGAAATACAATGGAATATAACGGCACATGTAAATAAATTAAAACATCGGAATACATTGAAATAAAACTAGAAACCAAGGGGCGGGATTTTGCTGATTTCTTTATTGAATTTTTGGATTTTGGGTTTGTCGATGGTGAGGAGTATAAGGAGAGAATGTTGGTTTTATAGGATGAGCGTTGGAAATTTACCATTGGAAATTACGCCAACTCAGCATGACCAAAAACTGATTGCGAATGGTACCTAAATATGTAGGTCAACTCTGACCACCTAGATAAAGCACAAACACACACACATGTATGTATGTAGGATAAATTTCATTTTAGATCTCCAAAAATACTTATTTCAAGTTTAGGTCCGTTTTCAAATTTATTATGAAAATAGACATCTTTTCACTATTCAGCCATTTCACACTAGCACATTTTGAAAATGAACAAGAAATTCTTGTGCATTTTCAATTCATACATGCGCATTCTCAGAATGCGCATGTACAAAAATCCTGTATTCGTAAAAGTGATCTATTTTCAATTCGAATGGGACCTAAATTTGAAATAAGTCTTTTTTTAGAGGTCTACAATGAAAATTTGTCAATGTATGTATGTATGTATAGGTATATTATTTATTATTGAAAATAAATGTTGCATTTATTGGTAATTGGCTACTAACAATAAACAGAAAGATGATATGAAGTGAAATCAATTCAAAGGGTCTGATTATTTTAGAAACATCCAAGTCAGTATGCCAAGGAAATTTACTAGTTAACATTAGCGGAGTGCTCACATTACAACACAAAAGGGCAAATGTGACTAATTGTGCTTTCATTCGAGTTATTATCATTCAAGATTCATACAGTATATTAATCAGTATGCGTAGTACGTACTGAATATAGCAATCAAGAACGAGTTACTAACTATTATAAATATCTAATCCACAAATCATATGCAATTTATGCAAAATAAAGGTACAAGATTGTAATTGTAGAAGACATAAGGCAGCTATCATTCATGATCCAGCAAGCATCATTTCACAACAAATGGTAATACTTTCAGAAACTATTATTAATTTTCACCGAAACAAAGTCTGAAAAGTAAAAATCTAAGTAAAATACAAGTAGTGAATCAACTCGATGGTAGAAAGTAGAAACAACTCACCTGGATCGCAATCGTTGAAAAACTGTTCGACATCTACGAATGATAAATCTCATCAGAACCCAAAAGAAAATACAACAAGGCAAAAAAATAAAAGAGTGTAAAGCAAGATAGTGTTGAGGCTAAATTACCGACGGTGAGAGCGCGAACAATGGCGGATCTACGCATCCTAAAATCAGCAAATACGTCTATGGGAGAGCGAGGGACGTAAGCATTTTGTTCCATATTTTTTCCCGCCTAAGCGGTTTAGGGTTTTGATTCCTTTACAACTGTGAATTATGTTCGTGAATGTAGGGATAGGAAGAGACGAAAGTGAACCGTATTTATAGAGAGGGTTTTTGGGTGATAGGATCATTCCCTTATCATCTTAAGAAATGAGCCCAGTAACAATTTACTGAGCCGGGATGGTAGGAGTTTCGGTTCATACCCGAATATGTAAAATGGGCAAAGGGCCCTTATGCTAGTACTATTTCTATTCTATCTATCAAGTGCTCACGTGTTTTTAAGTCCCAAGGGGGCGTAAATTTGACGCAACCGGAGTTTGTAAAACGTCCGGTCCTTGTACGTCCAATTCTCATTTCATTTTAGATATGATTTAGGACAAATAAAATGTACGAAAATATGTTCGTTCGAAATTGTTTACTAATTTTCTTTTGTACGAACATCGTCCGCCTGTCCAATTCTTAAGAACAATGTCCAAATTTAAAAATTGTCTGGTCTGTGTCCATCTGAATCTCATATAGGGAAGGTGACAAATACACATGTTTTCGGTCCTTTATGATCCTTTTATGCCCTTACTTCATTATATTTATCTTAACATGATTTAAAATTGGTTAAAGTTTTACCAACTTTTATTACTGTACAAGAGATTTAGATAGTGTTTGGTTTAAAACGAATTTTATGTTTTCGGTTTTCAATATGTATCTCAAATATGAGAAGAATGGAGGGACGACGGAAGGGATGAAAGAAAGACGTATGAGAGGACGAAGGGGTTAGAGGGACGATGAAAGAATGAATTGTTTGACGTGCTTGTGTTATTTCCCAAAACGCGGAAAATAAAAAAATGTTGTTTTTATTTTGTATGTTAACTTCGTTTTCAAAATTGGTCGTTTTCGACAATATAAATGCGTCGTGTGTATTTTTGTATGGATGAAAATCCAAAACTAAAAATAACAAACCAAACACTACCTTATATTCTACATACCTTCCACGGATCTCACAAACCCACTGCACCCTGTTCTATTGTTCAACGCTGCCACGTTTTTAAGAGTTATCATTCATTTTTTACCTAAATTTTACTTCTTGTCCAAGGCCTATTTTTACTTTGGGACGAGCCGGCTCTTACACATAAGAATCTTCACATCTTCCTCTAGGTAACAACGTTTATTGAAGGACTACTAAAATTGTATATGACCTTAGGTCTGTCAACGAATGCTTTTGCATACGGATGGTGTCATAACTGCATCCGCATCCGCATCCAAAATCATTTTCGAATATCTGCATCCGCGAATACAGACGAATGTCAAATAATTTTTCTATCCGCTAACAACCGATAAATATTAAATTATAAAATGAAAATTTTAGTTTAACATAAATATTTTTCAATCCTATTGATTATAAAAGTGTTAAAAATTAACAAATATGATGATAATAAATAATTTGAACAGTTAATAAACATTAAATGCATATAATATAAATTATTAACTTAATAGAATAATAAATAAATATCTTTGACTGCGTTAAAATACACATAATTTGAACTATAATCTTGACAAAAACGAACGGATAATTTTCGAATGCGGATATCTTCATATCCGCATCCGCATCCGTTTTTCTGGATATCGGATATTTATCCGCTTTTCAGATATGGATGTTGGACGAATTTCGGATTTTTAAGATATCCATTAACAGCCCTACGTGACCTTAACTCATGTTCGAAGGTCGGATTCTTTCTATAATTTTCCAATAACCTTCCCGGCCTTTTTAAAGGGGTTGTCGTTCTCTTTACTGTAATCTTTGTCAATACCTTAGGTCCGTTTGGTTTGTTTTATATTTTGTGTTTTGAGTTTTTAATATTAATTATAAGATATAATAAGAGTGAAGAAACGCCGGAAGGGGTAGAAAGAAAATGAAGATGACGATGGAGGGAATGGAGAGATGACGGATGGATGAATTATTCTCATGCTTCCGTTATTTCCCAAAACAAGAGAAAAAAGTTGTTCTCTATTTATATGTTAACTTTATTTTTTAAATTGATCGTTTTTCACACTTTATATGTGTCATACGCATTTTTGTATGTATGAAAATACAAAACCAAAAACGGTAAACCAACCATAGCCATTATTCTTTAAGAAAAGATGGTGCATTTTGATGTATTATAAGTCCTCTTCTAGTCTTTCGTTTTGAATTGTGAAACATGAAATGCTGATGATTTTCGGCTTCATTTGGTAGACCAAGTCTATATGCAATTTTCCTATTTTTTTCAATAATTTATTAGGGATCGAAATATTTAGAAAAGAGTTTATATGGTTTTTGGTTTTTTTAACACTTGCCTATACAGTTGTAATCTTAAGAAGACTGGATCACCTATGTTAAAGTCTCTTTGTCTTTTTATCAAAGAATTTATTCTTTCTATCATGTGTAGGTTTCAAACTATTTTTTAATTATTGTGATACCGTGTCTTTAAAATAAAGTTTGCTAGGCGTGGCTTATAGCGTGGGCTGGACTAAGTAAAGGTCTCAAATCACAAAATATATGATATAAACGTGGTATATATAGGATTAGTATGTAACATTGAGAATTTCTTTTATTACAATCAACTATTACCAAGGTCAATTATAGAACATCGTTACCGACACTCCACTTTTGGATACGATGGATCATTTTTTTTAAAACAAAATTTTACTACGAGGGGTACTAATAAAAATAGCTTCCTCATAAAATTACCATTTAAATTGACCAATTTTCCCTATTCTTTTTTATACCCTAATTCATTTAGTATTCATTGATCTCCTTCTTTAATATTTAGTCCAAATCAATAATCAATAGGGAAATGAATCTCATCTGTAGATAAAATTCCAAATGAGAAAGAAACAAGATTAATTCTTACTTAAAGAAAGCATTCGTAATGTATATTTTGTTCAACAAACAATCGGATAATTTTTTTAAATATTTTTAGAATTTTTTTAGGTAGGGTTTAACGTGTTTGTCGACTAGAAAAATCAATTTATAACCGATATTTGAAATAAATTCCGAAAGGAGACGATCAAAATGAATAATTTAATTCGACAGCCCCCTGCTGTTTAACATTTTTATTTTGGTAGTCCATCGTCGATTTTCTGGTTTTAGTCCGACATACACTCATCGAATTTCATACATTTTTTAATTATAATTTAGTTTAAATTCAGTTTTTCCGTAGAATTTTTGGTTCTCATCATTTTTTTGTTGTTTGTATAAAAGCAGGGAGGGGAAAAGAGTTAGTTTGGATGTTTACTTTTTATCGTATAGTCTTGAAGTTTTAACTAAGGGCAAAAGAGGAAAATATGCTAATTTTGGTTAAAGGCTCTGTGTAATGCCCCATAATTTTTGAGTCCTCAAATTTGAATATTTAATTTATTTAAATATTCAAATTTGAGTTTATATATATTAAATCATAAGTTTCAAATAACCGCTTAATTTTTTATGATGTATTTTTAATTTAATTTAGATTTTTTCCATAATTTTTTATTTGAAAAATAATTGAATTTCCATTTGACGTATTTTACATCGAACGTGGATATTTTCAAAGTTTAACAAAACTTGATAACCGGTGTGTTTTATTTTTGTTTTGTGATCACGTTATATTTCTGTATGCAATCGCATTCTATTTTCCATCGTTCGTGGCTCGTAGGCGAATACAGTATTGTGTAGTGGACACTCGAATACAACCAAAACAAAATCAACATATACACAATCAATATTCAAATATGTACAGACTAATCTCCAACCTGCTTCTCTAACATACTAACAACTCGGCCGCAACATTGTTCCCTTGTTTCCCCTACCTTTTGTCTGCTTTGTACTTCCCCATGATTCTTGTCTTGGGTTGCCTAATTGGAAGTAGGGTACTGGCTTTGGGTATATATACATGTATACGATCAGACACTTCTTCTTCATTTGTTCATCTCTGTTCATTTTCAAAAACAAAGAAACCAAACTCCATCTCAACCTTCAAAAATCACTACATCCCAAATCATCCACATTTAGCCATAACGACCAACACGAAAGTTGTTCGTAACGTTCTCTTGTATTTTTAGAAATTGTCCGCTCGAGTTTTTTTTTTTTGAGAAACGAGCGAGTAATCTTGAAATTACAGTAAGAGGGAAAATGATGCTGCAAATTTCAAAAATCAATTCCTCTCGATCCAGGAAGAATTGATCGACGTCGTTCACATCGTTGGGTTGATGGAAGTCGTAGTATTTTTGGTGAGAATTTGGTGACAATCCCTAGTGGTTGACGACGGGCATGGAAAGCTAGAGCTTCGATTTATTGGAGTTATGAGCGGAGTTAGGCAAGTTTGAGATTGGATTTGAGTTCGGGAGGGGGGGATGGGGGCGCGAGGTGCACCCATGGTGATTTTTTGTGGAGATCAGAGGCAAATGTTGTTGGATGTTTTCAAGAGCTGGAGTGCGATTTCTCGATCAGAATTTGTTGTGGGCGATCAAAGGGGGTATCGTGGTGGTCGTTGAGAAGAGCAGGCGAAGGGGAACTTGGTGGTGACCTCCGTTGTTTAAATGGCGGTGTGGTTCGACGGTGCACGTGCACGACCATGCTCGTTAATGGTGCTTGGAGCTAGCGTTTGGGATGGAGGATATTGGGGAAGAAGACTATTCATTTCGGGTTGGGGAAGTTGTTTGGGCTTGGGACCCATGAGCTTGTGTGAGAATTAAATAGTTTATTTATTTTGTAAATTAAATCATCAAACTTTGAAATGCTATAGCTTGCCCCTTTCAAATCCGTTTAACACACGAATTTTTGCGTTGTGTTCGAATTTACGAATAAAATGTTTTGATATAACTTGTTGTTAGTTTCAGTGTAGTGTAATTTAATGATAAATTAATACTACCTGATAATAATTACGTTAATTTTGATAATAACGTAGTATTTATACTCCCTTGGTGATATCTATTTGGCCAAATAAACACCGTATTATTAAAGTAAATTGAATAGGGTAATTTGAACACCTGTTTAGCGGAATAAAACACCGTTTCACTAATTAAATAAATTAGTCATTTAATTAGTAGAACAAATCCCCGTTCTACTATTTTATAGATTTGGACATCTAATTATAGGTCGTTAATTGATATGCCAGTTTGAATAAGTGATGTGTTCACCAGTGATGGTTAAGCGTTGAATTTTATCTACATAAATGTTGGATTATGTAAATACCGGTTATTAGCTTGCAAAGTTAAATTGAATGATATGGTAGCTTGTTTAAGTACTATTGGGATCGTCAAGCCTCTTTCTGAATTTAGAAAGCTATGTTTAATTCAACTCAACTTTATACAATTATAAAAAAATTATATAATAATTATTTTATACTTATATTCTAAATATTGTTTAAAATTTGGAAAGTTAATAATTATAAAGTGTTTTATATAATTATTTTATTGACAACGTTTTTAAGTTAACTTATTTATATTCCAAATATTGTCTAAAATTACTAAATTGTATTCTATATATGGTTTAAAGTTATTTTATACATTAATATTATTTAAAGTTATTTATAATGATTTGTTCCAAAGTCAGTTATTATTTAAAAATTAATTATTATTTTAAAGTTAAACTATTATTTTAAAGTTAATTATTTAAATTAATTATTTAAAGTCAATTATTTTATATTTTAAAGTTGATTATTTTATTTCAAAGTTATTTGTTATATTATTAATATTTTAAAAGTTTATTTATTATTATAGTAATATTGTTTAAAGTTTATTTATTTTTATTATTAAAATAATATTGGTTTAAGGTTATTTAAGTATATCTTAAATTTTTTTAGAGTTACTTAATGATGTTTAAATATGGTTTAAAGATAATTAATTAATTAAGATGTTTAAATAATAATTTGTTATATTTAAAGGTGTTTTAAATGATATATTGTTTTGTGAAAAGGTGTTTAAAAATAATAACTGTTTATTTAAAAGGAATTATTTTAAATGGAAAGGTTTATATAAAGAATTTTATTTAATAAAAGAATTTATTAAAGGAGTTATAAATCTGAAAGAAATCGTGGAGTTGGAAAAGAAGTTTGACATTTAAAAAGTTTAGAGATTTAAAAGAGAGAGTTTTATAAATGGGCTTTCGAGATTTATAAAAGAGTATTTTAGAAATGGAATTGGAGATTTATAAAAGAGTTCTTATAAATAGATTTTTGAGGCTTATAAAAAGGGTTATAAATGATTTTTGAAGATTTATAAATATAGTTTTATAAATAAACTTGGAAAATTATAAAAGAAGTTTTATAAAGAGATTTGGAGATTTATAAAGAAGATATCTATAAATAAAAGAGATTTATAAAAAGGAATAATATTTGAGGTTATTGTTATCTCTGTTTTAATCATAATTGGGTTTAATCATTTTAATATGATTTGAAATAAGAAATCTTTCTTGAATGTTTTGTAAATATACTTTACCATTGTATAAGTATATGGAAAAGTTCTCAATTTTTAAGTGAAATGGTATATGAATATTTTAATAAATATTTGAAAAGTGATTTTAGATTAGTGAAAGGTTAATTTAAGAGGCTTAGTGGTTTCCGTGGGAAAGATAATTTCTGTTTGGTGTTTGTTTAGTTGATATTTAAATAACTAACCATCAACAACTTGGCCTAAATTAAATAATCCTTCTTAATTTTGGTGGTAGGGAAGTAGTTCCTCACTTAACACCGAAGGATATAGCTCTGCAAATATCTACGAGAAACACATGAGTTACATGGCACAGTCATCTTCGATGATGTTATACTGTGCATGTAAATCTCGTTTTGTTCTTCTAGAACAAATGACAAGGAGAGATCTGTCCACTTAAACGGCTAGGGGGTGATCTCCATTCCAATGTATTATCTGATTATTTCTGAAGAACCAAAGTTGAGTTTACCGAAATTAACGATTTAGTTTTAGGGCGACCGGTAAGCGGGAAGAGTGTGCTTATATGAGATGACTCTATATCGTAACCACTCCAAAACCATATGCATGTTCTATGTTTTGGAAGAGGTTTGAGCTGATGGAATCAAGCTATTGAAGTGCAAGGATTACTTGCTACTAATCCTGAGGGTGATTTGAAAATAGATGTAGTAGAAGTAGTGCCTTCGGTTTGTTCTTATCCTGAACAACTTATATGGATGAATGCTAGCATTGCATTGATGCTTGGAGGGTGGTGTTAGCATTCCAAGTGGGAATTGCTAAGAATAAAAGGTAAAACATGACCTCACAAGGCTCACAACCCGGGAATGGAAAAAACAAGGGATGTAGCAGAGCTATGTGTGTAGCTCCCATTGGGAACATCATTCCTCTATCTAGATTGGTTTCCTCGAGTTGGTATGCGCTGGCACCGAGGGGCAAATTAAGGTAGTGCGGTGTCGAGGGATGACGTAGTCCGACCTGTCATGTTAAAGGGGCAGCTGACTCTGTGTAGCAGAGGTGTAACGGGTTGCGGCCTCAGGTACATTTTTCTAGAGGTATACTTTTTGAAGGTAGTCCCTTACCTTGTTATGTTGTAATCCATTTCCTTATACGAGCCTTACAATTTTAATTGTAGAACCTAGTATGCTGGAATGTAATTAATGTAACCATTTTGACTATGATTTAATATTTATTTTAAAACCCTAGACACTACTATAATGTCACTGGATTTTATAATAAAAATGGTTTGGTTATCGTAAGGTAAAAACCCGTCCATATATATGCGCGGTGTGGTATTACGAGATACCTTCTATTTTGAAAGGGTTTTCAAATATAGTAATCAATATGATTTGATTCGAGTTTTTCTCATGCTGGTTTTACTAGACTAACCCGTACGTTGTTTTCCTATAATGCTTGGGTTAGCCCAAGCATATTTTTCAGATTTAGCTGGATGCGTTGGAGCTTTAAGGAAACGAGCTGGATTCTCCCTGGCATAGTCATGTATCTTATATTTTTCTGCTGCATTAGTTGTTGTATTTATTAACAAATTGTAAGGATATGCTGTTATAACTGTCCAGGCTGAAAATAGGTTAGTGTACTCTAATGTTGTGTATAATAAAGATGATTTCTTTCTATAAAAATCTTATTTATATTATATATCTTCTTTTCACGATGTGAGATTCTGTTCTATCTTCTATTTCTTTCACCGCAATGTATTTTCGGCACTTAGATATTTGGCACATGAATACCATAGATGTATTAGTGTCGATTTCTAAGGATCAAAATGACAGGTCGTTACAGTTGGTATTAGAGCTTAGATTGAGCGAACACCTAGGCCTTGGTCGGGTAAACTCATTAGAGATAGGATTAGTAATATCCTAGAATGAGTTTAAGAGTATATATATATATATATAAGAGTGCGTATTTGTTATTTTCATAAAAGTGTTTTCTATTGTGTTGTTTGATCTATTGAGTGGGTTATAAATTCTGGTTAACGCGTTTGGCCAACGTTATCGATAGGGATTCCTAAACACTTGAACAAGGCCAAACTGACATGGTATTTTTTAAATGGGTAAATGAGATAATTTTACTTAGGATTATATTTTATTTAATAAAGAATAATTTTCAAAAATCAGTATAGTTATTTTGATGTGTTTTGTTGCTAGGAAATGATAATATTCCATTACTATCTATTAGGTTTTGATTAGTCATGCTTGCCCAGTTTTGAGCATTGGCTATTGTTTGTTGATCTATCTGAAATCTTCCTTTTCAAAACCTAGGTTGGGTAGATAGGAGTTGTGGGAATATTAAAAGCGAACACCTTATGAATTTAGTTTCACAACTTGACTATAAGACGTTCGATGATAATGTTGGGTTAAATTGGATTTTAATAAATGTTGTTTACTTAAAAAGAAAATTGGAATATTTTGAAATATTTTGGAAATAATTTTATAAAACAATTTTTATATAAAATTATTTATTTAATAGTAGTGATAATTTACTTAAAAGTATTTTTAATTATAAATATTTTGGAAATGAATTTTTTTAAGAAAAAGTGTGTTTCCTTTGGATTGGTTCAGGAATGAGTCTCGACTTGTTTTGCGAGGATTTGAATAATCTTCTAGGTGACGATCTGATGTTTACTTAGGCAAAAATTGTAGTGCACTTAGTAAATTATTCTTTTTTATCATTGTACGGTAGAAACGAGTTCGAATCCGAACGAATCCCAGGCAAGTTGGAAATGGATATTTTATGGTAAAACTATTTATTTGGAAATATATATATATATGGTATTGTTTCAAAAAGAGATTTGAAAAGAAATGTGTTTTTAAATTAACTAGTTCGAGTGGCTCGAAAATAACTGAAAATGGGGCAAGAGATGTGTCCGGCTGATAGACACTTCTCCTAATATTACCCTTCTTGGTAAAGGAATATATAATATTGTTTGGTAGTACCTAGTTTCTTGATTCCATTTTGGGGTTACTCGGGCTATATATATAATTGTTATGGATTAAATATATATAGTGAAATTTCGTAAGATTTTCAAAAATAAAAATCTGGGTACTTGGTTCTTAAGTTTTCAAAATATAAAGGTATTTTGATTTAAGAGTGGGTTAATAAATGAAGTTTTAATTGGGTCAAATTTACTAAGAAGGTTTAACATTTGTTTTATTAAACCGTGTCTTTTGATTTTAACATCTAGGAAGCTAAAAATTATTTGATGTTATTGGGCCGGCTAATAAACATTTTTACCTTTGAATGGCTAAAGAAAAGTAGATTCTAAGGTGGAGTTTGGATACCAGCATCCTACTCTTCTTAGCTACTTACCAGACCGATTGGGTAAAGAAGCTGTATTGGTCGACTCAGTTTTAAGGCCTAAATTTATTTTGGACTTACATCTGAATAGTTAAAAGTGAATAGAATTAAAAATACGATGTTTTGTATATACTCTTAGGATGTAGGAAAGTATTCTATAAATTAATAAATTAAAATGATTTTGTGAAAAGGGTTTCATAAATAAAGTTGTGTCATTTTAAAATGTTGAACCTAAATTGGAATTTTGTGAAATATTTTCATAAAATATTTTTAGGAGAGTCAAAAGTAAATGGGATTGGTAAGAACCTTTAGATGAGTAAGTAGGTTGTACGTAGATCATTTCCCTTTCTCATATAGTTCTTGATCCAAGATTCGAATACGCGACTTGACGTGTTCCACACCGTTTCGAATAGGGATCTATCACTCGATTTTTAACGGTGAACACTTGGTGAGGGTTCTTAATGTGGAACCAAAGTTTTCTATCATAGTTTATGGCTATATAAGGAAAATGTAGGTTTCTAATCAAGAAGCCTGATCGAAGTCCGCACTAGTTAATCAGGTGTGCAATGCTAGTTTGGAAGTGGAGTTATTTATTCGATTAGTGATAGAATCATATTTTATATATGAATGATATATGAACATCATTCGGACTTATGAATAGTATTGGGTGTTCATGTGGTAAAATTTCGGGGACGAAATTCTTTTTAAGGAGGGAAGAGTGTAACGATCTATAATTTTTGAGTCTTCAAATTTGAATATTTAATTTATTTAAATATTTGAGTTTGAATTTAAATATATTAAATCATAAGTTTCAAATAACTGCTTGATTTTTTAAGACGTATTTTTAATTTAATTTATATGATTTTTTCATAATTTTTAGTTTGAAAAATAATTGAATTTGCGTTTGAAGTATTTTACGTCAAACGTGGGTATTTTTGAAATTTAACAAAACTTGATAACTAGTATGTTTTATTTTTGTTTTGTGATTGCGTCACATTTCTATACGCAATCGCATTCTATTTTCTATCGTTCGCGACTCGTACGCGAATGCATTACTGTGTAGCAGACACACAATCAAAACAAAATCAACACATACACAATCAATATTCAAATGTGCACAGACAAATATCCACCCTACTTCTCCAATATACCAACAACTCAGCCCCAACATTGTTCCCTTGTTTCCCCTACCTCTTGTCTGCTTTGTACTTCCCCATGATTCTTTTCTTGGGTTGCCTACTTGGAAGTAGGGTACTGGCTTTCGGGTATATATACATGTATACGATCAGACACTTCTTCTTATTCATTTGTTCATCTCTGTTCATTTCAAAAACAAAGAAACCAAACTACATCTCAACCTTCAAAAATACTACATCCCAAACCATCCACATTTAGCTATAACGACCAACATGAAAGTTATTCGTAATGTTTTTTTATTATTTTTAGAAATTGATTGCTCGAGTTTTCGTTGAGAAATGAGCGAGTAATCTTGAAATTACAGTAAGAGGAAAAATGATGTCGCAAATTTCAAAAATCAATTCCTCTCGATCCGGGAAGAATTGATCGATGTCGTTCGCGTCGTTGGGTTTGTGTAGAGTCGTAGTATTTTTGGTGAGAATTGGTTGACGTTCCATGGTGGTCGACGACGGATGTGGAAAGCTAAGGCTTCGATTTATTGGAGTTATGGGCAGGGTTAGGTAAGTTTGAGATTGGATTTGAGTTCAGGGTGGAGAGGTGCACCTACGGTGATTTTTTTATGGAGATCGGAGGCAAAAGTTGTCACGCGTTTTCAAGGAGAAATTGGCGGTGATTTTTTTGTGGTGGTCGTTTAGAAAAGTAGGTGAAGAGGAAATTGGTGGTGACCTCCATTGTATGAATGGCGGTGTTGTTCGATGGTGCATGTGGACGGTCGTGCATGTTAATGGTGCCTGGATCTAGTGTTTGGGATGGAGGATATTGTGGAAGAAGACTATTCATTTCAAGTTTGGGAGCTTGCGGGTTGAATTTGTTTGGGCTTGGGTCCATGTGCATGAGTGAGAAATTAAATAGTTTGTATATTTTATAAATTAAATCATCAAACTTTGAAATGCTATAGCTTGCCCCTTTCAAATCTGTTTAACACGTGGATTTTTGCATTGTGTTCATATTTACAAATACAACATTTTGACATAACTTGTTGTTAGTTCTGGTGTAGTGTAATTTAATGATAAATTGGTACTGCTTGATAATAATTATGTTAATAATAACATAGTTTAATTAATTATACTCTCTTGGTGATATCTATTTGGCCAAATAAACACCGTAATGTTTAAGTAAATTGAATAGGTAATTTGAACACCTGTTTAGCGGAATAAAACATCGTTTCGCTAATTAAATAAATTGGTCATTTAATTAGCAGAATAAATCTCTGTTCTGCTATTTTATAGATTTGGACATCTAATTACATATTGTTAATTGATATGCCAATTTGAATAAGTGATGTATTAACCAGTGATGGTTAAGTTTTGAATTTTATTTACATAAATGTTGAATTATGTACATACCAGTTATTAACTTGGAAAGTTAAATTGAATGATATGGTAGCTTGTTAAAGTACCATTGGGATTGCCAAGTCTCCTTTTGAATTTAGAAAGCTATGGATTTAATTAGTTTAGTAAAGGGTTTTAAATAATAATTATTTTATTAACAATGTTTTTAAATTAACTTATTTGTATTCTAAATATTGTTTAAAATTATTAAATTGTATTCTCAGTATGATTTAAAGTTATTTTATACTTTAATATTATTTAAAGTTATCTATAATGATTTGTTTTAAAGTTAGTTATTATTTAAAAATTAATTATTATATTAAAATTAAATTATTATTTTAAAGTTAATTATTTAAATTAATTATTTAAAGTCAATTATTTAAAATTAATTATTTTATATTTTCAAGTTGATTATTTTATTTCATAGTTATTTGTTATATTATTAATATTTTAAAATTTTATTCATTACTATAATAATATTGTTTAATGTTTATTTATTTTTATTATTAAAATAATATTATTTTAAGTATTTAAGTATATTTTAAATATTGTTTAGAGTTACTTAATGATGTTTAAATATGCTTAAAGATAATCAATTATTTATTTATTTATTTAAGATGTTTTAGATAATAATTTGTTTTATTTAAAGGTGTTTTAAATGATAATTGTTTTATAAAAAGGTGTTTAAAAATAATAATTGTTTATTTAAAAGAAATTATTTTAAATGGAAAGGTTTATATAAATATTTTTGTTTAATAAAAGGATTTATTAAAGGAGTTATAAATCAGAAAGAAATCTTGGAGCTGGAAAAGAAGTTTGACTTTTAAAATGTTTAGAGATTTAAAAGGGAAAGATTTATAAATGGGTTTTTGAGATTTATAGAAGAGTATTTTAGGAATGGAATTGGCGATTTATAAAAGAGTATTTTATAAATAGATTTTTGAGATTTATAAAAAAGGAGTTTTATAAATAATTTTTGAAGGTTTATTATAGAGTTTTATAAATAAAATTGGAGACTTATAGAAGAAGTTTTACAAAGAGATTTGGAGATTTATAAAGGAGATATTTATAAATAGAAGAGATTTATAAAAAGAAATGGAGTTTGGGGTTATTGTTATCTCTGTTTTAATCACAATTGGGTTTAATCATTTTAATATGATTTGAAATAAGAAATATTTCTTGAATGTTTTGTAAATATACTTATACCATTGTATAATTATATGGAAAAGTTCCTAAGTTTTAAAGTGAAATGGTTTGTGAATATACTTATGTCGGTGAGATAAGTATATGAATATTTAATAAATATTTGAAAAGTGTAACAAACGTGATTTTCGACCCTCGAAAATCGACACTAATACATCCACTGTATTGAGTGTCGAGCATTTAAGTGCTGGAAAAACCGATCGTTAAGCGTAAAAGAAAGTAAAGACGGAACAAAATCTAACACGAATGGAATAATTTATAATATCAATAATCTTTACAGCGGAAAATTTGAAATACATATACAGAGTCTAACCTAAGCTCAGCCTGGACAGTTATAAACACCTGTTCTTACAAATGCCGAAAAACCAAATCAATGAAACAAACACAGTGGGAATATAATCTACGTCCATATGTTTGTGGAGTTCTCCAGCTCTCCTCTGGAAACTCCAAGCATCTAAAGCTAAACCTAAAACTACTCGGATTTGACCAAGTTTAGAAATACCTAGATCAGGCTTGGCAAACCAGCGTGAGAAACACGAATTATAAATATATATGGCAGTGTCATACATCAGATCGATGCTTGGCAAAACTTTTTTGAAAAGAAAGGGTATCTCGTAAGATCATGCCACACATGAACACAGACTGGTTTTTATCTTACGATAACCAAAATACTTTATATCAAAATATTTTGATATTATCTTTAATGAAACGGGTAGTATGAGTCCCTCATCGGAATTTAACACAGAGTCTAACCAAAATGTTCTCTATACCACTAAAATCCAATTTTAAAATCTTGTTTAACTTTTGAAAAACTCAAAATCCTTTTTCTTTTAACTTTAAAAAATGTGATCCGAGTAAATCAAATTAACTATCCCCTCCGTTGGGCTAGCGGATAGCTAGAGAGAGAGCATAAAATTGGTTTTCCAAACCCAAGCCTAGAGACCATCTTTTTGTCACCTATAAGGCGGTCAAGTTATTTGATTAACTCCAAGTCTTTAAAAATACTTGATTATCTTTCCACTTGGTGAATGATTTTCAGATCATCCGGGCTTTCCTTTCGGCCAGTTCCATCCCTCGCCAAGTTTCTTTGGATCTCACAAATGAGACTGTTGTACTAATCGTTTCCCCCTACTCAGTTTATTTTTCAAACTTTTTAATTTCCTTTGAAATTCTTAATTAATCATTTGAAATATATTTCCAAAAGGTTCGGGAAGAAAAACCCAAGTTAAAATCATTTATTCAAAAGTTGTCAATTTTGTCGTTAATTTGCCGGTTAATAGTGATTTTAAAGTTTTATAGATCAAAATACTTATTCCATCGTATATATATTCATTTTTATAATTCAAATTACTTTTTAAAACATTTTAATATATTATGGAATTTATCTCATATTTTTTAAGGTTTAAAAATATCCAAATTAAAAGAGTTGAAAACAATATTTTACGGACTACCAAAAAGCGATGATTCTGAAAACTTGATTTGGACATATTTTCCTTTTTACTAATGAAATCTTGATTTTTATTCTTACTTTCAAAACTGTAGTTATAAGAGTACGGAAAAATTCTTATTTCAAAAGATTCCAACTTATATTCCATTCTATATATGGATTTGATTTTTATGGCGCAAAATTACGAACGACCGTTACGACACGCTCATTTTTCCAACCTTTACCAAATCTTTTCAAACTTTATCAAAACATCTTTTACCCTTTTTTAGCACAAAATTCAACCTTTTTTAAAAAAATATTTTGATATTATATATTTGTCCAAATTTCACTTTATTTTTTACTTAATAAAATAATATTTAAATCTTCTGCTTTCAATTTTTTAGGTTTTAAAACTCTTCTCATGAAACTGTATGCTATTTATTTGGCAAATTTACAACTTTAGACTATTTACAACGTTATTGACTCTAAAATCAAAATGTGAACTTCAACTTTTCCAAACGATTCAAAATTTCCATCTTTAACTTTTTGTTTTCAAAACAAAACTCCACTTCTCAAAACGAATTCTTTTACTATTTTAAAATTAAAAGAGGCTTAACAAATGTTATATATGTTATTTTGGACCATAATATGAGTAGTTGTCAATAAAACACTAAACCCAAATTCCATATTTGTGACTAACAAAAGTAGTCATAACTATTCCAATAATATGTCTCTACCAAGTTTACATATGTCATCATATGATCAATATAAATGTCCAAGCAACCAATAAATGTTTATACTAACAACCCAAGCATATTAAAAAAGCAAAATATATGCATAACACAAATCATAATTATGATGGAAATAATTTAACAAGCATAAGAATATAAGTAAATGTAGTTCTCACATTCATTTTCAAGATCCTTCCAGTAGTACTTTTCAAACATTTGGCACTTCCTAACTTCAACACAAGCATACAAGGCTCGACATAACAAAGGAGGGGGTGTAAGGCCTAAGGATGTGGTGGAAGTGTACGACCTAGGTGGGGGAATGGCTCGGCTTTCAAGGAGGAGAAGGTAGGGCATACGACAATGGGAAGAAGGGGAGGTGGTTGCTTGGCCTAAGGTGGAGATAAGGGTGGTCGTGCACTTTGAGGAGGAAGGGGAGGTGTTTAGCTTGGGTTTTGAAGTGATTTGATGATGTGGAGAGTATGTATGTATTTTTGTGAATATTTGAGGCCATTATAGCTTTGAGGAAGAAGAAGAAATCTTGAAATGAGATGTGCAGTGAATTATGAGAGGTGTATGTGTGTGTATATAGAGATGGAAGCCTTAGTTCTAAAGTAATCCCTTAGTAAATGTAACAAATACCCCCTCTTTGTCATATCATCCTTTGCCCCCCCATATACACTCCAAATCCAATTTTCCATGCATGATTTGACCACTCAAGTACATACCATTAATGAAGAAGGGAAGTTGTAAATGTTGTTTGAAATATGTACTTGATATCCTTTGATTTGATTTTGTTTTTAAGAGATTTTTTTTCCAAAAGTAAACTACTTTTGTCTTCACATGCTAAATGTATAAGCTTACAAAATGTGTTAATATGTATGTATATGTTTTAAAACCATGATGAAACCATGTTAAAACAACTCTCGTTCGACAAACGGTCGAAAATCCGAAAACTATATTTCAGTCATATTGTCACTTTTTCATTAAACTAATTATTTGTGTAAACAAAACTTAAAATAGTTTTCTATCATTATTTAAAAATTAAATGAAGTTTATTAGGTTCTAAATTATATTTATAATATTTAATAAATTTTTAGAAACTTATATTTTCAAACTGCAAAAAAAAAACGCGACATCGAACTGCAAAAATGCGACGAAGCTATTTTATTACTTAAACATGTTTATATATTTATAAAACTATTTGAAAAGAATTATTATCCCTATATAATTAATTAAAATGAATTATTTGTAACAACCCGCATATTTATCGATTTTATATTTAAATATTTTATCGTTAGTCGGATGTTAGACCGAAAAGCTACTTTTTGCATACGGTCAAATTGGGACTCGAGACCACCCCCATTGAGTTCAAAATGACGTTTGCGATCTTTTTGAGTGTAAACTTCGATATGTTTGGAGATAGTGAAATTTTCGTCACTTTTTGTGTTGAGCTTTTGGTTTGGGCTGCACCTCTTCTACCTCAGCCCAACCCCTTCCTTCTCTTCATCACTTCATCAACTTTGAAGCTTTAGCAACAATGGTGGAGGGAGTAGGAAATTAAAATTCCAAGCTCAAATTCTTTAGCAAATTCAACATCTAACTCCAAATTCAAAGTGAAGACATTGATTCAAGCTTGTGGTTGATCTTTGCTTTGCCCCGAGCTTCATCTTCATCAAATTCCGTGAAAAGGTGAGATTTTTGATCTCACATCTTGCCTATATCTATCTTGGACTGTTGGGAATGATCCCCTATTGTATTTGCATCAACATTTGCATTTGGTTTGGATTGGATTGGCGAAAAACTTCGATTTTCAGCGTTTTGGTGGTTTTTCTGGCGTTAAGTCGTTTCTGCCTTCGCTGAGTCGTCCACGAGTTAAGCCTAAGTCGTGAGTCGTTCACGAGTTAAGGGCTTAGGTCGCGCGCGTGCATTTCTGTTCGCCTGGCTTGAGTCGTTCGCGAGTTAACTCCTTGAGTCGTTCGCGAGTTAACTTCTTGAGTCGTTCACGAGTTAAAAGGCCTGAGTCGTTCTGGGTGTTCTGCCTTCGCTAGATCTTTTGCGAGTTAAGTGATAAGTCGTAGCTCGTATGGCTCTTAAGTCCTAGGTCGTTGGCTTTTAAACTGTTAAGTCGTATGACCTTAAGTCGTAGGTCGTCCCCGAGTTAAGACTTAAGTCGTTGCCTTCTGCTATCTCGTCCTGGCTTAGGTCGTACTGAGATAAGTCGTTAGGTCGTATAGACCTTAGCTCGTAGCTCGTATTTGAGCTTAAGTCGTTAAGTCGTATTGACTTTAAGTCGTTCGCGAGATAAGCAAGTACTAAGTCGTTCGCGATTTAAAACCTTAAGTCGTAGGTCGTCTCCGACCTTGTCCTTAGCCTTGTTAAGTCGCGTGAACTCATAGGTCGTATGAACTACTTTTTCTTAGGTCGTTGGACCTTCTTAACTCGTTAGGTCGAAGACCCTGAAACTCTTAGGTCGCGCATCCCACTTAGGTCGCAGAACCCTCTTAAGTCGTAACTCGTTCGCGAGTTAGCACTTGGTCGTTTTGACCTGTTTTCCCCTAGGTCGTTCGACCTGTTCTTCTGCTAGGTCGTGTGGCATTCCTCCCTTAAGTCGTAACTCGTTCGCGAGACTAGTACTTGGTCGTTTGACCTGTTCTTCTGCTAGCTCGTGTGGCATTCTCCACTTAGGTCGTATGACCTTATCCCTTAAGTCGTAAGTCGTTCGCGAGTTAGTACTTGGTCGTTTGACCGGTTTGGCTCCTCGAGACAGCTTGCCTTCACTAAGTCGTACTTTGATGGTTTTGGGATTGACTTCTTTGGACTTTACTCACGTCTTCGAACGTGAATTGATTTGTTCTACAATCGTTTTATGACTTGTCACTTTAAAGATATATGAAGGTTTCAATACTAATAGTAAATATCAAAACTCTTTCATCAAAGCGATTTCAACACTATTTTAAATATCTAAAGTTCGTTTTCTCAAACCGATTTTCAATCTACTAGTATATACAAGCCTTTACTTCACTCGAATGAGAAATCGACTTAAACGACTTAGTAAAACGAGTGGTATGAAACGCTTGCGTTCACTTCGTCGGTTAGCTCTTGGACTTGTTCGATTGAACCCTTTTCGTGACAATTTCCTAGTGAAGATTTACAGCTTGTTCGTAAATATTTAAGTTAAGCAAGTGGTTATGGGACATGCAGCTAAACTCATATATTTACCAGCTTGGTGTGATTGACACTTCTCGCTGATCATGATGATCATTTTATGATTTAGACTAGCAATTGTGCGATGTCTCTTTGTCCATATGAAGGACTGTACTTCATTTTATTGAGCTTCGTCTCATTTCTTTGTGGGCTGGCAACCCAAGTACTTTTAATGTGTTTCGATTCATCTGATGTACCGTTTGTACTACATCGATGTCTCTGTCTTTCTGATTCATTGGACGTACCGTTTGCACTGCGTCAATGTTTGATTCATCTGATGTACCGTTTGTACTACATCGATGTCTTGGCTTTCTGATTCATTGGACGTACCGTTTGCACTACGTCAATGTTCTGAATTGTATTGTCTTTCTGATTCATTGGACGTACCGTTTGCACTGCGTCAATGTTCGATTCATCTGATGTACCGTTTGTACTACATCGATGTCTCTGTCTTTCTGATTCATTGGACGTACCGTTTGCACTGCGTCAATGTTTGATTCATCTGATGTACCGTTTGTACTACATCGATGTCTTGGCTTTCTGGTTCATTGGACGTACCGTTTGCACTGCGTCAATGTACCGGCATTCATGCTCCTGTTTGGGATTGGCCATCCTTTATGTGTTTTCTGGATTTCTGATGATGATTTCTGGAATTTTGTGCTTCACCAATTTTCATGATTTTCATTGATATGATATCAGCTTTTGTGCATTGGTGAATTTATGTGTTATTGACTTGTTATGAATACAAGTTTAGGGTATGATGCTCTATTTTATCTTTGAGAAGATTCTTGTGATATTGATTAATCTTTTGTTGATTATCATTTACATACTTATAGTAGTATGTCGCTATGGTTATTACATGTTCATGTCATGCCTTTTACTGTATACCATATCATCTGATATTTATAGTTAGACTGATCCGTTTATTATTTTCTTATAAATAATACTCGGGTCAGACCGAGATGTTACAGGTGCTTCTGCTTGACTTCTCTTCAGGATTATTCTGACTTTTGGCTAACTACTTAGATTAGTAGTTTTTGGATGTACACCTTTGAGATATAGACTCTATGTTGTGTACTTATTCTTTTGTATAGCACGTGATGCTATTCTTTTGTATTATCGTGGATCTTTCTGACCACTACTCTGATGTACACTTTCATGTGTTATATATTTATTCATATCTTCTTCCGCCTTTGTGATATGGATGTCTGTGACTGATTTACGTTATGATTATTTCTATGTTTGTTTTCCGAAGATTATATATAGCCACCGTGTGATAGCTTTGTGTTTGTATCGGTATGTCGGATTTCCTCCTTAAAAGATATGCATCCTATTCTATCTGACGTATCGGTGCTCGCACAAAGAAGTTACATGGATGGTCGCTCCTCAACAGCCTTATTCTCCGCGCTAATTGACAGCACTACACCGTAGTGTTCTTGGTTAGCGTGGGTATAGAGGTGGGGCGTCACAGCTTGGTATCAGAGCCAAACTTCGGAACAATGTAGAATAATCTAGCAAGGATCATTGTCCTAAGTCTTTCTTAGGAATCGTGCCATAGGATTTGATTCGGGTCTTCGTACCATTCTATCCTATTTTCATTTTATGATTCCTTGTTCTATCAATCAAGATTGTTTGATATTCATTCTGAGAATAACATTTTCTTCTTCTTTCTTTCTTAAAGAAGAGAAATGGTTAGATCTGGCCGTCCCAGCGCCGGTCAATCCAGTGCTACTCCTCAGGAGGGAGTATTTATGTCTGCCCAGCAGCTTCTAGATCTCGTTAAGAATGCTCAAGCTATCGGACCCATTTCAGAGCCTACTCATCCTAGATCCGGTTTTGCACGCTTGTGTAGAGATTATACCGATTTGGGTGGAAGGCCATTCCGGGGATCCGAGAGTGTTATTGAAATCCAAGCTTGGCTTAGATCATGCGACCGCATCTTTTCTCGCATGAATCTTGTTGATCTCCACCGAGTCCAAGTGGCTTCTAGCATGCTCCAAGAAAGAGCATTGGATTGGTATGAGCTCCTTATTTCTGAAATTGTTGAAGCGGATCTCACTTGGGAGCAATTCCGGGAGCGATTCGAATTGAAATTTGTGCCGGAGGCTGAAAAAGTAACCTTGGCCCGGCGATTTATCGACCTTGTTCAAGGTGAATCTTCTGTGACGGACTACGTCGCATCTTTCGAATCTCTTTCTAAATACGGGGTTGAATACATTAATACCCCATTGAAGAAAAATCAGAGATTTGTCTATGGCTTGAATAAGAATCTAAAGAAGCCATTACTCCTGAAACTCGAGGTTTCATTTGATCAGCTTATTGATATCGCTCTTCGTCTTGAAGAGGCCGATAGAGAGTGTGATGTTGAAGTTGTGGGTGCTAAACAAAACTTCAACAACAACATGAAAAGGCCTACTAAGTTCAAAGGCCCTAATCCAATTCCCGACAAGAAAGGGAAGCAAGAATCTTCGGTAGCAAAGACTCCTACCTCTAGTCGTGGACGATGCTACAATTGTGGCCTTACGGACCACTATGTAAATGAGTGCCCGAAACCATTTTTCTGTCGTTATTGCAAAGGTTCGGGACATCTTTTATCTTCATGCCCCAAACTTCCAGACAAGAGAGAGGGAAAGCTAAATGTGGTTCAAGTCCCTAGTGACACTTCCCATGGTCAAGGTATCCATTCTATCCTTGATGACATTTATTTCGTGAACATTTTTATTATTATTATTATTATTATTCGAGTTCTTTTGATATGGGTTTCGTCTCATTATTTTATAACAAAAGAACAGGTTGATTCCTTTTCTTTAGACATTTTTGGGCTTGTTGACTTCTTTGAGGATTGCGAATCCGGTTGGCGGATCCGCAACACTCAATTTTCTTTTTATTGATGTCGAAATTATTTTATGTGATTTTTCTTTCCGAACCGATTTCTACTTATGCTTCGGAATTGACTTTTGTAAGGACTGGCTTAATTACTGTGAAGCCATATCCTTTGTCCCGTGTGGGATATTCATCTTCGACATTTTCAATCTGTTAAACAGATTTCTGTTTTTCCTCTGAGATTTTGATTCCAATTTGAGGGCATCATTTTATTCTTGTAGTTTGTGAATTTCCGGTATTTTTGAGCGTGTCTTAGGATTATCGCCTAAGAAATCTTTTGAGTGATGTTAAGGTCTTTTTAGTTCGACCTTGCCCTCGATTTTCATTTGCTACGAGTTGCGGGAGTTAGCATTCCCTTTACCGCATTCCGCGCTCAATATGATTCTTATGAATGACTTGTTATGTCATTCAGTTTATCCAGCTTATTTCATCCATTTTATGAATCGAGTATTTTACGATCTCGATGACTCCATTCTTTGATTTTGGATGAAAATAGCAATTTAAAATTTTGCAAATCTTTTTCATAAGATTTATTTATAAGTAAAATTGGATTTTTATTCTTTAAGCAAACAAAGAATATTTTTAAGAGTTTTTAAGAAACAATCTTGAAGATGATTTTGTGATTGTATTGTCCATTGAGTGCTTTAAGAATTTTGGTCGATGCGCTTGATCAACGTTATCGATAGAAATTTCCTAAACGCTTTGATGAGACAATCAGACACAGTAAAATGTAAATTTCTCTAGAAAGATTATTTGAAAGAATTCTTTTCCGCTACTTTTATTCTTGTGATTCCCGATGGGAACCAAGACTTTATCTTTTGTACCAATGCTAATTGTATTGGTTTGGATGTCGTTCTTTTTCTTTTGCTTCTAAATAGTTATAGCCTATCGAGACTAGGTATGCCACTCATGATCTAGTGCTCGCGGTTATTGTTTTTCCTTTTGAAAATTTGGCATCACTATTTTTGGGTGAGAAATTTGTTCTCTACCTTAATCATAAATCTTTGGAATATTTATTTTCTCATAAGGAACTTAATATTGGCTTGAGTTTCTTGCATCTTATGATTTTGATATTCCTTTTATTCCCAGAAGGGAAATGGTGTTGCCAATGCGTTTACTCATATGCAACAAGTTGTTGATTCTTTGATGATGTCCGAAAGGAATAATCTTTTTATCAAGTTCATCGGACGTTTTGACATACTTCATTTTTATGGAGTTTTATCTCATTTCTTTTATGGACTTGCGTCCGATGTTCTTTTATGGCCTTTGATTCATTGGACGTACCGTTTTTGTACTACGTCGGTGTTCGGAGATGTTCGGCTGTAACAGCCCGCCAATCCGTACACGGAAAGACGCGCCATTATTAAGAAAGAAAGAGGTGAGAAAATAGAAAAGATAGAGAAGAAAGAAGAAACAACATCAGAATCTCAACAGCGGAACGAATAAAATATAATATATCACATAAGAGAATACATAGTATCATATACATCAGAGTCACACCGATAATACAACACATACTAGACAGTTATAAACACCTGTCTAGTTAATACAACTCGATACAACTCACAACATCACAGAGATACAACACAGCGGAAATACATATAAATACTACACAGCGGAACCAATATATCTATCTACAACGCTGAAGCCTCCTGCTCCATTTCTCCTCCAGAATTCGTCAAAGCAAACCTGAATCCCTTGGCTACCCGTAAAAATTTGGGTACCCGAGAGTTTAGGAAAAACAGAAATAAACTCCGGGTCAGACATGGGTCTGGTATGAGTAAACGGATTAAAGTTGCTTAACTTTGAAAATCCTTTGAAAACAAAAGGTATCACGTAAGACTTCCCACACATAAAGATGGAAAGTTTTTACCTTACGCTAACCAAAACATTTGATAGGAAATCCAGTTATATTATAATAGTGTCTAGGGTTTTCAAGTAAATAAGAAATAGCTGAAATTGTTACATGATTAAATTCCAGCATACTAGCCAACAATGTGGGTAATACAATCAAATCCGATGGCACTTATTGGATTTTGGATTCCATACAATGGCAGGGCTACTGGGGTACCGCCCGTCACAGTACCTGGCCTAGATCAGCGTACCGAGGACCCACCCTAAGTCCCCTGCAACACAAGACCGGACCCATCCCTTACTGGATAGTTCCGAATAAAATCACCCCACAGTTGGGATCCACAACCGCACACTAAGCCGAAATAAAAAGGGACATCTAGACAGGGATGACCTTACTCTCAAGTGGGTGCTACCCACGAAGCCTTGCTGCACCTCCCCTGTTTTAGCCATTCCCGGTTGATGAGGCTTGAGGCTACGATTACCTTTAGAGAACACATCTCTTAGAATGCTCATCGTCCACCTGACGATGTGCTGAAAGCATTCAATCCATACAAGTTCGTTCCGGGTTCGAACGAAACCGAAGGCATTATCTCGTTACACTCATTTTGGAATCACCCTCAGAGTTAACGACAATAACCCTTGCACTCTGAATCTTTATCTTCACTTGAGATTCACGACCTATCGTTAATTTGGATCGATGTGGTATTCGGGTCTCCAGACCTAGAATCCCGGTATACGGAAACCCGATCCCGGTCTCATCGAAATCCAAACCGTATCTTTTAAGGCCAAGTTGTTTTAAAGTTAAAACAATTCAATTCAATATTATCTATATACTCACAGATAGATAAATCTCAATATCACAGATAGATAATCAACATTATCATCACAAACATATAATCCATATTATCAACTCAAACAGATAATCAATATTATCAAACAAGCATCCATATCACCTAGATATTACTCATCTCATATCCGAGATCACAATCAATGAAATAACATTCATTCATAAGCAACGATTTATAAACACACCATTTATAATTAATTTAAAAATGAATTAAATTAATTATCTTATCTCTTATTAATTTAAAGTAAATTAAATTAATTACTTCATTATATAAATCCTGCTTATACTCATAAATTAATTATCAATCAATTAATTTATCATTCTCAAATTCCATTTTAAATAAATCATCCTGATTTAAATTGACCTCTAATTACATTCCAGTAATTTATCATTTATTACTTCATCAATAACATCAAATAAATGATTCTTAATAAATTATCAATTTATTAACTTCAATTATTCACTTTCCATTTATTAACTCAAACATATACAGGATTTCCATCCTGTAATTATATTGCCTTAATTAATTAACTCTTTGATTAATTATATAATTCATTAGATTTATTTACACTAAGTCATAAATCTTTAATTACCATTACTAAGTAATTTTACTTTAATTTACTTACCATTTTAAGTAAATTTCCTTTAATTAATACATTCTGTAATTATACATTAATTACTTTGCTGAGTAATTTCACTATTCAATTTCCTTAAGTATTTATACTTAATTAATCATCAAATGATTATCTTTAATTAATTATTAATTAATTATCTTGAATCAATCACATTCATCTGATTAATTACAATTGTAATTCATTTCTTAATTGACTTAAATAGATTTATTAACCCTTCATTACAGATTAATTATTCTTTTTATTATAAACTAATAAACCTTAATTATCAATAAATAAGACTTGGTAACAAATTAATTAATTCTTAATTAATCTCTACAGATCAATTATTTCTTATATACATTAATTAATTAATAAAACCAAGTTATTAATCAATGAAACTCAATTACCACTAGTACTTCTTAATTACAAATTAATCAACCTTTAATTTCTTAATTAATAAATTCCCAATTCATTTATCTCTAATTTATTAGTTAATCAATTATAACCATTAATTAATTAAATTACTTAATTATTCTTAAATTAACCATTTAATTAACCTTTATCTTTAATTAATTAAATTAATTAATTATATTTAATTTCCTAATTAACTTAATTAATTTCCAAGATAATAAAACTCCCTTTAACTTAAGATACATTATCTTATGAATACGTTAATTACCATTCACATTCAAAATCATTTTAACCTTATAATTTACTTTCTTTAACATTTAAGATATTAAAAAAATTTAAGAAACTATTTGGATTTACATTTCAAAAATCTGTTTTTTTTCAAAATTTTGGTTTGCTTCTGGTCATACCCGAAGTCTACCCTGTAGCTACTTCGGGTCTCCCTTGAAATTTCCCCTAATAAATACTTAGACAAATTTTTAAGTTTTAAAAACTTAGCAGGCCTAAATTCCCCTATATGTTACTCGAGTTTATACTCGAGCAAAATCCCAGTATCCCCGAAGTCATCTTTGAGACGATCCCCAGGAATCTCGAGCAACCTCACGCGAACACTTCTTCTTCCTCAAAGCCCAAACCAACCAGATACGCAGATGCACGTGCACGTGCACCACCACCAGAGCTACCTCCAACCTCTGACGAACTCTACGACACGTCGCTCAACATCAAAGCACCACGAATCGATTACTAGAACACTCAAACGAGCCTTAAAACGAAATCGAGCCATCAGATCCAACCTGTCCCAAACGATCATCACGTTGACGCCTCGTCACCATTGCACAGTCCACCGGAGTCGACCAATTTCCGACCTCACCTCGCCCACACTCCAAGCACCCATCCCCCAAAGTTACACGAAGCTCGATCACGTATAGGGGTCGAACTCGTCACATTTACAGACATGTCCAGAATCTTGCTCAAAACCCTAATTCGTGCTCGTTCCTTTGATTTATGTAATAGAAAAATTCTGTGACAATTTTCTTGACATCATTGATGTTCGAACAAGCTTTGAACAAATTTTCATGATTTTAAATTGGTTCGAATGTTAGAAATTTGGAAAAATGCAAATTTTATTCGAATTCAAATTTCTCTTGAAATACTGTACTAAAAATCTTCATTTTAGACTTAAAAATCCTAATTTGCAATAAGAATCCAAGTTATAAACTTGAACTAATATTTTACAGCAAATGAATTTTATCAAATGGTCACTTGATCCCCTGTAAACAAATGTTGTAGTAGTATTCTTTTCTATAATGGTATAAACAGCTTCTAATAATCTCCATCTAAGTTTAAATCTCTTGTTTGTTTGGAATATTGAAACTTAACAATATTCTGTTGAGAATAATTTAAATTTGGAAACAAAGATACACTCTGTATCACTACAGAGAAGTACAGGACATCACAAATTTTTTCCCAAACAGAAGCATGTACACATGAATACAATCATACATCATAATTCTATACTTATATATATTCATGCAAGTTATCGCTATCCCAAATATTTCACAAGCAACCATCATTACCATATTTAGATTTTTAAGTAAAGATGTTTACTCACCAGATTCTAAATGAAGAACAGAGGCTTGAAACTGGAAATGAATACTTGTTGTTTTGTCTCCAGAGAAAAATGTTTTGCTTGCGACTTAAATCTGAAAGCTTTGATACTTGAAACTGAAAACACTTGCTTTGGTTTAAAACTGAAAGCTTTAAAAATAAAACTGCAACTTGAAAGCTTTGAAGGTTTGGCTTTCCTTTCTCTGGTTTTCATTGCTTTGTATTGTTTTGCTTTACATTGTTTAAAAATGAATCGAAATGAAAAGGAAGCTGATATAAAGGAACAATTTCAGGCTGAAAAGAAGGGGTAACTAGTACACATGCATTAATGAGGCAGCCATACTTATTTTCTTTCCAGGTATGAAGGCTGAGATAAAGCAATTTGTACACTAGCATTAATTAAGCATGTTGCATTTACATCCCATATTTAATTTCGTGTACTATGTTTTCTCTGGCCTGCAAAACTTGAGGCTGAAGTATGTATTCCATACTTGACTTGATCTCCTACTACATGCATTTATAAAGGTGATAGGGTGTGTATATTACTATGCAGGTATATGTTTTTTCCCTGGTTTGCTTCTTTGTTTTGGTTTATGACTTGGTCTACTAGTATATTTTCTATTTAAAACTTAACTACAACACTACACTAATATTTATATACATGTATTTATTTAATACTTATGTAAAAATACGTTAGTGAGAGAATATAACTTACATTAATGACCATATATAGGTTTTACATTTATTTTCAATATTACAACGATTCATTTTAAATTAAGACATTTATTACCAAAAATTTCTCCAAATATTATATACATAGATCAAAAATGAACAAGTGGAACTTTATTTATAATTATTTATTTACATGTATTTATCTTATACTTATGAACAAATATGTTTATGCAATATTACTTATATTTAAGACCATATACTAGTTTTATATCATATTTAATATTAACAAGATTCATTTTAATTTAAACATTGAAAAGATTAATTTCAAATTTAAAACATTATTACTAAATTTACATCACACATATATACATAGATTAAAAGTAAAAAGATAGAGTATTATTTATATTAAAGATAGATTTTATATTAATTATATTGAAATGCTTCTATTTTAAAATTCATAAATCATAATTTTCTAAACTACATAAATAAATATACATTTTAAAATAACACTTAATAATTTAGAAATAATAGAAATATCTAAATCTATTTATAAAATAACTCAGATTAAATTTGTGACAAGATATACTTATTTAAAAATCAATTAAAACCATATTTTAAACATCATATTATTAATTCATCTGGTTATTATATCTGAAAATAACAATTTAAATCAATTTTAAATAATTTAATTAGGAGATTATCACATATTAAATTCCTCGAAATTCCGGGATGTCACATTCCTTCCCCCTTAAAAGAATTTCGTCCTCGAAATTTAAAACGAAAGATAATCCAAAGTCTTATTTTATTTCAACCGATTCAGCATACATATCAGCTATACACAATCAAACAAACAAATTCAATCAACAAACAATCCAATCAATAAACAACACTAGCTATTCGGACACAGATTCAGATAAGCTTCCTAAAAATTTCCCGAGTTTCCCAAATATAAATACTGTAATACTCGCTCTACTGAATCCAAACTAGCTACACTACTGAGCTACTGAGCTCTTACTCAACTAGATCTACAAAACAAGACAGGATATCAGACTACAAACAAGTCTGACTCAACAACCAAAACTCTGTGAACTGCTGGTTCTATAACCAGAGATAGAATCTTACGCGTACTCCCTCAGAGACACATGAAATACAATGAATTCCAGTTATCCAAACTGACAATTCACTCCTGTAATCCAAAACACTTATCCTTAAAAAGAATACAGAAAGATCCAATATACTCCGGAGCTGACCTCGCAGTCTTACCCAATCTTATTGCTCCTTTTACCGAAGAAAATCTCAACAACATCGAAGTCTCCAACTTCGAATTCCAACTTCTTCCGTCTCTTATCCACAAAACTCCTTTGACGATCCTGGGCTGCCTACATCTTTCCTGACCAGCTCAAACTTAGCTGATGCTTCAATAAACAAACCGGGTCAGAATAACTCAACAAAAGATCCTCCCCAGATTTACCCAAAAATCCAGAATACAACTCTACTCTACCATCATCAGTAGATACAACTCACTTCTCCTATCCGGAAAAGACAAAACAAATTCACTGCCAATCTGGCCTCTAATCTAGAAAATCCCCGTAGAAATTCTCTAATCTTAGAACACTACAACTTCCGGTTGCTTCCACTCTAAAACAGCTGCCACCCTGCTTCCGCTGCACAACTCTGATCTGAAGTAGATAAGAATGTCGATGAATCTGAACAAAACTTAACCAACATCTCCTGGACACACAACATCAGATCCACCCCAATCGGAAACGAACTGCTCAAAGAACAGATGAGTCCTCAGTCAAGGGTACTGTCTTCAGCTACCCTTAGCTGTAAGAAACTCGAAACTAGATACAGAGGAGAAAACACAAACGCTCCACCGAATCTTCCTAAGAAACCATCGGTACCACCCCTGGAATCCAGTCGATACCAACTCAATCTCCAGATGCTGACAAGACTCTGACTTCCTGAAGACATCCAGAAAAATCTCTGAAACCCAAGAGAACGCTCAGACTATCGCAAGTCACTTTTGCGATCAATCCAGTCTAACTCCAAAGATACTGCTCTCTCTTTACCCAACAGAACAGCTTACGCTTACAAAGCCAATCCGTCGAAGAAACGGAACCACTCTACTGCTTCTAAAATTACCTCAAGAAAATATGCCAAGCCAGAAGACTTCCTAGACGGCACAGAGAGCACTCCGAGCTACAATGCTGACCCAAATGCCCAAAACTTCCCATCCAAAGCTCTTCGAGAAATCGGACTACAAACCAAACAAAAACATCCTGCTGAGCACCACCACAACACCGAAGCAGACACACTTCCTTAACTTGTTCCAAAGAAAACATCTTCGGAAACATCTATAGTCACTGCGTCTCATCACACAGCTACAACATCCTGGGGTATCAAGATATCATGACTTACTTCTGTCCAACTGACAGATCCAAACTCTCGAAAATCCGCTCACGCGAGCGCGATCAACTTGCACTTTAATGATGAACTCCGAATCCTTAACAGGTTTCCTTCAGAGATCAATAAAATTCTTATATCAAACAAACTCACTCGAGACGGTATTAGGTCTACAGTCTCGACATATACACTTCCAACCACAAACATTGAAACTTCAACTATTGGTAGTCGTGTTACACACACCACTACCCTATCTACCTTTATAAATTATATTGGAAAACCCGAACAGGTAACCCAACAGATAGGTAGAAATAAATATATTTATATATATAGATAAAAATTACAAGTACGCTCTCTCGAGAAAGATACTACTCCAGAGCTTAGGTATTCGTTCAACCTATCGCTCTGATACCACTGTAACAGCCCGCCAATCCGTACACGGAAAGACGCGCCATTATTAAGAAAGAAAGAGGTGAGAAAATAGAAAAGATAGAGAAGAAAGAAGAAACAACATCAGAATCTCAACAGCGGAACGAATAAAATATAATATATCACATAAGAGAATACATAGTATCATATACATCAGAGTCACACCGATAATACAACACATACTAGACAGTTATAAACACCTGTCTAGTTAATACAACTCGATACAACTCACAACATCACAGAGATACAACACAGCGGAAATACATATAAATACTACACAGCGGAACCAATATATCTATCTACAACGCTGAAGCCTCCTGCTCCATTTCTCCTCCAGAATTCGTCAAAGCAAACCTGAATCCCTTGGCTACCCGTAAAAATTTGGGTACCCGAGAGTTTAGGAAAAACAGAAATAAACTCCGGGTCAGACATGGGTCTGGTATGAGTAAACGGATTAAAGTTGCTTAACTTTGAAAATCCTTTGAAAACAAAAGGTATCACGTAAGACTTCCCACACATAAAGATGGAAAGTTTTTACCTTACGCTAACCAAAACATTTGATAGGAAATCCAGTTATATTATAATAGTGTCTAGGGTTTTCAAGTAAATAAGAAATAGCTGAAATTGTTACATGATTAAATTCCAGCATACTAGCCAACAATGTGGGTAATACAATCAAATCCGATGGCACTTATTGGATTTTGGATTCCATACAATGGCAGGGCTACTGGGGTACCGCCCGTCACAGTACCTGGCCTAGATCAGCGTACCGAGGACCCACCCTAAGTCCCCTGCAACACAAGACCGGACCCATCCCTTACTGGATAGTTCCGAATAAAATCACCCCACAGTTGGGATCCACAACCGCACACTAAGCCGAAATAAAAAGGGACATCTAGACAGGGATGACCTTACTCTCAAGTGGGTGCTACCCACGAAGCCTTGCTGCACCTCCCCTGTTTTAGCCATTCCCGGTTGATGAGGCTTGAGGCTACGATTACCTTTAGAGAACACATCTCTTAGAATGCTCATCGTCCACCTGACGATGTGCTGAAAGCATTCAATCCATACAAGTTCGTTCCGGGTTCGAACGAAACCGAAGGCATTATCTCGTTACACTCATTTTGGAATCACCCTCAGAGTTAACGACAATAACCCTTGCACTCTGAATCTTTATCTTCACTTGAGATTCACGACCTATCGTTAATTTGGATCGATGTGGTATTCGGGTCTCCAGACCTAGAATCCCGGTATACGGAAACCCGATCCCGGTCTCATCGAAATCCAAACCGTATCTTTTAAGGCCAAGTTGTTTTAAAGTTAAAACAATTCAATTCAATATTATCTATATACTCACAGATAGATAAATCTCAATATCACAGATAGATAATCAACATTATCATCACAAACATATAATCCATATTATCAACTCAAACAGATAATCAATATTATCAAACAAGCATCCATATCACCTAGATATTACTCATCTCATATCCGAGATCACAATCAATGAAATAACATTCATTCATAAGCAACGATTTATAAACACACCATTTATAATTAATTTAAAAATGAATTAAATTAATTATCTTATCTCTTATTAATTTAAAGTAAATTAAATTAATTACTTCATTATATAAATCCTGCTTATACTCATAAATTAATTATCAATCAATTAATTTATCATTCTCAAATTCCATTTTAAATAAATCATCCTGATTTAAATTGACCTCTAATTACATTCCAGTAATTTATCATTTATTACTTCATCAATAACATCAAATAAATGATTCTTAATAAATTATCAATTTATTAACTTCAATTATTCACTTTCCATTTATTAACTCAAACATATACAGGATTTCCATCCTGTAATTATATTGCCTTAATTAATTAACTCTTTGATTAATTATATAATTCATTAGATTTATTTACACTAAGTCATAAATCTTTAATTACCATTACTAAGTAATTTTACTTTAATTTACTTACCATTTTAAGTAAATTTCCTTTAATTAATACATTCTGTAATTATACATTAATTACTTTGCTGAGTAATTTCACTATTCAATTTCCTTAAGTATTTATACTTAATTAATCATCAAATGATTATCTTTAATTAATTATTAATTAATTATCTTGAATCAATCACATTCATCTGATTAATTACAATTGTAATTCATTTCTTAATTGACTTAAATAGATTTATTAACCCTTCATTACAGATTAATTATTCTTTTTATTATAAACTAATAAACCTTAATTATCAATAAATAAGACTTGGTAACAAATTAATTAATTCTTAATTAATCTCTACAGATCAATTATTTCTTATATACATTAATTAATTAATAAAACCAAGTTATTAATCAATGAAACTCAATTACCACTAGTACTTCTTAATTACAAATTAATCAACCTTTAATTTCTTAATTAATAAATTCCCAATTCATTTATCTCTAATTTATTAGTTAATCAATTATAACCATTAATTAATTAAATTACTTAATTATTCTTAAATTAACCATTTAATTAACCTTTATCTTTAATTAATTAAATTAATTAATTATATTTAATTTCCTAATTAACTTAATTAATTTCCAAGATAATAAAACTCCCTTTAACTTAAGATACATTATCTTATGAATACGTTAATTACCATTCACATTCAAAATCATTTTAACCTTATAATTTACTTTCTTTAACATTTAAGATATTAAAAAAATTTAAGAAACTATTTGGATTTACATTTCAAAAATCTGTTTTTTTTCAAAATTTTGGTTTGCTTCTGGTCATACCCGAAGTCTACCCTGTAGCTACTTCGGGTCTCCCTTGAAATTTCCCCTAATAAATACTTAGACAAATTTTTAAGTTTTAAAAACTTAGCAGGCCTAAATTCCCCTATATGTTACTCGAGTTTATACTCGAGCAAAATCCCAGTATCCCCGAAGTCATCTTTGAGACGATCCCCAGGAATCTCGAGCAACCTCACGCGAACACTTCTTCTTCCTCAAAGCCCAAACCAACCAGATACGCAGATGCACGTGCACGTGCACCACCACCAGAGCTACCTCCAACCTCTGACGAACTCTACGACACGTCGCTCAACATCAAAGCACCACGAATCGATTACTAGAACACTCAAACGAGCCTTAAAACGAAATCGAGCCATCAGATCCAACCTGTCCCAAACGATCATCACGTTGACGCCTCGTCACCATTGCACAGTCCACCGGAGTCGACCAATTTCCGACCTCACCTCGCCCACACTCCAAGCACCCATCCCCCAAAGTTACACGAAGCTCGATCACGTATAGGGGTCGAACTCGTCACATTTACAGACATGTCCAGAATCTTGCTCAAAACCCTAATTCGTGCTCGTTCCTTTGATTTATGTAATAGAAAAATTCTGTGACAATTTTCTTGACATCATTGATGTTCGAACAAGCTTTGAACAAATTTTCATGATTTTAAATTGGTTCGAATGTTAGAAATTTGGAAAAATGCAAATTTTATTCGAATTCAAATTTCTCTTGAAATACTGTACTAAAAATCTTCATTTTAGACTTAAAAATCCTAATTTGCAATAAGAATCCAAGTTATAAACTTGAACTAATATTTTACAGCAAATGAATTTTATCAAATGGTCACTTGATCCCCTGTAAACAAATGTTGTACTAGTATTCTTTTCTATAATGGTATAAACAGCTTCTAATAATCTCCATCTAAGTTTAAATCTCTTGTTTGTTTGGAATATTGAAACTTAACAATATTCTGTTGAGAATAATTTAAATTTGGAAACAAAGATACACTCTGTATCAGTACAGAGAAGTACAGGACATCACAAATTTTTTCCCAAACAGAAGCATGTACACATGAATACAATCATACATCATAATTCTATACTTATATATATTCATGCAAGTTATCGCTATCCCAAATATTTCACAAGCAACCATCATTACCATATTTAGATTTTTAAGTAAAGATGTTTACTCACCAGATTCTAAATGAAGAACAGAGGCTTGAAACTGGAAATGAATACTTGTTGTTTTGTCTCCAGAGAAAAATGTTTTGCTTGCGACTTAAATCTGAAAGCTTTGATACTTGAAACTGAAAACACTTGCTTTGGTTTAAAACTGAAAGCTTTAAAAATAAAACTGCAACTTGAAAGCTTTGAAGGTTTGGCTTTCCTTTCTCTGGTTTTCATTGCTTTGTATTGTTTTGCTTTACATTGTTTAAAAATGAATCGAAATGAAAAGGAAGCTGATATAAAGGAACAATTTCAGGCTGAAAAGAAGGGGTAACTAGTACACATGCATTAATGAGGCAGCCATACTTATTTTCTTTCCAGGTATGAAGGCTGAGATAAAGCAATTTGTACACTAGCATTAATTAAGCATGTTGCATTTACATCCCATATTTAATTTCGTGTACTATGTTTTCTCTGGCCTGCAAAACTTGAGGCTGAAGTATGTATTCCATACTTGACTTGATCTCCTACTACATGCATTTATAAAGGTGATAGGGTGTGTATATTACTATGCAGGTATATGTTTTTTCCCTGGTTTGCTTCTTTGTTTTGGTTTATGACTTGGTCTACTAGTATATTTTCTATTTAAAACTTAACTACAACACTACACTAATATTTATATACATGTATTTATTTAATACTTATGTAAAAATACGTTAGTGAGAGAATATAACTTACATTAATGACCATATATAGGTTTTACATTTATTTTCAATATTACAACGATTCATTTTAAATTAAGACATTTATTACCAAAAATTTCTCCAAATATTATATACATAGATCAAAAATGAACAAGTGGAACTTTATTTATAATTATTTATTTACATGTATTTATCTTATACTTATGAACAAATATGTTTATGCAATAATACTTATATTTAAGACCATATACTAGTTTTATATCATATTTAATATTAACAAGATTCATTTTAATTTAAACATTGAAAAGATTAATTTCAAATTTAAAACATTATTACTAAATTTTTTTTTTTTTTTTTGGCAAGGCCGACGGGGGTGAATGGACCCCGACCATTTATTGCAACACCAAAGAGCACACACAGAAACAACAACATGAGCAAGCTCACAGAATACGGAGGAACAAGGTGCTACAAACACAGAAGAAGCACAGAGAATAAAAAATAAAAACAAAGACACAAAGAACATTATACATCTACAGGAGCTGGAAAGGCATGCATATCCCTGGATCATAAGTGAATAGAATATCAAGGGAGCTTTTAATTTCATGCATAGCCCAGTGTTTGAAAGAAGCATCAGTCTTCGCATTGGTTTCATCAAATATTCTAATATTACGCTCTTTCCAAACTGCATAAACGAAGCTCTTCAAAACCGCAGTAAAAATTCTTTTGTGTTTTTCCTTTCCCTTAGTCATAGAATGGATACGTTCCCACTCAATGAGGTTGTCATGAGAAGGACTCGTACTGTTAATCTTCACCATGATATCAGTCCACACAGAGTTAATCAATGAGCATTCAAAAAATAAGTGCTCAGCAGTTTCTGGATACTCACTGCAGAAGGGGCAGTACACGTTTATATTCATTCCCATTATTGCTAATTTCGCCTTAGTAAGAATAGCACGTTTCAACACCTTCCACAGAAGTATATTTTCACGCATACTACTGTCAGTAGTCCAAATGCACTTCCACCAATTCCATGCTGGTATGGCACTGTTTTGTAGTATGTACTCGTAAGCATCACCAATTCTATATGCCGCCTTCTTCTCTCCCCAAACAACTCTAGCAGAAGACGAGTTAATCGGAGTGAATCTTCTTATCTTATCCCATATTATCTGAACACGCTGATTAGATGAGTAGTTGCCATTTCCCTGAAAGGCGTAGAGAACATCACTGACTTTCGTTGATGAGTGAATCCCAGTATGCATAATTTCATTGTATGATAGGTTACGTCGAAGAATATATCCCTTCTCAAGCCATGGATCATCCCAAAAGTTTACACTGTAAATAGGGTCAGTATTTAGTTGTATTAGAGGGAGAAAATATTCCCTAAGTTTGAAGAGGCACTGCCAAGTCCAGCTTAAATTCTGAGGCTTGTTCATATTCCATAAATTGCTACCTTTGATTACGTTCATTTCTGACCACTGAGCCCAGAGGCTGTCTGGACAATTAAACAGTGAGTCAAGATGCTTAGCAAACGCTGCTTTATTCCATTGTTTTAGATTTAGAAGACCAAGCCCCCCTTTGTTTAAAGGTAACTCAAGCGAACTAAACCTAACCGGAGCTATGTATCTGCCCATAGTTCTGCCAGTCCAAAAGAATCTCATTATGGCACTTCGAATCATCTTAATAAGTGTGAAGGGGAGAACAAAGGTTCTGGCCCAATACACTTGCATAGCAAAAATTACAGACTTGATTAAAGTCAGCCTACCAGCTTGGCTCAACTTCTTTGTAGTCCAGCAATTCATTTTTGAAGTAATTTTCTGAAATAATGGAAGACATTGATTAGTAGTAATCTTGGAAGTAGCAAGAGGCAGGCCAAGATACGAGTCATTGGATTGATTATGGGATAAACCAGTGATATTTGTTATTTGAGTAACTTGCTCCATATTCACTCCGGCCATGGTGATAGAAGATTTTTGAAGGTTGACCTTAAGCCCAGTCATAGCATGAAATTGCTTGAGAATAATCATTATGTTCTGAACAGAATCAAGATCAGGAGCACAGAACAAAACAAGATCGTCAGCAAACATGAGGGTTGAAATTTGGGGGACTCTACACTTCGGATGCAGTTTAATTTTTCTTTGAAGAATTGCTTTGTTAATCATCCTGGTGAGGAGCTCCATTACCAGAATGAAAATGTAAGAAGATAACGGGTCCCCCTGCCTTATTCCTTGTTTGCTTCTAAAAAAACCTTTCATCGCACCACTGATGTTGATCGAGAAGGTAGGAGTAGACAAACATTCATAAATCCAAGCTATAATATGAGGGGGGAAATTCATATATCCCATGATGCGAACTATGCTGTCCCATTGCAACATATCAAAAGCTTTCATTATATCAAGCTTTAACATCGCTTTTGGAGCAGAATTAGCACTGTTGTATCCTTTAAGAAGTTCGTGAGCCAGAAGTATGTGATCGAGAATATTTCTGCCAGGCAGAAAGGCAGCCTGATTGTTGGAAACTATTCTAGGAAGCACAAACTTTAATCTCGTAGCAATGATCTTGGAGATGCATTTGTATATTGTATTACAACAAGATATAGGACGAAAGTCTTTAACATCATGTGCATTATTGATCTTGGGAATTAATGTAATATTGGTATAATTAAAAGACCGATAAAGCTTACTCTTCTTAAAGAATAAGGATATTGCATTACACACATCAGTTGATACTATGGACCAGCATGTAGTGTAGAAGCAAGCATTCAAACCATCTGGTCCACCACACGAGTTAGTTTTAAGAGAGAACATAGCATTTTTTATTTCATCATGGGATACTTCAGTACAGAGATAATTATAGTCATTTTCTTCAAGTTTAGGCAAGAAGTCTGACCGAATATCATCAATAGCTGGAGAGAAGTTTTCAGAGTTGCCATACATAGAAGTGAAGTGTTGTTCAAAAGCTGCCTGAACACCAACAGAAGTAGATTGAAGAATACCATGCATGTCAACTATAGAGGCTATGTTTTCATTACACTGCTTGTTTTTAAGCCTGGCATGAAAATAAGCACTATTTTTATCACCTTTATCCCACCATTTAATTCTTGACTTTTGCCGAATCATATCACTTTCTTTAGATAACGCTTCATAGTATTGTAGAGAAAGAGTTGCTTCAGTTGCGGATAGTTGAGAATTGTTTACATCATCCATCATAGCCTTTTGAGCATCTTCAAGCTTCAACTTTAAAGAGGTACTCATCCCATCACCTTTACCATACTTCTTAAAAGCCCATTGTTTCAAGACAGTCTTCATTTCTTTTATTTTTTCCTGCAAAACATAAAGATGATTTCCTCTCTTAGTTTTGTTCCATTCTTTAGTAATAATAGATTTAAAGTCAGGCTCAAGAATCCATGAATTAAAAAATTTAAAATTTGTTTTCCCTCTCATGTCCATTTCCCGAAGATGTATAATTTGAGGGGAATGGTCAGATAGGAGAGGAGGGGGAAGGAAACTGAATAGGAGAGGCCATTTTATAAGGGCTTTCTGATTGGAGAATGTATGATCTATTCTAGAAAAAGTCCTAATACCATTTCTTCTTTTGTTATTCCAAGAGTATTGCATCCCTACAGATCTCACAGCTATAAGATCAGCATCTGTAAGAGTTGTATTAAGAGGCAGAATTTCATTAATGGACAGAGGATTCCCTCCAATCCTGTCAGAGAGATTGTAACAGCAGTTAAAGTCTCCAAATATTAGCCACGGATGTGTGATCTGCCTCAGAGAAGGAATGACAGCATGTAAGGAGCTTCTAGCAGCAGCAGAGTTTGCCGCATAAACAATGGTAATATAGAATGATGAGTTATCCTTGATGTCCTGAGCATGACAGTGTATCATTTGGGTAGTGGAGAGGATAGGGGTTAGAAGTAGGTGAAGGGGATTATATAAAATCATTATTCTACCATAAGGAGATTCATTCAAATTGTGTATTAGCTTCCACTCAAGCTTAATGTATTCAGCTGCCTTGCGAGTTTGGGGGAAAATTAGCTTTGTTTCAAGTACTGCAAGAAGAGATAATTTGTTATTAGAAATGAGTTGTTTACATTGATCAAGCTTGATCTTGTTGTGTCCCCCTCGGATATTCCATGCTCCTATGGTAGACATCATTAGAGGACCCGGGCATTGAGCATCTCTATTTTCATTTTCCTTGTTACTGCATGCTTAGATGACAAGTAATTTGGAATAGTTGCTGAAAGTGGGGTGACTTCATTGTTAATTGTTCCATCTTTAGGGGTGTTCGGATGTGGCTGAGTGGGAACGATAGGAGATGCTTGATGATTGGGCGAGATGGTTTGAGGAGGAGAGTTGAGGGGTTTATAGGCCTTAGGAGGTTTGATATTAGAGTAAAAATGCGGTTGTGAATGTTCGAGAGGTGTGTCAGTATCAGTTTGATAGTTTGGGTCTTTTGTGCATATCTTTTCATCATTGTGCATGTTAGCTTTTGGATCTTCAGTATTCATGTTTCTCTTGTTTTTATTCTTGCTGTTTTTCCTTCTATTTGAGCTTGATCCTTCTTCATTTTCTCTATCTATCTCTGTTCCACATTCTATAAATTCTTTGTTGATTTCTATTTCGCCTTCTGAATTCTGTTCTTGCCGTTTATTTTGTGTTCTTTTTAGTAACTTCACTTGTTTCATACTGTTGCTGCTTTGTTCCCATTGCTTAAGAGTATCTTGAGCCTCACTTGGTGTATCAACACCAGTTTCTTCAGAATCTTCTGCATTTTCATCCTGCGTTTCTGTCATTGTCTCAGTATCATCAATCTGGAGGAGAGCATCAAATTTATTCGATATCAGGATATCTTCGACTAACTCTTCTGCTACTGTTTTCTCATTTGTCCCCGTTCTTATTTCTTTGTCTTTTTCTGCTATGGGAGAATGCCCAGGTTCTACTTCTTCATCAGCAATAATTTCTCCAGGCTCTTTAATGCTATCACATTGCTCTTTATCCTGCTCTTTTATTTCTCTTTTTTCATTTTTGTGTACAGCATCAAAATTATTCATTTCTTCCTCTTCCTTCTCTATTTCCTTTTCCCCTCTAACTCGTTCCTTCTCTTTCTCCTTCATTACATTGACTATTTTTTTATTATTCACTCTTTGCCAGCTCCTGACATTCTGCTTTTGGAAGGGATTGAACTTTTTGTTGCCTTGAACATTGTTCACAATATCCTCCTTATTCGCCTGTCTTTCATGTTTCTCTGGGTCAATCACTTTGTTTGTGACACATGTATCATAAACGTCGCAGCATTCAGTAGTATGGCCAAATTTTTTGCACTGCAAACATACATCAGGCCTCCATTGATATTGTACGTATATTTTTTGAAATCCTCCTTCTACAAGTTTAACCAAGAATTCATATGGAAGCTCTTTGTCTGGTTTCACCTCTATCAAGCACTTAGCGTAGCTCATTCTGTTTTGTTTTTCTGTCATTTCGTCCATACACAGCAGCTTGCCAAGATGACTACTCAACCAGTTGATCCCAAGAGGCGACCAAGCATATAAAGGGAGATTATAAAAATGCACCCAAACTGGGACGGCGGCGACTGAGCCAGTAATATTACTGACTGCAGCGTCATATGGTTTAATTATGAACATTTTGTTCTTAAAAATTACTGGGTCACTCTGAAGGATTCTACTTCTATCTTCATCACAAGAGAATTTAAATAAGAATACTATACCATCAGATTTTACTTTGACAGATCCTTTAAGCTTCCATATAAACTTAAGCTTTTGAATAACCGCCGTATACGACAGAGGCTTATCTAAGAAGAAGCCAACTAAGGTATCTTTCCAGATCAACGCTCCAGCATCTAGCACATCCTTCGACGGCACCAACATGTTATTATCATATTCAGGAGTTAGATCAACAGGGATGTACTTCCCAGCATTCTTTGGTTTATGCTTAAATAGAGAAGTCCATTTCTGTTCACCGTGCGGCGCTGGAGATGGGACAACGACTTGGGCTTTAAGAGGCAGAAAAGTTGAGCTTGAAGGGAGAGGATCAGGGGGAACAGGCGGTGGGGGAACAGGAGGAGTTGGAACAGAGACAAGTACTGGATTCAGGGAAGGAAGGGCTGGCTCGAAGGGACAGGGTGGCGAAGACTCAGAAGAGGTCGATGGAAGGACAGAGTTGATAGGGTTGATGGGGTTGGTAGGCGTACTAGAGCGAGTAGGGGCATGGGAAAGGACATGGGAAAGGACATGAGGAACGGACATGAGAAAAAAAAAAAAAAAAAAAAAAAAAAAAAAAAAAAAAAAAAAAAAAAAAAAAAAAAAAAAAAAAAAAAAAACTCAGATTAAATTTGTGACAAGATATACTTATTTAAAAATCAATTAAAACCATATTTTAAACATCATATTATTAATTCATCTGGTTATTATATCTGAAAATAACAATTTAAATCAATTTTAAATAATTTAATTAGGAGATTATCACATATTAAATTCCTCGAAATTCCGGGATGTCACATTCGGGTTTCCAGTTTCTTAGGCGTATCGCTTTTTGTGCTACGCCGTTCCACCAGCTCAATTTTCTGTTATTCATGACGTTTTCCACGTCTTCCAACTATGGAAATGCCTTAGGGATTCTAATTTTATTCTTGAGCCCGGTGTTATTGTGGAAATTGAATTTTCGTCCGTTTGACTTTTGAGCAACATTTTATTCGCATCATTGCTTCGGAGGTTGAGCGTCTTCGAAATAAAGATGTCCTTCTTGTGAAAGTTCTATGGTTCTCAAATCCCAAGGACTGCTCTTGGGAAATCTAGAGAATTCATCGAGCGAACTCGTCCGGGTTTTCTCTTTCATGCTCTTTTTGGTGAACTTCTCATTTCAAATTTTCTTTGGTATTGATATGCTTTTATGGTTGTTACTCTTTTATTTCCATCTTACTTATTGCGAGGACGCAATTTCTTTAAGGAGGGGAGTCTGTAACAACCCGCATATTTATCGATTTTATATTTAAATATTTTATCGTTAGTCGGATGTTAGACCGAAAAGCTACTTTTTGCATACGGTCAAATTGGGACTCGAGACCACCCCCATTGAGTTCAAAATGACGTTTGCGATCTTTTTGAGTGTAAACTTCGATATGTTTGGAGATAGTGAAATTTTCGTCACTTTTTGTGTTGAGCTTTTGGTTTGGGCTGCACCTCTTCTACCTCAGCCCAACCCCTTCCTTCTCTTCATCACTTCATCAACTTTGAAGCTTTAGCAACAATGGTGGAGGGAGTAGGAAATTAAAATTCCAAGCTCAAATTCTTTAGCAAATTCAACATCTAACTCCAAATTCAAAGTGAAGACATTGATTCAAGCTTGTGGTTGATCTTTGCTTTGCCCCGAGCTTCATCTTCATCAAATTCCGTGAAAAGGTGAGATTTTTGATCTCACATCTTGCCTATATCTATCTTGGACTGTTGGGAATGATCCCCTATTGTATTTGCATCAACATTTGCATTTGGTTTGGATTGGATTGGCGAAAAACTTCGATTTTCAGCGTTTTGGTGGTTTTTCTGGCGTTAAGTCGTTTCTGCCTTCGCTGAGTCGTCCACGAGTTAAGCCTAAGTCGTGAGTCGTTCACGAGTTAAGGGCTTAGGTCGCGCGCGTGCATTTCTGTTCGCCTGGCTTGAGTCGTTCGCGAGTTAACTCCTTGAGTCGTTCGCGAGTTAACTTCTTGAGTCGTTCACGAGTTAAAAGGCCTGAGTCGTTCTGGGTGTTCTGCCTTCGCTAGATCTTTTGCGAGTTAAGTGATAAGTCGTAGCTCGTATGGCTCTTAAGTCCTAGGTCGTTGGCTTTTAAACTGTTAAGTCGTATGACCTTAAGTCGTAGGTCGTCCCCGAGTTAAGACTTAAGTCGTTGCCTTCTGCTATCTCGTCCTGGCTTAGGTCGTACTGAGATAAGTCGTTAGGTCGTATAGACCTTAGCTCGTAGCTCGTATTTGAGCTTAAGTCGTTAAGTCGTATTGACTTTAAGTCGTTCGCGAGATAAGCAAGTACTAAGTCGTTCGCGATTTAAAACCTTAAGTCGTAGGTCGTCTCCGACCTTGTCCTTAGCCTTGTTAAGTCGCGTGAACTCATAGGTCGTATGAACTACTTTTTCTTAGGTCGTTGGACCTTCTTAACTCGTTAGGTCGAAGACCCTGAAACTCTTAGGTCGCGCATCCCACTTAGGTCGCAGAACCCTCTTAAGTCGTAACTCGTTCGCGAGTTAGCACTTGGTCGTTTTGACCTGTTTTCCCCTAGGTCGTTCGACCTGTTCTTCTGCTAGGTCGTGTGGCATTCCTCCCTTAAGTCGTAACTCGTTCGCGAGACTAGTACTTGGTCGTTTGACCTGTTCTTCTGCTAGCTCGTGTGGCATTCTCCACTTAGGTCGTATGACCTTATCCCTTAAGTCGTAAGTCGTTCGCGAGTTAGTACTTGGTCGTTTGACCGGTTTGGCTCCTCGAGACAGCTTGCCTTCACTAAGTCGTACTTTGATGGTTTTGGGATTGACTTCTTTGGACTTTACTCACGTCTTCGAACGTGAATTGATTTGTTCTACAATCGTTTTATGACTTGTCACTTTAAAGATATATGAAGGTTTCAATACTAATAGTAAATATCAAAACTCTTTCATCAAAGCGATTTCAACACTATTTTAAATATCTAAAGTTCGTTTTCTCAAACCGATTTTCAATCTACTAGTATATACAAGCCTTTACTTCACTCGAATGAGAAATCGACTTAAACGACTTAGTAAAACGAGTGGTATGAAACGCTTGCGTTCACTTCGTCGGTTAGCTCTTGGACTTGTTCGATTGAACCCTTTTCGTGACAATTTCCTAGTGAAGATTTACAGCTTGTTCGTAAATATTTAAGTTAAGCAAGTGGTTATGGGACATGCAGCTAAACTCATATATTTACCAGCTTGGTGTGATTGACACTTCTCGCTGATCATGATGATCATTTTATGATTTAGACTAGCAATTGTGCGATGTCTCTTTGTCCATATGAAGGACTGTACTTCATTTTATTGAGCTTCGTCTCATTTCTTTGTGGGCTGGCAACCCAAGTACTTTTAATGTGTTTCGATTCATCTGATGTACCGTTTGTACTACATCGATGTCTCTGTCTTTCTGATTCATTGGACGTACCGTTTGCACTGCGTCAATGTTTGATTCATCTGATGTACCGTTTGTACTACATCGATGTCTTGGCTTTCTGATTCATTGGACGTACCGTTTGCACTACGTCAATGTTCTGAATTGTATTGTCTTTCTGATTCATTGGACGTACCGTTTGCACTGCGTCAATGTTCGATTCATCTGATGTACCGTTTGTACTACATCGATGTCTCTGTCTTTCTGATTCATTGGACGTACCGTTTGCACTGCGTCAATGTTTGATTCATCTGATGTACCGTTTGTACTACATCGATGTCTTGGCTTTCTGGTTCATTGGACGTACCGTTTGCACTGCGTCAATGTACCGGCATTCATGCTCCTGTTTGGGATTGGCCATCCTTTATGTGTTTTCTGGATTTCTGATGATGATTTCTGGAATTTTGTGCTTCACCAATTTTCATGATTTTCATTGATATGATATCAGCTTTTGTGCATTGGTGAATTTATGTGTTATTGACTTGTTATGAATACAAGTTTAGGGTATGATGCTCTATTTTATCTTTGAGAAGATTCTTGTGATATTGATTAATCTTTTGTTGATTATCATTTACATACTTATAGTAGTATGTCGCTATGGTTATTACATGTTCATGTCATGCCTTTTACTGTATACCATATCATCTGATATTTATAGTTAGACTGATCCGTTTATTATTTTCTTATAAATAATACTCGGGTCAGACCGAGATGTTACAGGTGCTTCTGCTTGACTTCTCTTCAGGATTATTCTGACTTTTGGCTAACTACTTAGATTAGTAGTTTTTGGATGTACACCTTTGAGATATAGACTCTATGTTGTGTACTTATTCTTTTGTATAGCACGTGATGCTATTCTTTTGTATTATCGTGGATCTTTCTGACCACTACTCTGATGTACACTTTCATGTGTTATATATTTATTCATATCTTCTTCCGCCTTTGTGATATGGATGTCTGTGACTGATTTACGTTATGATTATTTCTATGTTTGTTTTCCGAAGATTATATATAGCCACCGTGTGATAGCTTTGTGTTTGTATCGGTATGTCGGATTTCCTCCTTAAAAGATATGCATCCTATTCTATCTGACGTATCGGTGCTCGCACAAAGAAGTTACATGGATGGTCGCTCCTCAACAGCCTTATTCTCCGCGCTAATTGACAGCACTACACCGTAGTGTTCTTGGTTAGCGTGGGTATAGAGGTGGGGCGTCACATTATTTATCATTTAAAATTAATTTTGAATATTTAAAATTAATTAAATATTCCAGATTCAAGTGATAAAATTTCGGGTCATTACATCCTTCCCCCCTTAAATGAATTTCATCCTTGAAATTCAACCAAACCCAAAACTCGATAATACTTACCTAAAAAATATCTTTTTAAACTTAAACCCGTATGATTTATTCAAATCATTTGTATGTAATATCTGATTCAATCTCCTATTCGAATCCACAACTTTACTTCCAAACTAGTATCGATCACTCGATCCTTTAGTGCGGACTCGGATCAGGCTTCTTGATCTTCAGGTGCGATGGAATGATCCACGTACCTCATATGTACTTATGAACTTTTCAAAAATCTTTATGAAAACATTTCATAAAACTTTAACTTTGGTTTAAACACCTTTATAAAGCCACTTCTTTATTTAAAATCCTTTTAAACTTGTATTGCAGAATATCTTATTAAATTGATCATAGAAGAAATGCACAGAGAGAATAATCCATCAAAAATAGATTTAATAATTATTACCATAATATATACATCCAACCATAGCATGTATTACAGACTTAAAGGACAAACCTAGAGATTACACAATCATTATATAGATACCAAGACTGCTACACACACACACCCCATTCTTGGGCCTTTTACGAGGTAGATGGTGCTTTTCCCTTGGTACCAATGTCAACCATCCCCATCTTTTTCTTCGAACAGTCTTTCCATAAAATGTTTCCCCTCATAGCACCAACTGCAAGTCCATGTGGGACACTCTCTGGCTATATGTCCTAGTCCTTTGTAGTGGTAGCAACCCTTTACCTTTCCTGATGGAACTTCGGGTTTCTTCTTTGTTCTAGGGCACTCATATAAAAAATGCCCATGCCCTTTACACTTGAAACCGACTATATCATCCCGAACAGGTTTTTCTTTCCTCTACTTCTTTATCTTTCTGTCCTTACACCTCACTGCATAATGTCTTTCTTTACCGCATCTATAACAGTAGATGCCAGAATAAAGTCGTAGTTATAATTTTTCTTGCACTTCTCTCTCTGCACGTGCTCTTCGTGCTGCTTTTGGACTTAGCCAAAACTCATTACCCGAAAGACACCAGGCCCCCTAAGTGATATACAAAAATATCATTATTTTAAAATTTTCAAAGCTTTCCAAGATACCAGGATTTAAAATTTCAAAATCCCTTTTTATAAAACATATCTTTCAAATCCATTTTTTTACAGAATCATTTTATTTTTGTAAAACACACTTTTATACAACATGCTCATTTATTAACTTATATAAATTCATTATCCTTAACCCAATATTATCAACACCTTATAGTAAAATCGTGAAACTTAATTCACAAGGTGTTCGTTTAACCAATAAATCTTCAAATGATAATAAATTAGTGTTATTACTTCCTTAACCACAAACTAACACACATAAATATCTATATCATTTTGAAAGATATTTTATATATAAAATATAGTCCTCTCAAAAACAGTGTGTCGGTTTGCTTGTTAAGTATTTTGGAATCCCTATCGAATACATGTGGCCACCACGCATCAACCAGATTCATAAACCACTCAGCAGACCAATCAACACAAAAACATTTTATTAGTCATTAACAAATACGCGCTCATATATATAATACACTTAAACTCATTCTAGGGTGTCTCTTACCCTATCTCTAATGAGTTACTCATCCTAGGTCATTGCTAACCCTATCTCTAATGAGTCTTACACCTACCAGGCTCAGGTGTTCGCTCAAACTAAGCTCTAATACCAAATGTAACGAACGTGATTTTCAACCCTCGAAAATCGACACTAATACACTATTGTATTGCGTGCCAAGCATTTAAGTGCCGTAAAAACCAATTGTTAAGGGTAAAAGAAAGTAAAGATAGAACAGAATCTCACACGAATGGAATAATATATAATATCAATACTCTTTACAGTGGAAAATTTGAAATATATATCAGAGTCTAACCTAAGCTCAACCTGGACAGTTATAAACAACTGCCCTTACAAATGCTGGAAAACCAAAACAATGAAACAAATGTAGCAGGAATATAATCTACGTCCATACGTTGATGAAGATCTCCGGCTCTCCTCTGGAAACTCCAAGCATATAAAGCTAAACCTGAAACTACTCGGATCTGACCCGAGTATTAAAAATACCTGGATCAGGCTTGGCAAACCAACGTGAGAAACATGAATTATAAATATATATGGTAGTGTCATAGATCTGATCGATGCTAAACAAAACTTTTTTGAAAAGAAAGGGTATCTCGTAAGACCACGCCGCACATGAACACGGACGGGTTTTTACCTTATGCTACCAAAATACTTTATACTGAAATATTTTGATATTATCTTTAATGGCATGGGTTTGAAAACACTTTTCAAATAAATATATAAAGAAGGTAGCAATACACAAGCACGGGGTATATGATACTAATGGGTAGCTAAAATGTTTATAAGGCATTACAGCTATTTTGAGAATACAATCAAAACCGTAAAGATCGTATTGGAATTGGATTTCCAACATGAGAGGGAACTAGTGGCCATATCCTTTCTTGCGGACACTCTGTTGGCAATCATAATGCCCGGTGACTTTTCACCTATCATAGGCTAGGCACTACACTATATTGTTCAATACCGATGGATCATAGTGCCCGGTGAGTTTTCACTTGTCTCAGGCTAGCCACTACACTACTCCATTTTAAATTCTGAGGCTGCAGCGCCTTTTATCCACGATTATCCAATAGCCCATAACATTGTAATATTTCTTGTGGACCATATAGTTTCCCATATTATCCCTGGGATGTGACGCTCGTAAGGCCACGCTTTACTTTCCACAAAGCCACGCTTCACTTTTCACAAAGAAAATTTCACTTAGAACGCCACAACGCCATTTTTAACAACACACTATTGATTTCCACAAAAGTACAACCCCTGAGTTCATAGCCTCAGGGAAGGGTGTTATGTATAAGAGGGGTTACCTCCTACACCACCAAATAGATGTACGTTTGTAAAAACCAATGTATGTGGTCTTAGAAATGCAATAGAAGACACTCGTCCGTACAAGTTGTCTAGTGAAGGACAAACTAAACGCACTCCTCCCACTACATCATATTTAGGAATCACCCCTAGGATTAGTACCGAGTAGTCCTTGCAAATCGAAGACTTTTAGGATGAAGGCACTACTACTACCATATATACACTATGGGAATCACCTAGAGGTTAATAGCAAGCAGCCCTATATTATGAAGATCTCCGTCTTCAAAATCATTGTCTTCAACATGTCTTCACTTTCGAACGCGTATGTTAGTTCGAAGTGGTTTTCGAATAGGAATCACCCAAATCTGATCTCGGTCTCTCCGAACTAATCATCGATAAAAAGATGTCAGGTATGTAGGTGATTATTAAACATCATCCAATTTATAAATCTTTTCAACCAAATAAATATCTCTTCAAAGATATAAGTTTTAAAACATTTCCATTTCCTTTAGTATATATGGATTATTAAGCCTCTTTTATCAAATCATTTAGTTAATTAAGACCCCTTTTTATCTTTGGAAATACCAAATCATTTCTCTTTAATTACTTAGGAAAAATATTTCCATATTATATTGTTAGTATAATTCCAATCTTAATGAAGATTTCACATTTCCAAAACATATCTTTAATGGGTCAAAAATAATGTTATTAAAGACATCGTTTAATGTTGACCCAAACCAATTAGTATTGAGTAAAAATGGATCCATAGAAATTAGACTAGTTATACTTAATACTAATTTCCGTATTCAACTCGTACTATTCATCGAATAATGGTGAAATCACCTTTTAAATTCACACGGGTAGTACGAGTCCCTCATCGGAATTTAATACAGAGTCTAACCAAAATGTTTTCTATACCACTAAAATCCTATTTTAATCTTGTTTAACTTTTGAAAAACTTAAAATCTTTTTCTTTTAACTAAGAGAATGTGGTCCAAGTAAATCAAATTAACTATCCCCTCCCTCGGGCTAGTCTGGATAGTTGGAGAGAGCAGGAAACTAATTTTCCAAACCCAAGCCTTCTCTCCGTCACCCATAAGACGGTCAAGTTATTTGATTAACTCCAAGCCTTTAAACATACTCGATTAACCTTCCACTTGGTGAATGTTTTTCAGAACATCCGGGCTTTCCATTCGACCTGTTGCATCCTTTGCCCAAGTTTCCTTGGATCTTACAGATGGGACTGGTGTACTAGTCGTTTCCGCCTACTCAGTTTATTTTTCAGATTTCTTAATTTCCTTTAAAATTATTAATTAATCATTTGAAAAACATTTCCAAAATATTCGGCAAGAAAAACCCAAGTGAAAATCATTTACTCAAAAGTTGTCAATTTTGTCGTTAATTTGCCGATGAATAGTGATTTTAAAGTTTTATAGATCAAAACACTTATTCCATCACATATGTATTCATTTTTATAACTCAAATTAATTAAAACATTTTAACATATTTATGGAATTTATTTCATATTTTTAAAGATTTAAAAATATCCATTTTTAAAGATGAATACAATATTTTACGAACTGCTAAAACGCGATGATTTTCAAAACTTGATTTGGACATATTTTCCTTTTTACTAAATGAAATCTTGATTTTTCTTCTTTATTTGAAAACTATAGTTATAAGAGTCCGAAAAATTCTTATTTCAAAAGATTCCAACTTATATTCCATTATATATGTGGATTTTATCTTTATGGCACGAAATCTCTTCGAACTTTATCAAAACATCTTTTACCCTTTTTCAACACAAAATTCAACCTTTTTAAAAAATATTTTGATATGTAAACAAAAATCCAAATTTCACTTTATTATGTACTTAATAAAATAATATTTAAATTTTAAAATTTCTATCTTTTAAGTTTTAAAACTCTTCTCATGAAACCATATGCTATTTATTTTTGCAAATTTACAACTTTAGATTATTTACAACTTTATTGACTTTAAAATAAAAATGTGAACTTCAACTTTTCAAAATGATTCCATAGCTGCATTGAAATTTACTTTGTATGCTTTTGAGAGTCTTTCTGGGCTAAAAATAATCTTTTATAAGAGCTCTGTGATGGTCCTGGGTGGTGATAATGAAAGGGCTAAGTTGACTGCTAACATGTTAAACTATAAGGTTGGTGAGTTTCCTTTGTCTTATCTTGGTTTTAACATTAGATCTAGTTAACTTCATAAGGATGATTGGTTTTTGTTCATTAATAAAGTTGATACAAAACTGGCTAGATGGAAAGGTAGTTCTTTACCTAAAGCCGGTAGACTTGTTTTAGTGAATTCAGTTTTGTCTTCAATTCCTTTGTATTGGTTGTCATTTTATAAATGTCCTTTATGGGTGATTAAGAAGATTGATTCTATTAGAAGGAATTTCTGTCGGACCGGAAAGAAGGAAACAAATTTTTTTTGTTGCTTTATTGCTTGTGACCAATTGTGTAAATCGGTGGAGCAAGAAGGTTTAGATGTGGGTAATTTGGGTGACATGAATGCTTTATTATTATGCAAATGGTTATGGGATATGTCAGGCTCAAAAAATCTTTGTGGAAGGATTGGATTTTGACTACTCAATATGATAATGATTTTTCATGGTATGTGGATAGTCGAAGATGCTCTAAATTTTGGAATGACATTTTAAGTTTTTCACAAATGTTTCAAATTGGATTAAGTGTGGATATGAAGGATGGTTGTAGTATATCTTTTTGGTTGGATAGATTGTTGCTTCCTATTCCTTTGGCCGTTGAGTTTGTTGTTCCTTTTTAAGATTGTGAGTGATAAATATATTTCAGTGGCAAATATGTATGGTTGGAATTTGAATGGGTGTAAATGGAAACTTTCTTTCACTAGAATTATTGAAGGAAGAGCAGTTAATCAACTTATGAGACCAATTCATTTGTTAAAGGGTAGCTGTTTGAAGAATGGGTGTGATGAGTTTATTTGGTAGCTTGATAGCAAGAAGAAATACAAAGTTAGCAGTATGTATCATTTTCTTAATTTTTGAGGGAGGAAATTTATTGGAGATTCTCATGTGGGTGCTTATACATGGTAAGCGCTCAATACTTTGAGTATGCTTAGAAGAAAAGGAATGATGTTGACTGAAAAATGTTTGTTTTATGGTGATGATGTGGAGAATTATGTGCATCTTTCTTGTGATTGTGATTCAGAACTAAATGTTTGGTGCATTTGGGCATTGATCATGAGTGGAGAGAGTACATCAGAGATCAGTTCTTCTTTTGGGATAGTTTGTTTGAAAAAATGCCTAAAAATGAAATATCTTTCAAGTTTTCCTTGCTTAATTTTGCTTTTTGCTAGCTGTTATGGAATGAAAGAAATAGAAGATGCTTTAAAGGAATTGCTAATAATTCTAACACCATTATTTTTCAAGTGCTAAAGTTCGTTTATGCATGGGCAGGGGTTGAGAGGTGGAAATATGTTGATTGCATTAAAGAATCTATTGCTGATAGGGTGCGCAAGAGGAGAAGGGGTGATTGAAGATAATGATGATGTAGTAGCAATAAATGATGTTGAAGACCGAAGCTTGTGTTTGGGTTTCTTTTTGTGTTGTAGATATTTGTATCTTTGTATTAAAGTATGTTTGTATGCTTTTTGGATCACCCGCGTGTGATGTTGTAGTCAGTTTCAGTCTTTTATTTTGTATGTACCGTTCTTATTTGGTGTATGTTGTTGTAGTTTGTCTTGGTTATATGGTCATATTTGGTTCTTTTTGTATGTGTGATGTATGGTCATTTTGTTGTTGAATTTTGTAAGCTTTTATTTGGTAGTCAATATAGCGTGGTATACCCACTACCATTTTTTATCAAAAAACTTTTCAGAACGATTCAAAATTTCCATCTTTAACCTTTTGTTTTCAAAACAAAACTCCATTTTTCAAAACGAATCCTTTTACTATTTTAAATTCAAAAGAGGCTTAACAAATGTCATATATTTTATTTTGGATCATAATGTGAGTAGTTGTCAATAAAACACTAAACCCAAATTCCATATTTGTGACTAACCAAACCAGTCATAACTATTCCAACAAAATGTGGTTTATGTCATAATCAACTATATGTCTCTGCCAAGTCTACATATGTCATCATATGATCAATATAAATGTCCAAGCAACCAACAAATGTTTATACTAATAACCCAAGCATATTAAACAAGCAAAATGATATGCATAACACGAATCATAATTATCATGGAAATAATTTAACAAGCATAAGAATATAAGTAAATGTAGTTCTCACATTCATTTTCAAGATCCTTCCTTTAGCACTTTTCAAACACTTATCACTTCCTAACTTCAACACAAGCATACAAGGCTCGGCATATTAAGAGAGGGGGTGTACGACCTAAGGATGTGGTGGAAGTGTATGGCCTAGATGGGGGAATGGCTCAACTTTCAAGGAGGAGGAGGCAGGGTGTACGACAATGGGAAGAGGGGGAGGTGGTTGCTTGGCCTGAGGTGGAGATGGGGGTGGCCGTGCACTTTGAGGATGAAGGGGAGGAGTTTAGTTTGGGATTTGAAGTGATGTGGAGCGTATGTATATATTTTTGTGAATATTTATGATAGCTTAACTATCTTGAGGAGGCCATTATAGCTTTGAGAAGAAGAAGAAAGCTTGAAATGGGATGTGTGGTGAATGATGAGAGGTGTATGTGTGTGTATATAGAGATGGAAGCCTTAGTTCTAAAGTAATCCTTTAGTAAATGTCACAAATACCCCTCTTTGTCATATCATCCTATGCCCGCCCTTAAGTACAGTCTAAACCCAATTTTCCATGCATGATTTCACCACTCAAGTACATACCATTAATGTAGAAGGGAAGTTGTAAATGATGTTTGAAATATGTACTTAATATCTTTTGATTTGATTTTGTTTTTAAGAGATTTTTTTCCAAAAGTAAACTACTTTTGTCTTCACGTGCTAAATGTATAAGTTTACAAAATGTATTAACATGTATGTGTATGTTTTAAAACCATGATGAAACCATATTAAAACAACTCTCGTTCGACAAACGGTTGAAAATTCGGAAACTATATTTCGGTCATATTATCACTTTTTCATTAAACTAATTATTTGTGTAAACAAAACTTAAAAATAGATTTTCTATCATTATTTAAAAATTAAATGAAGCTAGTATAACACTAAAGGATATAACTCTGGAAATATCTGGGAGAAACACATGAGTTACATGACACAGTCATCTTCGATGACGCCATACTGTGCGTGTAAATTTTGTTTTGTTCTTCTAGGACAAATGATAGGGAGATCCATCCACTTAAACGGCTAGGGGTGATCCTTGTTCCAATGTATTGTCTAATTATTTCTGAAGAACCAAAGTTGAGTTTACCGGAATTAAAGATTTAGTTTTGGGGCGATCGGTAAGCCGGAAGAGTGTACTTATATGAGATGACTCTATATCGTATTCACTCCAAAACCATATGCATGTTCTATGTTTTAGAAGAGTTTGAGCTGATGGAATCTAGCTATTGAAGTGCAAGGGCTACTTACTAATCCTGAGGGTGATTCCAAAATGGATGTAGTGAAAGTAGCGCCTTCGGTTTGTTCTTATCCTGAACAACTTGCATGGTTGAATGCTAGCATTGCATTGATGCTTGGAGGGCAGTGTTAGTATTCCAAGTGGGAATTACTAAGAGGAATATGTAAAGCGTGACCTCACAAGCCTCACAACCCGGGAATGGCAGAAACAGGGGATGCTGCAAAGCTATGTGGGTAGCTCCCACTAGGAGCATCATTCCTCTATCCAGATCGGTTTCCTCGAGTTGGCATGCACGCGGGCACCGAGGGGCAATTTTAGGTAGCCTCGGTGTCGAGGGATGATGTAATCGGGCTTGCCATCTTAAAGGGGTAGCCGGTTCTGTGTAGCAGAGGTGCAATGGGTTGCAGCCTCTTGTACATTTTTCTAGAGGTGTACTTTCGAAAGGTAGTCCCTTACCTTGTCATGTTGGAATCTGTTTCCTTATACAAGCCTTACAGTTTTGATTGTAGAAGCTAGTATGCTAGAATGTAATTAATGTAACCATTTCAGCTATGATTTAATATTTATTTTAAGACCCTAGACACTACTATAATATCACTAGATTTTATAATAAAAATGGTTTGGTTATCCTAAGGTTAAAACTCGTCCGTGTTTATGTACAACATGGTCTTACGAGATGCCTTTTATTTTGAAAGGGTTTTCAAATATAGCAATCAATATGAATTGATTCGAGTTTTTCTCATGTTGGTTTTACCCTATTGACCCGGGCGTCGTTTTCCTGTAATGCTCGGGTCAGCCCGAGCATATTTTCCAGATTTAGTTGGATGCTTTGGAGCTTTTAGGAGACGAGCCGGATTCTCCAAGATGTAGTCATGTATCTTATATTTTTATGCTGCATTGGTTATTGTATTTATTAGCAAATTGTAAGGACATGCTGTTATAACTATCCAGGCTGAAAATAGGTTAGTGTACTCTGTTGTTGTGTATAATAAAGATGATTTCCTTTTGTAAAAATCTTGTTTATATTACATATCTTCTCGTCATGATGTGAGATTCTGCTTCGTCTTCTATTTCTTTCACCCCAACAATCTGTCTTTTAGGCACTTGGATATTTGGCACGTGAATACTGCGGATGTATTAGTGTCGATTTCTAAGGGTCGAAATGGTAGGTCGCTACACTATGTACCCCTCATATCAATTTTATTAAATATGGAGTGCTCATATAATTTGGTTTTCTCATATCCAAAATTAGAGTGTCGTACGAATACCCCAATTATATATCCATTAGGAGGCAATGTCGGATGTTCAATCGAGGGTCGATACATTGGAAGCTTCGCTAGGTGGTCTCTCTTTACACATAATGAAGCACGTGTATATGGAAGACGCATTGAAGTGTCGAAACTTAACATGGTATCAAAGCCGATAGTTCGAGGGGCCATTAGATGATGTGAGAGTGACCAAAGCATGACTCCTTAAGGTTTGAGCAGAGAATGACTCGTCAAGGTGGAGACCGAATGATCCGGGATAGTCAAAAGTGGGTGAAATAGGTAGATCTCAAAATTTTCCCTATTTTTTGATCTATCGGGCCCATGAAGTCGGATGGTTTATTAGATCCAATCTAATATTGTTTTAAATAAAATCGTATTTTATAATTTTTTAAAAATGAGTTTTAATTTGATTTAAATTAAATATATTATAATTAGCGTGTCAAATACACTCATATATGTACGTGCAATATGTAAACTGTAATGACCTGCTATTTCGAGCCTTGTAAATCGATAATCATACACACATGTCAGACTTGAATTGCTCAAAACAATAGATTGTTAATTTATATTTGGCAAAACTCAACATATACAGTAAATAAATCAATCACAGAATCACAGACACAGAGTAATACAATAATAAGCAGCAGAGTAGATAAATAGTAGTTCATGAAGCTACTACAATAAACAACAGAGTTTAATACAATAGAAATCTAATACTCAGAAGTCTCAATACAAAGCAAATGAAAAATCTGAACATAAACAACTGGAACAATTTGAAACAACTGAAAGCTGAATAGATATAGGACAGATCTTCAAGCAAAGCTCCAACTCCAAAGGTGAGTCTCAAATGCTGTGACACTCAGTCTGACCCGAGCATAAAGCAAAACACAAAACACTCGAGTCAGGATTAACATTCTTATACCAGTAAATCAACTCAAGTGAAATATAAAGTAACTCAAAGGATATTTTGGATTTTCATCCTCTAAGGATCCGTTAAACTATCTACATACATAGTACAATACGCTACATATATAATGTCTATAGTAAAGTAAACTATTAAAATAGCGTTAAGGCGTTACCCGTATCCCCTTAACACATTTTATATATTCCCGTAGTCTATACAGATACTGTAAGCCCCACCAAACTGATGGGATACTCAAGGAGCACTCCATAGGTACGGTACAAAACAAACTCATAGAGGGCACGATAAGGTATGTGACAAGGCACGCGAGGCAATGCCATGGGTAGGATTCTACCGTTTTGCGGATCCGAATTGGTGGTAACGCGTAGCAGCTACTACTTCCCACCTCGAGAGACACTCTCAAATCAAAGGTGCACCCAATCAAATCACAAAGTAATAGAATGGTATCGAAGAAATGTGCCTGATCGGAGGAGCGACCTCACTTGGCCTGGCATGGCTCCTATTTTAGCCACATCAAGCTGACTCGCGGGAGTCGGGGCTGTGTAAATACCTCATACAGAATTGTCGCCAAACCATCCTACTTCATTCTGGAATCTCCGCCACGTACATAGTGTTAAAATGGTTTTCGGTATTGGCAGAGAGTATGACAGTATCTGATCCCGGTCTCCTTAACAACCAAATGCTTATTTCACACCGTGGTCATTTTATATTTCAAATAGTTTATACTTCATATCAAAATATCATATTCATTTCAAAATCATATCTCTTTCGAAATCATATTCACTTTCAAAATCATATCACTTTCGAAATCATATTCACCTTTGAAATCGTATCACTTTCCAACTTAAACAGTTCAAATATTGAAAATAGTATATATATATAGATTAAAATAGTTATAAATTAAAATAGTTTATATTTAAGATAGGTTATTGTTTTAAAATAGTTTATTTATTAAAAGAGTTTATATATTAAAAAAGTTTATATATAAATTGTTTCTTTCAATTTCACAAATCAAGTAAAATCAACTTAAGTCCCAAAAATTCAATTTAAATCAGTCTCAGTTCAACAATTTCAAATTAAATTCTAATTCTCAATAAAACCATTTTTAATCTATCTCGATTTTAAATCCAGGTTTGAACTACAATCAAACCATTTCCAATTCAATAGGTTTCACAGTTTAAATATTCAAAGGAATTTACAATAACTCAATTTGATAAATTTTGTTTATATTTCAAAAATTCAACTTTAATTCTATTTAAATTTGAAATATTCAAATAATCAACTTCAATAAAATCTCAAGCTACCAATTTAAACAATATGCAATATTCAATTTCAATTATATTTAATTTGAACTTATTCACTTAATCACCTTTTATATTTAAAAAAAATCTCAAATTACAATTTAAATCAAAATTAAATATTCAATTACTATTTTTTTAAATTCAAAATATTCATTTAAATCACCTTTATAAAAAAAATCAGGTTATCAAATAAAAAAAAATCATATCTTTAAAATCTTAGAATCGGTGAGTTTCAAATTAACTCTTATTTAGACTAAATTACAAATCAAGTTTTATTTAACTTCAATTATTACCCAATTTAAATAACCAGTCAACTTTAAATTTATCTTCCCAACCTCTATTTCTTAAATTTATTACAAAATCTGTTTTAAATATTAATATTTTTTTAAATAAATATTTTAAACTTAATATATATATTATTAGTTAAATTAAATTCTCAATAAATTTTATTATATAAAATTATTATTAAATTAAATCCTATTATTATTAAATCAAAATTTAAATCTTATTTTATATATTTTAAAAATAATAAAGTTATAAGTAAAATTTTATAATTTACATTTTAAAACTTAACTTATAAATTCAATATTTCCTAAACACATAATTTAAAAATCTAAAATTTTCACATAATAAAATAAATATTTATATTATAATTTAAAATTAATAATTATCAACCCATATATTTCCTTCAAACTTTGGAAATCATTTTTCGAAAATAGACCAAAGGTGTCCGTATATAATTTTCTATCCTATGGTCAAGTGATATAGATATTTATCATTTCAATCCGCAATTTAAATTTAATATTTTACGGGTATATCATTTTAACCCGCAATCCTTAAATTTCAATAAAATCGTTTGGGTTTATCATTTCAACCTATAATGATTTTCTCCTAATCTGTAAAATCGTTCGGGTATGTATCATTTCAACCCATAGGAAATTTCTAAACTAACAGGGAACTTGCAGAGTGAGAACAAATATGATAATAATATAACATATCAACAACAGGTATATATCATCAGTAACAAATTAAATTTAATATATACAACAGGTTATGGTGTCATATGTCATAGGCAAACAATTGCAGATAATGGCATATCATATTTAACAATTAAATAACTTAACAATTCAAATTTAACAACATATTTCAATCGTCATTTCATGTGAATTAAATTTACTAAATATAAGAATGTTAATCGTGAGTGATTGCTCACCTTTCGAGGCTATAGAAATAACATGAACAAGATGCGATGATTCCAAACACAAATTCCAAAGCACGGCACGATGAACACGAATTCGACGAGCAAAGCTGATAGTTTGAAATCGATGAAAACAAATCAAAACTAGCTTGATATAAATGGAAACAATATATATATATATGGATTATATATATACCCTTTTTTCCAAGAAGAGAGGACTAGGCTGAGTTCTGGATGGTGGAAAGGCGTGGCACAAGCGGAGACTAGCGGCTGTCAGGTTTCGGAAAGGTGCGAGCTACTCAAACAAATATACATGCATACTGTATATATGCAAACAAATATATATGCAGGCCATTCAAATAAATGTATATGCAGACCACTATATATATGAAAACAAAATATATATGTAGGCTAATATATGTAGACACTATATAATATACAACTAAATATATATATATATATATTCATGCTAATATATGCAGACACTATATAAAATATGTGCAACAAAAATATATATTCATATGCGGCTACACAACAACGTATATGCAAACTATATATATATATATATATATGCGGCTGATGATGGACAAAAGGCTCTGCTTGAGGGAGGCGAGCAGTTTCTTCCGCACATTGATATATTAAAAAAAATGAACAGAACAAAATAGAGAAGGGTGGCATAAGTTTGCGTGGTGGATGCGGGTATGATGAGGCTCGGCAAAATGAAGGCCGTCGGCTGGTGCAATGCATATAGGGTGGAGGAGAGATGGCTTGCTACTGCATGGAGATGGAGGCAAGGTGGCAGTTTCGGGTTTGAGCGGATGCAGTTGTGGGAGATGGCCATAGGAGCTGTGCACGTGGGCGAGGTGGATTTGTGTTCGGGTTGTGGGGTAGGGGCTTGGCAGTGGATTAGGCATATGGTGTAGATGGCGTTCGAAATGGACAAGGCAGAGGTAGGTGTTTGCGGGTGGATCTACTAGCGTGGACGAGGCCTGCTCGGAGAGGGAGGATGGTGAGCTGTTGCCTAGGGCGCGGGTTGTGGTGGAGGCTTCTGTGGAGTGGGTTCAAAGGTTGGGCGAGGTGATGTACGGCACAGAGGAGTGTTCGGTGGTCATGCCAGTGGTGGATGGAATGATTTGTTAAGAGAGAGGGAAAGGGTGACAACACGAAAAAGAAGACGAGAAGGCTCCAAAAATAATAGAATGCAAACTGATGATATAACCTATATTATTTTCTTTTCGAAGAGAAATGAAAGAGAAAGAGGGAAGAAGGAACCAATCAGAATAAATATTGAAACAAGAATATAGAAAGTCTAAATATTGATTTTTGGAAATAATAAAGGTAGTGGCCATTTACTGTCCAACCGGGGACAAATGAAAAGACACATGGAAACCCAAAGGCTAGAATACGGAACCAATACGGCTAATCGTTTCGCCGATTTCGCCGCGTTGCGGATGCTGAAAAGCAAGAATGAATACACTGCGGAGATCAGCACGACGAGACGAACAGAATGGTATACGGATATGAGTTATACGATCATCCTATCAAAATTCGATATTTCGCTGCCAAAAATGCTACTAAAATGTCAGAAATAAGGTAAACGGAGCAATAACAGTCCAAATTTGATGAAACGAAATACGACGTCTCACTCAGAAAATGATTTACATTTTATTATATAAAAATATTTAGATTTCGAAAACATTTTATTTTCATCCAATTTCAACTGATTTAATATTGAAATTGAAAATTACACAGCAGACCCAACTTTCATATTCCAAATGAGAATCCACCAGTTGCTATGTTAAAGTAGACGCATTCCAAATATCAAAATTTCATTATTGAATTTAATTGTTTTATTTTCAAGAAAAATCCAGTTAATTATGTTATAAAAATCGTTAAAATTCCCGGGTCGTTACACTCTCCCTCACTCAAAACTTTTCGTCCCTGAAAAGGAATGAGATAGGAGAATAGAAGCAACCAGAAAGAAAGATAGATTTGAAATACATAGTATCAGATACAACAATTAATTAAAAACTATATAAATTTCATTTTGGACATCTTATTACTTATATTTATATTGTATATTATTCAATTACATTCATACTTTTCCCAGATAAGTTTTATTAATATGTCTGAATGTAATTGAGCACTATACAAATTTACCTTTTATTTACAACATTCCTATTAAACAAAAATTTGGTTTGAACATTTTATTACTTAAGTTTTCCCTTGTATAACCTTAAATTTCATATTCACATTAACATTTTAATTTTTGAATATTTCAGGCAAGTTACATATGTTTTAGAATGCAATTGAGTGTTATACAAATAAATTTTATCCTAGTTCAACTATTTCAAGCTGTTCAAATTCCAATTCCCATTTTAAATACTTTAATTTTTCAAAATTTTGCTTCATTTCAATAATTGAAAACCGTCAATTAACCTAGAACTTAAGAGTTAAATTTTCGATTTTATTTCAAACCATTTTGAAATAACCATATACATACATACATACATACATACATATATATATATATATTATAAATCAAATCATATTCACGAAATTCAAATCAAATCCATTTTACAAAACAAAATTATGGCAAAGCTACTAAGTGATCTCTCCACTTTGAGACTCGAAAATGAATGTCGATGATGGTGCAATCATCACCGAAATTATTTTCCAGTGACAAAAGAGGAGAGTACAGACTTAGTTCTTTTAAAATTCTTTGGAAACAATTTTCATTCGAAAATACTTTCAAATAATATATTACTTTCTCAAAACATTGAAAACCAAATTTAGAAAACACCAAAAATTAAATTCTCAAATCCTTGATTTAAATTCATTTCATTTGCAAATCAGATTTATAAACCATATTTTAAAATTCCTTTCCTTATAACATAACACTAATTAATGGTTTTTAGGTATATTGATAAAGCAATAAATGATAATATAGTATTATCTTTTCTAACAACTAATTTAATTAAGTATCTAAATTCAGAAAATTATACCTATATATAAAATATAATCATACATAAAATTATTTCATTTACCAATTTCGAAAACAATATTATGTCTGTTTGACCTGTTCAAGTGTTTTGGAATTCCTATCGATAGCATTGGCCAGATGAATCTATCGAAACCCAAAATTCAAACTTAACAACTCAAACAACACAATATAAAACATTTTATATTAATTACAAATACACTCCCTCATAGCACGATTCAAGAATTGATTTTAGAACACAGATAGAGATTCAAATTTAGAGGGACCCTAACCAAAGAGAATTCTAATTACGAAGATAGGCTCGAAAGGAAGATAAGATAATTAATTTACAAAAGAGGAAAGTTAGATAGACTTATATTAATCACGACGACCTTAATTGGGTCAACCGAGACTTAGAAAAGATGAGAATATCATCAATGAAAATGGAGGTAAACTTGTTGAGGATTTCACGGAAATCGCGATTCACGAGATCGACGAAGAAGGTAGGAGCATTGATTAAGCCAAAGGGCATGACTAACCATTCATAGAAACCATTCGTCTGGAAGGAAGGACAATAGGTCGAGCTCCAGGAATAAGATCGATGCGGATTTCAATTTCCCGCTTGGGAGGGAGAGGAGTGACTTCAGTAAAGACATCCGGAAATAGTTGGACAACAGGGGTGGAGTCAAGATCACTAGGCTGAGAATCAAACGAAAGATAAATCTGCCTACATAATCCTGAGGTAATTGACATTCGATCACAAGAGAATTACCCTGGTCATCAACAAGAGAAATGATTCGGGCTTTGCAAGAGATAACAACATCAAAACTGAGGACGTAGAAATCTCCGGTGAATCGATGTCTGTTGTAAAGGAGATTCACCCCTTTACAAATCATACTGAGGTTGGCGGGACCGCCGATGGAATTAGTCAACAAAGGTTGAAGTTGCAGATTGAGAATGCAAGATGGGCTCAAATTTATTACAGAGATCAACAAAATTAGAGCCATGGGATGATCCAGTATCAAAAGAACACGAATAGGAGAAGACAAGAGCTGATTTCAGGACAAAGGGAGAGTTCCAAAACTCAAACAAAATCCTAATCCAGGAGGATCCTAACTAAGAATTTCAAGCTCAAACGAATATGATTCTATTATCAATTCCACTCATTATAGGTTATTACTACCCTATCTCTAATGAGCTTTTACTCTATATGCTAAGTTTTGCCTAAACTAGAGCTCTGATACCAATTGTAACGACCTGCTATTTCGAGCCATTCAAATCAACAATCATACACACATGTCAAACTTGAATTACTTAAAACAACATATTGTTAATTTATATTTGGCAAAACTCAGCATGTACAGTAAATAAATCAATCACAAAATCACAGACACAGAGTAATACAATAATAAGCAGCGGAATAGATAAATAGTAGTTTATGAAGCTACTACAATAAACAATAGAGTCCAATCGGAACATAAGCAACTGGAACAATTGGAAACAACTAAAAGCTGAATAGATATAGGAAAGATCTTCAAGCAAAGCTCCAACTCCAAAGGCGAGTCTCAAATGTTGTGACTCTCAGTCTGACCCGAGCATAAAGCAAAACACAAAACACTCGAGTCAGGATTAACGTTCTTATACCAGTAAATCAACTCAAGTGAAATGTTAAGTGAAATACAAAGTAACTCAAAGAATGTTTGGGATTCTCATTCTCTAAGGATCCGTTAAACTATCTACATACATAGTACAATACGCTACATATATAATGTCTATAGTAAAGTAAACTATTAGAATAGTGTTAAGGCGTTATCCATATCCCCTTAACACATTTTATATATTCCCGTAGTCTATACAGATATTGTAAGCCCCACCAAACTAATAGGATACTCAAGGAGCACTCCACAGGTACGGTACAAAACAAACTCGTAGAGGGCATGATAAGGTATGTGACAAGGCACGCGAGGTAGGATTCTACCATTTTGCGGATCTGGACTGGTGGTAACACATAGCAGCTACTACCCCCCACCTCGAGACACACTCCCAAATCCAAGTTGCACCCAATCAAATCACAAAGTAATAGAATGGTATCGAAGAAATGTGCCCGATCGGAGGAGCGACCTCACTTGGCCCGGCATCGCTCCTGTTTTAGCCACATCAAGCTGACTCGCGGGAGTCAGGGCTGCGTAAGTACCTCATATAGAATCGTCGCCAAACCATCTTACTTCATTCTGGAATCTCCACCACGTACACAGTTGTTAAAGTGGTTTTCTGTATTAGCAGAGAGTATGACAATATCCGATCCTGGTCTCTTTAACAACCAAACGCTTATTTCACACCGTGGTCATTTTATATTTCAAACAGTTTATACTTCATATCAAAATATCACATTCATTCAAAATCATATCTCTTTCGAAATCATATACACTTCCGAAATCATATCACTTTCGATATCATGTTCACCTTTTAAATCGTACCACTTTCCAACTTAAATAGTTTAAATATTGAAAATAGTATATATATATATATATTAAAATAGTTATAAATTAAAATAATTTATATTTAAAATAGGTTAGGGTTTTAAAATAGTTCATTTATTAAAATAGTTTATATATTAAAATAGTTTATATATAAAATTGTTTCTTCCAATTTCACAAATCAATACAAATCAACTTAAGTCCCAAAAATTCAATTTAAATCAGTCTCAGTTGAAAATTTTCAAGTTAAATTATAATTCTCAATAAAACCTATGACGCCCCACCTCTATACTCACACTAGCCAAGAACACTACGGGGTAATGCCGTCCACTAGCACGAAGAATAAGGCTGTTGAGGAGCGACCATCTGTGTAATTGCTTTATGTGAGTACCGATATGTTAGATAGTATGTCATGCATTTTATTTGAAGAGGAAATATGACATATCAAATACAAACTCAAAGCTAATACACAGTGGCTATGTGGCCTTCGGAAACAAATATAAAATAAGCATAACACAAAATCAGTCATAGATATTCATATCACTAAGGCGGAAACAGATATGAATATATAACACATAGAAGTGAACATCATAGTAGCGGTAATACAAGATCCACTACATGCCAAAAGAATAGGTATAAGTGCTTCTCAAAAGAATATGTATACATTAAGGAGTCTCTATCTCGAATGTATGAAAAACAAAAACTACTATGCTAAAGTAGTTAGCCCAAAGTCAGAAGCTAATCCCTGCTAAGAAGTCAAGTAGAAGCACCTGAAACACCTCGGTCTGACTCGAGTATTATTTAAGAAGAAAAATAATTAACGGATCAGTCTAGCTATAATTATCATGTAAGATGAGATAGGATAAGAGATATGACAAAAATATATGATAATAATAATACCATATTGTGACAAATATATATTTGATAACAAAGAAAATCATGCAATATCTTAAGTCTCCTCAAATACCAAAAAAGAATATCATATTCTTTAGCTTATTCACCAAACCTCAAATATTGACAAAACATATCAATGCAAATCAGAAAAAATTAGTGAAACACAAATTCTAGAAACCAATAATTAAAAATCTAGAAAACACAAAGGGGGAGGCCTATCACAAACGGGAGCATGAAAACTCACCAACAGGTGTATCCCAAACGGACGCTATCCTATGGGTCGCTAACCGACCAAATTGAGCTGAAGCTCCTCGAACGGTAAAAGGACCATAGGTCGCTACCCCACCAAATTGAGCCGAAGCTCCACCGAAATAGGGTTTAGTCCCCCACGCAGACAAAGAGACATCGCACATCGCTAGTCTAGATCATAAAATGATCATCATAGATCAATAAGTGTAAATTACACTAAGCTAGTAAATAAATGAGTTAGGCTTCATGTTCCATAACCACTGGCTTAACTTAAATATTTATGAACAAACTGTAGACTTCCACTCGAAAATAAGTGTAAATTACACTAAGCCAGTAAATAAATGAGTTTAGCTTCATGTCCCTTAACCACTAGCTTAACTTAAATATTTACGAACAGATTGTAGATTTCCACTCAAAATTGTCACGAGATTTCAATCGAAGAAGTCCAAGAATTAACCGACAAAGTAAACGCAAGCGTTTCATACCACTTGTTTTGCTAAGTAGTTTAATTGGATTTTTCATACAAATGAGGTAAAGGTTTGTATATACTAATAGATTGGAAAACGGTTTTAAAAACGAGCTTTGTATTAAAAGTAATGTTGAAATCATTTTTGTGAAAGAGTTTGAGTATTTACTACTAGTATAGAAACTTTTGTACTTTAAAGTGACAAATCACAGAAATGATTGTAAAAACAATCTATCGCCAAAAATCCACATTCGACGATGTGAATTAAAACCATGAAAGTCGATATCAAATCCATCAAATGGAAATACCAAAAATCCAGAAAAGAAATCATCAAAGTCGGTATTGATTGACAATAACTATTCCGATCGTCAAAGATCGATAAAAATTGGAAATCCAGGCAAAAATAGGCAAATAGGCAAAAATAACAGAACTAGACGTCTGGTAGGTTTAACCAGACGTCTGATACTAGGTTCTCGAAATTTATATTTTTTTTCTCCTTTTTCTTTTTATTTCCTGAAGCCTCCAGACGTCTGGTTGGGTTTAACCAGACGTCTGGAAATTTCAAACAGATGTCTGGTTGCCTGAGCTGGGCAGAAATTGCCTAGGCCAATGATGGCCAAATCAATTCAGAGGCGATCGAACGAGCGATGGAGGCTAGGGATTTATGCCAAACGACAACCGAGCCCTATAGGCTCTTCGATACACCCTAAATATCATGTCCAAACATTCAAGATAGAATCTTTAAAGATTTTGACTTCAAAATACCAAAATTGGAAAATTCACTAAACCAATTCAAATTAAAAGCAATTGAACATGAAATAGATGTTAGGAATTCATACCTAACAACAATGAAAGCTATAGACATAAATGTGAGTTCAATAACTCACCTTTAAACTCAAAAACAATAATTGAGAAGCTCCAAAACAAGGAAAATCAACTCCACTTCAATCATAACTCTGGAAGCTCCAATATATTATCATATGCAAATATTTCCTAAGTTAGGTTATAGAAAATTATGAAAATTGAAGAGGGATTGAGATGGAGAAGACGAAGAGGATGCTTACCTAAGCTTCTCTTTGATTTTAGAACTAGAACTTGAATTCCTAAGAGAAACTAGGGCTTAGGAATTTTAGTTTTCTCTTTCCACAATTTTTCGTAGGGCTTGAGTGTTAGGAAGTATTATGAGTAGAATGAATAAAGAGGAGAGGAGTTTGGGTATTTGGTAGAGGAGTTTGGGTTATCTTGTTGGCTTGGTGGGCTAGAACACAATCCAAAGCCCAAATGAGAATACCAAATCCTAATCAACTCCAAACATATCGATGTTTATACTTAAACAAGTTGTAAACGTCGTTTTGAACTCAATGAAAGTGGTCTCGAGTCCGGATTCGACTGTTTACAAATCATATTTCAGACTTTAATTCAACCAACGATTCTATATTTAAATAAAACATCTAAATATATAATCGTAAAATATGCGGGTTGTTATAGACTCCCCTTCTTAAAGAAATTGCGTCCTCGCAATACTTAAAAAGAAAATAAAGAGTAACAACCACTCTAAGGCATAACAACACAAAAGAAAATTTTGAAGTGAGAAGTTCACCCTAAGGAGCACGAGAGAGTAAATCCGGATGTGATCGCTCGATGAATTCTCTGGATTCCCAAGAACAATCCTTAGGATTTGCGGACCATTGAACTTTCACAAGCGGAACATCTTTATTATGAAGGCATTTAACCTCCGTAGCAATGATACGAATAGGATGTTGCTCATAAGTCAAATTAGGTGAAACTTCAATTTCTTCAATAATACCGGGCTCAAGAATAGAATCGAAATCTCTAAGGCATTTCCATAGTTGAGAAACATGGAATACGTCACGAATAGCAGAAAATTGAGCCGGTAATAAAAGGCGATAAGCCATGGAACCAATGCGTTCGGTGATGGGAAATGGGCCAATATACCGAGGTGCTAATTTTCTTGAACGACTGAAACGCACAACACCCTTCATAGGTGAAACACGAATAAATACCAAATCTCATATAGAATATTCTAGTTTCCTTCTTTGGTTATCGGCATAGGATTTTTGTCTACTTTGAGCTTCTTTCATCCTATGATGAATAAGGTCAATCTTTTCTATGGAATCACGAATAAAATCTGGACTTAAAACTAGCATCTCACCGACTTCAAGCCAACACGAAGGAGATCGGCATGGCCTTCCATAGAGTGCCTTAATAGGTGCCATACCAATACTAGATTGGAAGCTATTATTGTAAGAAAACTCAACAAGAGAAATATGATCCTCCCAACTTCCACCAAAATTAAGAACACATGCACGAAGGAGATTTTCAAGAGTTTGATTCACATGCTCGGTTTGTCTATCGGATTGAGGATAATGAGCGGTGCTAAAATTAAGCTTCGTTCCCAAAGCCTTTTGAAGTCCCTTCCAAAATCCACTAGTAAATAATGGATCACAATCGCTAATGATAGAAGCAGGTACTCCATGAAATTTAACAATTCCTTTGACATAGAGTTTGACCGAAAGAGGTACGGTCCGGTTGGACCGAACGGGAAGAAAATGGGCAGATTTTGCAAGTCTATCTACTATCACCCATAGACTGTCATGACCCAAATGAGAACGGAGAAGACTGTCAATAAAGTCCATGGATACTTGATCCCACTTCCAAACGGGAATGTCCAAAGGTTGCAATAACCCACTGGGCCTCTGATGCTCGGCCTTTACGAGATGGCAAGTCATGCAGCGCTTAATAAAGATAGCAATATCTGATTTCATTCCATCCCAATAATAAAGTCATTTTATGTCCGCATATATTTTACTACTTCTGGAATGAATGGTAAATTTAGAACGATGAGAATCTTCTAAAATGTCTTTACGAAAAACACTAATATTTGGCACAATAAGTCTATGAGATATTTCGAATGCCTCCACGAGCATCGATTTCAAAGTCTTTCAAACCATCAATATTTCTATCCCTACAACTTTGGCTAAGATGAGCCAATTCGGGATCATGCTTTTGAGCTTCAAGAATGCGGCCTAAAAGAGGTGGATGAGCCTCAAGGGTACATAAAACAAGAGATGAACATGAATCAGATTCACGATCTCGAATCTCACAAGTGGACAAAGTCTCGAGATCATTCCATTCGGATATCATCATGGAAACAACCGCTTGTTGCTTACGACTAAGGGCATCGACAACATGATTTCCCTTTCTGGGAGTATAAAGAATATCAAGGTCATAAAATACAAGGAATTCGAGCCAACGTTGTTGACGCAAATTAAGTTCCTTTTGAGAGAACAAATACTTCAAAGATTTATAATCTGTGTAGAGTACAAATTTCTCTCCCAAAAGATAATGATGCCAAATTCTAAGGGCGAAAACAATGGCAGGGAGTTCTAGATCATGAGTGGCATATCTAGTCTCGGTAGGCTTTAATTGTCTAGAAGCACAAGTGACAAAACGTTCCCTTTTGCATGAGAACGGCACCCAAACCAATACGACTAACATTGGTACAAACAGTGAAGTCTTGGTTCCCTTCGGGAATCACAAGAATATGAGCATCGGAAATGAGCTCTTTTAATTTTTGAAAAGCAGCTTCTATGCTAAACCATTTATTTCATGATCCTCTTTCTCGAAAAGTTAAGGCACTCAAAATTATGATTAACTTTATGTAACCATCTTTTAAAAAAAACAAATTTACTTATTACAAGTCAATTTACTGTGTCTGACTGTCTCATCATAGCATTTAGGAGACTCCTATCGATAACGTTGATCAGGCGTATCGACCAAAATTCTTAAAGCAATCAATGGGCAATACAATACAAAATCATCTTCTATATGATAAGCATGTCTCTTATGAAATTTAAAAATATTCTTTGCTTGTCTTAATAATAGAATCCAATTATACTTATAAATATATATTATTAGAAAGATTTGCAATTTTAAATTGTTGTTTTCACCCATAATCAATGAATATAAGGGCAGACTCATCGAGATATTCGCAGAATACTCAATTCATAAGATGGTTGAAATAAGCTGGAGGGTTCGTCAAACCAAATGACATAACGAGCCATCCATAAGAATCATAACGAGTGCAGAACGCGGTAAGTGGAATGCTATCCTCCGCAACTCGTAGTTGATGAAAACCGGTGGCAAGGTCGAGCTGAGAAAAGACCATAGCACCACTCAATTGATCGAACATATCATCGATCCTGGGCAATGGATACTTATTTTTAACGGTCAACTCGTTAAGCTTGTGGTAATTGATGCAAAGCCTAAGAGTACCATCAGATTTCTTTACAAAGATAGGTGAAGCTCCCCAAGGAGAGGAACTAGAACGAATAAACTATTTTGCTTCCAATTCGGATAATTGTTTAGGCAGCTCCACATTTTCCTTATTGGACGTACAATAAGGAGGACGAGTAATAGGTAGAGCTCCAGGTATTAAATTAATTTTGAACTCAATTGCTCGCTTAGGTGGTAATCCCAAGACAGACTCAAAGATATCGGGAAATTCACGAACTACTTGAATGAGGGAAATAACATCTTCCTCATCATCATGTGGGTTTAAGGAATAAAATGATGCCACCGAATTGGAATCAAAATCATAAAAAACAATAGAAATTAGCTTAACAGATTGAGGATGTCGAAGATGGATAGTCCTCTCGGGATATAGGATATGGGCTTCATAACGATTAAGCCAATCCTTTTCCCAAAATCAATTCTAAAACCTATGTAGCGCATAACATGCAAATCGGATTGGAAAGCATAATCACATAAAATAATCTCAACATCTTTACAAAGTAAACTGAGTGTTGCGGACCCACCAACTTGATTCGCAATTCTCAGCGAAGTCATCAAACCCTTAACATTTAAAGACAAAGCATCCACAAGTTCTTTTGATATAAAAGAATACGATGCACCCGTATCAAAAAGAATTCGAATAGGTTAATCATGAAACAAAATAATGCCATCAAGGACTGAATGAGAAATACCTTGACCAAGAGAAGGGTTACTAGGGGCTTGCACAACATTCACCCTCTTTCTTACTTTGAAGTTTGGGACATGAAGATATATAATGACCCGGACTTTTGCAATAGAGGCAAGAAATAGGCCTTGGACACCTATTTACATAGTGGTCCTTAGAACCACAATTGTAGCATTCTCCACGATTAGGGGTAGGAGTCTTTGCTACCAAAGTTTCCTGCTTCCCTTTCTTGTTGGGATTATGGCTTTTGAACTTAATATGTCTCTTCTTATTGTTATTGAGGTTCTTCTTGGCACCTCCAACATCACTGTCACTTCCTTTATCGGCATCTTCAAGTTGAAGAGTGATATCTACAAACTGGTTGAAAGGCACTTCTAATTTCAAAGGTAAAACCTTTTAGGGTTCTTATTCAAAGCACAGACAAACCTTTGATTCTTTACAAGATCCAAAAGTAGTTGGGCAGAGATGAATACGCCATCCAGAGGAGAACCACTGGATTGACCAGCGTTAGGACTGCCAGGTCTAACCATCTCTTTTTCTTTAAGAAAGAAAGAAAGAACGAAGAGGAAAAAGGTTATTCTCAGAATGAATTCAAATAAGCTTGATTAGTAAAACAAAGCATCATAAAAGAAAATAGGATAGAATGGATCCTTATACTTGGATTAAATCCTTAGGTACGATTCCTAAGAGAGACTTAGGACAATGATTTTTGTCATAATATTCTATATTGTTCCGAAGTTTGGCTCCGATACCAAGCTGTGACACCCCACCTCTATACTCACACTAGCGAAGAACACTACAGGGTAATGTCGTCGACTAGCATGAAGAATAAGGCTGTCGAGGAGCGACCATCTATGTAATTGCTTTGTGCGAGTACCGATATGTCAGATAGTATGTCATCTATTTCATTTCAAGAGGAAATCCGACATATCAAATACAAACTCAAAGCTACTACACAGTGGATATGTGGCCTTCGAAAACAAATATAAAATAAGCATAACACAAAATCAGTCATAGATATTCATATCACTAAGGCAGAAATAGATATGAATATAACACATAGAAGTGAACATCATAGTAGCAGTCATACAAGATCCACTACATGCCAAAAGAATAGGTATAAGTGCTTCTCAAAATAATATGTATACATCAAGGAGTCTCTATCTCGAATGTATGAAAAACAAAAACTACTATGCTAAAGTAGTTAGCCAAAAGTCAGAAGCTAATCCATGCTAAGAAGTCAAGTAGAAGCACCTGAAACACCTCGGTCTGACCCGAGTATTATTTAAGAAGAAAAATAATTAATGGATCAGTCTAGCCATAATTATCATGTAAGATGAGATAGGATAATAGATATGACAAAAATATATGATAACAATAATACCATGTCGTGACAAATATATATTTGGTAACAACGAAAATCATGCAATATCTTAAGTCTTCTCAAATACCCAAAAAGAATATCATATTCTTTAGCTTATTCACCAAACCTCAAATATTGACAAAACATATCAATGCAAATCACAAAAAATTGGTGAAACACAAATTCTAGAAATCAATAATTAGAAATCCAAAAAACAAAAAGGGAGAGACCTATCACAAACGGGAGCATGAAAACTCACCAACACGTGTATCACAAACTGGAAGCTATCCCATGGGTCGCTAACCCACCGAATTGAGACGAAGCTCCTCAAATGGTCAAAAGACCATGGGTCGCTACCCCACCAAATTGAGCCGAAGCTCCACCAAAACGGGGTGTAGTCCCCACACGGACAAAGAGACATCACACATCACTAGTCTAAATCATAAAATGATCATCATAGATCAATAAGTGTAAATTACACTAAGCTAGTAAATAAATGAGTTAGGCTTCATATCCCATAACCACTGGCTTAACTTAAATATTTACGAACAAATTGTAGACTTCCACTCGAAAATAAGTGTAAATTACACTAAGCCTGTAAATAAATGAGTTTAGCTTCATGTCCCATAACCACTAGCTTAACTTAAATATTTACGAACAGATTGTAGATTTCCACTCAAAAATTGTCACGAGATTTCAATCAAACAAGTCCAAGAATTAACCGACGAAGTAAAAGCAAGCGTTTCATACCACTTGTTTTGCTAAGTGGTTTAATTGGATTTCTCATACGAATGAGGTAAAGGTTTGTATATACAAATAGATTGGAAAACAGTTTTAAAAATGAGCTTTGTATTAAAAGTAATGTTGAAACCATTTTTGTGAAAGAGTTTGAGTATTTACTACTAGTATAGAAACCTTTGTATTTTAAAGTGACAAATAACAGAAATGATTGTAAAAAAAATCTGTCACCAAAAATCCACATTCGACAACGTAAATTAAAACCATGAAAGTCGGTATCAAATCCATTAAATGGAAACACAAAAAATCGGAAAAGAAATCATCAAAGTCGGTATTGATTGACAATAACTATTCGGATCGTCAAAGATCGATAAAACTTGGAAATCCAGGCAAAAATAGGCAAATAGGCAAAAATAACATAACCAAACGTCTGGTAGGTTTAACCAGACGTCTGACCCTAGGTTCTGGAAATTTATAATTTTTTTCTCTTTTTTCTTTTTATTTCCTGAAACCTCCCAGACGTCTGGTTGGGTTTAACCAGACGTCTAGTCTTGAGCTCTGGAAATTTATTTCTGTTTTTAGCATTTATTTTTTTCTCAGAAGCCCCTACCAGATGTCTGATTGCCTGAGCTGGGCAGAAATTGCCTAGGCCAATAATGGCCAAATCAATTCGGAGGCGATCGGATGAGCAATGGAAGCTAGGGATTTATGCCAAACGACAACCCAGCCCTATAGGCTCTTCGATACACCCCAAATATAATGTCCAAACATTCAAGATAGAATCTATAAAGAATATGACTTCAAAATACCAAAATTGGAAAATTCAATACACCAATTCAAATCAAAAGCAATTGAACATGAAATAGATGTTAGGAATTCATACCTAACAATAATGAAAGCTATAGACATAGATGTGAGTTCAAGAACTCACTTTTAAACTCAAAAACAACAATTGAGAAGCTCTAAAACAAGGAAAATCAACTCCACTTCAATCACCACTCTAGAAGCTCCAATCTATGATCATATGCAAATATTTACTATGTTAGGTTATAGGAAATTATGGAAATTGGAGAGGGATTGAGATGGAGAAGATGAAGAGGATGCTTACCTAAGCTTCTCTTTGATTTTAGAACTAGAACTTGAATTCCTAAGAGAAACTAGGGCTTAGGAATTTTAGTTTCCTCGTCCCACCATTTTTCCTAAGGCTTGAGTGTTAGGAATTATTATGCATAGAATGAACGAAGAGGAGAGGAGTTAGGGTATTTGGTAGAGGAGTTTGGGTTATCTTGTTGGGTTGGTGGGCTAAAACACAACCCAAAGCCCAAATGAGAATATCGAAATCCTAATCAACTCCAAACATATCGATGTTTATACTTAAACAAGTTTTAAATGTCATTTTGAACTCAATGAAAGTGGTCTCGAGTCCGGATTCGATTGTTTGCAAAAAGTCACATTTCAGACTTTAATTCAACCAACGATGCTATATTTAAATAAAACATTTAAATATATAATCGTAAAATATGCGGGTTGTTACAAAACCATTTTTAATCTATCTCAACTTCAAATCCAGGTTTGAACTTCAATCAAACCATTTCCAATTCAATAGGTTTCACAGTTTAAATATTCAAAGGAATTTACAATAACTCAATTTGATAAATTTCGTTTATATGTCAAAAATTCAACTTTAATTCTATTTAAATTTGAAATATTCATTTAATTAACTTCAATAAAATCTCAAGTTACCAATTTAATCAATATGCAGTATTCAATTTCAATTATATTTAATTTGACCTTATTCACTTAATCACCTTTTATATTTAAATAAAATCTCAAATTACAATTTAAATCGAAACTAAATATTCAATTACTATTTTTTTAAATTCAAAATATTCATTTAACTCACCTTTATAATAAAAAAATCAAGTTATCAAATAAATAAAAAATCATATCTTTAAATTCTTAGAATCAATAAGTTTCAAATCAACTCTTATTTAGACTAAAATTACAAACCAAGTTTTATTTAAATTCAATTATTACCCAATTTAAATGCCAAGTCAACTTTAAATTTATCTTCCCAACCTCTATTTATTAAAGTTATTACAAAATCTATTTTAAATATTAATATAATTTTTTTAAATAAATATTTTAAACATAATATATATTATTAGTTAAATTAAATTCTCAATAAATTTTATTATATTAAATTATTATTAAATTAAATCCTATTATTATTAAATCAAATTTTAAATCTTATTTTATATATTTTAAAAATAATAAAGTTATAAGTAAAATTTTATAATTTACATTTTAAAACTTAACTTATAAATTCAATATTTCCAAAACATATAATTTAAAAATATAAAATTTTCACATAATAAAATAAATATTTATATTATAATTTAAAAACAATAATTATCAACCCATATATTTCCTTCAAACTTTGGAAATCATTTTTCAAAAATAGACCAACAGTATCCATATATAATTTTATATCCTATGTCAAGTGATACGGATATTTATCATTTCAATCTGCAATTTAAATTTAATATTTTACAGGTATGTCATTTCAACCCGCAATCCCAAAATTTTAATAAAATCGCTTAGGTTTATCATTTAAACCCATAACCATTTTCTCCTAATCTATAAAATCATTCGGGTATGTATCATTTCAACCCATAGGGAATTTCTAAACTAACAGGGAACTTGCAGAGCGAGAACAAATATGATAATAATATAACGTATCAACAACAAGTATATAAGGTTATTGTGTCATATGTCATAGGTGAATAACTGCAGACAATGACATATTATATTTAACAATTAAATAACTTAACAATTCAAATTTAACAGCATATTTCAATCGTCATTTCATGTGAATTAAATTTACAAATATAAGAATGTTAATCGTGAGTGATTGCCCACCTTTCGAGGCTATAGAAATAACAAGAACAAGATGCGATGAATCCAAACAAAAATTCGAAAGCACAGCACGATGAACACGAATTCGACGAGCAAAGCTGATAGTTTGAAATCGATGAAAACAAATCAAAATTAGCTTGATATAAATGGAAACAATATATATATATATATATATATATATATATTTGGACTATATACATATCCCTTTTTTCTAAGAAGAGAGGACTAGGTTGAGTTCTGGACGGTGGAAGGGCGCGGCACAAGCGGAGACTAGTGGCTGTTTGGTTTTGGAAAGGTGCGGGCTACTCAAACAAATATACATGCATATTGTATATATGCAAACAAACATATATGCAGGCCATTCAAATAAATGTATATGCAGACCACTATATATATGCAAACAAAATATATATGTAGGCTAATATATGTAGACACTATATAATATACAACTAAATATATATATTCATGCTAATATATGCATACACTATATAAAATATGTGCAACAAAAAAATATATATTCATATGCGGCTACACAACAACATATATGCAAACTATATATATATATATATGCAACAAATATATATATGCAGCTAACAAAATCATATGCAGACTATATCAGACTATATATATATATGCAAACAAATATATATATATATATATATATATATATATGCGGCTACTCAAAATCATATATGCAGACTATATTATATATGCAAACGAATATATATATGCGGTCGATGATGGACAAAAGGCTCTGCTTGAGGGAGGCGAGCAGTTTCTTCCATGCATTAATATATTTAAAAAATGAACAGAACAAAATAGAGAAGGGTGGCATAAGTTTGCATGGTGGATGCGGGTATGATGAGGCTCGGCAAAATGAAGACTGTCGGCTGGTGCAATGCATATAGGGTGGAGGAGAGATGGCGTGCTACTGCGTGGAGATGGAGGCAAGGTGACGGTTTTGGGTTTGAGCGGATGCGATTGTGGGAGATGGCTATAGGAGCTGTGCACGTGGGCGAGATGGATCTGTGTTCGGGTTGTGGGGTAGGGGCTTGGCAGTGGATTAGTCATATGGTGGAGATGGTGTTCGAAATGGACAAGGCGGAGGTAGGTGTTTGCAGGTGGATCTGCTAGCGTGGACGAGGCCTAGGCGGAGAGGGAGCATGGTGAGCTGTTGCCTAAGGCGCGGGTTGTGGTGGAGGCTTCGGTGGAGTGGGTTCAAAGGTTGGGCGAGGTGATGTACGACACAGAGGAGTGTTCGGTGGTCATGCCAGTGGTGGATAAAAAGATTTGTTGAGAGAGAGGGGAAGGGTGACAGCACGGAAAAAAGACGAGTAGGCTCCAAAAACAATAGAATGCAAACTGATGATATAACTTATATTATTTTCTTTTCGAAGAGAAATGAAAGAGAAAGGGGGAAGAAGGAACCAATCAGATAAATATTGAAACAAGAATATGGAAAGTCTAAATATTGATTTCTGGAAATAATAAAGGTAGTGGTCATATGCTTTCCAACCGGGGACAAATGAAAGGACACATGGAAACCAAAAGGCTAGAATACAGAACCAATATGGCTAACCATTTCGCCTATTTCGCCGCGTTCCAGACATTGAAATGCAAGAATGAATACACTGTGGAGATTAGCACGACAAGACGAACATAATGGTACACAGATATGAGTGATATGATCATCCTATCAAAAGTCGATATTTCGCTGCCAAAAATGCTGCTAAAACGTCAGAAATAAGATAAACGGAGCAATAGCAGTCCAAATTTGGCGTAACGAAATACGACGTCTCACTTAGAAATGATTTACATTTTTATTATATAAAAATATTCAGATTTCGAAAACATTTTATTTTCATCCAATTTCAACTGATTTAATATTGAAATTGAAAATTACAAAACAGAGCTAACTTTCATATTTCCAAATGAAAATCTGCAAGTTGCTATGTTAAAGTAGACGCATTCCAAATATCAAATTTTCATTATTGAATTTAATTGTTTTATTTTCAAGAAAAATCCAGTTAATTACGTTATAAAAATCGTTAAAATTCCTGGGTCGTTACATAAACAATGTATATGGTCAATGCGTACGTTTATAAGTGTTGTGATTTATACCATAATGGACACATTCGTCATTTATATATGTCTTTATTGTCTATAGTATTATTTCTAAAACTACAACAATAACAATAATATATACGTATTTATACTTATATATAATATGTTATAAAATATTTTTAACCAATCAACAATAATTTACTTGTATTTATAATATGACAATTACTAAGTTTAAATGGGCATTTAAGAAAACAAAAAGGCTGAAGGACTTTCCTCCTTTTTTTGCTCATTCATTCAATGTCATTTCAAATCAACGTTTGAACACTTAAACCCTTATACATATTAAAATTAATAATTACTAGTTTTATGTATCTTGAAATTTAAAACTAACATTTTTAAATCTAACATAGACTTAAGAAGAATTAAAATTTTGATATATGTTTCTAAACAAAATCTATTTTAAAGTTGAATTAAAATACTAGTTTAAAGAAATTATTTAAACTTATACAACTTGTTAAATTTTAACTTTCAACATACAATCTTTCTGAATCATTGTTCTAAATGAATGTCACCAAAACAAATTCAATTGATATTACAATGAATTTACATAGATTTGTTTTATGATATGAATTAGAACATTTGTTTAAAGAAAATGTTTGAATTTTTATAACTTGTTAATAATTTAAACCTTAAACCATTAACTTTTATAACCATTATTTTAAACAAATATCTTTAAAATTCAATTGGTACTAAAAATTGTTTTCATGTTTCAAACTTTTAAACAAATTCAATTAGTATTATGAAATTGTTTTCATGTTTCCTTTTTTTCTTTTTAATTTAAACCGTTTGAATGTACAAATTGAATCAGACAAAATATGCATATATAAATTTGTTATAAAATATATAAAATCTAATCTACACAATCAAATGATTTATATATAAAAGATAATAAAATTAAAAGATTACCTAAAGAGCTAACCAATTATTTTTACCTTGAATGAATATTTCTCCTTGGATCTCCAAGATTTACACCTAATCCTTACAAGAAATGGATGAACCGCTTATATTTTATTTTATTTGATGGTTTTCATTTTATTTAGGAGTTGTTTTGTTTTGGAAATGGAGTACTAAAATTTTAGACGTGGCATGAAGAGAAGAGAGAAAAAAATGAATGAAGAAAATGAATTAATGGATTTGTTTTTAATTAAAAGAACAAAACCTTTCCTTCTTTCAATTGAAACTTCCCTAATTAATTCTCTTAATGTTCTCTTATTCTCCACCCCTCTATTTTTCAGTGTATGGACGACCATAGTTGGCCATATATGGTGTAAATATTTCCAAAAAGCCCTTTATATAGTTATCATCCATTTAAACTCGTTTAAAGTTACATTGGTATCGTAAATCGATGCATGTGAATATAACTTTTATAAATGCATTCAAATAATTACAAACAACTCCAAAACATCAAATAAAAAAAGTAATATTTTTTAGATATTAATTAATTTAATTAATTTACAACGTTTTATAATTAATTAAATCATATGGTTTTTTTGGGGAATTCATCATTACAGTTGTATGATTCAAATGTGTAAATTTAGTCAGCGGTCGATTAATATCAAATAATTTGAACATTAATGTTCACGCGTCTCATTCGCTAGTGATGTAATGGTTTTTCTGAATTTATCGCTTACACATCTTTTAGGTAAAACCCAATTTTACCATTTTAAGTGGAACTTGGCAGTAACGATTATTACACCAATTCTTTTTGTCAAAACAATACTACTTTTAGGATTTATGAAATTTAGTTTTGGTCAAAATTTCAATATCATCCACATTCAGCTTGTTTTGATCAAAAAACAAAGTCCTTGGTTCAATAACAACAATTATTCTTAGTCGCAATGCTCTGGCCAGAGACTTTGACTTTAAGTTGACTACAGCTGACCGTGATATTAACGTCTTATAACCAAGGTGATAAATTCTCTATAGTGTTTCACTTCCAGTGCTTCAACTCAGATCGAACTATAGTGCATGATGGACTGTCATGTCATGATTTAACCATAATCAAAATGGAGTATCTATATTGACCTTCCATGGTATTCTCAAGCCGAGGGAACTGTGTAACATCCTCACTTTGAGATTCTCTATTTGACCTTAGTTGTATTAACCAATAGAAAACTCTTGAGTGGGTCATTCCACAGTTATCAGTAACTATCAGTACATAAACTCATGGTGCCTCCAATAATCATGAGTAATGCACTACCCAATATTTGAAGAGCGTTACGTACCCTAGTTTCAACGGATAGATTGGTATCCTTTCTTGAAACATTTTCACTTGGAATTTTTAAAATAATATGTTATTGTAATATGATAAACATGATAAAATAATAGGTATTCACGTGCCACAAATTCAAGTGCCGGAAAGGCAGATTAAACAAGGGTAAAAAGAAAATAACACAGAACATAGTAGAAAACAGAATCTCACATGAATGAAATAATAATTATTAACCATAAAATCTTTTATAGCAGAAAATTTTGAATACAATATCAGAGTCTAACCTAGATTTAGCCTAGACAGTTATAAATCCTTTGTCCTTACAAATGTTGAAAAACAACAAAACAAATGTAGTGGAAAAATAGAATACGTTCATACGTTGATGAAGATCTCCATCTCTCCTCTGGAAACTCCAAGCGTTTTTAGCTAAACCTGAAACTACTCGAATCTGACCCGAGTACTAAAAGTACCCAGAACAGGCTTGATAAACCAGCGCGAGAAAACTCGAATCACAAATGTATATGATAGTGTCATAAATCAGGTTGATGCCAATCAAAACCTTTGAAAAGAAGAGTATCTCGTAAGACCAGGCCGCACATAAATAGAGATGGGTTTTTACCTTATGATAACCAAAATACATTATACCAAAACAAATTTAATGTATCATTAATGACATTGGTTTGAAAACACTTTTCAAATAAATATATAAAGAAGGTACCATTACCCGGACAATGTCAAACGATGTATATAATACCAAAGGGGTAGCTAAAATGTTTGCAAAGAATTACGGCCAATTTAGGATACAACCAAAACCGTAAAGCTCATATTGAAATTGGATTTCCAACATGATAGGTAACCAGTGACCATTTCCTCCAATGTGAAATGCACACATAACATCCTAGTCTCCCATGACTATTCACTTTTCTCAATAAAGCCTCCGTACTACATTGTTTCACTACTATGGAACATCATATTTCAATGGCTTTGCTCTTTCTCAGTCAACCCTCCAATACCTTCCCATTTAAACCATTGAGGATCCAGGCACTACTGGACACCTCCATCATCCATAAAACCGATTGCCTAAAATATATGTCCTATAGACCACATAGTATCCTGTATCATTCCTGGGATGTGAGGCTCGTAAAGCTATGCTCTTCTTTCCACAAAGCCACGCTTTGCGTTTCATAAAGCCACACTTTACTTTTTACAAAGCAAATTCCACTTAGAAGGCCACATTGTCATTTCTAACAACTCACTATTGATTTCCACAAAAGTAAAATGTTTAAGCTTGTATGTCTCAAGAAGGGTGTTAAGTGTAGAAGGGGTTACCTCCTACACCATCAAATAGATGTACGTTTGTAGAGATCAATGTACGTGGTTTTAGAAATGTAATGTCAAACACTCATCCATACAAGTTGTCCAGGTGAAGGACAAACCAAAGGCACTCCTACTACTTCCTGTCTAGGAATCACCCCTAGGATTAGTAGCGAGTAGTCCCTGCAAATCGAAGATTTTTAGAACGAAGGCACTACTGCCACCATATATATGATATGGGGATTAACCCAGAGGTTAATGGAAAGCGACCCCATCTTCAAATAATTGTCTTCAACATGTATTCACTTTCGAACATGTATATTGGTTCTAAGTGATTTTCAGATAGGAATTACCCAAATCCGACCTCGGTTTCTCCGAACCAATCATCAATAAAAAGATGTCAAGTATATAGGTGATTATTAAACAACATCCAATCAAGTTATCTTTTTATCAAATCAAATACCATTCAGAGATATATTCTTTTAAACCATTCCTTTATCTTGTAAGAGTATATGGAATCATTAAGCCTCATTTATCAAATTCTCTGGTTGATTAAACTTCTTTAATCTTGGAATAATTCCAAATCATTTCACCTTTTACTTAGGAAAACTTTTCCTAATCATTTATTTTAATCTTAACAAAGATATCTTATTTTCATATCAAAACTTTTAAATGGGTCAAAAACGATGTTATTTAAGACATCATTTACTATAAAACCAAATTAATTAGTATTGAGTAGAAAAGGATCCATAGAGATTAGACTAATTACACTCAATACCAATTTCCATACTCAATGTAGGATCGTTTTCACCCTAGAGAAGAGGGAGGGGGATGGATAGGGTGTACTAATAAAAATTAATGCGGAAATAAAAATAATCACATAAAATAATGCAGTAGAGATCACACACAGATTTACGCAGCTTCGGCAAAAACCTACGTACGTGCTGCCCCCAAGGTTTCTACTAGAAATTAAGTAATCAGATGCTTACAAACACACGTAAACTTGCGATACCCGCTACTTGATTAATCTAACTCTAAGCTCAAAACCCTACCACAACTCAGCTACTGAGTTGCGAATTTTCAAACTACGCCCCGTAGTTTGTACCTAGTTACACAACTATAAATTTACACAATTTTAAAAGAAAATTACAAAATAAAACTAAAACTAACAAAACAAAACCCTATATTTTATAAGTCAAGCCCAATATAATTAAATGAATCTGGCCCAACAAAAATACAGTGCGGTAACAAAATGAAGTTCGTTCCCTTTTCTCTTTTATTTTACGGCCGCTTGTTTCATTACAATCTAGAAATAGGGTTTTGGTGAATTGAAGTCGCCACTTTAAAATTGATCGATTGGAGTGAATATACTGCTTAGATTTGCTTCATCAATCGACTCATGGCTTTGATGTCATACGATTGCTTCAAATGTCGAGCTCGAATGTTGGTTTGAATTGGTACGTGATTTTCCCTTTTTGATTTTGATTTTGCTCGACTTGTTGATTCTACCGATGATGATAATGGGAATTTATAGGGAACAAAACCCTATTTTATCGTTCGTATATTTTGGTTTGAATTCGTCCATTTCTTTGCTCGACCATATGATTTTCTATTTAATGACTGAGATGATTTTTGATTCGTTCATTTGATCCTCGGTTGAATATGTTTTTGATATATTTGTAATTGTTTAAGCACATTTGAATTGTTCCGTAGTTTACTCCTACGACCTGTTTAAAGTTCGCTTAAGGCTTGTTACCTGAATTTAAGATAGTGTTGACCTCCTGAAATTGACTGATTCATTGGTTGACTTCATCATCCTCTAATTGACTTCACTGCAACAAATAATCTTCGATTTTTTTGAACACATTAACAATGTTTTTGTTTGCCCATTTCTTTTTGAACATCTCCTGACTTTTTTTCAAACTGCTACTAATAATTACTGTATTATGAACCATGTAAACTTCTTCACTATCATTTCATTGCTGTATTCACTGTTTGCTTGAGTTTTAATGTGTTTTCTCCATGTATATACATGTATGTATGTATATGTGTGTGTGATTTGCTATGCTCTGTTCACTGCTGTGTTAAAACAGAACTTGATTATTGCTTGGTTGATTGTACTTGTATCCTCTGGTCTTGTTCTAGTTGGAGTCTGGTTTGTTGTTGTTTTGCTTTAGGTTAACTCATTTTGGATCTTCATGAGTCTGCACTGTTGTGTTCTAGTCTGGGTTCTGACATTTCATTGCTCAGTTTGTGACGACCCGACTTCCTATGCCCAGGAAATCGTATCGTTTTGAAGAAAAGAAAGAGGTGAGAAAGTAGAAAAGAAAAAGAAGAAGAAACAACATCAGAATCTCAACAGCGGAACAAATAAAATATAATATATCACATAAATATTACATAGAATCATATACATCAGAGTACACAGATAATACATCACATACTAGACAGTTATAAACACCTGTCTAGTTAATACAACTCGATACAACACAAACAACACAGAGATACAACACAGTGGAAATACACATGAACACTAACACAGCGGAACCAATATATATCTACACGCTGAAGCCTCCTGCTCCATTGCTCCTCCAGTATTCGTCAAAGCTAACCTAAATTCCTTGACTACCCGTAAAAATTTGGGTACCCGAGAGTTTATGAAAAACAGAAATAAACTTCGGGTCATACATGGGTCTGGTATGAGTAACAGGGTAAAGTTGTTTAACTTTGAAAATCATTTGAAACAAAAGGTATCACGTAAGACTTCCCACACATAAACATGGAAAAGTTTTTACCTTACGCTAACCAAAACATTTGATAGGAAATCCAATGATATTATAATAGTGTCTAGGGTTTTCAAGTAAATAGAAAATAGCTGAAATTGTTACATGATTAAATTCCAGCATACTAGGTTTACAATCAAAACCGTAAGATCTCGTAGGGAAAATGGGTTTCCATCAATGGCTGGGCTACTGGGGTACCGCCCGTCACAGTACGTGGCCTAGATCACCGTACCGAGGAGTATGCCCGCTCCCCTGCAACACAAAGCCGGACCCGTTCCTTACTGAACAGTTCCAAACGAGACAACCCCGGCAGTAGGACGTCAACAACTGCCCACACACCGAAATAAAAAGGGACATCTAGACAGGGGAAAATCTCGCTCTCAAGTGGGTGCTACCCACGAAGCCTTGCTGCACCTCCCCTGTTTTAGCCATTCCCGGTTGATGAGGCTTGAGGTCACGATTACCTTTATCAGAACTCATCACTTAGAATGCTCATCGTCCACCTGACGATGTGCTGAAAGCATTCAATCCATACAAGTTCGTTCCGGGTTCGAACGAAACCGAAGGCATTATCTCGTTACACTCGTATTGGAATCACCCTCAGAGTTAACGACAATAACCCTTGCATTCTGAAACACCATCTCGAATCTATAAGTACTATCTCCATCAAACTCATTACGGAATCACCCACAGAGTTATACTGACGAATAGTTCTTATACCTCGAGTCTTCACTTGCTCCACTTGAATTTCACGCCATAACGTTAATTTGGATCGATGTGGTATTCGGGTCTCCAGACTTGGAATCCCGGTATATGGAAACCCGATCCCGGTCTCATCGAAATCCAAAACGAGTCTTTTAAGGCCAAGTTGTTTTAAAGTTAAAACAATTCAATTCAATTATCTATATCAACACAGATAGATAAATCACAATATAACAATGGATATCACAACATCATCACTATAATCAGATAATCAATGTCATCTCAAACAAACATCCAAATCACAACAGATATCACTCGTCTCATATCTGAGATCAAAATCAATCAATGGGATATCAATATCATTCATAAGCAATGATTTATTATTCACAACTATAATTAATTTAAAATGAATTAAATTAATTACTTCTGTCCCTAATTAATTTAAAGTGAATTAAATTAATTACTTATCTATAAATCCTGCTTATACAACCATTTTCTAATTACAATAAGTAATTAGTCTTAATTTAATTCCACAGATTAATTAATGTAAATCATTTATAGTAATTAATATTTAATTACTTCATTTATTAATTAAATATAATTAACTTCATTTATTCTTAATTAATTACATAAATTAATCACCTCATTATTAATTATTACTTATTTTGACAATTCATAATTATATCATTAACTATATAAATTAATGACCTCTAATTTATTGTAAATTAAACTACTTTATTACTTTAAGTAGTTTAATCTTTAAATTGAACAATTATTAACCATCCTGGATTAATAACATCAGTAATTAACACTCCTAAATAAATTAATTATCCCATAATTAATTATCTTCATTTATTAATCCCTTGATTAATTTCAAAAGTAATTTCCCATATTACTTTATCTACTCATTAACTTGTATTAATCACATCCGGTGATTATCCTCTAATTACTTCTCTAAGTAACTCTGCTCCATTAATTACACCGAGTAATTCCACTCATCGGATTAATAAATGATTTATAAATTTGATTAAGTTAAATAGATTCATTCATTTGATCATATCATCCAATTTAGTTCCAATAGATAATAACCCTTCAATTACTTTTGTTAAATATTCATTTAACAGTTTCAATAAATTATCCAAATTAATTCATCTAATTATTATCAATATTTATCACATTTATAAATCAATTTAAAATCCTTAGTTAATTGATTTATTAACTAAACAATTACTTGATTTCTCCCTTTAAAATTTCTTTTTAATTACAACTTAATATAAATAAGTCATTCTCTAATTAATTTATTAATTACTTCACTATTTAATTTATTTCTATAGTAGTTAATTCCTTAATAAATGAATTAATTAACATTTCCACATTTTAAATTCCAAATTCCTTTCTAAATTTAAGATTTAAAGTGATTAATGATTTAAACATTAATCTAGTGTAAATTCACTTTAAATTTTCTTTAAATAAATGTACCCAACATCTATCACTTACAAATGAAGTTTATATAAAGAAAACCTTTAAAATTTAATTATTATGGAAAACAATTCTTTTAAAAATATATTTTTTTTACCTGCAAATACATTTCTTTCTTTCAAAACTTTTATTTAAAAGAATTTCTCAAATCCGTCAACATTTGTTTTAAAACAAATTTACTCTTTATTTAAACTATATATTGTTTTAAACATTTAGAAATAAAATTAATTTAAAGTTTCAGTTTTGGATTCTAACATTTCTTGAATCCATCCACCATTTGATTTTTTAACTACTATTAAAACTTGTTAAATTTTTGAACTAAGTTTAAACCTGGAAATCACTTTTATTTAAAACTGGAAACATCCCTCTGTCTCGTGAGGAAGCCCAGCCTGCTTCGAGTTTTCGCCCCCTTGCTTCGAGACTTTTCCCATTTTCCCCGAGTCTTCCCCGTGAATCATTTCCACGTAGCATTTAACATATTCGACCTGTAGCATGCTAAAACTTCTTCGAGTAAAACTCTCGAAATACTCGAGTCCCTCACGAGTCACTCACGCAAATATCTCGAGCACTCAAAAGAAATCAACAGCCATCACCAATTTTCCGCGTGCACGTGCACAGTGCCGTCACCACCTCCGGCCCCTTGCAAAACATCGAGACGAGTCGGCGATGCTCCCCTCATCAATTCTCTGACCAGCGAACTCCTCCATCTCCTCGAAATAAAATTTGGGTTGAAACCCAACCTGGAACCCACGAGCGAATTCACCTCAAGCCTGTCAACGGCTCGTTCTCGCCGTCTCTACCACCAGAGAGTTCGAAACTTCGGCCACACCTTCGCCTTTCTTCCTATCTCCGATTCCCAAGCACCGGTCGAGCTCGATGCACTGTGGCATTCAAACGAGGCTCATATATGTTCACGACAAAATCTAGGTTTATAAAATAAATCTCGTCGCCGTTTACCCCACGATGAACTACAACGCCTTCGCCCATTTTTTCTGGCCTCTCCGTTCACTACTCCATCATCACAAAGAACGCCAGGCATTCCAGTGTACTAGATCACCCAAAAATCGACGATAACCCATTTTCGTTCTACCTCAAACTGCACCTTACCTACTATCTTAAAAATGGTGATGTTTGTTTTAAAAATCATGTTATAGGGTAATGATTCAAGCTGCGATCCTGAAACAACGTTTTAAAATGTTCGAATTTACTCACTATTTTAGTTTGTCTGTTGTTTATAAAATTCCAGTGATATTTAAATTGTATTTCAGCTTAAATAAACTTTTAAAAACTACACTATGATAAAACAAACAAGTTTTGTTTAAACATTACACCCTATCACAATCTAAATCGAGAGATATGGGTTTTTAAATCAAAACTGGAAATTTGAAAACAGACTAAGGAGCTACAGATATAATCATGTACACACATACATTCACTCAGGTAATCACATAAACATAACTATGCCAGATGTAAACATGTAACCATCTTATACTTAAGTAGTTTTTAACAAAATTGTTACTCACCAAAAGCTTGCAAAAGAACTGAGCTTTTCCCCTGAGACAGTTTGAAAAATTTGAACTGGGGATGCTTTGCTTGATCTTTCCATCATCTGACTTTAGTTGTTTTGGAAGTTTTTATTTAAGTTTGCAAAAGAATGTTTACCATACTGTTTTCTCTCTGGTTTGAAAATGTTAAACAAAATGAAATATGAAATAAAATAGGATAGTTTGTAAAGGGTAGGTGATATCTGGTCAAGAAGGCTTCATATATAAGCATTCTACATTTTGCCAGAGATATTTTTTTTTTATATACGAGTTGGAGGCTGAAATGATACATGAACCAGTTCGAATGACTTTGGTATGCTATTGAGAATGGATGCATTAAATGCCATAAGTACTTGTGTCTCCATTTTGATTATTTTATACTTCAATGTCATAGATATTTCCTTGCTTGTATCTCTTTTACCTGAGTCTTCATTAACAAGTCACAACATTTTGCATTTTCTTATATTTCATTTTGTTTTGTATGTTGTCAGGTCTGCATGCTAGAAAGATCCCATTCGAACATTGTTTTATTGCTTCAGCTCTTTCATTTGTTTAAATTTACTTTTACTTGCCTGCAAACTTGTATTTTGTATGTTGCTTAGCTTGTTTATCTAATGTGTTAGTTTTATTTTACAAAACTATGAAATCTATTTATACGTATTTGTCCTTGTATTATTGCATTGTTGTTTTATAAAAAAGGTTGTCGCTTTAATATTTAAACAAATTTAACACTCAATTTATTTGTTATTTACTTTATTTCATACTCGCGTTAATACCGTATATTAGATTTACGTTTAAGTTAAATATTTATAAAGTTTATTTTAAAGTTTAAACATTAACAAAGATTTCACTTTAAACTTCAAAATATAATTCTTCCAATTTAAATATATATATAATAATTTCTATTTTAAAATCTATTCATAAAATATTTATCAAATTAAAATGAATTTACAAAGAGATCATCTCTATAAAAATAAATAAAACTCGTTACCAAAAATAAAATGATTTTATAAAAGAAATTACCACTATATAAATAAATTACTTATTATATCAATTTATATTTAAAAAGACCAAACAACCCTTGCTAAAATTAAATTTAAGTAAAAATCAATTTTAAACAATTTAACTTATCCTGTATATATATCAAAATCAACTAACTATTTATTTAATAACTTTTAAAAAGATATATATATTAAATCAAACCAAAATTACCAAAATATTAAAATAAGAAAATATATCTTCTTTTATTAAAATTCAAATCAGATCTTATCTATTTACAATATATACAGATTTATATATATATTATAAACAGAAAACAATTTATTAGCCTTTAAAATATAAATTATCAGTTAAACATCTATTCAAAAGAAGATTATTAAATCAAACTCGAATTTTATTAACAGTTATTATCATATCAATTTAATTCCTATCGCAGATTATTAAATTGATATTGTCAAAATTTCTGGGATGTCACATTCCTCCCCCCTTAAAAGAATTTCGTCCCCGAAATTTAAACAAAGGTAATTTAATAATCTATTAAAGTTTTAATTTTAAAATACAAACATATATCAATCATATGTTAACAATCATAGCATCCAATCAAACAAATCTATCTATCCCTATAAAATTCTGGTTAGAATTCTCTCGAGTTTCCCCGATTATAAATACCAGGTTACTCGCTCTATAGAATCCAAACCATCAGTACTACTAAGCTACAGAGCTCCTACTCATCTAGATCCACTCAACTAGACAAGATATCAGACTGTAGACAAGTCTGACTCAACAACCAAAACTTCCGAACTGCTGGTTCCATAACCAGAGATAGATCTCACATGTATTCCCTCGAAGATACGTGAAATACAACGGATCCCAATCATCCCAACTGACAATTCAAATCTGAAGACTCAACTCTTTATCCTCAGAAGAACAACAGAAAAAATCCAAAATATCTCAGAGTTGGCTTTCCACATCTTACCCAACTTATAGCTCCTTGAATCAGAGAAAACTTCAACAACAACGAAGTCTCCAACTTCGAATTCCAATTTGCTCTATCTTTAATTCACAGAATTCTTCGGACGATCCTAGGTCTTCTACATCTTTACTGATCAGCTCATCCTGGCTGATATCCTTGAGAACAAACTGGACCCCAAATCGATCACACAAAAAGATCTTTTCCAAGATCAATCAAAACTCAAAACTCAAAACACAAACTCTACTCCACAATCAAAAGACAGATCCCACATCTCTCATCTGGAAGTGATAAAACAGATGCACTCCAATCTGGTCTCAGATCCTGAAAAATCTGCTGTAAAAATTCTCTAATCCAAATACTGCAACTTCCATTTGCTTCCACTCTAAAACTGCTGCCACCATGCTTCCACTGCGCTACTCTGATATAGGTAGATGAAAACACAGATGATGCACACGAGCACAAACTTCCACTGATACCAATTGTGACGAACCTAGGCTTTGCAACCATCAGTCAGCAATCACAACTGATATGCTTCCCAACTATTCGGAAAATATGGCTCAATAGATCCAAAATAAAATCAAGAAGTTTTCTCCAAACTGAGCTGCTTCACCAAAATCAAAAATCATCCTACTATTAAGCTAAACTATCGGTATCACTTCTGAAATACAGTCGATACCAACTCAAACTCCAGATGCCGACAAAATTCTGACTTCCAGAAGACACCCAGCAAAAGAAGAATCTCTAAACACAAGAGAATACTCAAGCTATCGCAAGTCGCTTTTGCGATCCATCCCGCTTAATTCCAAAGAAAACTGCTCTCTCGTCATAAAGCAGAACAGCACACACTTCTATAGCCAATCCATCGAAGAAATGGATTCACTCTGCTGCTCCTGAAATTTACCTCAAGAAAACCGTTAAGCCAGAAAGCTTCCCTGACGGCATAAAGAACACTCCAAGCTACACTGCTGACGTTGATGCCCACAGACTCTAATTTTGAATTTCCTCGAGAGACTCGGACCACAAACCAACTGAAATATCCTGCTAAACACAACCACAACATCTAAGCAGACACACTTCGTTAACTCATTCCAAAAATATCTTCGGGAACATCCCTAGTCACTGCGTCTCATCACACAACTACTATATCCTGAAATATCAAGGTACCATCACTAACTTCCGTCCATCCCATAGATCCCAACTCTAGCTCACCCAACTTACACTTCAAAGATAAACTCCAACCCTTAACAGATATCCTTCCAAAATTGATGAAAACCTTCATCACAACAAAACTAATTCAAGAAGGAAATTGGGCCTACAATCCTGACATACACATTTCCAATCTCAACAAATTCAACTATCAGTGATCGTGTTACACAAATCACTACCCTATCTACCTTTATACTTATATTGGATAACCTGAACAGGTAACCCAACCGATAGGTAGAAATAAATATAAATATGTATATATATATATATCAAAAATACAAATACGCTCTCTCAAGAAAGAAATCACTCAGGAGCCTAGGTATTCGCTCAACCTAATGCTCTGATACCAACTGTGACGACCCGACTTCCTATGCCCAGGAAATCGTATCGTTTTGAAGAAAAGAAAGAGGTGAGAAAGTAGAAAAGAAAAGGAAGAAGAAACAACATCAGAATCTCAACAGCGGAACGAATAAAATATAATATATCACATAAATATTACATAGAATCATATACATCAGAGTACACAGATAATACATCACATACTAGACAGTTATAAACACCTGTCTAGTTAATACAACTCGATACAACACAAACAACACAGAGATACAACACAGTGGAAATACACATGAACACTAACACAGCGGAACCAATATATATCTACACGCTGAAGCCTCCTGCTCCATTGCTCCTCCAGTATTCGTCAAAGCTAACCTAAATCCCTTGACTACCTGTAAAAATTTGGGTACCCGAGAGTTTATGAAAAACAGAAATAAACTTCGGGTCAGACATGGGTCTGGTATGAGTAACAGGGTAAAGTTGTTTAACTTTGAAAATCATTTGAAACAAAAGGTATCACGTAAGACTTCCCACACATAAACATGGAAAAGTTTTTACCTTACGCTAACCAAAACATTTGATAGGAAATCCAATGATATTATAATAGTGTCTAGGGTTTTCAAGTAAATAGAAAATAGCTGAAATTGTTACATGATTAAATTCCAGCATACTAGGTTTACAATCAAAACCGTAAGATCTCGTAGGGAAAATGGGTTTCCATCAATGGCTGGGCTACTGGGGTACCGCCCGTCACAGTACGTGGCCTAGATCACCGTACCGAGGAGTACGCTCGCTCCCCTGCAACACAAAGCCGGACCTGTTCCTTACTGAACAGTTCCAAACGAGACAACCCCGGCAGTAGGACGTCAACAACTGCCCACACACCGAAATAAAAAGGGACATCTAGACAGGGGAAAATCTCGCTCTCAAGTGGGTGCTACCCACGAAGCCTTGCTGCACCTCCCCTGTTTTAGCCATTCTCGGTTGATGAGGCTTGAGGTCACGATTACCTTTATCAGAACTCATCACTTAGAATGCTCATCGTCCACCTGACGATGTGCTGAAAGCATTCAATCCATACAAGTTCGTTCCGGGTTCGAACGAAACCGAAGGCATTATCTCGTTACACTCGTATTGGAATCACCCTCAGAGTTAACGACAATAACCCTTGCATTCTGAAACACCATCTCGAATCTATAAGTACTATCTCCGTCAAACTCATTACGGAATCACCCACAGAGTTATACTGACGAATAGTTCTTATACCTCGAGTCTTCACTTGCTCCACTTGAATTTCATGCCCTAACGTTTATTTGGATCGATGTGGTATTCGGGTCTCCAGACCTGGAATCCCGGTATACGGAAACCCGATCCCGGTCTCATCGAAATCCAAAACGTCTCTTTTAAGGCCAAGTTGTTTTAAAGTTAAAACAATTCAATTCAATTATCTATATCAACACAGATAGATAAATCACAATATAACAATGGATATCACAACATCATCACTATAATCAGATAATCAATGTCATCTCAAACAAACATCCAAATCACAACAGATATCACTCGTCTCATATCTGAGATCAAAATCAATCAATGGGATATCAATATCATTCATAAGCAATGATTTATTATTCACAACTATAATTAATTTAAAATGAATTAAATTAATTACTTCTGTCCCTAATTAATTTAAAGTGAATTAAATTAATTACTTATCTATAAATCCTGCTTATACAACCATTTTCTAATTACAATAAGTAATTAGTCTTAATTTAATTCCACAGATTAATTAATGTAAATCATTTATAGTAATTAATATTTAATTACTTCATTTATTAATTAAATATAATTAACTTCATTTATTCTTAATTAATTACATAAATTAATCACCTCATTATTAATTATTACTTATTTTGACAATTCATAATTATATCATTAACTATATAAATTAATGACCTCTAATTTATTGTAAATTAAACTACTTTATTACTTTAAGTAGTTTAATCTTTAAATTGAACAATTATTAACCATCCTGGATTAATAACATCAGTAATTAACACTCCTAAATAAATTAATTATCCCATAATTAATTATCTTCATTTATTAATCCCTTGATTAATTTCAAAAGTAATTTCCCATATTACTTTATCTACTCATTAACTTGTATTAATCACATCCGGTGATTATCCTCTAATTACTTCTCTAAGTAACTCTGCTCCATTAATTACACCGAGTAATTCCACTCATCGGATTAATAAATGATTTATAAATTTGATTAAGTTAAATAGATTCATTCATTTGATCATATCATCCAATTTAGTTCCAATAGATAATAACCCTTCAATTACTTTTGTTAAATATTCATTTAACAGTTTCAATGAATTATCCAAATTAATTCATCTAATTATTATCAATATTTATCACATTTATAAATCAATTTAAAATCCTTAGTTAATTGATTTATTAACTAAACAATTACTTGATTTCTCCCTTTAAAATTTCTTTTTAATTACAACTTAATATAAATAAGTCATTCTCTAGTTAATTTATTAATTACTTCACTATTTAATTTATTTCTATAGTAGTTAATTCCTTAATAAATGACTTAATTAACATTTCCACATTTTAAATTCCAAATTCCTTTCTAAATTTAAGATTTAAAGTGATTAATGATTTAAACATTAATCTAGTGTAAATTCACTTTAAAATTTCTTTAAATAAATGTACCCAACATCTATCACTTACAAATGAAGTTTATATAAAGAAAACCTTTAAAATTTAATTATTATGGAAAAAAATTCTTTTAAAAATATATTTTTTTTACCTGCAAATACATTTCTTTCTTTCAAAACTTTTATTTAAAAGAATTTCTCAAATCCGTCAACATTTGTTTTAAAACAAATTTACTCTTTATTTAAACTATATATTGTTTTAAACATTTAGAAATAAAATTAATTTAAAGTTTCAGTTTTGGATTCTAACATTTCTTGAATCCATCCACCATTTGATTTTTTAACTACTATTAAAACTTGTTAAATTTTTGAACTAAGTTTAAACCTGGAAATCACTTTTATTTAAAACTGGAAACATCCCTCTGTCTCGTGAGGAAGCCCAGCCTGCTTCGAGTTTTCGCCCCCTTGCTTCGAGACTTTTCCCATTTTCCCCGAGTCTTCCCCGTGAATCATTTCCACGTAGCATTTAACATATTCGACCTGTAGCATGCTAAAACTTCTTCGAGTAAAACTCTCGAAATACTCGAGTCCCTCACGAGTCACTCACGCAAATATCTCGAGCACTCAAAAGAAATCGACAACCATCACCAATTTTCCGCATGCACGTGCACAGTGTCGTCACCACCTCCGGCCCCTTGTAAAACATCGAGACGAGTCGGCGATGCTCCCCTCATCAATTCTCTGACCAGCGAACTCCTCCATCTCCTCGAAATAAAATTTGGGTTGAAACCCAACCTGGAACCCACGAGCGAATTCACCTCAAGCCTGTCAACGGCTCGTTCTCGCCGTCTCTACCACCAGAGAGTTCGAAACTTCGGCCACACCTTCGCCTTTCTTCCTATCTCCGATTCCCAAGCACCGATCGAGCTCGATGCACTGTGGCATTCAAACGAGGCTCATATATGTTCACGACAAAATCTAGGTTTATAAAATAAATCTCGTCGCCGTTTACCCCACAATGAACTACAACGCCTTCGCCCATTTTTTCTGGCCTCTCCGTTCACTACTCCATCATCACAAAGAACGCCAGGCATTCCAGTGTACTAGATCACCCAAAAATCGACGATAACCCATTTTCGTTCTACCTCAAACTGCACCTTACCTACTATCTTAAAAATGGTGATGTTTGTTTTAAAAATCATGTTATAGGGTAATGATTCAAGCTGCGATCCTGAAACAACGTTTTAAAATGTTCGAATTTACTCACTATTTTAGTTTGTCTGTTGTTTATAAAATTCCAGTGATATTTAAATTGTATTTCAGCTTAAATAAACTTTTAAAAACTACACTATGATAAAACAAACAAGTTTTGTTTAAACATTACACCCTATCACAATATAAATCGAGAGATATGGGTTTTTAAATCAAAACTGGAAATTTGAAAACAGACTAAGGAGCTACAGATATAATCATGTACACACATACATTCACTCAGGTAATCACATAAACATAACTATGCCAGATGTAAACATGTAACCATCTTATACTTAAGTAGTTTTTAACAAAATTGTTACTCACCAAAAGCTTGCAAAAGAACAGAGCTTTTCCCCTGAGACAGTTTGAAAAATTTGAACTGGGGATGCTTTGCTTGATCTTTCCATCATCTGACTTTAGTTGTTTTGGAAGTTTTTATTTAAGTTTGCAAAAGAATGTTTACCATACTGTTTTCTCTCTGGTTTGAAAATGTTAAACAAAATGAAATATGAAATAAAATAGGATAGTTTGTAAAGGGTAGGTGATATCTGGTCAAGAAGGCTTCATATATAAGCATTCTACATTTTGCCAGAGATATATATTTTTTTATTATATACGAGTTGGAGGCTGAAATGATACATGAACCAGTTCGAATGACTTTGGTATGCTATTGAGAATGGATGCATTAAATGCCATAAGTACTTGTGTCTCCATTTTGATTATTTTATACTTCAATGTCATAGATATTTCCTTGCTTGTATCTCTTTTACCTGAGTCTTCATTAACAAGTCACAACATTTTGCATTTTCTTATATTTCATTTTGTTTTGTATGTTGTCAGGTCTGCATGCTAGAAAGATCCCATTCGAACATTGTTTTATTGCTTCAGCTCTTTCATTTGTTTAAATTTACTTTTACTTGCCTGCAAACTTGTATTTTGTATGTTGCTTAGCTTGTTTATCTAATGTGTTAGTTTTATTTTACAAAACTATGAAATCTATTTATACGTATTTGTCCTTGTATTATTGCATTGTTGTTTTATAAAAAAGGTTGTCGCTTTAATATTTAAACAAATTTAACACTCAATTTATTTGTTATTTACTTTATTTCATACTCGCGTTAATACCGTATATTAGATTTACGTTTAAGTTAAATATTTATAAAGTTTATTTTAAAGTTTAAACATTAACAAAGATTTCACTTTAAACTTCAAAATATAATTCTTCCAATTTAAATATATATATAATAATTTCTATTTTAAAATCTATTCACAAAATATTTATCAAATTAAAATGAATTTACAAAGAGATCATCTCTATAAAAATAAATAAAACTCGTTACCAAAAATAAAATGATTTTATAAAAGAAATTACCACTATATAAATAAATTACTTATTATATCAATTTATATTTAAAAAGACCAAACAACCCTTGCTAAAATTAAATTTAAGTAAAAATCAATTTTAAACTATTTAACTTATCCTGTATATATATCAAAATCAACTAACTATTTATTTAATAACTTTTAAAAAGATATATATATTAAATCAAACCAAAATTACCAAAATATTAAAATAAGAAAATATATCTTCTTTTATTAAAATTCAAATCAGATCTTATCTATTTACAATATATACAGATTTATATATATATTATAAACAGAAAACAATTTATTAGCCTTTAAAATATAAATTATCAGTTAAACATCTATTCAAAAGAAGATTATTAAATCAAACTCGAATTTTATTAACAGTTATTATCATATCAATTTAATTCCTATCGCAGATTATTAAATTGATATTGTCAAAATTTCCGGGATGTCACACAGTTCACTCGAGTGCTTGCTTCCATGTGTGATTCCCTTGCATTGCTTCGAGTTGAATTGCCTATTGCTTCGAGTCGAATAGGCCTGGTCTATGTTGCATCCTTTGTTGTCACAATTGAATGTGTACATATCTGGTGCACTTTGAAGTCTCTGAACTGTAGTCATGTTGCACATATATGTGTGTACTCATGTTGTTCAAGTGTTTTCATGCTGTCATGTTGTTTGTCACTTTGAAATCAGGTCTGGATGAACTGCCCTGGTTTGAGTACTTTTGGTTGAGGCTAGTGCACTTTTGTCCATGGTTAGCTTGTGTACTTTGAAATCTGCTTGTCTTTTGCATTTTGGAGTCTGCATTGTGACTTGATTTGAGTTAACCAGCTTTATCCTTCCTTGTGTACATTTTGTGGTCTTGCCTTTGTTGCTTCTGACCATTGCATTGAACTTGTACATGTCTGGTGCCTTTGTTGTTGTGATTCACACTGGTCTGGTTCTTATTGATTCACCACTGTTTGTGCCTTTTCAATCGAGTCAAGTCTGCATTGTTTCATATGTATGCTCCAATGTTTGCTGGGTTGAAATGTTGCATGCACCACTTTTGTACATATGCACTACCATGTACTTGACCATTTCTGTGTTGTTTTGTTTTTGTATTCGCACTTGAGTTGAATCCAGTCTTGGCTTGGGTTTGAAATTGTGCTCACCTATCCCTGCAATTTTAACAAGCAAGTGCATATCGGTGTACACGACCTTGTGGCATGTACAGTGATACACTGTGCATGTCACAAGTTGTTCGTGTAAGATGAATAAAAAAGAATGATGATGAACAATCCAAATAACTAAGGCAAACAATATTTTCAAAACACACACTTCATTGTGCACTTCAAAAATATTTCTTTTTCAATTTTACTGCGTCAGTGTTTATTTTGCAGATAGTTCAGATGTTGGATACAGGCTGGAACAGATTTGAAGATCAAATATGAGTGATGAGTGAATATGTAGTAAGGTGAATTGTACAGTGATAATTGTGCTGTAATTGAAGTTGTATTGTAATTGAAAATGTGTAAATGTAATGAGAGCTCAAATTTATACTATTTGAATTTGTAATAAAATATTTGTTTGAATAAAATATTTATTTAAATAAGAATTCCGAGTTATTTATTTTATTCAACAAATATTTATTTAATTATGTGGAAAATTAAAATAGTACAATAACAAATACATTTAGATGAATATATATGTTTATTATCATCAAACAAAAATCATAGGCTATTGTATTCTACAATCTCCCTCTTTTGATGTGAACAAACATATATTAAGATTTTGACTTTATCAAATGTATTTGGTCGTGATGAATTCTATTAGCTCCCCCTATTTGAATGCTCCCCCTACAACAAAGCTCCCCCTTCACATATGCATGAAAAAAAATATGCAAATAAAAAACAATAGAAAATGCAATGAACTTAGATAGGAATATGCTTTATGCAAATAAAAAATTTGAAACTTATTTGCCATAATCTTAACTTCTCTCCCTCTTTTGTTATCAGCAAAAGAGTAACAGTGTTAGATAAGAGTGATAAAGTGATAAACATTAATACAACATTAATGCCTAATCGAGTATAAATATTAAATTTCAATAAAAAAATCAAACAAAAATCATATATACTCTGTTAGGCGCATATTCCACTTTAGAGTGATAGGGGTGATGTCGGCATAGAAAATCATATAGTCGTGTCCATTTGTGGTATATTTATGATAGGAATTTGAATACTTACTAATCATGCATAACCGTTAGGACTTCTAAATGAGATTAGTAGTATTCCTTAATTTTTTTTAAAAATGAATTTTAAGCATCTTCTAACCATGCATAACCGTGAGGACTTTTAAATGGGGTTAGAATCAACTCGCCTATTTGATAATCAATTTTGATATGTGTTCCATACATGCATAACCGTGAGGACTTTTAAATGAGCATGAAAGCACATAATCAAAGATTCCAAGTAGTTCACCAATGCATAACCGTAAGGACTTTTAAATGAGAGTGAGTACTTTTGGATGATTATATTGCTTAAAAAAATGAATAATTTCCTGTTTAAATACCACATTTTGACATACTATATTGGATTTTGATGAGTAATAGTCATAGAATATGATAGGAATAGAGATGGTCATGAAATTTTTACCAACCAAAGTTATTACAAATTTTGTTTAAATTTTTAAAGAAATTTACTAAATATACTATCTCAAGTCATAATGTATGATTAATATCAACACTCATCACTTTTTTTCAGTCACTATTTATCTTTTCGATAATCAGTAGGGAGTCAGATTATTTAACATAGGCATTTAAGATCAAATCCAAAAATATAAAATCAAATTTCTAAAATGCCTAAACTGAGATGAAGTCGACAAAAACTATTTTCTGGAAGGGTTTTTGTAAAACTGTTTGCCAATTGAAAATCAATTGAAATGAAATTTATGCAGATATTTTCTTTGAAAATGAGATGACTAACGAATGACCCAACATAAAACACATTCCACTAGTACTTTTTCTATCAACTAGACTACCAACATAATCTGCATCTGAATACCCCTTTAACTCAAAGTTATCACTAGTTAGATACTATAGACCAAACCGTGAGGTGTGCAACATATACCTTATAATCTTTTTTACAGCTTTTTAAATGAGATTCCTTTGGATTTGATTGAAACCATGCACATAAACAAACAGAGAACATAATGTCTGGTCTAGAAGTAGTAAGATAAAGAAGTATACCCATGTGTATCTAGAGTAATCATCAACCAATACAAAACAATATCTCTTACCATCTAAGCTTGCAATATAAATAGATCCATATGAACTAGTTCAAGGACTCTAGAAGTACTTGCATTGGCTGATTGAAATCATATTATGGTGCAGATTTTCAACATATAATACATCGTTGTTGCCCATTGTGACTCTGACACCTTTGTATTTCTCTAGTTTAAGGAACTTTGGTTTGTCGCCCATCATGTGCCTGGAACAGCCAGAATCCAAGTACCACTCTTTCTATTCCTTAGCCTACCAACACACCTACACGAGGAAAGATTTTTGTGACCTATTTGTTTTTATAGGTCCATGATTGTTAGTGACAAACGATTTTGAAAAACAAGTTTGTGTAGAACCAAGACAATCTATGTTTGTTCCTTTTGGCACCCAGATTTGTTTGACTTTAAGGGATTTTACATTCGTGCCTTTAGAAATCCAAATTGGTATGGTTTTCACGTGTTTGGGTCTATACCAGCAATTGTTTTGATTGTGTCCAATTTTTCCACAATCATGCACTTGGAGTTGACATGAATAGTTTCACTTCTAACTCTTCCAGATTGAGTATATCCAAGTCCTTGTATAATAGTATTAGCAATTTGTTTCCCTAATAGCATATTTAGTGATCTTTCTCCTTTGGAAATTTTTCCTAAAGTTGTAGACAATTGTTTGACTTGTGACTTGAGAGATTCATTTTCATTTTAATAACAAAGTGCACTTCTTAATAGAATTTTCTCTCCTAGTATTTTCTCTTTCTTTCAAAATCAGAATTTCATTTTCAAGCGATTTAATTTTAGTTTCTGATTGTTTTATTTCCTCTTCTAATGATGGACACTTATCACACTTAGGGCTCTTATTTCTATAGTTCTGAAACATTTGATCAAGCTGCATATTTAGTTCTATCAAACTATCTCTTTGTGATTCAATTTTAGCATACTTCTCTCTAAGTCTTTCAAAACAGCCATTTACTTCATGAAAATATATAAATAATTGCAAGTTAGTAAGTTTTGATACCTCGCTTGGCTCGTCATCATCGTTGTCACTTATTTCTCCTGAAAAGCACAGATTTGCTCTATCACTCTCATTGCCAGTGCTTTTATCATCTTCATCACTTTTATCCCAAGTAGCTGAAAAACTTCTCCTTTTCGGTTTCTTTCCTTTGCTGAATTGATTTTGAGGACAATTTGGCTTGATATGACCAGGTTTATTGCACTTGTGACAAATGATCTCCTGCTCTTCTGAGTTGTCTAGAACTTTGACGATTCTGCTGTTCAGTTGTTGAGTTAGGGCAGGATTTCCATATTTGCGGTTCCACATTTTGAATCTCTTTATTATCAGTGCCAATTCAGCTACTCCTTCTTCATCATCATCATCTTCACTTTCCATCATTCCTGTGAGAACTATTGATTTCTTTCATGTATCTCCTCCTTCACGTTCTTCCTTGAATTTGATTTCTAGCTCATAAGTGGTGAGGTTTCTGATGAGTTCTTCAACTTTAACTTGTTTCAGATCCTTTGATTCTTGAATGGCAGTAACTTTTGCTTCAAAATTTCATGGAAGAATTCTAAGGATTTTTGGGACTATTTTTGGTTCTAAGTATGGTCTTCCTAGGAATTTTGATTTGTATACAGGATTAGAAAGTCGTCCATACATTTCTTTGACACTTTTATCCTTTGCCATTGTGAAGTTCTCATACTTGCTACTAAGCATGGCAAGGCGAGATTCTTTATGTAACAACCCGCATATTTGACGATTATGTATTTGAATATCTTATTTAAATATTTTAATCGTTAATCGGATCTTAGTCCGAAAAGCTACTTTTTGCATACGGTCAAATTAGGACTCGAGACCACCTCCATTGAGTTCAAAATGACGTTTGCAATCTTTTTAAGTATAAACTTTGATATGTTTGGAGTTAGTGGAATTTTCGCCACTTTTTAGCTTAAGGCTTTGGTTTGGGCTGAACCACTTACTAACTCAGCCCAACCCCCTCCTTCTCTTCATAACTCCATTTCTAATTGCTTAAACATTCAAGCTTCATCAAAAATGGAGGAGGGAATGGGAAATTAAAAGTCCAAGCTCAAGTTCTCTTGCTAATCCATCATTCAACTCCAAATTCAAAGTGAAGACATTGGATTCAAGCTTCTTCCATTGCTTTTAAGCTTCTCCATCATCAATTTCGTAAAAAGGTGAGATTTTTATCTCACATTCTTGTCTATAACTATATTGGATTATTGGAAATGAATTTCTATCACTTTAGCATGTACATTTGCGTTTGGTTTGGATTGGATTGGTGAAAAACCCCAATTTTTAGCGTTTCTGGCAAAAAAACTACAGTTAGCTCGTTCTGCCTCATTAGGTCGCACAGCATGGAAGAGTTACGCTGGCTATAGGTCGTTTCCCCCTAGGTCGCGCGGCGTTGCTTAATTCAACACATAGGTCGTTCGCTCCTTATGTCGTTCGTACCTTAGGTCGTTCATCCATTTAGGTTGCTTGACCCCATTCCCACTAGGTCGCTCGGCCTTACTCGAGCTGTTAGGTCGTTCGCCGTTTGTTAGGTCGCGAGTAACTAGGTCGTTCGTCCTCCAATGGTTAGGTCGCTCGGTTATGTCACCTAGTTAGGTCGCGTCCCCTAGGTCGCTCACCCTCTAAGTCACAACCCACTAGGTCGTTCGACCTGTTTTTCTCCTTAGGTCGCGTACCCTTTGGGTCGCACCACCTAGGCCTTATGCCCACTCCTTTAGGTCGCTCGACCTGTCTTCTCGTTAGGTCGCATGACCTCGGTTCTGTTAGGTCGCATGACCTTAATTCAATTAGGTCGCATGACCTCGATTCCACTAGGTCGCTCGACCCTTTCCTTAGCTCGACCTTATTGGGTCGCATCCCCCTGTTGCTTAGCTCGACCGAGTTAGGTTGTTCACACCCTTTAGCTCGTGGCACCATGTTAGGTCGCGCCATCTTAGGTCGCGCCTTCTTCTTGTGTCAAATTTTGGTTATGTCGTAGGGGAACTTACACTTTGATGCATTTTGAGCTGATTTCCTTGGATTTCATTCACGTCTTCGTATGTGAAGTTTTGTGACTGATTGTTTGTACAATCGTTTTGTGATTCGTCACTTTACAAATATGAAGGTTCCAATACTAGTAGTAAATATCAAAACTCTTTCATCAAAGCGATTTCAACATTATTTTACTACAAAGCTCTTTTCCTAAACCGTTTTTCAATCTATTAGTATATACAAGCCTTTACCTCACTCGGATGAGAAATCTAATTAAACGGCTTAGTAAAACAAGTAGTATGAAACGCTTGCATTTACTTCGTCGGTTAATTCTTGGACTTGTTCGATTGAACCTCTTGTGACAATTTTCTAGTGAAGATCTACAGTTTGTTCGTAAATATTTAAGTTAAGCAAGTGGTTATGGGACATGAAGCTAAACTCATATATTTACTAGCTTGGTGTGATTGACACTTCTTGATGATCATGACGATCATTTTTGTGATTTAGACTAGCAATTGTGCGATGTCTCTTTGTCTACGAGGGAGACTAAACTCCGTTTGTGTGATGTTTCTACATTACATATGTGGGGTAGCGCCCCACGGTCTTCGGGCCATTCTTGTGGAGCTTCGGCTCAAAATTAATGGTTAGCTACCATGAGATAGCGTCTCGTCTTGTGTTACACGTGTTGGTGAGTTTTCATACTCCCGTTTTGTGATAGGCCTCCCCCTTCTTGTGATTTCTGGATTTCTTGTGATGATTTCTTGAATTTTGTGCTTCACCAATTTTCGTGATTTCAATTGATAAGTTTTATCAATTTTTGTTCATTGGTGAATTTGTGTGTCATTGACTTGTTATGAATACAAGTCTAGGGTTATGATACCCCATTTTATCTTTGAGAAGATTCTTGTGATATTGATTAATCTCATGTTGATTTTCAATTACATACTTGTAGTAGTATGCCATTATGGTTATTACATGTTCATGCCATGTCTTTAATTTTTATATCATATCATCTGATATTTATAGCTAGACTGATCCGTTTATTGTTTTCTTATAAATAATACTCGGGTCAGACCGAGATGTTACATGTGCTTCTGCTTGACTTCTCTTCTGGGATTACTCTGACTTTTGGCTAACTACTTAGATTAGTAGTTTTTGTTGTATACATTTGAGATATAGACTCCATGATGTATACTTATTCTTTTGTGAAGCTTGTAGCTATCCTTTTGTATTATCGTGGGTCTTTCTGACCACTACTCTGATGTACACTTTCATGTGTTATATATTCATATCTTTTTCCGCCATTGTGATATGAATGTCTGTGACTGATTTGTGTTATGTTTATTTCTATGTTTGTTTCCGAAGATTATATATAGCCACTGTGTGATAGCTTTGCGTTTGTATCGGTATGTCGGATTTCCTCCTTAAAAGAAATGCATGCTATACTATCTGACATATCGGGGCTCGCACAAAGAAATTACACGGAGGGTCGCTCCTCAACAGCCTTATTCTCCGTGCTAGTTGACAGCACTACATCGTAGTGTTCTTGGCTAGCGTGGGTATAGAGGTGGGGCGTCATAGCTTGGTATCGGAGCCAAATTCGGAACAATGTAGAATAACTTAACAAGGATCATCGTCCTAAGTCCAACTTAGGAGTCGTGCCTTAGGATTTAATTCGAGGCTTCGTACCTATTCATCCTATTTCCTTTTATGTATCCTTGTTTTATCTATCAAGATTTGCTTGATAATTATTTGGAGAGTAACTTTTCTTCTTCTCTCTTTCTTAAATAAGAGAATGTCTAGACCAGGCCGTCCCAGAGCCGGACCATCTACTGTTACTCCCCAGGATAGAGTTTTTATGACTGCTCAGCAGCTACTTGATTTAGTAAAGAATGCTCAAGCAGCTGGTCCTAATCAGGAACCTACTCATCCTAAGTCTGGATTTGCACGCTTGTGCAACGATTATACCAACTTGGGTGGGAAACCATTCAAAGGTTCCAAAACTATTATTGAGGTCCAGGCTTAGTTAAGAACATGCGATCGAATCTTTTCTCGCATGAATCTTATCGATCTTCACCGTGTTCAGTCGGCCTCCAGTATGCTCCAAGGGAGAGCATTGGACTGGTACGAACTTCTTATTTCTGAAATCAATGAAGCGGATCTCACCTGGGAGCAATTCCGGGAATGCTTCGAATTAAAATTCGTGCCAGAAGCAGAGAAAGTGACACTGGCTCAACGTTTCATAGACCTTGTTCAAGGTGAATCCTCTGTGACAGATTATGTCGCATCCTTCGAGTCACTGTCTAAATATGGGGTTGAATACATCAACACCCCATTGAAGAAGAACCAAAGATTCGTCCATGGCTTAAACAAGAATCTCAAGAAGCCATTACTTCTAAAATTGGAAGTTTCTTTCGATCAACTCATTGATATCACTCTTCGTCTTGAAGAGGCGGATAGGGAAAGTGATGTTGAAGTGGTAGGTGCCAAACCAAAATTCAACAACAAGAAGAGGCCAATCAAATTCAAAGGTCCTTATCCCAACAAAAAGGGGAAACCTGCACCTCCGGCAGCAAAGACTTCTACTCCAAGTAGTGGGCAATGCTTTAACTGTGGTTCTAAGGACCATTTTGCGAACAAGTGTTCAAAGCCCCGTTCTTGTCGCTATTGCAAAAGCCCGGATCATTATATACATTTATGCCTCAGACTTCAAGGCAAGAAGGAGGGAAAGCTTAATGTGGCTCAAGCCCCTGGCAACACATCTCGCGGTCAAGGTATGTCTCATTCTGTCCTTGATGGCATTATTATATTTCATGATCAACCTATTAAAGTTCTCTTTGATACGGGTGCATCCCATTCTTTTATAACAAAGGAACTTGTCGATACTTTTTCCTTAAGTGTTGTTGCTTTAATGACTTCTTTAAGAATTGTGAATCCGGTTGGTGGATCCGCAACTCTTAGTTTGCTTTATAAAGATGTGGAGATTATTTTGTGTGATTTTCCTTTCCTAGCCGATTTGCATGTCATGCGTTATTTAGGCTTTGGAATGATTTTGGGTATGGATTGGCTTAACCGTTATGAAGCTCATATCCTATGTCCTGAGCGGACTATTTATCTCCGACATCCACAATCTGTAAAGCAAATTTCTATTATTCTTAAAGATTCGGATTCCACTTTAGCTGCATCTTTATATTCTTTAAATCCTCGTGATGATGATAATGATGATGAGGAAGATGTCATTTCTCGTATTCACGTCGTTTGTGAATTTTCCGACATATTTGAGCCCGTTTTAGGACTACCACCTAAGCAAGCAATTGAGTTCAAAATTAATCTTATACCTGGAGCTCAACCTATTACTCGTCCTCCTTATCGCATGTCCAATAAGGAGAATGAAGAGATGCGCAAACAATTATCCGAATTGGAGATGAAGCAATTTATTCGCTCTAGTTCCTCGCCTTGGGGAGCTTCAGTAATTTTCGTGAAGAAATCCGATGGTACACTTAGGCTTTGCGTCGACTACCGCAAGCTTAATGACCTTACTATTAAGAATAAATATCCTTTACCTCGGATTGATGATCTATTTGATCAACTTAGTGGTGCTAGAGTCTTTTCACAATTTGACTTGGCTACCGGTTTTCATCAGCTTCGGATTGCAGAGGATAGTATTCCTTTGACTTCGTTCCTTACTCGATATGGATCTTATGAATGGCTGGTTATGCCATTTGGTTTAACGAATGCTCCGGCTTATTTCATTGACCTTATGAATCGAGTTTTCAAATATTTCCTCGATCGGTTTGTTCTCATCTTTATTGATGATATTCTTGTGTATTCTAAAACCGAGGAGGCACATGAAAAGCATCTTCAGATTATATTGGAAACTCTTAGGAGCAATCAATTAAAAGCAAAATTTTCTAAATGCCACTTTTGGCAATCTAATGTGAAGTTTCTCGGTCATATTATTTCCAAATCCGGAATATCAGTGGATCCTTCAAAGATTGAAGCGATTCAAAATTGGAAGAGACCGGAGAGTGTAACGGAAATCCGTAGCTTCCTTGGATTGGCGGGTTATTACCGTCATTTTATCAAGGACTTTTCTAAAATTGCCGTGCCTCTCACTAGCTTAACGAAGAAAGGTGTTAAATACATCTAGTCGGACAAATGTGAAACTTCTTTTTAGAAATTAAAAGAACTCCTTTCTGATGCTCCTATTCTTGTTATTCCCGAAGGGAATCAAGATTTTGTTGTTTATACCGATGCTAGTCGCGTTGGTTTGGGTGCCGTTCTTATGCAAAAAGAACGTGTTATTGCTTATGCTTCTAGGCAATTGAAGCCGGCTGAGACTAGATATGCCACACATGATTTAGAACTCGCGGCTATCATTTTCGCCCTTCGAATTTGGCGACATTATCTTTTGGGAGAGAAATTTATACTTTATACTGATCATAAGTCTTTGAAATATTTATTTTCTCAAAAGGAACTTAATTTGCGTCAACAGCGTTGGCTCGAATTCCTTGCCTCTTATGATCTTAATATTCTTTATACTCCCGGAAAGGGAAATCGAGTTGCTGATGCTCTTAGTCGTAAGCAACAAGCGGTTGTTTCTACGATGATATCCGAATGGCATGATCTCGAGGTTTTATCCACTTGTGAGATTAGAGATCGTGTTTCCGATTTATGTTCATCCCTGGTTTTATGTAGCCTTGAGGCTCATCCTTCTCTTTTAGACTGCATTCTTGAAGCTCAAAGGCTAGATCCCGAATTGGCTCTTCTTGGCCAAAATATTAAGGATAAAGTTAATATTGAAGGTTTGAAAGACTTTGATATTAATTCTCGTGGTGGCATTCAAAAATTTGGTAGACTTATCATACCAAATATTAGTGATCTTCGTAAAGATATTCTAGAAGATTCTCATCGTTCCAAGTATTCCATTCATCCTGGTAGTAGTAAAATGTATGCGGATATGAAGCGACTTTATTATTGGGAGGGAATGAAATCGGATATTGCTAATTTTGTTAAGTGTTGCATGACTTGCCAACTTGTCAAGGCTGAACATCAAAGGCCCAGTGGGTTATTGCAACCATTGGAAATTCCAATTTGGAAGTGGGATCAAATTTCCATGGATTTTATAGATGGCCTTCCCCGTTCTCGTTCGGGTCATGATAGCTTATGGGTGATCGTTGATAGACTTACTAAATCCGCCTATTTTATTCTCGTTCGGTCTAATCGGACCATACCTCTTTTGGCCAAACTCTTCATCAAAGAAATTGTTAAACTGCATGGAGTTCCTACTTCTATTGTTAGTGATCATGATCCATTGTTTACTAGTGGATTCTGGAAGAGTCTTTAAAAAGCTTTGGGAACGAAGCTTAATTTTAGCACCGCTTATCACCCCCAGTCCGATGGACAAACCGAGCGGGTGAATCAAACTCTTGAAGATCTTCTCCGTGCGTGTGTTCTTGACTTTGGTGGAAGTTGGGAAGATCATATTACACTTGTTGAATTTTCCTATAATAACAGCTTCCAATCTAGTATTGGTATGGCACCTTTCGAGGCACTCTATGGAAGGCCATGCCGATCTCCTTCTAGTTGGCTTGAGGCTGGTGAGAAGCTGGTCTTAGGTCCAGATTTTATTCGAGATTCCACAGAAAAGATTGAACTTATTCGTCATAGGATGAAAGAAGCCCAGAGTAGACAAAAATCCTATGCCGATAACCGAAGAAGAAAATTAGAATTTTCTGTGGGAGATCTTGTATTTATTCATGTTTCACCTATGAAGGGTGTTGTACGATTCAGTCGATCAGGAAAGTTAGCGCCTCGATATATTGGGCCATTTCCTATCACTGAACTTATTGGTTCCATGGCTTATCGCCTTTCATTACCGGCTCAGTTTTCTGCCATGCATGATGTGTTTCACGTTTCTCAATTACGGAAGTGTCTTCGAGATTACGATTCTATTCTTGAGCCTGGTGTTGTGGAAGAGATTGAAGTTTCGCCTAATTTAACTTATGAGCAACATCCTATTCAAATTATTGCTTCGGAGGTCAAACGACTTCGAAATAAAGATGTCCCGCTTGTTAAAGTTCAATGGTCCTCAAATCCTAAGGATTGCTCTTGGGAATCTAGAGAATTCATCGAGCATACACATCCGGACTTACTTTCTCATGCTCTTTAAGGTGAACTTCTTATTTCAAATTTCTTTTGTGTTAATATGCTTTTATGGTTGTTACTTTTTATTTCCATCTTATATATATATATTGCGAGGACGCAATTTCTTTAAGGAGGGGAGTCTGTAACAACCCGCATATTTGACGATTATGTATCTGAATATCTTATTTAAATATTTTAATCGTTAATCGGATCTTAGTCCGAAAAGCTACTTTTTGCATACGGTCAAATTAGGACTCGAGACAACCTCCATTGAGTTCAAAATGACGTTTACGATCTTTTTAAGTATAAACTTTAATATGTTTGGAGTTAGTGGAATTTTCGCCACTTTTTAGCTTAAGGCTTTGGTTTGGGCTGAACCACTTACTAACTCAGCCCAACCCCCTCCTTCTCTTCATAACTCCATTTCTAATTGCTTAAAAATTCAAGCTTCATCCAAAATGGAGGAGGGAATGGGAAATTAAAACTCCAAGCTCAAGTTCTCTTGCTAATCCATCATTCAACTCCAAATTCAAAGTGAAGACATTGGATTCAAGCTTCTTCCATTGCTTTTAAGCTTCTCCATCATCAATTTTGTGAAAATGTGAGATTTTTATCTCACATTCTTGTCTATAACTATATTGGATTGTTGGAAATGAATTCCTATCACTTTAGCATGTACATTTGCGTTTGGTTTGGTGAAAAACCCCAATTTTTAGCGTTTCTGGCAAAAAAACTGCAGTTAGCTCGTTCTGCCTCGTTAGGTCGCACAGCATGGAAGAGTCACGCTGGCTATAGGTCATTTCCCCCTAGGTCGCGCGGCGCTGCTCAATTCAACACATAGGTCGTTCGCTCCTTAGGTCGTTCGTACCTTAGGTCGTTCGCCCATTTAGGTCGCTTGACCCCATTCCCACTAGGTCGCTCAGCCTTACTCGAGCTGTTAGGTCGTTCGCCGTTTGTTAGGTCGCAAGTAACTCGGTCGTTCGTCCTCCAATGGTTAGGTCGCTCGGTTATGTCACCTAGTTAGGTCGCGTCCCCTAGGTCGCTCACCCTTTAAGTCGCAACCCACTAGGTCGTTCGACCTGTTTTCCTCCTTAGGTCGCGTACCCCTTGGGTCGCACCACCTAGGCCTTATGCCCACTCCTTTAGGACGCTCGACCTGTCTTCTCGTTAGGTCGCATGACCTCAGTTCTGTTAGGTCGCATGACCTTAATTCAATTAGGTCGCATGACCTCGATTCCACTAGGTCGCTCGACCCTTTCCTTAGCTCGACCTTATTGGGTTGCATCCCTCTGTTTCTTAGCTCGACCGAGTTAGGTTGTTCACCCCCTTTAGCTCGTGGCACCGTGTTAGGTCGCGCCATCTTAGGTCGCGCCTTCTTCTTGTGTCAAATTTTGGTTATGTCGCAGGGGAACTTACACTTTGATGCATTTTGAGCTGATTTCCTTGGATTTCATTCACGTCTTCGTATGTGAAGTTTTGTGACTGATTGTTTCTACAATCGTTTTGTGATTCGTCACTTTACAAATATGAAGGTTTCAATACTAGTAGTAAATATCAAAACTCTTTCATCAAAGCGATTTCAACATTATTTTACTACAAAGCTCTTTTCCTAAACCGTTTTCCAATCTATTAGTATATACAAGCCTTTACCTCACTCGGATGAGAAATCTAATTAAACGGCTTAGTAAAACAAGTGGTATGAAACGCTTGCGTTTACTTCGTCGGTTAATTCTTGGACTTGTTCGATTGAACCTCTTGTGACAATTTTCTAGTGAAGATCTACAGTTTGTTCGTAAATATTTAAGTTAAGCAAGTGGTGTGATTGACACTTCTTGATGATCATGACGATCATTTTTGTGATTTAGACTAGCAATTGTGCGATGTCTCTTTGTCTACGGGGGAGACTAAACCCCGTTTGTGTGATGTTTCTACATCACATATGTGGGGTAGCGCCCCACGGTCTTCAAGCCATTCTTGTGGAGCTTCGGCTCAAAATTAATGGTTAGCTACCATGAGATAGCATCTCGTCTTGTGTTACACGTGTTGGTGAGTTTTCATACTCCCGTTTTATGATAAGCCTCCCCCTTCTTGTGATTTCTGGATTTCTTGTGATGATTTCTGGAATTTTGTGCTTCACCAATTTTCGTGATTTCAATTGATAAGTTTTATCAATTTTTATGCATTGGTGAATTTGTGTGTCATTGACTTGTTATGAATACAAGTCTAGGGTATGATACCCCATTTTATCTTTGAGAAGATTCTTGTGATATTGATTAATCTCATGTTGATTTTCAATTACATACTTGTAGTAGTATGCCATTATGGTTATTACATGTTCATGCCATGTCTTTTATTTTTATACCATATCATCTGATATTTATAGCTAGACTGATCCGTTTATTATTTTCTTATAAATAATACTCAGGTCAGACCGAGATGTTACAGGTGCTTCTGCTTGACTTCTCTTCTGGGATTACTCTGACTTTTGGCTCGCACAAAGAAATTACACGGAGGGTCGCTCCTCAACAGCCTTATTCTCCGTGCTAGTTGATAGCACTACATCGTAGTGTTCTTGGCTAGCGTGGGTATAGAGGTGGGGAGTCACACTTTAACTTGGGAGGTTCCTTTATGAGTCCCTTCAAGCGTGTGCCAAATTTCCTGCACAGTTAAACAATGTGAGACACGATTAAATTCAATTTGATCTAATGAACAAATAATAGAATTCATAGCTTTAGCATTAGCAATTTGCTGTATATTTTCAAGATTTGTCCATTGATCCTTAGGTTTTTCAACTTCTTGATTATCTACTATTATTGTTGGTGTGTTATATCCCGTTTCAACAATATTCTATGCATCTATGGTTTTTAGAAAAAATTTCATTCTATTTTTCCAGCATGCATATTCACCATTGAACATGGGTGGTCTAGCTATGGACTGACCCTCAGCAAAAGCATTAAAAGAAGCCATTTTAAATAAAAATTAAAATTTTAAAATAGAAAAATGGTTTTTGTTCCTAGCTTTGATACCACTTGTAGGATCATTTTCACCCTAGAGGGGAGGGGGGTGAATAGTGTGTACTAATAAAAATTAATGCGGAAATAAAAATAAACACAGAAAGTAATGCAGTAGAGATCACACACAGATTTACCCAGCTTCGGCAAAAACCTGCCCACGTGCTGCCTCCAAGGTTTCTACTAGAAATTAAGTAATCAGACACTTACAAACACACATAAACTTGCGATACTCGCTACTCAATTATCCTAACTCTAAGCTCAAAACCCTGCCACAACTCAGCCACTGAGTTGTGAATTCTCAAACTACGCCCCGTAGTTTGTACCTAGTTACACAACTAGAAATTTACACAATTTTAAAAGAAAATAACAAAATAAAACTAAAACTAACAAAAAAAACCTTATCTTTTATAAGTCAAGCCCAATATAATTAAATGAAGCCGGCCCAACAAAAATTATAGTGCAGCAACAAAAAGAAGTCCGTTTCCTTTTCTCTTTTATTTTGTAGCCGCTTGTTTCGTTTACAATTTGGAAATAAGGTTTTGGTGAATTTGAAGTCGCCGCTTTAAAATCGACCGATTGGAGTGAATATACTGCTTTGATTTGCTTCGTCAATCGACTCGTGGCTTTGATTTCATATGGTTGCTTCAAATGTCGAGCTCGAATGGTGGTTTGAATTGGTACGTGATTTTCCCTTTTTCGATTTTGATTTTGCTCGACTTGTTGATTCTGCCGATGATGATAATGGGAATTTATAGGGAACGAAACCCTATTTTATCATTCGAATATTTTGGTTTGAATTCTTCCATTTCTTTGCTCGGCCATACGATTTTCTGTTTAATGATTGAGATGATTTTTGACTCGTTCATTTGATCCTCGGTTGAATATGTTTCTGATATATTTGTAATTGTTTAAGCACATTTGAATTGTTCCATAGTTTACTCCTATGACCTGTTCATCGTTCGCTTAAGGCTTGATACTTGAAATTTGAGATGGTGTTGACCTCTTGAAAATTGACTGATTCATTGGTTGACTTCATCATCCTCTGATTGACTTCACTACAACAGATAATCTTTGATTTTTTTTGAACACATTAACAGTGTTTTTGTTTGCCCGTTTCTTTTTGAAACACCTCCTGACTTTTTTTCGAACTGCTACTAATAATTACTGTATTATGAACCATGTAAACTGCTTCACTGTCATTTCATGCTGTATTCACTGTTTGCTTGAGTTTTAATGTGTTTTCTCCATGTATATACATGTATGTATGTATATGTGTGTGTGATTTGCTATGCTCTGTACATTGCTGTGTTAAAACAGAACTTGATTATTGCTTGGTTGACTGTACTTGTATCCTTTGGTCTCTGTTCTGGTTGGAGTCTAGTTTGTTGTTGTTTTGCTTTAGGTTAACTCATTTTGGATCTTTATGAGTCTGCACTGTTGTGTTCTAGTCTAGGTTCTGACATTTCATTGCTCTGTTCACTCGAGTGCTTGCTTCCATGTGTGATTCCCTTGCATTGCTTCGAGTTGAATTGCCTGTTACTTCGAGTCGAATAGTCCTGGTCTATGTTGCATCCCTTGTTGTCACAATTGACTGTCTACATATCTGGTGCACTTTGAAGTCTCTGAACTGTAGTCATGTTGCACATATATGTGTGTGTACTTCATGTTGTTCAAGTGTTTTCATGCTGTCATGTTGTTTGTCACTTTGAAGTCAGGTCTGGATGAACTTCCCTGATCTGAGTACTTTTGGTTGAGGCTAGTGCACTTTTGTCCATGGTTAGCTTGTGTACTTTGAAATCTGCTTGTCTTTTGCATTTTGGAGTCAGCATTGTGACCTGATTCGAGTTAATCAGCTTTATCCTACCTTGTGTACATTTTGTGGTCTTGCCTTTGTTGCTTCTGACCATTGCATTGAACTTGTACATGTCTGGTGCCTTTGTTGTTGTGATTCACACTGGTCTGGTTCTTGTTGATTCACCACTGTTTGTGCCTTTTCAATCGAGTCAAGTCTGCATTGTTTCATATGTATGCTCCAATGTTTGCTGGGTTGAAATGTTGCATGCACCACTTTTGTACATATGCACTACCCTGTACTTGACCATTTCTGTGTTGTTTTATTTTTTTATTCGCACTTGAGTTGAATCCAGCCTCGGCTTGGGTTTGACCTTGTGCTCACCTATCCCTGCAATTTTAACAAGCAAGTGTATATCAGTGTGCACGACCTTGTGGCATGTACATTGATACACTGTGCATGCCACAAGTTGTTTGTGTAAGATGAATAAAAAGAATGATGACGAACAATCCAAATAACTAAGGCAAATAATATTTTCAAAACACACACTTCATTGTGCACTGCAAAAATATTTCTTTTTCAATTTTACTGCGTCGGTGTTTATTTTGTAGATAGTTCAGATGCTGGATACAGGTTGGAACCGAGTTGAAGATCAAATATGAGTGATGAGTGAATATGTAGTAAGGTGAATTGTATAGTGATAATTGTGCTGTAATTGAAGTTGTATTGTAATTGAAAATGTGTAAATGTAATGAAAGCTCAAATTTGTACTATTTGAATTTGTAATAAAATATTTGTTTGAATAAAATATTTATTTAAATAAGAATTCCGAGTTATTTATTTTATTCAACAAATATTTATTTAATTATGTGGAAAAATAAAATAGTACAATAACAAATACATTTAAACAAATATATATGTTTATTATCATCAAACAAAAATCATAGGCTATTGTATTCTACACTCAACCTTTACTATTCATCGAATAACGGTGAAATCACCTTTTAAATTTACATGGATTGTACGAATTTCCTCCTCGAAATTTAATACAGAGTTTAACTAGGGTATTCTCTATACCACCAAAATCATATTTTAAAGTCTTGTTTAACTTTGGAAAAAATCCAAATCTCTTTTCTTTTAACTTAAGAAATGCGGTCCATGTAGATCAAATTAACTATCCCCTCCGTCGGGCCAATCCGAATAGCTAGAGCGGAACCCAAATACTGGTTGTCCAAGCTCGAGTCTAGAGACTATCTCTTTGTCACCCTAAGGCGGTCAAGTTATTTGATCAACTCTAAATCCTTTATATGATCGTTTTTTAGAGATGATTTTCATTTATGTAAAACTATTCCAAATATTTTTTAAAGCAATTTTCCTTTAACCATTTATTTTAAACTCCTTTGAAATAATTATAAAACTTCCAAATCATCTTCAAAATACTTAATTATTCATTTCAAAATATTACGAAAAATATTGGAGAAGAATAATTAAGTTAAAACCATGATTTGCAATAGTTACTGAAAACCGACGCAAAAACCGTTGTGAATAGTGTTTTTAGAGCTTCTTAGCTCCAAATATATATTCCACCTCATATATGTCCAATTTTTCTATTCAAAACTCTTTTATTTTAAAATATTTAATCATGTTTATGGAATTTAATTTGTAATTTTAAAGATTTAAAAATATTCATTTTGAAGAATTTACCCCTTTGATTTCCGAATTGCCAAAACGCGATGTTGTTTGAAAACTTGATTTGTACATTTCAAACTCTGCTAAATGAAATCTTGATTTTCTTCTTTGGTTTGAAAACTATATTCTAACGAGTTTGGAAAATTCTTCTTTCAAAGAATTCCAACTTATATTGAATCCTACACATTGATTTAACATTTCAGGTCGGAAAATGACGAAATGCCGCCACGCGACGAGCTCGATTTGGCTCTATTTTTGAAACTTCATTAAACTTTCCAAAAAACCTGTTAAAATGTTTAAAATACCATAATAAACCATTTTAAATCTTTTCAAACTACCTTTACTACATTAAAAACTCCTTTTCCACTTTATTTCATATTATGATATTATATATTCAGTTTTCAATCTTTTATATTCAAAATCATAAAGAGGCTTACTAACTCACATACACATATTAATAGGAATTTTTTTCCATGAATTAACTATGGTTAATTAATTAACCATTTCTATTGCGGTGAATATTATTTTCTCATCATTAGCAATCAAGTTATTAACCAAATATTTATCAACCAAATATTCATCCAATATTCAACCAAACATATTAATTTACTAATTAAACATGCATATCATAATTTTAAGTTTCAAATAAACAAAAATAAACTCATGTACTCACTATTGGTTTCCACCCCACCAATCTTTTTCCAAAGCTTCTTGAAATAAATCTGACGGTACTCCGGTAGCACTTCCTTCTCTTTTCTTTGCTCCGGAGCTTCTCGACTTGCTCCTCCTTCTTTGAAGTGCTTGGCCTCCCCTTGGAGTGGTGGTGCTCGGTCAAGCTTGATGAAGGAGGTAGTGGCCGTGGGTTTTAATGAGGAAGTGGTGGAGTTTGGACTTGCTTTTGAGGTGTTTTTCTTTTTGTATGTGTGTGTATATATTTATATGTTATTTTATTTCTCTTTGTATATTTTTGCACATTATTTTTGTAAGAGGAGGAGGCAATTGATGTGCTAATGAAGAAGAAGAAGAAAGTAAGAAGATCTTTGGAATGAAGTGTGTTAATTTATGAGAAGAGGAGGCATGTATTTATAGCAAAATTTGCAAAATATCTCCAAAACATTATCATTACCCATCCACTCACCCATTTACCTACCCATGTGCACCCACTCCCTACCCATGTGCACTTATGTTTGTGTAAGAGTGATGGCCAGTTTGCTTTTCCATTGCTTAAAGGTGGAGTATTTGAGAAAATATCATGATATTTATATTTTTTACCATTAGTAATTAGCGAATGTAAATGTGAATATATTTGTATATGTATGTGTATATGGATGTATATATGTGTATATGTGTGCATGTATATCACATATAACATATAATGTTGCACAACTTCTCTACTTCAAATCGTTACGAATTCAGATTTCGATTCTCGATCACATTTTTACTTCTCAGTAATATATATATTTGTAAACAAAGTTTGGAAATAATATTTTTATTATTATTTAATAATTAAAAGGGCCTCATTTGAATTTAAAACAATTATCAAATCACTTAAATTCAATTTAAATTCAAACATCAATTAATTGAAAACGAGGACGTCATTAATTATGTCATAGAAACATTTTATTTTAAGAAAAATAATTTTATTACATATTCTTACTTAAGTGGAGAAATAAGTGTATGTACCCTGTTTCGTTCGCGACTTTTGTTGGTTAAAAAGGTGTTTATCGATATTTTTCCAAAGAATATATTTTTGTAAACATTTTTCCAAAACAAGATCACCATTATTATTTATAACATAAAATATGGTTATTTATGTTTAATAATCCTATATTTGAATATTTAAAATTAATTAAGTATTCCAATTTAAAGTGATAAAATTACGAGTCGTTATAATAAATTTCTCTTGATCACAACACATTATAATTACTTCCACATAACATATCATTTAAGGATATTTTATTTAATATACTTGAAATTAATTACTTAACGAATTATATCACCATATAACAAAGTATATTATAGAAATCAAACACCTTCATTATGAAAAGATTGGTTATCAAGTTAGATATATGTAACAAATTACATAATTTCCCCTAGGGCATACCCCTAACTCTATCAATCTTTCATTTGCACTTAAGGTCAATTATGGAATCTTATTCCAACTCCTTCGATCCGTTTTCTCAAAAACTAGTCGGGCCAGTCCCTTAGTGAACAGGTATGCTATATTGTTTTAATTGTCTACTCTATCAATCATCTATCTCCAATGCTGATAAACTGTCTTTATCATGTTGAACCCTTCGAAGTATGTTTTTCGACTTCTAGTGAGATTTAGGTTTTTTACGAACTATATTGTGTCATTTCTATTATATGACAGTGTCATGAGATTCTAAACATTTGGAATCACTCCTAGCTCAGTTATAAATTTGTGTATTTACTTATACTTTTTTTTTATTGCAGCGCTATTCAAAACAATGTACTTAGCCTTTGGTTAAACCAGCCACTACTTTTGGAACATTTCTAACTTAAGATTAAACATGAATTTAGGATTGACATATAGTACTTGATATCACTTATGAAGTTCGAATATGTGCACTCATAAGGAGTTCGTTGTTTGTAAACAATTCTCTAGTATTTTGTAAATAATCAAGAACAATCTAAACCGTCATTTAGTAATTTTAATATGGATTTGATACTTTTCCTATATATCAAATACATAAGAGAAATGCGATACTATAGACAATACAACATGTACGATAGTTCCTACAACCAATTGTTGCTTAATTTTCTTGCAAGCAGTTAGCAAGCCAGTCGAAGGCAGCTTGGCCTAATCGAAGGCAGTCTGACCAAAATCAAAGCCAGTCCAATTGATCTGCAATCGACCCGCAAAGGCCTGCCCAAGCCCATGTTGATATCAAAACAACCTTTCTATTCAACAAGGTGCCAAGACGAGGCTCGACCGTCTCATCCTAAAGCAACCATCACACTTAAGCAAGATCTGGACCCGGCCTCGTAATCCAGCCAGGTGTGCCTCAATCATGACCGGCTTTCCTATATCGAACTTATTCCAGCAGCAGCTAAAAGCCAATGCAATTCGCCTAACATCACATCAGCTGATGGTCGGCTCCTATTCGAGCCCGCCTTAGTAGATAACACATCAAGCAAGAGTGGCCCAAGCATGACCCGCCTTTAGCATGGCATCAGTACAACCAACTCCAATTAGCATTAGGCCTCCCTCTCAGTAGCCTTGGTGCCGGTCATTAACCTTCTTCCCCGCATGGTCCTCGACAAGATTCCAAGTCTCTTTCATGTTGCCAACAGCCGGTAGGCCAACTCAGCCACGTGGGCACTCAAGTGAAGGGCAAAGCTGTCCGTCGATCCATCCGAAGCACCATAGTTAGGCAGCTGAACTACTATGGCTTACCATCAGCACTAAGTGCACATTTAATGTAAGCCTGTTGTAAAGATCTAAAATTTTTAACATTTCAAATGGGAATATTTAATTTTTTAAATATTCAGATTTGATTCGAATATAATAAGTAATAAAAAAATAAATTTTTGATAAAACGACTTGATTTTTAATAAGGTATTTTTGAATGAATTTATAGAATTTTTCTGTAATTTTTAATTTGGAAAATATTTAAATTTTCATTTGACATATTTTACGGGCAAACGATGCTATTTTTGATATCTGACAGAATTTGATAATCAGTGTATTTTATAATTGTTTTGGGATCGTGTCGCATTTTTATGCGCAATTGTATTTTTATTCTATCATTCGCGGTCCGTACACGAATGAGATATTGTGTAGCGGAGTACCGTAAATATTCTTTCAAAACTTTTTCAAATCAAATCAAAATTCAAAATTTTCAACAAACCTTAATTATGATTTGATCTTGATTTGATGGGTTGCCTTGAATTGTGAATTTTGTTTAACTTAAGTTAGAAGTTATGACTTATTTTGGTGTAAGAGCATAAACACTCATTTTCACTTCACTTCCTCACTTCAACACCTCACTTCTCCACATCAACACTCATTCTCTTCTCCTCCTTACTTTTCCACTTCCTGTAAATGAAAGTACAACCCCATCTTCCCCTTCAAAATTCATTATCTCTACAACCATAGAAAATTAACCAAAATACCAAGCATGAAAGTTGTTTGTTTTGATCTCTAGTTTTTTTAAATAGCTGCTCATGGTTTCGTCGAGTGGGGTGGCTTGAATTGGCCGATTATAGTAAGTGTAAAATACAATCATGTTTTGACGATCACGAATCGAAGAATGGAGGATATGGATGGGTTCGTATGGTTGAGTTAAGTTTTTTAGAGGTGGTTTCGTGATTTTAGGGTGTAAGAGTTGGCCGTAGTTTGCAGTTGAAAATTTTCCATTCAACTCGAGTTTATCGATGATGTGTTGGTCGAGAGGAGGAGCGACAAGTGCAAGGAGGACCGTTTGATCGAGAACGAGGCATGAGTGGCGGTAGGCCATGGAATGATGGTCGGTGGTGACCAAAGGAGCTCATTCTAGGGTATTTTGGCCGTTTGATTCTAGGTTCGAAATGGTGGTGCTGCCGGTGTTTTAGTACATCAATGTAGCAACCTTGAAATTCGAACACTTCGTCTTTGAGTATCGATACATTTTGAGATATGTTTAAGTGTTATAAATATGATTTTATGTACTTGTTTAACCTCATTTAATTAATAAATAATGATAAGAAACTTGTTTTTGAAAAGTGCTTACAAAAATATATCCTTCGAAGGAAAATCGATAATGTGACTGGAAATCGTTTATCGATAAACAGTTTTCCGATCGACATAAGTTGTTCGAACTATTGTGCGCTTAACTAATGATCAAATGAACACATCAGCTACTAATTAACACACTCTCCTCTTCATAAAGCATGGAATGTTCTTGAAAGTTTTATTAGGACAAGAGATATTATATGGTCAGGGTATAATGGAAAAATGAATAAAGGAGAAGTGACATAAAGTTGTCATGATAAGAAGCAATTAATGCATTAGGGTATTGAGGGCCTTTTGATCTTTTCCTATTAACATTCCTAAACCTATATAAGGACGAGTACACCCTTAGGAAATATATCAAAAATATTCCTAAAATTTGAGCTAAAATTTCAATGTCTTCATTATCATCTTCCTCATAACTTTCTAAAGCAAATAGTTTGCAAACCATCTCTAAATCACCTCAAACTTTAAGGAAAGCCTAGCCACCATAGAAAATCACCTTCTACCTAGTTAGATTGTGAAAAAGCAAAGCCAAAGTCCCCCCTTGCCCTTAGGCCATGAGCATTAAGAAGCTAGAGGAGGCAAAGGAGCAAGGTAAAGCATGGAAAGGAAGGAGAGAAATGAGTTTGCTAGCTTGTGTTTGAAATTGAGTGCTTAAGCTTGAATTGTTAAGTGACATATGTTGAAAACATTGATTTGGATTCTTGTTTTGAGAAAAGGTGGCATACAGGATCCATATATGGACTTGAGTGGACTTATATGACATATGATTAGGCCTTGAACAAAGCACATAGGTTGTAGTTGAACGTAGGTTGAAATATGACTTGGATTTCGTAAGTGCACTTATAGCGATAGTCGCTATGGATGTAGTTCAGAATTGTCTTATTTTTTACTATTGTTATGGAACTTTGTAGAGAGATCTATAGGGATTTATCATTATATTTACAATATTTTATATGTATGTTTATTGATATTAAAAGCTTGAATAGTAAAAAGTTAAGTAACATCTTGAAAATGGCCAAAACATCACTAGTGCAAAAACTGCCCCGTTTAACCTTGATTTTTGGACTTCAGTTGTTTCAAAAAGGACTTTAAGTTCGAGCAATTTGTTTCATTCTTTTAAAAGTGCCGCCTAACTATTTTTAGAGTATTTTAAAAGTAGTTTGAGATATTTATAAATTTTTAAGAATTAGTTATGAATTTTAGAATAAAACAAGTCCTTTTTCCAAGTTTTGTTGATTTTTCAAACTTGTTGTTTTTAAGTAATATTTTGGATAAATGTTTTAAAACCTATTATAAGTATTTCTAAGTATTTTAAATGTTTTCAAAAAGGAGTTAGAATTGCTAAATGGCCAAATGGTTGATTGCTTAAATTACTTATTAGAAAAGTAATTAACTATGCTTAACACTAATAAGCCGACGAAGTTATCTTATCTATTTATGAGAGTTAAGATTGATGTCGAGCAGGGATGGAGCAATAGAGCTCTCACCTATTGGGCTTCCCTCTTAACTAAGGAATAGGTAAGTGGAAAATGTTAGAAACATATTAACCGAGTTGATTTCTTATTGTTTATGGATATCATTAATACTATACTTAACACTAAAAGCTGACGAGGTAGATTTATCTATTTGTGTTCAAGAATGAAGTGTCTAGGCAAGGCTTGGAACAACCAGTGCCCAAAATTACCTGGCTTCACTCTTGGGTGAGGAATTGTTAAGTTGGAATGTCGAAAACCAGTTAAGCGTACGAATCATGATTTGTATAAGCAATTGTTTTAACTAGATAATTGATTAGTCGATTATCGAACTTGTTCTAATATTGACTTAGGAAGTTATCGAAATTCTTCATAATTTTATATGAATAAGAACTACCGGGGAGGAGTATTGGTACAAAACGTCTCTAGCTTCCACTTACTTCTGGAAGAACTGGAATTGAGTTTACCGAAAATTCATCAATTGGGTTTGAAGAGTCCGAGATCGATAAGTGTTCTACTTACGGAATGCCACTTCATAATTGGCATACGAGTTCTATGTTTTGTAAGTCATTGAAGAAAGGAATCTATATGGAGATTCGAGATTTGTTTAAGATGCTCAAACATATGTAGTTGTTCGTGATCTATTCAGGATGTAGGAATCCATGTGTAGTTTTGAGATCTGTTCGAGATATGTGAATCCAATTGAGGATTTGTGTTATGTTCGAGTAATGAAGACTCATGTGAAAGATGCCGAATGTGACCTCGACATTGAAAATGGCTAAAACAGAGTAGGGGCATAGCTTGGGGTTTTTCTAACCCATGATAGGGTATTATTGGCTCCATATCTAGGGTATGCTATCAATATGTGGGTACGGGGAGCTAATGATATTCGGGATCACATGTTTAGACGTGCACCACTATGTTTTCCTTAATGGTATATTTATCAAGAGATATACGACACTTGGAGGTAGTTTCTAACCCTTATGCAGGATTGGATTTCGGCTTGACCGGAGGAATCTTCATGGAAAATCCATTAAGCGAACTTACCTTAGCGTTTTTGAGTGTAACATAATATGTTATGGTGTGAACAATATAAGAATCACAGCTATTTGATATTACTATATCCCATACCATAGACATTATCTATCATACCACTATATTAAAATTAATGAATGGTTGGTTTCTTTTAAGGGGATAATCGTAACGGGAATCCGCATGGTCTCAATAGTTACTGTTACATGTTGCATGTATCTCGAGTTTTCTCATACTAGATTTATATCTGACGCTTGGTGTTTTTTTCCTAAAAGCCTCACATACTCTTCGAGTAGGCTGTGTATCAAGTTTTACTTTGGAAGCTTCAGAGTTCAGAAGACGAGCCGGAGGCTTCCATTATCTATCTATTTCTATTTCTGTTGTTCTGTATTAGCTATGTACATATATCAGCATTGTGAGGATAGGTAGTTATAACTGTCTGGGCTGATGATAGTACTTAGGTTTTGTAACTTTAGAAATCCTGTATTCAGAGTAACCCTTTGTACTGTTCTTTTATTATTATAAATTATCGTTCTGCTGTGAGATTCTAATGTTGTATTCTTCTTGTCTTGTTCTATTCATTTTCTTTTATTTTACCCGAACTTTTTGTCTTTTTTGGCACTTGGGTGCTCGGTAAATGAATATCGTGGATGTATTAATATCGACATTCGAGGGTCGTTACATTTGGTATCAGAGCACAAGGTTGAGTGAACACCTGGGCTTTGGTTAGGTATGGCTCATTGGAGATAGGGTATGCGACATCCTAGAATGAGTTGAGTGTATACAAGAGAGCTCATTTGTATTTTCTATAAACCTATACCCTATTTTTAGTTGTCCTTAAGAAAAATCTCTTTCTTTGAAATAACTATAGCCTCTCATATCCTAAATATATTTTGCTATGTTCAGGTTGTACATCATGAGTACTAGAGCTACCAATGCTCGAGGAGGTAGAGGTGATCGGGGTAGTATCATCACAAATAGGGGAGATCGAGCACCAAGGAATGTTTCTCCAGTCAAGGAAAAAAGGGTGGATATTGTAGAGGAGGTCGTACAGGTCAGGCCTTAGGTGAATTTTTCTTCGCTCTGCCGCGATTACAAAAGGTTAGGAGGAAAGAGGTTTAGTGATACAGAGATGATCATAGAAGTCCAGACTTGGATTAAGTTATGTGACTGTATATTTGGGGATATGGAGTTAGATGATGCGATGAAGCATCGGTAGGCATCATGACATCTGACGGATGCAACCATGGATTGGTGGAGTTCTATCACTACTAATGTCTAAGAAAACGACTTCTCTTGGTCCCAATTTTAGGAGGGTTTTGAGATGAAGTTTGTCTTGGAAGCCAAGAAGACTTTGTTGTTTAGGAGCTTCCTTGACTTGAAGTAGGGGGCCATGACAATAACGGAGAATGATAACCCATTCACTGCCTTATCTCGATTTGGGCCTGGTTTGGTGGATACACCCTTGAAGAGAAATGAGATGTTCATCGCAGGGATGCATCTGAAGTTCAAGGGTAATATGACTAATCACATCTTGGGATCTTATGTGAATCTGGTGAACATGGGGTTGAGGTTTAAGAGCTTGGCTCCAAAGCCGTCCATTGCTGCACCAGCCGGAAATAATAAGTGTAAGTTTCAACCTTCTAGAGATATTTCTGGTCTTGCTTGTTATAAGTGTGGGAAGAATGGGCATCTTGTTCGGAACTTACATCAATTGGAGGAGGGCAGGTGACAAAGGCACCATTATTAAGGGCACCTATTGCTAAGGTACCAAAGCCAGAGCCACAGACTGCCTAGCCATAGTTTACACCCAGGAGCTGCTGCAACTACCATAAGCCCAATCATATAGTCAAGGATTGTCTAATGTTTCGTAAAGGGGGAGCAGCCTAGAACTTTTGTGCTTGCTTCAGCACCTTCCACTTCTGCTGCAGCAACTGGGAAGCAAGTTTTGGAAGGTATTCTATCCATTTTGGTATTTCTAATCATGTCTTATTTGATACCAGTGCTTCTCTTAGTTTCATTTCTTGTACTCTTATTGATAGATTGGAACTTAAGCCAGTTATGGCTTTAGATTCTATTTGTGTGTGGAACCCTGTTGGGGGCTCGGCATGATCTGCTTAGGAGTTCTAATTATTTATTCTGACCAATTCTTTCCTTGCGATATGTATGTTCTTGGTTTTGTCGGTTTCGATATTCTACCGGGGTTGGATTGGTTGTCTCGGTACCATGTAGTCTTGAATTATGATAAGAGGACCGTCTTATTAAAGAAAGAAGGAGGAACTATGACTATATCTTGTAAAAGACCAAGCTCACTTATGACTAGTTTCCTTTATTCCCTTGATGTGGCTGTAACGACTCGCAAACTCATCACTTCAGAAATCTTTTTAGATATTCAAATATAAGATATTTTAATATAAATGATAATGTTTTGAACAATAAATAATATTGGTATCTTATTTTGAATAAATATTTACAAAAACTTATACTTTGGAATAAATATCGATAAAATGACCGAAAATTGTTTTATCGATAAACAGCTCTTTGGCCATCCAAAATCGTGCATGGAGCTGGATACATACACCCATTTATCCATATGAGTGAGAATATGTAATAAAATAATTTATATTATTTTGGAAATTTAGAAGTATATATGACATCATTAATAATGTCGCTATTTTGGAATAATTGATTTTTAAATTTAAATGGAGTTTAAATGATTTAATAATTATTTTATTTGTTAAATAAGCCCATTTAATTATTATATAATGATAGTAATATTATTATCAAATTTTGTTTATATATATATATATTAACTGAAAAGTGAAAATATGACCGGAAATTAGAATCGGAATTTGTAACGATTCAATGTGTAGAATTTGTGCAACATTGTGGATTACATGTGACATACATATGCACATATACATGTACACATACATGAAGACATTCACATGCGCATAAACACACACACACACACACATAGACACCCACACACACACTTAAATATATATTATCAAAAATCTAAGATATTTTCTCACTCCCTTAACACTTGAGCATTCCAAAGTCAACACTTACACATAAAAGTACATGCACTTGAGTATGCACATGGAGGGGGGGGGGGACATTTTGGCTGAACCATGAGAATGTGGGGGTAGGTGATGTATATGCATTTAAATATCATGATATGTTTACTCCTTCCTTTGTCTATAAATACAACACTCCATCTTCACTTTCATTCCACATTTCATCTTCATTTTCTAAAGCTTTTCCTATCCATTTCAATGGCCTCTTGCCTTAGCAAAATTATGGCAAAATCTATTTCAAAAAGAAACTAAATGTATATAGTATACATACATACATACATACATACATACATACATATATATATATATATATATATATATATATATATATATATTAAAACACCTTAAAACTACCACAAACCTCCTCCTCTCCACCTAAATACCCCACGGCTGCAACCTCCACCCTCCATAGCCGAGCCTTCTCCTCCCCAAGCTAGGCTGTGAATCTTCCAAGCCTCCAAGGTCAAGATAAGCCTTCTAAAACGAAAAAGTCCGAGTGTTCGTGAGCTTTAAATTCAAGTCAGCGAAGCTATATCCATTTTTAAGTTAATCATTTAATCCATGGTGAGAAAACTCCACTTATATATATATACACTTTGGATGATGATATTATATGTTGTTTGGTTGTAAAATATTGTTGTTTGGATGTGTAAAACAAGTCATGTTTAAATACACGTCAAAATATCACAAAGGAATTCACTTTCCTTTTTGTAAATGAAATGTTATATATGAGATGTTAAAACTCTTTGTATTTGGTTTAAAATGTTTTAGAAATTTTTTATGAACATTTAAAAGTGTTTTGACAAAGTTTGAAAAGAAAGCGAAAATGAAGTTGAAATTGGCGCGTCGCGAAACGGGAGTTCGCGATTTCGCACCATAGAAAGTTAAATCCATGTATACGATGGATTCAGAGTCGGAATTCTTTGTAATAAGAATTTTCCAAACTCTTATATTTATAGTTTTCAAAGAAAAGAAAAAGATCAAAATTTCGTTCAATAGACTTTGAAATATGAGCAAATCAAGTTTACAAAATAGTCGTATTTTGGCAGTTCGGAAACAAAAGCGATATATTCTTTAAAATTGATATTTTTAATTCTTTAAAAAAATGAAATAAATTCTATAAATCTTTTAAAAGAGGTTTGAGTTATAAAATGGTTTTAAATGATCAAAAAGTTGTTTTGATCATTTAAGCTTAAAGCACTATTTGCAGCACTTTCTAGAACATATAAAATATGACTTTAAACTTAAATATTTTTTCCCAAATCTTTTATAAATATTTTCAAACAAATCATTAAGTATTTGAAAAATGATTTGGAGGTTTTATTATTTATCAAAAAAAAGTTTAAATAAGCGATTTAAAGAAAAGCTTTAAGTGATTTAATCTTGGCTCTAAAAGTCGACGAGTAGACTGAATTTTTTTATTTGTGAAGTCCGAATGTGAGGTTCTTAAACTATGGAGATATTCAGGAGCAACCGATGCCCTGGCTCACTTGGCCTCTTTCTTGGCCGAGAAATGGATAAGATCGAAATGTCGGAACGAGAAAAGTATAAAAGATTCAAATTTACAAATTTAATTTAATACAACTTGGATTGTATAGAGATAATCTTCTTATACTTGGTATTAAATTCCGAAGAGAGAACCTGTATTATCCATGTAAATTTAGAAGGTGATTTCACCAATATTTGACGGATGATAAAAGTTGAATACAAAAATTGATGTTGAGTAGAATTAGTATAATTTCTATCAACCCTTTTTACACAATAATGTTCCCAATATGACTTATGATAAGGATTTGGTATTTCCAAAGTTAAAAAGAGGTTTAATGATTTCGTATATACCAAAAAGAAATGTTTTAAAGATATATATCTCTAGAATATATTTTTGATAAAAAGGAAGTAACTAATCAAATGATAAGCATCTATTTACATAATATCTTTTTATCGATGATTGGTTCAAAGGAACCGAGATCGGATTTGAGTGATTCTTATATGAAAATCACTTCGAACCAATTTACGTATTCGAAGTGAAGACTTGGAATGATAGTAAATAGAATGAAGGCCTGTTTGTCATTGGGGGAAATTTCCCATATCATATATATGTATCAGTAGTATCTTCATTTGATCTTCGATGCAAGAGCTGCTCGCTACTAATCCTAGGGATGATTCCGGATAAGATATGGTAAGAGAGTTCCTTCGGTTTGTCCCATTCCTGGACAACTTGTATGGACGAATGTTTGACGTTGCATTTCAAATCCATTGATTGATCTCTATAAACGTATCATCTGTTCGGTGGCGGAGAAGGCGGCTTCTCTTAGCTTAACACTCTTTCCTGAGACATACTAACTCAAGAGTTATACGTTTATAGAAGTCAGTTGTGTGATCATGGTATGCCAGTGTGGCATTCAAAGTAGGATGTGCTATGTGATAGGTAATCATTACCTCGGGCCTCATCACCCGAAAATAGCTTAAACAGGGCATGCCATGAGGCTATGTAGTTCGCAACTTATTAGGGTATGGTCATCACCTTTCTAGATTGCTCTATATATGTCGAGCATGTTGTGTATGCTATGGGATCTAGGATAGGTCGGTTACGATCGAGGTGATGTCATATTCGATTCTTTTCGCCACCAAGTTGGGTTTGCGGGTAGGCCGGTCTTGCCAGGTGCAGAGGTTTCAAAAGTTGTTGATCCTTGGTACATCGCTCTAGATTTGTACTATACGGAAGGTAGTTCCTTACCTGCCATTGTATGAGAATCCATTCTCAAATAAGTGCCTTTGGACTTGATTGTAGAACCTAGTATGCTGGAATTTAATAATGTAATAATTTTGGCTAAGATTATGTATATTTGCTTGAAAAGTGTTTTCAAAACAATGTCATTAAAAAATAATATTACCAAATTTTGCATATTAAAGATTTTGGTTATCATAAGGTAAAAACCTGTTTCATGTTTATGTGCGGCGTGGTCTTATAAGATACCCTTTGTTTCAAATATCCGTATTTTGAGTTTCTTGTACCATCCTATGACCGACCCGAAGTTTATTTTCTTTTCCCCTTAAATTCTGGGTGCCCTATTTTTTCGGGCAGCCAAGTAGTTAGGTAGCATGTAACATTTTGGGAGAAGCTCGGAGGATTCTGGATGAAGCATGAAGCTGGAGGGTCCTATGTAGATAATCCTCTATTTCTAATTCCACTGTATCATGTATTTTGTATCTACCAGCACTTGTAAGGATAGGTATCATGGCTGGAATATTACTTACTAGAACTCAGATGGAGCAATTTGGAGCAATTGCATGTACTACTCATGTGTATAATTATATGTTAAATACAATGTGAGATTCTATTATTGTCTTATATTCTATCTTTATTTTTTTACCTCATGATAATCTGCCTCTCCGGCACTTGGATTTACGGCACATGAATACCGAGAATGTATTAGTGTCGATCTATGAGGGTCGAGGAGGTAGGTCATCACATTTGGTAACGGAGCTTATGGTTGAGCAAATATCTAAGCCTACATGGGGTCAACTCATTAGAGATAGGGTTAGTAAGCTATAGAATGAGTTTAGTCAGAGTCAGCGCATATTTGAACTTTTATCGGAATAAGTATATTCGAGTTTATACCCGATCCCTAAGATATTTTCATATATATTTCTAAAGATGTTTCCTTACTATATGCAGATAGTAGGAGATGAATAATAAAAGAGGACAAATGGGAGGTAGCAACACTACGGCCACCAATGGTCGATCAAATGCTACAGTAATTGAGGAAGTAATAATCCCTGTGCAGCCTCAAATTAACTTTTCTACTATGCAAAGATTACACCAGTTTAGGTGGTAGACCATTCAAAAGAACATAGTCTATTATTGAAGTTCAGGCTTGGATCCACTCTTGTGAAGAATTTTTAAGGATTGAATATCGAAAATGAGCAGAAAAGGTTCTTAGCTTCCTGGCAGTTATAAGAAGGGGCTCTAGCATCATGGGAGTCCATAACTCTGAATGATCCAGAAGATAATTTCTCATGGGAACGGTTCAAAGAAGTCTTGGAAGAACAATATATGCCAGCTACGGGTATATCTCACCTTTATCGAAGTTCTATGTATTTAAAGCAAGGAGAGATGTCCGTGGAAGAATATTCCAACAAGTTCAGTGAATTGTCCTGTTTTGGGCCAGGTATGATAGACACTCCTTTAAAGAAAAATGAAATGTTTATCACTGGGATGAAGGGGCAATATTACGACAGGATGATCATGCATGTAAAGGGAACCTTTGTAGATTTGGTAGACATGGGTTTTCAATATGAAACTCTAGACAAAAAGAATCCTCCCACAACTCCAAGCAGCAACAATAACCGGAAGAAGAGGAAGTTCACCCATTCTCGGAAGAAGCCATGGCAATGCAAGCCAGAAGAGGGCCCGCAAGAAAACCATTTAAAGGAAATTACTTGTTATAATCGTCAACAGAAGGGTCATTTTGCCACCACCTGTAAGAATCCTAAGGCTCAAGATAGAAACTGCTACAATTGTCACAAACTAGGGCACCAGAAAAAGGATTGCCTATTGATAAAGAAAGGAGAATAAGTCAGAAATTTTTGCCGTCAAAGATGAATCCTCAACTTCGACTGATGCAAAGGGCACGAGAGTTATTGAATGTAATATCTACATTAATGAAAATCTAGTTAGAGTATTATTTGATACTGGGGCTTCCCATAGTTTTATTTTTAAAGAATTAGTTGATAAATTGAAACTTACCACAAAGATATTAGATACTCCTATCTATGTCTCTAACCCCATATATGGTAAAACTAATCTAGTTATAGTTTGTGAAAAAGTTCAAGTTGCCTACCTATCCCAAATTTTTTTCATGTGATCTAATCATCCTCAATTTCATTGGATTTGAGATTATACTCATTATGGATTGGTTATCTAAATATAAGGCTATTCTTGATTGTGTTAAAAGGATGGTGCAATTGGAAAATAATAGAAGTGAACCTTTTAAAATAACATGCGAAGAATCAAGTCCAATAATAGACAGTTTCATGTATGTCCTAAATTCATTTTAAAATTTTTTAGAAGAAACACTGATTGTTAAGGAATTTTCGGATATTTTTAAGGAAGTTAAAAGTTTACCCCCATATAAGGAAATTGAGTTTCGAATCGACTTAATTTCTGGTGCGAGGTTTATTTTTCATTCTTCTCGAAGAATGGCCCTAAGGAAGTAAATGAATTAAGGAACCAAACGAATGAATTGTTGAGGAAAGGATTAATTAGATCAAGTCGCTCAAGTTGGAGCTTAGGAGTAGTTGTTTTTTTTGCAAAGTCAGACGGCTCCCTAAGACTTTGTGTAGATTATCGAGACCTAAATAAGCAAATTATTAAGAACAAGTATCCTCTACCTTATATTGATGACTTATTTGATTGACTTCATGGTGCTCGAATATTCTCCAAAATGGACCTAGCTACATGATTCCATAAATTAAGGATAGCAGAAGATTGCATTCCTTTAACTGCATTCAGAGGACCAAATGATTTCTACGAGTGGTTGGCTATGCCTTTTGGGCTAACCAATGCACCCATTTATTTTATGGACCTTATGAATAGAGTATTCAGAGATGTGCTCCACAAATTCGTATTGGTTTTTATTAATGATATTCCTATATATTCAAAGACTAAAGAAGAACACGAAAGGGATTTAGAAATTGTACTAGAAATATTGAGAAGGAATGTGCTTAAGGCAAAGTTTTCAAAATGCCACTTCTGGGAAGAGAAGGTAAGGTTTCTGAGACATGTTGTGTCAAAGGAAGGAATCTCAATTGATCCTGAAAAATTATAGCTATTATAGATTGGAAGCAACCACAAACTCCGAAGGATATTCACAACTTCTTAGGATTGATAGGATACTACTGGAGATTTATTCAGTACTTCTCCAAGATTTCTCATCACTTAATGAAGTTGACTGTGAAGGATGTTAAATTTGAATGGCTGCCAAAATTTGAAGAAGCATTCCAGGAACTTAAGAGAAGGTTAACTATCGCTCCAGTCCTGACTATTATTGCTGAAAGCAGCGGTTTAACCGTTTATATTGATGCTTGTGGTGAAGAAGTGGGCGCGGTGCTGATGCAACATGGAAAGGTTATCGCATATGCTAGTAGATAGTTAAAGATGCATGAGCGAAATTATGCAACACAAGACTTAGAACTATTAGTCATTGTGTTCGCACTAAAGATTTGAAGACATTATTAACTGGGTAAGAATTTCTCATCGTTTATTTTGATAAACTTTGTTTAACCTTGGTGAATAAAATTCCTTCTTCAAATAGGTGAGAAGTTCGAACTCTTCACAGATCACAAATATTTGAAGTATCTTTTCACTCAAAAGGACTTGAATATATGACAACAACGTTGGCTAGAATTTCTTGCATCATATGATTTAGATATCCTACATACGCCCGGGAAAACCACTATGGTAGCGGATGCATTAAGTAGGAAGCATGCCATTATAGCTTATTTGATAGTACATCTAACTTTGATTAACCGTATAAAAGAGAACTAGCTCAAAGGTCCATTTATTCCAGAAATGGTCAAAGCAGTGGAGGAAAACATAGTACCAGAAAGTTGGATAGAGTTCAAGGTGGATGATCAAGGAATATTAAGGATGAATGGAAGAGTATGCATCCCAAATGTCGAAGAGATAAGGTAAGAAGTTTTAATAGAATGTCACAATTCTCGACTTTTAGTACATCCCGGAGTTACCAAAATGTATCGAGATATGAAGAAGACTTTTTGGTGGGATGGTATGAAGAGGGATATCTCTATTCATATTAGCAGATGTGTAAATTGTCAACAGATCAAAAGCGATCAGCAAAGGACTGTTGGATCACTCCAACCTCTTGAAATTCTGACTTGGAAATGAGGCCAAATATCAATGGATTTCATTGGCGGCTTACCTCGATCAAGGAAGGGGAATGAAAGCATTTGGATTATCGTAGATCAATTGACCAAAAGCACACACTTTATCCCAGTAAAAGCAACAAGAACTATTGCAAGTCTTGTAGAAATATACGTGAGGGAAATTGTTTAATTACATGGTTCCCTAAGTAGCATAATCAGTGATTGAGACCCAATCTTTACCAGTAAATTCTGGGAGGCATTGCAAACATCTTTGGGAACGAAGCTGAGTATTAGCACCGTGTATCATCCCTAGACTGGCGGGCAAACTTAAAGGGTAAATCGAGTATTTGAAGATCTTCAAAGAGCTTGCATCTTGGATTTTGGAGGATCATAGGAAAATTATCTTCATCTTGTTGAGTTCTTCTACAACAACATCTATCAGGCTAGTATTGGCATAACCCCATATGAAGATTTGTATGGTCGTTTATGTACATCCTCAGTATGTTGGATCGAGGCTAGAGATCGGTTGGTACTAGGTCCTGACATGATTAGAGAAGCTTCAGAAAAGGTTGACATGATCAAAGAAGATGAAAGAAAACCAGAGCAGGCAGAATAGTTATGCTGATCGAAGACGTATAAATTTGGAATTCTCAGTTGGAGATTTCGTATTCTTGAAAGTCTCTTCAGTGAGAGAAGTGGTAAGATTTGGTAGGGCAGGGAAGTTAGCACCTAGTTTTGTTGGATCCTTTTCCATTCTAGAGTGTATTGGCTCATTAACTTATCGTGTGGAATTGCCTGAGAGGTTGTTTGGCGTGCACAATGTCTTTCATGTATCTCATTTAAGGAAATATGTGCATGATCCAGAGCAAATTATATAAACGGCTGCCTAAGTAGATTTAGAAGTTGAACCAAATTTGGCAGTTATTAGATGACTAGTTTGAATCATGGATCACAATGAGAGACGATTGAGAAGGAAAGTTGCAAGATTGGTGAAAGTCCAATGGAGTGGTGATGCAGAAGACTACACCTGGCAAATAGAAGACAGAATGAGGAAAGCATATCCTGAGTTTAGGATTGATGTTGCATCGAGATAGTGTACTCACCACCTGTGGTGTGGTCACTTATCATATCTTGTATATATTTAATTTTGTCAAATATATATATTCATTTCGAGTTATCTTCTTCTTATCTAAATTTTGAGGATGAAATTCCTTTAAGGGGGGAGTATGTAACGACCCACAAACTCATCACTTTAGATTTTTTTTAAAATATTCAAATAGAACATATTTTAACATAAATGATAATGTTTTGGACAATAAATAATATTGGTATTTTTATTTTGAACAAATATTTACAAGAATATATACTTTGGAATAAATATCGATAAAATGATAGCAAAACCGTTATCGATAAACAGCTCTTTGGCCATCAGACAACGTGCACGGAGTAGGATACATACGCTCATTTATCCATATGAGTGAGAATATGTAATAAAATAATTTATTTTATGTAACGACCCGGAATTTTGGATATTTGAAATTGGAATATTTAATTAATTTTAAATATTTAAAACTTAATTTTAACTTGAATTTCAAATATCACTATTTATTTGATGATTTAATTATTGAATTAAATTATTGGAAATTAGGTAAAATATGGAATCTGAAATTCTAAGCTTGTTAAAAATAATTTAAAGGCTTACAAAATTTATATTGATAATGCTGAAGAAAATAAAAGATTTAAAATTGAAATTTAAAGTGATTTGTTCAGTTTTAAAAATATGTTGTTTAAATTGGCATTTAAAAATAGCTTTCCAGGGCACCGTCTCGGAATTCGATGAAACTAGTTCCATTGGATCCGTAATAGTGTATTATTATTGGATTTCAATTTTTGTAGCATTTGGAGTTATCGTGTGGGCATATGGTAGATAAACGCGTTGAAATTTATATCGAAAATTCAATATTATAACTGGGTCCAAAAGCTATCTTCTCCATACGATCGAATTAGGGCTCAGAACCTTTTCCATTGCGTTTGGAATAGGGGTATAACATTATAAATGCCTAGCGGCATGCCTCGATAAGATGTCAAAATTTTAAGCTACGAATTCAAGACGATTTAAAATTTAAAAATAAATTTATATAGATACATTTCAAATTTTCACATCAAAGCTTTTCATTTATATTTACATCAACTTTTACACTTCACTTTAGTATCATTTCACTTCTTTTTGAAACCACTGTATCAGGCATTCAACACGAAAACTTCCTTTCAAATATACCTTTCCCTCTTCAATTCACAACAGCCGAAAAACATTCAAACACACAGTTGAAAAAAAAGTTAAATCACGTAAATTCCTTACTTACAAAGCTGCCTAATTAAACTCGTTATTCTTCCTTCAGTTATCCGATCAAAAATCTAAATAGAACGAATTCGCGATAAAATTCTTCCCCTTTAGTTCATTCCCGAGGTCGAATCAAGTAGAGAGAATCGAGTTTGTTCGAAAATCGTTGGCATACGACTGGATTTCATTGGTCAGCGCGGTCGAAGAGGGAGGTTTGATCCGAAGGCGCGTATGCGTATGCGTGCATGTGGGTGGGTAGGGTGTGGCTCGCGACATTCGGTGGTGGCATCAGAGTCGTGGAGAGGTTGTAGGCTACTCGATTTTGGTAGCGTGCGATTGTGGGTCGCGATTCGAGAGGGGGCGAGTCGCCTGAGGAGTTGGCCGAAGTCGAGCGGCTGTGTGGTTGACTTCGACGAACTTGTGGGGATGTTTGGCGGGGTGTCGGTCTTCGGCGAGGTGGTGAGGTGCCTGGGTTCGCATTTTTGCAGTAAGGTATAAGATAATTTATTTTTAATTAAAGTTAATATATATATATATAGGTTAGGAAACAGAGGAAAAAGAATATTTACAGTAAGGTTTAAAAAAATATTTAACAGTAAGATAAAGTTTTATTTTTAAAAAGAAAAAATATATATAGAATTTTAAAATGTTTGGAAGTTTATATAAAATTAGACTTTGGGATCTATATAGATTTTTAAGTATATACGTGGTTTCAATAAAATAAATATACATATACACATTTTTATTTTACTAGGTTATTTTAAAATGATGTATTATGGTGATTTACTCATTTAATAAACTTATTTATTATTTTAGTTACTAAAAATTATTTATTATAGGAAAATTAGTTTAATATTAAATTATTAGTTTAAATTCAATTAATAAATGGTAATGGACTGCTCGATTATTTCAAATATTAATAAACGTGAAAATTAGTCACACATCCTTAAAACGGAACTTAATTTCAAAGCGAATCCCTGTGATAAATAATATATTTTCTATGTCCCTGTTTCTGTTTTCCACCAAATTATTCCCTAAATTACCCCTGCGCTTCACTGTCGAGCTCTAATTCTTCTTCTTATTTTTCGATTTAAATGGAGAACACTAGCTTTAAGGTCAAGGTCATCACGCTATGCTCCTCTGTAACTATATGCAAACCAAAATTCCCTCCGTCCATTTTCCACCAACTTTTGAGAATACCCTGGCCTGTGGACCTAAACACAACAGACGACGCTGCTACTATTGCTGCAGTCTCTTTTTCCACTTTGGAACTAGGTTTTTCCGTGCTTAATGCGTACGCTGTTCGCGCTGTGTCCATGGCCTCTGCTCTCCCCCAGCAGTTATATGCAATAGTTGCAGAAATTTCTACAACTATACGCACTAGTTGCAGACATTTCTGCAACTATACGCAATAGCTGTATTTGTGCAACTATATGCAATAGTTGCAGAAATGTCTGCAACTATACGCAATAGTTGCATACATTTCTGCAACTATTTCAAATAGTTGCAGACAATTCTGCAACTATCTACAATAGTTGCATTTCTGCAACTATATGCAATAGTTGCAGAAATATCTGCAACTATAATCAATAGTTGCAGAAATTTTTGCAACTATACGCAATAGTTGCAGACATTTCTGGAACTATTTGCAATAGTTGCATTTCTGCAACTATATGCAATAGTTGCAGAAATGTCTGCAACTATACGCAATAGTTGCAGACATTTCTGCAACTATACGCAATAGTTGCATTTCTGCAACTATATGCAATAGTTGCAGAAATGTCCGCAACTATATGCAATAGTTGCAGACATTTCTGCAACTATACCATATAGCTGCAGAAATATCTGCAATTATTTGCAAATTTTGTAAATTTGAAAAAAAAATCAAAAAGGTTCAAAATTTGCCGAATTGTCTGCAAATATTTGAAATAATTGCACCTTTACTACAAATATGAATTTTTGGTATCAACAATGGATCTCATTTCAAAGATCATAAAATTTGTGATTTTTTGGTGAAAACGGTATGTTGATCCAGTTTTTGTACATAAAGTTATACGCGTTTGAAATGTTAAAAACATAAAGGGTATTTGTGTATTTTTGCTTGCGCGAATTTGAAAATAGGGAGCGGAAATGTAAGTTTTGTTTATGAAGGATGTTTTGTTTATTTTGAAACTTATTAGGGATGTGAGCCAAACTTACCCTTAATAAACCATATAATGTATAAACAAGGTCTAAAATCGTGGAAAACTAGCCGGGTTGGATCAGATGCAAATCAAAAATCAAAGGTGAGTTAATCTCACTCAAATTGGATTACTAGTTAATTTAATTGGTTAAAATTAAATTATTGGTTGATTGATTGGAAATTGATTATTATTATCAGTGTGGATATGATATTATATATAGTAGTATATATATATTGGAGTGATTGATATTCCCGCATTATATAGCGGATGAGACCCTATGCTCCCCGCATAATAGCGGATGACCCTTTATACCACGACATCCCCCTCGAAGTGGGATTGGTATTATTGTATTGTGATAACATCTATGGATGCAGGGAAACAGCTTGGAGGGATCCAACTGGATTCCTCAAAAGTATTGAAATTTATTTTCATATTCTATGATATAATTTATTTGATAATCTGTGACAGATTACATTGGAAATTGAAATTATCGAATGCTGTGGATTCGCTGAATATATTTTGGTATTTTAAGATATCAGAAATATAAAGACTGGATTTTTTAAAGGAAAATAAAAGGGGAAATTTTAAGTAAAATATTTATAGCGGAGTTGAATAAATTAAATGAATAGATTTGGGAAAAAGGTAAAAGGTTGATTTTAAAATACTATTGAATAAATTCCGGGGAATGGGAAAAAAGAGATTTTGAATATATGGGAATAAAGGAGTTTTGAGGACTTAAGCGGGATTATTTAAGAATTAAAGGATTTATTTTAAATTCAGGATTTAAAATGGATTGGGAGAAATAAAAAAGGGGAATTTTGAAACAAAGTGTGAAATTGATATTTTCAGATCTAAATAAGATTTTAAATCGTGATAAAGGAGTGAATATGGAATTAATGGATTTTGGAATAGATTTGGGTAAATCAAGAAATAAATTCAAAATGGAATTAATTCAGAGAATCGATTTGAAAATCGATGAAGGGTTTTTGAAATAGTGATCAAAAGGGGAATGAGGCTATGGATTTATAAACTGGGTTATAAATAAAGTTAGGTAATTATCAGTGGATAATTTGAAATTATAAATTCACGGTGGAAATTTATATAGGGATGGATAAATTGTTTTAAAAATAAATAGTGGTTTTATTTTTAAAATGTGAGAAAAGAAATAGGGGATAAAATGAATATTTTCCAAGTGGTGAGTAACTAATGAAGTGGGAAAATATTCTAAGTATTAGGCAAAGGTTGAAATTTGTTCCGTGGGAATAAAAAGGATTTAAAAACTATTTTCAAAGTATGGAAATAATATTGTATGTAGATATTTTGAAATAATAATTTAGGAAATTATTTAAGGCCTGATGGTTGTGTGTGGATGTTATATGATAGTTAAATAACTGACTATCAATATTGGCCAATGCGCTGATCGTTTCGAAGAGACCAGGATCAGATTTAATTATCCAAAAACCACTTCGATCTGGTTTGAACGTAGCAAACGAATACCGTGAAGATGATGAAGACTGTGATTCGGTTTGTCCAGACCTAGGACAACTTGTATGGACGAATGCTATTAGACCATCATCATTGGAGTACGATGAGCGTTTTAAGTGATATTCGGTCTTAAAAAGGTAATGCTTAGCCTCAAGCCTCATCAACCGGGAATGACTGAAAATCAGGGGTTATGCAGCAAGGCTAAGTGGGTAGCTTTCAATTAGGGTAATATTTCCCATGTCTAGAGTTCCTTTATTTCGGCTATGTGGCGGTTGTTGATCCCAACCGTGGGGTGATCTTATTCGGGCTATCCAGTAAGGGGTAGTCCGGTCTTATGTTGCAGGGGATCGGGAGTGATCCTCGGTATGCTGATCTAGACCGGGTACCGTGACAGGTGGTACCCTAGTGCCTAGTCATTCAGTTGGAAATCCATTCTCCCTACGTGCCCTTTACGGTTTTGGTTGTAGAGCCTAGTATGCTGGAATTTAATTAATGTAACAATTTCGGCTATTTGAATAAGTATTTGTACTTAGACACCATTATAATATCAGAGGATTTTGATATGGAATGTTTTGGTTATCGTAAGGTAAAAACCCAACATGTTTATTTGTGGCGTGGTCTTACGAGATACCTTTGATTTTCAAAGGATTTTGAAACTTTAATAATTCAATGGAGTGTGTTTTCTCACGCTGGTTTTCCAAATCGACTCGGGTGTTATTTTAATATAATGCTCGGGTCAGACCGAGTATTACATATACATGATAAGATGCTATGGAGCTCAGGAGACGAGCTAGATGACGAGACGTATCACACGTACTTGATGTGTATTCCACTGTGTAGTGTAAGCTGTATAGTCAGCTTTTGTGAGGACAAGTTATTATAACTGTCCAGTGTTGTGTTATTGATTGTGTTGTACTCTGATGATGTAATGTATAAAAACAGTTATAGTTTCTTTTGTATAAAGATATGTTGTTATCTATTATATATTGTCCCGCTGCGATTGTGAGATTCTGATGTTGTTTTCTATTTTCTTCTTCTACCTCCTTCTTTTTTTCCTAACGATCTGGTATTTCCGGCATTTGATTGTTCGATATGTAATACAGTGAACGTATTGATGTCGATTTTCGAGGTCTAAACTTCCGAGTTGTTACAGTGGTATCAAGCGAGAACCTTGGCTCTGGTGGGGTTTACTCATTAGAGATAGAGTCAGTAGTACTCTAAAATGAGTTGAGTGTAATAATAGATATAAGCGTGTATTTTTTAGTGAATATAAAATAGTTTTATATTGTGTTGACTTATTGGTTGAGTGGAATATAAATTCTGATCGAATAGTGGGACGCCGCTTTCGATAGGAGCTTCTAATCACTTGAACCCGATAACACAATATTGTTTTAAAGCGGATAAATGAAATAATTTTACCCAAATTATATTTATATATAAAGAGAAATAATTTTCTAAAATTATTATGGTATAATTGGAGTGTTTGGATGATAATATTATAACCAAAACAAGATTTTAAAATCTAGAGTTGGTTATAGATGACCAAATGGAAATTGTATAAGTATGGATTACACAATTGAATCAAAAACTAAAAATGAATACAAATCTGAGTTTGAAAATACTTAAATCCCGGAGATTTTTTGGAAATATTTTCTAAAGTGTTTGAAGGTAAATAATAGTAATATTATTTTGGAGATATTTTTGAAGAGAAAATAGTTTTAAATGGGTTTTGAAGACATATAGCATTGAAATCGCTTTGGTCGGTGGAAAATAATTCTGATGATGATGGCCGCATCATCAGTATTCATTTTCGAGTTTCTAAAGTGACGGGTTCCTACCAAAGAAATTGATTTTGAGATTTTGTTGGAAAAACAAACGTTGTTTAGAAATTCCAAGGGAATTTGTTTTGGTATAAAAACCAGGGCTGGTTTAAATTTAAAAAGTGTGATTGGGAATGTTTGTGATTTCAAAATGGTTTGGAAAAAAAAATCTGGAACCCTTATTTAAATAATTTAAAAAAATCATCAGGGAATAGGGTATAAGCTTATAAATTGAAATAATTTTTAAAATAAGAAAGGAAAGTATGAGATTTGAATTTTGAGATTAAAATTAAAAATTAAAAATGGGGAGATTAAAATAAAGTTTAACTTAGATTAAGTGGAAGAAATTAAATTGTTAAAATTTAAATTGATTATGATTTGACTGAAATAAATTAGTAGACTAGTTAAATGAATAAAATAGGAAAGTGAATGGATTAAATGGAAAAAAATTAATTTGAATTGAGAAATAAAATTGAATCGAAGTGAATTTAACTTAAAAACAAAATGAAGTTGAGTTGAAAATAGAATTGGACTGAAAGGAAATTGAATTGAGTTTGTTGATGATATTGAATGAATTAAATTCTTACCTAAATAAATTCAAAAGAATGGTATGAAGTTGAATTTAGCGTAAGTTAAGTTAAATAAATAAACTTCGATAGCTTATAAAAGAATTGAAAATTCATGAAATAAAAATATGCTTGGGCTATAAATAAGTGTAAATCTCGAGTTAAAATAAGATGTGAATATATTCGAGAATAGAATTGATGGGAAGTGGAAAAAAATAAGTTGTGTGACTTATAAGAAAATTTGAAAAGTAAGATAAGAAACCCAAAATAAAATGTCTGATATTTTGGAAAATGAAATAAAAATCCAACTTGAATTATAAAATAAGTTTGAACACAAGAAAATTAAATGAAGTGATTTTTGAAATAAAAATCAAATATTCAATTGCAAATTGGAAGTGAACTGTTTAGACAATAAAATAGTTAATTGAATAGGTTAATGAAGTTTATTCGGTTTAAAAATAAAATTGGATTGAGATATGAATAAATTAGGGACTGGAACTAATTAAAGAAATAGTTAATTAAATATGATTTGAGATAAGGTGAATAGAATTCAATATTTAAAAATGGAAGGAAAAATTGAATTCAAATGGATTTGAAATGAAAATTGAATAATGGATATAAAGGCTTGAGGGATAAAGTGGAAAATAACTATAGTAGGTTGTATAAGATATTTATAATAAACTTAGGAGAATTGAGAGAAATTCTTAAGTAAAATTTGTATTGGGAAAATATTGAGTGAGTATTTGAATGAAGATTTAATAAAAGTGGTGAAAAAGGAAATTGTGAATAAGTGAATGGAAATCAAAATAAATGTGAATTAAAAGAGAATTGATATAGCTAATGATCAATTGAGATAAATACGTAGGATGTATGTATATTATTTTATTCGCATGATGATTCGATCCAGATTTGAGCACAGAATTTTGAGATAGTTATATCGATCGGAGTTGGGATTTTTCACTCGATTTTCGACGGAGAACCCTGGTGTTAGAGCCAAAATTGGTCACTAACACCCAAATCCAAGCGAAAGCACCAAATACCAGTCACAGCTCACAGATAGAATATATGTGGTGAATACTGATATGGAGAATGACAAGAATTAAAATGAAAGCAGTAAAGAACAACAGATTTTATAGTGGTTCGGCTAACTCTGACCTACGTCCACTCTAGAAGTTTCCTTTTTATTGAAGTTAGAATCGATTACAGTTACAAAATGGCAGAGTTTCCTTAGCCTTAGAAAAGAGAAAGTAAGAGAGTCGAAAGGAAGATCCCTTTCTGAAGTCCTACATGCTGTATTTATAGGCAAATCCCGAGTTACTGGGCTTCCTGAGTAGTCCGAGCCCATCAGGACCATAGCCGAGCCAATATCCTTCATCATGACCGACACACATTGCCATGCCAACCGACCTATGCCGGTCCACTCCATACTCTAGTATGCCGATCCACACCACCAGTGACCGAGCCACACCACCACGTCGTCCACACAACCAAGTCACCGAGTGGCACTTGCCGAACCAACCACGCCGAGCCACATCCCAAGAAGTCGACCCGAAGCAACAACTTCTTGGACACAAGGCTGCCGAACGATGTCATGCCAACCCACTTTATATCCCACTGAGATACCGAGTGACAACTTGAAGCCAAGTTGACGACTAAGCCGATTCGAGTGCTATCCCGAAGCCTACTGCCTACCGACCCGAATTAGGAATCAGTGCCGACCCAAGTGCTCTTCCCATGCTCACCGTTCCAAGACCAATTCACCGACCCATCCAAATGCCGAGCCACTATTGTTGACCGGCCCATACCACTACACCGAGCCACACATTCTTGACCGAACCATCAATGCCGAACGACCCGTGACTCCCAGACCGAACCACCAATGCCGAATGACCCCTGCATGGCCTCCACACCTTGACCAGCCATACTTCCACGCCGATCCACACCATCCGCACCGACCCACCTATGCCGAACCACCTCTGACCGACCCAGAATTGTCGGTCCACATTTCCTATACCCAAGTCATAGCCGATCCAGCTTTAAGCCAATCCAATATCCATCTTCCAGACGCGCTGCATCACCCATCCATCCAGTCGACTCAAACCTATCGTATTCCATCCTCAACGGCCAAGCAATCGATTTAGTTAAATCCGCCTGTCCAAGGGCTTGCCAAAAGGCGGGTTAACATTTTGACCCCCAAAACATGCCTTGCAATAGGAATGCGTGTTTTGAATATTTCCGTTATGTAAATCTAAAACTGCTCTGAATCGATATCCAATTCCTGTCCAGTAACCGAATCCTCATCCGATTCCACATCCATCCAAAATCAATTAACCGAATCCACGATCTCTTCGGATCATTTTATCCAAGTCCGGGACCTCTCTGGATCCTGTAGTCCAAATTGGGGACCTTTCCAGGTCCAAATCCTAAGTCGGGACCTCACAGGGTCCTAAAATCCATATCCGGGACCTCACCGGGTCCATACCCAGATCTAGGACCTCTCTGGGTCCTGTAACTCAAATCCAGGTTATTCTATCATACTCCGACCTTGAATCTTCGGTCAAGGAATTAATCCGTGGGGTATCCTCCTCTGGCCCCGATCCCCAGTCGAGGACTTCATATTCTCCGGCCTCGACTCTCCGGTCGAGGACTTTATATATTCTTCGGCCTCGACTCTCCGGTCGAGGACTTTATATATTCTCCGGCCTCGACTCTCCGGAGGACTTTATATATTCTCCGGCCTCGACTCTTCGGTCGAGGACTTTTATATTCTCCGGCCTCGACTCTCCGATCGAGGACTTTATATATTCTCCGGCCTCGACTCTCCTGTCGAGGACTTTATATATTCTCCGACCTCGACTCTCCCTTCGAGGACTTTATATATTCTCCAGCCTCGACTCTCCGGTCAAGGACGTTTATATTCTCCGGCCTCGACTCTCGGTCGAGGACTTTGTATATTCTCCGGCCTCGACTCTCCGGTTGAGGACTTTGTTTATTCTATCCGAGTCCATTCCATTGCTCTCCGGAAAGGGACTCGTAATTCGCGATTACTGCCTCGTGTCTCCGGTCGGGACGGTAATCGCTTGGCCTGTATTATTTATTGAATTAGTCCAATCCCAATCATTACAGAATTCAGTTATCAAAGTGAAAGTTCGTACAACAAAAGGAATCAAATGTCCAAAGTACCAAAGAAGAAACCAGAGTTTGCAGAAAAACAGAAATAAAATAGGGTTTCATAGATCCAAGCAGTACGGATTTTCATCATCTCAGAGCACGCCTAGGGACCGTCCTCGATCCCGTATGTGTGTAAGTGACCTAGCCATATTACTTTGAGTTGTATTACTTATTCAGAACCATAAATCCATTCAGTTGATAACAAGCCGGCGGTGACTAGATCCAGCGCCACCTTCGTTCGAGGTAGGCGGTGACCGCTCCCGTTCCACTGCTACAGCTCAATTCCTTATATACTGTTGCAGGTGACCATTCCTTACATGCTCCTCAAGCATATCTTTCAAATGTCTACAATCGTTTGTGTTGTGCCCGTCTAGCTCATGGAATAGGCAATGCTTTCCTAATGCCCGCTCGTATTCCGATGGTCCCCTCCTAGCCGGTCTTCGATACTGGAGGTGCCCCCGAGTATCCAAGTAAATCCTTTCTAGAGTTTCTGTCACATCCATATAAGAAGAAAATTTTGATTCTCTCCATTTCCTTTTTGAGGGGTTACCTTTGTCACTCATTTTCCTTTTGCCCTTATCGTCCTTGTTTGGTTCCTCCCTGGGTGGACCTCCACCTCTAACAGCATAAGCTTCAGCCTCTCTCCCTTCTCTTTCGTTCTACGCGTCTTCCTGCCTTAGGAATCTCTCCGCTTCATGATAGAACTCTCCAAGATCCATTGGGGGGTCCCGTTCCAACGATATCTTAAAATCTGAATTATCCGCAATTCTAGAAACTGCCGCCAACAAAACCATCGATGGATCGGGTCGATCCACTGAAGCTACCGCCGCGTTGAATCTGGTTAAGAAATCCCTAAGCGACTCTCCCTTCCATTGTTTCATCGATGTCAAGGTCATTACGTTCTTGGGTCTGACTATATGGACCCTAAATTGCCTCATAAACCTTTCAATCAGCTTCGTCCAAGTGTCAATAGAGCCACTCTCCAGTTGTCTGAACCACATAGCTGCGATATCCGTCAAATACAAAGGGAAGCATCGAGCCATGACCTCATTCGATGCCCCCAGTACCTCCATATGCCTCATGCACCTTGTCAGGTGAACGGCGGGATCCATCCTCCCATCATACATCTCCAACGTTGGTAGCTTAAAATTCGGTGGGTTCCTAGCTTGCCTGATAGTAGGAGTAAAGGGACTCCTATTCACATCCTCCAAGTCTTTATTTACCAATCCACTCTCATAGCTCGTCTGACCATCTCCGCTAATATGTCATTATCGCCAAGCTGTAATCCTTGTCCGCTGCCTCCGATTTGCTCCTCGAGTTCACGAGGGAATCCTGGCACATATTTCTCATCACATACTCCTGTATTCTTGTTGATGCCGGGTTGCATAGCATCATCAGGTATCCCTCCATGGATTGGTCCAGCATTACCTGTTGGTATGCCCCAAGTCTTGATCCATCCGGGTTAATAGTTGTTCGCTGATCAGGGGCTGCTCCCTGCTGGACCACTCCATCTGCTTGTTGGTTGAGTGCTTCTGATCCAGCTCCACGGATCCGAGCTCTTGTAGTTCCTGCTTGTCCAAATTGTCTGAGAAGAGTCTGCGTCATCTCCTCTTGTCTTTTCAGCATCACTTCCATCGCGTCTCTGGTGATGTAGATGGATGCTTGACCAGCTCCAGCTCCAGAGAAGGCCTCTTGACTTCCCTCTTGATTGCTTCTTTATGTCACTTGCTTCCTTGTTGGTGGCCTAGCTATTGCTTCCTTGAATCCAAGTTCCTAAGCTTCTGAATCCAAAATCCCCAAGCGCTTGCCTTCTCAGTGAAAGCACCAAAATGTTAGCGCCAAAATTGGTCACTAACACCCAAATCCAAGAGAAAGCACCAAATACCGGTCACAGCTCACAGATAGAATATATGTGATGAATATTGATATGGAGAATGACAAGAATTAAAATGAAAGCAGTAAAGAACAACCGATTTTATAGTGGTTCAACTAACTCCGGCCTACGTCCACTCCAGAAATTTCCTTTTTATTGATGCTAGAATCGATTATAATTACAAAATGGGAGAGTTGCCTTAGCCTTAGAAAAGAGAAAGTAAGAGAGTCGAAAGGAAGATCCCTTTTCTAAAGTCCTACATGCTATATTTATAGGCAAATCCCGAGTTACTGGACTTCCTGAGTAGTCCGGGCCCATCAGGACCATAGCCGAGCCAATATCCTTCATCATGACCGACCCACACTGCCATGCCGACCGACCTATGCCGATCCACTCCATACTCTATTATGCGGATCCACACCACTAGTGACCGAGCCACACCACCACGTCGTCCACACCACCAAGTCACCGAGCGGCACTTGCCAAACCAACCACACCAGCTACATCCCACGAAGTCGACCTGAAGCAACAACTTCTTGGACACGAGGCTGCCGAACAATGTCATGCCGACCCACTTTATATCCCACTGAGATACCGAGCGACAACCTGAAGCCAAGTTGACGACCAAGCCTATTCGAGTGCTGACCCGAAGCCTACTGCCTATCGACCCGAATTAGGAATCAATGCCGACCCAAGTGCTCTTCCCATGCTCACCGTTCCAAGACCAATTCACCGACCCATCCAAATGTCGAGCCACCATTGTTGACCGGCCCATACCACTACACCGAGCCACACATTCCTGACCGAACCATCAATGCCGAACGACCCGTGACTCCCAGACCGAACCACCAATGCCGAACGACCCGTGACTCCCAGACTGAACCACCAATGCCGAACGACCCCTGCATGGCCTCCATTCCTCGACCGAGCCATGATTCCACGTCGATCCACACCATCCACATAGACCCACCTATGCCGAACCACCTCTGACTAACCCAGAAATGTCGGTCCACATTTCCTATACCCAAGTCATAGCCGATCCAGCTTTAAGCCAATCCAATATCCATCTTCCAGGCGCACTGCATCACCCATCCATCCAGTCGACTCAAACCTATCGTATTCCATCCTCAACGGCCAAGAAATCGATTTAGTTAAATCCGCCTATCCAAGGCCTTGACAAAAGGCGGGTTAACACATGGATATAGATTTTTGATTGATTCTGAAAATTCTCTATCATAGTATATGGCTATGCAAGGAGAATGACGGTTTCTAATCAAGAAACCAGATCTAAGTCCGCACTAGAGAGCCGGGTGAACGATACTAGTTCGGAAGTGAAATTGTGTGATCGAGTGAGCGATCGGATTGGATATTGCGTACGGATGATATATGTACATCGTACGGGCTTAAGTAAAGCAAATATTGAAACTTTGTAAAGGAAGTGAATAAAACGATTTTGGATTTTGTGATTGGATATTATTGCTAAGTAGGATATACAGGTGTTTTAAAAGCAAAAGGAAATTGGTATTTTTGATTTCAGAAGATAAAATTGAATTGCCCGACATAAAGGTATGTATTTAAATTGTTGTATGAAATTTGATGATTTTCTGATCTAGCCACTTGGCTTTTGTTTTCTTTTGAAAATTTAGGGTCGTAGAGGCAGTTTTGTAGTTGTTCCAATCTAGCCTCGCAAAGGAGACGATGGCGAAATTTTTCAAAAATTTAAGGAGTTAGAATTTTTTTGCAGAAATTTGTAATAATTCAAAATTTGGTTTTAAATTATAATTTGAATGGTTGAGTAAATAATATTGTTTTGAACCTATGGATGAGTTTGGAAAGTTAGTAAGAGTGATAGTGTGTTTTTATAAAAAGATTGTTTTGGGAAGAGCTAAAAACTATTTGGCCTTGGGAAAATAGTAACGGGTTGTGGACCGTTCTTCTTAACTAGCAATTTCGGGGATGAAATTCTTATAAGGGGGGAGGAATGTAACGACCCGGAATTTTGGATATTTGAAATAGGAATATTTAATTGATTTTAAATATTTAAAAGTTAATTTTTAACTTGAATTTCAAATATCACTATTTATTTGATAATTTAATTATTGAATTAAATTATTGGAAATTAGGTAAAATATGGAATCTGAAATTTTAAGCTTGTTAAAAATAATTTAAAGGCTTATAAAATTTATATTGATAATACTGAAGAAAATAAAAGATTTAAAATTGAAATTTATAGTGATTTGTTCAGTTTTAAAAATATGTTGTTTAAATTGACATTTAAAAATAGCTTTCTGGGACACAGTCTCGGAATTCGACGTAACCAGTTCCATTCGATCTGTAATAGTGTATTATTATCGTATTTCAACTTTCGTAGCATTTGGAGTTATCGTGTCGTCATACGGTAGATAAACACGTTGAAATTTATATCGAAAATTCTATATTATAACTAGGTCCACAAAGCTATCTTCTCCATACGATCGAATTAGGGCTCGGAACCTTTTCCATTGCGTTCGAAATAGGGGTATAACATTATGAACGCCTAGCGGCATGCCTCAATAGGATGTCAAAATTTTAAGCTACGAATTCAAGACGATTTAAAATTTAAAAATAAATTTATATAGATACATTTCAATTTTTCACATCAGAGCTTTTCATTTATATTTACATCAACTTTTTCACTTCACTTCAGTATCATTTCACTTCTTTTTGAAACCACTGTAGCAGGCATTCAACACGCAAACTTCCTTTCAAATATACCTTTCCCTCTTCAATTCACAACAGCCGAAAAACATTCAAACACACAGTTGAAAAAAAAGTTAAATCATGTAAATTCCTTACTCACAAAGCTGCCTAATTAAACTCGTTCTACTTCCTTCAGTTATCCAATCAAAAATCTAAACAGAATGAAATCTCGATAAAATTCTTCCTCTCCAGTTCATTCCCGAGGTCGAATCAAGTAGAGAGAATCGAGTTTGTTCGAAAATCGTTGGCACGCGATTGGATTTCATTGGTCAGCGCGGTCGAAGAGGGAGGTTCGATCTGAAGGCGCGTATGCGTGCGAGTGGGTAGGTAGGGTGTGGCTCACGACATTCGGTGGTGGCGCCAGAGTCGTGGAGAGGTTGGAGGCTATTCGATTTTGGGTAGCGTGGATTGTGGGATGCGATTCGAGAGGGGAGAGTCGCCTGAGGAGTTGGCCGAAGTCGAGCGGCTGTGTGGTTGACTTCGACGAACTCGTGAGGTTGTTTGGGGGGTGTCGGTCATCGGCGAGGTGTGAGGAGCCTGGGTTCGATTTTTTACAGTAAGGTATGAGATAATTTATTTTTAATTAAAGTTAATATATATATATATAGGTAAGAAAACAGAGGGAAAAAAATATTTACAGTAAGGTTTAAAACGAAAATTCTGTTAAATCTATATATGTGTATATTTGTAGGGTAAGAAAAAATATAACAGTTAGATAAAGTTTTATTTTTTAAAAGAAAAAATATATATAGAATTTTAAAATGTTTGGAAGTTTATATAAAATTAGACTTTGGGATCTATATAGATTTTTAAGTATATACATGGTTTCAATAAAATAAATATACATATACACATTTTTATTTTACTAGGGTATTTTAAAATGATGTATTATGGTGATTAACTCATTTAATAAACTTATTTAATTATTTAGTTAAAAATTATTTATTATAGGAAAATTAGTTTAAAATTAAATTATTAGTTTAAATTAAATTAATAAATGGTAATGGACTGCTTGATTATTTCAAATATTAATAAACCATATAATGTTTAAACAAGGTCTAAAATCGTGGAAAACAAGCCGGGTTGGATCGGATTGCAAATTAAAAATCAAAGGTGAGTTAATCTCACTCAAATTGGATTACTAGTTAATTTAATTGGTTAAAATTAAATTATTGGTTGATTGATTGGAAATTGATTATTATTATCAGTCTGGATGTGATATTATATATAGTAGTGTGTGTGTGTGTATATATATATATATATATATATATATTGGAGTGATTGATATTACCGCAGTATATAGCGGATGAGACCCTATGCGCCCCGCATAATAGTGGATGACCCTTCATACCACGATATCCCCCTCAAAGTGGGATTGGTATTTTTATATTGTGCTAACATCTGTGGATATAGAGAAACAGGTTGGAGGGATCCAACTGGATTCCTCAAAAGTATTGAAATTTATTTTCATATTCTGTGATATAATTTATTTGATAATCTGTGATAGATTACATTGGAAATTGAAATTATCGAATGATGTGGCTTCGTTGAATATATTTTTGTATTTTAAGATATCAGAAATATAAAGATTGGATTTTTTAAAGGAAAATAAAAGGGGAAATTTTAAGTAAAATATTTATAGCGGAGTTGAATAAATTAAATGAATGGATTTGGGAAAAAGGTAAAAGGTTGATTTTAAAATCCTATTGAATAAATTCTGGGGAATGGGAAAAAAGAGATTTTGAATAAATGGGAATAAAAGAGTTTTGAGGACTTAAGCGAGATTATTTAAGAATTAAAGGATTTATTTTAAATTCAGGATTTAAAATGGATTGGGAGAAATAAAAAAGGGGAATTTTGAAACAAAGTGTGAAATTAGTATTTTCAGATTTAAATAAGATTTTAAATCATGATAAAGGAGTGAATACGGAATTAATGGATTTTGGAATAGATTTGGGTAAATCCAGAAATAAATTCAAAATGGATTAATTCAGAGAATCGATTTGAAAATCGATGAAGGGTTTTTGAAATAGTGATTAAAATGGGAATGAGGCTATGGATTTATAAACCGGGTTATAAATAAAGTGAGGTAATTATCAGTGGATAATTTGAAATTATAAATTCAGGGTGGAAATTTATAAGGGGATGGATAAATTGTTTTAAAAATAAATAGTGGTTTTATTTTTAAAATGTGAGAAAAGAAATAGGGGATAATATAAATATTTTCCAAGTGGCGAGTAACTAATGAAGTGGGAAAAATATTCTAAGTATTGGGCAAAGGTTAAAATTTGTTCCGTGGGAATAAAAGGGATTTGAAAACTATTTTCAAAGTATGGAAATAATATCGTATGTAGATATTTTGAAATAAATAATTTGGGAAATTATTTAAGGGCTGATGGTTGCGTGTGGATGTTATATCATAGTTAAACAACTGACTATTAATATTGGCCAATGCGCTGATCTTTTCGAAGAGACCGGGATCGGATTTAATTATTCGAAAACCACTTCGATCCGGTTTGAATGTAGCGAACGAATACCGTGAAGATGATGAAGACGGTGATTCGGTTTGTCCTGACCCAGGACAACTTGTATGGACGAATGCTATCAGACCATCGTCATTGGAGGAGGATGAGCGTTCTAAGTGAATTTCGGTCTTAAAAAGGTAAAGCTTAGCCTCAAGCCTCATCAACCGGAAATGACTGAAAATCAGCGGATATGCAGCAAGGCTAAGTGGGTAGCTTCCAATTAGGGTTAGATTTCCCCTGTCCATAGTCCCTTTATTTCGGCTACGTGCGCGGGGTGATCTTATTCGTGCTATCCAGTAAGGGGTATTCCGGTCTTATGTTGTAGGGGATCGGGAGTGATCCTCAGTATACCGATCTAGACCAGGTACCGTGACAGGTGGTACCCCAGTGTATTCAGTTGGAAATCCATTATCCCTACGTGCCCTTTACAGTTTTGGTCATAGAGCCTAGTATGCTGGAATTTAATAATGTAACAATTTCGGCTATTTGAATAAGTATTTGTACTTAGACACTATTATAATATCAGAGGATTTTGATATGAAATGTTTTGGTTTTCGTAAGGTAAAAACCCGACATGTTTATTTGTAGCATGGTCTTACGAGATACCTTTGATTTTCAAAGGATTTTGAAACTTTAATAATTCAATGAAGTGTGTTTTCTCATGCTGGTTTTCCAAACTGACTCGGGTGTTATTTTATTATAATGCTCGGGTCGGACCGAGTATTACAGATACATGATAAGATGCTATGGAGCTCAGGAGACGAGCTGGATGACGAGACGTATCACGCGTACTTGATGTGTATTCCGCTGTGCAGTGTAAGCTGTATAGTCAGCTTTTGTGAGGACAAGTTATTATAACTATCCAGTGTTGTGTTATTGATTGTGCTGTACTCTGATGATGTAATGTATAAAAACAGTTATAGTTTCTTTTGTATAAAGATCTGTTGTTATTTATTATATATTGTCCCGCTGCGATTGTGAGATTCTGATGTTGTTTTCTATTTTCTTCTTCTACCTCCTTCTTTTTTCCCCTAACGATATGGTATTTTCGGCATTCGATTGTTCGGCATGTAGTACAGTGAATGTATTGATGTCGATTTTCGAGGTCTAAACTTCTGGGTTGTTACATTTTATTTTGGAGAATTAAAAGTATATATGACATCATTAATAATGTCGCTATTTTGGAATAATTGATTTTTGAATTTAAGTGAAGTTTAAATGATTTAATAATTATTTTAATTGTTAAATAAGCCCTTTTAATTAATATATAATGATAGAAATATTATTATCAATTTTTTTACAGATATATATATATATATATTAACTGAAAAGTGAAAATATGACCCACAATCGGAATCAGAATTCATAACGATTCAACATGAAGAAGTTGTGCAATGTTGTGGATTAAATGTGACATACATATGCACATATACATGTACACATACATAAAGACATTCACATGCACATAAACACACACACACACAAATACACACACACACACACACACGCACACACATACTTAAATATATATCATCAAAAATCTAAGATATTTTCTCACTTCCTTAATACTTAACCATTCCAAAGTCAACACTTACATATCAAAGTACATGCACTTGAGTATGCACATGTGGAGGGGGGGTCATTTCGGCCGAACCATGAGGATGTAGGGGGAGGTGACGGTGGTGATGAAAGGTGATGTATATGCACTTAAATATCATGATATTTTTACTCCTTCCTTTTCCTATAAATACAACACTCCATCTTCACTTTCATTACACATTTCCTCTTCATTTTCTAAAGCTTCACCTCTCCATTTTAATGGCCTCTCGCCTTAGCGAAGTTATAGAAAAATCTATTTCAAAAAGAAACTAAAGTTATATAGCAAGTATATATGTATTTTAAAACACCTCAAAACTACCACAATCCTCCTCCTCTCCATCTAAATACCCCACGACCGCACCCTCCACCCTCCATAGCCGAGCCTTCTCTCCTAAGGTAGGCCGTTAGTCATCCAAGCCTCCAAGGTCAAGGCCGAGCCTTCTAAAAGGCAAAAGTCCGAGTGTTCGTGAGCTTTAAATTCAAGTTAGCGAAGCTATATCCATTTTTAAGTTAATCATTCTGAGGTGAGAAAACTCTACATATATTTATATATATACTTCGGATGATGATATGATATGTTGTTTGGTTGCTATGGTTTGATCATCGTGTTTGGTTGTGAACATTGTTGTTTGGATGTGTAAAACAAGTCATGTTTTAATACACGTCGAAATATCACAAAGGAAACCACTTCCGTTTTTGTAAATGAAATGGTATATATAAGATGTTAAAATTCTTTAATTTGATTTAAAATGTTTTAGGAATTTTTTATAAACATTTAAAGTATTTTGGAATTTTTTTAAAAGAAAACGAAAACGAAATTGAAATTGGCGCGTCGCGTAACAGCTGTTTGCGATTTCGCGTGGTAGAAAGTTAAATCCATGTATACGATGGATTTAGAGTCGAATTATTTATAATAAGAATTTTCTGAACTCTTATAATTATAGTTTTCAAACAAAAGAAAACGATCAAGATTGTTTTAGTAAATTTTTGAAATATGAGCAAATCAAGTTTTCAAAATAGTCGCCCTTTGGCGGTTCGGAAACGAAAGCGATAAATTCTTTAAAATGGATATCTTTAATTCTTTAAAAAATATATAATAAATTCTATAAATCTTTTAAAATGTTTTAAAAGAGATTTGAGTTACACAAATGGATTTTTAAATGATCGAAAAGTTGTTTTGATCAAATAAGCTTAAAAGCACTGTTCGTAGCACTTTTTGCAGCACTTATAAGAACTTTTGGAATATGGCTTTAAGCATAAGTATTCTTTCCCAAATATTTTATAAATATTTTCAAATAAATAATTAAGTATTTTAAAGATGATTTAGAGGTTTTATTATTTATCTTAAAAAAGTTGAAATAAATGATTTAAAGAAAAGATGTTAAGTGATTTAATGTTGGCTCTAAAAGTCGATGAGCAAACTGAATTTTTCTATTTATAAGGTTCGAATGTGAGGTACTTAAACTAAGGAGATGTTCAGGAGCAACCAGTGCCATGGCTCACCTGGCCTCTTTCCTCGATGAGGAATATATAAGGTCAAAATGTTAGAAACGAGACAAGTATAAAAGATTCAAATTTACAAATTTAATTTAATATAACTTGGATTGTATAGAGATAATCTTATTATACTTGGTGTTAAATTCCGAGGAGGGAACCCGTACTATCCGTAGGAATTTAAAAGGCGATTTCATCGTTATTCGATGGATACTAAATGTTGAATACGAAAATTGATGTTGAGTAGAATTAGTATAATTGCTATCAACCCTTTTTGCCTAATGATGTTCCCAATATGACTTATGAAAATGATTTGGTATTTCCAAAGTTAAAGAGAGGTTTAATGATTCCGTATATACCAAAAAGAAATGTTTTAAAGATATATATATCTCTAGAAGATATTTTTGAAAAAAAAGTAATTAATCAAATGATAAGCACCTATTTACTTAATATCTTTTTATCGATGATTGGTTTAAAGGAAACAAGGTCATATTTGAGTGATTCTTATCCGAAAACCACTTCGAACTAATTTACTTATTCGAAGTGAAGACTTGGAGTGATAGTAAATAGAATGAAGGTGTAACGACCCCGAATTTTATAAATATTTAAAATGATAATTTATTATTTTTTTAATTAAAATTGTGAAATTAATTGATAAGTGATGCGAGTTGCCCCGGATTCAAGTATATTTGTATAAATCGTTTAAAAATTTAAATTATTGTATATATATGTGGATATATACGTATTTGAGCATATATGAAGAAATTTGAGATTTATAAATAATGTAAAAACAATTTGTATTAAATTTAGAAATAAATAATGGAGTTAGGAATTGAAATAAAACATAGAAGATAAATTATAAAATATAAAAATATGAAGTTAAGTAACATAGTTGTAAAATTATGTAAAATATAAGTAGAAGTATTAACTAAAATCTAACAATATAGAACTCATGCATATTTCAAAATATAAAACAAAAGAAAGAAGTAAAATAATATAAATAAAACACAAGTACATACGAATTGAACTAGAAAGAAGATAAGTATGACAACTTAATAAATGCTGGTGTACCCATGTCTCCATATCAGCCATGTAGAAGAAAAGATCCCTGATCAAATTTTGTACTAATACAACTTTCAGCCTGCATTTGTCTTCTTTATATCAAGGTTTCCCTTTCCATTACGTTCATTTAAACAATGCTAAGAGAAAAACAACAAGCCTGTTATTTTTTTTTCTTCAAAAGCCAAAGCCAAGCATTTCAGTTCTTTTAAGAAAAATCAAAGCATTTCAAAGTTTCATCTTCAAATCTTTTTCAAAAGCTTGGAATCAAGTTCCAGTTTTTTTAAAGCTTCCAGTTTCAAAGTTTCAAGTTTAAGGTTTTTCAAGTTTTCAGTTTTTAAGTCAAAGCAAGGCAAAGATCTCTGGAATCAAAATAACAAGAGTATTCAAGTTTCAAAATTTCAGTTTTGCAAGCCTTTCTAGTTTACAAAAAGATCAATCTCTCTGCCTTTTCAAAAATCTGGTGAGTAAACATCTCTTTCTATCAAACTTAATCTGTTTTGTTTGATGCATGTGATAAGTTTGTGAATTTATGATTGTGAAAATTTGTTTGTGGGATGGTAAATGTGCTTGCATGGATATCAGTTTATATACTATGTGGGTGTATGTCTGTAGCCTACTCTGTTCTTGTTTCTCAGGTGTAAAACAAGTTCAAAAGCCAATTCCGCTTCCTCTAATCACCTATAGATTATAATTTACAAACAAAATAGGTTTGAATTGGCAAGATATTAGTTCTAAAAATAGTTTCCAGTGAAAATTTTTAGTGGATCTTTCTAAAAGAGGAAATTACAGTAAAAGTCATTTAAAATCAAAAAAATCAAATAGCTAGGTTCCATATTTAAATTATATAGATTGATTCGTATTGAAGAATGAGGATTTTTGATGTTAAAATCACAATTTTTAAGATTGGAAAATTTGAGAAATTGCGAGTTGAACCAGATAGACTTTTTCGTCAATTTCCGGTGTTTGCCGATGATTCTGAGGTGGTGCTTTGCATCGAAGATAGTTTGGAGTTAGATGAACCTAGGAAAAATATTAGATGAATTTTTAAACTACGGTGGTGGCGGGGTTTCGTCAATTTAGGGTTTAAGCCCTACGTTTGATCGCGGCTAGAAATTGCATGACTGGGAATCATGGAGAAGATCGAGTTGCGTAATGTTCAGGGGAAAGAAGCAGGGGACCATGGCGGAGACCTCGGTGGAGTGGCGAAGTCACCAGTGACCGGGATTGGCGAGGCGGAACGTTTTGGGTTGATCGACTTTTATTACCTGTGAGCTCGATAGTTGGTTTTCGTTCCTCTGGCGATTGGGATGATTTGAGTGGTCGTGAGAGACGGTGGGAATGTCGTCGAGTTGGCGGTGGGTGGTGACTCGATCGGAACGATGGTGATCATCGGTGTACGTGCACAGGTGCACGGTGTTTCTGGTGGGATCGAAGTTTTGGAGAAGAAGGCTGGTCTCGAAGTAATGTTCGGGAATAAGAGAAGATGGCTCGGGTTGTCTTCGAGCACGTGAGCGAGTATTGTAAGGTATAATAGTTTTTTTATTTAAACTAAACTTTAAAAAGAAAGAGGAAAGGAAGCTCGGGAAAATGGAGGGGAAACTCGGGTCTGGTCTCGGGGGAATGACGGGTTGGCTCGGGTTGTTTTGAGTATTTGACGTTATAGTTTTGAAACTTTAAACAAAACCAAGTTAAACTTTTCTTAACAAATTCCTTTAAAAAAAATTATTTGTTTTAAGTTTGAAATTAGTTAAAGGTTTTAAAATGAATTATATTAAAGTAATTAAGTTTAAAGTGGTTTAATATGTATAACCGTTATTCTAAAGTAAACTTTGAATTTAATTAAGGTTGTTTAATTAATTTATGTGATTAATTAATAAATGTGATTAGTAAATCTATGTGATTAATTAATTAAGGTAATTAATTTGAGAATAATTAATTAAAGGTTAGTCAGTTAATTAAAATAGTCAAAAGGATAATTACTAAATGAATTAATTAAGGACAATTAATTAATTTAATTAACTAATGATTTTGATCGATTAACTACTGATTAGAGATTTATGAATATTAATTAAAAGTAATTAATGTTTAATTACTTTGAATGGTTAAGGATAATTAATAAAGTAATTAAAGTGTAATTGATTATTTTAAATAATGAATTAATAGTTAAAAGATTTTAAATAAATTAATTTGAGGGTAATTAATTTGTAATTAAGAATTATTAATTGGTTAATTAAAGTTAATTTCTTAATTAAAAGAAATTTAATAAATGATTAAATTGATTAAGTAAATTGATTAATTAAATAATTAAAGATTTAATTATTTAAAAATGAAAGGTTGATGAATTATAATTAAAGGTTAATTAATTTATTATAAATGGTTAATTAATGATGAAAGAATAATAAATAAAAATGATTTGAAATTTATTAATGTTAATTAACCCAGATTTGTAATACATAAGTAATTAATCTGATTTGAATTAATCAAACAATTTAATTGATCTTACTTATGAATGTTTGATTCTGTTGAATGATATGAATTGTTTGATATCCCTGATATATGATGCTTTGTGATACACCCTGATTTATGTTGTGATCTGTAGTTTACTTACCTGTGATATATATCTATGATCTGTACGATAAGCGTTATAGTTATATCGCTTATCATCTATATCCTGTATTTTGATCTGTGATGATTCATCGTGTTGCACTATTGTGTAAAACCCCTGGACCACACTTATACACACACAAATATGGGTTTCACGTGGAAATCGGTTAAGTCACAGATATTTAAATTTGATGTTTTGGAAATTGAAATTTTAATTTCAATTGATTTTGAAATTTGAAATTTGGGTTTAAAATAAAAAGTGAAAAGCTTTTGAAATAGAATTTCAAAGATAAAAGTTATTTTGAATAACTTAATCGAGTTTTGAAAATTTAAATAATTTGATTTAAATTTAAATTCAAGTTTGAAATTAAATCTATGATTTGGAAATTAGGGATAAAAGATGATATAAATGTGTTTGTATGAATTAAACCATTTTAAAGTATTAATTTGTGAATTTGAATTTAAACCAAGGATTTCAACTCGTATGAATGAATCAGATTTCCAAATTGAAAACTGTTGTTTTCAAATGATAAAAGCTTTTAGATAAGAAAAGAAATTCCAGTTTAAATTAAAGGAATTTCAAGATTAAATTGAAAAAAAATGATTTTCCAAGTTATGAATGAATTCTTTCTGAAAGCTATGAATTAAATCTGTTTATTTTTAACAGATTTAAATTGATGATTTATTTAAACCATTCGAAATGAAATTGTTTTGAAAGCTATGAGTTAAATCTTTGATTTAAAGATTTAATGAATTAATCAAATTGAAAGGGAAATTGATTTGGAAAATCTGAGAATGAATCTTTGTGAAATTAAGTGAACTTTGTGAATTGAATCTTTTTTGTTTAAAAAGATTAAAATGGTAATTTGTTAAACCATTTGTAAAGAAAGTTTGGGTTTAAGTTGTGACTTAATTGAAATCCCAATATCCGTATGTTTTTAAATATTTCGCTCACTATTCGGGTTAGCCGGGAAAGGACCTTTGGGTCGTATAACTCATTCCGAATAGTGATACGTCGTATATGGATAGCATTTGAAGACCGGTGTTGAAGACGTGATATTTTTCGAAAATGAAAGGACAACCTGTCGAATGTCTCTGCACTGAGTCGCGCCGGTATAGAGATTTATATCACTCTTTTGTGACGGGAAGTCCGGACGTGATTGAAAATTATCCGGATTTGCAAGGGCTTCGTGAGAAGTGCCTTCGGTTCTGTTCGAACCCGGAACAGACTTGTATGGATACATGTCTGACATTACACTTTGAGATATAAAGCCGATTTCTTTCAAATACATTTCTGTTGGTGGTGGAGAATTTATTCTCTTAGCTTAACACCCTTCTCTGAGACGTACGAGCTCAGAGGTTATGTAGTTGAAATTTATCAGCGATATATCCCAATTTGGTAATGTGGCATGCTGAGTGTTGCTGTGTGATGATCAGTGTTTGATCATTTGTGATATGATCATTTGTTTGATCTTATATCTTTGTGATCATAGGTTGATCATTTGTTTGACCCGAAGCATGGCTTTGTGAACAAAGCGTAGCTTTGTGGACGAGACTTCGTCGAGCCTCACACCCCGGAAATGGTCAAAACAGGAAAGATGCAGCAAGGTTCTAGGGAGTAGCGCCCCTTAGTGTATGTCATTCTTTCTGGATAGAGGTGGTATCATGGTATGGAGCCCAGATACTTAACCTATGTGGTTGCTGCATTATTATTATGTGGTTTGTTGGAAATCGAGGATCCTCGGGAAGATCGGTTACGATCGGGGGATGGCATACGCGTGTCAGTAGTTACCTATTTTTGCAGAGGTAACCCGGCCTTGTGTTGGCAGAGATCCGGTTAGGTTCTCGGGTCGTCTATTCCAGGGACGTACCCACCGTGGCATGGGAAGTTCCTTAGCCTGACCATTTGTTGGAAATCCATCTTCCAATACGAACTTTGTACGGTATTAGTTGTAGAACCTGCCATCTAATATGGTAGCTATAGTAGGCATAGTATAATGGTACCTATGCTGGCTAAGATTGATATTATACTTTCGAAATGTTTTTCTACACTATGCACTAGTAATAATATCAAAAGAGTTTTGATTTCGCGTAGTAAGCATGTTTGACTATCATAAGGAGAAATCTCCTCCAATTCTGCGATTGCATTGTGTGTGTGGCGGGAGGCCTTATGGTAGTTTCATTTTCGAAAAGCATTTCGGATTTCAATGTTTAAAAGCCTTTGTTGCTTGTTTTAAAGATAAACTGTTTTTGTTGCTCACACCAGTCCCATGACTGATCCGGAGTTTATTGTTCCCTTCCTAAACTCTGGGTGCCCACTATTTTCCACACGGGCAGTCTAGAGTTGGGTTTTTCAGATATTCAGGTTTAGTAGATTATCTGGAGCTAGTTCATGGACTGACGTTGCTTATCTTGGAGCTTCTATTGGTGACATTCTCTCCGCTGCTGATGTTATCGTTTTCTTTTCCGCTGCTATTTGTTGTATCATATCTCTGATGTATATTGATATTCATTGTATCACTCTGTTGTATCAGATATTGTATATCAATGTATTATTCATTTCTTCCGCTGTGTTATTTACTTAACTGTGTTATAAGCTCCCGAGAACCAGATTCGGCATTTGAATCTATGGCATTTTGAGTACAAGTGAAGTACGGGTGCCGATTTTCGAAGGTCGTCTTTTGGGTCTTGACAGAAGGGCTGGTTGTCACTGTCCTTCGGGACAAATTTCTCATATCATATATATATGTGGCTGTAGTACCTTTATTTGATCTTCGATGCAAGGGCTACTTGCTACTAATCCTAGGGATGATTCTCGATAGGACGTGGTAGGAGAGTTCCTTCGGTTTGTCCTATTCCTTGACAACTTGTATGGATGAATGTCCGACTTTACATTTCTAATCACATTGATTGATCGCTATAAATGTATCACATGTTCGGTGGCCGAGAAAGCGACTTCTCTTAACTTAACGCCCTTTCCTGAGACATATGAGCTTAGGAGTTATATGTTTGTAAAAAATAGTTGTGTAATCATGGAATGGCAGTGTGGCATTCAAAGTAGGATGTGCTATGTGAAAGGTAATCATTAGCTCGAGCCTCATCACTCGAAAATGGCTTAAACAGAGCATGCCATGGGGCTATGTGGTTCGCAACCATTAGGTTATGGTCATCACCTTTCTAGATTACTCTATATATGTTGCGTATGTTGTGTATGCTATGGGATCCCAGATAGGTCGGTTACGACCGGGGTGATGTCATATTCGGTTCTATCCTCCACCAAGTTGGGTCTGCGGGTAGGCCGGCTTGCAAGGTGCAGAGGTTTCAAAATTTGTTGATCCTTGGTACATCCCTCTAGATATGTACTGTATGGAAGGTAGTTCCTTACCTGCCATTGTATGGAAATCTATTCTCAAATAATTAGGTAGCATGGAACATTTTGAAAGAAGCTCAGAGCATTTTAGATGAAACATGAACCTGGAGGGTCCTATATAGATAGTCCTCTATTTTCAATTCCATGTATTATGTATTTTGTATCTACCAGCACTTGTAATGATAGGTAGTTATAACTATATTGGCTAGATTAGTACTTACTAGAACTCCAAAGGTGCAATTTGGAGTAATTGCATGTACAACTCATGTGTATAATTATGTGGTGAATACGATGTGAGATTCTATTATTGTCTTGTCTTCTATCTTTAATTTCTTTACCACATGATAATCTGCCTCTCCGGCACTTGGATTTTTGGCACGTGAATACCGAGGATGTATTAATGTAGATATCTAAGGGTCGAGGAGGTGGGTTGTCACAGTGGAAAAGGGGCAGTTGGATTCGTTCCCTATTGTTCGGGGATTTGCGGATATCTTCGAAGAGGTGTCAGGTTTACCACCTCATCGGGAGATAGAATTTTGTATTGATTTGGTGAAGGATGAAAAACTTATTGTGTTGTTCATTCGTAGACTTGCCCTGAAGGAGTAATTGGAGATAATATATCATGTTAGTGATTTTTTGTAGAAGGGATTGATCTGACCAAGTCGTTCGAGTTAGGGAGCGCTTATCGTCTTTGGTACGAAGGCGGACGGTTCCTTAAGATTGTGTGTAGATTATCGTGAGCTCAATAAGCGGAATGTTAGGAACAAGTATCCTTTGTCTATGATAAACGACTTGTTCGATCAGCTTCATGAGCTCGAGTGTTTACTCATCTTGAACTTGCTACGGGGTTCCATCAGTTGAGGGTGGCAGAGGAGAGTGTACCCTTGACTGCTTTTAGATTCGACCAGTTTTATGAGTTGTTTTTTATGCCGTTCGACCTAATTAATGCTCCAGCATATTTCGTGGACCTAATGAATCGAGTTTTCCGAGATGTATTGAATAAGTTTTTCCTTGTTTTTATCGATGATATTCTGGTCTATTCCAAGACCGAGGAGGAACATTTGTACCATCTAAGGATTGTTCTAGAAACCCTAAGAGAGCATGTGTTGAAGGCTAAGTTCTCGAAGTGTCATTTTTGGCGTTTGAAAGTTGGGTTCTTAGGTCATGTTGTTTCGGCAGAGGGTATTTCTTTTGATCCCACTAAGGGTGTGGCCATTCAGGACTGGAAGAGGCCGGAAAGTGCAACATATATTTGAAGCTTTCTGGGTCTAGCAGGTTATTGCAGGAGATCCATAGAAGATTTCTCAAAGATTGCCTCTCTGTAACGACCTCGAAATTTACTCATTCGAAATTGAAATATTTAATTGATTTTAAATATTGAAAAGTTAAATTTATAAGTTAAATAACTTATATTTCAAATACAGCGATTTATTTGATTATTAAATTGTTAAATTTAATATTTGAAATTGTTTAAATAATTGAATCTTGAATTTAATATGAATGAAAATAATTTAGGAAGTTGATTTAAATTCTATTTAAATTAGAATGGAGTTAGTGAACTTTTTAAATTTGATCTAAAAGTGAATAAACAGAAATTGGGAATTTTATATTTTAATTAACGTGTAAAAATAACTTTTTAGGGCACTGTCTTGGATTTCGACGAAACCAGTTTCATTGGATCTGTAATAATGAATTATTATATGCTGTCGAATTTCGGGGCGAGTGGACGTATCGTTTGGTCTTGCGAGTTCGAAACGCGTAGAAATTAATTAAAGGAATTTAAATTAAATTAATTCAATTTTGAAAAGCTATCTTTTGTATATGATGGAATTGGCTTCTGATATATATTTTTGTGTGTTCGGAATAGGGGATAACATATAAAACGCCAGGTGGCATGCTTCGTTTGGAGTTCGAAATTTTCACGGATGAATAGTGCTTTGAAAAATTTCCTATAAAAGGCCATCCACTCCCTTCATTTGCAAACCCTAACCCTAAAATAAATTTCAGTCGCCATTAAAATTAACCAAATCCAACGGCCTTAGTTCGTCGGAGCCTCTAGGGGCCGAATTGGCCATCGACTTCAACTAGGAAAACGTAGAGAGCAACGTTACGAAGCTATCCAATGGATGGATCAAGTTATCGACGACCGAGACAGCGGCTATGGGCCCGCGATCACGAGTAGTTCATGGGTTCGAGTGTGATGTTTCGTGCACGTACTAGCGCATGGAGGAGAGGGGCGGCAGGTGAGGTGGAGCGCGATGGCGCGGCAGCGAGGCGTGGTCGGCATTCGTAGGGATGCGATGCGATTGATTTGAAGAAAAAAAAGTGCGCGCGTGTGCCTGGAGTTGCAAACGAGAATGAGAAGAAAGGTTTTTAACTTAAACTTATTTAAATTATGTTAATTATAATTTAATTATTTCAAATGTTAATAAATCCGTAACTTTCTCTTACTAGGTCCAAATCGAGCGTAACAAGTTGTCTTCCGTTTTTATCAGCGAATACTACGTTATGGAGTTGGATTGAACGAATTCGGAGCTAGTAGGAATTTTGGGTTAAATTGAACGACCGTTCAATTTTAATCCAAACCGGAGCGCTTTGGCAATTTCTAGAATTTATGTGAGTTAATCTCACCTTTTTGGTTAGCCAGAAATATTTTCGATCGATAAAATTATTTAATGGATGTGTGGATATTTTTTTATTGACTGTTTGGATAATTTACTATAATTATTAGTTGGTTTGGTTATATTCCCACCCTTGGAATGGATTAGACCCTATTACCTTCTCGTGTAAGAGCGGATGACCCTTTGTATATGAATCCCGCCTTGAAGCGGTTGATTTATATTTTTATGATTATATACTGTATGTGATGCAAGGGGACAGGTTGGAGGGATCAAACACACTGTTGATTTATTTTCCTATAAATTGATATATGATATGTTAGATGTCATAATTGATGACGTGGACACGATTTTGTTTATTTAGTGCTTTAGTAGCACTGGGCCTTATATTTTTGGTATTTTAAAATATCATAAAATAGTGATTGATTTTAAAGGGGGATTTCAAGTGATTTTGGGAAATTATATATATCCTAAATAATTATTCTTGAATTATTTGAAGTAGTTTTATTCTAAAATCAAAGGTTTGATTTTTGGATATTATAGTTAATAGTTTTATGAAATATTTCAAATATAGATTTTCGAACTGTAAAATAAAGATTTTTAAAATCCTAAAAAAAGTCCGTCTTTTATAATTAAAGGATATGTTTTATGGAAAATAGAAATATTTTGATATAAATATTTATTAACCATTTTATTAAAAAGTAATATACATACATACATATATATATATGTATATCTATATGTACATATATTAAAGATATTTTACAAAAGTGAGATTTATAAGTGTGACAATTTATAAAAGTGATATTTTATAAATGAAGTGGAGATTTGAATAATCGTATTTTGTTAATGAAAGTATGAATTTATAAACGGTGTTTGTAAATTAAAGGAAACTATAATTATTTAATAGGTTGGAGATATAAATCAAACAGTGGATTTATTTTAAGATGTGGGATGGTATTTCAGAAAATAGTTGATTCTATTTCAGAAATTTAAGGTGAGGGTAAATTGGAATTGTTAAATGATATTTATAAATTAAAAGGAATTTATAAAAGGAATTTATACCTATGAGGGCAAGGTTAAAATGGTTAAAATTATGTTTTGAATGGGACATAATGAATAAGTGAGATTTATAAAGGAAAAGAGTTATAAATAGGGTTCATTAATAAAGGAATTTTATGAAAGGAAGTTTCATAAAATAGAAGAGATTTATAAATATAGCTTTATAAATATAGATACGATTATGTGGAAAGTTAAGTATGGATTTTTCTATCAGGGAAATATAATTATGTTTTAAAAGTTGTTATTTATATTAATATTGTTTTGAAATGGTTTATCAATATTTAATATTTTGAAAAGTTTATTATTTAAATTGTTAATATGGTTTGAAATTAATTATAATTATTTATCAGTAAAGTTTTGGGAATTAATTATTAGTATTTATAAGAATGTTAGGATAAATTATTATTATTTTATTTAAGATGTTGGGAATTTATTAATTATTATTTAATGATGTTTTAAAGTTAATATTTATTTATGCTGTTTATTATTATATAATAGTGTTTTAAGTAAAAGATTAGAATTTTATTTTAAATGTTTTCGAGATTTATAAATAGGATTTTACAAACAAATGTGAATTATAAGAGGAATCTTATAATATGTTTTGGAAAACGAAAAGGAAAATTGGTTAACAGATAAAAGAGTTTTATAAATGGTTTTAGATATTGATAAAAGAATCTTCGAAGTGGGTTTATAGATTTGTAAAAGGAGTTTTATAAATGGTTTTGTGGATTTATAATGGAGTTATGAATGATTTTAGAATTGAATAAAAAAGGGAATCTTCCCAAATATTGGTGAATATACTTATACCGTTGAGATAAGTATATGGATATTTTCCAAGTATTGAAAATATAGGGATTTATGGGTATATATGTATATCTTTGTAAAATTATTTTGGTACAAATATTTACAAAGTGATTTGAATTAATCGAAGGATTTGTTAAAAGAGGCTTAATGTTGCTTGGTGCTTAACCAATGTTGTTTTTCACCATGGAGTTAAATCCCTGATTGAATGATTATTATTTGATAGTTAAATAACCGACTATCGAAATTGGACCCAAACGTAATTTTGGAAATATCTAGGAGAAGAATGTGAGTTATATAGCACAATCATCTTCGATGATGCTGTACTTTGTGTATAAATCTCATTTCATTCTCCTACGACAATGATAAGGAAATCCGTCCACTAACGGTTAGGAGGTGATCTTCGCACTTATCTTTGACTATTTATTTCCTAAAGAACCGGGGTTGAGTTTGCCAGAAATTATCGAAAGGTTGTTTTCAAAGAGACCGGGATCAGATATGTTATCCGAAAACCACTTGATCCAACCCAAACATTTCGAAGTAAAGACATCTTGAAGATGATAGAATTGAAGATGGAGCTCTCAGGTGTTTCGTTCAGTCCCAGAACGAACTTGTATGGATGAATGCTGATATTGCATTATTGCCTAGAGGGCAGTGTTAGCATTCCAAGTGGAAAATTCTATTTAAGGTAAAACGTAGCCTCGAGCCTCATCAACCAGGAAATGACAAAAATCAATCATGCAGCAGGGCCAAGTGGGTCGCTCCTAAGTTGGGTATGGTCATTCCAAATCTAGATCGGTTATTATCACTCATTTGTATGCTTCGGGGCCCATTAATGGAGGGATGATCATATTCGGTGCTATTATTCAAGTGGTAAGACAGTCCTGTATGGCAGGGGTACAAGATGTTCTTGTCAGGCCTTGGTGTATTTCCTCTAGAGATGTACCTTCGGAAGGTAGTTCCTTACCTTGTCATAGTATGGAATCCAATCTCCAATACGTGCCTTTAGGGTTTTAGTTGTATACCTATTATGCTGTAATTTAATTAATATAACAATTTTGACTAAGATTAATAAGTATTTGTATATTAGACACTATTATAATATCAGAGAATTTCATATGAAATGTTTTGGTTATCGTAAAGTGAAAACCCATCCGTGTTTATTTGTAGCGTGGTCTTACAAGATACTTTTGATTTTTGAAAGGTTTTCTATAGCTTTAAAAATCTAGTTGGGTGTGTTTTCTTATGTTTGGTTTTCCAAACTGACTCGGGTTTTATTTTATTATAATGCTCGGGTCAGACCAAGCATATTATAACAGTCATATATGTTAGTGAGGCTATGTCCGGCATTCCAACATACGATTCACCACTCAAATAGGTCTTTATACCATACATGGATTTCCATATCTCAAAAGATCTCGGAATAACACATGGATTCTCATATCTCAATAGATCTCAGAATCACACATGGATTCCCAGATTATGAATAGATCATGAACAACTACATGTGTTTGAGCATCTCAAAAGGATTTTGAATCTCCATATAGATTCCAGCATCATGAACAAATCACAAACCTCTTCCAAAGCATTGAACATGTATAAGGTTTTGGAGTGGTTACGGTTTCGAGTCATCTCATATAAGTACCTTCCCCGCTTATTGGGTGCTTCAGAAACCAATTGATAGATTTTCAGTAAACTCAACTTCGGTTCTTCTGGATATGAACAGACAATACATTAGAGCAGAGATCTCCTCCTAACCGAACGGGGTCGGATTTCCATATCATTTGTCCTAAAAGAGCAAAATGAGTTTATATGTACAGTATAGCATCACCGAAGATAAATGTTCCATATAATCCCCATGTTTCTACTAGATATTTCTATAGTTGTATTCTGGTTAATTTCAACAATAATGAGAATGATCTTATAAGGGAAACTAAGTCCCATATACCTTCCATAAGCAAGTAACACACCAATCATGATCGACACACAAAGCAATCAAGTCATATAAACGACTTCTAATCCCCTTTTTCTTTAATTAATCATTAATTATTTAAAACCTCTTTTATTAGTAAAACTCCTTTTACCCAATAAAAGTTATTTTCTAAATTCAAACTTCATTTACTAATTAAACTTCACTTTTTAATTGAAACTTTACTTTTCATTTCAATACTCTCAAAAGTAATCATATACATATCTCAACGGTATAAGTATATTCACAAATCCATACCTATTTTTACTTACTTTAAACACAGTCAAAGAGTTTAAAAACAGATGTTGCTCGCATATTATTACTATAAACCCCTTCTCTCTTTTATACTTTAAAACTTATACTTTCATATCTTTTTCCAAAGATTCCATACTTGTCATTATCTTTAAAATTCCATTATTAAAGATCTAAGTATTTCCAAATCATTTAACAAAATTTTACCACTTTAAAATATTATTCAAGGGTTTAAAAATAAATGTTACTAAAATATTGTTTACAACAAACCCAAAACACTTCACTTAATAATTATCTTTAAAATTCTCTTTAAACATTAAATTACATTTATACGGGTTTAAGACAATTGTCACTCAACAATCTCACAACAAACCCAAAACCATTTCTCTTATTATTACTTTAAAGTATTCCTCACTAAAGTCACAATTACAATCTCAAGTATAAATACTTATCTCTACATTAATTTAATAAATTAATGTACTTTCACTTAACTTTACAAAACCACTTATTTTAACAAAAAATGTTAAAATCCAAACTTTGCTTTATTACTTTATAAAAGGCTTAATTTACTTTTACCCACTTATGTATTTACTAAAAACCTCTTTAAAATGATATTTATATTACATAAGCTCCAAATTACTTTAATAAAATATTTACTATTTTTCTAAAAACTATATATACTTAAATGTACTTCAAAATACTTATAATACAGTTTAAAACATTTATTCTAAATATTACTTAAAAATACTTATTAACAATTTATTTAAAAACCATAAAAACATGTTTTTATAGTTTAAAACTCTTTACTTTGAAAATTCAAAAATAATTATAGAAACATATTTAAACTTTAAACTTCCTTTTTAAAATACTTAAATAACTTTTTAAAAACCAACTTTAAAGGATTTGGAAAACATATCTAAAGTAAAGTCCTTTTTACTTTGCAAAAAAACAATATTTTCAACACACTTTGTTTCACAATTTCAATAACTTTTCCAGGTCAAACACACTAAAATCACATGTATAGAACAACCCCATATATATATATATCTACAATATATTAACATTATAACCAATTTAACTAGTACAAAATACGGGGAATTTAAAAGTGCATTTATAGCGACAATTTCGCTTCAACCATTCACACATAATTTCCAACTTTATCGAACAACAATATCAAACATGTAAACTAGTTTGGGCCATGCCACATGTTATGGAGGATTAAAGGAGAGATTATACTACATATATGTTGTCACTTGCTTTCAAAAGCAATGAGGGGTCCAAAAATAATAACTTGCATTATTATCTATTTTAATGTATATTTCGCACAACAAACATTATATCACAACAATATACAAATCAACTGGTGTGTAAACTCACCCAGGCTAAAACCAATCCAAGAAGTAGATAATCCCAAAATGAGTGCAATGGGGAAGAAGACGTCTCGATTGGACCTCGTATGCAAAAGATATTAATTTTATAAGATTTTGAATTTTATAATATAATTAATTAACTTAAATTCACTAATTAACTTTGTTAATTAATCTCTCTGTCTAATCTTTCTTCTCTTCTCCATCCCTAAATAACTTTGTTTCTTCCTAGTACATGCATAACTCAACCTAAATGTGCACGCACACACATTGACACAGAGCTTCGGGCCACTAAACGATGAATGACCTCCAACGACGAACTCCACTTCGTGCGAGCTTCGTGATGGACCTAACCTCAACTCCTCCACATGCATCCATCAATTTGTGATTATTACCCCCAAATACGACAAGTGAATATTGCTTTTCATCGCCCATTTCAGAGTGCCAACGACCACCACCAATTGGCTTCTCTACGTGTGCCGAGTTCAACCGTGCTATCGATTTCACCTCCGGCCTCCTCCACTAAATCACGAACGAGCTCCCACATATAACAAACGATATGTCCATATCACCAACGACAACCGCATCACCTTAGACCAACATCAAACCACTTATCTCTGCCTAACAAGCACAACGCCACTTACCCCATCGCCTATCGCCGCCTACATCACCACCAAAACCTAACCCTAGTTTCGGCCTCTCACATCCTACACAATCGATGCCATACCCAACATCGAACACACCAACATGAAGATCTCTCGACCATGATCCCAAGGAATCTAACATCAATGATTTTCATGGCCTGTAGCTTCAGAAATAACTGCTTGATGGGTGGCGGCTACTTTGAAGAAGCGACAATGAAGAAAAAGAAATAAAGGAGAAGTGAGGAAAGAGTATCGGTTAAGGGGGTTATTTATAGTGAAGATCATATTATATTTAATTCTTGAAATTATTCACAACACATTTTGAGCTTGCACAACCACATAACATGTCTGATCGACATGACACTCATCGGCTACAACAACTCATTATTGCGGATCCAATAAGACTATTATCATCAACCGGGACAGTTCTCTTAGATGATAACTATTACTAAAACAAGTTTAATCACTTTAATTATAAAACAAAAGTTTACCATTATCGTTTATTATTTAAAAAGAGTTTAAATAGGCTTATTGAATCAATTTTATTACATTAAATCCAATATTTAAATATTTAAAAAATTCCGATATTTAAATATTCAACGTTCAAAATTCCAGGTCGTTACATCTAAGTAGAGATAACTCACTTTGAAATAATTTAAAATGATGTTTCATGTTGTAAACTAATTATTATGGTTGATGTTGTATAGTGATTGGTATTTCTGGATTCCTGCTTGGAAGCAGATGACATAAATAACCATTTTTGTAGGGAACTGAAACATAGGAAGTCAGAGTGTTTCATAGCGAATAGGTCGCGACGAATACACTTTGAAAGATTTGATTTTTGTAGAGATCCAAAGGGATTCCTCGAAATAGTTAATTTTACATTTCACTATTATACGTGTATTGAATTGTTTATAGGCCACGATTTGGTAGCTTGGAAATGTTGTATGTAAATATTGATATGTTTAATGATTGGATCTTTTCTTTAAGAAAAGAAATAGTAGCATGTGTTAAGTGCTAATATAGTTCTGAAGCCTCTTTGTGACCTTTTGAAATGATTTATGACTTTGATTTCCCATTGAATTACTTTTGTTGCTACTTGTATTTTCAAGGATATTTTAAATGCAACATTAGATTTCTATAATCCTCTTTTATGTGACTTTGCCGTTTGATTTCTAAAAGTGTTTTGAAACGTTTTGAACTTGAATTTTGTTTCTCAAACCTTTTTGCAAAGGTATTAAAGTGGTTTAAAATAAAGAAAGAATGTTGTTAAAAGCTATTTTATTTACAAAACGAAGTTTTAAAAGTTACAGTCCATATAGCGATAGTCGTCAAGGATGCACTTTTGAAATCTATGATTTTAGTAAAAAATAAAAGGTTATCCACTTTAGATATTTGAAAAATCTTTTCAAATGTATTTATACAAGATGTATAAGTATTTTAAAAGGAGTTTGAAGATTTAAATATATTGTTAAGAATTTATTTGGGTTATTTAAGCAAGAGGTTTAAATTTTAAAAAGGAAACTTCATTATTTTCAAAAGTCAAGTTTTGTTTAAAAGCGACCATCTTTAAAGGAATGTTTCAAATATACGTTTCAAACTATGTTTTAAAGAGATTTAAAAGTATTTTTTGAAGAGGAAGAAATCAAGGATTACAACAGCATTGTCGTAATAAATGTTTTTGAGAAAAGGAATGAGGTCATGGACGATAACATTCTTGTTATAGTAAATAGTTATGGGAAAAGTGGAAAGTAGTTTGGTTTATAACACTTTGTTATTATAAATAGTATATGGAATTTATGAAGTCTTATACTTGGCATTAAGCTTTGAGTTATGGAAACTTCTACCTATCCTGAAAGATAAGAATGTTGTCGTGTCAAGGTTTGAGAGATAATAATACCCCAAATTGAATGGTTCATTGCTAACTAAAGGATAGTTTAAGTTTGAAAATGAATATTGATGAAATGTATATTTCCGTATACGAATTCGGTTACTTATGAAAATTAAGTAGTCCTACACTTAGCACTAAAGCCGATGAGTAGATTGATCCTTTATTTGTGAGATCTAGAATCAGAGTGTTTTAACTAAGACAAGGCTAGGAGTAATAAATGCCCGGACTTATTTGGCTTCATTTTTGGGCGAGGGATATAGTAAGTCGAAATATCGGAAACGTGACCAGAATAGGAGATTTGATTTCTATCAATGATCTTTATAACTTATGGTGATATGGAAAACATTCTTTTCATACTTAACACCAAATTCCAAGGTAGGGAAACTCGTCTCTATTTATGAGAGTTTAAGAATGTACGTCGAGGCAAGGATAGCATGCTAACTTATCTAACTATATTGTTAATTGTTAACAAGAAAACTTGTCAACATTCCCGATGCTACATGAAAGGTAGTTAAACTTAAACGAATCCATGTTGATGAGAGGATCACCTTTTCGAAGTATACCTATCGACCATATTGTCATAGTCGAAGGGGCTTTAAGAAGATTGTACATCCTTTCGACCTGGTTAGCTTGATCGAAAAGGTTTAAAGAGCCATCTTCACCTTTCGACTGTGTTGACTTAGTCGAAAGGTTTCATAGAGTTAGTCTAGAGAGACAGCATCTGTTTGAATCCTTTTTTTGATTGGGTTGAAAGCAATTAATTCTTTTAACTTTACATTCCTTTCGATCATGTCGATAGGTATATTTCTGGACATTTCGATCATGTCGAAAGAGACGAATATTTCATTAATAAGTCACATTTGCTTTCGACTTCATGGTTTCGCCACTGTTGATTTAGAACCCTTTCGAAAGGGTTACTGATATATAGACCCTTTCAAATGAGTTCCTCTCTTAATTGTTGTTAGTCAATCATAAATTGGAATCCCCTTCGAAGAACCCCTTTCGGCTGTGTTTAAATGGGTTCCACCCTTTCGAAACGATTCTAGCTTATAACTGTCTAAGATTTACTCCAATTTCCTCGTATAAGATCAACCAGGGCGTTCCCAGTTTCATAATTCATCATGATCAAAACCCCGTCGTCTCTCTTATTTCTAGTGTCAAATGTAGGTTTCAATGATGATGTGTGTCAACAAGAAATTCCCAAGTTGATCCTATACATTGCATAGACAAAAAGAGATTAAGAGAAAAGGTTAGAATCATGTACAATTGATCATTAGACTAGCTAATGATCTAAATGATCTTCCTCATCATCAGAATCCTTATTGAATAAGCCATTCCTTCTTTATTAATAAACCAAAATGAGTTACAAGAAATAGAGCTTTTTTCCCTAATTTGATTTAGGGATTTATCTGATTTAATTGCAATTAAGAGAGTAAAGTGGAAGAAATGAATTCAGGATTTTAGAATTTGGTCCCCAAAACTGGACCCCTTGGGTCTTATTTATAGATGTAGGTCGGCCCCCTTCCGCGCTTGTGCTTTCGACTTGGTCGAAATGACCCCTCTTTATATGTCGCCTCAAGCCTTTCGACTTGGTCGAAAGGCCATGACACCTTTCCACGCTGTCGAAAGGCTTTTTTTTTCTTATTTACTCTTTCGCCTCCTTTATCTTTCCTCAGACCTTTTGACTGAGTCGAATGGGTTCTTTATCAACCTTTCGCCTTTGTTGACCCTTGTGTACTGCTTTCTTCAAAACACCTTTTGACGCTGTCGAAAGGTTCCCAAGTGCGTCTTCTCCTTCATGTTGTCTTATTGTTAAGATTGAAGCTTCTGACTCCGTCGATAGATTGTCTATATTGGCTTCGAAGAGATTTAAGTACCATTAGTTTCGACGATGTTGTGTAGCCTTTGAATGCATTCCTGAAAACTGAAGCGGAACCTCTCCATAATATTATTGGCCTTGACCGGTTCGAAAGGCTTATATATGCTTTCGAAAGGGTTATGATAGAGGAGAAACCTCTAGTTCTGAAAGGTTTGGTGCATAAGTGAGAGACTACCATCTATTGCCTTCGAAAGGGGTTTCGAAACTGTCCTTGCTTGTTCATCTATGTCGAAAGGTTTAAAGTGGCGGAAGGGTATGCCTGTTTCCATCCGAGTCGAAAGCCTTCATTCTGTACAAGCAGCTGGCGCCTTCGAAACCTTCTTAATGCTTTCAAAACATCTTCTTATGACCCTTGTGAAACCCATGCTTGTTACTTCATTAGGAACTCACCCTTATTAGCCTTGTTTCATACTTCTGCTACTGAGTAGACTTTATGGCTAACATTTTGCCCCCCTTGTATGAAAGAAGCTTTTATTCTTTAGGACAAAAATTCGAAGCTTTCTTCCTCTTCATAACTTTATTTTTCCTACAAAATTCAAAATAAGTGATATTTGTTGTTGTTAGATCTTCATCATACTTTCATGCATGTTTAATAATAGATTAGAGTATTAATGCTTTCATATTCGGACAGTTAGTTGATCATAATCCAGATTCAATAGATATGAAATTTGTAATAAGTAGCTACCAATGCACATCATAGATGTAGTCTACGAACTCCCTGTGGGCAACAGCCAATAGCTGCAAATAGGGATATCAAGTTATTATCAGAAAATAAGCCTTTATAGCTCATCCCCTCTAACATGTATTCGAAGACTTTTCCATGAATTTAAATGATCATGAAGTCTTTATTTAGATGTTAGTGAGCACCATTTAGAGTCATAAAACATCAACTCAAAAGTAGACATTAAAAAGATCAACTCAAAGTTTTCGGTTATCTGTTGCAATCTCAATTCCCTTACATCATATCCCCAGCTTGGGATTAAGAAATAATGAAGTTTAACCTAGATTAGGGTATTACTTTGCAAAGTTTGGAAGTTGGAAATGAGGTATCCAGAATCCAAATAATAATATCCAAAATATAACCCTCCATGAGGCATTTCTAAACTTAGATTCAGACTTTTATGATAAATTAAACAGAAATTAGTAAATATTGTCTTCATATCAAGATCTGAGCCCAGATCAAGGCATATGTTGGGCAGTGATTTTTGTAAGGAACCATTAGCCTAGATTAGGGCATATGTTGTGTAAGCAGACATCCATAGCAATTGTTGCCAAGATAGAAAGCCCTTGCTCAGATTAGGGCATATGCTAGACAACCAGAGATCCATGGGAATTATCTTTATAATAAGAGCCACAAATACAGATTAGGGAATTAAGGCAAAATCAAATAATAGTCTCGAAATCCAGATTTGAGTATAAAAACTGTAGGTGATTAATAATGTCCCAATACCCAAATTCGGGTATAATATAGATAGTTAGTAATTGGTAAAGACCCAGAACCCAGTTTCGGGTATTAGTAAGTAAATTCCTGAAATGAATGTCCTAAAACCCAGATTCGGGTATTAATTAATGAAATTCAGATGTGAGAGTCCGGAAACCGAGATTCGGGTATTTAATAGATAATGTCTAGAAACAGAAGCCCTGAAACCCAGATTCAGGTATTAATAAGTGGAGTTATGTTCTAATCCTTTGATGCACGAACCCATTAGGTCTTGTTTATAAAGAAATAATCTGATTAGCTGCCTCTTGAGCTTGGACGTCTCAGTCTATAATCGGATATACCGTTTTTCTGGCTTGGATATTTTAGTCTCTTGTAGATATGTCGTTTCTCCGGCTTGGACATCTCAGTCCATTATTTGATGAGCCTTCTCTCGGGCTTGGACGTCTTAGTCCATTGTTTGATGAGCCTCTTCTCGGGCTTGGACATCTTAGTCCATTTTTTGATGGGCCTCTTCTTGCGCCTGGACGTCTTAGTCCATTGTTGTCCGGTGCTCTTGGTTAGCTCATCTTAGAGACTGGAACCAAGGACTTACCCGACCTTCCTCCAGGAGGCGCCCTACGCCTTTTGCTGTGCGGACAGGGACTTGTTCGGTGCTCTACCCTGGCTATCTTATGGCATGGATAAAGGCTTACTCGGTCCTTCCTCCAGGAGGTGCCTTATCCTGGCCATAGCGTGGCATGGATAAGGGCTTATTCGGTGCTTTACCATGGCTATCTTATGGCACGGATAAAGGCTTACTCCGTCCTCCCTCTAGGAGATGCCTTGACCCAACCAGTGGCGCGGTCAAGGGATTGTCCGATGCTTTAACCTAGCCATCTTATGGCGCGGTTAAAGGCTTACTCGCCCTCCTTGCAAGAGGTGCTCTGCCCTGGCCATCTCGGTGTGAACAGAGGCTTTTCTACCATCTTAGGTAGTATCCAAATATAAGGAGTATTTCACTTCCAACCATGTAGATTTTCTTCTTGAAGAAATAGATGCTTTATTCATTTATTTTCGAAAAATATGGCCTCAAATGTTCGGCATTCCATGTTTTTGGATCTATATTGTCGTCTGGCCGACACAACTTGTAAGCTCCTGGGGGAATTACTTTGCAAATGATTAATGGTCCCTCCCAGTTTGGTCCTAGGGGTCCATCTTCAGGATTTCTGGTATTGGCCATTACTCTACGGAGTACCAAATCCCCCTCGTAAAATGATCGAGTTCTTACTCTTGAATTGTAATACCATGAGATTCTTCTCTGATACTCGGCGGTTCTTACCGCTGCTTCATCTCTCAATTAATGTATCAAGTCTAACAATTCTCTTTTCAGCTCTTGATTTTTATCGAATGCATAGGCAATCCTTCGGTGTGAGGGTATCTCAATCTCGATTGGTAACATCGCCTCACACCCATATGTTAAAGGGTAAGGGGTGTGTCCCGTCGCTGTCTTAGCGGACGTTCGGTAAGCCCATAGCACAAGTGGCAGCTCTTCTACCCAATTTCCCTTTGACTTGTTTAGCTGCTTTTTCCGAATTGTGTTTATGGTTTTATTCGCACCCTCAACTGCTCCATTTGCTTTTGAATGTGTGACATATAAAAAACTTTTAATAATTCCATTCTTATGGCAAAAGCAGGAGAATTATTCACTCTCGAATTGTGTCCCATTATCAAAAATTATCTTTTGGGGAATTCCAAACATGGTTATGATGTTCTTAATAACGAATTTGATTACCTTCGTAGAAGTAATCTTCGGAAGCGGCTCCGCCTCAATCCATTTGGTGAAATAATCGATGGCAACCACGGCGTACTTTGCCCCTCCTTCTGAAATTGGCAAAGGGTCAATTAGTTCTATTCCCCATACAACAATGGGCCATGGATTTGTAATCGGGGTTAATTGACTTGGGGGTAGTCTGGGAATTTTTGAATATTTCTGACACTTTTCGCATTTTTCACATATTCGATGGCTTGGCTTACCATATGCGGCCAGTAAAATCCTTGCCTTATTATTTTTTTGCCAACTTTGTCCCATTTTAATGATCTCCACAAAACCTTTCATGTGCTTAGCCATTAATTTTATTCCATCATTCATGCTCACACATCTTAGGTAGGGAAGAGCATATCCTTTTTTTTATAGAGGATTCCATCCATTATTATGAAGGATGGAGCTTGTCTCTTGATTTTTCTTGCCTCACCTTTGTTTGATGGGAGTGTTTCTTTAACAAGGTATTCCACAATAGGTGACATTCATGTGTCATCATATACGTTATTCGGACTAGCTTGGTCGACCCATTTGTCCGATATTTCCTTACCACTTTTTCCTCTTTCTTCCCCTTGAGATTTTGCTTTAGACCTTGTCAAAACTAACAATTCTTTCCCTTGTTAGGATGCCTGCTCTTCAATACTTGGAGTTTCTTGAAATCCCACTAGAATAATATGTGTCTCTAGGGCTCCCCTTGAGCTTGCTAGTTTTGCTAGGGAGTCTACTTGCGAGTTTTCTGCTCTTGGGACTTGGTGTATTGAAAAGTCTTCGAACAAAGCAAGCATTCTCAATATCTTTTTTACATATAAGAATAACTTGGGATCCTTTGTTTGATATTCCTATTTCACTTGGTTCACCATAAGTTGAGAATCACTAAAGATCTGTATTCTTGGAATTTTAAGTTCCAACACCAAGGTTAATCCCGCTGCCATTGATTCATTTTTTGCCACATTATTTGTTGCGGGGAATCCCAATTTCATGGCATAATGCAAAAGGTGTCCATCTGGTGTTATGATTACATATCCTACACCAGCCCCTTATTCATTTGACGCACCATCAACAAATAACTGCTACATAGGCTTCTGATCTTTCTCCTTCTCTGATTACTCGTTAATGAAGTTTGTGCACTCATTAACAAAATTCGCTAATGCTTGTCCCTTGATTGCGACTCGTGATTGAAACTCTATGTCATATTGACTGAGTTCGATCGTCTATTTTACCAGTCTTCCAGAAGTTTCGAGTTTACTAATAACTTGTTTAAGAGGGAAGTTGGTTAATACCCTAATCGGGTGTGCTTGAAAGTATGCTCTAAGCTTTCGAGCTATAAGAATCAAGCAATAGGCTAATTTTTCTATAACTGGGTATCGAACCTCAGCATCCTTTAACCGTCTACTTACATAATATACCAGAAGCTGTGCCCCACTCCCTTCTCTAATGAGTACTGAGCTGACTGCATGTTCAGATACCACCATGTATAGGTATAAGATTTCCCCGTTCTCGGGACTTGAAAGTATCAGCGGTTTTTCAAAATGGCTTTTTAATTCTTGAAAGCCTTTCCTGCAATCCTCTCCCCATTCGAAGTTCTTCTTCTTCTTGATCACATCAAATAAGGGTATACACTTATCAGTGGCTTTAGAAATGAATCTACTTAGGGCAGCTACCCTTCCATTCAAACTCATCACTTCCTTGCTGGTTTTTGGTTCGGCCATGTCCTTAATGGCTTGAATTTGGTCCGGACTGGCTTCAATTCCTTGGACACTTACAAGGTATCCTAGAAACTTTCTAAAATGTACTCCAAATGAACACTTTTATGGGTTTAGTTTCATTTGATATTTCTGCAATACCTTAAACATATCTTCCAAATCTTTAAGATGATTTTCGAGCTCACTAGACTTTACCAGCATATCGTCCACATAAACTTCCATGTTCCGGCTGGTTTGCTCCTTAAACTTTCGGTTGACCAACCTTTGATATGTTTTACCTGCATTTTTCAATCCAAAGGGCATTTCCTTGTAACAATAAATTCCCCACTCAGTTATGAAGCTAGTATGCTCCTCATCTGGTTTGAACATTGGTATTTGGTTATACCCTGAATAGCCATCCATGAGAGATAACAATTTGTGTCCGCTCGTGGCATCTACTAATTGATCTATTCGTGGAAGTGGGAAACAATCTTTTGGGCAAGCTTTGTTTAAATCCATGAAATTGATGCAAGTCCTCTATTTCCCATTTGATTTCTTTACAAGTACTGGGTTGACTAACCATTTTGGGTAGTATACTTCCTGAATAAATCTATTTTCGAGGAGTCCGTTAACCTCTTCTTTCAAAGCTACTGACCGAACTTTGTCCATTTGTCTATTTCTCTGCCTTTCGGGAGTTGCTCCTGGATTAACGTTGAGGGCATGCCACATAACCTTTGGATCAATTCCCACCATATCGGAATGTGACCAAGCAAAGACATCTTTGTTAACTTTGAGAAACTATATTAAATCCTTCTTTAAGTCATCAATAAGATCCTTTCCCACCTTAACCACTTTGGTAGCAACATCTGAGTCAATGCACGCTTCCTCGAGATCCTCTATGGGTTTTATCCACTCCATTTATCCTCGGCAATCAAATTCTATGACTGTTGGGCCTTCTTCCGCTGAGTTTGCATCAATTCTCTTCCTGTTGCCTCCAAAGGGAATGTACCTTTGATACATACGCTTGTTAGATTTGTTAACTTTAATCTTTTCTTCGAGTGTTGAATGTGAAAATCCATTATCCGAAGGCTATAAAATAGTAGAAGAATCAAAATACACATAAAACTCCCTTTTATATTGATCAAGAGTGGAAAAATACATTTCTCGAACACTAAACTGCTCTCCTCGGACAGTACCCCAGCCTCGCTTTGTCAGAAATTTTACCATGAGGAATTTCGGGGAGACAAAAGCATCGATCTCATTAAGAGCTGGCCTGCCAAAGAAGGCGTTGTAGTAGGAGGGTTGATCGATTATCACAAAAATAGTTTCGAATGTTATGCATATGTTGGCGGCACTCCCATTTGTACAAGCAGCTTTATCTGTGCCACTAGAGTCTATCCCTTGTTATTGAACCTAAATATGGGCTCTGTGCTTAGCTCCAACTTGTTTTTAAAGGCATGTTTGAAGATTACATTGACTGCGCTACCCGTGTCGACCTGAATTTTAGAGGCAATAGATAACCCGATTAGTGCAGTGATCATCAGAGGATCGTTATGAGGATGATGAATCCCCTTTCTTAGTTCTTGTGAAGTGACAACTAGATTAAGCATCTGAATGTTAAGGTGTGGGTTTTTCATTGGGGATTCTTTTTGGACAGAATAGATCCCTTCTTTAGCTTCTTTAACATATCTGCTTCCCGTTGGATGGAGCCCACTGTGGATCACATCAATTCTGTTGATTGGTGGGCTCAAGCTTAGAGGGTCCTCATCTTCCAACATATTTACAGCATTGTTTGGACGTTTCTGTGGACCATATTCTATCCGTTCGGTTTTCTGCTGATCTTGAACAAACTCCTTCAAATGACCTTCCCGAATCAGCTTCTGAATAATTCCAGCCAAAACCCTGCATTCATCAGTTATGTGGCCGTTGGCTTTATGATAAGCACAATAGTCTCCTTCCTTTTTTTGTTCTAGGTTGGTCTTGGCTTTAAAGGAGACCGAAAAGTTGACCCTTTCTTTGGCTACTGCATACACATAAGACAACGGCTTATTTAAAACAACTACGTTAGCTATTGGTTCTTCCCATCTTGTTCATTTATGGCCACAGTCTTGGCCAAATCTACCCCTTCCTTCTTTATGATAGTTTTCTTCTTAGCATAGTAAAGCTCATCCATCTGAATGAACTTGTCAGGTTGGAAATGGGAATCTTGCAAGTCTTTGCAGTCGTTAACAAAGAGTTGCTTATAGAAGGGGGTGTTTTCAATTAAGCCAGAATTAACGGCTATAAGCTTATCTCGATCATTCATGTCCATAGCCTTTAAAGCTTCGGCATTAAACCTCCTCAAGTAATCACCCAAGGGGTCCCCTGTCTTTGTTTTATATTTGCCAAAACCGTGCATTCGATCATGGGATCTTTGCAGATACAAAATTGGGTAGAAAACTCATAAGAAAACTGCTTCCATGAGTATATAGTTTTTTCATGGTACCGCCTGTACCATTTTGCTAATGCTCCTTGGAGAGTGACTTGGAACAGTCGGCATCTGACAGCTCCAGATGCATTATACACGTCCATTTGACTATCAAAAGCCATCAGGAGATCATCCGGGTCTGTAACCCCATGATATTTCATCGATGGGATCTTGACATATGGTGGGATAACTGTAGCCATTATCTCATTAGTGAAGGGAGGCACTCTTTCATTGTCATTAACATTCCTGTCCATGGTTCTCTTCCCTTTTGAATTCATATCATCTTTTGTCGCCTTCTCAGCGGCATCTTTTAGGTGAGCTTCGACATTGCAATAATCATTTTGATTTGGGCAATATTCTTCTGATGTTGAAATCCCAAATTGTTCAAGTGATTTGTCAAGAATCCTTCCCCGATGATTAGCTTTCGATTGAGGGAGTTCTCTCTTCTTTGAGGACGTTAGATCCACTTTGTCTTTATAGTCATTGGAATTAGCTTTTAGATTCCTTCTGGGGGAGACCGCCTCTTCCCCTTGTGTTGGCTTTGGAGTCTTGGAAGATTTCTGAGATAGAGCCATTTTTAGTAGCTCCTGCATCTCCTACAACTATTGTTCCAAGCACTTGATTTTAGTTGTATTCTCGTCTTGTTGTAATGGTGATGAAGTTTGCCCAGGAATAGCCCCATTAAGATTAAAAAATGGAACTATATTCTCCTCCAAAGTAGTGGTGTGAACAACTTCCTCTTTAATTCCACTTAGCCGTTTTGATCTCATTTTTCCTACGTAAAACAAATGAGTCACAATTAGTCTGTAATACAGTAACAAGGTCGGAGGTTCGACCCCACCCTCTAGCGCTAAAAATGTGAACAAGAAAACTCATCAACATTCCCGATGCTACATGAAAGGTAGTTAAACTCAAACGAATCCATGTTGATGAGAGGATCACTTTTTCGAAGTATACCTTTCGACCAGATTGTCATAGTCAAAGGGGTTTTAAGAAGATTGTACATCCTTTCGACCTGGTTAGCTTGATCGAAAAGGTTTAAAGAGCCATCTCTACCTTTCGACTGTGTTGACTTAGTCGAAAGGTTTCATAGAGTTAGTCTAGAGAGATAGCATCTGTTTGAATCCTTTTTTTTGATTGGGTGGAAAGCAATTGATTCTTTTAACTTTTCATTCCTTTCGATCATGTCGATAGGTATCTTTCTGGACCTTTCGATCATGTCGAAAGAGATGAATATTTCATTAATAAGTCACAGTTGCTTTCATCTTTATGGTTTCGCCACTGTTGATTTGGAACCCTTTCGAAAGGGTTACTGATATATATAGACCCTTTCGAATGAGTTCCTCTCTCAATTGTTGTTAGTCAATCATAAATTGGAATCCCCTTCGAAGAACCCCTTTCGACTATGTTGAAATGGGTTCCACCCTTTCGAAACGATTCTAGCTTATAACTGTCTAAGATTTACTCCAATTTCCTTGTATAAGATCGACCAGGGCGTTCCCAGTTTCATAATTCATCATGATTGAAACCCCATCATCTCTCTTATTTCTGGTGTCAAATGTAGGTTTCGATGATGATGTGTCTCGACCATAGATTCCCAAGTCGATCCTATACATTACATAGATAAAAGGAGATTAAGAGAAAAGGTTTGAATCATGTGTAACTGATCATTAGACTAGCTAATGATCTAAATGATCTTCCTCATCATCAGAATCCTTGTTGAATAAGCCATCCCTTCTTTATTAATAAACCAAAATGAGTTACAAGAAATAGAGCTTTTTTCCCTAATTTGATTTAGGGATTTATCAGATTTAATTGCAATTAAGAGAGTAAAGTAGAAGAAATGAATTCAAGATTTCTGAATTCGATCCCCATAACTGGACCCCTTAGGTTTAATTTATAGATGCAGGTCGGCCCCCTTCCACGCTTGTGCTTTCGACTTGGTCTAAAGGACCCCTCTTTATATGTCGCCCCAAGCCTTTTGACTAGGTCGAAAGGCTATGACGCCTTTCGACGCTGTCGAAAGGCTTCATTTTGTTTTTTATTATTTACTCTTTTGCCTCCTTTATCTTCCTCAGACCTTTCGACTAAGTTGAATGGGTTCTTTATCAACCTTTCGCTTCTGTTTACCCTTGCGTACTGCTTTCTTTAGAACACCTTTCGGCGCCATCGAAAGGTTCCCAAATGAGCCTTCTCCTTCATGTTGTCTTATTGTTAAGATTGAAGCTTCCGACTCCGTTGATAGATTGTCTATATTGGCTTCGAAGAGATTTAAGTACCATTAGTTTCGATGATATTGAGTAGCCTTTGAATGCATTCCTGAGAACTGAAGCGGAACCTCTCCATAATATTATTGGCCTCGACCGGTTCGAAAGGCTTGTATATGCTTTTGAAAGGGTTATGATAGAGGCGAAACCTCTAGTTTTGAAAGGTTTGGCGCATAAGTGAGAGACTACCATCTATTTCCTTCGAAAGGGCTTCCGAAGTTGTCCTTACTTGTTCATCTGTGTCGAAAGGTTTAAAGTGGTGGAAGGGTATGCATGTTTCCATCCGAGTCGAAAGCCTTCATTCTATACAAGCAGCTGGCGCCTTCGACCCCTTCGAAACATTCTAGACGCTTTTAAAACATCTTCTTATGACCCTTGCGAAACCTATGCTTATTACTTCATTAGGAACTCACTCTTATTAGCCTTGTTTCATACTTCTGCTACTGAGTAAACTTTATGGCTAACATTAATTGAGGGATAGTACAAATTTGAAATTGAAAGTGGTTGTAAGTATAACTGGTCTAATTTCTATACGATCCATTTACTTACACTAAAAGTGTTTTAGGTTTATTGTAATCAATGTTTTTAAATGACATTTGTTTAACCCAATTAAGTATGTTTTTGGGAAATGAAATCTTTCTCAATATTTTGTGAATATACTATATATACCTTTAATATAAGTATATGAATATGCTTTCTAATTATTGAAATGTATAGTGATTTGTGAATATACTTATATCTGTGAGATAAGTATATGAATATTTTTCAATTATTGAAAAGGGCATAGAGGGTTTGTGAACATATCTTTTGAAAAAGATATTTTAATACAAGTATTTACAAAGTGATTTTAATTAATGAAAGGATTAATTAAAGAGGCTTAGTGGTTGCTTGTGTGCTTAATCATGCTTGGATTCCATATGAAATTAAATCTTTGATTTGGTTGTTTGCTTATTTGATAGTTAAATAACCGTCTATCAAATCTTGGCCAGTTTTGAAAACCATCGTTTGTTGGTTTGGAGAGACCAGGGTTAGATATGCATGAGTTATCCGAAAACAACTTTGAACTGGCATAAGCATTCGAATTGAGGACATCTTAAAGATGATGGAAATCGAAGAAAGGGTTCTTTGAAGTGTAAGGGCTACTTGCTACTAATCCCGAGGGTGATTCCAAATGGATGTAGTAGAAGTAGTGCCTTTGATGTGTTCATATCCTGAACAACTTATATGGGTGAATACTGGCATTGCATTATTTCCTAGAGGGCAGTGTTAGCATTCTAAGTGGGATTTGGTAAAAAGGTAAAATGTAGCCTCAAGCCTCACACCCGATAATCACTAAAATAGGGGATATGCTCCAGGGCTACATGGTGTGCAACCATTAGGATATGCTCATCATCAGATCTAGAATGGTATTTATGGATTTATTTATGCTAAGGGCATGGTATAATTGTAAGCTACAGCTGGGGTGTTGACATATTTGGTACTATACAGGAAGGGGTAGGGCGGTCCTAATTTGCAGAGAGTCAGCTAAGGCTCTGGGTACATTTTTATGGAGGGGTAATGTGGCAGGCGGTACCCTAGTAGCCTTCCCATTGATGAAATCTATTCTATAATAAGTATATTTAGGGATTTAGTTGTATACTAAATATGATGTTGAATGTAATTAATGTAACCATTCCGACTATGTTGAATATTTATTTTAAACCCAGACATTATTATAATATCATTAGATTTTCTAATAAAATTTGGTTTAGTTATCGTAAGGTAAAAACTCATTTGTGTTTATTTGCAGTGTGTCCTTATGAGATATCTTTATTTTTGAAGGGTTTTATATCGTTAAATAATCCAAATGATTTGGGTTTTTTCACAATGGTTTACCAGACTGATGCGGGTGTTATTTTCTTATAATGCTCGGGTCAAACCTATGTACTTTTCCAGATTTAGTTATGGATGCTTTGGAGCCTCAGGAGATGAGCTGATGCCTCCAAGATGTATTAATGTATTTTATTTTCCCTTGTGTTTCTTATTTTGTATTTATCATTGTGATTACAGGCCGTTATAACTGTCCAAGCTGACGATAGTTTAGTTTAATATGATTGTTGTCCGTATATCAAAGTTTTCTTTTGTAATGATCATTTAGATATTTTATATTACTCGTCACGATGTGAGATTATGCTCTGTCTTTTCTTTTCTTTCACCCCAACAACCTGTCTTTCCAGCACTTGGATGCTCGACACGTGAATACCATGAATGTACTAGTGTTGACTATTGTGGGTTGAAAACGTAGGTCGTTACAATTGGTCGATGTGATGTATTTATGTGACATAAAATTCATCATTTTTGTTCACTCTGATCTTGTTGGTTAGAAAATGTTTATTTGTATCTCTAATAGTGTATTATTAAATTGTAGAACTCATGTATGTTGCCTTGTGTCGAGAAGAGATATTTATTATTTCAAATATATTCAGGTATTGAAGCATATTTGTGTTTACCCAAAGTAGTGTATATGAGAGATTGCTCCATCTATGCCCATTAATCTGAGCTTTCGGACAGTAAACTCTCTCTAATTATTCGATCACTGGAGCTGGGGCATCATAGGATGGTATCAGATTTTAGTTTAGAATAATACAAAGATAGAGACATATACTTTGACCTTAGAGAAGTGAGACTTAGGATGTTTTACCATTTTTATTTGAATCACACATGTGATATGCGAGTTGCTAAATGAACGAAAAGATCAGTCATCATGGTAGAATATATCTATACATAAACATTTATTTGTATTGAAACTTTATTAAGTAAAAGTTATTTATCCTTTGAAGGAATTATAAAATATTATTCACACTTATGATGTGAATATTTGTGTGTGATTTTGATGTGTTATAATGAATTTTATCTAGATATAATGGACGCTTGCTTGATGATTTGTATGGTTTATTCAGATGTTTGATTGATAATGGTGTGTGATTTTAGAAAAAAATGAAATTATAAAAGAAAGATTTGATTTCAAAGAACAAGAAAATTTTATTTATAAAAATATGAATTTTGAAAAAAAAGTTTCATCAATTTTGAACTAGAGGTAACCTTTTACTCTACATAATGCACGTCATGTTTTTTTGGTTTCATTTTAAAATTCAACCAATTTGTTTGTTTTTATTATATCGATTGACTATGGTGCATTATGGGGGGTAGAAGAGAGGTATTGTTTGAATTTTAGTTTAATTTTCTCTTTTTCACAACATATGGAAATCATGTGCACTAATATTAAAATTTAAACATCACATACATACTTACTTCATATATAAAATAACTAATGGCTAATCAACAATTCTCACTATTTTAACAGTTTGGGATGTATTTCTACATATATTACAAAATTATAAACTTATGCAATTGACTGCATAGGTATTTTCTTTATTTTAGTGGTTCCTTAAATATTGCTCAGAACCCTGAGTCTATTGTTGTCATGAAGTGTCGAAGAAACCTTAGCTTAAAGCAACCAGACTATACATTTCACTATGGTAGGAATTGAAAATTCGTTATTTAGGAAAGGTCTTTCAAGGTTATTTTACTAAATTTTCACCTTTAATGTATATACAACTAAGGGAAATAAAATATTTATCTGCCCATGGAGTGAATAATATGTTACGAAGAATAATGTCACATATTTATGCTTCCAACTAACATAAATTGGCAATTAAATATTCACTAATTTGGTATAAATGCTTTAACTGACAACTAAATATTGCCAAGAGTTATATTCACAATCATATAGAATCTACTACTTACAATTGAGTGGTAGTCAGAAAATGACTGAAGTCCCATTGTATTGAAAAAACACACTTGATATTTCTTTTTCACGTTTGTAATGTAAAACCATACATATTATTTGAGTTTGTAAGCATAAAACAGCATAACCAAATGTAGCTTTTATCTGGGAGAGAGTATTAATCCATTGCATAAAAGAAAAAGAAAAATGAGAAAGCTATAATAAATTAAAGACATATTTGTGAAAAAAATCAAATGTAAAGTGAGCAAAGCTAGTAAATGATTGACTAAACTTCACCATGACAACATATATTGCCTTATTATTCACATACTATAACATTTAATAGGTGATACATTAGTGTAAATCACAGAACATAAAGATCAAACTGAAAAGTTTAATTAATCAATAGAAGCTGTCTTATTAGAATATGGTATACTTAACTTAATATACGGAATGGAGGCCGACTGGGTAACCTCTATTTCTTAATCTAGTTGTATAGGCTTTAAATGAATTTCATATTGGTGGATACATAACATTAATGAATGCAACGCTTATTCAATATTTTTATATATGTATGAGACTTATATGTTTTATATGAGTTGAGAATAGGTACGAGAAAGCTACATGAATTCGAAGGTGGCGCAAAATCGCTTTTGCTCACATCTAATTTAATAAATTTCTTTGAAATGCTAAAAATAAGGTATGTTTTACTTAAAAAGTTATATATAGTGTGGCTTATATGTCGTATGGAAAATTTTGATATATATATATATATCTATGTACACATATATATAGTTTTTAGTCAAAGTTTTGGTTGATGTATATCTATTTTATCATACTATAAGTACTCGAAAGGCTCTCCGTATAAAGGAGACTCTGCTGAAATTTTTCAAAATTTACGACACTTAGAAATTTTCTTGAAAATCTAATATATTAAAAGTTTTATACATTTTGAGATTTAAGAAATTTTTTAATAGGTCAATTGAAAATTGTACATATATTGATTGCTATGTTTATATTATTGTGTAATATATTTAAATGAAATGAAGTGTTTCCTTTTGCTGTATGGTTATGTGGATGAAATGAATTCATATAAGAGATATAGATTGTACGATATTTTAACAAAGTGGCACGTGAAAGAGCAATAAATAATGATATGTATATTATATTTTGTAGCTAATGTTATTGGAGAAATTGAATATAGCACCCGCCAGTAAATTATGAGGATGCAATTTCTTTAAGGAGGAGACTCTATAACATCCGTTTCAAAGTTAAAATAAACTAAATATAATAAAATAGACCTTGCAACTTAATTGTATATTTAAGTTATAAATTCAAATATTTGGACATAAAGCTTGGAATTGTAATCTAATAGGATTTTATATAGATAAATAAAATTAAAAAGTTATTTTGTACATTTTATTGAATCTAATTCTCTAAGTTGAACTTTGGATTTTTTTGATTAAAAGAAGAATATTGATTTTAAATTCAAATCTGGAATTTGAATTGTGTTTTAAAAATAGTTGTTTGAAAATATATTTTGGCAAAATAAATAATATTTATGGAATTTTTGAAATTTATTTTATAAATAAAACAATTATTTTATAGTTATTGAAAATTAATATTTAATAAAAGAAAATTTGGTATAAATCTAAAATAAATTTGGATTAAAATGCATCAGACGAAATTTAATCGGTTATCGAATAACGTTTGGGCAATATAGTGGTTAAGGGTTCAAAATGATTTAAAAAGAAAAAGTAAAAATCTCCCCTCTGCTTATTGGACCACAGACCCTCAGCCCATATGTACCCCATCCCCTCTCCATCCTTATCCCAATCCTTTTTTGTTTAAAAACCTATTCCTAATCCGTAATTCAAAATACAGAAAACAAAACCAAAAAATTATGGTCGAAGAACAGAGGGTGTTCGGTAGGAATTAATCACGATGGAGGCAGCTTGCGCAGAAGTGATGATACATTCTATAGCGGTTATGGTTTGACATGGCTATTGGTGTGTAGGATGAATGGAGGCATGGTTGGCAGGTGGTGCACAAATTTAAGCAAGCGACAGTGGAGGCTTTGTGCCATCAAGAGACAATAGAGCGACACTTTTGGAATGGATTAGATAGGTGCGTGCGAACTTCAAGGCCCGGGCGTTGGCTGAAGGAGGTGATGGCAAGCTAAGGCAAAGGTTTTGATTTGATAGTTTTTGCTATATTTTAGTGAGTATAACCCTTACACGTTTAATGTAAAAATGTAATTCCCTTGCCGCGTCGATCACTATTTCTTCTCAATTGATCATTGAGTATAACTTAATCTTCTACATTAGTGAATATAACCTACTTTATTTCAAATTACAACGAGATTACCCATTTTATTAATTTGACAATGAGCATATCAATCAAATAAAAGGTTATCAAATATTATTTTCGTATTTAAATAAAATCTATATGAACTTGATACTTGCTATTTGGATTGGTATTAGGTTGATAATCTTGTTAATTAATGATAGTATTAATATTAAGTGAGTGTAATTCAAATACCTTTCCATTAATTTGTTTGCACTTCAATAAATGATTTCGAGTGAGTGATTACTTTACCCATATAGCTATTTGAATTAGTTTTGCCTTATTGATTTAGTAGGGACTGCTATGACTTTAAATTTTTATAAAAGTTGGTTGTTTGCATATTGATTGATGATGCTTGGTAGCCTTGATTACTGTTAGTAGATATCTTAATGGTTGATTGTTTGAATTGAATTTTGTATGGTGTATGAAAATTATATTTTCAATAGTTAATGAAAAATACATAAATAATGCACAATATATAAATATATTATGATAACTGATTTGAAGAAAACATAAAATAAAATTTATTTTGAATTTAAAATTAAATTAGAAAGGATTTAAAATATTTTTAAAGGATGAGAAAATAAATAGGATTCAAGTTTATTCTTTTGAAAATTCCCAAATACATATTTAAAGTAATTGGGTTGAAATTCATATTTATAAAGTTTAAATTTGAATTATTTAGTTATATTTTGAATTTAAACAAGGATTAAAAAGAATAAATCCTAGTTAAATAATTCAAAATCCACTTGATTGAAATAATATGAACTTGTGTGATTATATACTTGTTTGGATAATATTATACATGTTCATTTACTTAAATTCCATTGTTTAAATTATGTGCTTCATTTTAGCCTAACTATTAATATTTGATTTAAAATTGCATTTGTTATAAATAATATTGTTACTTGTAAGTTAACCATACCGTAAGAACACAACTAATCAAATAGGCTATATGATGAGTTTAAAGCGACATTTTATGGATAAATGTAATTGTGAATGATCAAATGATTTTGAAAGTAATAAATTTAACATTTATCGTGTTCAACATCAACTATTGACTACTAGATTGTAGTATCCATCTAAGCGAACTGATTCGGGGATTGCAATTCGAATCAAGATGACCATGTACCTCGATACTATGTCCAAACGATCTATTGCCAAGACATTTAAATAAATCAAGGATAATGAAGATCGTCGGAGACATAGTGCAAATTAAGGGAAGTAGCACCACCAATGGAGATATGATGTAGTGAACTACAACACCTGTAAGATTTATCACGCCTCCAAATGCCTAAAGGGTAAGGCAACTAAGGGATTGTGTGAAGTGCACATCACAACTGACCGGAAGTGTACGGGTGAAATAGACCGAGAGGATTACCAAGGCAAATTAGTCTATGTAGAGGGTAAATCCATAGATGAGATTTATCAGCACGCAAGAATCTGGGATTCACAAGATGAGAAGACGATTTAAGCCTTCTCATAAGTATTAGTCGAAATATCGTTTATCTCAAAAAATGATTATTTTGGATATTGATTTGAATTTATACATCACAAGGAAACTCATTAGTAAAATGATAGGATATGATATCCCAGTTGATTAGAGTTGCAACTGTGTATGTTATATTGGATAGTGTCATGACGTGGGTGTTATAACTGGTTGTGAAAACGAGGATTTGGGAGTTTATTTGGTGTTTTTAACCCTGTATGTAACTTATATGCTCCATAAAACCCGACATGACACACTTATCTATTTCTACTGTACGATTATACTCACATCTAGATTTCTAGCCAGATTCTAGGTTTTGTTTGTGATAACTCCTCGGGTCAGACTAAGGTTACTCTATATGTTTGATCTGACGGCATATTCTTGTGGGATGGGATATGAGGTTGGTGATGATGATGAGTATTTACTTTGTTTATAATTCTATTAAGATCTTACTATGTTGGTCGATGTGATGAATTGTATATATATATGAGATAATGTATCAAACTTTCAGATATGATATAAAATTCATCATTTTTGTTCACACCGATTAAGTTAGTTGGAAAATTTTATTTGTGTCTCTTATATTATATTATTCACTTCTAAAACTCGTGTAGACTGCCTTGCGTCACGATGAGATACATATTATTTCAAATATATTCAGGTATTGAAACATATCCATGTTGACCCAAAGTAGTGTATATGAGAGATCACTCCTTCTGTGCCCATTGATCCGGGCTATCGGATGGTAAACTCCCTTTGATAATTCGATCACTAGAGTCGGGGCATCACACTATTCTTTATATGAAATGAAATTTTAACCTTATGTACTTACTCTTAAGTATATGACCTTATAGAAATAAGTTAACTTAACTTTACTCGCTATCAATCATACTGTGTCCAAAAAAGTCCGGTTACTCCTCATCTATACATTATTATGTATCACGGGAAGAATTGACTTTCGAGATTGAATCTTATTCATTTTTAGGTACTTTTGAAACCATTTTCTATATACTTGCCCCTTCAATAAAATCAAAATTTCTTATTTCCTTTGCATGTTACGTTTTATACTTCCATTTTATATTCAATAAACTTATTATAAATAGATTATTTCTATATCAAATACACTCATTCATTTTATGTAATTCATCTGTGAATTAAAGGAAGTATGTGGATCTGTTATTAGTACCATTAAACTTTTTGACCGTATACATCTTTATGTATCAATCTGAAGAGTTCGCCAACTCTTATGTCGTTCCTACTAAATGGATGCTTTGTCCTTAATTACCAAATAATTGCAACAAATTATAGATGCTTCTATGTTATTTGGCTGATGCAACAAATACCATTATTCTAATATATTTATTTCATAATGAATATTCAAAACATTTAAAACAAAATAAACTATATTCGGTTTCAGTCAATACTAAAAAACTATTATTTCATAAATAATATTTGGTATGTTTACGAAAATAATTTTTCATATTTGATGCATCTATTAATAAGTGTTATATGATATGCTCCCACTATTTCCACCATTACTATAATAGCATACGAAATACGAAGCTCCCAACTACTTATTTCTTTTACTATAACTAGTTTATAGGCGAGAGTTTCAATCAAATATCTTAAACTCTAGAAATGACTTTTATAAAAATCAATTTCCTATATGAAAAACACTATTGGAATAAAAAAAATTACATTTCTCATTTCGTATTAGGTGCCTACTGGCATTTTGTACAGTTCTCGTTTTCGATATCACTTCATAAGGCAGGGTTAAATATTCACTCTCTTCATTCCAACTATGCTTACGTTACATCCATTGTTGTACATTTGCTTTCCTTTTTAACCATTTAGAGAGAAATCGTTATTGCAATTAATTATATTGAATACACATTTTCACATTATGTTTTATTTGTTTATTTCCAATTAACTAATTTCATTGAAATTTCATACATCAAAAACCGCAACAGCTCATCATATAACATTTATATGTGATCGAATATAGATTAAATATCCATATTCTTGTATTGCTTAAGGGTTAAAAACTCATGGAAACAATACAAAGTTTTAGGCATGTAAACACTTAAGCGACCAAGTTACGAATGTGTTTAGTAATGTGCAGTTAGGTTATTGCATAGGTCTTGAAGCAATAACATGCTAAAGGATTTAAGGTAAATATATTTTATATTTCTTTGTCTACCTTTAGTTTAGTTCATTTGTATATCTTAACTGATAAACAATTTATCAATTTTGTTAGTTGCATAAGTTTATCGATATAGATTATTTTAACTTTATATAGCAAAAGTTCTTGCTATATTAGAAAGGTTAAATGTTACCATTTCATTTTTCTAATGAGGCTCTCACTAGATTTTTATGTTTCTCAAAACCTTAAGAAAAACATAGAAATCTTTTGATTTCTCTAGTGGATGTTAGGACTCACTTGCCTTCGGATTCTGACCTTGAGTTCTTTCAACAAGTCATAGGCCCGCAAGTGATCGATGATACTTTATTGGTTGTATCATATACAACTCCTAACCTATTGTCTTTATCCTAATCTTAATTTTGACTTTGAGTTTGCTCAACAAATCAAAATTAAATATTCACTCATACCCACTATTTCACCACAATGTTATAAATGTACGTAACTTAAGTTTGTTTAATAAATACATACATGTACCTTATCACATCTATCAATATATTATTAATACTACATATAACATCTCTAGCTTGGGTTTGCTCAACAATTACAGAATATGCAAGCAATTTTATAACGTATAAATAATAGAGGACAACTTTTATATTATAGATTCATAATCTTTACTATGTTTATTTAAGTGATATCGATTTAGGGAGTGATGTATTTCTTTTGAAATACGCTCATGATTTAAGTGTCAGACACGTCTAAAACCTATGAAGTCTAAGGATATTTTATTTAAGCCTATGAATGGTTGGATTTCCAAAAAAATCAATTTTGCATCTTAGTTAAGCCCACGAAGTCTAAATATATTTTAGATCTAATCTAAAATTTATTGTAAATAAAATCATTTATTTTATTCATTACGTTTAAAAGTTTATTGTCTAGTTTACCTGTATATCAAATATACTTGTTTATGTGAATTGCACAGGCTACATATAAGAAGTGTACATAATTAATATGACCATATGTAGGTGTTGGGATTTACACCACAATCGACCCATTTTTCCTTTACATGTGCCTTTGCAATCCAAGGTTTTGAATTAAAATTCTACACACACACACATACACACACACACATATATATAAAGAGTACAAATATGTATATATGTATACATTAAAACATAATTGTAATGATCTAGAATTTATCACTTTGATTTTGGAATATTTAATTAGTTTTAAATATTTAATTTGGGGTTTTTATAATAAAATCTATGATTCCAAAAATTATTCGATGTTCGATAACGTATCTTTAATTTAATGTATAGAATTTTTCCAAAAATTTTTAATTTGAAAATATATTTGAATTTCCATTTGATGTATTTTATGTCAAAACTTTGTTATTTTCAAAATTTAACAGAACTTGATAATAGGTGTGTTTCTATTTTGTTTCGTGATCACGTCATACTTCTATACGTGATCGTATTTTTATTTTTTCTTCGATCGCGGCTCGTAATCGGATGTGATATTGTGTGGCAGAATACTGAACTTTATTTTTAAAAAAGAATCATCACTGTGCATAGCCCCTTTTTTGCCTTCAAATCCACCCTACACAGTGCGACAGCAACATCAAATACTCATCCACCATTTTATTTATCTGCCTCCAGTATCTCCCTACACCTCCCTGTCATTGTCCTTCATGTCTCCTTTTGATTTTCACTCCTTATCTTTTATATACCCATTCAACAAAGCACTGGTGCAATTTTTCTTTCTTCCCAACATTTGAATTTGCTCATCTTACAGTAAGATTGAAAATCATGAAAACAAAGCTCTATCTCCTCTATTCGAAAATCATTTCTTCCAATCTATCCGTAATTAGCCCGAAAAGACCAACACAGAAGTTGTTCGTATCGGTCCATGGGATTTTTAGAAATTGACTTCACTCAATTTCGTCTAGTGTCAATTGAGAAATCATCAAAAATTAGCAAGAGGGAAATTTGTACACAAAACTTCAGAAAAATTAATTTCGTCAATCCACTTTGAATCGATCGATGGCGTATGCACCATTGAGGTTGTATGGAGGAGCAGGATTTTATATGTGGATTCGGTAATGTTTCGTGTCAATGATCGACGATCATCGAAAACTAGGGTTGATGATCGTCATAGCTTGGAGTGTTGATAGGTGAAATGGAGCTCGACGTGGTGTTCATGGAGGAGAGGTACTCAGACGGTGATAATTTGGTGGATTTTTGTAAGATTATCGCACATTTTGCAATCTGGAGGGATTTGATTTGGGGTTATAGGGTCGGATTTTGCTCGGAGAGGCCGGAGGTGGTGGCTTGGGGTTGGGTGTGACGAGCATGGCGAGCGGCACTTGTGGGTGGCCTCCAAGCATCAAATGGTGGAGCGTACGGTGTGTGCACGTGAACACGAGTCATGTACGTTTCTGAAATAAATAAATAAATAACTAGAAGAGGAAGAAAACGATTATGGAAGAAGACTATTGTAGCAGGTCGGGTATGGTCATGTGGGCTTCGGGCCGTTCCATTTGGGTGAAAAAACTTGGTCTATTTGCTTTAATTTTTTTATATATAAGCACTTGAATTCAAAATATTATATCTTGCTCATATTTTATCCGATTGACATGCGGGTTCTTGTATTGTACTCGTATTGACGAGTACAACATTGTAGTGTAACTTATTTATAGCTTTGGACAAGTATAAATTTATGGCATATGAAAACGTGTAGGATTTAAATTACGTTATTTTAATTAATAACATTTTTTAAATTTATATACCTTAATTATTAATGTTTATTTGGCCAAATAAAATACTGTTAAGTTAAATTGGATTGAATATGGTAATTGGACATTTGTTTAGTAGGATAAAACATCATTCCGCTAATTAAATTAATTGGGCAACTGTTTAGCAGAATAAATCACTGTTCTGCTATTTTAACTGGATAGTTTAAATTTGGACATTTATTTAGCAAAAATAAATCTCATTCCGCTATTACATTAGTATGGACACTTTTCTGCCTTCTAGTTGATTAATGTTGGTTAAGTGTTATTAACAATTGCTTGTAAATTATGGATTTAATTTACATATCTGATGTTATGTAAATACCTGGATTATAACTTGGATGGTTTAATGGAATAAATTGTGACTTGATTAAGTACCATTGGAGCTGCTAAGCCTCTTTCTAAATTTGAAAGCTAATTTTTGAATCAAAGTAATTTTAAGAATAATTATTATTTATTAATAAATTTTAAAGGATATTTATTATTTATTAATAAGGTTTTAAAGATAATTAATAATTTATTTTTTGCAAGGCAAGGCCGATTTATAGTGGACCGTCCACTTAGAATAAAAATTTAAAACAGATGATCTGCACATGCGTAGAGCAACTAAGCAGGATTTATAGTGGCGCAACCACTTAGATCACATAGTAACGGATGTACATAGATAACAGAACAAAAACCAACTCACAAAGAGACAATAATCACATAGAAAGTAAAAATCGGGGAATGTTGAGTCAACTGAATAATCACACGCTAATGATCAAAGCAGGACTAACAAAATAGATCTGCAGTGGAAAAAACATCTTCCACAACATCTACAATCGAGACAGGAGGAAAACAAGAAGCAATACCAACTTTCACATCAGCCTCAAGAACACAGTCCGGAGGTGGAATATCGATAGGGATTGCAGACGAGGAGGCCTTGGCAATGTAGTTTTGCAATTTATTGAGATCATCATGTCCAGGAGATGGAGGCACAACACTAGTCAGATCTAAAGGCTGGATTGACATACTCTTTACTTTCCACTGGCGAGGCTTAGGTTTCTGGATTGGAATTTTGATAGGGATGGACACAGGACCACCAACAGCAGCACAGAGACAACAAGCTTCGGCAGTGTGACCAAAGGAATGACATGAAGTGCAAATAGGAGGCGACCAAAGATACTCAACATCAATACGCCCAATCCAATCACCATGAAGGGCAACAGAGAGCTGGGAAGGCAACTCCCGCTCAGGCGTTGTCTCAATTAGCGCCCTGGTATACGCTAAGCGTTCACGACTTTCAGTGTTCTCATCGAAACAAACTAATTTTCTGATATGACATGTTAAATAATCTGGACCAACTAAAGACTGAAGAGAAGATGGAATATTAGAGAACTTTGCCCAAATAGGAATGGACAAAACATTCTCTCTAGCTGAATCAATCGAAGGACTCCAATTGGTCACAATGAAAACTTTACCATGTATGTACCAGGGATCTGACTCTAAAACCATACGCTTCTCTTCTGGATTAGAAAAATTAAAAAAGAACATGTTTTTGTCATATTTCACTTTCAAAGATCCATGAATCCTCCATTTTATTTTCAGGAAATTAATAACCTTAGAGTAACTATGCCCATCATCCAAAAAGAAACCAACCAAAGTGTTTTTCCAAAATTCTTCGCCAGCCTCAACAGCAGACAGCGGCGGTACAAGAACTGATTCAAGATTTTCAATAGTTTCAAAGCATTTAGAGATATACCTCCCAGCATTTCAAGGCTTAGGGGAGAAGAGTGACTTCCAAGATGCTGTCGGCATGGCTTTGGACATCGGAATAGTAGGTACTACAGGAATTTGACTATGAGGCAGTGGCTCTTGACGAGCGGGAAAGCAGGTGGCACGTTAGTAGATAAAGGAGGAAGTGCATGAGCCTCCAAAGATGCAGACGAAGACGGAACAGACTGGGAGACCGGATGCTCATCAGTGCGTTGCTCACAGGCATTGAGGATGTCCATAACCACATCGGGTATCTTAAAATTGTACGGAGACTGAATTTGAGAAGAAGGGGACGCGACCGCGGCCTTATCAGGAGAAACACTGGAGCAGAAAGTCCTAGGAAGGCGAGCTCATCGTTGAGAGGAAGTGACTGACGCACTTTACCAGATCTCGTGGCCGAAGGCTTATGAATCGAAGATTTAAAAAAACTTGATTTCATGGGCGATAGAAGAAGGAAGAGACGGAATAGGAGCGGGAGGAGGGCGAAGGGGCGAACGGCGTGGAGGAGGAGAGGAATTAGGGAAAGCAGAAATCGAGGTCGAACAAATTTATTTAAGGAAAGGACGCCATTAATGCTTGCTTGAATTTTCATTATATTGTTTAATAATGAGTTAAAGTAAATTATTTCATAATTTTATAATTTAAGTTATTTCATTACATTAATTTAAGTTATTTAATTACATTAATTTAAGTTTAATTTTATTGGTTTAAGTTATTTAAATTATTTTTAAAAGTTAATTACTTATTATATTAATAATGTTTGAAATTAACTGATAATTATAGCAATAATGTTTTGAAGATAATTATTTATTTATTTTATTAATATTGATTCAGAATTAAATTATTAGTACAATAGTACTATTTAAAGTTAATCTAATATATTATTAATGGTATTCTAAGGTTATCATTTTGAATAAGGTTTAAAAATAATTAAATGAAGAATGTTAAATAATAACTTAGTTGTTAAATGTGTTTTAAACTATAACTTTATTGATGGAAGTTCATGTAGGGAGTTTGTTTAAAACAAAGGAGGTTTATAAAAGGGGTTTTATAAATTAAAAGATATCTTCGAGTTGGAAAAGAGTTTGTAAATGATGTGGATATTTATAAAAGGATTATAAATGGTTTGTTATTTATAAAAGAGATTGGGAAGTTAACTTAGCGATTTGTAAAGAGTTTTATAAATAGATTTGGATATCCATAAATGAGATATTTATAAAATAAAAGAGATTTATGCAAAGAGATGGGTTGTGGATCATTTGTATCTTCAATTTTATATGATTTTTAATGGGAAATATCTCTAAGTGTTGGTGAATATATTTATACCATTTTATAAGTATGTAGAAGTAGTTTTCCAGCTTTTTGAAAGTGAAATGGGTTTGTGAATATACTTATTCCATTGAGATAAGTATATGGTTATATTTTCTAAGTACAAAAAATATAGCGGTCTGGGAATATATTTATTCTATCGAGATAAGCATATGAAGGTGATTTCCAAATTTTCGAAAAGCGATTTTGATCAATGAAAGATTAATTTTGAGAGGCTTAGTGGTTCCACGGGAAATGTAATCTCTGTTTGAATGTTTTTTTATTTGATAGTTAAATAACCAACTATCAAAAATCTAAACCAAAACGTAACTTTGGAAATACTTGGAGAAACATGTAAATTATATGGTATAGTTACCATCGGTGGTGCTATACTGTACGTATGAATTCATTTCGTTCTTCCAAGATAAATGGTAAGGAAATCCATCCACAAATAGGTAGGAGGTGATCTCTGCTCTTATCTTTTGTTTACTTATTTCTTAAAGAACCGAGGTTGAGTTTACTAGAAACTATTGGAAGTTGTTTCGAGGAGACTGGGATCGGATATGTTATCCTAAAACCACTTCGATCCAACTCAAACATTTCGAATGGAAGACATCTTGTAGAATATGGAATCGAAGACAGAGTTTTGAAGTGCAATGGCTATTTTCTATCAATCCTGGAAGGGATTCCCCTAAATGGATGTAATAGAAACAGTGCCTTCGGTTTCGTTCAGTTCCAGAACGAACTTGTTTGGATGAATGCTGGCACTGCATTACTGCTTGGAAGGCAGTGTTAGCATTCCAAGTGGGATTGCTATTCAAAAAGGTAAAACATAGCCTCAAGCCTCACCAAGTAGGAATGACTAAAACAGAGTAGATGCAACTGGGCTATGTGGGTCGCTCTTATTAGGATATGATCATCACTCATCTAAAGTGGATATTATCTCTCATTTATATGCTTCGGGGCCTATTAGGGGTGATCATATTTGGTACTACTAATCAAGTGGTAGGCCAATTCTGTGTTGGCAGGGGATCTTGGCGAGGTATCTATGTTATTATATCTAGATATGCACCGTGACCGGCGGTACTCTAGTAGCCCAGTCATTGTATGGAATCCATTCTCCAATAAGCGCCATACGGACTTAGTTGTAGCCAACTATGTTGGAACGTGAGATGTAAGCATTATAGCTATTTTAATAATTTATTTTCACCCCAAGATACTATTATAATATCACTGGATTTTCTATAGAAAATGTTTTGGTTATCGCAAGGTAAAAACCCATCCGTGTTTATGTGCGGCGTGGTCCCTACGAGATACCCTTGGTCTTAAAAGATTTTACAAGTTAAAATAAATAAAATTCTTTGTCGTTTGAGTTTCTCACGCTGGTTTTACCAGACTGACTCGGGCGTTGTTTTCCTATAATGCTCGGGTCAGACCGAGCATATTTTCCAGATTTAGCTTTGGATGCTTCGGAGTTCAGAAGACAAGTTGGATGGCTAGAACGTATTCACATATCTTATATTCTTCCGCTGTTTAGTGTTCTTGGTGTCTGCTTATTGTATTTATCAAATTGTGTAGACAAGTTGTTATAACTGTCCAGGGCTACTCTGATTTGTGTATGTCTGTATAATAGAGATGATTTATTTTTCTAAAGATCTTATGTATATTATATATTGTTCTCGTCGCATTGTGCGATTCTGAGTTTTGTTTAGTTCTTCTTATCTTCTTTCTTCATTCTTTTCCCTAATAATCTGTTTTTTCGGCACTTGGTTGTTTGGCATGTGAATACCGTGGATGTATTAGTGTCGACTTTCAGGGTTCGAAAAGTTAGGTCGTTACAATATCAGACAATCTTATATGATTTGAAATCTAAAATTGCCAACAGTGACTTTGGTTTCAGTTAAAGAAATGTTTAATATTAAATATGACTTTAATTACACAAGATCTATCTTGTGATTTCAAATTAGAGCAACACATATATGATACCATTTATATATAAATTACAATCATTGTTTTAGATTTAGAACAATTATTTACATGCAAACATTTGTAATGTATATATGTGTGCGTGTGTGTGCGTGCGCATGTGCATGCCCCTATATATATAAGAATTTAAAGTTATCATTTAAATTAAGCTTTTAGTCTGGAAAGGAAATACACAAAACTTTAAATTAGAAAAGAAATAAAGGATTTATAATTTAAATAAAAGCCCATTCATAAATTTTGGATCAAAATATTTTTTAAACGGTGATAAAAACATTTATATTCAAAATATCAACCTTTTGGGAAAAGGAATTAATTTTCCAGGTGAAAGTTAATTAATCAACATAAACAGACTATTTAGATTTATGTATATAAATATTATAAAATTCCAAAATAGATTAAAAAGGAGGACTAAACCAAATCAATAATGATGAACATATTTTGAGATGAGATGAAGAGCAAAAATAGATCTGAATAGAATCAACTTAAATAACATACTTTCAATAAAGATATAGATAAAAGGGTTTGAATTAGTTTTTACAAGGTAACCATAAAACAGAAGATGAATCATATGGGATCCAAACATATGTGTAACGTAAATAAATTAAATTAGATAACTACTTTAGGATGTTGCCAAAAAATCACACATTCAAACGATGAATCAATCCTCCTAGAATCAGTAGAATTAATCTCCGAAATTTGCAAGAATTAAAAGTTTGGAACCATCTTATGTTTTGTGATTTTAGTTGATCTTTGATTTTGGAAAATTTTAAGCTTTGGAAGCCATTGGTTTCATCTAGGATGGAAGAGGACAGGAATATATTTGAATTGTCTGAAGGGTTTTCTAAAATGAAGGAGGGAAAATATGTTTTAAAGGAAACATTGAAACACCTCAGTTCCCTTTTTAAAAATTTCTCTAGTTAATTTAAAACTAAACCTCATCAAATCCTCTCCCTTGATGTATGTCTAAGCTATTATAGGTGCCACATGGCCCTCTAAAATTTCTAAATTCACTTAGCATTTAATCTATTACATCCAATTTAAATATTATATCGATATCGTATATCGATATGGGTGATTGTAATTATTATATACACACTAGTGGTATTCAAAAAATTCAAATAAAATGTTAATAACTAATATTTTACAAATATTATTTTTTTAAATTTATTTGGAATCCCACTTAGTATTTATTCTATTTAAAACTAATTTAAGTATTTTATCGACATCTTATTTTGATACGTGCATTTATAACTTTTATATACCCACTTTATAAAATACTAATGATATTCATACAAAAAAAATTAACATTTCATAAATATAAATTAATTTAATTTAATTTACAATGATTATAAATTAATTAAATTGTGTGGTTCATTAGGATTATTCATCATTTTGGTTGTATGACACAAAGCTGTAAATTCGGTCAACGATTAATATCGAACAAATCAAATATTAACGTTCATACGTTATCTTAGCTAGTTGTGTGATATTTTGGCTGAATTTGTCGCTTTATCATCTTTTGGTAAAATCCAATATTATTATTATAAGCAGTACCTCGTAGTAATGATTATTTATACTAATTCTCTTCGTTAAAACTATATCACATTAAGACTTATGAAATTTAGTTTTGGTCAAAATTCTAACATCATCCACATTCAAATTTCTAAGTCCAAACACAAAATCCTTGATCCAATAATAACAGTTATTATTAATCGTATTGCTTTAGCTAGGGACTTTTACTTTGAGTGGACTACAATTGACCACAATACCAACCTCATATAACTGAGAAGGCGAATTCTAAATTGAATACTGTTTCACTTCCAATGCTTCAACTTAGACCCACCTATAGTTGTTCAATGGACTCCATGCCATGTTTTACATAGTCAAATTAGAGTATCCATATTGAAGTTACGCAGTATTCTCAAGTCGAAGGAATTGTGTAACATCGTCACTTCAAGATTCATTGTTTGAACTTATTAACCAATAGAAAACTCTCGAGTGAGTCATTCCATAGTTATCTAATAACTATCAATCCGTAACTCTTTGGTGTCCCCAACAGCCATAAGTAATACATTTCCTATCATTTGAAGAGCATTACATACTCCAGTCTCAACGGATGTATTGATATCCTATCTCGAAACATCTTAACTAGGAATATTTAAAATAACATTTTACTTTTAATATGATAAATTTTCCATGATTATAGCATATGGTAATTACTATCGCCTAACATATCATTTAAGTATTTTCTATTTAATATACTTTAAACTAGTTACTTAATTGATTATATCTGTAACGACCCGATATTTTGGACCATTCGCATCCATTATAAGTGTATAGGTAGACACTCATGCCGGAGTTGAATTGTTCAAAATACCGCGTTGTTAATTTAAATTTGGCAAAACTGAACATATACAGTAAATAGACAATCACAGATCACAGACACAGAGTAATAAATGCAGCGGAAATAAAAGAGATAGTAGTTCATGAAGCTACTATATGAATATATAAAATACATCAAAGTTTACAACAGAAGAGCAATACGATACATCAGATACAAATCAGAATACATCACTGGAATCATCGAATACTGAAAGCAGAATAGATAGCTGGATCTCCAAGCGAAGCTCCAACTCCAAAGGTGAGTCTCAAAAGCTGAACTACTCAGTCTGACCCGAGCGTAAAGCAAAAACACAAGACACTCGAGTCAGGATTAACATTCTTATATTAATAAATCCAACTCAAGTGAAATAGCAATTGAAATACAAGTAACTCAAAGGATGTTTGGAATAACCATCCTTTAAGGATCCGTTAAACTATCTACTATGTAGTAGTGTACGATAAGTAGATAATGTCTATCAGTAATAATAAGATATCAAATTAGTGTTAAGTCATGGCCCATTCCACCCTTAACACATTTTTATTCCCAAAAGCATATACAAGACCGTAGTTTCCCCAAAACCGGAAGTCACCAGAGGGCAATCCATATACTAAAGGTACAAATCAAAATCGTAGTGGTCGCGCATAAATGGAATACAAGTATGACAAGGCACATGAGGCAATACCCAAGGTAGTGATACTACCGTTCGCCTGATCCGGACTGGTGAGAACGCAACGCCGCAGCGCCCGCAACACCGTGAAACAACACTCCCAAAATCAAGGGTGCACCAATCGACAACAAGTATAAGTAGTTCGAAGAAGTGTGTCCACTTGAGGTAGCTAATCCTCCATTGGCCCGGCACAGCTCCTGTTTTAGTCATTTCCAATTTGACACAAGTGTCAAGGCTATCCATCATCGTTCTCTTTCTTCAGTCAACACGATCACCATTCCAACCACTTCATTCTGGATCATCACTCCGCGTATAGTTATTAAAGTGGTTTTCGGTTTAGATAGAGAGTATATCCATAACCGAATTCCGGTCTCTTTAATAACTTCCGTAATTATTTCACCGATTGGTCGTTTATATATTTCAAAACCAAATCAAATTCAATTTCAATTTCAATTCGTAAATCAACATTTCGTTTGTCTTTCAAAACCAATTCCATAAACTTACGTTTCAAAACTTCCAAATTACCGTTTCCAAATCATATAGTTCAATTTCAATCTTTATATTGAAAACAATTCAAATATTGATTCAAGTTCGTATATAAGTTTCATTCCGAAATCATTTAAATAAATTTTATTTAACATTCGAATCAATTTAAACTCATTTATCGATTTCATTCAATATCGTTAAATTACTTTATCATTCAAAACAATTTCTATTAAATTTCCAAATCATTAAATCAATTATTTAAATTCAACTTCCTTATTTCAAACTTACAATTTGAATTAAATTAAATTCATCAAATCAAATCCTTAACTTTTCAAGTCTTACATTAATTTCAATAAATCACATTTTATTTCTTGTTAAAGAAATTCGATTTCACTTATTTACTTACTTAAATAATTTTCCAAAACTTAATTAATACAGAAACTCAATTTCAATTATTTACGAAGTAAAAATTTACTTATTCAAAAGTTCAATTTTACTTATTAAAGAATTTAATCCAATTTAATCATTAAGTAATTCAACCATATTTAATTATTAAATAATTCAAAACTTAATTATTAAATAATTTCAAACTTAATTATAATTTCCAACTTAATTATTAAATCATTTCAAAGTTTAATAATTTCAAACTTAATTATAATTTCCAACTTAATTATTAAATCATTTCAAAGTTTAATAATTTCAAACTTAATTATAATTTCAAACTTAATTCAATAATTTCTCAAATTAAACAACATTCTTACATCAATTACATTGTTAATATTTTATTTCATATTTTTAAATATTAACATTTTCCTTTCGTTAAATTCAAATTTCAACTTCATTTCAAAACCATATTATTTATTCAAATAAAATCTTCGATTTATTTTTAAATCAAATTATTGACCAATCGGGTTTTATTTTAATTTCCTATCCTAGGTCAAAGTTCAATTTGGGTATTTATCATTTCAACCCGATTCCAATTCAATTCAAAAATCAAAGCATATAAAGGGAACTTGCAGTGTGATAACTGGGATGGTATCAAAGTAAATAAACAAGCAATAACAACAACCAATATCAATCCAATAATCAATTCAAATAATCCTGAAATAACCGTATTAATTCGCATTGTTATTTGTACGAATTAATATAATTATTTCTAGAATCTACACTATCATTTCATGTAGATTAAAGATTATTGCATTACGGTTTTTCACTTGTCATCTATTACAATTTCATCCATCATCAATTTAACAACATACATTCGGTGGTTCAAGATGTAATTAAACAAATCATACGTGTCAATAAATTCAACAGTTAAAGGGGTCATATTATACAAGTGTCAGTTAATCAAATTTAACATTTAATTATCCTATATCAAGTTCAATTGCATACTATTTATCATTTTAACATTAACAATTTAACGTCCAATATAAACATCAACAATCAATCAATTATCAGCCAAACTGTATTATCATCGCATAAATAATTAACAGATAATGGTGTCAAATGTCACAGGTGAACTGATATAGGCAATAACATATATAACAGTGTAATTAACTAACAGCAGCATATTTCAATTGTCGTTTCAATTGAAATCAAATTTAATAAATAAAAGAACGTTAATCGTGAGTGAGTGCTCACCTTTCGAGGCTAGTGGATAGACAAAGGAGTTGGGTTACGAATCCAAGCACAAATTCCAAACAAAGCAAAATTGGCATGAATTCGACAAGCTGATAGATAAGAATTGATGAACTGAATCAGAATCAGTTTAATATAACAACAATCATATTATTATCATTACGAATCAAAAATTTTTAAATTTTTAAAACAAATATTAAAATAACATATTCTGTTAAAATCAATGTTTTAAATAATATTTTTAAAATAGTATTATATATCTAATAAAATTATACAGCTTAAAACAGTATATTTGTTTAGCGACCGTAACGTAGATTTTAACATCAAAACATTTGATAGTCATATGAATTGAACTAAATATATATATACATTCAAGCAATTATGTAAATAAATAAACTTTATACTATATAAACATTTAACTGCAAAACAGACCGGGATTGATAAGACATTAAGACTAGTCAGAAATTTTATAACACAATATAAATAATATACTATGGGCTATAAATTGCACCCGCATAATATATATGTCTTCACTATATATATATTACTAATGCATAAATTTCGTATATGTGTTATATTCATAACTTATATAAGAATTGATGCAAACAGATCTGGTACCTCATAACCACATGTATATACTTATAAACTGCTACTATGATATGATATAGCTAACATGGAATACCCTCTGATTTATAAATAGACTTATATATAATCCATGCAAATGTACAGATCAAGATACCATTTATATATTGAAACGAAATATATTTATATGTGTATGCTTTCGTACAGAATATATATTATAAATCAAAATTTTAGTATTAAAACAATGCAACTTACACATTTGTATAAACTTATCTTATTATTTGAGTTCAAGACTAACTTATAAAATAAAATAAAACAGCAGACCAATATACAAATATACGTATACTAACACATATATAAACTATAAAACTCATAATATGCTATAGCTTGATACATATAAAGTGTATAACCAATATGCTCTGCATACCCATAAACATACTTAGTCAAACCCAATAGAATAAAATATAAACTAAGATATGTACGTCTATACATATATACCCAGGAAATCTTGTACATAATTATTTATATACAACAGTAAAATACATATTAAACAACTCGTATACATATATATAAAGTATAAGGAAACATAGACTACTTACAGCCAATAGGAAATAGCTGGAAGAGAGGAAGGTGTGGCCATGAGAGGTTGGGGAAATAGATGAGGCCGGAGCTCGGGTTGGTGGAAGCTTGGACGTGCTGCGGACTCCAAGGTGGAAGGGAGGACTCGGCGAGTAAATCTGTACGCGTGCGGAGGGTGGTGACGGCGGAGGCGAGTTGCTGAGTAGGCCTGAAGGAGAAAACGTGGTGAGTTGAGAGCAGTAGTTGTGGGAAGTGTCGCTTGGGTTTGTAGCACGGGTGGAAGGTGTTCAGCAGAGGGGATGATCGGAAAATAATGGAGGCAACGGTCAAACGACTGAGGGGAAAGAAGCCGGTCCTAAAGAGAGGTGGCTCTCGGTCACATGGAGGAGCAACCGACGGTGGTAGGCTGGGACGAGGGTGGGCGTGAACGCGAGTTGGGGTTTGGATATGCTCGGCTGGAGATGGGTTTGGGTGTTGATCGACGAAGTGGGTGGTGATTGAGATGCAAGACTATCGCGGTGCAGTGCTAGCCGGAAACGCACGGAGGTGGGCAGAGTCTGGAGACGTGGAGGGAGGACGGTCGCTTCACGGTGGAGGAAGACGCGGGGTAGTTGCTTGCACGGATGAGAGGAGGATGAAGCTTCGGGTTTGTGTGCTTGAGAGGTTGGCTGATAATATAAAGCAAAGAAGATAGAAAGAAGAAATGTGGAGAAGGTCAGTGGCTACAAGCTTTATTTCTTTTTTATGATGAACGAAAGTTAACCCAAAAATGAAATAGCAAAATAATTATGGAACTTGGGGAATAGCAAAAGTTTAAAAATTGGGTTTCGGAAATTATTAATAGCAAGTGACCATTGGGTTTTGAACGATGAAAATTTACTGGTCATCGGAAATCCAAAAGGTTCACAAATGTATACCGTTCCGGTTAACCGTTTCACGGTTTCGCCGCGAACCGGGCACCAAAACACAGATATGAATATACCACAGAGATCAGTACAACGAGACGATCAAAACGGTATACAAATATCAGTGGTATGATTAAATTATAAAAATTTGAATTTTTCTACTGACGGAAAATGCAAGAAAAACGCTGAAAAATAAGATCGACGGAGCCAAAGATTTCCGAATTTGGAAAAACTACAAACTGACATCTTGCTCAGAAGAGGGTTTAGAATTTTTCTATGTAAAAATATTTGGTTTTCGGAAACATTTATTTTCATCGCTTTTTAACTGATTAAATTGAAGTGAATTTACGCGCGAAATAAACTTTCATATTTTCGGACGAAAATTTACCAGTTGCTATGTTTAACTAGACGTATTCCAAATATCAAATTTTTATTTCAAAATTTTATCGTTAAAATTTTTACAAAATTTCAACTAATTACGTTATTAAAACAGTTGAAATTTACGGGTCGTTACACTCTCCCGCACTCAAAAATTTTCGTCCCCGAAAAGGAACGAGGTAGGAGAATAGAAACAAGCAGAAAGAAAAACAGATTGAAAACAAAATAAAACAATTGGTTTAAACCGTATAAATTTCAATTTACCTTAATTAATACTCAATACTTGATTTAAAATTCAGTGTATTTCAATAAGTTGATTTAATTCCAATTTATTAATATTTGATACCAAAATATTTCTTCAAAACAAAATTTTATTTTATTTATCTCATTTATTCATTGTTTTATTATCCAATTATCCTTTATTAACAATTTCTAAAATCATAAACTTGAATAGTCCTTTATTTTAATCATATTTTATTCAACAAATCTAATTCTTCTTTATTCCAAATTATTATTAGATTTGTTCCACTTAATATATCTTATTACATATATTTAACCCATATAAATTAATTTAAACCATAAAAGTTTCGATTTAAATAAATTTATATTCACTAATTGTCTTTAAATTCAAAGTATTTTCATACGTTGATCAAATTTCAATTTATTAATTCTTTCAAAACAGATTTATTAATTCTTTTCAAAACAAAATTATTTCATTATTAACTGAGTTTTTTACTTATTATCCTATCTAACTCTATTAACATCTTTATGATCAAAATTTAGTGTATAACATTTATTATTAAAATTCAAATTTTATTTATAAATTCAATTTATCTTATATATTATCCAATTACATATTCAACTTCTGAATAATTTGGGTAAGTTGTATTAGAATGCAGTTGAACAATATACAAATAAAATTTTCCAATTCAATTATACAAGTTTAAATATTTATTCCAAATTTTGGTTTTATTTATAAGTAAAATCATTTTTTAACAAAATTTAAGAATTAGATTTCTGATTAACTTTTAACAATTTAGAGATATATAAAATATATTTATATCAAATCAAATTAAATTTTAAAATAAGATACCTATATATGTAAATCAAAATATACTGAAGAAATTTAAATCAAAATATTTTTCAAAACAAAACCGTAGCAAAGCTACAGAATAGTATCTCCACTTCGAAACTCGAAAATGAATGTCGATGATGCGGCCGCCATCACCGAAATTATTTCCCAGCGACAAAGAGAAGAGCACTGATTTCAACATTTTAAAATTTTTTGAAAACGATTTCTATTTGAAAATACTTCCAATAATATATACATTAAAATTTTAAAACCAAAATTCGAAATCACTGGAAACTAAATTCTCAAATTTTTGAATTAAATTCATTTCAAATTCCAAATCAATTTATAAACCGCATTTATAAATTTATTTAGAACAATAAATGATAATCAAATATTATCATTTCAAACAAACAATTTAATTAACCTATTAAATTCCAGAAAATTTTACTTATATTTTCACAATATAATCAAACAAATTTATTTCATTTTCCAAATTTGAAAATAATATTTTAAATATTAATTTACAAATACACTTCCTCGCTCGACTATATAAGAATAGATTTCAAAACATGTATAGAGATTCAAATTTGATGGAAATCAAATCAAAGAGAATTTTGATTCGAAAATAAGTTTGAAACAGAAGATAAGTTAATTCAATTACCACAATCGGGAGATGGATGAGTTTATTTAATTCACGGGCAACCTTAACCGGGTCGTCTGTAACTTCAAGAATAAGATCGATGCAGAATTTCGAGGCAAATCTACATTTGATCTCAAGAATATATAATTCAAGCATAGCAGTAGATAGATAGCATTGTAAATCGAGGATACAGAAATCTCCGGTAAATCAATGCCTATTGTAAAGGAGTTTTGCTCCTTTACGAATCATTCGAAGATTGGCGAGACCGCCGATCTATTATAGATATCATTCAAAATGGAGTTATGGGATGCTCCAGAATTTGAAAGAAGACGAATAGTAAAGGATACGAATGAATTTCGGAACCGAGGGAACGTTCCCAAATTCAAAGGAATTGAGTCAAGGGAAGAGATTGAAACTCGAATGAGAGTGATTCTGTAAATACATTTACCCTATATGTTGAGTTTTGCCTAGAGCTACCAAAGCTCTGATACCAACTGTAACGACCCGATATTTTGGACCATTCGCATCCATTATAAGTGTATAGGTAGACACTCATGCCGGAGTTGAATTGTTCAAAATACCGCGTTGTTAATTTAAATTTGGCAAAACTGAACATATACAGTAAATAGACAATCACAGACACAGAGTAATAAATGCAGCGGAAATAAAAGAGATAGTAGTTCATGAAGCTACTATATGAATATATAAAATACATCAGAGTTTACAACAGAAGAGCAATACGATACATCAGATACAAATCAGAATACATCACTAGAATCATCGAATACTGAAAGCAGAATAGATAGCTAGATCTCCAAGCGAAGCTCCAACTCCAAAGGTGAGTCTCAAAAGCTGAACTACTCAGTCTGACCCGAGCGTAAAGCAAAAACACAAGACACTCGAGTCAGGATTAACATTCTTATATTAATAAATCCAACTCAAGTGAAATAGCAATTGAAATACAAGTAACTCAAAGGATGTTTGGAATAACCATCCTTTAAGGATCCGTTAAACTATCTACTATGTAGTAGTGTACGATAAGTAGATAATGTCTATCAGTAATAATAAGATATCAAAATAGTGTTAAGTCATGGCCCATTCCACCCTTAACACATTTTTATTCCCAAAAGCATATACAAGACCGTAGTTTCCCCAAAACCGGAAGTCACCAGAGGGCAATCCATATACTAAAGGTACAAATCAAAATCGTAGTGGTCGCGCATAAATGGAATACAAGTATGACAAGGCACATGAGGCAATACCCAAGGTAGTGATACTACCGTTCGCCTGATCCGGACTGGTGAGAACGCAACGCCGCAGCGCCCACAACACCGTGAAACAACACTCCCAAAATCAAGGGTGCACCAATCGACAACAAGTATAAGTAGTTCGAAGAAGTGTGTCCACTTGAGGTAGCTAATCCTCCATTGGCCCGGCACAGCTCCTGTTTTAGTCATTTCCAATTTGACACAAGTGTCAAGGCTATCCATCATCGTTCTCTTTCTTCAGTCAACACGATCACCATTCCAACCACTTCATTCTGGATCATCACTCCGCGTATAGTTATTAAAGTGGTTTTCGGTTTAGATAGAGAGTATATCCATAACCGAATTCCGGTCTCTTTAATAACTTTCGTAATTATTTCACCGATTGGTCGTTTATATATTTCAAAACCAAATCAAATTCAATTTCAATTTCAATTCGTAAATCAACATTTCGTTTGTCTTTCAAAACCAATTCCATAAATTTACGTTTCAAAACTTCCAAATTACCGTTTCCAAATCATATAGTTCAATTTCAATCTTTATATTGAAAACAATTCAAATATTGATTCAAGTTCGTATATAAGTTTCATTCCGAAATCATTTAAATAAATTTTATTTAACATTCGAATCAATTTAAACTCATTTATCGATTTCATTCAATATCGTTAAATTACTTTATCATTCAAAACAATTTCTATTAAATTTCCAAATCATTAAATCAATTATTTAAATTCAACTTCCTTATTTCAAACTTACAATTTGAATTAAATTAAATTCATCAAATCAAATCCTTAACTTTTCAAGTCTTACATTAATTTCAATAAATCACATTTTATTTCTTGTTAAAGAAATTCGATTTCACTTATTTACTTACTTAAATAATTTTCCAAAACTTAATTAATACAGAAACTCAATTTCAATTATTTACGAAGTAAAAATTTACTTATTCAAAAGTTCAATTTTACTTATTAAAGAATTTAATCCAATTTAATCATTAAGTAATTCAACCTTATTTAATTATTAAATAATTCAAAACTTAATTATTAAATAATTTCAAAGTTTAATAATTTCAAACTTAATTATAATTTCCAACTTAATTATTAAATCATTTCAAAGTTTAATAATTTCAAACTTAATTATAATTTCCAACTTAATTATTAAATCATTTCAAAGATTAATAATTTCAAACTTAATTATAATTTCAAACTTAATTCAATAATTTCTCAAATTAAACAACATTCTTACATCAATTACATTGTTAATATTTTATTTCATATTTTTAAATATTAACATTTTCCTTTCGTTAAATTCAAATTTCAACTTCATTTCAAAACCATATTATTTATTCAAATAAAATCTTCGTTTTATTTTTAAATCAAATTATTGACCAATCGGGTTTTATTTTAATTTCCTATCCTAGGTCAAAGTTCAATTTGGGTATTTATCATTTCAACCCGATTCCAATTCAATTCAAAAATTAAAGCATAAAGGGAACTTGCAGTATGATAACTGGGATGGTGTCAAAGTAAATAAACAAGCAATAACAACAACCAATATCAATCCAATAATCAATTCAAATAATCCCGAAATAACCGTATTAATTCGCATTGTTATTTGTACGAATTAATATAATTATTTCTAGAATCTACACTATCATTTCATGTAGATTAAAGATTATTGCATTACGGTTTTTCAATTGTCATCTATTACAATTTCATCCATCATCAATTTAACAACATACATTCAGTGGTTCAAGATGTAATTAAACAAATCATACGTGTCAATAAATTCAACAGTTAAACGGGTCATATTATACAAGTGTCAGTTAATCAAATTTAACATTTAATTATCCTATATCAAGTTCAATTGCATACTATTTATCATTTTAACATTAACAATTTAACGTCCAATATAAACATCAACAATCAATCAATTATCAGCCAAACTGTATTATCATCGCATAAATAATTAACAGATAATGGTGTCAAATGTCACAGGTGAACTGATATAGGCAATAACATATATAACAGTGTAATTAACTAACAGCAGCATATTTCAATTGTCGTTTCAATTGAAATCAAATTTAATAAATAAAAGAACGTTAATCGTGAGTGAGTGCTCACCTTTCGAGGCTAGTGGATAGACAAAGGAGTTGGGTTACGAATCCAAGCACAAATTCCAAACAAAGCAAAATTGACACGAATTCGACAAGCTGATAGATAAGAATTGATGAACTGAATCAGAATCAGTTTAATATAACAACAATCATATTATTATCATTACGAATCAAAAAAATTTAAATTTTTAAAACAAATATTAAAATAACATATTCTGTTAAAATCAATGTTTTAAATAATATTTTTAAAACAATATTATATATCTAATAAAATTATACAGCTTAAAACAGTATATTTGTTTAGCGACCGTAACGTAGATTTTAACATCAAAACATTTGATAGTCATATGAATTGAACTAAATATATATATACATTCAAGCAATTATGTAAATAAATAAACTTTATACTATATAAACATTTAACTGCAAAACAGACCGGGATTGATAAGACATTAAGACTAGTCAGAAATTTTATAACACAATATAAATAATATACTATGGGCTATAAATTGCACCCGCATAATATATATGCCTTCACTATATATATATTACTAATGCATAAATTTCGTATATGTGCTATATTCATAACTTATATAAGAATTGATGCAAACAGATCTGGTACCTCATAACCACATGTATATACTTATAAACTACTACTATGATATGATATAGCTAACATGGAATACCCTCTGATTTATAAATAGACTTATATATAATCCATGCAAATGTACAGATCAAGATACCATTTATATATTGAAACGAAATATATTTATATGTGTATGCTTTCGTATAGAATATATATTATAAATCAAAATTTTAGTATTAAAACAATGCAACTTACACATTTGTATAAACTTATCTTATTATTTGAGTTCAAGACTAACTTATAAAATAAAATAAAACAGCAGACCAATATATAAATATACGTATACTAACACATATATAAACTATAAAACTCATAATATGCTATAGCTTGATACATATAAAGTGTATAACCAATATGCTCTGCATACCCATAAACATACTTAGTCAAACCCAATAGAATAAAATATAAACTAAGATATGTACGTCTATACATATATACCCAGGAAATCTTGTACATAATTATTTATATACAACAGTAAAATACATATTAAACAACTCGTATACATATATATAAAGTATAAGGCAACATAGACTACTTACAGCCAATAGGAAATAGCTGGAAGAGAGGAAGGTGTGGCCATGAGAGGTTGGGGAAATAGACGAGGCCGGAGCTCGGGTTGGTGGAAGCTTGGACGTGCTGCGGACTCCAAGGTGGAAGGGAGGACTCGGCGAGTAAATCTATACGCGTGCGGAGGGTGGTGACGGCGGAGGCGAGTTGCTGAGTAGGCCTGAAGGAGAAAACGTGGTGAGTTGAGAGCAGCAGTTGTGGGAAGTGTCGCTTGGGTTTGTGGCACGGGTGGAAGGTGTTCAGCAGAGGGGATGATCGGAAAATAGTGGAGGCAACGGTCAAACGACTGAGGGGAAAGAAGCCAGTCCTAAAGAGAGGTGGCTCTCGGTCACATGGAGGAGCAACCGGCGGTGGTAGGCTGGGACGAGGGTGGGCGTGAACGCGAGTTGGGGTTTGGATATGCTCGGCTGGAGATGGGTTTGGGTGTTGATCGACGGAGTGGGTGGTGATTGAGATGCAAGACTATCGCGGTGCAGTGCTAGCCGGAAACGCACGGAGGTGGGCAGAGTCTGGAGACGTGGAGGGAGGACGGTCGCTTCACGGTGGAGGAAGACGCGGGGTAGTTGCTTGCACGGATGAGAGGAGGATGAAGCTTCGGGTTTGTGTGCTTGAGAGGTTGGCTGATAATATAAAGCAAAGAAGATAGAAAGAAGAAATGTGGAGAAGGTCAGTGGCTACAAGCTTTATTTCTTTTTTATGAAGAACGAAAGTTAACCCAAAAATGAAATAGCAAAATAATTATGGAACTTGGGGAATAGCAAAAGTTTAAAAATTGGGTTTCGGAAATTATTAATAGCAAGTGACAATTGGGTTTTGAACGATGAAAATTTACTGGTCATCGGAAACCCAAAAGGTTCACAAATGTATACCGTTCCGGTTAACCGTTTCACGGTTTCACCGCGAACCGGGCACCAAAACACAGATATGAATATACCACAGAGATCAGCACAACGAGACGATCAAAACGGTATACAAATATCAGTGGTATGATTAAATTATAAAAATTCGAATTTTTCTACTGACGGAAAATGCAAGAAAAACGCTGAAAAATAAGATCGACGGAGCCAAAGATGTCCGAATTTGGAAAAACTACAAACTGACATCTTGCTCAGAAGATGGTTTAGAATTTTTCTATATAAAAATATTTGGTTTTCGGAAACATTTATTTTCATCGCTTTTTAACTGATTAAATTGAAGTGAATTTACGCGCGAAATAAACTTTCATATTTTCGGACGAAAATTTACCAGTTGCTATGTTTAACTAGACGTATTCCAAATATAAAATTTTTATTTCAAAATTTTATCGTTAAAATTTTTACAAAATTTCAACTAATTACGTTATTAAAACAGTTGAAATTTACGGGTCGTTACAATATCATAGTATAACAAGTATATAATAGAAAGAAAATGTCTTTTATTTTGAACAATATTGGTTATCAAGTTAGATATATGTAACAAATTACATAATTTCCCCTAGGGCATACTCCTAACTCTATCATTGTAAACTCAACTTTAACATGGAAATAAACAAACGAAATGGTACATGATACATTGCATTATAGAGATAGACCACATTACATAACAAAAATAGAAATACAAATAAATAATAGGATGCAGGATACATCGCAGTGTTAGAACACATTAACACTTACATTAATGTGTTCTATCATTGAGCACTGTTTCTTCAAATGTTCGATATTCAGATTTGCTATTGTAATAATGTCAGTATGAGCCACAAGGCCATAGTTGCAATAAAGCACGTTGAGGTTCATCTCCTCAATAAGAGTTAACTCGCGCTCTTGAACCAATGTTAGACTTACTTGGTTGTAGTGAGGCTAATTTCTTTTGTGTTTCCACTATGTACTCCTCAACTTCATGTTGAGGTAGAGGGTCGTCAATCCATTAGTTAAATTCACATATTTATAAGTGACATTTAAAATAACAATGTCCTATATCTTGGCCATATTTCACAATAGAAACCGGAGATTAATAAGCACAAAAATAGTAGATTATTTTCGAGTCCCTTGGTATAACCCTTCATGTTAATGTTGCAAACGAGTTCATTTCGCCTTAGTAGGTCGTAGTGGATAAGGGTGGTGCATGTACATTAGTTGACATTATACAAAAAATTAAATGAGTTTTTCCTTGTAAAACTTGAGAAGTGGTCGTGAAAGGAAGAACAATATCAATGTTATTTATTGGGTTTTGAAAGCAAGATAAATACACGATACTATATTTTTAATTATAAACTATATCATTATACATCATGCCAATAACAACCATATAATAGAAAAATGTCCATATAACAGAATCAATAATGGCACATACACAATACCACTGTACATCATACCAATATATCATCAATAATGAAATAATATATTAGTCAATACATACTCAATCAGATAAATAAACACTCACCCCAAGTGCACTACACCATCATCATCATCATCTTGTATATCATCAAAATGAGTAGGACTACCACCACAGTACAGTTTTCCCCTTAAAAGAAACCAAAACATCTGATAAGTACATAAAGTGATATAATAGATAATGTCTAGGGTGTAGAATATAAGTCAAAAATAGATGTTCCACATGTACACCACAACAATAATAGGTATACAATCAATACCGTTAAGGCGCGTTTGTATATGTGCAAGTATTTTCGTGAGACACCCTCAGTAAACCAAGGCTGATCTCCTGCATAAGGATTAAAGAAATCCTTCCGAGCATCGTATATCTCTAGAAAAAATATACCATAGCTAGTCCATTCCCAATCGTGGCTTCGAGTATCATCATTCTCGCAAGCATCGTTGAAAGTGTCACTAGATACATAACGATATACTTTTGGGTTCGCTAAACCTTTTGGCCATGCCCCATACTCTTATTTTTTGTCATTACTGATGGTGAAGTCATATTAAACATCTCATCGCACAAGCCATCATCACTCAAAAAGATCTTGAATCATTATCTAGATTCAAGCATCTCGAACATTCCATAAATCCCAAATGGATTCCAGCATAAGTCCTTTGACAAATGCTAACGCTATCCTCTCTCTTGGGATTACTCTCAAGATAGACAGTCCCTCATGATATCATCATTTGAAATGTTATTGCTAGCCTCTTCCTTGGACTTAACTTTACGTTAGAATCTATAACATTTCCCTTCCCAACTTCTTCCAAAACATAGATCATACAGGTTTCTATTTCGAGTCATCTCATGTAAATACACTCACCGCTTACCGGATGCTCCAAAACCAATTTAATTCTTTTTGGTAAACTTAACCCTGGTTCTTTCAGAAATAAATACAAATACATAAGGGTAGAGATCATCTCTTATTCAGATGGATTTCCTTATCATTTGTCCTAGAAGAGCAAGACGAGTTAATATGTACATTATAGCGTCACCGAAGATAATTGTACCATATAACCCTCATGTTTCTTCTAGATATTTATTAAGTTATTTTGGTCAATTTTGATAGTTGATTAGTCAACTATCTAGTTCTGAAAATAGTTGCTTATGGAAATTAAGTTTCGTATACTTAACAATTTCCAACCTTTTCGTCTCACTCTATTCCTCATTCAAGACTAAGCCGGTAGGTTAGAGCGCTACTGCATCTAAACCCTATTCGAACATCATTCTTGTATCTCACAGATAGAACAAGCCTACTTCGTCGACTTTTGGTGTTAAGTATAGTTAATTACTTTCCATAAACAAGTAAACACACAAAGCATGATTAAGTCTCATAGAGCACGATTAAGTCACATAAAGCACGATTAAGTCACACAAAACATGATTAAGATAATTAAACAACTCCTAATCCCTTTCTATTTAATTAATCATTTTATTAATTAAAACCCCTTTGTAAAGACTTGTGTGTGTGTGTCTATATATATTTAAAATACCTTTACAAAAGATATATACATGTATACTACTGATTCACTATTCATTTATACTATTTTCAACGCTTAGAAATGTATCCACATTCTTATTCCAAATGGTATAAGAATATTCACAAATCTTAAATAAGATTTCACATTTGCATAAGTATACTTTAATGGATTAAAAAAGAATGTCATTAAAACATTGTTACTACAAACCCAAAACCATTCATTTATAATTATCTTTAAAACATTCTTTTAAAGATCTAATTATATTACTATGTATAATCAAAAAGGGTTAAAGACAAATGTTATTAACACATTGTCACAACAAACCTAAAACCGATTCATACTTGTCGTTATCTTTATAAACATTCATTTTAAAGATCTAAGTTTATCTACACTTATTAGACAAGGTAATATACTTTTAATTAACATTACAAAACAATTATTATAACATAATGTTATAATCTGAGACCTCTTTTGTTCTTTTCTTAACTTACTTTTCCGAACTTATTATATGTAAAAATAATTTAAAAATACTATAAACAATTTAAGAGATATTATTATTATATATTTAGTAAAATACAAAAATCAATTTAATATATAAATAAAATAATTAACTAATTGTCCAAAAACTATATATATATACTTTAAAATACTTGTAGTATGGTTTAAAACATTTTCTTAAAATATAACATAAAAATAACAAACTTGTAATTTATTTAAAACTTGAAAAACCTTGTTTTCATTTGTATAAAAATAAACCTTCTACTTCAATAATTCATAATTAATTATTAAAAAATATAAAAATTCCAAACCATTTTTAAAATACCTTAATATAAGTTAAAAAACATCCCTAAAAAGATTGAAGTGAAATATTTAAATTTAAAGTCATTTCAAAGCAATTTAAACTCTCAAAAAGACAGGACCACATTTCTAGACTACTGTAAAAAAAAGACTACATTCCTAGAATGCTGAAAAAAGTGGTTTTGGGGAAAAGACAACATTTTAATAGTGTTGCGGATGACCGTTGTAAATGACTATGAACTGGGTAGTTTTAATATCTTGAATGTTTGATCGATTTTTGATATGGTAACAAACTTTTTAGCATCCAATAGTTTTGCAGTAACTAGTATACATATAATATATCACAACCATGGCGAGAAACCCCAAAGGATCTCTCTACAAATTTCGGTAGAAAATGCCAAACACATGGCATTTCCAAAGTGCGTTTATAGTAGTTAGCGCTATAAAATCATAACTCAGTCATGTTCGATTCCAATCTAAGTCCAACAAAATCCTATGTGCTTTGTTTCAAGGCTATGCAACAAGTCATAGAAAGTCGTACAAATCCAAACACATCATTTACATATGCCATTTGCTTTTCGAAGCAAGAATCAAAATCAAACATCACAATATAAAGTCAAGTAACGTTCATATAGTTTAGACAAAAATATAAGCAATTCATATTCATTTAAGTGGTGAGTTAACTCACCAAAACTAAGCAAATAATCAAGTATAAGCTTCCACTAAGCTTCCATCTTCCTACCTCAACCAAACAACCACCAAAACGCCTAAAGACTTCACCTTTAGCCTTGATTTTGCACTTTACTTCCTCCCTAGCCCCAAAATAGCTCACAATCCATGATGGTTCTCCTTCCTTAACCTCCTTCAACTTTTGACTTGCTAATCTTTGTTTCCAAGAAGATCTAAGACCCTTGTCCAAGTATTTTTGAGTTTGAAGTTGTTTGATATAAGAAAACGAAAAGAGAAGAGACTTGAATACTTAAGGATTTTCTCTCAAAAATATAGAAATAAAATCATGAAATCAAAGGAGATAGTTGCTTAGGATTTAAAGAAAGTCAAAAAAACCCCAAATACCCTTCCATTTTGGCCAAAACATCTCCCCTATATGCTCTCCCGATGTGCATAAATTTACACCTCACTTTAACCAAAACAAATATCTTCTCTTCTTTAGTTAATTACCAACTTACACCTCTTCATAAAATATCCAAAATCCATTCTAGAAGCTTTGATTGGGCAAAATATTTTTATTACTAATTAATGATCTTGTAAGTTATTTAGTGTATGTAGAAAAAGTTTGAACAACTTTTACTAAGAAAAAAATTGTTTATCGATAATACGATTTTCGGTCACTTTCTCGTAATTTCTTCAAAGTATTTCTTATTATTTTTAAGTTTCAAAAGCGAGTTTACCATCATTAGATATTATTTAAAAGGAGGTTAACAAGGTTAGTAAATCAATTTAATCACATTAAATCCAAGATTCATATATTTTAATTAAATATTTAAATACGAATTGTTCAAAATTCCGGGTCGTTACAAGTATACAACATTTAACTAAGAATGTATAATGAATTACTAATTTATTTAATTACCTCAAAAGGAGGGTATAGTCCAACTTAAGGAATACCATCAATCTCATGATTTAGAGGATTGATTATGGGCTGGTCGATAAGAGTACCGCTGATATTGCATAAAACTAGAGCCGAGACTAAAGTCCATCAGGTGCTACGAGTACTGGGATGGCGTCAGATGAAAAGAAAACAAAGGAGCCTGAACTCTACCGAAGGCTAAATATGGATCTACATGTTCAGAGTTCACTCCACGAGAATAGTCATTAACATCCCCATTTATGGCTAGGAAATAGATACTAATGATACTGCATTCATCCATAGCATTATTTTCTAATGACAAAATAAGATCAATTATTATATCATTAATATCAAGAGCACAAAAATTTACATATTTTTACAAAACATTCCAATTCATTAATTTGCAAACTCGTTACATTACATAACCCCATGATTCCATCATTCTAACAAAATATGATAAATACAAATATAATTCTAAGAGGACATAGGATAATGGCCCTTTGGATGACCAGATCTTAACTACATAGACGGTTATATTACCCATCATTATATACACTAAACAATGAGGAAAAACAGCTAACACTGTACAATGGAAATAATACTCCTCCTTAGTTTCTTGCCTCATGCACGTCTTTGGAAGCTTATTTTTCAAGACCTAAAATACCCTATTCTTAGCTTACCCAATTCAAATTGAGTACCCAAGGGTTTAGGGGAAAATCAAAAACTTCGGGTTAGACAAAAAGTCTTATGTGAATAATATTAGTCCATCTCAAACCAAAATATATGTACTTAGTGAGACCACGTTGTGGAGCGGAATGGGTTTCCCCTCACTAACACCATATCCAGCAATATGTCATCCATTTCACATCCTGCAACCCAGATAATTAGAACTTTATCATAACAGCAATATCATATCATGCATGTATAGGTTAAAATGAATAGTTTGTCATTTACTAGGGTAAAGAGTTACACATTCCTACCCAATCCCATAAAATGATCCGTTCAACAACATAGTTTTCCCTCGGTCACTATAAACATGTACTAGTTTTCTCAAGCCAACTAGAAACCTATCAGTCTGACTCGGGTCAAGATATGCCAGATATTCCAATGGTCTTCTAGTCCACTTAGAAGAAAATATTAATGGTCTCCTAAGATTGTTAGAAGATAATATTTATGGTCTCCTAAGATTGGTAGGAAAAAAGAACAATGATCTCCTAAAAACGATAGGAGAAAAAGAACAAATGTCTCCTAAAAGGGTAGGAGAAATATAGCCGAGCAATCTACCATAAGTTCTTTCGAATGCGTAACTCTAATTTTTAGCCTCAATATCGCAAAAACCCTACGCATTGGAATCGTGGACTAGATCAACTGGGGGCTTAACGGTTGGAGGATAGGGCACGATCCTACCCCGGTCGTCACTAAAAAAATCTTATTTCAAAATATCCATGAGTCAGGTCTTTTGATTAGTCCAGGGTATCCTAACACGAATTGATCTTCTCAATGTCCTGGATGCAATTTTACTCACTCGGAGTTTAAGTCTAACCATACCTACTGTAGGAACAACCTTAACTGGTCATCAGTTCCCAATCCTCAAGGTCAAGTGTAGGGTGATAGTATTCAACATATAAGTGAGTATGTTAATAATTTATCACATGCAAAAGTGACTGATCAAGGTATAAAGATGAACATATAACACATCATCTACCATCAAAATATATGTTCACGAGATAGCCAAATTGTATACAAAATTACTCATAACGAAGTACTACCTTCCTTTTCAGAAACTCATTCAAAATGGGCTAAAACTCTTTTTTTTTAAAAAAACTTATAAAATACTTGACAAAAACCATCCTTTTTTCAAGAAAAATTTAGCCTAACATAAAATTAAAATCCACAAAGTGTTGTAAAAATAGCTATCTTTTCTTCCAAAAACTTATGTTATCGCACAGTGAAATATATCATGTTATCGCATGTTTAAAACATTGGCCATCGCATGTAAAAGAAGTCATATACGCTACTACCTAAAGCCATCACATGTTAACAACTATAGACATCTCATATCAACCAGAATACGCCACCATAAGCTGACATAGTATATATAGCTATCGCTGGTTAACAAAGTATCTAGCCATCATAAGTTGACAAAATAACAGCTATCGCAAGTTGATAAAAATATAGTTGTCACTGGTTAATAAAATGTAGCTATCACAGTTTGATAAAACATAAGCATCACAATTTAATAAAATAATAGTTATCGTAAGTTGGTAAAACGTAGCCATCGAAATTTGACAAAATATGTAAGTATCGAAAGTCGATAAAATAGTAGCTATTACATGATGATGGCTCTCGCAAATTGAAAATTTTAATAGCTATTGTAAATAGATAAAACAAGATGGGCATCGTAGGGTTACAAACACATGCTATCACACATTGACAAATAGAGGCTATTGCAAGTTAAGTAGTGGCATTTCTATAATTATTTGCAATACTAATTTACTTCCTTCAAAACTAAAATATTTTTACCATACCAATTTCCTTATCAAATTCTTATAGCTTAATCAAACTATTTTCATAAGTTTGTAGCAAAACAAAGAGATTCTCTTATTTTCCATAATATTAATTTCTTTTGATTTTTCCATTTATTCGCCTTTTTGCAATTAAACACTCTTCATAAAACAATTTGTAATTACTTTGGAAAAATCTCAAAAAATTCATAAAAATCCGAATTTTGCTCTTCAACGTCATATAAAAATTTCACAGCAAAATAATTATTTTCTCATTTTGAATATTTAAATTCTAAAATTACTCATTTACTTACTTAGAAAATTCATAGTAAATCGATAATAACTCCAAAATTTATGAAACTTAGAACCCATCTCCAAATTATCGTTCCAAACATCATATGTAAGACTCATAACATTTGGTGATCAAAAACTTAGTTTTTACAACAAAAATCTCCAGGAAAATTCCATAAAATAAGCAAATGATAATCATATTTCAAATGGTTGATTGTCTATCTCATATGCATGTTAAAGTTTAACCAAAATTTGAATCTACATTAGAATCCAAATCAAAACATCAAAATATAGAGATATAAAATATTATTCACCTTTTGTTTGTTGAAATGATGAGATTGGCCTCAAGCTTCTTTCCTTAAGCTTTTCTTCCTCTTTTTAGTTGAGTGGTGGTTAATGGTGATGGTGGCCAACCTTTCGTTCTTATGTTTAGTTTGAAAATGAAAATAAAATGAATAATGAATGAGGGAGGGAGAAAAATATGAGATTTTCTCTACCTTATTTACCTTTCTTTACTTATGTTTATTGTTTCTTTCTTTTAAAACATTATCTTTATCACACTTTTAGTTGTCAAATTGATTAATTTATATGGCAAATCCCACATTCCTTAACTTCCCATTTAATGATTCCATAATTAAATACTCAAAACAATATGCAATAAAAATTAGGGGTTTTACCAACTACCCTTCTTAAAGAATTTCATCCTTAAAATTCCAATAAGGAAAACAACAACAAGCACATCAATCACGCAAACATGTTTCTCAAGCATATAAATCAACAATGGTAAAAAAATACTAGTCAAAAGTCTATACAACAATGTAGATCTTACACTCAAACCAACTTAGGATATTCCTCTCTAATCTTATCCTACGTCTCCTAATTACAGACCTTTTCCATACTCGCTTCATTGGACTTTCACTAACTTGACTGTCTTATTTCTTAACTCATTTATATCTTTATCAACTATATGAGTAGGTCACCTAATGATAGTCATATTGGGCTCTATTACCAAAACTCCCAAAATCGTTCGCTCTATAGTAGTTTCTGGATCTCGTATATATTTCCTTAAGCGAGATATGTGAAAAACATTACGGACTCTTGCCAAAGTATTTAGTAACTCGACACGATAACCTTTCTAATTCTCTCCGTGATTGGAAATGCACCAACATATATCGTTGCCAATTTTCCTATATTCCGAAATGGTATAACAACCTTCATCGGTGATATATTTACAAAAACATAATCTTCAACCGAGAATTCCATATCCTTACGCCTTCTATCTGCGTAACCTTTCCGCCTTGATTGAGCTTCCTTCATCCTTGCTCGGATTAACTCGATCTTTCCTATTGCTTCTTTAATCAAATCCAAACAAGTATTTGTCTATCACCTATCTCTAACCAACATGCAGGCGATTTGCACAACCTTCCGTAAAGTTCTTTGAAAGGTGACATTCTTATATTAGTCTGATAACTATTGTTATAGGAAACTAAACTAAGTGCAAATTGTCCTCCTATGACCCTGCAAACTATAATACACAAGCTCTCAATAGATCTTCGATAGAGTACCTTGTTAACCCTTCCCGTTTTTCCATCAGTTTGTATATGGTAAGCGATACTCATCTTCATCCTAGTACCCAATTCATTTTGTAAGTTCTTCCGTAAATCACCAAGAAAAAAATGATCTCTATCAGTTACAATGCTACTCGGTGTTCAATGAAATTTCATAACATTCTTCAGGAATAATTTTTCCAAACTAGGGGTCATCTTTTTGACATAACAGGGATAAAAAGTGTGCACAATTGGTCAATCTATCAACCACGACCTAAATATTTTCATTTCCCTAATTCAACTGTTTGCACAAAAAATGGGAAAACACCTCCAAGTCGTATGATTTAGTTGATTTTATGTTGTTTTTAGTGATCTGGGTGATTTATGCAAATATGTAAAAAGCAGGGACTAAACTGTAAAAGACACACAGATTTATAGTGGTTCAGCCAGAATGTGCCTACGTCCACTTTATATATTATTTCTCCTTTCTTGTTCAGATTACAAGTACAAAGCCTTGATACAAGTATATGAAAGTTGTTTGAAAGTTGTATCCGTGCTTGAGCTCTCAAACTTGTCCCCCATTGTTGTACCCCTGCCCCTCTATTTATAGAGTGAGGCTGGGGGTAGGGGTCTTGGATGTATATAGCTGTTGGCGGGCCTGGGCCGATGTAATCTGGCCTGGCAGTGTTGGTTCGGCAACACCTTGGTCCGGTGATGAGAGGGATGTGGATTGGTTCGGTGGTGAGACTTTGGGTTTGGTTCGGTGGGCAGTGGAGTGGCTGGTTCGGTAGTGTGGAGCTAAGGTTGGTTCAGTGGTAGGTGGAGTGGCCTCTGATTCGGTGGTACCTGGGAGGTAGCTGGTCCGGTAGTGAGTGGAGCTGAAGTCTGGTCTGGTAGCACCTGGGAGGTAGTTGGTCCGGTAGTGAGTGGAGCTGGGTTGGTTCGGCTAGGCATTGGTTCGGTAGAGCTTTCCTTGTCTTGGCTTGGCGATGCCTGCTTTACTATGGTTCGGCGAGGACTTCCTTATTCTGATTCGGTGGTGACCTCCCCTCTTTGGTTTGGTGAAAACATGCCCAACATTTTCCCCCCAAAGTGGGGCATATGCCAGTCATATGTCTCGCTTTGTTTCAGCTTGGACATTCTCATCCGGTCCTACGTGCCAACCCAGTTGGTCCGGTCATTTACGTTTGCCTATAAGTATGGGCTTCATGTCTATGTTCATCTTCTATCTTTTGAAATAGCCGAATCAATCAAATACCGAACCAGACTCAACTGTTTGAAATAACCGAATCAACTATACTGCTGAATCACGCTTGACCATCGGTCCAGGTAATTGCTGAATGACCTTATGTTTTGAATTACGAGTGAAACTCTAGACTACATACACTTGCTTGTTTATATCTCTACATCCTTATTCTAACAATGTACTCTTTTGTGTTGCAGATAATGTCTCAAAAGTTGAAACCCGTTCCGACAAGAAGAAATCTACGGACAGAAGAGAGTCCCCCGTCGTGCCCCCAGTCTAGTCGAATCCAGAATGACGTGGACCCACCCCGAGATCGCTAGTGGACGGGTACGGTCCTCAACTAGAACACTTTGGGAAGGTGAGTCGGCGCCGGTTCCGGCCTTGTCAGCTTTCTTAGGAGGTCACCACTGAATCAGAATGGATGTGGTTACGGCTCAATTTACCAAGGAGGAGAAGGTGGCGGTGAAGGAGGGCAAGCGGCTGCTTGCTGCTGAGGAGGTAGGTGTGCAAGTAGAAGATGATGATCAAGATGATCAAGGAGCAAATGCTAGTAAGTCCTCCCCTTTAGTCTTTCTGTTAACTTGGTTGCCTATCACTAATGAATTCTTTCCTTGATCGGACAGGCGGTCAACAGGACAAGGGTAAAGCTCCGATGCAGCCGGCTCCTAGACTTGACCTGGATATCTTTTTGCTTATTGTAGATGGCAGCTTTGAATGTCTTGTGTGACTGAGTATGGAATGCAGTCTAGTGTCCCATTGTGAGTTCCCACTCCCATTAGCGAATGTCTCCTATTCTGTGTCCTGTACTTTAGGGATCGTTATAGAGGATATGAGGAAAGTTTTTTAAATAAAAGTGAAATATGAGAAATAGTAAAACTTCCAATCACGGAAGGCCTTCGATGTGCTTAAGTTCGTGGCAAATGGGCTTTGTAGTCACTTTCCCTGGCTGTGGGTCTTGGAGACATTTGTCACCCATCTTACACCTCCGTGGGGAGTTAATCTTTTTTACCACAGCCGTACTTAAGACACATCGGAGCCGAGATCGCGCACAGTAACTACCGGGCCATTATGGCCCGTAATCGTGGGTATTATTCGATTTACTATGGCCGGCTAGCGTGGGTGCCGATCGTCAACCGTGAACTACCCCTGGCTGGCCACACCTTATGTTGGGGCTTAAAGTAGGTTCACAGTTGTCGGTGAGCCGAACGCCGTAATGAGCTGTCTTGGCTATAGTCGGCCTTCTTGGTGGCTTATAATCGGCTCATTACAGTTGGCTTTGAGGGCCGTCGCGAGCAATGAGTTAACCCACAGCAGAGGGATGCCGGAGCAAAAGTGTCTCATTGGCGAGGGCATAGATTCGTATAGTACCTGTTAGGTCTGGTCCAGGAGAAGTCGCGTTGTGGAGCGCCTTGAATGGAGATGCTATTTGCACAGGATTTTGTTCAACAGAAAAGGATAAAGTTAACAAGCAGCCAAGATATAAAGGAACAAGTTAAAAAAGAGACAAGGTTTTTTAAAGTGGTTCGGCACGAAAATGCCTACGTCCACTGATTCTCTTTGTTAATTCACTTCATATGGGCAGTGCAAGTTAAGAAAAGTATCGACGAAGGTGTTGGATGTTTCAAGCCCTCTGGAACACCTCCCCGTCCACTGTTGACAAAATATAAGCTCCATTGTGGATATCTTTATGAATTACATATGGTCCGTCCCAGTTGGATCTAGTGCTCCGGGGCGAGGGAAGATTCGCTTGAGGACAAAATCTCCTTCTTGTAAGATACGATGCTTGACCTTGGAGTTGTATTGTACTACCACTTTTTGCTTATGGGCTGCTGCTTTGAGGGCTGCATCATTTCTTTTCTCTTCAGTTAGATCCAAAGACATGTGGAGGAGTTCTTCGTTTTCTTCCGGGTTATAGTGGATCCTACGGTGGGGAGGCGCCACAGTTTCGACTGGGAGCATGGCCTCCGATCCGTATGCCAAAGAGAAAGGAGTATGCCCCGTCGATGTTCTGAAAGATGTGCGATAGGCCTAAAGTGCCGTAGGAAGCTCATCCACCCAAGCGCCTCTTGACTTTTAAAGCTTCTTCTTGATTAGAGTTTTGAGAATTTTGTTGACAGCTTCGACCTGCCCGTTGGCCTGGGGATAAGCTACAAATGAGAAGCTTTTGTGAATTCCGTGCTCTTGGCACCAGTCGGGGAACTCCTCGCTGTCAAATTGAAGTCCATTGTCTGATATGATTTTGAGTGGAACTCCGTACCTGCATAGAACATTTTTGATCAAGAAGTTAATAACTTTTGCCAAAGAAACTTTATTTAGAGGTTCCGCTTCCACCCATTTGGTTAAATAGTCAACTGCCACTACGGCATATTTGGCTCCACCTCGGCCCATTGGTTGTTCGCCAATCAAGTCAATTCCCCATACTGCAAAGGACCAAGGGCTGGTCATCTGAGTAATCTCATTTGTTGGCCGTCGAGGAATCTTAGCAAATTTCTGACATCTGTCACATTTTTTGACGAAGTCTAAGGCGTCTTTGTTTAAGGTGGGCCAGAAATATCCATATTGGAGTATCTTCTTTGCCAGAGTCTGCCCTCAAGTGTGATCTCCGCAGCTTCCCTGATGGATGTAGGATAAGATTTCCTTGGCTTCCCTTCCAGCGACACACCTTAATAAGGGGTTAGAGAAGCCGCACCGATAGAGGATGCCCTTTTTGTATTGTGTAGCGGGTAGCTTTCCTCAAGATTTTCTTGACTTCGTTACGCCCGTCGGGCAGTGTGCCACTTTGTATGTATTCTCGGATGGGAGTCATCCAAGTTTCTTTTTCGGTTGTAGCTATCAGATTCACTTGCTCAAAACTCGGGGTTAGTTGCCTTAAGACGGTTATTGTTCCTGAAATGGTGCCGTCTTTCATGCTAGCTTGTTTAGCCAGTTCGTCGGCCTCTTGGTTTTCTTCTCGAGGGATGTGTTTGATCAAATAGTAATCCAATTGATCGAGGAGCCGCTTGGTCTTCTTTAGATATGCTGCGAGTCGTTCTCCTCGAGTCTGAAATTTTCCCAGTATCTAATTTACAACAAGTTGAGAATCACTATGAAGACATAAAGAAATGACTCCAATTTCTAAGGCAAGTTCTAATCCTATTATTACTGCCTCATATTTCACGTCGTTGTTAGTGGCAGTGAATTCCAACCTTAGAGCATAGCGTAGCCTCCTTCCCCTGGGGGTGATTATTACAATACCTGCCCCCGAGCCTTGTTCGTTTGATGCTCCATCCACAAAGATATTCCACTTGATGCCCTCTGCTATTTCAGATTGCTCCTTACCTTCGTTGGTAGTGAATTCGGTAATGAAATTGGCCATGGCCTGTCTCTTGATGGTGGTGCGAGGATGGTAGGTGGTATCCTATTGACTCAGTTCAATGCACCATTTAAGAAGTCGCCCAGAAGTGTCGGGACGATGGAGTACATGCCTCAGCGGTTGATCGGTTAGAACTCTGATGGAATGGGATTGAAAATAGTGTCGCAGTTTTCGTGATGTGATTAGTAGACAGTAGGCTAGCTTCTCAAGTTTAGGATATCTGGCTTCTGCCCCTGTAAACCTCTTACTTACAAAGTATACTGGCCGCTGTGTGCGGTTGTCTTTTCTTACCAAAGCAGCGCTTAGAGCATGAGATGATACAGCAAGGTATAAGTATAACTCTTCGCCTTCGTTTGGAGTTGAGAGTACTGGCGGTTTCTGGGTACGATTAGGTTAAAGAAAGCTGTTAAGCATTCGTCAGTCCATTCGAACTTTCCTTTGGGCGGCCACCTTCCCATTTAGGCTTTGCATTTCTTTTCGAGTAGAAGGTATCCTGACATCTTTCAGAGCTCGGACTTGTTCAGGGTTTGCTTCAATTCCTCTGGCATGGACGATGAATCCCAAGAACTTTCCTAATGATACTCCGAAGGAGCACTTTAGAGGATTCAGCTTCATTCCATATTGGCGAAGTAATTGAAACATCTCGCCCAGGTGGCTTACGTAATCGCCGGCTTTCCTTGACTTTACCAGCATGTCATCCACATAAACTTCCATAGTTCTTCCTATTAGCTCCGCAAACATCTTGTTGACGAGGCGCTGATAAGTGGCCCTGGCGTTTTTAAGTCCAAAAGGCATTACTCTGTAGCAGTACAACCCCCGGTGCGTGATGAAACTAGTGTGGTCTTGATCGGGAGCATGCACAGGAATTTGGTTATACCCTGAGTATGCGTCCATAAAAGATAAGAGTTCGTGTCCGGCTGTGCTATCCACAAGCTGATCGATTCGGGGAAGTGGGAAGCAATCCTTCGGGCAGACGTCATTTAAGTTGGAGAAGTCAATGTATGTTCGCCACTTCCCATTAGCCTTCTTTACTAGTACCGGGTTAGCGATCCATTCTGGGTAGATGGCTTCTCGTATGAAGTCATTGGCTAGTAGGTTCTTTACTTCTTCATCGAGGGCTGCTGATCATTCTGCCCCCATACTTCTTTTTTTCTGCTTTACTGGCGTCTTGGTAGGATCGATGTTTAGTACGTGGAATGCTATGTCTGGGGAGATTCCAGTCATGTCAGCGTGCGTCCATGCAAATACATCCAAGTTGTGGCGGAGAAAATCAATGAGTTGTTCCTTCAATTCTGCTTTTAGTTGAGATCCGACTTTCAATAGTCTACTTGAGTCATGTTTGTCCATAGATATAAACTCCATAGCCTATACAGGTTCGGCAGTGGCCTCCTCCTTTTTGTTCCTGGGGTCTAATTCATTGAAAGGATCACTGGTATACCGAAGAGGAGGGGCTCCCTTTAGTTGCTATGCTTCCAAGTTTTTCACACAGAGGGTAGTCTCTGCGCTCTTCCCTTTTCCTTCCTGCGGTTATTGCGAAGTTCGGTTACATAGCAATCTCGAGCGGTTTCCTGATCTCCCTCTACTTCCCATATTCCATTGTCCATTGGAAATTTCATCTTCAAGCACCACGGGGCTAGGACAATCTGGAAATCAGACAAGGCTGGTCTTCCCAAGAAGACGTTGTAGGCCGAGTGGTTTTCTATTAACACAAATGTTTGTTTCCGCACAACGGAGCGGGGATGACTTCCAATTTCAACAAAGAGGTCCAGTTGCCCGAGGGGCATCTTCGCATCTCCAGTGAAACCGTGTAGTGGTTTATGGCAGGGAGAAACATCCTTTGTGGACAACCTCATTCTGTCGAATGCATGCTTGAACAGGATATTAACTGAGCTTCCAATGTCTATTAGAATTCGGAAAACCTCGGTTGGACCGAGCCGGGCAGAGATAACCATGGGATCCATGTGAGGGTACTTCCTTCCCTCTAGGTCACGCCTACTGAATATGATGTCATCATTCTCTTTCCGCTTTGGGTGGCGTTCCTCTATAACAGAATTAACGTAGTCTTCATTATTTCTAAGTGACTTTCCATATCTTTCCATCTCTGCCCAGCTCATGTCGGCGATGTGTGGTCCTCCCGAGATGGTATGGACTACTATCTTCCCTTGACTGGAGCCGCTAGTGTTGCGATTTCCTCTGCCTCTCTCTGGGGAGGGTAGCCTTGGGTTCTCATTGGCAGAAGCTGGAGTCCTGTCCTGTCCTTTTACATAGCGTTCCAGTCTCTTCCTTCTGATGTGTTCTTCAATCAAGTCCCGGAGATGATGGCATTCATTGGTATCATGCCCATGAGATTCGTGGAAGCGGCAGAACTTTCCAGATTTAATTGCGTTATCTGATTCCTTCTTGTACGGTGGGCATTTGTACCTAACTTCGTCTTGGGTGGCAAGGAGGATGTTTTCGACTGTTTCATCCAAAGGAGTGTAAGTGTCAAATCTCGGTCCCGACCGATATAGACGCTTTTCTCCCTTCTTGCCCCCAGCATTGTCTCTAGAGTCATTTCTTCGAACGTCCTTTGCTACAGCGGGTGCGTTGCCAAGAGCTGTCTTGGTTTGTTTCCCTGCCCGCCTTTCATTGGCAGCGTCTTCAAGTCTCATATATTTTCCGGCTTCATGAAAGAAATCGGGTAAGGTAGCTGGTTTCTCTTTCGTTAATCTTCTAGCAAATTTAGTATCCGGGTGCACACCACTACAGAGGGCCATTAAGATAAGTTTCTCATCGGCATCTTGGACTGCGGCCGCTGCGGCATTGAATCGAGTTAAATATTTTTGCACCGTCTCTCCAGGCTTCTGTTTGATATTGGATAAGGAATAAGCGTCCTTGGGTTGTTCCACATGAATGCGGAACTGGCTAATGAACTTTTCATTCAACATTTCCCATGAGCTGATGGATCCTTGGGGTAGATGGCAAAACCAGGAGGTAGCTAGATCTGCCAAGAATAGTGGAAAGCATTTGCACAGTACTCCTTCTGTTGCTCCGCTCATGAGCATATGCTGTGTGTATCTCTGCAAGTGTACAATGGGGTCAGAGATTCCCTTGTAAGGTTCCATTGTTGGCATTTTCCATTCTCGGGGGGTGATGGCAATTTCGATATTGTGGGCGAAAGGGCTGGTTATCCTAGCGCCTATCCCCCGATCTCTTTGATCCCATTGGACGCATTCTTTGAACAACCGTGCCATTCTTTCATCAGAATTTGGGGCAGATAGAAATGAGTTTTGTTCTTCTCTACGGGATTGATTTCGTCCAGATGACCTGTAGGGATGGTATCGTCTATCACTCCTAATATTCTCCAATGGCTGTCTTTGATCTTCCGGGAGCATGCTAGGGTCAGCTACAGTTGGCCCTTGCCTGGATCTTCCCCTGCTGGGTTCCGTTCCGGGCACTTCCTCGGGTCTAACTTCGGGCTGGACTCTAGCTCGGCCCCGTCCATTGGTGTTTCCATGGCTAGGTAGCATGACAGGCTCAGCTACAACCGACCCTCGCCTGGTACCTCCCCCGTTGGGTTCGGTTCTGAGCATTTCCTCGGGTCGGAATTCGGGCTGAGTTTTGGCTCGGCTCCTACCATTGTTGTTTCTGTTGTTGGCTTCTTCGAAGAAGAAAGATCTTTGTTGCCTCCGAGATCCTCCCGACTGGGATTCACCCCACGATTCAGTGTTGTGGTTGGATTCTTCAACATCCCTTAAGCATGACATGAGTTGGTTCACCAAGGCTTCTTGTTGGGATGCGAAGCGGTTAGTTACTTCAGCCACAACTCTGTCTAGATCTGCCCTGGTAATTACTGCTGTCTGCTCCGTGGCAGGGGCTGTCGGATTTGCCAGATTTTCAGTTGGTACTGTTGCTGGAACGGGACGATCCCCTTGATTTGTGACCACTGGATCTGGAATACCGCCAGTCGTGATGTTCTTTTCTCTGTTAACATCTTTCCTCTGCCTGGGATTCATGTCTCTCAAGCAATGAGCGATGCTGTTAGGAAGATGGCTAAGTGGGAGAAGCTGAAGCTTCGAGCCCTTTTCTCAGTGAAAGCACCAAAAATGTTTGCACAAAAAATGGGCAAACACCTCCAAGTCGTATGATTTAGTTGATTTTATGTTGTTTTTAGTGATCTGGGTGATTTATGCAAATATGTAAAAAGCAGGGACTAAACTGTAAAAGACACACAGATTTATAGTGGTTCAGCCAGAATGTGCCTACGTCCACTTTATATATTATTTCTCCTTTCTTGTTCAGATTACAAGTACAAAGCCTTGATACAAGTATATGAAAGTTGTTTGAAAGTTCTATCCGTGCTTGAGCTCTCAAACTTGTCCCCCATTGTTGTACCCCTACCCCTCTATTTATAGGGTAAGGCTGGGGGTAGGGGTCTTGGATGTATATAGCTGTTGGCGGGTCTGGGCCGATGTAATCTGGCCTGGCAGTGTTGGTTCGGCAACACCTTGGTCTAGTGATGAGAGGGACGTGGATTGGTTCGGTGGTGAGACTTTGGGTTTGGTTCGGTGGGCAGTGGAGTGGCTGGTTCAGTAGTGTGGAGCAAAGGTTGGTTCGGTGGTAGGTGGAGTGGCCTCTGATTCGGTGGTACCTGGGAGGTAGCTGGTCCGGTAGTGAGTGGAGCTGAAGTCTGGTCCGGTAGCACCTGGGAGGTAGTTGGTCCGGTAGTGAGTGGAGCTGGGTTGGTTCGGCTAGGCATTGGTTCGGTAGAGCTTTCCTTATCTTGGCTTGGCGATGCCTGCTTTACTCTGGTTCGGCGAGGACTTCCTTATTCTGATTCGGTGGTGACCTCCCCTCTTTGGTTCGGTGAAAACATGCCCAACATCAACCTTGGCAACCCATCGATAAAATCCATAGATATAAAATCCAATTTGCATAATGGCACTTCCAAAGGTTGAAATAATCCATTTGGCTTTTGATGCTCGACTTTTACTTGTTGGCAATTTATACATTGCTTCACCCATAAGCCTACATCTCTTCATACCTTCCTAGAATAAACTCCTTTTCATATCTTGGTTCATCTTCGTACCTCCGGGATGAATTGTAAACTTTGATTGATGACATTTTCTAAGAAGTTCCTTTCTTAGATTATCCACGTTCGGAACACACAACCGTTCCTTCTTACTTAACCATCCTATTTGGTCAAGTACAGAATTTTTTAGATCATCAACATCGCATCCCACTTCCAGTCACTTAATCTGATTAGCTATTATAGGAACATTTTTTTCTTTGCTGCATTTCTTTCGATTAATACTGGTCAAACCTCTAGACAAGAAATCATTATGGTATTCTAAGTAGAACTGGTCGTCGACCTCATCCTAACTCCATACGAAGCCAATGCCTCTAATTCATTCCATTCAGACAACTTTTCCAGCATAACATTTTGATGTTTTCTACTAACTTTGCAACATTATTTCCTCCCTCTGGTGGATACTCAATCCTAAAGTCATATGCTGAGAAAAACTCTAGCATCTTTGTTGCCTCATATTCAACTTCTTTTGCGAGAATAAATACTTTAAGGATTTATGGTATGTAAACCGCTCGAATCATTTTCCCAAAAGATAGTGTCTCCATACTTTCAATGTGAAGATCACTGCTGTTAACTCCAAACATGAGTATAATATCTAACATCATGCGGTCAAAGCTATTAAGAAGCAAAGGCAATGACTCTACCTCTCTATATAAGTACAGTCCTAACTCAGATCTACATGCATCGGTATGCACCACTAAATCTTGATTTCCATATAGAACAACTAACATGGGTGCTTTGGACAATAAATGCTTTATCTTTTGAAATTCTTCACATTTGCCAGTCCATACAAACTTTACGTCCTTCCTTGTTAGCTTAGTCATATGTGCTGCTATACATGAGAAATCTTTAATAAATCCCCAGAAGTAACCAGCAAACCCCAAGAAACTTCTATTCTTAGTCAAGTCTCGGGTCCCTTCCAATTATTAATAGCTTTGATCTTTGATGGATCTACAGATAACTCATCCTTCGAAACTACATGCCCAAGAATCTTCACTTCTCTTTTCCAAAAATGACATTTTGAAAATTTTTCCTTTAGCTGTTATTGCCTTAACGTAGCTAGCACTATTGTGAGACGACCTTCATGCTCTTGTTCATTCTTAGAATGCATCAAAACATCATCGATAAACACCAACATAAATCTATCCAAATGCTCTCGAAAGACCCAGATCATCAATTCTATTAAGAAAGCAGGCGCATTAGTCAATTCGAAGGGCATGACTAGTACCATTCATATGAACCATACCTTATTTGAAACACTGTGTATGGTATACTTTCCTCCGACACCCTCTATTAGTGGAAACTCGTTGCTAAATCTAACCATTAGAACATTCTGGTTCCATTCAATTAATCGAACAAATAATCTATTCTAAGAAAAGGATGCCTATTCTTTATCGACTTCTCATTCAACTTTCTATAATCGATACACAACCACAATGAACCATCCGATTTCTTCACGAAACCACTGTAGCTCCTTATGGCAAACTACTTGGTCTAATTAAATTCTTCCCTTCTAAATCCACTAGCTGCACTTTTAACTCCTTCATCTCGGTAGGTATCATTCTACTAGGTGGTCTACTTAACGGCCCATCTCTAAGTATGAGATTTATTCAAAATTCGACGGCGTGTTTTGATGGTAATTCCGTAATTGGCTCAAAAATATCAACATAATCCCTTACAACAAACACCTGATTAATTTCATCCTCCACGCCTTTCATAACACCCAAAATTGCACAGATATTGAACCTCGACTTTTCTGATGAGTATATAATTTAGCCGCAGCAATTAGTGTGTTTTCATGATATTACTCTATCTCGGTAAAATACCTTAATGTCGTATCAGTTTAACCAATCCATACCTAGAATTATCCCAGAACCTACAAAACCAAACACATACAAATTATAGGCAAACATATCACCTAATAAATCAATCTCACATCTTATTCAAAGAGTCGCATAGCCGCCTATTAAATTTGCAACCCTTATAGAAGTAATAAGGTATATCAGTTCAAGGCTTAACTTATCTAGTAAACATCTAGAGATAAAAGACTATGATGCTCGATTATTAAAAAACATATTAATAGGAATGCTATAAATAAGAAGTGTACCTCCTAACATAGTTGTTCCCTTCTTCTCTGCAGTTGGTCAAGAAGCTGTAGGTTCCAAAGCGAAAACCTTTCCCTTTTGAGCTTTGACCAGCTCAAGACATTTGCTCTTGAAATTCCCCATCCTGTGGCAGTTGTAACACCTCACACCTTTCTTATCAGCAACCTTCTTGCTTTTATCAGAACAACACTCATAAGCAAAGTGCCCTTCCTTATTATATTTGTAGCAAGTCACTTCAGCTTTTCTCCTTTTTAGAGCTATACTCTTCTGAGCTCCCTTCTTGTCAAAGAACTTTCTTTTCTTGCCTTGGGAACCCATAGTCACCACTGATTTATTCTTTACTAGAGATGCAAGTAAGTCTTCATTTCTCAGAGCTATATCCATCATGACATTAAATGGATCTATAAGATATTGTGTGGTTGCCATAGCAATTTCCGACTTCAGTCCCCGAATGAATTTCTCATTTTTTTAAAGTAGAATGTTAATGATGACCTGCCAATGCCTTGATAGCACATCAAACTTCATGACATACTCCAACGCGGTCATCTCACCCTGTTCCAACTCTAAAGACTTTATAACAAAGTTAACTTAGCTTCTTCAGATAGAAACTTCACTTCAAACCTCTCTCTAAAGTCAGCCCAAGTAAGCCCCTCGTTTAGAACCCCCATGGTAACACTATTCCACTAGTAGAGGGTAGCTCCTTGAAACTACTTGTAACACCCCATAATTTTAATGATAATTAATTAATAAACAGAAACGCCGAAAATAAAATTTTCTACAAATGTCAGAATTTGGCTACAAAACTTGCACCGTTAGGTTTGTGGTGAATTTTTGATCAATTTTCATATATAAAGTTTTCCGATTGGAGTTAAAATAAAAAAGTTATTAGTGTTTGAATGTTTCGAGTAAAAAATAATTATATGTATAATTAAGAAAATAAATATAATTAACCTAAATAACATTAACGGTAGTTAACGCTTACTTAATGTTTAAGTATAATTAATGTTAATGAATACAGAAACAAATTATTATGATCGACTGTATAAGGAAATAAATTAACAAACAAAACGGCACAGAATTAATTAATGTAATTAAGGCTGACCGGTTGACACTTAACCATGGTCCGTGGACCGCTAGCGGTCGATCGGTGGAGGGTGGTGGCCGACCGGTTGGGATGTTAATTGTGAAATTTTGATGTAGTCGAATGACCCATATTTATAATAATTTAATCTAACGGTCGGCATTGATTCAAACCCCTGTAAATGCAAGCCTAACCCCTCACCTTCTTCTCATATTTTCTGGAGGTGACGGAGCTCTGTCATTTTCTCTTCTTTACAAAATTCTTAATTTTAAAAATAGTTATAGTTTATATACATATATACAAGAGAATAGCAGAGGATGAAAAGAAAAATAGGGTTGAATCAAATCAGCAAAGCCAAGATAAATTACATATCTAGATATTTGAAAGGGGAGAATAAGGGGAGCCAAACTGGAATAATAGGGATTAGATCTAGATATTTGAAAAGCAAGCCGAAGATATGAGTGAGAAATTATATATTTTTATATAATATTGGATTTATATCGTTGCAAATCTATTCCTGTATGCCTAAATGTAAACTTGGAGTTGTGGCTAAAATTATATACATATAATGATTTTATAACCCCGCCTTCATATTCCGTGATTGATAACTTAATTTTAATATTGCTTGTGTGAATCTAGAAAGTATTAGGTAGTATTAGTCCTTGAAATTGATAAATTATGTGATAATTTTAGATTTGTAGAATTAAATGACTTATGCAAGAAAAATATAAATTAGAGTTATCACAATAAGTTATAGGGATTTAAGCTGTATTTTAATTTATTAGAATGTTGAGTGTTGCAATGTGAATTTCTATAGATTATCAAGTTCAAAATCATAAATAAAAGTGTAACATTTGAAATAACTAGGAACAAACCTAGAAGAAAGAGATGTATAAAATAAGGATATTTACCGTATTTTGTACTTCTGTTTCAATAACTAAGAAAATGATAATTCCTTGTAATTTCAAACATACCGCAAATTTCCTTTTGGATAAGACATAGAAATTTACAGTGTTAACCTTTTCTTTTGAGAGGGATGTAATTCCAATACATTAAAATGCGAAATTAAGGATTAATCAAAGAATGGTAAATGTGGTAATAATGATGGTTTAAGCAAAGAATTAATATATATGCAATTGAGGCAAGACAAAAATCGAATAATAAACAGTAAGAAGGCAGGTAAGTAATTAATTTAAATAAAAAGGGTATAGAAAGTCCACTAAATAAGGGAGGGTAGTACATGTTAAAAAGAGAATAGAAATAGAAATTCAATAGGGTATGAAAAGTAGATAAAAAAGGATATTTGGATCTTAAATAAAGGCGGTAAATGACATTAAATAAATGGAATAAGAAGTAAATGCACGAAAATGTAAAGGAACATTACTAACAGTTGAACATTAGAGGCATAACAATTAAACAAGCATGAATACACACATACACACGAAGCCTCATGTATGCGTTTATGACAGGTGTGAATTATTAAGTTAGTAAATAACTTAGATCAGATAAGAACGACGTAAAAATGGGTTGGAATGCAAGGTCAGTAGTGTTACACAACAGAAGTTTGCCCACTACAAGGAGATACCCCCAAATGTGTATACATATACTGATGTGAAACGTATCCAACAATAGGACCCATGGATTTATACACATTCGTGTATAGGTGAAGGATATCCAAGTAGGAAGGTTAGCCTTAGTTGAAGTGTCAATGGACAAGTAGAGTCTACTCCAACCTTTTAGGGGGTATTAAGTAACAAGCTGGTATTACCTTGATTGCATTAGGCAATCTAAAAAGGATGGTGAGCAAGGCTCGATGCTATGTCAGTGGGTATGTTTGGTACCATCTTAGGGAAGAGGAGCTGCGCAAAGGTCGATAATGCCATCAGTCCTAAGTGGTCAGTGGAAAAACAATGGTTACGCCTAAAGGGCTACACCTCCTACTAGTGTAAATCACGTTTATGTCATGCACCGCTATACTTGTTTGCTATATTGTTTGTTAGAGGCATGGATAGTGTTATCCCACCTTTTGACCAGGCAGTATTTGAACAAACTTAAACAATCAAATCGCATGAGCAAATGACGAATAAATGATCCAAGGACCTTGGGAATACCATAAAAAGACAAGAAAAAAGAAATATAAGAAATAAGTGAAAAAAAGTTGAAAATTTGAAAGTTTATGTTTTTGGAAGGGTTGACTCGAAGTAGGACAGTCTTGAAAAAACTCCAAGTAGGGGAAGAGAAACTCAGAACATGAAAATCTCAGAAAATTTTCAAGTCGAACCATAAGCAAATTCAATAAAACCCAAAACAACCCAAATCAAGATAGCACAACAATAGGATCTCCCAAGTTGGGGATCGGTACCAACTCCAAAGTGTGGCTTGGGTGGACCCCATCTTCTGCCTACATGACTATATTAATCCAATAGCCTATTTCCAAAGTCGATTTGTTGATTCAATGCAATTCTCCATTGATTTCCATGAATGCTTGAAACTACAACTTTGTTCTCTTTCAACTCCATCATTTGGACTAAAAAGCAAGCTTATATTGGTGTAAACAACTATGGAATCACGAAGCTAACTATAAGACAATCTGAGGTGAGGGGTTGAAGACACCAAGAATGAAGAATTTGGGAATCGGTATCGACTCCCACTTAGGGATCGGTACCGACTCCCGGCTCTTTTGAGGTGGCGCCTATTATTTTAGAGAGAACTGGTCTAATTCATAGATAACGGCTAGGAGATACTTGGTGCTATATTTTAGGCTTCCTACCTTTATAAATAGGAAGGTAGGGCTCATTTTTGGGGATCTTTTGGCTCTAACTCAACTCTACAATATATTATTGTAACTCTGAAAATCTAAGTGTGGAAGTTGTACCGAGTCCTAAGAACTTCCGCCCCCAAGTTGGAAATAAGCAATAAAATCATTAATTAGACGTATGCCAGAGTTTGCCGAACTACTATAAAACTTTGTGTGTTCGTTCCTTACTTGTTTTACTTTACTTTTTTTATTCTCTACTACATTCATTAGGTGTTTGGGCCATTTTTGGTTCAAACATTTTGGCGCGCTAGGAAGGGGCACACTTGAACTCGCTGATATAAGAACTTGGACATTGAAGATGGTCAGGCAATCAAGTAGGAAAGTTGTGACTGTTGGAAATCGACAAGGGGGAATCCAGGAGGCATCCTCAGGATCTCACCCCGCCATCAATCTACATAACTAGGGATGAGATGGAAACTATGATGAATGAATTGCAGGAGAGGTTGACGGCTCGTTAGGAAGAGATGATGGAAAACTTCTTCAGAAGGATGGGACAAGCATGAATGACTGCAATTGTAGAAATAAAGAATCGGACACTGGAAGCTAGAGCATAGATAGCTGGAAACGGGGCAGAATAGCCAAAGGCGAACCTCGAGCCAAACTTAGGGATCGTACCCATTCCCTGAACAAAATCAGTACCAACTCCCAAAGACTCGAGGGCATGAGTCATGCTATCCTGGGAAGGAATGATATACAACCTAGAGTTGAAGTGGAGCGTTTGAACATGAATCGAAATGCAGAAGAACGACTAGAGGAGTATGTACTAGAATTCCCTCGTGGAGTTGGGGGGGGGGGGTTGGCTAGAAATGCAAACTTGGGAGTTCCTTTGGATGACAACAATAGGCTTGCTGAGATGGCGAGACGAGTTATGAGGGGTGAATTGCCTAATCAGAGCATAGAAGATGTGAATAGAGGTCTGTTTACTCCAAACATCCGATATGCAAGGAACCCACTAGAATTCAAATTATCTTCAATGGAGACATATGATGGAACATCAGACCTTACAGTTCATCTAATGAGGTACATCCGGCACACGGAGGTGCTGGGGGCATTTGAGGAAGTCATAGGATGGTGTTTCCCTTTATATCTTACGAGTTTGGTAGCACAATGGTTTAGGCAGCTGGAAAACGGTCCCATTAGTACATGGGCCGAGTTGGTGAACAGATTTGTGAAGCAATTTAGGGTCTGTATCTCACGACCCAAGAATGTAATGATGTTGGCAAGCATGAAGTAGAGGGCTCGAGAGACCCTTAGGAGTTTTCTGACAAGATTCAACGCGGGGCAGCTATGGTGGATAAACCCGAACCTTCAATAGTTTTAATGGCAGTGGTTTCAGGAATAGCCACAAAGACTGATTTTAAAATTGCTTTAGAATGAGATCAACTGATGGATCTTGTGGAATTTTATCATGAGGCTGAAAGGTTTCTACGGTAGGAGGATGCTGAAGCTGACAAGGAAGAGGTTTATGCTGCGGATGGCAGAGGACCATCTGGATCAGGCTCCAACAAGGATAAAGGAAAGCGAATGACAAACGATAGCTTTGAAGGATCAAAGTGACAAAAGAGAGAACTGAGATTCACTTCTTACACCGATTTAAGTGAGACCTCAAAGCGGATTTATCTGGATACTAGAGGAAAAATCCCCTATCGGAGGCTGACAAGGAGAGAGCCTACAGATAATGAAAGAAAGTTAGGAAAATACTACATATTCCATGAGCTAGATGGGCACAATACAAATGATTGTAGGCATCTATGGGATCTGATAAAAGAACATGTTAGGGATAACTGATTACAACAGTATGCTAGAAATCGAACTGCGGTGACGGAATGGGAGCAGCCATCAGCCGCAGTAAATAGAAATGGCCCTAGATCGGGGGTAAGGCTTGTCATCTCTTGACCGGATAACAGGGAATTAGGTTTGGTTCTCGCAATATAGTTTCCTTTTTCAATAGACCATGCAATAATACCGTCTAGACACTTACTCATGTATGGAATCTTGAACGGTCCCTATGCACACTTTGAGTTGGATGCTAGACTGTAACGCCCGAAGAGGCAATAATCTAGATTTTGGACTTCATGTTTTTATGTTTGAACTTTGATTTATGTTTTTATGTTTGATTATAAAACCCACTTGAATGTGAAAACTCACATTGATTTCTTTAAGTCCCATTTGGAAGGATAGGACTGGAGTACAAGAAGTAAGTCCCCTCATCGGAGAGTGAGTGGATAGACTTGCTTGTCGTCGAGTCCCCTCGTCGGAGATAGAGTGGATTGGGCTCGGCAAGGGCCTCAAATGGCCATCAGCCTCGAACGGCTACGAATTTAAATATCGGTCTCAAACGACCATCATTCGCCTCGAACGGCTATCGCTCCCAAACGACCACCATCCACCTCGAACGGCTATATTGACCTCGAACAGTCATCTGCCTTGAACGACCCTATCAGTGCCAAATGACCATCATCCACCTCAAATGGCTATTGGTCCCGAATGACCACTATCCACCTTGAACGGCTCTATCGGTCCTGAACGACTATCAGCCGCCTCGAACGTCTGTCAGTCCTAAATGACCACCCACCTCGAACGACTTTAGTGATCTCGAATAACCATAAATTTGATTGTCGGCCTTGAATGGCTACAAAGTTAACTATCGACCTTGAACGGTCATGAATTTGATCACCAATCAAGAGAGATCACACTTTAAACTAAATATAAAGCGATATGGAGAGATCAAACTCGAGAATGAAAACAAACTTGCTTTTGATAAAAAGGATTCGAACGCCTTATAATCAAAATAGAATTGAAAAATCCCAGATAAACATGGGATGATATTTGATATGTAATAACTCTGAATTAAGTCAGAGAGATAATGATGTAAATCCCAGATGAACGCGAGATGGTCTTGATATGTGATGTAATGACTCGGAATGAAATCGGAATTATAATAGTGTATAGATTACATTTAGACATAACTTAGAGTCTTAGGCTGTAGTGGGTTTGGAACGACCCATGATTGATAAGAGAATCCAAAGGAACTAAATGATATACCAGGATTGAAGTAGCCAGAGAGTTCAACCGTCAAAGATGGACAACACATTTGTTTTTGAACAAAGCACACCTTCCATTCCCAAGGCATGCTTTGAGGGGCAAGTGTTATCCCGCCTTTTGACCAGGTAGTATTTGAACAGGCTTAAATGGTCAATTCAGATGAGAAAATGATGAATAAATGATCCAAGGACCTTGAGAATACCATAAAAAGACAAGAAAAAAACCAAAATAATGAGCGAAATGTTGAACATTTGTAAGTTTAGGTTTTTGGAAGGGTGACTCGAAGCAGGACAATCTTGAAAAAAATCCAAGCAGATGAAGGGAAACTCAAAACATGAAAATCAAAGAAAAATCTTAAGGTCGAACCCCAAGCAAATTCAACAAATTCAAAACAACCCAAATCCAGACAACACAACAATGAGATCTTCTAAGTTGGAGATCGGTACCGACTCCCAAGATTCGCTTGAGCAGACACCATCTTCTGCCTACATGCCTATCTTGATGCCAATAGCCTATTTTCAAAGTCGATTTGTTCATTCAATGCTATTCTCCATCGATCTCTATAGATGATTGAATCTGCTACTTTGTTCTCCTTCAACCCCATCATTTGGACTCAAAAGCAAGCTTATATTGGTGCAAACAACTATGGAATCACGAAGCTAACTACAAGGCGATCCAACCTCCTTTATTGATCATCATTCCACCCTAGATCAACAAAGATCCTCTCACACTGAAGGAGCCAATCATCCACTTCAATGGCATTTTCCATTCCCAAGAATGATTTTCCTCCTAAGCTAGTATAATCCTGACTTAACGCGGCATAGTTATTACGGACAGCCACTTCCGGTGCGACAACTCCCGCATTACCAGCATTATCCCCAATCAGTCTAGCCATTGCTCCCGCTTGCATCATATTAACAAAAAGCTTATACATCGTCTCAAAATTAACTAGTGCGGTTCCAGTACTACATTGGCATTAGTATTAGCATTGGTGGTTCGGTTAGCTTTTCTAGCATTAACCCTAATGTTTTCATTGGTTGTGTTGTTCCTGCTTCCCAAATTTAGTCTTTAACTTTTGGTATCCAATTCTCGTAATCTGCATATGAGTCTTTATGAGATACAGAAGAATGTTCTAAGATAGAGGGGAGAGTATAAATGGATATATGAACTTATATATGGCAAATAACAAGTACATTAATATAACGCTATTCCATACCCCAATTTATTCTTTCATATTTCATTTGGGTTATGTTTTTCAGAAAAATTGTTAAGTTTTATGTAAACCTCCCTTCAATACCAAGATGTAACATCCATATTTTAAGGTTTGGAAATAGATAATATTTCTTGCAGTCATCCATCTCGTTATTTCCTAGTACAAAATAGGATCAGTTATTATATCATTAATATCAAGAGCGTAAGAATTTACCAATTTTAACAAAACATTTCCATTCATTAATTTGCAAATTCATTTCATTCCAATTTCATTTCATTACATAACCCCATGAATCCATCATTCTGCTAAAATATAATAAATACAAATAAAATTCCAACAGCGATATACGATGATGCTTCCTTGGATGATCAGAGTAAAACTACTTAGATGGTTAAAATACCCATTGTTACATACACTCAACAGTAAGGGAAAGCAGTTAACATTGCATTGCGAAAATTATACACCTAGATAGTACCTTTCCTCCTGCACATCTCTAGAAACTTATTAGTCTAGACCTGAAATACCCTACTCGCAGCCTACCCAATTGAAATTGAGTGCCTGGGAGTTTAGGGAAAAATCAAAAACTTCGAGCCAAATGAAAAGTCTAGTGTGAATAATTTTTGTCCATCTCAAATCAAAATATAGGTACTTGGTGGGACCACGCCGTAGAGCGGAACAGGTTCCCCTCACTAACACCCTATCAAAAAATATGTTATCCATAACATATTCTGCAATAAAAATGATTAGAACATAATCATAACACCAATAGCGTATCATGAACATATAGGTTAAAATGAATAGTTTGCCATAAACTAGTGTCAAGGGTTACACATTTCCATAACTACCCAATCCCATAAAATGATCCATTCAACGACATAGTCTTCCAAGGGTTAGTATGAACTTATATTAGTTTTCCTAGACCAATAAAGACCTATCAAGCCGACTCGAGCCAAGATATGTCAGATATTCCAACGGTCTTCTAATCCATTCGCAAGAAAATATCGACGGTCATATAAGGTCGGTTCAAGAAAATATTCATGGTTCCTAAAAATGGTAGGATAAAATAATAATGTCTCCTTAAAATGGTAGGAGAAAATAACAATGTTGTCCTAAAAAGGTAGGAGAAAAAACATAGGATAAAACACTTACAATGCATTAGAATCGCAGATCCGACCAACCGGGAGCTTAACAGTTGGAGAATAGGACATAACCATAACCCAGTCTCCACCAAAAAATCTAGTTTTAAAATGTCCATGAGTTATCTCTTTTGACCAGTCTAAAGCGTCCTAACACAATTTGACCTACGCAATCTCATGGATGCATTTCTACTCACTTAGAAGTTTAAGTCTGGCCATTCCCACTACCGGACAACCCTAATTGGTCATCAATCCCCAAGGTCAAGAGTAAGGTGACAGTATTCAATATATAAGTGAGTATGCCAATAATTTATCATATGTAAAAGTAACTTATCAAGGTACACAGATGAACATATAATGCATCATCAACCATCAAAATATATGTTTGTAAGATAGCCAAATTATACACAAAATTACTTATAATGAATTGATGCCTTCCATTTCAGAAACTCTTTTTAAGATGGGCTGAAACTCTTTTTTTCTTCCTTATAAAACATATAAATCACTTTACAAAAACAATCCTTTTGTTTCAAGAAAAAATTATCCCAACATAGAGTTAACGTCTGCCAAGTGTCATAAAACTAGTTATCTTTCCTTCCAAAAACTTATGCTATCGCACATTGGAATATATCATGTTATTACGTGTTGAAGACATAGGTCATAGCATATCAAAGAAATTATCCAATAAAATGTTCATACTACATGAAGCCATTGCATATTAACATTTATAGCCATAGCATATCAACCAAATAAGCCATCACAAGTTGACATAGTATATATAGCTTTTGCTAGTTGACAAAGTACCTAACGATCGCAAGTTGATAAAATAATAGCTATCGCGAGTTGATAAAAATATAATTGTTGTTGTTAATAAAATGCAGCTATCGTAGTTTGATAAACATAGTCATCACAATTTGATAAAATAATAGTTATTGTAAGTTGATAAAATGAAGCCATTGCAAGTTGGTGAAATATGTAACTATCGAAAGTTGATAAAATAGTAGCCATCGCATGTTGATATCTATCGCAAATTATATTTTTTAATAGCTATTGTAAGTAGATAAAACAAGATGGCCAACAAAGGTTGACAAATACATGCTATTGCACATTGATAAATAGGGTTATCGGTAGTTGAATAGTGGCATTTTTGTAATTATTTGAGAAACCGATTTACTTTCTTTAGAAGTAATAACTTTTACCCAATTTTTTATTAAATTTTTATTGGTTAGTTAAACTCTTTTTAGAAGTTTGCAGCAAAACAAAGTGAAAATTTCCTCTTATTTCCCAAAATATTAATTTCTTTTGAATTTTCATTTATTCACATTTTGCAACTAAAACCTCTTCATAAAACAATTTATATCAAATTCTAATTACTTGAGAAAAATCTTCAAAAATTCCCAAAAATCAAACTTTTCCTCTTCATCGTATAAAAATTTAAGAGAAAAATAATTATTTCTCACATTTTAAGTAATTAAATTCCGAAATTATCCATTTTCATACTTAGAAAATTCATAGTAAATTTGTAATAAATTCCAAAAATTATGAAACTTAAATCCCATCTCCTATTAAATCCCATCTCCTAAGTATCATTCCAAACACCATACCAAAGATTCATAGCTTTTGGAGATCAAAAGTTTAGTTTTTACATCAAAATCCATTAGGAAAATTCCATAAAATAAGCAAATGATAATCATAGTTCAAATGACTAATTATCTACTCCATATGCATGATAAAATCAATCAAAATTCAGGTCTACACTAGAATTCGAATCAAACATCAAAATATAGAGATGGAAGTTATTATTCACCTTTTATTCGTTTAAATGATGAGGTTTGTCTTAAGCCGCTTTCCCTTAAGCATTTTCTTCCTCTTTTTAGTTGAGTGGTGGTTAATGGCGATGGTGGCTAGCCTTCCATTCTTATATTTAGATTGAGAATGAGAATGAAAATAAAATGAACAAGGAATGGAGGGGGGAGAATAGTATAAGATTTTCTCTACCTTATTTGCCCTTCTTTACTTATGTTTTTTTCTTTGAAAACATTCTCTTTATTACACAATTAATGGCCCAATTAATTAATTAATATTGAAAATTTCACATTTCTTTACTTTACATTTAATTATCATACAATTAAATATTCAAAAAAATGTGTAATACAAATTAGGGGGGTTATAAGCTAGGTAACATAAAGCATCGTGGAGCAACTCTAGCCCAACAGAGATCAAAATTATCATCAACTAAGAAGAATGTTGAAGTGTCTACCATCTAATATGTCGTAGTTCCAAAATTTACTATGATCCAACGGACTGGCATCTTCCAAACATGTTATCGCATGATAGAGGATCTTCTGGTATACGTATCTCACCAGCCCTCTAAAACCAACATCTTTCTCTCAAATACCAAATACAAAGAAAGGCTGATGTATGCAAAGCAATCCAACATCTTGAAGTATGTTATGCAATAGTAAGAGGATGAACATCAAACATCTGGCAAGTCTGTGTCAAGTGGATCCAATATCGAGCTCATGGCATGCATAAGATGTTTCCTTATACCTCTAGTCAATTTGAGGTCAAGCCTCCATTAAATCGTGCCTAACCCCATAAACACATAAGCATCATACTATAGACGCTCCCATCGTCTCATAGTGGAAAAATACATCTCTATATCCTGCCTAGCTATCATCACAATGCGAGGATGCATGTTTTCCATGTACTTATAGTACCAGCATGACAAAGTATACTAAAATCCAAACATCTGCTTCACCTCCCTTAGAGCGTAAGAGTTGAGAGTTGTGTACAAACATTCAAGTATAGACATCCCTAGTCAATAGTATGTATTGCAAGATACACAAATATAATGGTCCCCTTTTTGTTCAAAAAAATATCAAACCAACTAAATATAGCAGAATTACAGCATTGCTCATAGCATCACTGTTTATACGTTGTGTAATGTACTATAAGTATGTCAAGTGAATAACATCGGAACTAACAGCTCCATCCTCAAAGGAAGATATTCTTTATATAAATCAGTATTCTCAATTGTATCATTAAAAGGAAAAGAAATCCTATTTGGGCATTCTTTCTGAATGTCAGTTAATATAAAAAAAATCAACTGGAGTAATGCCAAGATCAAAATCAGGATAGTGGGACGTATCGGTGGTGGGCCACCACCTTTCAACCAAAGTGAAAATGAGAGAACGATCAAAGACTGAGAAGGTCTACTATTAGGAAATAGGCAAAAGGATTGGTCTTCAGTCTACCTAAGAAAGACCGAGGGAGTGTATTGTAAACCTATCTGATACACTTGGACCAACTGCCGTGATAATTGATATACTATGGCTGTATAATAAACAATAGATCATGATTAATATATGGTTAACCCAAAATTAATAAATTTGATCCATAGAATAAACAATAACTATATTTGGACTATATAATTAACAATAATTAATACTGCTAATGAAGTAATATTCAATTAATATGATGTACAAACAGTTATTTTATACTTATAAGTATACCTCAACTATATCCAAAGTGGTTCATATTCAATGTGTGTATCCATCGTGTAGCTCCTGTAAAATCCGTAAGTCGTAAATCAATAGATTAGGACTAGGGATAATGTAAAGCGGACCAGCTTGCTTTTTTATCTGTCTTCGAATGGTATGCCTTGCAATTTTGGTAGTGCGCAACGACATTTCAATTCTTTTTTTTGAATAAAAAGATAAAAGCGAAATTGTAGGGAAAAATGGCTGTACGCCCCATTTATAGGCACCCAACATTAAATGCCTATTAAGTAGGTGCTTGACTATCGGGTCAACTTCTTAATATTAAAGGCTAAATTCAGCCCATAACACGTTGGAGATGCTCTGACTACAATGACCTTATGAGACGAAATAAAGGAAAAGCTAAAAATCCACACTTGTCAAAGTTACAACATTGATGATATATTTGAACAAACATTGAAAGGAAAAACAAAAAATATCAATACAATGATATGATTACTATCAACACTCTTATATAGCACATATGGAACAAATGTATCTCAATGGAGTTTCATGGTCTTCAAATGCCTAATTATGTTAGATAATTCTAATTATTCAGGACTATAAGAGCATCTCTAGTAGGACCGAAAAGAAAAGGAGTGGGGGTAAATACACGCTTATTTTACATTCCTTTTGTTGTAGTAGTGTTAATTTGAGCTTTAGAAATGGAAAGAAGTGCAGAATCCCCCTTTTTTAAGCGGTGATCTATAAGTGGTAATCAGAAAATAGTTTATGGTATAGACGATTTTCTGAAAACCGTTTATGTTATAAATGGGATTTTGAAAACTGTTTATACCCTAAATGGTTTTCAAAAACTCTATTATGTTATAAACAGTTTTTTGAAAATTGTTTATAACTATAAATTTTTTTCAGAAAACCATTTATAGTTTTTCGAAAAAGGGCTAATTCCTCCCACTCGCATACTGGAGAAGTGGGAGGAATCCACGCTTTTAAATTGCTTCTTCACTCTAATTTTCCCTTCCCTGCTAGAGATGCTCTAAGAATCTTATAAATAAGAATAATATTGCTATAGATGAAATTAAAGGTAAAGAGGTTATCTTTCATGCATTTGAGCTTGGCTTATTTGTTGCTACTTTCCATGGGTAGTTCTCTCGTATCTATCCCTTTGTCTCATTAAAGTTTTACAACTCCTCTTTGTTGGAGTTAGTTTAGCAGGTTAATCGAGTTATCTGAAGTCATTGCTGGGATTAAGTTTATGTCATAATATTGGAGATGGGTTAAAATTATGGATGATTAAGAGAGGGTTTCTAGTAGCCATGATTTAGTGATTGACTTTAGCACACTTCTCAATGTTGGGGTGTTTATAGAGCTTTTGGATTATTGATCTATTTTCATTTCAATTCTTATATTTATTTATAACATTAAATTTGACTAAGTAGAAAATGCTTAACCTCTGAAAAACACATAAATGCTTGGATTCTGTTGAAAATGAATTATGTTATTGGTTAAATGTCTTTAGAAATCGTTTTTTTCTTATTCTATGAATCTATAAAAAAATTTGAATTTATTTGAATTTTTAAAAGTGAATTGAGCTAACATAGCGATAAACACAAAAAATCCTATGTAAAATAGATGCACTTCCCATGATCACGAAAATTATGAAGAAAATGTGATTTTATTGGTTTAAACACTTAATGATTTAGGGATGAGTCAGTAGATTCTATAAAACGAACTAAAAAACTATCACTAGCAAAAGTCACAACAAATAGTTTTGTTAGCCTCGAAAAACTACAAGATGAATAAAACACTTAATAAAAAGTGAATATTAGGCTCAAGTCCTTAAAATTAAACTTAATACATGAAAACTTGTCCCCAAAAAAAGATGTAAATTAGGTCCTTAGAATCAAGTTACTGAATAATTGCATGCATTTATGCAATTATTCAGCGAATAATTGCAGACATTTATGCAATTATATCAAAAAATTGCATAAATGTCTGCAATTATTCAGCGAATAATTATGGAAATTTCAACAATTTTTTCGCTGAATAATTGTGGAAATTTTTGCAATTTTTGGATATAATTGCATAAATGTCTGCAATTATTCAATAACTTAATTCTAGGGACCTAATTTACATACATTTTTTAACAATGATGTTTAGTGTATTTTGAAACTTAATAGGGACTTTAGCCAAACTATGCCTAGTAAAAATGTGTCGGGACTCTAGCACTAGAAGACACATTAGTATTGAGAAAGATGTGGAAAAGATGTGTCGATGGAAGTGGTAGATACATGAACTTGTCTATGTGGATCCTATTATTGTGGTATTATGATTTCATTAAAGGAGAAGGTCAGATATGAATTGCTTTTAAATGTAAAATAAAAGTGCGGACAAAATCAATTACATCCTGTGACATAGTCTCACTATTTATTTTTAGTTGTATCCATTGCTGGTTATTATTATTATTACACTTATTTTTTGGGTATGGAAGATGAAGAAATAAACCAAAGAGATGTACTCTAGAGGCACGTTCGAAAGATGGACAAAAGAAGATTACAAAATAATGCTTAGAATATGGCCATACAGGTAGTAGAATTTAAGAGGGCTCAAAATAGTCCCAAAAAAAAGCTGTTAAAATGATAAGATATATGGTAGTGAAACTAGAGAGAGAGGTTGTAATAAGTCAAGAAAGTAATAAATGCTATGTTTACAATAGCTAAGAGCATCTCCAACAGCCTCTGATTCTGGCTTAATATTAAGGCACGCATCTTTTTTGCACTCCAACAGCAAATATTAGCCTTAATATTAAGACTAATATTCAAGGGCCAATTCAGTATTCTGAATTGGCCCTAGGCGTTGATTTAATCAGCGCCCAATACAGGGCGCTAATTAAATCAGCGTCCAATACCGAGCGCTGATTAAATCAGCGTCCATAGCCCAACGACATTTTGCTAACGACTCCCTTTCCAACGGCTAGTTCCAACGGCCATTTTCCGTCCTCCAACGGCTAGTTTCAACGGTCATTTTCCGCTTTCTCTATAAATTCACTCTCTTCACTCATCCTATCTACACAAACATCTTCGATCATTTCTTCTACAACCTCTAATATCTGAAAATGACTTCGCCTATTGGAGACTTCACACATCCTTCTCAGTCTCAAAACTACTACTTCGACGACAGCCAGCAACAACCGAGCACTTCTCACACACAACATTTGTCCAATCCATGGAGAAGCGACGAGGACTACGACTTATGCAACATTTACTGTCACTATATGAACGACTCGATAAGAGGCAACGATCAGAGCGGTGATAAGTTTTGGGAAAAAATAATGCATACCTTCAACCTTAAGCATCCCGAAAATACTCATTCTTTATCGGCGATTCAAGGTCGATTCGGCAAAATCAATCGACAAACTCAGTTTTATGAATCACAGATTTATAAAATAAAGAAAACGAACCTTAGAGGAATGGGAGGTGAAGAGCATTTGGTATGTTTGTTGTTATTACTAGTTTTTGCAATGTAAATATGATTAGTATTTTTTTCTATTTGGATTTATACAAAAAAATGGCGAATGAGGAATTCATAAAGCTTTTTCCAAGGGAAAACGGAGCTAAAAAGGCGCATTATGACCAATTTGCTACCTGTTACGAGTTGCTGACGAGCACACCAAAGTGGAACTCCGATAACGCTAATAGCCTTTGAGACGTTCAAACGAAAGGGAAAGGGAAGAACAAAGCATCGAAATCTTCATACTCATCAAGCCTGGGAGATTCATCTTGTAGAGAAAGTCAATTTTAAGGAGAAAATGAGTCGGATGCGCTCAACCAGAGACCGAATGAAAGTTATAGACCAATTAGGGCAAAAGAAGCAAAGAGAAAAAGTAAAGTTGATACCATGGTAGACGCTAAAGTGAATGCCGCTCTTGAAATTCACGAAAGAAGGCATCAAGAAAGAAGCAGGCAAGCGCAGGAGAAGATCGACGCGATGCGCAAGTTTGCAGAAATTGAGCAACAAAAGCTGGATAAAGAAAGGGGAAGAGAAGAACAGATGATCATGGATAAAGATGTGATGGGGATGGATGACATGCAAAAGCAGTATTGGATGGAGCACAAACGACAAATAATTATTTCCAAGTTCCCTCAAAGTAGTTTGTTTTAGTCTTACAATTGTTTAAGTTGTACTACTTTCGGTGTAATGTATCTTGTATTTAACTTTGCTGTATTTTGTTTTAAATTATTGTTGTACCATTCTTAATTCCATTTAGACAAAGTCGATAACCAAATGGAATAACATGTTGAAGGAAATGATATACATAGTAATAAGACAACTTAAATACCATTACAATGCAAACGTGTACATACATGATAGATCTAATGTAATATTGGTCTAACAATCACCAAAGTATTTCCGAATGTGATTCATAAAATCGTTTTGGAGCCAGTTGTGAAGTTGTGCGCCGCGGTATGAAAGTTGTTGTTCCACGTGAACGTTGAATGCTTCTTCTGTCATAAGAACATCATCTTGGAATACTTCTGGCATTTGCCATGTACCATCATATTCGTAGTGACGTGGTTGTTCGTCCATATCCCCTTCATCTTCAATAATCATATTATGCATAATAATACATGCAAACATGATTCTGGACATTTTTTCCCAAGACCAAAGTCTACATGGATTGCTAATCATAGCAAATCTGGATTGTAGAACGCCAAAAGCTCTTTCTACATCTTTTCTTTGTCCCTCTTGCATCGCAGCAAACTTTACTTGCTTTGCTGTTATTGGGTTTGGACCTGTCTTCACAATGGTGCTCCATTTTGGATAAATTCCATCACCAAGATAATATCCATGCTCGTAAGTGTTTTGCCCAAGAGTGAACGACACTGGAGTTACTCGACCAAGTGCCAAATCATTAAACAAGTGTGACCTCTCAATAACATTTAGATCATTGTTAGATCCAGGCATTCCAAAGAAAGCATGTCATATCCATAAATCATTTGAAGCAACGGCTTCCAAAATAATAGTTGTTTTCTTTCTTTACCATTGTAAGCTCCTTAGTATGCTTTAGGGGAGTTCTTCCATTTCCAATGCATACAGTCTAGACACTTTCGCTATCTACGGAGTATGTAATATTACAAACAACATTGAAAAAGACTGATATAGAAAGGACAACCAACTTTGAAATAAACCGATACAGTGGTACCAGACTAATAATTGAAACGATGCAAACAAGATCTAAAACAAATACAAACCAGATGATTTAAAATCTATCTTCGATCACGTGATAATAGAACTGAACCAAGTGTCCTCCTGAGAGTTTCAATTTCTTGTTCAAGTTCAGTTTCATACACTACTGCACGGTGAGGTAAAGGATCGTCCAACCATTGCCATAGTCCACATCCAGCAGGAAAATTGCGGCATCTATGGTGGTGTCGACCTATGTCTGATCCGTTTCTTATGATGGAATTCTAAACATTAACTCCACAATTGCATTATATTTCTCCAGAATCAACCTCTTGTTCTCGTTGAGGTTGTTGAGCCCGTATTTCAAGCCCTCTTTGCCTTCTCCCATTACTGCTCCTTCGTTCCTCCCTTTGCCTTCTTCCTTCCTCCAAAAGCATGTGCTCTTGTAATGTTCTCTCATGCTCTCTCACATCTTCATAATGTCTTTCCTCCATCTCAACGTACCAACTGATTGGTTCTTCGAGGTAAGACGGATTAGGTGCATTCTCATGACTTAAAGGACCCTCGTACGAGTATGATTTTGGTAAGGAAATATTGCTATAATCCACCATTTTTTGCTTAATAGGATGAGATGAATTCAGAACGATTTGTCAAGAGTATATAGCAGGAAGAAGATGTCCTATGGCAAAAACTATGCAACGTGGGTACAGTGTTTGAATAAGTATAAAGTGCCAAGTCTAGCAAACATCAAAAGAAGTGCAACGTGCAAACAATGCTCGATATGACGTGACACTGCCAATAAAGCTATGCAATGCAAATGTAATGTAAATAAATCTATGCCAACATCAAAAGAAGTGCAATGTGCAAACAGTGCTCGATATTACGTGACACACACTGCCAATAAAACTATGTAATGTAAATGTGCTGTAAATAAAGCTATGCAAACATCAAAAGCAGTGCAATACAATACATGTCCTCAATATAGTACATGTCCTCAATACATGTCCTCAATGTAAATGTAAAAAAACTGTATAATGCAACAAATTAACAGTAATACATGTCCTCAATATAATATAGTAATCCATCAATATATACAATCAACGGTAAAATAAATGTAATAGTATACAACATGATCATCCTAAGTCAACAACATTATCGTCGTCGCCGCCGCCATCGTCATCGTCGCCGTTCTTGTCCTCGTCGCCGCCGCCGTCATCATCATCGCCACCACCGTCGTCGTCCGCGTCATCGTCATGAGCGGGACCACCATGACCAAGCTGAACTGCGGCCAGTTGAGCCTGTAAATCATCAATCCGGGGCTGCATCGCCTGAGACTGAAGACTGAGCGCCTGGGTATGAATGAGTGTCATATGCTGAATGGTGGCAATATAACGCCTATGCTCATCCAACCTACCTGCATACTGTAATTACATATAATATATCAATATTATATTGATTAACTAATACTGTACAATTAAATATTAATACAATGAATTACCTCATGAGACGGGTATAGTCCAACAGTGGGGACACCAGCAATATCATGATCTAGGGGATAAACTATCGGCTGCTGGATAAGAGTACTGGTATGATCATACGCTCTATAAGAGGCGTCCAACCCGAAGTCCATGGACTGTTGAGAATACTGGGATGGAGTGGGATTAAAGAAAATGGAGGTGCCTGAACTCTACCGCTGGCAACGTGTGGGCTTATATGATCGGAGTTCACTCCTCGAGCATAGTCTGGTAACATATATCATCGAGGAACAACTCTAACCCAGTAGCTGTCATAGTCTCCCTCCGCTAAGAAAAATGTAGAAGCATCAACCCAACCAGTCTGCCTCAATCCCTGTATATACTGCGCACCAATGGTCCGACGTCTACCAAACATATCGTCGCAAGATAATGGATCTCCAAGGATACGTAACTCCCCAGTAGTCTGAAACCAGCATCGCTCCCCCAAATACCAAATAGGAAGAAACGCCGATGGGAGTAAGAACATACTCTACATGCCCAGGTGATACGAAATATATAGTGGATGAGCATCATGCAGCAGGCCCGCATGTGTGATGGCAATCCAATATGCAGCCCACGGTGCCCGGAATATATTTCTCCTGCACCTCATATCAATCTGTGTACGGGCCTCCATCAGATCATGTCTCACCCCCATAGGCACCAGAGAAACGAACTGAACACGCTCCCACCATCTCATGCGTGGAAAATATGTCTCTGGAGCATGATTAGCAGTCTCAACAATACGTGGATGCATGTTCGTCGCGTAGTCGTAGTACCAGCATGGAAGAATGTACCAAAACCCAAACATCTGTCTAACCTCCCCCAACGTAGAAGAATCAAGAGCGGTGTACAAATATCTGAGTATAATGGAACCCCAGTCTATAATGTGCAACTGATCTAAATCGGCTACCGCTGCAAGGTAACCAAATCTAATGGTACTCTTTTGGTTCGAAAAGAAAGTCGAACCAAATAAGTACACCAGAAATGCTCTAAGCACGACATCAATCATAGCCTCGATGCCTATATGAGCTGCAATGTACGCCTGTAGATATGTAAGGAGGACCACTCCGGAGGCAGCAAGACCTCCTCAAACTAGGGTAGGTAAATAGTGAAGAACTCGGGGCTCTCAAACGTAGGTCAAAAGAAAATGGTATCCTGTCAGAGCCTCCAATCTCAATCCCAGTCAACATATAAAAGTTGGCGGGGGTAATGCCGAGCTCAAAATCCGGAAAATGAAAAGTATGTGTCGTAGGCCACCATCTCTCATTTAGGGCTGCTATAAGTGGACGATCAAAAGACTATGGCGGCCTAATATGTAAGAACTATGCAAAAGGACTAGTCTGCAGCCTATCTACTAAAACCTGTGGTAGTGTGTCATACTACTGCGCTCTACACTTCGCCCAACTACCACAATAACTGATGTACTGGGACTAAAAATTAAACGGTTGTTCGGTATTATTGTACAATTTAAATTCAAACAACTAAGTAAGGCACTTTACAATATCACATATCTGTCTAATAAACATTATGTAATGAGTAGTTATCTTTTAGTTAGAACTGTATCTCAACCGCATCCAATACCGTGAAGATACGATGACTGTATCCCTTTGACAGCTCGTGCAGCCTCCGTAGCTGGTAAGTCGTCGTATCCGAAGCTGGAGCAACGTGTGCTGGGTCTACAAGCTCCTCTAGCTGATGGCGCACGGTTCATCTCGCGATTTTGGTTACACGTGGCGGCATTTCGACGTTTTTTTTAATTAAAAACAAAATAAATAATGGAAATAATGAGGGGAAAAGGGCTGGGCGCCCCACTTATAGGCGCCCAGCCTCGGACGCTGATTTAATCAGCGCCCATAGCTTGAGCAGCTTAGGCACTGATTAAATTAGCGCCCAACTGTTGGGCCTCCTCCTGAATATTCATGGGGTAATATTTAGAGACTGAATTTGACCCCCGTGAGTTGTTGAAGATGCTCTGAGTAGTAACAAATGCTAAAGAGAACCATAAAGTTCAAAGTGAGTCTAATAAAGTAAAAGACAAAAGAATTTATAGTGTTAAACGTAAAACCCCTACGTCCGTGGTTAAAACTTTTTTAGTTTACAATATTTTCTAAAGATACATTTCTATTGTTGCAACCATTATTTAATTTTACGAATTCCTCTCTTTGTCTTCTCTCTTTATAAACAACAAAAGTACATTTTAATCTTAGTATTTAAATTGTTATTTTCCAATTGTAGTGGGATCCATGCTTTACAATAGTTTATTGCTGCTCGGTTATTGGTGGAGAACTCTCGTTATAGATTGCTAAATTGGCAGATTGGAAGGTCTGTCATGACGTTTATTGACATGGATTAATAACCATTATATGTTGATGCCTATCAACTTGTCCAGAGGCCTGGCCTGATGTTTCCTTTTTTCTTTTTTCTTTTTCTGAAGAAAGGCTCTGATTTTCTTTATTAATAAAAGAATATATATATATATAAGATGGGCAAAGGCCCAATGCCCATAATCTCAAAGAAAAAGGATCAACCCATTATCAACCCAATCTCATGCAACACTTCTGAACCAATTATCCACCCAATTTTCAGTTATTTGTAGAGTAATATAGTTTGATTTTTCTTTATGTGATTTTGGTTCTATATTGTACAGATCTGGGATGCTAAAGCATCAATTTCAATTTGTCGAGCACGAGCACGCTTCTGGAAAGACGATCTAACTTCACTCACCTACTGAAGACTAAAATTATGTAATATATTATTTCATTGTTATAATTAAAATCATGGAGATGTAATTTGTAGAAATCGAATGAGGGAGGATATCGCATGTCGTCACTTTCTTTGATAGAGAAAATACATCTCAAGTCACGCCTGAGATAACCACTAAGTCTTAATAAACAGATACGTATATCACTACATAGGTCGACTTCGTCAGCTTTACTTTTCTTGGTTTGTTGTAAGAGCCTTTTCCATGTAGGGAAATGGGATCCCGCAAAGTCAGAATGTGATGACCTAGATTTTTGGCCATCGAATATTGAGTGATTAACTGATTTAATTATTGAAATATTGATTCTATAAGTTGAACAGATGAATTTTGACAACTGAAATATCTGAATATATATATATATATGTAAATAAACATGGAAAAATAAAAGAAGATGAATATACATAGTTAAAATGTATATAATATGTGTATATATGTAGGTAATATCAAAAATATACCTAAGCAATGTATATGAGAATACATATGTATATGATGACACAAACAAGCAAAATGTACACACACACACACACACATATATATATATATATATTAAATAAGGATAATGCAATCACACATTAAATGCCATCTCCTTAAGATCATTTCAGGTCAAAAGTAAAATTCTGACCAAAAGTAAATAAAAAGAAAAATATATATAAAATCAAAAGAAGCTTGCTGTGTACACCAAAGAGCAGCCTATATACTTCTACTTTGCCTTCTTCATTCTTCCGGGATTCGAAAATTTGTTAAGTAACAAAGATAAACATTTCTGCATTTTTCAACTTAAAATCAAATCAAACAACTTCAGATTCAAAATTCAAAGCTTTGAGTTTCCAGTCTCCAGTCTCCAGTCTCCAGATCAACTCCTAGTTCCAGAGAAAATCAAAACTGTTCTCTATTTTTAAGTTGAACAGGTGAGTAAACTACTATTTAAATTTAATATGTTTATATATGTGGTTGTATGTGATAATCCTTGGAAACTATGATGGGTAGTATGTTTGCATGTTTTTTTAGAGATGATTATATATATATATATATATATGTATGTGAATTTGGGAGTGCATATATATATATATATATATATATATATATATACAGAGCTCTGTTCTAGTTTTACAGTTTTAAACTTGATCCAAAAAAATCAAGATCTTCTTCCCTGATCATTGTTGACACTTGATGTTTTAAAGAAACTTGTTTGAAATGATGTAATTCAAATTTTAAAAATATTTGCAAGCAAAATTATTGAGTAAATATTTCAAACAAATGAAATGACTATGAAATCTATTCTAAGGAGGAAAAGTGATGATCATAATTTTGGGATTTAATTTCAAAATCAGATTTGTATGAGTAAATGATAAATTTTAATAGAAATTTTGAGATTTTAAAGCTTGTAGTTTGAGTGAAATCATGGGTGGACCAGAATTTGGGTTTTGAGCTTCTGTTGTTGATCGGAGTGATGTGGAGGGTCAGGATCAATGTTGGAGGAAGCGGGGAGGTTGTCGAACCCGGCAAAATTGTTCGATGGATTTATCATCCACCGAGATGTCGGCGAGGCTTCGATTTAGGGTTTTAGCACAGAGTTTGGTCGAGGGTAGATCTGGGTTCGTGTGTCGTCCAGGAAGCGTCGGAGGTGATCGCGTGTGGGGGAAATTGTAGCAGGAAATCGTGGTGTTGCTCGGGGTTGGACGACGTGAGTCCCGGAGGACGGAGGTGATGGCCAGAGGGGGTTTTCCGATGGATGGGTTCCAGATTTTGGGATCGTTGAGTTCGATTTCGAGCTTATATTGGAATTTGGGTGGTTGGGTTCGAAGGTGGAGATGGTCAATGACAGGTTGGTGGTGGTCGTGGATGCCGGAGCATCGCCGGCGATCGGTGCACGTGCACCAGGTTTTTCTGTGCACCTGAGTTTTGATTTTGGGAACGAAGAGTTTTGTCTCGAAGAAATACTCGGGGGAATAAGGGGATAGCTCGGGTAGGTCTTCGAGTGTGTGTACAAGAGGTTATTAACATATTAACAAGTTTAAAACTTTAAAACTAAAACCAGGTTTTAAAAAACACTCGGGGCATGACTCGAGTGGAAATCGGGTTGGACCCGAAGTGAAATATAATAGTTTTTAAATTTAAAATAAGTAAGTTTAAACATTTAAAATGAATCTAGTTTTGAAATTATTTCTTAAATCTATTCTTTATATAATTAATGTTTAAGGTAAATGATTTAAGGAAGTTTTATAATTTGTTTAACTTGAATTTGTTAAGTTAAAATTCTTTTTAAGTTATTTTAAAACTTAATTTAGAAATAAAAATTAAGTGTTAATCAAAGATAAAATGTTTTAAATTTTATAGGATAATGATAATTAAGTCATTAATAAAGATAATGGTTTATCTTAAAAGTTAATTAAGGTATTGATGATTTAAGATTAATTAAGTTAATAAAGTAATTAAAGAGTAATTAATTAATTTAATTAATTAATGATTAAGGATTATTAAATTAATTAATTAGGAATTAATTAATTGGTAATTAAAGATTTACCAAATAAGTAATTAGAGATTAATTACTTAAATGATAATTACTTAATGTAAGTAATTAAAAGATAAATTTGTTAAGGATTGATTAACTTAATTAGTAATTAAAGGTTAAATTAATTAATAATCAAAGGTTAATTAATTAAGGATAATTAATCAATGAGATAATTACTTGATGAAAGTAATTAAAGGGAAATTACTTAATGGAAGTAATTAAGGATTAATTACTTAGTGTAATTAATTAAAGGATTGATTAATTAAGGATTGATTAATTAAGGAAATTAATTAAGAGTTAGTTAATTAATAAGTGTGATTAATTAAAGGATAATTAATCGATGTAAGTGATTTTAGGATAATTAATTTGTGTAATTAATTAAGGATAAATGTAATTAATGTGAATGGGTGAAGGTTAATTAATTTGTGTAATTAATTAAAGGATAATTATTTAATGTAATTAAAGAGGATAATTAAGGGATGATAATTAATTGGTTTGTAATTAATTAATGTTATGTAAGCAGGATTAAAGGTGATTGAAGTAATTAATTTAATTTAATTAAATTAATTAGAAATGGTGTGACTAATTAATCTGGCTTATGAATATTTGAATGATATTGTATGCCTTGGATTATTTGATATTTCTGATAAGTGATTTGTGATGCTATGTGATATGTTATGTTTGGGTTGAACTGTGATAATAGAGTTTGTCTATCTGTGATGAATGGTTATGTAAATATGTAATTATGGATATAAATGGAATTGTTTAAAACTTAAACAACTTTGTTTGTAAGATGAAATTGGATTCGAAGAGACCGGGGTCGGCTATCAGTATACCCGAAACCACTTCGATTTAGAATCTACAATAATTCTTTATAGTTTGATATGTGAAATCAATAGGCTGGAATGGAATAATTTAAGTAAACTGGACCATTGACACTAAGTAAGGGTACTTAGTGATTGTTTGTGAAATAAGTGTTGACTATAACAAATTTTGAACTTGTAGTGAAGTTACGAGTTACCCGGGTTTCCTTTTATGTTGAACTTAGTATTTCATGTTAGATGGGTTTACTCATGTTGGTTTCCAGCCTGACCCGGGTGTTACCTTGTTGTAATGCTCGGGTCAGACCGAGTATTACAGATTTTCAGGTAAGGACGTTCTGGAGCTCAGGAGATGAGCTGGATGGCAGGAACGTATGGAGTGTATTCCGCTGTGATATATTGTTATTTATCTGGGACAAGTTATTTTAACTGTCCAGTGATTGTGAAATGTTGTAACTCTGATGTATTAATGTAAATTAACTGATACAATTGTTCTTTGTATAACTGTTATTTTAATTGATATTATATTTTGATCCGCTGCGAATGTGAGATTCTGTGTTTGGTTTCCTATTTCTTCTTGTACCTCTTTCCTTCTTTGCCCTAACTATCTGGAATTTTCGGGGTCGGAAATTTCGGGTCGTTTCACAGAATGATGTAAATTTTAGTACATGAATTTGGAAGTACGGGAATAAGAACCTGTTTTGATAACTAAAGTGTAGAACTTTCGACGTCCAAAACATGTATTTCCCTTTTGAAGGAGGAAAACCCAGTTCACTAAAGTGTGGGAAACGATGTAGTACTATTGTAAATGGATCTATAAGGCTACTTTAAGACAGAGGGGGGGTAAATAGTGTTTTACAACTTATACGGAATTTTTTAAAATTATTTCAAGTTTTAAATACAAACGCATATAATCAATCGTGGCTATATATATTAACAAAAAATCGTAGATATATAAATGCAGTAAAAGTATAGTAAACGTAAGAGAGATGACACTAGACGTTTTTATATTGGTTTAGATTAATCAATCCTACGTCTAGTCCTGTACAGTGTATGTACAGGTTTCTTTTTCAACGTCTATTTTAAACGGTATCAAGTAAATCAGAATACAGTCTCGATTTTAAGGTAACAAGATACGCTCTTCTGATTTACAAGGTCAAGGTACACTCAATTGATTTAATCGAATAATAAGATCACTCACTTGATTTGACCGGGCAACAAACATACCTACTTGATTTAAATAAGCAATAAACACATCCATTTGATTTGAACAGACAACAAAAACACTTAAACAAATAATAATAAAGACTTATTGATTTCAAATATAAACAGTTGTGCTTTGGATACGTAATACCCTATAGCCCTTTTGACAGTACTTCGGAATTTGAATTGATAAGAGAATACTTTTAAATCAGTGAGTAGATTGTAGAGAATGAATGTAGTAAATTAGATTTTGAATTTAAATGGATTCAAAGAGTATAGAAATTGAATTTTGTGAAATATATAATGATAATTTGGAGTAAGAAGAAAGTAGTTAATAAAATTCATTTTCAATCCCCTTTATATAGCGTATGAAAGGATGTGTATTCGCAAAGAGATGTAATTAAAAATCACAACTATTTAAAATTCAAAAGACATCTCTCCAATGGTTTATATGTCGACATACTTAGGTAGGGTATGTCGACATGCCCTTGTTAATTTTGAAAAAACAATAATTCTTTTAAAGTTTTTATAAAATTCTAATAATTTATATAACTTTTAAACATATTTTTAATACTTTTAATATATAAAACTCTTGTAAAATACCCATAGAAATATTTTTGAAAATAAGTATTTGAAACTAAAATAAATATAAAATAAGTAATTTGATAAGAGAGTATTCAAAGAACATATGGTTATTATCTAAAGACTCTGACAAATTATTCTAATATTTATTTCCTCTGATATAAAGTCTTGAACTCTTCTTGTCTTTGTCTTTAAACTCACTAGTCTTCGAATATCTTGATCATCTTTGAATATTGATATTTAGTCTTTTTACTGATCAGTCTTCAAACTAGATTATCCAGTACATGTATAAACCAACATAATATCTTGCAAAATACTCTATATAATTTGGCAAAACATTAGTACATCATCAAAATCAATATTTGTGGTATTAACATGCTGATCTAAACCCTTTGATTACATATGATATCATCTTCTATGCTAGTAAAATAGTTAAATTTGATTTACTCATTCTAATTTTCTTCATAGTCACAATGCAATTGCATAGTTCACGTTCTGTTTTATGTTTGGTTCATGAGATTCTATCATTCCATTCCTTCTAAATAGGCTAAATATACATTGAAAAAATCACTTTTGCTACATCACGACTCTTACATTTGGCTTGAAACTACTGTTGAATGATTTGTATTTCTGAGTTTAAATTAAAATGTCCGTCTGGTTAGCTGGCCAAAGGAGCTTCACCCTACACCACTTCTACACATACGCAAAAAATTTAGGTTCAAAGAATAGATGAGTCACATTTTTTGGTTCATGCGCACATAACAAACAAGAGGGGTCAACTAGAAGAAGATGTTGAATTGACCAGTCTTTAGTTGGTAAGAAATTAAACAAAGGTTTGTACGCACACATCCAAGCCTTACGATAGTTGATACTGCTCCAAACCCATTTATACCATAAGATTTTATCGTATTTAATACAAATAATTTCAACAACGCATTTTAGAATAAATTTTCTATCATCTAACCATGTCTAGAAATCCTTCTACTCTTCTAGGTTAATTTTAATACTTTCAATGAGGTTTCCCAAAAAACTAACTTTTTCCATCTTCCATTTCCCTCTCTCTAAAATATCAACAATGACCATTCGTTTACCTCTGACAATCATAATTAGGTTAACTCCTAATTTATTAATCAGATTACTCCCCTTCAACCATGGGTCATACCATAAATTTGTACTTTTACCATCCATAATTTTTCTATCTGAACATTTTAGCGTGTCATGCCTATCTTTTAAAATTTGTTTCTGTAACGGCCGGGCTATTTTCGACGCTCGAAAATCGACACTAATACGTTCACTGTATAGAGTGCCGAGCGATCGAGTGCTGGAAATACTAGGCTGTTAGGGTTTAGAAGAAAAAGAGATAGAATAAGAAAACAGAAACAACAGCACGGAATTTCACAATCGTAGCGGAACAAAATATAATATACAATAGCAGCATTTTATTCAAAGAAAAGCTGTAACTGTCAATATACATACAAGATATCAGAGTACAAAAAATCTGGACAGTTATAATAACTTGTCCCCAACAGCTGTCTATACATCCTACAATACATAGCGGACTATAGTCGATACGTGCAATACGTCCCTGCCATCCAGCTCGTCTTCGGCTCCAAAGCGTCCTAACCTGAAATCTGTAACACTCGATCTGACCCGAGCATTACAATAAAGTAATACCCGAGTCAGGCTGGAAACCAGCATGAGTAAAACCCACTAATTTGAAATACTTAAGTTATAAAATCTTTGGGAACCAAGGTAACTCATATAACCTGACGAGTTTTTTATCAGATTAAAACCAAAACAGTTCTGCAGAAATCCATCGATTTTATAAAAATGGTCTAGATACAATACTTATTTAAAATGGTCAAATTTATTAAATTTATTCAATTCCAGCCTATTAAACTCTTTAGTCAAAATTGTACAGGTTCGTAGTTAATATCAAATTGAAGTGGTTCCGGATAACACTGATATCCGATCCCGGTTTCTTCGAACTGAAATGATAATTTTTAAATGTCCAATCGTTTAAGTAACGATTCATTCCCAAGGTGACAATATTCACATGTGGGAGTTTATTACATATTTTATCTCAAATAATGTGTCAACGTTTATTCCATCATTATAACCGTTTGGCTACCAATAACGCAGATAGAGAACAGTTGAAATAATATCCGAGAGCAATAACCAAGCATAGATCATTAACCAATTTAACGATTTACAACTCCTATTAAACAATTCGTAATCAAAATTTAATCCACTTAAATTAAATCAATCCCTATATTTTAATTCAAATTGATATTAAATTAAGGGAAATTATAAAACATTTCACTTTTAGTTAATTTAATATTAACAATTCATTTAATAACTAATTAATTAACTTAAGATTTAACCAATTAGTAATTTAATTATTCTTTTACTTGAATCACTACAAAGCGATGAATTCCTATATTACAAAAAATTTATCGCATTAATCCAGGTTTAAAATACCAGGTTATAGGTCCAAAAACGAAAATCCTTATAACATTTTGATTTTAAAAAAAAGAAGACCAGGTTTTGAATTGAAGGTTATTAAATATGAAGTTTCGTTCAACTTACTTCAATTGTTAAACTAAAAATCTGACCGACCCAAAAGAAAAATCACGATCCAACCAGACATTCCTCCTTCTTCTTCCCCTGTTCTTTCCTTCCCTCATCTCTTCGTTCGAATACCCTTCTGTACACGATCGTGTGCACGTGCACACGATTACAGACCACCCAATCTCGTCGCCGATCAACCTCCCACGTCATCTACGGCCCTGCCACCACCACTACCTCCCTGAAACCACATCACCACCTCAGTTTGAAGTTTTGACTTCAAACCCAAATACTGGGACATAGCCGAACCACTTCCAACGTCTCGCCCTGCCAACCCCGACCATCGTCGGCCACCAAAACTTACCACAAGCTTCCTCATGATCCCCTCGACTATTTCCCCTCCGTGTGCAACCTCCTCCTCTCCTCTCTTCGATGCAGTTCGACCACGACCGAGACCCAACGAAAACATGCCCTAAACCCTACTCTTCTTCCGACTTGCCTCCACGACCATCAATAAAGTTCCAAGCCATTTTTTGTAGACTCCCCACCACCCTAGCCTCCTCCACGCCAAACACTGGCCACGAAATCAAAAGGTGTCGCCGGAATTTACCCCAAACCCAAATCCGTTCATCCCCCTTTATCACATCAATTATACCACTAAAAATCATCACTTCTCTTCCAAAAATCATCATTTTGAATTTCAAACACATTCACGTAATAAATCAATCAAACTATGCTATTTAAATTTTGGTCATTTCCAACTTGTTTACTGTAAATTAAGTTTTCCTCCATCTAAGCTTGATGATATTGATCGAAACTAATTTTAAAAGAAATTCATTCAAAAACAATCAGATTTGCTTTTGGAATCGAAACATAAAATTCTATGGATAAGAAGAAAGTGGATTTTGAAGTTAAAGTTTGAAATGTTTAAACAAAACCAGGAATAGAAAAGCTTACTGTACTATCAGCAGGACTTACCCTTATATAAACATCCTATAACTTGTTTACATAGGAATACATGACAATGCAAAAGCATTTTCCCAAAAATCTACAATATACATATACATATACATACATACATACATACATATATATATATCCAGCAAGAAGGACCAAGTTTCTTTACTCACTGTTTTATTTGCTGCAGCTTGAACACTACTCGTTTTGCCTTACTCTTGCTTAACTGTTCATAGCTTTAAGTTTTTTATCTCTTTATTTGTTGGTGAGGATGTTAAATCATGAAGGCAAATAGGAATGATATAAATAGAAGAGGAGGGAAAGAAGTAGCTGAAAATTGTTTACAACCTTTTACATTTTATAAGATATTATTGTTTTTATCTTATTTACTTTTCTTACTTTATAATCTGATTTGATTTTCATTTTGACTTGATTTGATTCCCTTAATTCAAGTGATTTGATTATTTGAGAGATTTGATCTTTTATGTGCTTGAAAAGAGGTTTTACCATGATGTTGTCCCCTTGCACCAATACATATCCTTTCATGTATGTGTGTGTGTGTATATATATGTTTAGTTATGCATCTTATCCATATATGTTGTTATTATATATATATGCTTGCCTTTTCACTATTTAATATATATATACTTTTGCTAGTATTTGTCATCGTATATGTTCTCATGTTATAAATATGGTTTGTCGCACTCTCACATACATACATCTTCCTATATATACATTTTTATATAGATATTTATATTCCTATATGCATTGTTTTTATAACATGTATACATACTCTCTATTCACATTTATTTACTTACATATACATACATTTTTACTTATACATATTTCCATATACATTGCTTTTGTATATTTTATCATTATATAGATATATATTCACATTTATACAACTTTCCTATATTTTACTTCATATGGCCGTATATACATATATATAAATTTATATACATATTTTTATACCTCACAAACTTGTATATATTTATATATACAAATATATGGATATTTTATCTTAAGTTTTAAATGGTGGAGTATATATGTATATTTTATTTTTATTTTCTATAAGATTTATCATATCCAGAGATTTTATTTAAAATTTGAATATCGTTTTTAATTAATTTATAGATATTGATATTTTAATTATCAGAAATTTAATTTATCCAATGTGTAAAAATCAATATCCCAATAATTGAAAATAGTTAATTATCCCAATAACAGACGTTAACCAATCAGGGTCGTCACAGTTCCCATACGTTTACGTTATCATTACGGCTACTGCATTCCTAGAGAGATTAATTTATGACATATTCACGGTGAATGAAATCTGCCCAATACCTTCCTTGTTTAGAATACTCCAAACTTTTTTGACATCCAATGCACTTTGAAGTTCCTCAAAACCTTTAAACCCAAGACCCCCTTTTATTAATTTTTGCACACAATCGACCAAGGAAATTTACTAACTTTTGATTTCCACAAAAAATTTGAACAAACTCGAATAATTTCATGAATCATGTTTCTCGTCAAGTTGAAGCATTGCATCCAATATTGAATTATGGGATAGACAGTTGATATAATTAATCAATTCTAACCCCTAGAGTCAAGAGTTTCGCTACCCAACCTTCAATCCTGAGTTTGATTTTCGCCAATAAATCTCCATAACCTTTGTGTCTAAGGTTCACATTTGATAACAATATTCCAAGTTAACAGATTGGATGTATCCCCTCATTAATCTGTAAAGTCTCACAAATTAAGCTTTTATTATCAAAACCACCCCCCAAAAAAAGATGATTTCATGACATTTAACTACAACGTCGTTGCTTTATGGAATTCTTTGTAGACTTCTTTAATAGCTATGGCACTTCGTACGTCCGCCTTAGCAGAGATAAGAATACCATCAGCATAAATAAGATGTGATATTTTAGGAACGACATTAGAGCTAAGAGTCAACAAACCAATGTCCATTTGTTGATCCATTAAAATAGTGAAATATTCCATCACTAAAGTAAACAAAAGAGGAGAAATTGGGTCACCTTGACACAAACAATTTCTACCTTTGAAGAATCCATAATCACCTCTTTGAAAAGCCATTGAAAAACTTGGAGACCAGATCATTTAATTTATCAATTTTTATCGTTTATCTATGAAACCCATTGAATCCATAATATGAATCATAAGCTCCTTTTTTACTAAGTCACAAGCTTTCCTGATATCTATTTTGAGACACATGAAATAACTATTTTTCTGGCACGCATCAGCTCATGAGCTAATAGAATCCCATCTGTAATACTTCTGTTTTTTTATAAAAGGACATTGATTACGGGATACAAGGACATTCATAAAAAGACTTAGTCTATTACTCAAGACCTTCTCTATGATTTCGTAAATAAAGTTGCAGCACGAGATAGGTTGGAAATCCCGTATCTCTGTCAGATCTTTTGACTTTAGAATGAGGCAGATTAGCTTATGATTACTTTCTTTAATTAATTTCCCTTACTCTAGAACCTCTTGAACCATACCTGTGAGCTCCTGTTTGAGATCATGCCAATGATTTTTATAGAATATGGTGTTAAAGCCATTAGGACCGGGTGTAGATTTATTATTGACATGAAAAACTGCTAATTTCACATTTTCCACGTTTATCGCATCGTTTAAAAAATTCTTACCACAACTAATAATGATTGTCTCGCATGTTACAACTGGGAGATATGTTAAAATGATCCACTACTCCAACGTCAAAACCAATTATAGAATCACATCTCGGTCCATTAACCTTCAAACATGGTCTCCGCACATTTCTAGATCTTTGATTAGCCATCTTTGCATAGAAATATGAAGTTGTTCATAACTAAACAGAAGCTACACATTTATCATTTTGCATAGTGTCTAGATATAGCATTCTGAGTGCCTCTTCTAATTTAGCTTTTCTATCAAGCAAATCCTTTTACATTTGGACATCATGATTATTTTCAAGTATTCGTTGAAGTTGAGCATAAGTAGACATGAGATCCAGAATTTGCTTCTTGTTGTCTCTTTTATTACAACTCTAAAGCTTAAGTTGATACTGTTAACTCCTCTTTTGGAGGCGACCTAAAACATAAGCGACCTAACGACCTAAAAGTACTAACGACCTAACTCCCGAAAGCGTCTAGCGACCTAACTCCAGAAAGAGTCTAGCGACCTAACTCCAGAAAGAGTCTAGCGACCTATAGCTCCAGCGACCTAACTGTCAACATGAGGCAACAGTAAACCACAGCAGAAAGGCAATGAAACCTACGACCTACCTTAGGTCGCTCACGACCTATAACTTACTGCCCAGTTTAAACAAGGCAAGATAACTTCTTATGCCGCTTTTCCCAGGTCGCTCATGACCTACCACTTGTCACCTCGTTCAGACAGATCAAGTGCACTCTGTTAAGCCGCAAACCATGCTTCTTAGGTCGCTGGCGACCTACGACCTATCTTAGGTCGTTCACGACCTATCACCTGTCCAGAATTCTCCTATAAATACAGCACTAGCTCCAACTTGAAAAGGACTTTTGGCTCATTTCTGGAACGTCAATACTCTGCTGTTTTCTCGACTCATCCAACACTTCAAGCACTCCAAACACCGAAGACCCTTTAACGAACTTCAAGAGGAGATCAAACACATTCAACATGAATTCGAAAGCTTCTTCTCCATACAAGTTCTAGCTACTCATCTAAAGTGTGTTTTAATTGAAGTGTACTGTAAAGAGTTGTAATCGAATCATCAATAAAGAAGATAAAGTGGACGTAGGCTTGATTTCTAGCCGAACCACTATAAAACTGCTGTCTCTTTACTTTTCTGCTATTTTCTGCTTATTTCTAGTTCCCGTACCAACGGGTGGTGCTTTCACTTTTTCTTTACACACACCGGGGTGTTAGCGTTCAATTTTCAGCGTTAACATTTTGGTGCTTTCACTGAGAAACAAACTTAGGAATATTTTCACCATTGCTTCGCAAAAGTTTGTTGAAAGAATCTCTCTAAAGACCAGAAGTTTATCTGAAATCATGGCTCCTGGAAGTAAGAGTAGATCTACCAGATCTGAAAATGCTCATGAGGGGACCTCCGCTTCCCCAACAGCAAACCAGGCAACTCCCACCGTTGGAGTCACAAGGGCTGAATTAGACGACGTAGTGTCGGGATTATACCAACAAATTGAAACTCAAAATGCTTTGATGATGGACAGATTAAACGCTCTACTTGGGGCAAATCAACGACCAGAAAACAACGAAACAACCTTTGCCGAAGATGCTCATAATTCTCAAGAGAAAGGTATTCCTCAAAGAGCAACTGGCACTGCCGAAATGCCACCTTTCCAAGCTGAAGGTTCAAGGCCGCAGCCAACTTTTCACGAACATTTGCCTAGGCAAACTTCTGAAAGGAGAGCCGACGTCTACCCGACGATGCCTCTGAATGATGAGGAGTACCTATCAGGGATGGTTCGCCGAATCATAAAAGAGAGCATGTAGAGGGAAGAAAATGAGAGCGACTGGGGATTTGCTCCGAGCAAAACTCCGTTTACTGAAAGGATCTTGAAAGCAGAATTTCTAAGGAAATTTGTACCTCCTACTATCCCGGCCTATAGGGGAACAAGTGACCCTAATCATTTCCTATATAAGTATGACTGGCATATGACCGGTGCAAGAGCATCAGATGAGATTAAATGTCGGTACTTTCCAGTATACTTGGAAGGGGTGGCTCTACTTTGGTTCACAAAGCTACCAGTTCGGTCCGTGGATCAATTCTCCGACTTAACTCGAAAGTTCAAGGATCAGTTCTGGTTGTATGCTTCAAAGGCTAAGGATATAATGTCACTGTCCAGCCTTGAACAAGCTCCAGGAGAATCTATCAGATTTTTCTTGAACCAGTTCAATACAGCCTTGGCCGAAGTGGATAATGCAGAACCCCGTATGATCCTGACTTACTTGACGCGAGCCATCAACAAATCAAGTGAATTCGGAAGATGGTTGAAAATGAAGGAACCAAGTTCACTTGAGAAGTTTTATAAAAAGGCCGACGAATTCATGCGCCTAGAAAGCCTTTCTGCGCCAGCGAAAGTAGTTGTTGCCGAGGTCAAGAATAACGATGTTACTTCTAACAAAAGAGAATCTGGAAACCAGAAAAGAGAAAATGACGGAGGAGAGAAGCAGAGAAATGAGAAGAAACCTCGTCGCTTTAATCCTTCAGATTTTACTCCCTTAACTGATACACCGGAAAATATCTTCTTCGCAATGAAGGACGCTGTCGAGTATCCCAAACCACCTGAGATGGGGAGAGGGGCAATGCATAATGGGAGATTCTGTCGATTTCACAATCAACCTGGCCATGACACTAACCAATGTCGCCAATTAAAGAATGTGTTTGAAGAGTTGCTGAAACAGAATAAGCTGCAACAGTATGTGAAGAAAAACAGAGTCGACCCGACCTCATCCACTCAGGGGCAATGACTTCCTACTCATCAATCCGGCTCAGATGACAAGGCAGTAGCGCAGGAATCTGAGAGGCTTGTCATTAATGTTGTCATAGGGGGTCCTCACCCAGCAGGCAAAAGTTAATTAAGGTGCTGCTAACTACCCACAAAACTACAACTAGGCACCTTTCATTCTGTTTGACATATGGATCCAAAACAATGAATCCAGCGGAAATGGAAGTTCAATCCCGAGATTCTGGAATAGCAATGATTGCGTCCATATTTTACTTAAAAAGCATTTCTTAAATTTGTAAAATGATGATGGATGTATAACTCTTGTATTGTAAATCACTGAGAAATCAGTGCGAATCAATAATAAAAGAACTATAAATCTTGTGTCTTTTACTGCTTTAAAATACCTGTATCATTTCGATTTGCAAATATTAAAAAAAAATATTGCTAAAATGTCGATTTAACATTGCAGGCTATCAAAGCAAAGCTTACCTATTCAACACATCATGAAGCCAAGCGATTTCCATAAATCACTCAACAAACCAATGTCAAGCCAAAATTCAACTCCTGCCAAAGAAGTGCTATTAACAAACAGTTAGTGATTCCACCAAAGCGGGCACCTTCCTGACGAGAAGGTTCCAGACCCGTGCTAACCAATCGCGATCGTTTGTGCAAACGAACATCCGGTAAAGTAGCTTGCGTCTGCCCCGTGGATTCACTCAACGATAAAGTACACTTCTCTGGCAAAAAGCAAACACCTTGCAAAAAGAATGGGACATGTATTTGAAGTGATAACGAGGAATCGCTAAGAAGCAGATGGTGGAAGGACACAAGCAACAATGCTACTCCCCAGAGTCCACGTGCTACTCTTCGGAGTCCAAATGCTACTCCTCAGAGTCCTCGTGCTACTCTTCGGAGTCCAAATGCTACTCCTCCGAGTTCACGTGCTACTCTTCGGAGTCCAAATGCTACTCCTCCGAGTTCACGTGCTACTCTTCGGAGTCCAAATGCTACTCCTCCGAGTTCACATGCTACTCTTCGGAGTCCAAATGCTACTCCTCCGAGTTCACGTGCTACTCTTCGGAGTCCAACTGCTACTCTTCGGAGTCCAAATGCTACTCCTCAAAGTCCTCGTGCTACTCTTCGGAGTCCTAATGCTACTCCTCCGAGTTCACGTGCTACTCTTCGGAGTCCAACTGCTACTCTTCGGAGTCCAAATGCTACTCCTCAGAGTCCTCGTGCTACTCTTCGAAGTCCAAATGCTACTCTTCGGAGTCCAACTGCTACTCTTCGGAGTCCAAATGCTACTCCTCAGAGTCCTCGTGCTACTCTTCGGAGTCCAAATGCTACTCCTCCGAGTTCACATGCTACTCTTCGGAGTCCAACTGCTACTCCTCAGAGTCCACATGCTACTCTTCGGAGTCCACATGCCCTCTTCGGAGGCACACAAACAAAGACCTCTTCGTAAGCAAAAAACTGTTTCGGAGGCACATTTCACCGGAGTTGAAGTGCAAAAATCTCTCTTCGGATGCCCACTTCACTAGAGTTGAAATGTCAAAGCCCTCTTCTGAGGCAAAAGCCCTCTTCGGAGGCATAACTCTTCGGAGGAGCCCTCTCCCGAGGCACAACAGAAAAGCCCTCTCCCGAGGCACAACAAAAAAGCCCTCTTCGGAGGCACAAGCCCTCTTCAGAGGCACATTCCTACCCTCGGCGGTAAAATGATAAACAAAGCCCTCTAAAGAGGCATGTCCAAAAAAATAAAAAGTTCTCTTCAGAAGCCCGCTTCACTACGAAGAGCAATCCACTTCTCAGATAATATAAGTGGCCATCTCTGAAAGTTTGTGACGATCCGGTATTTTAGCAGTATTATTTTAATAGATATTTAATCAAATTTAAATAAAAAAGTAAACTTATCATTTTAAAATGAATATGACCTTTGAAATAATTACCATTTATTTGTATAGATTTGTATTTTTGAAAGGAAATTGATTTGAAAATTTAAAATAAAATCTCTTAATAATATTCACATAAGGGTAATATGGTTCTACCTTGCTAGTATGGTCCTGTGCCTATTTTATTAGTGTTCTATGTTGCCAAGTCAAGCTGTCCATACTCTTGTATTCATAAATAACCTGTTACAAATTGCTTTTGGAAGCATGGCTTCGTTTTGTTCCTGTTCATGCTTTCATATGTGCCTTCTTATTCATTTTGCACATGTTTTATTATATATACGTATAGCTCATTTTTATATATACTTAACTAGTGGCATACAAATCTTTGAAACCAGTATGTGCGTGCCTTTTTATTTAGTGTTAGTGTATTATGTAAGTATAAATTCTTACATGACAGTTTCGTATGTAACCTTGCATAATGACTTTGTGTTTGTTTTACTTTGAAGCTGTTTTATAATTTACTGTTTTACAAGCTCATTGAACCCTTATTCGTATTCACTTTAATATAAACAATACATTTAGTTGAGTTATTTTAAACTTATGTTTATCCATTCGATAGGCAGGCATTTAATGTTCTTGTGTACCATATATCATATCAGCCTACAATTTGAAATAAAATCTCTGACTAAAGTTTACTAAAACAGATAATACCTTCTCTTGTACACAACTTTTCTTTTACATATACATCTATTGTAACTCCAGTTCGTTCATAACTCAGCAAGCTTGATAAAAAGTAAATATCTTCATTTTTACAAACTCAACCAACCCATTCAACAAGGTCATTCGAAATATCTATAAAATCATTTTAGCTCAAAATGTTGACTGGCCAAAGAAAGAATAAACTGTGTACAATGTAGTGTGAAACTATGAAGAAATATATATACATATAAGATGAATACCAGTTTGTACATGAAAATAAAATATATAGATAAGCATAAGCTTGTGAAACAAGCCAATTTAATAAATGCTAGCCCAAATTATATCAGATCAGCCACCATATGAACGAAAAGAATCTCTGATTTATTATATAAAACAACTTATCTCTGTCAAAATATTGTACCAGCATAGAAATACAAGCATGCACACAGTCTTTTCTATATATACATCTTTTCTTATTTCATCTTCGTTCATCATAAAACTGAGAAATCATATAAAAAAAAAAAGACAGAAAGAAGGAAGCTTCAACCTGGAAACGAGATATGGGAAAAAGCAAAATCTAGGCTGTGTTCTTTTCAAGCCCAAAAAAAAAAACTATCCTCTGTTCAAAGGAATTCAAAGTGAGTAAACAATTTAAAAGAGATTTAAGTATATTTACCTGATGATGGTTAAGTCTGAGTTTGGAATTGATTATTCATGCATATATCAGTATATATCTTCATTTTGTACAAATAGCAGAAGTGTGCATGTCTTTTTATGTGAGGAACCTCCCTGTTCTTTGGTTTCCCAGTATTAAATTGATCTTTGTTAGGCCTTGGTTACTAAAGCAAAAGTGCTTGTTTAAGAGTTAACCATTATTTAAAAATAATTTCAAGAGAAATAACATATATAATTTGTAAAACCTGTTTTACAGAGGAAATTCTAAATTTTGGTAAATTTCGAGTGATACGAATCTGAGATTCAATTATATAGTTTGAATCGGCTTCAAAAGATAGGATTTTTAAGATTTAAATGATGATTTTTAAGAGAGGGTTCAAGGTGCAGTTCGAGCATGAAGCCTAGAGGCATTTTCACCAATTTCAGTCGTTTTAAACAAATTTAATTTCAGGAATTTGGAGAGAGGCAAGCTTGATGATGTAGTAATATGGGAAAAATGCTAAAATAATTTTCGAATGCATGGATTGTGGGTTTGAATCAAAAGTAGGGTTTTGTTCAATATTTTTTTTTCGTGCTCTGTAGAAATTGATTTCGTCACCCTGATTTGATCGAGTGGCTTGTGGTTGTGAGTGAGGGTCGAGGAAGGTATGGGTGTGTCGTGGATGAAGTGGCTTCACCTCCGGTGATCAGAGTTGGAGGGGTGAAGCGGGTTTCTGGTGGTTGTCGAGTCGAAGGGTTCGAGCATCAGGCTCTTTTTTCGACTTCGGGGACATGGCGACTAACTGGGCTTTGATTTCGATTATTGAGTTGATTTGGGGTTTGTTGGTGGTGGTGAAGGTTGCCGGAGGGTCGGCGAACCACCGTACACGTGCACGGTGGCGTGGGTGTATCAGCGAGCGCGTGGGTTATTTCGTCTCGAATGATACTCGAGATTGGGGGGTATTGTATTGGGTTACCTAATGGTACGTGAGTGGGTTGTAATACCTGCTGTTGTGATTTAAAACTTAACTGAAGAAAAAAAAAGGGAAGAAGACGAGTAAGTGGGAACTGAAAGTTCGGTGCGGATCGTGCTATATGGAATAGTACAAAAGCAGTGCGGAATAAAAGAATAATTAGCAGATAATAGTAAATAATAAACGAGCACACCAGGAATTTTTATACTGGTTCGAACTTCCTGTTCTACGTCCAGTCCCAGACTCCTTCTGGAATTTCACTAACAACAATCCTCACTTAACCCGGAGGAACAGGTTTACAACAACCCTTGAACAGCCGAACAAGGGACCTGAGCAACAGAACAGGATTTTGCCTCAACAGCCGAAGAGGTCTTCACACGCCTGAACAGCAGAACAGGACTTCAACTTATACAAAAGGTATTTGACACTGTGTGTTCTTAATAACACGAATTTGTCTCTTGATAATACAATCTTCCTATAATCTTCTCCTTTAGGATATATAGTGATGTGCTTTGAGAATAGTGGAAGAGTGATCAACGATCAGAAAATGTATTCAGTTTGAGTGCAGTTTGAAAATATAGAATAGATAGGAATTCAAGAATATTAAAATTAGATTCGGTTGATTGTTTGTTGAATTCTGTAATCTATTTATAGTGTATAAAGAGTTGCAACTATAGATGAAAAGTTATATTGAAAAGAACAGTTGCAACTATTGAATTTGAAAGAGTTTCTCTTAGGTGAAGAGAAGTGTCTTTTCACAAAAATAGCAGTTGTAAAGATTCAGACGTCTGAAAGTAAATTTTTAGACTTCTGAAATTTTAAGCGTGCAAAGCAGAAAGAAATTAGGCTATTTTTATCTATATTCAGACGTCTGAAATACCAGAACCAGACGTCTGAATATTGTTTGAAATTTGAATTTTATCTTCAGATTCAGACGTCTGAATAGGTTATTTCAGACGTCTGAATTCAGTCTGAAATTGAGTTTTTATTCTTAGCACTGGTGTGTATATATATATATCTTAGAGGAGAGATTTTCACAATATTTTAATACTAAACAAAGACCCAAAACAACATATATGCAGCATGAAGATAATATGAATCCAGTCTTGTGGCTATTCCTGCAAAACATATGTTAGTATATAATGTATATAGTTGTCGTTTGTCAAAATTCATAGTAGACATCGAAACCGAGGTCTTAACATTCTCCCCCTTTTTGACGATGACAACTATATACTAAAACTCCCCCTGTCAAAAAGAATTAACACCATATTCTCCCCCTTTGTCATTGCAAAAAGGTAATCAGTAATCTTACAAGATAAAACAAAGTAGACATAAATTAAAGAAGTTGCAGAAGATAGTTTAAGATACATAACAAACAACATAAAAGTCACATAACAAATAACATAAAAGAGCAAAAAAAATCAGAATCTAGGACTGGAGTCACTTCCAACTTCATCATCATCATCACCACTAATTCTATTCTCTGAACTTGATGACCATTGAAAAGGAGTGGGGTTGAAAACATCGGTAGATGAAGAGGTTGATGGTCTTGATCTTTTTGATTTAGGTGCCATTTGAGTTGTTTGTGAAGGAGGTGATAACAATGGAGAAGAAAGGACTGAAAGAAGAAGATGCAGAAAAGCAAAAAAGCAAAGGACGGGAGAAATAATAGGGTTTGGTGTCTTGAAATTCGTGTAGTTAATATTTGTCAGCATACTTTTGTCTCCAGTCATATGTTTAGAGCAACCACTATCTAGAATCCACTTTCCTCTCTTTTTAAGTGGGACCTGCAAAAAATAGAATTAAGACCATTGGTACCCACTTTTTTATAGGGTCCTAAGAGTTAGATCTTAGGAAACCAAACCCATTCGGGTCCGGTATTCCCTTTGTAAATATAATTCTGACTTTTATGAACAGTTTCCAAAAAAGGATTTTATATATGTATTCCTAATCAAACTATTGTTTGTTTTAGGAACCCATATTTTTATGGTTTTAGATATCTGTATCCTTTTTGGTTTATGTATAGAAGCTTTCAGTTCTTGATTTCTTTTAGATTGAACTGATGTGGATTTTGATTTAACAAACTGTCTCCAATTATTTTGAGGAGCTATTTGTTTCTTAATATATCCTAGTCCCTTTTTACTGGTCGAAGGCTGAGAGTTTTCAATTATCTTAGATAAATTTTCTCTCCCCTTATTAAAATTAGAGATATTTTTAGAAATATCTTCTAATTTAGCCTTTAATCCAGTATTTTCCAACTCAATCAGTTTGACTTTAGATTTTAGCTCATGATTTTCAGAAGACAAAGCATCGTTCTTTCCTTTTTGAGTTTCAATTTCTTGACTCAAGAAGGTTAATTGAGAATCATTATTAGAAGATGAAAGTTGAATTTTCTCTAATTCTTCTTCTAATATTTTCTTCTCGTCTTTAAGCATATCTCTTTCGAATTCTGCTTTGTTCTTTTGTTCAACAGCTTCTTTATACTTTTTCTTGAGATTTTTCATAGTACTAATTAATTCAGTATTAATTTCTACCATATCTTCGAAGGTAAAATTTGATACCTCATTTTCAGTAGCCATGAAGCATAGATTAGCTTGTTCATTTTCGCTTTCACTGCTACTATCAGAAGACGAAGAGTCTGAATCATCCCAAGTGACAGAGAATGCTTTCTTCTTGATCTTGTCCTTCTTAAACTTGTTGTGATTTGATTTCTTCTGGTCTGGACAATCTTTTTGCATGTGTCCTTTCTTGTGACAGTTGAAGCATTCTAGAACTGATGAAGAAGGTTTATTAAAGTTCCTTCTTCCATTGTTTCTATTTCCCTTTTTGTGTCTGAGAAACTTTTTGAAATTTTTAGCAATAAATGCTAAATCTTCATCATCTGATTCTGATTCATCTTTTTCAGCATGGAAGGCTATATTCTTCCTGTCTTGAGTTTGAACTCGTTTTGCCTGTAAATTGACTTCGTATGACATTAGATTTCCTATTAATTCTTCTGGCTTCATTTCTGAAATATCGTTAGCTTCTTCAATTGCCAAAACTTTTCTTTCCCACTCGTCAGTTAGAGAGTTTAGGATTTTTGAGACAACATCAGCATCTGAATATGTTACACCAAGTCCGATCAAGGCATGATGGATATCTTGAAATCTAGAGTACATATCATTTATGGATTCGTCTTGATTCATTCGGAAATTTTGGAACTGATTTTTGAGCATAGATATCTTGCTTTGCTTGACTTTGCTTGTTCCTTCATGAGTTGTTTTTAATGTTTGCCATATTTGATATGCAGTGGTGCATATGCTAACACGATTGAATTCATTTCTATCTAGAGCACAAAACAACATGTTCATAGCCTTGGCATTTAAGGTAGCTTCTGCTTTTTGGGCTGTCGACCAAGTAGTATAATCAGTGGTTGGTGCAGTGTATTCGGCTTGTGTGATATTCCAAGCATCAAAACCATTAGCCTGCATATAAATACGCATTCGTGTCGCCCAATAGTTATAATTTAATCCATTGAAGAAAGGAGGTCGTCCAGTGGCTTGTCCTTCTATGATGCCAGAGTTAGTGACAGGATTTGGAATAGCGTTGTTATCCATGTTGGCCATATAAGCAGATTATCAAATAACTGTGTAACGGTTATTAGATTCCCGCTCTGATACCAAATGAAAGTTCGGTGCGGATCGTGCTATATGGAATAGTACAAAAGCAGTGCGGAATAAAAGAATAATTAGCAGATAATAGTAAATAATAAACGAGCACACCAGGAATTTTTATACTGGTTCGAACTTCCTGTTCTACGTCCAGTCCCAGACTCCTTCTGGAATTTCACTAACAACAATCCTCACTTAACCCGGAGGAACAGGTTTACAACAACCCTTGAACAGCCGAACAAGGGACCTGAGCAACAGAACAGGATTTTGCCTCAACAGCCGAAGAGGTCTTCACACGCCTGAACAGCAGAACAGGACTTCAACTTATACAAAAGGTATTTGACACTGTGTGTTCTTAATAACACGAATTTGTCTCTTGATAATACAATCTTCCTATAATCTTCTCCTTTAGGATATATAGTGATGTGCTTTGAGAATAGTGGAAGAGTGATCAACGATCAGAAAATGTATTCAGTTTGAGTGCAGTTTGAAAATATAGAATAGATAGGAATTCAAGAATATTAAAATTAGATTCGGTTGATTGTTTGTTGAATTCTGTAATCTATTTATAGTGTATAAAGAGTTGCAACTATAGATGAAAAGTTATATTGAAAAGAACAGTTGCAACTATTGAATTTGAAAGAGTTTCTCTTAGGTGAAGAGAAGTGTCTTTTCACAAAAATAGCAGTTGTAAAGATTCAGACGTCTGAAAGTAAATTTTTAGACTTCTGAAATTTTAAGCGTGCAAAGCAGAAAGAAATTAGGCTATTTTTATCTATATTCAGACGTCTGAAATACCAGAACCAGACGTCTGAATATTGTTTGAAATTTGAATTTTATCTTCAGATTCAGACGTCTGAATAGGTTATTTCAGACGTCTGAATTCAGTCTGAAATTGAGTTTTTATTCTTAGCACTGGTGTGTATATATATATATCTTAGAGGAGAGATTTTCACAATATTTTAATACTAAACAAAGACCCAAAACAACATATATGCAGCATGAAGATAATATGAATCCAGTCTTGTGGCTATTCCTGCAAAACATATGTTAGTATATAATGTATATAGTTGTCGTTTGTCAAAATTCATAGTAGACATCGAAACCGAGGTCTTAACATGAACATGAGTTAGACTCGGGGAAAACTGGTAGGAAACTCGAGTTGATACTCGAGCAAAACTGAGAAAGCTAGGGTTGTTTTAAAATGGGTTAAGCCCAAATAAATGTCAAGTTTTAATGAGTCAAGTAAGTACTTAACAATGTTTTAAATCCAATTAATACTTAAGTCAGATAATTAATGTAAGATGAATTCTAAATTTAAATTAACTTTAAAACGTTTCTTAAGTTAGTAGTAATTTGATTTTAAAGTAATTAAGTAATTAAGGATGGGGTTATTAATAGTTGAGTGTTTAACTAAGTTGTAATTGAGAATCGTTAATTTGATAATTTAAGTTAATTAATTCATAATGGGTAGTTAATTAAGATAATTTATTAAGAAATTATAATAAATAAAGTTGAGTAAGATTTAATTAAATTATCATTAAAGAATGATTAATCCTTGATTTAAAATAACCAATAAAAAATAGTTATGTGGCTAATTCATTTTAATCACATTCACCTTGATGTAAGAAAGTAATCAATTATTGTTGTGCAATGGATTGTTATTTCTGTTGTGGTTGTGATACAGTGTGATGTTAATTGCTTTGTGCTAAACTGTGATTTATGATTTGTTTCTGTGTGTATGTGAGAACCCTTTTTAATTAAATTGATTTGGAATTAAATGATAAAGTTGATAATTAATTTAATTGGAAATTAATTAAATTAATTTGGAATTATATATCTAATAAAATCTTGCTATGGAGGGTTGAATAATAATTGGATGACTTGGATTGATTTTATCTTTGATAGGCGATTGAGATGTGCTGTGATATGAATAAGTTAAACTGTGATAATGTAGGTTACCTATCTAAGTTGAATTGTTGCATGATATCCTGGATTCGAATTGTATTGTTTAAACCTTAACAACTTGGGTTAGAGATGACATTGAATTCGAAGAGACCGGGGCCGGGTATCAGTGAATACCCGAAACCACTTCGATTTGGTAATCAAATTCCTTATAAAATGGATATAGAAAATTAAACAGGCTGGAATGGGATAATGTAATATGGACATTTAATCTAAGAACTGATGTGTGTGATAAATGATTGACTATAATAAAGTAAGAACTCGTAAAAAGTACGGGTTACCCTGGTATTCACATATGTTATAGCTTGGTATTTCATTATTATGGGTTTACTCACGCTGGTTTCCAGCCTGACCCGGGTGTTACTTTGATGTAATGCTCGGGTCAGACCGAGTATTACAGATTTTCAGGTAAGGACGTTCTGGAGCTCAGGAGACGAGCTGGATGGCAGGAACGTATGGAGTGTATTCCGCTGTGATATTGTTATTTATCTGTGATAAGTTATTTTAACTGTCCAGTGATTGTGAAATGTTGTAACTCTGATGTATAAAAATGTAAATTAACTGATACAATGTTCCTTTGTATAACAGATATTATTATTTGATATTGTATTTTGATCCGCTGCGAATGTGAGAATCTGTGTCTCCTTCTTCTTCTTCTTCTATCTCTTTCTTCTTTTTCATAACTATCTGGAATTTTCGGGATCGAAATTTCCGGGTCGTTACATTTGGTATCAGAGCAAAAGGTTAAGCGAGAACCTTGGCTCTGGTGGGTGTACTCATCAGAGATAGGGTTAGTATTACCCTAGGATGAGTTGAGTGTATATATATGAGAGAACGTACTTGTTATTTTCTTATATAAAGATTTTAAATGGTTTTAAAGGTAAATGATTTTATATAAAATTTTATTTGATATATATAAAGCAATATTTCTTACTAATAAATGTTAAAGTAATTGGTTGTAAAAAATTATTAGAATTAAATAAAATAATGAGAATTAAGTGTTAATAGTGGTACAACCAAATTGTAATTAAATGAAGATAAATTTGAAATGGATCCAAACTGAAATTAAAGTCCTGAGTCTGTAGAAATGTTTTCAGAATAAAGATGATAATGAATTGATTTCCAGATATGATAATCTTGGTTATTATCATAAATGGTTGTTGTATTTAATAATGGAATGTGTGTTAATGAGTAAGCAAAATAAAATGTGTTAAGGATATAAACTTAGATGAGTATAACTTGTACAGATTTAAATTGTGAAGTTTAAACCTAAGTTTAGAAACATTTGAATTGTTTCAAAATGTTAAAAGAAAAGAATAAATAATATTGTTCAGAATATACTTGAATGTGATCTTATTTTAAAATAATAAGTTGTTTGAAACTTAAAAAGAGATATGTCTTAAATTAAAACCAAAGGTGGTTTAAATTTTTAAGTATAGCCTGGTGGGCTAAGACATAAACATGTATATATGGATACAAAGATGGTTTGAAATAAACTCAAAATGTTGAGTTTCAAAGTTGGGAAATGAGATGTGATATCCAAGGTGATAAGTTTTTGAACTTATAAGATTATTAATGTGAAGTTTAAAGTTTGAAGTGGGAATTCAAATTTGGGTAAGTTTGACGAGGTTTAATTGAATTTAACTTAAAGGAAGTTAAATAAGTTTGGAACAAGCAACCTGAATTGGAAATTTCAAGATGAAATTTAGATTTAACTTGGGAAGTTAAATGATTAATTTGAATTGGGGTTTTGTGTAGCCTCAAAATGGGTTTGAGGTCTGAAAATGGTATATGGATGGATGTTTAAAAATAAATAGAATGGTATCATTCTATTGTTATTTAAAAATCTTTAAATTGAGAATTGGTTTGGTTTAAATGAATGAGAAATGAAGTGTGGTAATATATCCATTATTGATAAAAAAGAAGGGAATCTAACTTTAATTTGAAAGTAAGGATGTGGAATTACTATAAATTAAAAACTTGAATAATTAAATTTGTAAATTAAAAATTGTTTAAGAACTAGCTTCAAACTGGAAGATAAAATTGAGTAATAAATTAAAATTTTAAAATAAAATTGTATTGGACTCAGGAATTAAATTGTTTAAAAACTTTAAATAAAGGTTAATTTGGTTTAAAGAGTTAAACCAATATTTGAAAATTTAACTCGAATTTATACAATTCGAGATAGTTTAAGATTGAGATTTAAATTGAATGAGTTCAAAATTCAAAATGGGAATTGGGATTAATTCATATATAGAAATTGAAATGATTTGAAATTAGTCTAAACTAATTTGAATAATTTGGAATTGTAATTAAAGTGAATATGTTTAAAAATCAAATGGAATTTGATTTGAATTTGGAAAGGAATTGAGGCTAATTCAACTTGAATTGGGAATAAATCAAGTTTAAGGAAATTGAAGTTATTTAAAATTGGAACCCGACTGGAAGTGGGAAATTTAAGTTGAATTGATTTGAAATGGAGGTTGGGAATTGAACATTTTGACTCTGGACTATTTTCAAAATAAATTGTTTTAATATAAATCTATTTTTCCAAACTAATTACCATACAACTTTTCTTTTTAAACCTAAAACTAACTTAAGCTTATTTTATAACTACTTTTGGAAACTATTTAGCTATTTCACAACTGTTTTATAAACTAATTATTATTTTTCCAACTACTTTATAACTAATTACTATTTTACAACTATTTTGCAATTATTTACTATTTTTCAACTATCTTACAACTACTTAACTATTTTACCATCTATTTTTCAACTAATAATTATTTTTCAACCACTTATCTATTTTTCAAAATTTTCAAGCTATTTTCTAAATATAAACTGGTCGGAGTTCAAACTGTTATTGGTTGAATACCCAACTGAGGTAAGAATTGAAGTGATAATCCAAATGGGATCAAGGCAAAGGTGAATAAGTGAATAAAGTTCAAGTAATGTGAATAGAAAGGAAATTGATTTAACTGATAATCAATGAAGATAATACGTAGGATGTACGTATATTATTCTATTCGCATAGTGATTTGATCCAGATTCGAGCACAGAATTTCGAGATAATGTTATCGATCCGAGTTGAGATTTTTCGCTCGATTTTCGACGGCGAACCTGGATATGGATTTTTGATTGGTTCTAGATATTCTCTATCATAGTTGTGACTATGCAAGGAGAATAACGGTTTCTGATCAAGAAACTAGATCTGAGTCCGCACTAGGAAGTCGGGTGGACAATACTAGTTCGGAAGTGAAATTGTGTGATCGAGTGAGCGATCAGGTTGATATTGCGTACGAATGATATGTGGACATCGTACGGGTTTGAATAAAATTGATATTAAAATTTGTGGATAAGAAATGTAAAATGATTTTTGAAGTGAAAAGTATATTTGTAAAATACAATGAAACTGAATATTTTTATGGTTAAAATTTACTTTATGAAAGCAAGCAATATGGAGAATGACCTTACAAAAGAGTAATCAAATTTGAATATTGATTTGGGCTAAACAAAGTTATATATCTTTGTTATATATGGGAAACTCCCCTTGTTGAAACTATTACCAGAAGAAAATGATTTTTGAAAGTATTTGAAGTATAAAAGTGAATTTATACAAGTGCAAATTGATTCAAAGATTTTTTCAAAACTTTTATATATATGTATTTATAAAAAGGATTTTGCAAAAATGATTTTGAGGAAATTTTTTTGGAACCTTTGAATTTTGGGAAAGGCTTGATTTTTGAAAAAAAAAATCAATATTTGAATTTGGAAAAAACCTATTTGGAGAATTATCGATTTTGTGTAAAGGCACTTATATGTGATTCATACTCGGTGTATGATTTGGGAAATACTATATGTGTATAGTATAAAGTGTTTTGAAAGTAGCTCTGGGGAAAAAGGCGCTCCCTTGAATGAACTTCTCAGGAGTGCCACTGAGTGGTACTGCCTTGAACCTCTAAGAGGGAGGTTCTAAAGTTGATCCTGTGAGGAGTCCGGACAAACTAGTTCCTGAGGATTATTTGGTAGCGAAAGTCGATGGCGCTGATGCCTACAGGGGCATTTGGGTTATGCTGTGACGAAAGTGTAACTCGATGTCGCTGCGACCTACTGTGTGTGGACCATAGCGAAAATCGAGTGGAGGATGAGTGCCAACAGTCTACACTTGATTCTGTCGGGATGGCAGCGCAACATCGGTAGACTGCGGTCTATGGTCGAGTGGAGGAGTTTCATTCTTTTGGCAGCGAAATTCGGTGGCGCTGATGCCTACAGTTATATGGGTCTTTGCTGTGATAGCAACGTATAGCCCGGGTATAACTGCGATCTGTAGCGGGTTCCATGGCGTAATCGAGTGGCGCGGAGACCTACAGTTATCTGTGGATTTTGCCGGGACGGCAACGTAACCATCGGGTTAACTGCGACCATGGATGGGGGTGATGATTTCCAGAGCACTTTTACCAAAGATATTTCCTCTATTTTCAAAACTGTTTTCTATATTTTCAATAAAAAAATTTTCCAAAGTATTTTCACTGGGTGTTGGAAACGAGTTTACCAAGTACTGATAGATTTTCGGTCCTACGCCTGATCAACGTGTGACCGAATTTCTATGAGAACAAGGATGGACTTGTTGGAACATCGAGTTATAAAAATATTTTATAAAAACTATTTTAGGAATATTATATAGATTTTAAAGTAGTTTAAAAATGATCAAAGAATATTTATCCGATTTTAAGCATTTTAATTAATTCTGGCTTCGTTTCTTTTCGAGGACGAAAAGATGCAAAGGGGGAGGAATGTGACGATCCGGTATTTTAGCAGTATTATTTTAATAGATATTTAATCAAATTTAAATAAAAAAGTAAACTTATCATTTTAAAATGAATATGACCTTTGAAATAATTACCATTTATTTGTATAGATTTGTATTTTTGAAAGGAAATTGATTTGAAAATTTAAAATAAAATCTCTTAATAATATTCACATAAGGGTAATATGGTTCTACCTTGCTAGTATGGTCCTGTGCCTATTTTATTAGTGTTCTATGTTGCCAAGTCAAGCTGTCCATACTCTTGTATTCATAAATAACCTGTTACAAATTGCTTTTGGAAGCATGGCTTCGTTTTGTTCCTGTTCATGCTTTCATATGTGCCTTCTTATTCATTTTGCACATGTTTTATTATATATACGTATAGCTCATTTTTATATATACTTAACTAGTGGCATACAAATCTTTGAAACCAGTATGTGCGTGCCTTTTTATTTAGTGTTAGTGTATTATGTAAGTATAAATTCTTACATGACAGTTTCGTATGTAACCTTGCATAATGACTTTGTGTTTGTTTTACTTTGAAGCTGTTTTATAATTTACTGTTTTACAAGCTCATTGAACCCTTATTCGTATTCACTTTAATATAAACAATACATTTAGTTGAGTTATTTTAAACTTATGTTTATCCATTCGATAGGCAGGCATTTAATGTTCTTGTGTACCATATATCATATCAGCCTACAATTTGAAATAAAATCTCTGACTAAAGTTTACTAAAACAGATAATACCTTCTCTTGTACACAACTTTTCTTTTACATATACATCTATTGTAACTCCAGTTCGTTCATAACTCAGCAAGCTTGATAAAAAGTAAATATCTTCATTTTTACAAACTCAACCAACCCATTCAACAAGGTCATTCGAAATATCTATAAAATCATTTTAGCTCAAAATGTTGACTGGCCAAAGAAAGAATAAACTGTGTACAATGTAGTGTGAAACTATGAAGAAATATATATACATATAAGATGAATACCAGTTTGTACATGAAAATAAAATATATAGATAAGCATAAGCTTGTGAAACAAGCCAATTTAATAAATGCTAGCCCAAATTATATCAGATCAGCCACCATATGAACGAAAAGAATCTCTGATTTATTATATAAAACAACTTATCTCTGTCAAAATATTGTACCAGCATAGAAATACAAGCATGCACACAGTCTTTTCTATATATACATCTTTTCTTATTTCATCTTCGTTCATCATAAAACTGAGAAATCATATAAAAAAAAAAGACAGAAAGAAGGAAGCTTCAACCTGGAAACGAGATATGGGAAAAAGCAAAATCTAGGCTGTGTTCTTTTCAAGCCCAAAAAAAAAACTATCCTCTGTTCAAAGGAATTCAAAGTGAGTAAACAATTTAAAAGAGATTTAAGTATATTTACCTGATGATGGTTAAGTCTGAGTTTGGAATTGATTATTCATGCATATATCAGTATATATCTTCATTTTGTACAAATAGCAGAAGTGTGCATGTCTTTTTATGTGAGGAACCTCCCTGTTCTTTGGTTTCCCAGTATTAAATTGATCTTTGTTAGGCCTTGGTTACTAAAGCAAAAGTGCTTGTGTGACGACCCGGCTTTTTCTCCACAAAAAGTCGTATCATCAAGAAGAAAGAAAGGGATAGAAAAGAGAAAAGATAGAGAAGAAAGAAAGAAACACATCAGAATCTAAACAGCGGAACGAATAAATTATATTAATCAAATAAGATATTACATTGTAACATATACATCAGAGATACACAGCTCATACAACACATACTAGACAGTTATAAACATCTGTCTAGTCATTACAACCCAAATACAACTCAACAAATGACTCATACAGACTAACACAGCGGAACACTATATCTACGAATGCTGAAGCCTCCTGCTCCATTGCTCCTCCAAAGATTCGTCAAAGCAAACCTGAATCCCTTGGCTACTCGTAAAAATTTGAGTACCCAAGGTTTAATAAAACAGAAAATAAACACTTGGGTCAGACATGGGTCTGGTGTGAGTAAACGGTTTAAATTGCTTAACTTCAAAACCATTTGAAAACAAAGGTATCACGTAAGACTTCCCGCACATAAACACGGGTAAGTTTTTACCTTACGCTAACCAAAACATTTGATAGGAAATCCAGTTATATTATAATAGGGTCTAGGGTTTTCAAGTAAAATACAGAAATAGCTGGAATGCTTACATCTCACGTTCCAACATAGTTGGGCACAACTAAATCGTACGGCACTTATTGGATTTTGGATTCCATACAATGGCAGAGCTACCGGGGTACCGCTCGTCACAGTACGTGGCCTAGATCAACGTACCGAGGATCACTCCCAATCCCCTGCAACACAAGGCCGGAACATCCCTTGCTGGATAATTCCCGCATAAGAAACCCCGTGGTTGCGGCCAAACAACCACCCACACAGCCGAAATAAAAAGGGACTCTAGACAGGGGAATCTTATACTACTTGGGTGCTACCCACTAACCTTGCTGCACCTCCCCTGTTTTAGCCATTCCCGGTTTGATGAGGCTTGAGGCTACGATTACCTTTAATCAGAATACATCACTTAGAATGCTCATCGTCCACCTGACGATGTGCTGAAAGCATTCAATCCATACAAGTTCGTTCCGGGTTCGAACGAAACCGAAGGCATTATCTCGTTACACTCATTTTGGAATCACCCTCAGAGTTAACGACAATAACCCTTGCACTCTGAATCTTCATCTTCACTTGAGATTCACGATCTATCGTTAATTTGGATCGATGTGGTATTCGGGTCTCCAGACCTGGAAATCCGGTATACGGAAACCCGATCCCGGTCTCATCGAAATCCAAAACGTATCTTTTAAGTCCAAGTTGTTTAAAGGTTTAAACAATTTGATTCAATTCAATACTTTGAATTCATACAGCATTTAACAGATAAATATCACACATTTATCACAGATATATCCAATATCATATCGCAGAACATCACAGCATATCATCCAATAAATATCCAATTCAGATATTCTACACAACCAATCATCCATAAGCAACAATTTATTAACCCTATGTTATAATTAATTTAATTAACTTAAATTAAATTAATTACTTAAGAATTAATTATCTAATCTTGCTTAATCAACCATTAATTAATTACAAACCTTTAATTAATTAATTACTTATTAAATATTAATCACCCTTGATTAATTATTTATTAATTACATAAAGTAATTATCCTTTAATCAATTTCACAAATTAATTATTCTTAACCATTAACAGTAATTAAACTTTAATTACTCTTATTAATTAATTACATTAATCCTTAATTAATTAAACTTTAATTAATTACCTCCATTAATTAACCTTAATAAATTATAAACAGTAATTATCATCCTGTAATTACTTACCTTAATTAATTAACTTCTTAATTAATTATATTAATCCTTTAATTAATTACACCAAATAATTAATCCTTAATTACTTACTTACCTTAATTATACTTCAATTACTTCCCATTAAGTAATTTCCTTTAATTAATTACATCCTGTAATTATTACTAATACTAAGTAATTACACATATCAATCTTATTAAGTATTCATACTTAATCCTTTATCAAGTGATTATCTTTAATTAATCTACAAATTAATTAACTTAAATCAATCACATTCATTTCATTAATTACACTTGAGTAATTCATCCTTAATTACTCTTAAACAAATTAATTAATCTTTAATTACAAATTAATTATTCTTTTAATTGTTAAATAATAATCCTTAATTATTAATTAATAAAACTAAATAACAAATTAATAAATCTTTAATTATCAGTTAACCAATCCTTAATTACCATTTGATTAATCCTCAATTAATCTTTAATTACAAATTAATCACCCCTTAATTAATAATTAATAAAACCTAATTATTAATTAATAAGACTTAATTACAAATTAAGTACTTCTTAATTACCAATTAATTTACCTTTATTACTTAATTTACACTCTCTAATTACTTAATTAATTAGTCACTAATTACAACTTAATTACTTAATTAATTAATCACTAATCATTAATTAATTACTAAATTAATTAACCACTAATTATAAATTAATTACCTCTAATTATCTAATTAATAATTCTTAATTACAAACTAATTAACCTCTTAATTAATTAATTTATAATCCTTAACAATCAATTAATTAACTACTTAATCAATAATTAATATAATTAATCATATTTTAATTACTTCATTTAATTATTAAAATCTTAATTACCTTTAAGATAAATCATCATCTTTATTAATTACCTAATCACATTATTTAAAAGCATTTAACCTTTAATTAACATTTAAATATAACTATAAAATGATTTAGTTTAAAGCATTTTATTTAAATTTTAACAAACTTAATTTTTCAAACCTACCAATAAAATAGAATTTAAAACATTTTAAAAGAATTTTAGAAAAGTTTAAACAAAGAAACATTTTAAAAATTCCAAACTTATAATTTAAAACTTTTAAAACGTGCTAAACATCTCTTATTCCTGCTTCGAGTTTCCTACACCTTTTACTCGAGATCGCTTCGAGTCTTCCTCAATTCTTCTTCGTCTTTCCCCTAGTTTCTTTTAAAAACTAAACTGCTACGCCTACCCTAAACACACACGAGAAAGCTTCGAGTCTTCCCCTCTAAAAACCCGAGACTCCTTCGAGTCGCCCACGTCTCCATCATTCCAGATACACACATCACCGTGGTGCACGTGCACGGCGATTCCAGCCAACTCCGGCGAACTCTCTCGTCTCCGGCAAATCGCAATTCAACTCGTCAAACAACTTCGAGCATCAAAATGCAATCATCTAGCCTAAATCGAAAACGAGCTATAAATTTGAACCACAGTTCGACATCACCAGAAACGAACACCTCGCCACCACGCCTCTGACCATCGTTCCACCTGAAACTTCGTCAACATCCTCCCAAATCCTTCACGCATCCATCTCCATTGCTCCCATGAAGCTCGATTCACCGTAGGTGCTCCAATCATCTTGCTTTTCATCACGACAGGAACAAGGTGTCAAACCCTAGATTACTCGATATCCAAAGCCACCAATGATGATAAAATCATCCAGTATTTTTCTCAATATCACTGACCACTAACCCAACTTCGACCAAAACCTCGAATACCAATTGTTTGAGAATTTCCAAAATTTTGAGAAAACCCATTTCACTTAAAACTCCAAACTGCTTTCACTTTACTTAACTAAAAATCCTCAGATTCATTTTAAAAATCTTCTTTTCTAGTGTGGATTCACGTTATATAATTTATTCAACATATAACAATACTTGGTTGCAAACATATTTTTACATTTCACTGTTTTCTTGATAACAGACAGCTTTAAATTCAAATTTTCTTGACTTACTTTATAAATATCAAGATTATATCCTAAACAGAACTATATTATTGAAAAAAACTAAAACCTTAAAAAGAATGGAGAAGAGAACAAGATTTCTTCAATTATTTTATCTCTGGGTTTATAACAGAGATAAGTACAGGTCTATTTTTATAAGTCTACAGGCATGCATAAATCAATATATTCATATGTAAATACATACAAACATGCAGTCCTATTTACATTCATACAACATCACTTTAATATAGTCTCAAGACAACAGGGTAGGTCTGAGTTTGTTTTGCTTACTGGAACATTTTACAGAGCAGATTTAAACATTGCAGGTATATTCACATATGATCATAGTAAGGTATATATAACTAGATATATTCAACCATTAAACAACTTTTCTATATAGAATTATCACATGCAAATCAAAATAACAACCATATTACTGTTTTTAAAACATATTGTTTACTCACTTGGTTTAGAACAGAGCTTTGAACAGAACTGAGATGATTTGAAACTTAAGCTTGAACAGCTAGCTCCAGAACTTTGAATTTCTTGTTTAGATTTTGGGTTTGTTGATTCTTGAAACTTGCTGCAATTTGTTTTGATCTTTGATTTCTGATTTTTCTTCAGTTTGAAAATAGCTTGCAGTTTAGATTTTGAGGAATTTTCAATTTGGCTTTTGGTTTCAGATTTTAGAATTTTGGAGAGAAAATAGTTTGAATGTTTAAAAGGCTTTGGAAAATTTTCTTTTCAGTTTTTGAAAACGTGCTGGCTTGAAAGTTTAGAGAAAGAGGTAGGAAAGGGAAAAAGAAATGAGAAGTAGAAATATATAGAATTTTGGTTTTTGATTTATAAAAATTAAAGAAAATAAAAACAAATTGTGACACTTGTCTCAACTTTGATTAATATGTTAACACATGTTATTTAAGGGGTTTATAGATTAACACTTGTAATACTACATGCATAAATATTTTTAAATGATTTTAAAAGCTTTTTATATTTATTTCCTAATTAGATAAATACATATCTTATTTTATAAATGCTTTTCTTAATTTATAAAAATAAAACTTTTAAAAGAAAATAAAATAAAAACCAATTAGATTTTAACTAAAATCATATATAGTATATTTAGTCCATTTTTAAATGATAATATAAAACTTTTGTATTTATTACTATTTAATAAACACTATCTTAATTTATATAAATAAAACTCTTTAAGGAAAATAATGTAAGACAAATCTTATTTTAAATAAAAACTTATTTATATATTTAAATCCAAATTCAAAGTCAATTTAAAAATCCAAATTAAAAATCAATTCAAATAAATATATATATATATTAAATTTTAACAAGCACATTATTAATACTAAATAATTATTCTATCTAAAATCAATTTAAATACACATATATACATATATTTTTAACAACACTTATTAAATTTGAAAATAATAAGTCTATTTAAAATCTATTTATATTTATATTTAAAAACAACTCATTATTTAATTGTTTGAAAATAACAATTTTACCAATTTTAAATAATTAACTTACAAGATTATCTCATTTTAAATTCCCTGAAAACCCGGGATATCACATTCCTTCCCCCTTAAAAGAATTTCGTCCTCGAAATTTAAAACAAAAGATAATCCCAAGTTTTATTTTATTTCAATCAATTTAGGCATACATATCAGCCATACATAACCAAGCAAACAATTTCATCCAAACAACCAATTCAAACAAACAAACAATTCTAGCTATCCGGACATAGATCTGGATAAGCTTCCTAAATTTATTCCCGAGTTTCCCAGGTACAGATACCGGAATACTCGCTCTACTAAATCCAGAACTAGCTATACTACTAAGCTACTGAGCTCCTACTCATCTAGATCTACAATCTGAACAAGATATCAGACCACAGACAAGATCAATTCAACTACCAAATTCTTCAGAACTGCTGGTTCCAAAACCAGAGATAGATCAAACACGTACTCCCTCAGAGATACATGAAATACATTGAATCCCGGTTATCCAAACTGGTAATTCAAACCTTCTAAGCCAAACACTGATCCTTACAAAACTCGGAAGAATCCAATATACTACGGAGCTAACTTCTGGTCTTACCCAATCTTATTGCTCCCTTTACCGAAGAAAATCTCAATAACAACAAAGTCTCCAACTTCGAATTCCAAATTCCTCCGTCTCTTATCTTCAGAACTCTTCTGACGATCCTGGCTGCCTACATCCTTTCTGATCAGCTCAACCTTCATTGATGCTTCTAGAAACAAAAATTGGATCAAAAACAACTCAACAAAACGATCCTTCAAGATCTACCAAAAATCCAGAGCACAAACTCTACTCTACCAACAGTAGGCTACCACTTCTTCTCCTATCCGGAAAAGATATACAGATGCACTGCCAATCTGAACTCAAATCTAGAAAAATTTCCTGTAGCAACTCTTAATCCCAACACTGCAACTTCCAGGTTCTTCCAGCTGTCACCTTGCTTCCCCTGCACAACTCTGATCTGGAGAGAATGAGAATGCCGTCGATGAACTCGAGCACAAACTAGACAACACATCCTGGAAACACGGTTCAACAGATCATAAAAAGAAAACTCAGCAGTTCCAAGAAATACTGAGCTGCTTCACCAAATCCTTTCTCTAGGAGACACCCTTCTACCTAGCTGAACTACCGGTACTACTCCTGAAATTAAGTCGATAAGGAACTCAATCTCAAATGCAGACAAATCTCTGACTTCGGATAAGACATCCAGAAAGTCTCAGATAACTCAAGAGAATATTCACTATCGCAAGTCACTTTTGCGATTCACTCAGCTTAATTCCAAGTAAACTGTTCTCTCTTAACCACTCAGAACAGCTTATGCTTGACTAACCCATCCATCGAAGAACTGGATCCACTCTGCTGCTTCTGAACTCCAACTCTAGAAAACTGCTTAGCCAGAAAACTTCCTGCCGGCACACGAAACACTTCTGAGTTGCACCGCTGACACAGATGCCAAGACTCCCTATCCAAAGCTTCGAGAAACTCGGACTCCAAACCAAACAGAAACATTATGCTGAACTCAGCCCCAATACTGAAGCAGACACATTTCTTCAAACTTGCTCCAAAAGAAAACATCTTCAGAAACATCCAGTCACTGCATCTCATCACGCAACTACTTCTTCCTGAGATTGTCAAGATACCATCACTCGCTTCTGCCTAATCGACAGATCCAACTCTACTCATCCAACTTCAAAGATAAACTCCGAACCTTAACAGGTTACCTTCAGAGATCAATGAAATCCTTACACCAAAGCAAAGCTCACTCGAGACGGTATTAGGTCTACAGTCTCGACAGATACATTTCCAACCTCAACATTCAAACTCCAATCATTGATAGTCGTGTTACACACACCACTACCCTATCTACCTTTATATCTTATATTGGAAAACCCGAACTGATAATCCAACAAATAGGTAGAATAAATATATATATAGTTATATAAAAATTACAAATACGCTCTCTCAAGATAGACACCACTCTAGAGCCTAGGTATTCACTCAACCTATTGCTCTGATACCAAATGTGACGACCCGGCTTTTTCTCCACAAAAAGTCGTATCATCAAGAAGAAAGAAAGGGATAGAAAAGAGAAAAGATAGAGAAGAAAGAAAGAAACACATCAGAATCTAAACATCGGAACGAATAAATTATATTAATCAAATAAGATATTACATTGTAACATATACATCAGAGATACACAGCTCATACAACACATACTAGACAGTTATAAACATCTGTCTAGTCATTACAACCCAAATACAACTCAACAAATGACTCATACAGACTAACACAGCGGAACACTATATCTACGAATGCTGAAGCCTCCTGCTCCATTGCTCCTCCAAAGATTCGTCAAAGCAAACCTGAATCCCTTGGCTACTCGTAAAAATTTGAGTACCCAAGGTTTAATAAAACAGAAAATAAACACTTGGGTCAGACATGGGTCTGGTGTGAGTAAACGGTTTAAATTGCTTAACTTCAAAACCATTTGAAAACAAAGGTATCACGTAAGACTTCCCGCACATAAACACGGGTAAGTTTTTACCTTACGCTAACCAAAACATTTGATAGGAAATCCAGTTATATTATAATAGGGTCTAGGGTTTTCAAGTAAAATACAGAAATAGCTGGAATGCTTACATCTCACGTTCCAACATAGTTGGGCACAACTAAATCGTACGGCACTTATTGGATTTTGGATTCCATACAATGGCAGAGCTACCGGGGTACCGCTCGTCACAGTACGTGGCCTAGATCAACGTACCGAGGATCACTCCCAATCCCCTGCAACACAAGGCCGGAACATCCCTTGCTGGATAATTCCCGCATAAGAAACCCCGTGGTTGCGGCCAAACAACCACCCACACAGCCGAAATAAAAAGGGACTCTAGACAGGGGAATCTTATACTACTTGGGTGCTACCCACTAACCTTGCTGCACCTCCCCTGTTTTAGCCATTCCCGGTTTGATGAGGCTTGAGGCTACGATTACCTTTAATCAGAATACATCACTTAGAATGCTCATCGTCCACCTGACGATGTGCTGAAAGCATTCAATCCATACAAGTTCGTTCCGGGTTCGAACGAAACCGAAGGCATTATCTCGTTACACTCATTTTGGAATCACCCTCAGAGTTAACGACAATAACCCTTGCACTCTGAATCTTCATCTTCACTTGAGATTCACGATCTATCGTTAATTTGGATCGATGTGGTATTCGGGTCTCCAGACCTGGAAATCCGGTATACGGAAACCCGATCCCGGTCTCATCGAAATCCAAAACGTATCTTTTAAGTCCAAGTTGTTTAAAGGTTTAAACAATTTGATTCAATTCAATACTTTGAATTCATACAGCATTTAACAGATAAATATCACACATTTATCACAGATATATCCAATATCATATCGCAGAACATCACAGCATATCATCCAATAAATATCCAATTCAGATATTCTACACAACCAATCATCCATAAGCAACAATTTATTAACCCTATGTTATAATTAATTTAATTAACTTAAATTAAATTAATTACTTAAGAATTAATTATCTAATCTTGCTTAATCAACCATTAATTAATTACAAACCTTTAATTAATTAATTACTTATTAAATATTAATCACCCTTGATTAATTATTTATTAATTACATAAAGTAATTATCCTTTAATCAATTTCACAAATTAATTATTCTTAACCATTAACAGTAATTAAACTTTAATTACTCTTATTAATTAATTACATTAATCCTTAATTAATTAAACTTTAATTAATTACCTCCATTAATTAACCTTAATAAATTATAAACAGTAATTATCATCCTGTAATTACTTACCTTAATTAATTAACTTCTTAATTAATTATATTAATCCTTTAATTAATTACACCAAATAATTAATCCTTAATTACTTACTTACCTTAATTATACTTCAATTACTTCCCATTAAGTAATTTCCTTTAATTAATTACATCCTGTAATTATTACTAATACTAAGTAATTACACATATCAATCTTATTAAGTATTCATACTTAATCCTTTATCAAGTGATTATCTTTAATTAATCTACAAATTAATTAACTTAAATCAATCACATTCATTTCATTAATTACACTTGAGTAATTCATCCTTAATTACTCTTAAACAAATTAATTAATCTTTAATTACAAATTAATTATTCTTTTAATTGTTAAATAATAATCCTTAATTATTAATTAATAAAACTAAATAACAAATTAATAAATCTTTAATTATCAGTTAACCAATCCTTAATTACCATTTGATTAATCCTCAATTAATCTTTAATTACAAATTAATCACCCCTTAATTAATAATTAATAAAACCTAATTATTAATTAATAAGACTTAATTACAAATTAAGTACTTCTTAATTACCAATTAATTTACCTTTATTACTTAATTTACACTCTCTAATTACTTAATTAATTAGTCACTAATTACAACTTAATTACTTAATTAATTAATCACTAATCATTAATTAATTACTAAATTAATTAACCACTAATTATAAATTAATTACCTCTAATTATCTAATTAATAATTCTTAATTACAAACTAATTAACCTCTTAATTAATTAATTTATAATCCTTAACAATCAATTAATTAACTACTTAATCAATAATTAATATAATTAATCATATTTTAATTACTTCATTTAATTATTAAAATCTTAATTACCTTTAAGATAAATCATCATCTTTATTAATTACCTAATCACATTATTTAAAAGCATTTAACCTTTAATTAACATTTAAATATAACTATAAAATGATTTAGTTTAAAGCATTTTATTTAAATTTTAACAAACTTAATTTTTCAAACCTACCAATAAAATAGAATTTAAAACATTTTAAAAGAATTTTAGAAAAGTTTAAACAAAGAAACATTTTAAAAATTCCAAACTTATAATTTAAAACTTTTAAAACGTGCTAAACATCTCTTATTCCTGCTTCGAGTTTCCTACACCTTTTACTCGAGATCGCTTCGAGTCTTCCTCAATTCTTCTTCGTCTTTCCCCTAGTTTCTTTTAAAAACTAAACTGCTACGCCTACCCTAAACACACACGAGAAAGCTTCGAGTCTTCCCCTCTAAAAACCCGAGACTCCTTCGAGTCGCCCACGTCTCCATCATTCCAGATACACACATCACCGTGGTGCACGTGCACGGCGATTCCAGCCAACTCCGGCGAACTCTCTCGTCTCCGGCAAATCGCAATTCAACTCGTCAAACAACTTCGAGCATCAAAATGCAATCATCTAGCCTAAATCGAAAACGAGCTATAAATTTGAACCACAGTTCGACATCACCAGAAACGAACACCTCGCCACCACGCCTCTGACCATCGTTCCACCTGAAACTTCGTCAACATCCTCCCAAATCCTTCACGCATCCATCTCCATTGCTCCCATGAAGCTCGATTCACCGTAGGTGCTCCAATCATCTTGCTTTTCATCACGACAGGAACAAGATGTCAAACCCTAGATTACTCGATATCCAAAGCCACCAATGATGATAAAATCATCCAGTATTTTTCTCAATATCACTGACCACTAACCCAACTTCGACCAAAACCTCGAATACCAATTGTTTGAGAATTTCCAAAATTTTGAGAAAACCCATTTCACTTAAAACTCCAAACTGCTTTCACTTTACTTAACTAAAAATCCTCAGATTCATTTTAAAAATCTTCTTTTCTAGTGTGGATTCACGTTATATAATTTATTCAACATATAACAATACTTGGTTGCAAACATATTTTTACATTTCACTGTTTTCTTGATAACAGACAGCTTTAAATTCAAATTTTCTTGACTTACTTTATAAATATCAAGATTATATCCTAAACAGAACTATATTATTGAAAAAAACTAAAACCTTAAAAAGAATGGAGAAGAGAACAAGATTTCTTCAATTATTTTATCTCTGGGTTTATAACAGAGATAAGTACAGGTCTATTTTTATAAGTCTACAGGCATGCATAAATCAATATATTCATATGTAAATACATACAAACATGCAGTCCTATTTACATTCATACAACATCACTTTAATATAGTCTCAAGACAACAGGGTAGGTCTGAGTTTGTTTTGCTTACTGGAACATTTTACAGAGCAGATTTAAACATTGCAGGTATATTCACATATGATCATAGTAAGGTATATATAACTAGATATATTCAACCATTAAACAACTTTTCTATATAGAATTATCACATGCAAATCAAAATAACAACCATATTACTGTTTTTAAAACATATTGTTTACTCACTTGGTTTAGAACAGAGCTTTGAACAGAACTGAGATGATTTGAAACTTAAGCTTGAACAGCTAGCTCCAGAACTTTGAATTTCTTGTTTAGATTTTGGGTTTGTTGATTCTTGAAACTTGCTGCAATTTGTTTTGATCTTTGATTTCTGATTTTTCTTCAGTTTGAAAATAGCTTGCAGTTTAGATTTTGAGGAATTTTCAATTTGGCTTTTGGTTTCAGATTTTAGAATTTTGGAGAGAAAATAGTTTGAATGTTTAAAAGGCTTTGGAAAATTTTCTTTTCAGTTTTTGAAAACGTGCTGGCTTGAAAGTTTAGAGAAAGAGGTAGGAAAGGGAAAAAGAAATGAGAAGTAGAAATATATAGAATTTTGGTTTTTGATTTATAAAAATTAAAGAAAATAAAAACAAATTGTGACACTTGTCTCAACTTTGATTAATATGTTAACACATGTTATTTAAGGGGTTTATAGATTAACACTTGTAATACTACATGCATAAATATTTTTAAATGATTTTAAAAGCTTTTTATATTTATTTCCTAATTAGATAAATACATATCTTATTTTATAAATGCTTTTCTTAATTTATAAAAATAAAACTTTTAAAAGAAAATAAAATAAAAACCAATTAGATTTTAACTAAAATCATATATAGTATATTTAGTCCATTTTTAAATGATAATATAAAACTTTTGTATTTATTACTATTTAATAAACACTATCTTAATTTATATAAATAAAACTCTTTAAGGAAAATAATGTAAGACAAATCTTATTTTAAATAAAAACTTATTTATATATTTAAATCCAAATTCAAAGTCAATTTAAAAATCCAAATTAAAAATCAATTCAAATAAATATATATATATATTAAATTTTAACAAGCACATTATTAATACTAAATAATTATTCTATCTAAAATCAATTTAAATACACATATATACATATATTTTTAACAACACTTATTAAATTTGAAAATAATAAGTCTATTTAAAATCTATTTATATTTATATTTAAAAACAACTCATTATTTAATTGTTTGAAAATAACAATTTTACCAATTTTAAATAATTAACTTACAAGATTATCTCATTTTAAATTCCCTGAAAACCCGGGATATCACATTCCTTCCCCCTTAAAAGAATTTCGTCCTCGAAATTTAAAACAAAAGATAATCCCAAGTTTTATTTTATTTCAATCAATTTAGGCATACATATCAGCCATACATAACCAAGCAAACAATTTCATCCAAACAACCAATTCAAACAAACAAACAATTCTAGCTATCCGGACATAGATCTGGATAAGCTTCCTAAATTTATTCCCGAGTTTCCCAGGTACAGATACCGGAATACTCGCTCTACTAAATCCAGAACTAGCTATACTACTAAGCTACTGAGCTCCTACTCATCTAGATCTACAATCTGAACAAGATATCAGACCACAGACAAGATCAATTCAACTACCAAATTCTTCAGAACTGCTGGTTCCAAAACCAGAGATAGATCAAACACGTACTCCCTCAGAGATACATGAAATACATTGAATCCCGGTTATCCAAACTGGTAATTCAAACCTTCTAAGCCAAACACTGATCCTTACAAAACTCGGAAGAATCCAATATACTACGGAGCTAACTTCTGGTCTTACCCAATCTTATTGCTCCCTTTACCGAAGAAAATCTCAATAACAACAAAGTCTCCAACTTCGAATTCCAAATTCCTCCGTCTCTTATCTTCAGAACTCTTCTGACGATCCTGGCTGCCTACATCCTTTCTGATCAGCTCAACCTTCATTGATGCTTCTAGAAACAAAAATTGGATCAAAAACAACTCAACAAAACGATCCTTCAAGATCTACCAAAAATCCAGAGCACAAACTCTACTCTACCAACAGTAGGCTACCACTTCTTCTCCTATCCGGAAAAGATATACAGATGCACTGCCAATCTGAACTCAAATCTAGAAAAATTTCCTGTAGCAACTCTTAATCCCAACACTGCAACTTCCAGGTTCTTCCAGCTGTCACCTTGCTTCCCCTGCACAACTCTGATCTGGAGAGAATGAGAATGCCGTCGATGAACTCGAGCACAAACTAGACAACACATCCTGGAAACACGGTTCAACAGATCATAAAAAGAAAACTCAGCAGTTCCAAGAAATACTGAGCTGCTTCACCAAATCCTTTCTCTAGGAGACACCCTTCTACCTAGCTGAACTACCGGTACTACTCCTGAAATTAAGTCGATAAGGAACTCAATCTCAAATGCAGACAAATCTCTGACTTCGGATAAGACATCCAGAAAGTCTCAGATAACTCAAGAGAATATTCACTATCGCAAGTCACTTTTGCGATTCACTCAGCTTAATTCCAAGTAAACTGTTCTCTCTTAACCACTCAGAACAGCTTATGCTTGACTAACCCATCCATCGAAGAACTGGATCCACTCTGCTGCTTCTGAACTCCAACTCTAGAAAACTGCTTAGCCAGAAAACTTCCTGCCGGCACACGAAACACTTCTGAGTTGCACCGCTGACACAGATGCCAAGACTCCCTATCCAAAGCTTCGAGAAACTCGGACTCCAAACCAAACAGAAACATTATGCTGAACTCAGCCCCAATACTGAAGCAGACACATTTCTTCAAACTTGCTCCAAAAGAAAACATCTTCAGAAACATCCAGTCACTGCATCTCATCACGCAACTACTTCTTCCTGAGATTGTCAAGATACCATCACTCGCTTCTGCCTAATCGACAGATCCAACTCTACTCATCCAACTTCAAAGATAAACTCCGAACCTTAACAGGTTACCTTCAGAGATCAATGAAATCCTTACACCAAAGCAAAGCTCACTCGAGACGGTATTAGGTCTACAGTCTCGACAGATACATTTCCAACCTCAACATTCAAACTCCAATCATTGATAGTCGTGTTACACACACCACTACCCTATCTACCTTTATATCTTATATTGGAAAACCCGAACTGATAATCCAACAAATAGGTAGAATAAATATATATATAGTTATATAAAAATTACAAATACGCTCTCTCAAGATAGACACCACTCTAGAGCCTAGGTATTCACTCAACCTATTGCTCTGATACCAAATGTGACGACCCGGCTTTTTCTCCACAAAAAGTCGTATCATCAAGAAGAAAGAAAGGGATAGAAAAGAGAAAAGATAGAGAAGAAAGAAAGAAACACATCAGAATCTAAACATCGGAACGAATAAATTATATTAATCAAATAAGATATTACATTGTAACATATACATCAGAGATACACAGCTCATACAACACATACTAGACAGTTATAAACATCTGTCTAGTCATTACAACCCAAATACAACTCAACAAATGACTCATACAGACTAACACAGCGGAACACTATATCTACGAATGCTGAAGCCTCCTGCTCCATTGCTCCTCCAAAGATTCGTCAAAGCAAACCTGAATCCCTTGGCTACTCGTAAAAATTTGAGTACCCAAGGTTTAATAAAACAGAAAATAAACACTTGGGTCAGACATGGGTCTGGTGTGAGTAAACGGTTTAAATTGCTTAACTTCAAAACCATTTGAAAACAAAGGTATCACGTAAGACTTCCCGCACATAAACACGGGTAAGTTTTTACCTTACGCTAACCAAAACATTTGATAGGAAATCCAGTTATATTATAATAGGGTCTAGGGTTTTCAAGTAAAATACAGAAATAGCTGGAATGCTTACATCTCACGTTCCAACATAGTTGGGCACAACTAAATCGTACGGCACTTATTGGATTTTGGATTCCATACAATGGCAGAGCTACCGGGGTACCGCTCGTCACAGTACGTGGCCTAGATCAACGTACCGAGGATCACTCCCAATCCCCTGCAACACAAGGCCGGAACATCCCTTGCTGGATAATTCCCGCATAAGAAACCCCGTGGTTGCGGCCAAACAACCACCCACACAGCCGAAATAAAAAGGGACTCTAGACAGGGGAATCTTATACTACTTGGGTGCTACCCACTAACCTTGCTGCACCTCCCCTGTTTTAGCCATTCCCGGTTTGATGAGGCTTGAGGCTACGATTACCTTTAATCAGAATACATCACTTAGAATGCTCATCGTCCACCTGACGATGTGCTGAAAGCATTCAATCCATACAAGTTCGTTCCGGGTTCGAACGAAACCGAAGGCATTATCTCGTTACACTCATTTTGGAATCACCCTCAGAGTTAACGACAATAACCCTTGCACTCTGAATCTTCATCTTCACTTGAGATTCACGATCTATCGTTAATTTGGATCGATGTGGTATTCGGGTCTCCAGACCTGGAAATCCGGTATACGGAAACCCGATCCCGGTCTCATCGAAATCCAAAACGTATCTTTTAAGTCCAAGTTGTTTAAAGGTTTAAACAATTTGATTCAATTCAATACTTTGAATTCATACAGCATTTAACAGATAAATATCACACATTTATCACAGATATATCCAATATCATATCGCAGAACATCACAGCATATCATCCAATAAATATCCAATTCAGATATTCTACACAACCAATCATCCATAAGCAACAATTTATTAACCCTATGTTATAATTAATTTAATTAACTTAAATTAAATTAATTACTTAAGAATTAATTATCTAATCTTGCTTAATCAACCATTAATTAATTACAAACCTTTAATTAATTAATTACTTATTAAATATTAATCACCCTTGATTAATTATTTATTAATTACATAAAGTAATTATCCTTTAATCAATTTCACAAATTAATTATTCTTAACCATTAACAGTAATTAAACTTTAATTACTCTTATTAATTAATTACATTAATCCTTAATTAATTAAACTTTAATTAATTACCTCCATTAATTAACCTTAATAAATTATAAACAGTAATTATCATCCTGTAATTACTTACCTTAATTAATTAACTTCTTAATTAATTATATTAATCCTTTAATTAATTACACCAAATAATTAATCCTTAATTACTTACTTACCTTAATTATACTTCAATTACTTCCCATTAAGTAATTTCCTTTAATTAATTACATCCTGTAATTATTACTAATACTAAGTAATTACACATATCAATCTTATTAAGTATTCATACTTAATCCTTTATCAAGTGATTATCTTTAATTAATCTACAAATTAATTAACTTAAATCAATCACATTCATTTCATTAATTACACTTGAGTAATTCATCCTTAATTACTCTTAAACAAATTAATTAATCTTTAATTACAAATTAATTATTCTTTTAATTGTTAAATAATAATCCTTAATTATTAATTAATAAAACTAAATAACAAATTAATAAATCTTTAATTATCAGTTAACCAATCCTTAATTACCATTTGATTAATCCTCAATTAATCTTTAATTACAAATTAATCACCCCTTAATTAATAATTAATAAAACCTAATTATTAATTAATAAGACTTAATTACAAATTAAGTACTTCTTAATTACCAATTAATTTACCTTTATTACTTAATTTACACTCTCTAATTACTTAATTAATTAGTCACTAATTACAACTTAATTACTTAATTAATTAATCACTAATCATTAATTAATTACTAAATTAATTAACCACTAATTATAAATTAATTACCTCTAATTATCTAATTAATAATTCTTAATTACAAACTAATTAACCTCTTAATTAATTAATTTATAATCCTTAACAATCAATTAATTAACTACTTAATCAATAATTAATATAATTAATCATATTTTAATTACTTCATTTAATTATTAAAATCTTAATTACCTTTAAGATAAATCATCATCTTTATTAATTACCTAATCACATTATTTAAAAGCATTTAACCTTTAATTAACATTTAAATATAACTATAAAATGATTTAGTTTAAAGCATTTTATTTAAATTTTAACAAACTTAATTTTTCAAACCTACCAATAAAATAGAATTTAAAACATTTTAAAAGAATTTTAGAAAAGTTTAAACAAAGAAACATTTTAAAAATTCCAAACTTATAATTTAAAACTTTTAAAACGTGCTAAACATCTCTTATTCCTGCTTCGAGTTTCCTACACCTTTTACTCGAGATCGCTTCGAGTCTTCCTCAATTCTTCTTCGTCTTTCCCCTAGTTTCTTTTAAAAACTAAACTGCTACGCCTACCCTAAACACACACGAGAAAGCTTCGAGTCTTCCCCTCTAAAAACCCGAGACTCCTTCGAGTCGCCCACGTCTCCATCATTCCAGATACACACATCACCGTGGTGCACGTGCACGGCGATTCCAGCCAACTCCGGCGAACTCTCTCGTCTCCGGCAAATCGCAATTCAACTCGTCAAACAACTTCGAGCATCAAAATGCAATCATCTAGCCTAAATCGAAAACGAGCTATAAATTTGAACCACAGTTCGACATCACCAGAAACGAACACCTCGCCACCACGCCTCTGACCATCGTTCCACCTGAAACTTCGTCAACATCCTCCCAAATCCTTCACGCATCCATCTCCATTGCTCCCATGAAGCTCGATTCACCGTAGGTGCTCCAATCATCTTGCTTTTCATCACGACAGGAACAAGGTGTCAAACCCTAGATTACTCGATATCCAAAGCCACCAATGATGATAAAATCATCCAGTATTTTTCTCAATATCACTGACCACTAACCCAACTTCGACCAAAACCTCGAATACCAATTGTTTGAGAATTTCCAAAATTTTGAGAAAACCCATTTCACTTAAAACTCCAAACTGCTTTCACTTTACTTAACTAAAAATCCTCAGATTCATTTTAAAAATCTTCTTTTCTAGTGTGGATTCACGTTATATAATTTATTCAACATATAACAATACTTGGTTGCAAACATATTTTTACATTTCACTGTTTTCTTGATAACAGACAGCTTTAAATTCAAATTTTCTTGACTTACTTTATAAATATCAAGATTATATCCTAAACAGAACTATATTATTGAAAAAAACTAAAACCTTAAAAAGAATGGAGAAGAGAACAAGATTTCTTCAATTATTTTATCTCTGGGTTTATAACAGAGATAAGTACAGGTCTATTTTTATAAGTCTACAGGCATGCATAAATCAATATATTCATATGTAAATACATACAAACATGCAGTCCTATTTACATTCATACAACATCACTTTAATATAGTCTCAAGACAACAGGGTAGGTCTGAGTTTGTTTTGCTTACTGGAACATTTTACAGAGCAGATTTAAACATTGCAGGTATATTCACATATGATCATAGTAAGGTATATATAACTAGATATATTCAACCATTAAACAACTTTTCTATATAGAATTATCACATGCAAATCAAAATAACAACCATATTACTGTTTTTAAAACATATTGTTTACTCACTTGGTTTAGAACAGAGCTTTGAACAGAACTGAGATGATTTGAAACTTAAGCTTGAACAGCTAGCTCCAGAACTTTGAATTTCTTGTTTAGATTTTGGGTTTGTTGATTCTTGAAACTTGCTGCAATTTGTTTTGATCTTTGATTTCTGATTTTTCTTCAGTTTGAAAATAGCTTGCAGTTTAGATTTTGAGGAATTTTCAATTTGGCTTTTGGTTTCAGATTTTAGAATTTTGGAGAGAAAATAGTTTGAATGTTTAAAAGGCTTTGGAAAATTTTCTTTTCAGTTTTTGAAAACGTGCTGGCTTGAAAGTTTAGAGAAAGAGGTAGGAAAGGGAAAAAGAAATGAGAAGTAGAAATATATAGAATTTTGGTTTTTGATTTATAAAAATTAAAGAAAATAAAAACAAATTGTGACACTTGTCTCAACTTTGATTAATATGTTAACACATGTTATTTAAGGGGTTTATAGATTAACACTTGTAATACTACATGCATAAATATTTTTAAATGATTTTAAAAGCTTTTTATATTTATTTCCTAATTAGATAAATACATATCTTATTTTATAAATGCTTTTCTTAATTTATAAAAATAAAACTTTTAAAAGAAAATAAAATAAAAACCAATTAGATTTTAACTAAAATCATATATAGTATATTTAGTCCATTTTTAAATGATAATATAAAACTTTTGTATTTATTACTATTTAATAAACACTATCTTAATTTATATAAATAAAACTCTTTAAGGAAAATAATGTAAGACAAATCTTATTTTAAATAAAAACTTATTTATATATTTAAATCCAAATTCAAAGTCAATTTAAAAATCCAAATTAAAAATCAATTCAAATAAATATATATATATATTAAATTTTAACAAGCACATTATTAATACTAAATAATTATTCTATCTAAAATCAATTTAAATACACATATATACATATATTTTTAACAACACTTATTAAATTTGAAAATAATAAGTCTATTTAAAATCTATTTATATTTATATTTAAAAACAACTCATTATTTAATTGTTTGAAAATAACAATTTTACCAATTTTAAATAATTAACTTACAAGATTATCTCATTTTAAATTCCCTGAAATCCCGGGATATCACAGCTTGTTTAAGAGTTAACCATTATTTAAAAATAATTTCAAGAGAAATAACATATATAATTTGTAAAACCTGTTTTACAGAGGAAATTCTAAATTTTGGTAAATTTCGAGTGATACGAATCTGAGATTCAATTATATAGTTTGAATCGGCTTCAAAAGATAGGATTTTTAAGATTTAAATGATGATTTTTAAGAGAGGGTTCAAGGTGCAGTTCGAGCATGAAGCCTAGAGGCATTTTCACCAATTTCAGTCGTTTTAAACAAATTTAATTTCAGGAATTTGGAGAGAGGCAAGCTTGATGATGTAGTAATATGGGAAAAATGCTAAAATAATTTTCGAATGCATGGATTGTGGGTTTGAATCAAAAGTAGGGTTTTGTTCAATATTTTTTTTTCGTGCTCTGTAGAAATTGATTTCGTCACCCTGATTTGATCGAGTGGCTTGTGGTTGTGAGTGAGGGTCGAGGAAGGTATGGGTGTGTCGTGGATGAAGTGGCTTCACCTCCGGTGATCAGAGTTGGAGGGGTGAAGCGGGTTTCTGGTGGTTGTCGAGTCGAAGGGTTCGAGCATCAGGCTCTTTTTTCGACTTCGGGGACATGGTGACTAACTGGGCTTTGATTTCGATTATTGAGTTGATTTGGGGTTTGTTGGTGGTGGTGAAGGTTGCCGGAGGGTCGGCGAACCACCGTACACGTGCACGGTGGCGTGGGTGTATCAGCGAGCGCGTGGGTTATTTCGTCTCGAATGATACTCGAGATTGGGGGGTATTGTATTGGGTTACCTAATGGTACGTGAGTGGTTTGTAATACCTGCTGTTGTGATTTAAAACTTAACTGAAGAAAAAAAAAGGGAAGAAGACGAGTAAGTGGGAACATGAGTTAGACTCGGGGAAAACCGGTAGGAAACTCGAGTTGATACTCGAGCAAAACTGAGAAAGCTAGGGTTGTTTTAAAATGGGTTAAGCCCAAATAAATGTCAAGTTTTAATGAGTCAAGTAAGTACTTAACAATGTTTTAAATCCAATTAATACTTAAGTCAGATAATTAATGTAAGATGAATTCTAAATTTAAATTAACTTTAAAACGTTTCTTAAGTTAGTAGTAATTTGATTTTAAAGTAATTAAGTAATTAAGGATGGGGTTATTAATAGTTGAGTGTTTAACTAAGTTGTAATTGAGAATCGTTAATTTGATAATTTAAGTTAATTAATTCATAATGGGTAGTTAATTAAGATAATTTATTAAGAAATTATAATAAATAAAGTTGAGTAAGATTTAATTAAATTATCATTAAAGAATGATTAATCCTTGATTTAAAATAACCAATAAAAAATAGTTATGTGGCTAATTCATTTTAATCACATTCACCTTGATGTAAGAAAGTAATCAATTATTGTTGTGCAATGGATTGTTATTTCTGTTGTGGTTGTGATACAGTGTGATGTTAATTGCTTTGTGCTAAACTGTGATTTATGATTTGTTTCTGTGTGTATGTGAGAACCCTTTTTAATTAAATTGATTTGGAATTAAATGATAAAGTTGATAATTAATTTAATTGGAAATTAATTAAATTAATTTGGAATTATATATCTAATAAAATCTTGCTATGGAGGGTTGAATAATAATTGGATGACTTGGATTGATTTTATCTTTGATAGGCGATTGAGATGTGCTGTGATATGAATAAGTTAAACTGTGATAATGTAGGTTACCTATCTAAGTTGAATTGTTACATGATATCCTGGATTCGAATTGTATTGTTTAAACCTTAACAACTTGGGTTAGAGATGACATTGAATTCGAAGAGACCGGGGCCGGGTATCAGTGAATACCCGAAACCACTTCGATTTGGTAATCAAATTCCTTATAAAATGGATATAGAAAATTAAACAGGCTGGAATGGGATAATGTAATATGGACATTTAATCTAAGAACTGATGTGTGTGATAAATGATTGACTATAATAAAGTAAGAACTCGTAAAAAGTACGGGTTACCCTGGTATTCACATATGTTATAGCTTGGTATTTCATTATTATGGGTTTACTCACGCTGGTTTCCAGCCTGACCCGGGTGTTACTTTGATGTAATGCTCGGGTCAGACCGAGTATTACAGATTTTCAGGTAAGGACGTTCTGGAGCTCAGGAGACGAGCTGGATGGCAGGAACGTATGGAGTGTATTCCGCTGTGATATTGTTATTTATCTGTGATAAGTTATTTTAACTGTCCAGTGATTGTGAAATGTTGTAACTCTGATGTATAAAAATGTAAATTAACTGATACAATGTTCCTTTGTATAACAGATATTATTATTTGATATTGTATTTTGATCCGCTGCGAATGTGAGAATCTGTGTCTCCTTCTTCTTCTTCTTCTATCTCTTTCTTCTTTTTCATAACTATCTGGAATTTTCGGGATCGAAATTTCCGGGTCGTTACAAAGTTGAAGTGTGTTAACTCTTTCTAAAAAAAAGAAAAGAAAAGGAAGAAAACTTATCTGATATAAAGCTTACTCTATTAAAGCAGAATAATATTTCCTCAAAATGGAAGAATTATTCTCTAAAATAAGAGTACAAGACTTTCCAGAATATTGCAATAAGCCATGGTATGGGGTCATAATATAGCTATATTAATAAAAACAATGCTCAAACATCATACCACGAGCTCACTGCAATATCATACAAAGAAACTTGTGCAAAAACAAGGAATAAATGCATTCACACATATACTGACAAGAAATTGTACAAGTAAAAAGAATCAGTTTATTCCATACTATGAAATTTTTGTACATGTGCAGGTTTCAAGCGAGGACCGGTACCCGCACAATCTCCGGTCAATACATGCAAAAAGCAAAAAGCAATACATGCAAAAAGCAAAACGCAAAACAAGAAGCATAAAATCAAGCTCATTACTCCTTCCCGCCACCTTTAGAGCTCTTGCCCGGCTTGATGATTAATTTCTGAATCCGACGTGGACGGGTCGGGGAAGAAGGAGAAGGAGGTGTAGCTGGATCTGCTTCCACTTTTTCTTCACCAGTAGAAGCGCTTTTCTTCTTCTTCTTTGAAATTGCACGTTTCCCTCTCTTCTTTGAAGAAGACTCACTTCCCGGAGAAATCAATGCAGAAAGCTTTGTCTCATCATCATAAGGTTGCTTCGGGGTCTTCTCGCCCTCCTCAAGTTCTTCCGCCTTCTGTTCTTGCGAAGCAGCTGGATCGTCCAGGTCTTGAAGAGCTTCTATTTTTTCTACCTGCGACCCCGGTTGAGAAGCAGAAGGAGGAGTAACTTGAGAAGATGGAGGAACAACAGCTGGAGGAGGGGAAGTGTGTGCAGCACTTGGTATTTCCGCTACAGAAGAAGAAAAGTCAAAATCAGTATTCCTCATAAAAAGAGGAGATGGTGGCTCATCGAGACTTAAGTAACAATCAAGAAATTCATCAAACTCAGTTGAAGCAAACAAGTAGTCCGCTTGACCTGGTTCAACGTTGAAGTTACCTGGAGAAGTTGGCTTTGTAATATCAATCTCATAGGCTTGTGCTTCGGCGCTTTCTTTGCCTTCATCTCCGCCCTGTGCAGTTGTAATCTCGGTTACGATTTTAGCAGGAGGCGGAGAATGGGAACTGGAGCCTATGATATCAATGTCGGCCATAATCGAAGTATGGACAGGGGCAGTTAAAGGTGCTTCCTCCCTTGGATGCTCCTCTTCCGTCGATCCGGCTCGCACTTTAGCGAGTTGCTCCTTCCCTTTGGCTAGAGCGGCACGAGTTTCATCATCAAAATAATGCGCCCCAAGGATTGCTTTGTCATAGCCAGCACCTCCGAGCATATCAATTGCGGCTTCCCACACTTCGGCCAAAGTAATTTCATATTTAGGGCCCAAAAAGGAGAGACTACCACGCCCCAGGACACTGTGCAAATAAAAATCGAATAAAGTAGAGCTGATACTGGCTTTAGTAGCCTCATGAGATTCTTCGGCTGCAGCTTGGCCGGCAACTGCTTCATCACGCTCTTTTTCAACTTTAAGAAGTCGAGCTTTTAACATTTCAATTTCCATGTCCTGGGAGTGGGTTTTTTCTCGCAACCGAGCAACATCAGTGCGGTAACTCTCAACAATTTTCTCTTGTGCCTCATATCTGGCTTCAACGTCCTGTTGACTGGCATGAGCATCCCGTACTTGCTTTTGAAGTACCTCTTCCTTTTGAGTAAAAGAAGTGGAAGAGGTGGCAAGATCTTCCTTGAGTTTCTGAACTTCAGACTCAAGTCTCGCGTTATCATCAGTGATGCTGGTCATTTCTGCATCGTGTTGCTTAAGAATTTTCTTCCACTCCGAATGATCGTTTTCCCATAGTCAACATGGCTTCGAGATTCATATGATTAACTCTTTGAAGCTCGTCAACAAGTTTCTGCCAACCAGACATCCTCTCGATATCGAGTTTGACAGCATCAAGGTTTCTTAACATAGCTTGCTTATCAATTGGCACCAAGTCTAAGTCGAAACGTACTCCCTTTAAACACCAATTTGGGAATCGGCTTTGAAGTGTAGGAGGAGCATCCCTGACTTGATATTGAGGCCTGTTGATAATTGTCTGAATGTCAGATTTCTTAAGAGCAGGAGAACCGGAGGGGATGTCAAGAGGGTTAGGAGCAACGGTCTTTTCAGAAATTGCAGACGCATCACTAAGCTTGGTCCGTTTGCTTGGATTGCCGACGACGTGACTCTTCCCTTTATCATCATAAGATTTTCTTTTATGAGAGTCATCATCTCTTTGGGATGAATCATGTCGTTCATCTCCTCTCCTGTGGCGCTCCTCATAGTCCCGCCTTTCACGAGCTTTTCTAGCGGCTCTTTCTTCATCGGTTTCTCTATGGACAGGGAGATAGCGCCTATAATCATAAGTGTCACGGCTTCCATGGCGTTGGAAATTTTCATAATATGAGCCACTTCGCCCCATCGGAGAATCTGAAAATGAAAAAGAAATGAAATTTAGAAATCTCCAGGAAAAGAAAATTAAGTGCGAATAACTGCTAAAAATTCCTAAGTGTGTGTGGCGTGTAAACTATGCGCGTCAAGCTAAAAACCACTATTCGGCTTAGGAGCAGTGACAACTTTTGCAACTAGTGTCAACTCCTGAGCTGACGGAGATTGTCGCAGGGTGGATGTCGCCTCAACTACTGGAGAAATAACTTTAGTAGCAGCGGGGTCATCCTTAAAAAGCTCCTGTGAAGTCACCATCGGGTCACTCAGTGCACCATATATATCGTCACCATCATGCCCAGCGGAGCTTTCTTTTTCAACCCCTTCAACGGTAACTTTCCCAGAATGTTGCGTTAGTTCTACTTCTTCGATAACCGGGGAAAGTGTAAATTTGCTAGACGATCCCGCAATATCAACGGGAGTAGAACACTTCACCAATGCAGCCTCTACAGCAGGTTCTTTCGGTGCAATTTCTTCTGCAGAAACTGGGGCATCTGATGTTTCTGCTTGAGAACCAGGGGCATCATGAAGCTGAGTAGATCGGGAGGGGTGTAAAAGTCCGAACTGGTGCAAAAACTCGTCTTTCAGCAAAAATTTAGTGCTTCTCTCTTCAGCAACCACAGCATTTAATGTTTCAAAGGTTGGCTTGTGGCTGGGATCCCTAAGCGGAGGAGGAAGTGCTGCAAAAAGTAAAGAATGAAGTTAAGCATTTGATAATTTGAGTTTCGAGAAGTTCAGAAAATGAAGTGAACGGAGAAAGGCAATCTTACTTCCAACTCTCCAGACGGCATAGAATCCCGGGGGCATCTGACGAAGAAAATTGACTTAAAAACCCGTGTGCACTCTCGGGCAAGTCTAGAACCAATTTATGGTTTCTTGCGCCTCACACAAGTATAATTGAAGGGTGATCTTTGTTCTTCGCAAAGGTGCATAAATAGCAAATCTCTTCAACACTTGGAAGACGGTCGAGTGTCCTCCTGAACAGCACACACAACCCCATCAAGATGGCATAGCCATTGGGGTGTAGCTGGAAGGGAGAGATAGTCAATCGAAGAAGAAGCTGTCGAAGAAAATCATTAAAAGGAGGGATAGCTCCACTTAAGCACATCTGACGATTAACTGCAATAAAGCCGTGAGGTGGCCTATCAGCAGTGTCGTTTACCCCAGGAAATAAAGCGTCTGCTTCAGCAATACCGAACTGGATACACAGTTGACTGAAAGCTTTGTGGTTCAAGGTGGTCGAAGTTCTTTCCGTAGGATCAATCAATGGGTTAGCAATTGGAAAAACCTCCCCAGCTTGTCCTGTTTCTTCTTGTTGAGAAGTCATTCTACATAAGGAACTGGATATTCAAATGTGAAGGTGCACGTTTCCTAAAAAGTGTGAAGTATTGTGCGAAACTAATAAAAATAACAAGCAGATATAACTGAAATCAAATTAATTGACATTTGATAATTATAAAGTTTCAGGGCTTGTATTTCAAGTCCAAGTACAGTGTTGATGCAAGCAAATCAGTTTTAGTTGATTATTTTAGCTTTGCTTTAATACTTCACTTGAATTTGTTGATTCATAGCATTTCATTCACATAGTTCATTTGAGTTGATTATTCTTTATCGACTAATCTGTCATTCGATGTGGGCAATCAATGGCAGTATATTCGCCCTAGTTTTCTGCAAATGTTATGTTTAACAGGTTGTTAGATTAAAAGTTAGTGTAATTTGCAAAGAAGTGTAACAAAGTTCAAACAGTTCAAGTCCAAGCAGTTCAATCAAGTTCTTTCAGAATTTTACAAGTCCTAGGTCGTCCAGACTATTTTCAAGCGACCTAGCATAGGTCGGAGCTACCTTAGGTCGCACTGTGCAAATCAAAGAGTTCATAAGCTTCAGGTCAAGATTTGTCTAAGTGTTAGCTCGGCCGCGACCTAAAATCCATGCCGCAAGAAGTTAGGTCGTTAATCTGTTAAGTCGTTCTACTTCAAGCAAGTTAGGTCGTGCGATTCATGTTTAAGCCGATTAAGTCCTAGGTCGTTTGAATCCCAGCGCGACCTAAAAGTTAAGTCGCAGATTCAAAGGATCCTTAGGTCGCGAGAATTTGTTAGGTCGGTTGGTTCGTTAGGTCGGTCAGGTTTTTAAGTCGCTCAGATCTGTTAAATCGCTAACTTCTTCTCCACTCAACAACTCGTTATCTCGTTAACGGTTAACCCGATAACCCGTTATCACCTACGCAAAGAAATCCATCATCCTCTTCGTGAAATCCATTCTCTCTTCATACTACCAAACCACCCAAAAACCGATTCAAAACATTTCCGATCTATCATAGATCCAACTCATTGTTGTGCTTTCGTCAATCACAACAACAACACAACTAATGGCGATCGGAAATCGATCGCAACACGATTTGAAAGGGAAACGCAACGTACGGAGTTGGATTGGAGTTAGAGGATGGGAATTCACGATTTGGCAGCAATCATGGATGGATAAAGACCGGGTTTACTTACGTAATATGATAGCAAGGATGAATCTCGAATTCGCCTTTGAAATCACAAAATTCTGTTAATGGCAAAGCGGGAAATCGAAGTAGTTGAGTGAGGAAGAAGCAGCAACCTAGTAGTTTATATGGGGCAGAGAGAAGAAGGCGAATAGGCATGCGAGTTAGCACATGTTTTAGGTCGACTCACGACCTAGCAGAGTTTGATCGAAGCACACGACCTATGACATAGGCCTGTACTTCGAGGGGCAAGTGTTAACTCCTCTTTTGGAGGCGACCTAAAACATAAGCGACCTAACGACCTAAAAGTACTAACGACCTAACTCCCGAAAGAGTCTAGCGACCTAACTCCAGAAAGAGTCTAGCGACCTAACTCCCGAAAGAGTCTAGCGACCTAACTCCAGAAAGAGTCTAGCGACCTAACTCCAGAAAGAGTCTAGCGACCTATAGCTCCAGCGACCTAACTGTCAACATGGGGCAACAGTAAACCACAACAGAAAGGCAATGCGACCTACGACCTACCTTAGGTCGCTCACGACCTATAAATTACTGCCCAGTTTAAACAAGCCAAGATAACTTCTTATGCCGCTTTTCCTAGGTCGCTCACGACCTACCACTTGTCACCTCGTTCAGACAGATCAAGTGCACCCTGTTAAGCTGCAAACCATGCTTCTTAGGTCGCTGGCGACCTACGACCTATCTTAGGTCGTTCACGACCTCACCTGTCCAGAATTCTCCTATAAATACAGCACTAGCTCCAACTTGAAAAGGACTTTTGGCTCATTTCTGGAACGTCAATACTCTGCTGTTTTCTCGACTCATCCAACACTTCAAGCACTCCAAACACCGAAGACCCTTCAACGAACTTCAAGAGGAGATCAAACACATTCAACATGAATTCGAAAGCTTCTTCTCCATACAAGTTCCAGCTACTCGTCTAAAGTGTGTTGTAATTGAAGTGTACTGTAAAGAGTTGTAATCGAATCATCAATAAAGAAGATAAAGTGGACGTAGGCTTGATTTCTAGCCGAACCACTATAAAACTGCTGTCTTTTTACTTTTCTGCTATTTTCTGCTTATTTCTAGTTCCCGTACAAACGGGTGGTGCTTTCACTTTTTCTTTACACATACCGGGGTGTTAGCGTTCAATTTTCAACGTTAACAGATACCTACTTATTTTTTGACGTTTCGGAATTATGTACATGGATATAACATCAATTCTCATCGACCACATATCATTAAGGAGCAAATTATAGTCATCATAACTGCACCATTCGTTCATATATCTAAAGCTCTTAGAACGAATAATTTGAGGTTGTTCTAGATGAACAAGAATAGTCGATTCATCACTTTTACTAGAAGGTAGATATGTAATTTCACATAAAGCAAAATCTTAAACCCAATCCATATTGGCTAAAGCTCTATCAATCCTTGACATAATGTTTTCCCTAGACCGGACCACCGTGAATAATTACATCCCTTAATATTTAGTTCCGAAAGCCCAGTCCTTAACATGCAAATGTCTTTCTCCTGCATCTTACCGATAGGAATTGTCTTTCCCCCTAGTTTATCAGTAGCACTCCTGATGCAATTGAAATCACCTATTAGCAACCAAGGACAACTGGTTATGTGAGCTTCATATTTTATATTGAGCCAAAGTATTTCTCTTTGTTGTTCAAAATTATGACATTAAACAAAGGAGCAAATAAATGCTGTATGATCAAGCTTCCTTAGAGAAATGGAAATGTGCTGGTCACTCATAGACATAACCTCCGTATCTTATACTTCTTTATCATCCAAAACTAGGATTCTGCATTTATAGTGGCATTCAACATTACTAATGATCTCTAGTTACTACTAAATTGACGACCCCATACAACAATCTCATCATCTTTGAGTTTATTCTCTAGTAAACTTACACAAATCGTTTTATGGTTAAACACATGACTTTTTACATCTAACTTTCTAGACGGCTTATGAAGCCTTCTAACATTCCAGAAAAGTATCATCATTTATTGATTTTATTATAACTCCTAAACTCCATAACCCCTTGAGTCGTAGGCTTCGGCTTTGCAACTTTGTTTTTCTCTGGTTGCTTCCAAGCTGGATTATTTTTTACTAGTAGTTCAACCTTCTCATTATTCAATTTTTAATTGTCCTTGGCGGGGCTTGTAGGAATGTTACCTTGTGTTCAGTCATACATGCTCATTCGACTATTTGGATTATTCTATATAATTTGATCCCTTGACCCAATCTCCTGTACCTGCACATACTTAACATTATTCAGACTATAGGAAAAACATGTAATGAAGGGGATATCAGATTCGATGATAATTAAACTCCTTGTACGAGAGATGATGGTATAGTATGGCTGCTGCTGGGTACTATCGTGGTTCATAACATAGTTAAAGTATATCGGTCAATAACTTACAGAGCAAACTGTGTCCCTTCAACTCAGTAGAGGAAAAAAGAATCAATTCGAGTCCAAAAAAATTTCGCATTCCATATTCATTATATTGTCTACAAGGCTCAACCGACTATCCTCTTTATTATCCATAAACACTTTAGGAGAGCTAATTTTTTAATCCCCTTATGACCAACTTCTAACATGGCATCTTTTGGACTTTAACCAACCTCTACTAAGAACTCCTTACTATTAATGAGTTGAGGGCCAATTGTAACGACCCGGATTTTTCGTCATTGATTTTAATTATTTAAATGGTTTAAATATTGGATTTTGAATTATAGTTTAGTTAATAAGTTTTTAAAACTGAAAATTTCAAGCGATTTCGTAAATTTTGAAAATCGTCGATTTAATCGACGCATTAAAATAGCGATTCGAGGCATAGTCTCGGAATTCGACGAAACCAATTCCATTGGATCCGTAATAGTGTGTTAATATCATATTTCAGTTTCCATAGCGTTTGGATTTACCGTTTGGTCGTACGAGATCTAAACGAGTTGAATTTAATATCGAAAATTCAATATAATAATTGTGTCCAAAAAGCTATCTTCTTCATACGATCGAATTAGGACTCGAAACCTTTTCCATTGCATTCGGAATAGTGGTATAATATTATGAATGCCTAGTGGCACGCCTCGATAGGGGTTTGAAATTTTAAGTTGCATAAATCGAGATATTTTGAAAATTTATTTATTTATATATTGATTAGTCAACTACTGTTCCTTTTCATACACCGATACACGCCACCTATCATGTACGCCCCTTTCACTCTTTAAATCACGTCCCTATCCCTTCAGCTCAATTCAAAATCATGTATGTTCTTCCCTCTTTTCAAATTAATCAAACGAGAAAAACAAAATCTCATTTCTATAAAAAAAAGGAGAAAAATCAAAATCGCGACCACGCGCGCAGGCGTGGGTTGGCTGGCAGCGGCGCCTGGCGGCGTTTAGCAGGCAGCTGTTGGATCGACTTCGACGTGTTGCGATTCTCTAGGTCACGAGCACGAGGGGGAGTGGCTTAGGGGCTCGACGTCGATGTGTGTTTAGGGTTTTAGGTTGATGGATTGCACGCGAGCGGACTGGGAGGTTGGGTAGCTCGCGTTTTTATGGAGGAACATTGGTGGACAATGAAGGTGCTGGGAAGGTGAAGCTCGCATAGGGAGGGTGAACGGTGGTGTCGGTGGCTCGAACGATGGCTGGAGGTGAAGGTATAAGCAATGAAAGGATCAGCTATAGTGGAGAGGCGGTCTGTCATTTTCATTTGGGGGAAGATGAGATTTTGTTGGGTAATTAAAATTTTAATTATGTAATTAGTTTTAATATTTAATATATATATTGTCTAATCTTCTAAATGTTATTGCTAAATCCATACGGGTCCAAAATCATGGAATAAGTCACGATGGATTCGTAGTTGCAAAATCTATGCAATAGAATAAATTGGAACGGATTGCAAATAAATCAAGGTGAGTAAAATCTCACTCATTTGGATTGCTAGTATAATTTAAAAATGTTGAATTTAAATTATTGATTTTTGGATGAATTTATAAATTATTCTCAGTTTGGATGTTATATATATATAGTAGTATATATATTAGTAGTTGGATATATACTCGCCGATTGGAGCAGATGAAGAGGTTAACTCCAAATCAACATTAACATTTATAAACTAGAAAATAAATAGTGAAAATGGCTTTAAAAGTCCAAATAAAGAATAATTGTGTTAGAACAAGTGTTCGCAAATTTTTTGGAAATTTATGTTGAAAAATATTTTAAGCGGTATTGGGAAAAAAATAAAACCGGATCCAAATCAATTGCTGAAAAGAGAGAAAAAGGACACTGTAGATAACATAAGGTAAAATAAGGACAGATGGAATAATGACACATGTAAAGACGTTGTCAGAGATGTAAGGGTGTTTGAAAATGACATTGGGGTGGCGACTTTATATTTATAAGTAAGTACTACACACAGCATGAAGGGGTCATGTTGTGCCATAATTGGGAAGAGTGAATTTAATAAGAAAAGTGGGAAGCATTTAGCGTTGAGGCAGGGTGATATTATGCCAAGGGAAGTAGTAAATGGAACTTAGTAAAAGATAAGTAAATAGGACTCGGGAAGAGGCCAAGTCTGAACGGGAAGGGATCTTGCGCGAGAAATAAGGTTGGAACGGTTATTCATGCCCGGTGGGGATGCTCACTCGAATGCACACCTTACGAAGGTGAGGACAGACATTCAACTTCAGGGACTATGGGACAGTTCCATAAGTTAAACAAATGTTTAAAGTGGATGCGCACCTTGTGAATGTGAGGAGAGACATTCACGAATGCACATCTAAAGAAGGTGAGGCATTCCACTATGTTTGGCGCAGTATTATATTATTAAGATAGAATTTGAGAAAGATTTGATGAATTCAGAAATGTAATAGATGAGAATGAAAGTTGTATATCTTTTATTAATGCAAACTGAATGATACAAGTTGTTAAAGAATACAAGCAAGAGCAAGCTCTTTAAATACAGACAGAACAGCTAAGTGGGCTAGGCCCAATACAAAACAGATCCAATACAAATATGCTATAATACGATGAGTAGATCTGGTTGATAAAATACTCTTTCATTTTACTCTCCCCCTCAACCAGAAGCTAGGGTTAGGGTTAACACTCGAGAGCGAATCTGAAAAATGGCGGAGCAGATTCATCTTTTGAAAAGCCAAAAAATCTTCTCTCCCAATTTACTTTGTCTTGAATCTCTATATTATGATGAGTTTTGAGTAAATGATCTGCTTTGACCAGATCTGAGAAGAAGACTATTGCTGCTTTAAGTTGTCTTCGATGCTGGATCTAAGAGTTGGTGTAGAGAGATCTGAAGAGCTGAGCTGAGAGATGGATTCTTTGTTGGACTCTTCAGTGATTTCTTCGATCTTTAAATCTTGTCTGAATCGATGGAAATTCTTCGCAGATAAGGCTTTTGTAAGTATATCCGCGCGTTGGTAAGTTGATGGTAAGTGATTCACTTGTAGTTTTCCTTTCTGTACCAACTCGCGAACAAAGTATAAATCGATCTCTATATGTTTAGTTCTTGAGTGCATGATTGGATTAGCTGCCATGTAAACTGTACTTTGGTTATCACACCATATTGTTGGTTTTATCTCTAGTTTGATATTCATTTCCGAAAGTAAAGACTGAATCCAAATAATTTCTGCAGCAGCACTAGCTATACTTCGGTATTCAGCCTCTGTGCTGGATCTGGAGATTGTAGTTTGCTTCTTTGAGCACCAAGAGATAGGACAGTTACCTAAGTAAATATAGTAGCCTGTCACTGATTTCCTGTCATCGACATCTGTAGCCCAATCTGCATCGGCATATGCTGTGATGCTTGGTTGTTTCCACTTTTTTAGTATAATTCCATAATTTGTTGTGCCATTCAGATATCTGAGTATCCTTTTGACTGCTTTCCAGTGTTCTTCGTGTGGTTCCTGCATAAATTGTGAAACTTTGTTAACACTGAAAGATATATCTGGTCTTGTGATAGTGGAGTATTGTAGGGCTCCTACAATACTTCTATATTGCTTGACATTAAGTATAGGTTCCCCCCTGTATTTGGACAGATGTTGATGACTAATCATTGATGTAGGCTGAGATTTAGCACCATCCATTTTTGCTTTAACCAGTAACTCCTTGATATATTTCTTTTGGCTTAGGAAAATTTCTGAGTTTGACTTTTTCTTTACTTCTATTCCCAGAAAGTAGCTTAGTTCACCCAAGTCTTTGATTGAGAATTGCTTGTCCAGATACTGTATTATCTCTTTGATCTCATTCTCATTATTGCCTGTTATAATTAAATCATCGACATAGATTAGTATGTAAACAATAAGATTATTGCTAATTTTAGTGAATAGAGAGTTGTCAGATTTGGTAGATTGATAGCCTAAATGAACTAATGTGGCTTTCAATCTATCAAACCATACTCTGGGAGCTTGTTTTAACCCATATATGGCTTTATTTAGTTTGCACACTAGATTAGTGTTTTGCTTGTATCCCTGTGGCTGCTCCATGTAGATTTCTTCCTGCAAAATACCATTTAGAAATGCATTGTTTACATCTAACTGTCTCAAGTTCCAGTTATTATTTAAGGCAATAGTGAGAACTATTCTGATGGTTGTTGGTTTCACCACTGGTGAAAAGGTTTCACTGAAATCAAAGCCATATTCTTGTGTATATCCTTTGGCAACAAGTCTTGCTTTATGTCTGGATATTGTTCCATTTGGGTTTCTTTTTAATTTGTAAGTCCATCTGCATCCTATAATGTTTTTGTTGCTTGGTGGATGAACAAGATTCCATGTATTGTTTTTCACTAATGCATGATACTCTTCATCCATTGCTGCCTTCCAGTTTTTATCTTTAGATGCCTGTTCAAATGTATGTGGCTCTATGATGCATGCAGTTGCAGTATATACTTTTGGTTTATAAATCCCACTTTTTGATCTGGTAATCATGTGATGTCCTGTTGTGGTCTGTAGTTCAGCATCAGATGATTCTGAACTGCTGTTCTGAATAGCAGTATCATCTGGTTGATCTCTATAAGTATTCTGATCTTGATTGCTTGATTCTACAGGTGACTGAGGATGAGTAGCAGGTTGATCAACTGCATCATGACCTGGTCCAGATGGCATTGTGTGTTGTGATCCAGTGTCTCCTGTTCTTTCCTCGGTCTCACCAGCATGCCATATATGTGGCAAAACTGGTATGTTTGGTATGGAAACCTTTGGGTTATAAACTTTATGCGTAGTTTTAATACTTGCATTGCTAAAGGGAAATATTTTCTCATTAAAAACAACATGTCTGCTTATAAATATTTTTCCAGTTTCATCCAAGCACTTGTATCCTTTTTGTTTAATTGGGTAACCTATAAAAGTACATGGTTGAGATCTAAAGTCTAGTTTATGATTGTTATAAGGTCTCAGATAAGGAAAACACAAGCATCCAAAAGTCTTTAGGTTTTGATAGTCTGGTTTGACACCTGAAATTTTTTCTAAGGGACTAATTCCATTCAGTACTTTAGTTGGAAGCCTATTAATTAAATAAACAGCAGTACTGAAGGAATCTGGCCAAAATTTTAAGGGTAGTGATGCTTGTGCTAGTAAAGTCAGGCCAGTCTCAACAATATGCCTTTGTTTCCTTTCCACCAGACCATTTTGTTCAGAGGTGTAGGGACATGTTATTTTATGTGTTATCCCATTATCAAGAAAGTACTTACTAAGAGGCTTGTATTCTGTGCCCCCATCACTCTGAATGATCTTAACTTTATGATTAGTCTGCTTTTCAACTTGAGTGATAAAATATATAACAGCATTATAAGTTTCTGCCTTGGATTTTAAAAAATATATCCAAGTATACCTAGTACATGCATCAACAAAAGATATGTAATATTTGTACCCATAATCTGAGCAGATAGGTGCTGGACCCCACAGATCTGTTGAGATCAATTCAAGAGGTACTTTGTATTCTGTAATAGAATCTGAAAAAGCTAATTTGTGGCTTTTGCCCATTTGACAGTAAGAACATATATAAGGCAAAGTTATATCATCAAAAGAAATTTTATTTTCTTTAAGAACCTATTTTACAACACTTGTACAAGGATGACCTAATTTGTAGTGCCAAAGATCAAAGTTATTTTTACTAGTTTCACATGACTGCAATTCACTGTTATTACAATTTGTCTTTCTCTGATTTGAGCCTTTGCTATTAGTCAGTGTGAACTTGTATAGGCCATTTACAGCATTACCCTGCAACAGTATTTCCTTAGTCAGAATATCTTTAACTAAGCAATGATTTGGGTAAAATTCAAAATAGACATTATTATCATGGGCAAATTGAGAAACACTCAACAGGTTCTTTTTAATGTTGGGTACTCTTAACAGATTATTGAGATATAATTGTCTTTTACCTTTGATAAAAGCATTACCTGTGTGTGTGATCTCAATTGCTTTGCCATTTCCCATAATAATAGATTGTTTACCTCTGTATTCTCTGCTGCCCAGATTTAGATTCTCTAGGTTGCTTGTTAAATGATTTGTTGCCCCTGAGTCTGGATACCATGACTCATCTTGGACATGATCTGCATTAGCAATTTCATCCTGATTTTGATTTCTGTTGCCACTGGACTGTTTGCCTGTATCCAGTTGAGCTTGTGCCATATTTGCACTGCCATTGCTATTTTTCTGATTGCTTTGTCCCTGACCTGACACATAATTTGTAGTAAATCTGAAGTAGCATTTTACAGCTGTGTGACCAAGCCTTTCACATATCTGACATTTTGGTTTGTTATTCCCATTGAATCTTCCTCTGCCTCTTCCTCTGGCAGTCTGACCTCCTCTCTGTGATTGTTGATCTGATCTCCCATAGTTCTGATTTCTGTTTTTATTGTTAGATGCATAGTTGACAGACATGTCTATATCTGAGGATTTCTTGTAATCTAGTCTTCCTTCATGAGCTAGCAATATTGAGTGGACATAGTCAATAGTTGGTAAAGTTTCTTGCGATGCAATGACTGCCACTACTGCTTCATATTCATCCCCTAACCCACTCAGTATTGTTAAGACATGCTCTGTATTTGACATCTTATGTCCTGCTGCCTCAAGTAGATCACAAGTATTCTTGATCTTGTAGAGGTACTCTTTCATGGATTGACTGTCTTTCCTTATGTTATGTAGTTGCCTTTTATAATGCATTATTTTTGCTGCTGACTGTGTATTGAAGATCCTTTCAACTGTTGTCCAAATTTCATTTGCTGATTTGCACCCTATAACTTGTGGTAGCAACTTTACACTGATTGAGGAAAGCAACCAAGAACTTATTAAACTGTCTTGTCTCATAAATTTGACATATTCCTCATTACTCACAGTTTTGTTTTCTTGATTAGTGATAAATTTGGGTGGAGTGGCTATCATGCCTAGGATGTATCCATCAAGACCATATCCCCTGGCTGCAATTTCAACTTGCACTTTCCAGAGAAGATAATTGTCATCTTCAAGATGTGCAGTTATCAGATTGGAGTGTGGGCTAATCACAGTTTTGATCAAACTGTCAGTGATATCTGTAGATTGTGACGAGGTGCTAGTATCATTTCCTGATGTTGCACTACTTCCTTCAGCCATGAAGAAACTTCTTGAAAGAAAAGAACTAAGATAGAAAGAACTCGGAAATTAGGAGATTAAGAGATTCTTTCTCCAACAGGTAAGATGCAACTGAGCAATATGATGAGGCTTCTCTGATTGCTCCTGGTATGGCACTTACTTTGCTTTTGAGAGATGGGTTTCTGTTCTCCTTTCTGATTGGATTTCTGATTTTCTTTCTTGATTCTTGAATCTGTTTTTATGGAAATCTTCTGCAGCCGATTGCAAATCTTGGCAAGGTAGTAGATTCTTGAACAGATTCTTTGCCCAGATGATGAGTAAGAACTCTGATGGGTAAGCTGATCCAAATGATGAGATTTCTCTGATGGATCAGTCTTTGCACAAAGCTGTTAAGCGAGAAGATGATTCTATTATCTGAGCTCTGATACCAAGATAGAATTTGAGAAAGATTTGATGAATTCAGAAATGTAATAGATGAGAATGAAAGTTGTATATCTTTTATTAATGCAAACTGAATGATACAAGTTGTTAAAGAATACAAGCAAGAGCAAGCTCTTTAAATACAGACAGAACAGCTAAGTGGGCTAGGCCCAATACAAAACAGATCCAATACAAATATGCTATAATACGATGAGTAGATCTGGTTGATAAAATACTCTTTCATTTTACTTATTAAAGAAAATGAGTAATAATTGTGTGGGACACAATATTAAAATGTTAAAGAGAATTGAATAAGACATATGCAGGGCGCAACATTAAACCATTAAAGAAACGTAAGAAAACTTGCGTGGGACACAGTAATCAACAGTCAAAGAAAAATTAGTAAGTCCTGCGAGGGGCGCAGTATTAAACATCTAAAGGAGAAAATTAAGACTTGCATGAGACGCCGTACTAATCAGTTAAAGAATAAATAAGAAGATGCGTGAGACGCAGTATTATAGTAGATTAAATAACAATCTAAGTAGGGAACCAGGTGGAGACTGTACATGAAGCATAGTAGCAAAGTAATGTAATGAATTAAAAGGATGAACTTAATTGAGAATTCAATATGTGCTGCGTTGGGGTGCAGAAGTAAATGGGGACTGCTTAGGAAAGTGTAGGAAGCAGACATATTAAGAACCAATCGCATCAGTACTTTGAATGACTCTTGATGTTGAATAGTGATGGGGAAACCCAACCTGTGCAGTTCGATTTGGTGCCACTATATGATTGTTTTGGGATAAGTATTATTCATATCAGACTTTATGTCTAATCTGTGTTTTTATTATTATTTTTTTCGTAAACTCACGGATGCTCATTTGAATAGATCGAGTTTATGGAATTAGACAGTATGACATAAGGGCCGCAGTACGAAGATGGAAGACAGTGCAGATGAAATTTTAATAATGTTAAAAGCTAGTGAAAACTATGCTAAAGTCATCCAAAGAGTTATGAAAGAGATGCAAGAAACCACTGGTCTGGTTGTGAACGAAAACAAATCAAATATTTTCTTCAGTAAAGGTGCCACAAACAAACAAATCATCTCAGATATACTTAAGGTTAACATAAGTAACCTACCAATTATTATTTGGGTATCCATTTAACTTATAATAAATTAAAAGCAAGGGACTATGGCCAATTAATTGATAAAATAAACAAGAAATTCAACCACTGGAGTAGTATGCAATTAAACATTGGAGGTAGAATTTAGTTAATCAAATCTGTTATCTACCGAATGGTCGGCTTCTGGATGCAGTTTAGCCAAACTCTAGCTAGCATTTAGTAAAATAAAATCAATTTGCGCTAATTTCATATGGAAATCAAAATCACACAGAATGAGTTGAGATGATATTTGTAAAACCAAACTAGAAGGTGGTTTGGGTTTAAGAAGGCTAGATGACATTGCTAAGGCAGTTGAACTAAAACTGGTATGAAAATTCTTGCAAGGAGATTCTCTTTGGACTCAATGGATGCACAACAAATATTATAAAAACAGAAAATTTTAAAAGCAAGACATTGGTGCGAGGGTCTTATTGATAAAAAGTTATTAATGGAGAAACTACAGGTCCGTGGTTTGACCCCTGGATCTATGGCTCTAGTTCTCTAATACACAAACCGGGATGTCAATTCCTCTCTATGGCAGGTGGCTCCAACAAGAAAGTCTCATTTCCTGTCTCTGAAAATGAGTGAGTGGAAACTTAGTTGGTATCATCATCGACCCAAATTCCGTAGGAAGTAGCTCTCCCTGAAGCATAACAGCCTTGAAGTAGTCCGTTGGAGAAGTAAACTTTGCAGCGTTCATTCCGCTGTTGGATTCTTCTACCTCAATAGTCAATTAAGCTCGTTTGGCTTCGGATCTGGAATTTCTTTATTTTCGATTTGGGAAAGTTGTGGCAAGGTGTGAATTAAAGTTTAACTTTGACTATACTCGTGAAGGGAAGCATGCCTGACATGTTGGAGTAGCAGAGACAAGGATTGGTTGCATATTTAGGTGTTAACACTAATAAATGTGCCCTCTTTTTTGTTTTTTTAGTTGTTTTTCGTACAATGGTTTTGAGTAGTCCCCAATTTTTAAGTCCTCCATCTTTTTGAAAAGCTGGTCCCATGGTAATCTACCGTAATGTTAATACATGTAATAATATGTACTTTTTTTCTTAAAATGCATCCATGTAGGTTAAGAGATGGTAAGGTTTTTGATGCAGCGCGATCTGCTAACTCTTCAAATTTGAGTCATTCAAGGATTTTAGGTCGCTCACGACCTAGTGAAGGTTGCTCGCGAGTTACTGGATTCAGCATTACGGCATGCAAACGACCTAAGGAGATGAACATACCAGCGCGCATTTTATTAGGTCGCTCGACCTTATGTTGCGGGAAGAAAGACGAGTTACGACCTAAGTTAAGTCGCGGAGTGATAGGTCGCTAGAAGATGGGTCGCGTGAAGATAGGTCGCGTGAAGAAGATTCCGTTGCTGAAGATCTTAGGTCGCTCAACTTTAGGTCGCTCTAAGATTTCCTGAAGCCGCTTCTTTTTAGGTCGCTCGACCTTATGCCGCTATTCTTTAGGTCGCTCAAGGGGGCCAACGACTTAGTACCGCATATGCTGCTTTGACTTAAGTCGCGTGGAGTTTAGGTCGCGTGTGTTGTACTTAGGTCGCGTGATGTAAATATTATAAGTCGTGTGTTTTTGTTGTAACTTGTATCTGTTAAGTCGTTATTTGTTAGGTCGCATGGCATTGTTTTTATGTCGTATGTGTTAGGTCGGTCACGATCTATGTGTTGTTTGTTTGAGTCATGAAAGTGAGTTGTTGTAACCCTATAAATAGGGATGGTGGTGTCATTTGTAACGGGTTGTTGATTTTGAATAAACTTTTGTTTGAAAGCTTTGTGTCTCTTCTTAAATTGGTAGTTGAGTGTAATCTCATATCTACTCCTTCGGCATTCGAGTGTGCTCGGATCAACGATTGTAGAAGCCAATTCACGGTATCAAGTGCGCTTGATCAACGTCTGAAGAATTGTAGATCTTCTTTCACGGTATCGTGCGCGATCAACATGACGAAGATAGCTAAAATTCGGTATCTTTGGATCAACGGATTTGGACCTTTGGTATTTTTCAATTCACCGATCTCTACTTTCATCGTTTCATCATTTTTGTTATCCGCTGCTGCGTCAGTTTTAATGAGATATTATGTAAGTATATGGTAAGAAATACAACTAGGCCGAATAAGCCAATCTAATCTAAGTACAGTGCATTCAATTAAAATGAGCAATGAAATTTAGAATGGCAGAGTAAAGGTCTATGGATTGGTGATATCAAAGGTATTGTACGACAAACTGCATGATTGTGTCAGCAAAGATAAACCATGCAAAGCTCACGCAAACTCTAAGTACAAGATAAGCATCATATAAGCTTTTAGCAGAAGCATCATAAAAACTGATTTCAACTTTTCTATCACTGGCTGAGAAAAAAGAAAAAGAAAAAAGAACAAAAAAGAACTGACTAAACAATACATCTACTGAAATAGGTTACCCTAGATCAACACTAACATTTATAAAGTAGTTTCATGATCATATAACATTTCCACAAGTGTCCTTTGGCCTCCAAACTCCACCTCCATGCATCTTATTACTTCCATAAAATTTAGTAGTTTGAAAACTACTTCTTTGATGCAGATTCTTCGAGTTTCTTGAAGACTGACCATTCTTAAGACAAGCATTGGTTCTTCTTTGCCGATTGTTCCAATATCGCTTCCACGAACCATAGTTATTACTACTGGTGTTTTCATTATAACTTGTGGTTTTAGGAGGGTCATCAAGATCGCCCCATCCAGTAGGCACGATAGGAATTTCAACGGTTTCAGCCTTTTCGGTTTCAGGAGGTGGAGGAGGTGGTTCTTTTTCCAAATCAGCAAGTAATTCCGGATCAATGTATGTATCGTAATCAACCTCCTCAACGTACATTTCTGGATCAGGCAAAGGATCATTAAAAGGAAGATTGTTGATTTTAGCCCAGTAGCGAGCTTTTGCACTTCGCAATGCTTCTAGTGCTCCTGAATCGTCCCATTTTGCTACGTTTTCGTATATGGACATTGCAGTTTTTGCCCATTTTAAGCTACTTACCGAAAGTCCACATTCCTTGGTGTAGAAATCTGTTTCCCATGAACGAACAAAAGAATTACTCAGTCCTGAAAAAAAAAAGAATGAGAAAAGGTCAGACTCTTCAAGGTAAATCTGTTTATATGCAAACGAGAATACAACTAAACTCCACGAGCAATATGGATAGTCTGCATTTCTAGTCTGTGCTATTACAAATAAAAATGAAAGAATTTCATATAACTTGCGTCTGTAATGAATGTATATATATATACTCTAGGACTTTAGATATGTATCGAATACAAAATTTAATGGATCCGAAGGTTAACGTCAGAAAAAAAAAATACTTTTTTTATGGAAGATAAAACATGAAAAAATTAAGATTTTTTTTATTTAAGATTAACAGATTACTCGTTGATGAGAAAAAAGAATAAAAGCTTCAAATCATCAAAAATATCTACAAATCAGAAAAAATCGAACCCGACCCTATCAGATTTTGGTTTTTCTCTTATACAAACAGAAGAGACGAGTTAGAAAAAAGAGGAAACAATAATTGAATCAAATTTTGAATAGATGAAATAAGAAAAAATAAATTAGTAAACTTACGACGACTGTTTTTATTCCATCTGCAATATCCCATTGTGATGAGCTTCGAAAAGAATGGCAATTCAGGCTTTATTTATAATTTGATCTTATGAGTAGCTGCAATATATATGTGTGTGGAATGAGAAATAACTGGAGTATATGTGTGCGCCCGAGCGAGGAATGAGAAATAATCGGAATAGGTGGAATAAATATTAGTGTAAAGGTGGTGTTAAGTGGTGGAGTTGAAGTTATAACTATAACGGCTCAAGGTTGTCGGTTATATGTATTAACTTCCTATTTTAACAAGTTTTGTACATTAAACACCGAATGACTTCTCTATTTACACGAACCAACTCCATTACTTAAATAAAATAATTAATGGTTTTAAAAATTATAAAACGAACGGAATTCAATGGACAGATTCAATTGACAGATGGTGATACAAATTTCATAAGTATGTTTTTTTAAACTTAAAGAATAAAGTTAGTTTGTAACATCTTCTTAACAGCTGGTGTTAATTTAGACATTCAATTTGGTGTAATTATATCATAAACAACATACGGTTAGGTTACCTTCTTTAAAAAATATTGAAGAATAAAAATATTAAAAGATTAAATCATATAATAAATTTATTTTAAATTTTATAAAAAGATTTGTTCATATCTGAAAAGCTTTCGACAAAAAAAAAATATTATTCACACACGCGCACTCTCTCTTTAATTATTTACTAATAAAAAATTAGTTAAATAAATAGAATAAACAGGAAAATGGGCACAGGGAAGAAATTGCAAAAAAAATTAGTCTTAGGGACAACAAATTTGTTTTTTAGTTTGAAGGACATTTTTTAGTGTAAACAGGAAATGATAGTTACAACTATCATTCTATGATTTGCACTAGAAAGTGTCCGTCAGCCTAAAAAAAAAAACTTGTTGTCCCTGCGACTAAATTTTTTTTCAACTTTTCCCTTGAGCCTAAAATCCCCTAAAATAAATGTATACACATTTATATATAATATAAAATTCAGAATTTTTTTTATGTAATATAAATATACATTAGAGGGAATTAGGCACAAGAACAAACTTTGAAAAAAATTTAGGCTGAAGGACATCAAGTTTCATTTTTGGGTTGAAGGACAAACTTTAAAGAAAATTAGACTGAAGGACAATGCTAATTATAACTAACATTATATTCAGTTTTTACACTATACAGAATGCTATTGTGGTGCAAATCCTAACATCTATACACGGACATGTCAAACCATGTACACATTATTTCGTTACACGAACACATACACACATGTGTATATGATACAAATATAGATAAAATATATTACGTTTTATATAAAATAAAACTTTATTTATAAAATTAAATAAAATAATGATTTTATTTAAAAGAAATATTGAAAAGTTCTAAATAAATTTAGACTGTATAGGCCCATTAAAGATCCAAATAGATAAAAAAAATTGAAATTTACCTAGCTACTCTGTTGCTGACTAGCCCAGATCCAACAGTTATATCAGAGCCCAATAGCGTATACGGTCTAAATTAGTTACGATAGAGCTAACTAATTAAGTTCACAACCCAGATAGTAGGATGTCTATAAAGGTAGTGTCAAAGAATTAGGTTTGAGCAATCGAGTACTCTATCCTACCTAGTTACTAGCCTAACCTGAACAGATATGTAAACCCAAAGATTGTCCTAGATAGAAAAGGCCTAAATTGAATTGGATCTTTGGCTAATTTTCAAAAAAAAATGAAATTAAAAACAATTTTTTTTAATTTAAAAGTTAAATTTAGAATAAGACATATATATTATAAAAATCATAATATAATGATTATATATAAGTTAATTTGAAAATTAATTTTATTAATAAAATTAATTAATTAAATAAGTTAATTTAATTATAAAATATATATGCATGTATAATATATAATGATATATGTTATGTTGTCTCGAAATGTTTAAGACAATATAAGTATTCATATATGTATATACAATAATTTTCAAAATTACTACAGTTTAATTAAAATTATTAAATTAATTAATTAATTAATTAAAATACATACATACGTACATACATATATACAAATATATGATATATCTGTATAACTATGTTATAGTATCTAAATATTCAATAAAATATGTTAAAATTGAATAATATAAAATTAATTAAAGTGTTAATCAATTAAATTTTATGATTTAATTGATATAATGTTATACATAAGATTATTATAAAAGCGGATTAAAATATAAAAGTTATGCAATAATGAAACTTAAATAATATGAATGATAAACTAAAGGCGGAACATTAAAGAAACCCTAAATGGACTTAAGGAACATATATCATGTTTCCTGATGTGTTCGACATTTTAACCACAAAGATATTTCACATGAAATACATTTTTCCATAAGTTGATATCACTCAATATTATACATTTGAGATTATAAATCTTTAATATATTTGTCCTTTAATATATATATATTACTTGCATACTTCTCAGTTGAGCAAACTCAAGCTAGTATGTATAATATTATTAATATATTGAAATAGATAGGGCAAGATAACTATACGTATTTTTTTAGCAAACTCAAGGTACATATTAGAGCTAGCAATTAGAATCAAGAACCGCAAACCTGAACCGACCCCACCCAAGAAGAACTAGACTCGAATCGAACCTGATGGGTCTCGGGTCGGGTCTTGGTGATGAAAAATACCATAAAAACCCGACCAAACCCTGTCCGAACTGACCCGACCTGAAAGACCGACCAAAAAACATTGAAATACATGCATCTTTAGTGTTATTACATGATCGAATCTGAACCGATCTGAATCGACCCGCACTGAAGCTTGGGTCGGGTCGGTTCTAGATTTTAAAATGTGTATTTTAGACCCGACAAAAGCCAACCTGCCTAGAACCGAGACCCGTCGGGTCGGGGTCCTTCGGATCAGGTCTAATTGCCAGCCCTAGTACATATACTATACTTAGGCCATCACGATATGGTAGGTACGAGTGAAAATTTTCCTTTTGATTTGTTGAGCAAACTTAAGGTCGAAGTGAAATTAGAACAAGGTACCATGGTTTTGGAATTGTATATGATACACCTGATAAGGAGTTTTCCATCATTTGTGTAGCTATAATTTGTTGAGCAAACACAAGACCAGAATTCCAAGGTAGATGAGTCCTAACACCTACTAGTAAAGTCAAAAGACTTCTATATTTCGAATTAGGGTTTGGCAAAACATAAAATACTAATGAGAGCTTATTAGTAAAATGAAACATAAAGTTTAACCTTACTAATATTATAAGGACATCTACTATGATATTGTCTTAATAATCTACCAATTATAACATGCAGAAAACGTCAAATCCAAGACCGTTTAGCAAAAATGACAAACTAACTAGACCAAACAACTATGTCGATTGGCTAAGAGCTATTAAGATAGCATTAACGTACGTGCGTCTTTGGTCGTCTGTTACTTGTACTTCTATGACGAGACCAGCAAAAAAACACTGATCCTAAACTGCATGTTGCTTATAATAAATGGGTCGCTGTCCTCGAAATCGCCTAAGTTTTTGTGCCGTCTACATTAGATAAGTCGTTGCAAAGGTAGCATGAAAGCATGTCAATCCATTAGATATTCGATAGTCTGAAGGTACAATTGGTGAGCAATCTCGTTCCACGAGGTACGAGATTACTATAAAATTGTTCAACATAAAAATGAAAAATGGATAGAAGGTGGACGATTATGTCCTAATAATGAAGGGCTATATTGATGGGCTTTCATAATTGGACATGATGATAAGCAGCAAGTTGCAGGTAGACTTGATACTTGGTTCATTTACCCCTCAGTGTGAATCATATATACTAAATTATAATTTGAACCAACTGAATGTGAATCTCATGAAGCTCGCCAATATGTTGAGGTCGGTCAAGTCGCAATCAAAGGATCAAGGGGTCGTGCTTGCTATTAAAGGTAGGACGTCATCTTCGAAGAGTTCGAAGAAGCGAAAGAGAGAAGGTAAGAAGAATAAGAAGAGTAAAAAGACCTATAACAACGGTGAATCTCATCATTGCTATAAGAAAGGCCATTGGAAAAGTAATTGTCCTAAGTACCTAAAGATTGTTAAAGAAAGAAAGCTGAACGGTTCTGCAGCTCCGTTAGGTACATTTATGATTCGAAATTATTTTGCAATGAATAAAATGTCTTCGGTTTTAGATGTATTATCTTAAACTATATATGTAATTCGTTACAAGGGTTTAGGATCTACCATCGCGTGGCAAAAGGAGAGATGAGGCTCCAAGTTGTTGATGGATCTATTGTACATGCAATGGCAGTAGGAGATTATCTTTTATGTTTGCCTAGCAGAGTAGTATTGATATTAAATAATTACTATTTTGTAAAATACTTTATTTGTGGAATTGTGTCTAGTTGTAGACTATTTGAAACTGGATATATATTTCATTGTGCAAATAATGTTATCAACATTAGTTTGAATGGAAATAAAGTCTACGATGTTGTTCTATGCCATTTTTGTGATCAATACTAATTACGTGTGTTCTGTAAGTAGTTCTTCTAACAATATAAATTATAGTTATCTTTAGCATTGCAGCTGGGTCATATTAGTAAGAAACGATCACACAAACTTAAAACCGAAGGTTTTCTTCCGGCACTTGATTCCGAATCATTTAACACGTATGGGTCGTGTCTCAAAGGTAAAATGACCAAGCACTCCTTGAGTGAGAGCAATGAAAGGGTTGATGAACTCTTAGGGTTGTGTGACGCCCCACCTCTATACTCACGCTTGCCAAGGACTACAGGGTAATGCCGTCGACTAGCACGAAGAATAAGGCTGTTGAGGACCGACCATCTGTGTAATTGCTTTGTGCGAGTACCTATATGTCAGATAATATAACTTACATTTCGTTTCAAGAGGAAATCCGACATATCAAATACAAACTCAAAGCTACCACACAGTGGCTATGAGGTCTTCGGAAACAAATATATAAATAAACATAACACAAATCAGTCACAGACATTCATATCACAAAGGCGAAAACAGATATGAATATAACACATAAAAGTGTACATCAAAATAGTGGTCAAACTAGATCCACTACATCACAAAAGAATAGATACAAGTGCTAGACAAAAGAATAAGTATACAACAAGGGGTCTCTATCTCAAAATGTATACTAACAAAAACTACTGTGCTAAAGTAGTTAGCCAAAAGTCAGGTGAAGGACCCTGATAAGAAGTCAAGCAGGAGCACCTGAAATATCTCGGTCTGACCCGAGTATTATCTAAGAAGAAAATAATAAACAAATCAGTTTAGCTATAAATATCAGATAAAATGAGATAGGATAAGAGATATGACAAAAACGTATGATAACAATAATGCCATACTGTGATAAGTATACATCAAATAACAACAAAAATCATACAATATCTCAAATCATTTCAAATATTCTCAAACGCCCAAAAGAATCACATTCTTTAAATTATTCACCAAAACACAAATATTGACAAAACATATCAATGCCAATCCACGAATATTGGTGAAACACAAATTCTAGAAATCATCAACCAGAAATCCAGAAATCACAAAGGGGGAGGCCTATCACAAACGGGAGCATTAAAACTCGCCAACATGTGTATCACAAATGAGACGCTATCCCATGAACCGAACATCGACGCACCTAAAAAGATACGCCCCATGCATAGTCAAACATCGACGCACCTGAAAAGATACGCCCCATGTATAAACTAACATCGACCCACCTAAAAAGATACGCCCCATGTATAGTCGGACATCGATGCACCTAAAAAGACACACCCCATGCCTAGTCGAACATCGATGCATCTAAAAAGATACACCCCATGTATAGTCGAACATCGACGCACCTAAAAAGATACGCCCCATGCCTAGTCGAACATCGATGCACCTAAAAAGATACACACCATGCACCGACTTATCGAGCCTAATGCTCCACGAACGGTCCAAATACCATGGGTCGCTAGCCCATAAAAATGAGATGAAACTCAACAGAACGGGGTATAGTCCCCCATGCGGACAAAGAGACATCGCACATCGCTAGTCAAATCATAAAATGATCATCATCGATCATCAAGAAGTGTCGATTACATTAAGCTAGTAAATAAATGAGTTTAGCTTCATGTCTCATAACCACTGGCTTAACTTAAATATTTACGAACAGATTGTAGATTTCCACTCAAAGATTGTCACAAGATTTCAATCGAACAAGTCTAAGAATTAACTGACAAAGTAAACGCAAGCGTTTCATACCACTTGTTTTGCTAAGCCGTTTAATTAGATTTCTCATACGAATGAGGTAAATGTTTGTATATACTAATAGATTGGAAAACGGTTTTATAAACGAGCTTTGTATTTAAAATAGAGTTGGAATCATCTTTGTGAAAGAGTTGAATACTTACTACTAGTATAGAAAACCTTTATATTTTAAAGTGACAAATCACAGAAATGATTAATGTAGAAACAATCAATCACCAAAATCCACATTCGAAGACGTGAATCAAATCCATAGAAATCGATACCGAATCCATCAAAATGGATATTCTCAAAAATCCCGAAAAAGAAGTCATCAAAGTCGATAATAAATGATAACGACAAATCGGAATAACATGAATCGATTAAAATTGGAAACCCACGAAAAATAGGCAAGTTGGACTGATACAAGCAGGTTAGTCGACTGAACCAGATGGTCAGCCGGCTGACACAATGCCTGGAAACTTTCGGTTTCCAGGTCAGTCGACTGTACCAGGTGGTCAGTCGACTGATACAGGGACAGAATGTTTTCTGCCCCTGGTTCAGTCGACTGACCTACTGGTTCAGTCGACTGAACCTGCTTCCAGCGCAGAATCAGCCTAACCCCCAAGTGGGGCAAAATTCTACCGAAAACGATCGATCGAGCAACTGCGACTAGGGATTTATGCCTAACGACAACCCAGCCTTTTAGGCTCTTCGATACATCCCCCGGTAAACATGTTCAAATATCCATAAAAGGATTTTCACAAAATTGGACTTCAAAAACCAAAAATTGGAAAATTCACCAAATCAATCCAAATTAAAAGCAAATGAACATGAATAGATGTTAGGAATTCATACATAACAACAATGAAAGCTATAGACATAGATGTGAGTTCAAAAACTCACCTTTTCAACCCAAAACAACAAATGAGAAGCTTTGAAATCAAAAGAAAGATCAATCACACTTCAACTTCAACTCTAGAAGCTCCAATCTAAGATTACAATGAATATTTCCTAAGTTAGGTCATAGGAAATTTATGAAATTGGAGAGAGATTGAGATGGAGAAGAAGAAGAGGGTGCTTACCTAAGCTTCTCTTAGATTTTGGAGCTAGAACTTGAATTTGCAAAGGGAACTAGGGCTTAGGATTTTAGTTTCCAATCTCTTCCCCCATTTTTACTAAAGCTTGAAGTGTTAGGAAAATAATAGAATGAATGAAGAGGAGAGGGGGTGGAGTTAGGATATAAGATGAGTTGGGTTAGTGGGCTGAAACCCAAACCCAAGCCCAAAGCCCTAAGTGAAAATGTCAAAATTCTACTCAACTCCAAACATATCGATGTATATACTCAAAAAGGTCGCAAACGCCATTTTGGACTTAATAGAAGTGGTCTTGAGTCCCAATTTGACTGTTTGCAAAATGTAGCTTTTCGGGCTTAAATCCGACTAACGATGCTATATTTAAATAAATCATTTAAATATACAATCGTAAAATATGCGGGTTGTTACAGACTCCCCTCCTTTAAGAAATTGCGTCCTCGCAATATTTAAGAAGAAAATAAAGAGTAATAACCATAAAAGCATATCAACACCAAAGACAATTTGAAATAAGAAGTTCACCTCAAAGAGCTCGAGAGAGTATGTCCGGATGTGTTCGCTCGATGAATTCTCTGGATTCCCAAGTGCAATCCTTAGGATTTGAGGACCATTGAACTTTCACAAGAGGAACATCTTTATTTCGAAGGCGTTTAACCTCCAAAGCAATGATACGAATAGAATGTTGCTCATAAGTCAAATTTGGTGAAACCTCAATTTCGTCAATAACACCGGGCTCAAGAATAGAATCGAAATCTCAAAGGCATTTCCGTAGTTGAAAGACGTGGAAAACATCATGAATAGCTAAAAAATTGAGCCGATAACGAAAGGCGATAAGCCACGGAACCAATACGTTCGGTGATGGGAAATAGACCAACATATCGAGGTGCTAATTTTCCCGATCAACTGAAACGCACAACACCCTTCATAGGTGAAACACAAATGAACACCAATAAAATCTAGACCTAAAACCAGCTTCTCACCGGCTTCAAGCCAACACGAAGGAAATCGGCATGGCCTTCCGTAGAGTGCCTCGAAAGGTGCCATACCAATACTAGATTGGAAGCCATTATGATAGGAAAACTCAACAAGAGAAATATGATCTTCCCAACTTCCACCAAAATCAAGAACACATGCACGAAGGAGATCTTCAAGAGTTTAATTCACATGCTACATTTGTCCATTGGATTGAGGACGATAGGCGGTGCTAAAATTAAGCTTTGTTCCCAAAGCTTTTGAAGACCTTACCAAAAATCCACTAGTAAAATAATGGATCACGATTGCTAACAATAGAAGTAGGAACTCCATGCAATTTAACAATTTCTTTGACATAGAGTTTAGCCAAAAAGAGGTACGGTCCAAAAGAGAAGGATGAGCCTCAAGGCTACATAAAACAAGAGATGAACATGAATCGGATTCACGATCTCGAATCTCACAAGTGGACAAAGTCTCGAGATCACTCCATTCGGATATCATCATGGAAACAACCGCTTGTTGCTTACGACTAAGGGCGTCGGCAACACGATTTCCCTTTCCGGGAGTATAAAGAATATCAAGATCATAAGATGCAAGGAACTCGAGCCAACGTTGTTGACGCAATTTAAGTTCCTTTTGAGAAAATAAATATTTCAAAGATTTATGGTCGGTGTAGAGAAAAATTTTTCTCTTCCAAACGATAATGGCGCTAAATTCTAAGAGCGAAAACAATGGCCGCGAGCACTAGATCATGAATGGCATATCTAGTCTCGACAAGCTTCAATTGTCAAAAAGCATATGTGATAACACATTCCCTTTGCAAAAGAATGACACCCAAACCAATACGACTAGCATCGGTACAAACAGTAAAGTCTTGGTTCCCTTCGGGAATCGAAAGAATAAAAGCATCGGAAAAGAGTTCTTTTAATTGATCCTCTTCCCCGAAAAGCTAAGATATTAAAAATTATAGTTAACTTTGTGTAATCATCTTTTTAGAAAAAATTTACTTTTTACAAGTCAATTTACTGTGTCTGACTGTCTCATCATAGCGTTTAGGAGATTCCTATCGATAACATTGATCAAGTGCATTGACCAGAATTCTTAAAGCACCTAATGGGCAAAACAACACAAAATCATCTTCTATATGATAAACATGCTTCTTATAAAATTTACAAATATTCTCTGCTCATTTTAAGAACAAAATCCAATCATACTTATAAATATCTTATTAAAAAGATTTGCAAATTTTAAATTGTTGTTTTCATCCATATAAATAAATACAAGGATGGTCTCATTGAGATATTCGTAGAATACTCGATTCATAAGATGGATGAAATAAGGTAGAAGGTTCGTCAAACCAAATGACATAACGAACCACTCATAAGAATCATAATGAGTGCGGAATGCGGTAAGTGGAATGCTACCCTCCACAACTCGTAGCCGATGAAAACCGGTGGCAAGGTCGAACTGAAAAGACCTTAGCACCACTCAATAGATTGCTTAGGTGATAATCCTAAGACAAGCTCAAATATACCGGAAAATTCACAAACTACTTGAATGAGAGAAATAACATTCTCCTCATCAAGTGGGTTTAAAGAATAAAATGATGCCACCGAATTTAGAAATCAAAATCATTAAAATCAATAGAAATCTGCTTAACAGATTGAGGATGTCGAAGATAGATAGTCCGCTCAGGACATAGGATATGGGCTTAATAATGATCAAGCCAATCCTTTCCCAAAAAATCAATTTCAAAGCCTAAGTAACGCATAACATGCAAATCGGCTCGAAAAGAATAATCACATAAAATAATCTCGACATTTCCATAAAGTAAACTGAGTGTTGCGGATCCACCAACCGGATTCGCAATTCCCAGTGATGTCATCAAACCCATAATATTTAAAGAAAAAGAATCAACAAGTTCTTTTGATATAAAATAATAAGATGAACCCATATCAAAAAGAACTTGAATAGGATAATCACAAAACAAATGTCATCAAGGACTGAATGAGAAATACCTTGACCAAGAGAAGTGTCACTAGGAGCTTGCACAACATTTAGCTTTCCCTCCTTCTTATTTTGAAGTATGGGACATGCAGATATATGGTGACCCGAATTTTTGCAATAGCGATAATAGAGAGGTTTCAAACACTTATTCGCATAGTGGTCGGTAGAACCACAATGGTAGCATTGTCCACGACTAGACGCAGGAGTCTTTGCTACCGAAGTTTCTTGCTTCCCTTTCTTATTAGGATTGGGGCCTTTAAACATAACATGCCTCTTCATGTTATTATTGAAGTTCTGTTTGGCACCCACAACTTCAACATTACTCTCTTTATCGGCCTCTTCAAGACGAAGAGCGATATCAACAAGCTGATCGAAAGAAACTTCTAGTTTCAGAAGTAAGGGCTTTTTAAGGTTCTTAGTTAGCCCATAGACAAACCTCTGATTTTTCTTCAACGGGGTATTAATGTACTCGACCCCATATTTAGAGAGAGATTCAAAAGATGCGACATAATCTGTCACAGAAGATTCACCTTGAACAAGGTCAATAAAGCGTCGGGCTAAAGTTACTTTTTCAGCTTCCGGCACAAACTTCAATTCGAACCTTTCCCAAAATTGCTCCCAAGTAAGATCCGCGTCAATAATTTCCTAAATAAAAAGCTCATACCAATCTAATGCTCTTTCTTGGAGCATGCTAGAAGCCACTTGGACTCGAAGTGAATCAATAAGATCCATGCGGGAAAAGATGCGATCGCATGATCTAAGCCAAGCTTGAATTTCTATAATGCTTTCGGAACCCTTGACTGGCCTTCCACCCAAAGCGGTATAATCTCAGCACAAGCGTGCAAACCCGGATTTAGGGTGAGTAGGCGCTGGAACGGGTCCGGCAGCTTGGGCATTGTTCACAAGATCTAGAAGTTGCTGAGCAGACATAAATACTCCATCCTGAGGAGTAGCACTCGATTGACCGGCGCTGGGACGGCCTGGTCTAACCATTTCTCTTCTCTAAGAAAGAAAGAAAGAAGAGGAAAAAGGTTATTCTCAGAATGAATATCAAACAAACTTGATTGATAAAACAAGGCATCACAAAAGAAAATAGGATATAACAGTACGAATGCTCGAATTAAATCCTATGGCACGATTCCTAAGAAAGACTTAGGACAATGATCCTTGCTAGATTATTCTACATTGTTTCGAAGTTTGGCTCTGATACCAAGCTGTGACGCCCCACGTCTATACTCATGCTAGCCAAGGACACTATGGTGTAATGCCGTCGACTAGCAGGAAGAAGAAGGCTGTTGAGGAGCGACCATCTGTGTAATTGCTTTGTGCGAGTATCGATATGTCAGATAATATAACTTACATTTCGTTTCAAGAGGAAATCCGACATATCAAATACAAACTCAAAGCTACCACACAGTGGCTATGAGGCCTTCGGAAACAAATATAGAAATAAACATAACACAAATACGTCACAGACATTCATATCACAAAGGCAGAAACAGATATGAATATAACACATAAAAGTGTACATCAAAATAGTGGTCAAACTAGATCCACTACATCACAAAAGAATAGATACAAGTGCTAGACAAAAGAATAAGTATACAACAAGGAGTCTCTATCTCAAAATGTATACTAACAAAAACTACTAGGCTAAATTAGTTAGCCAAAAGTCAGGTGAAGGACCCTGATAAGAAGTCAAGCAGGAGCACTTGAAATACCTCGGTCTGACCCGAGTATTATTTAAGAAGAAAATAATAAAAGGATCAGACTCGCTATAAATATCAGATAAAATGAGATAGGATAAGAGATATGACAAAAACGTATGATAACAATAATGCCATACTGTGATAAGTATACATCAAATAACAACAAAAATCATACAATATCTCAAATCATCTCAAATATTCTCAAACGCCCAAAAGAATCACATTCTTTAAATTATTCACCAAAACACAAATATTGACAAAACATATCAATGCCAATCCACGAATATTGGTGAAACACAAATTCTAGAAATCATCAACCAGAAATCCAGAAATCACAAAGGGGGAGGCCTATCACAAACGGGAGCATGAAAACTCACCAACACGTGTATCACAAATGAGACGCTATCCCATAAACCGAACATCGACGCACTAAAAAGATACGCCCCATGTACAGTCGAACATCGACGCACCTGAAAAGATACGCCCCATGTATAAACTAACATCGACGCACCTAAAAAGATACGCCCCATGTATAGTCGGACATCGATGCACCTAAAAAGATACACCCCATGCCTAGTCGAACAACGATGCACCTAAAAAGATACACCCCATGTATAGTCGAACATCGACGCACCTAAAAAGATACGCCCCATGCCTAGTCGAACATCGATGCACCTCAAAAGATACACACCATGCACCGACTTATCGAGCCGAATGCTCCACGAACGGTCCAAAGACCATGGGTCGCTAGCCCATAAAAATGAGACGAAACTCAACAGAACGGGGTATAGTCCCCCATGCGGACAAAGAGACATCGCACATCGCTAGTCAAATCATAAAATGATCATCATCGATCATCAAGAAATGTCAATTACACTAAGCTAGAAAATAAATGAGTTTAGCTTCATGTCCCATAACCACTGCTTAACTTAAATATTTACGAACAGATTGTAGATTTCCACTCAAAGATTATCACAAGATTTCAATCGAACAAGTCTAAGAATTAACCGACAAAGTAAACGCAAGCGTTTCATACCACTTGTTTTGCTAAGCCGTTTAATTAGATTTCTCATACAAATGAGGTAAAGGTTTGTATATACTAATAGATTGGAAAACGGTTTTATAAACGAGCTTTGTATTGAAAATAGAGTTGGAATCATCTTTGTGAAAGAGTTGAATATTTACTACTAGTATAGAAAACCTTTATATTTTAAAGTGACAAATCACAGAAATGATTGTAGAAACAATCAATCACCAAAATCCACATTCGAAAATGTGAATCAAATCCATAGAAATCGATACTGAATCCATCAAAATGGATATTCTCAAAAATCCCGAAAAAGAAGTCATCAAAGTCGATAATAAATGATAACGACAAATCGGATTAACACGAATCGATTAAAATTGGAAACCCACGAAAAATAGGCAAGTTGGACTGATACAAGCAGGTCAGTCGACTGAACCAGATGGTCAGTCGGCTGACACAATGCTTGGAAACTTTCGGTTTCCAGGTCAGTCGACTTCGACTTCAACTTCAACTCTAGAAGCTCCAATCTAAGATTACAACGAATATTTCATTAGTTAGGTCATAGGAAATTTCTGAAATTGGAGAGAGATTGAGATGGAGAAGGAGAAGAGGGTGCTTGCCTAAGCTTCTCTTAGATTTTGGAGCTAGAACTTGAATTTGCAAAGGGAACTAGGGCTTAGGATTTTAGTTTCCAATCTCTTCCCTCATTTTTACTAAAGCTTGAAGTGTTAGGAAAATAATAGAATGAATGAAGAGGAGAGTGGGTGGAGTTAGGATATAAGATGAGTTGGGTTAGTGGGCTGAAACCCAAACCCAAGCCCAAAGCCCTAAGTGAAAATGTTAAAATTCCACTCAACTTCAAACATATCGATGTTTATACTCAAAAAGCCACAAACGCCATTTTGGACTCAATGGAAGTGGTCTCGAGCCCCAATTCGACTGTTTGCAAAAAGTAGCTTTTCGGGCTTAAATCCGACTAACGATGCTATATTTAAATAAATCATTTAAATATACAATCGTAAAATATGCAGGTTGTTACAGGTTGGTACATAGTAATTTACTTAGCTCGATGCCTGTAAGCACCAAGGATACCAATTCTTACTTTATTACCTACACTGATGCTTTCTCAAGGCAAAGATATGTGTATCTTATGATAATAAATTAGATGTCCATGAGAAATTTATCGAGTACAAGAATGTAGTTGAAAATCAGACGAACCGAAAGATAAAATTCTTTGATCTGATCGAGGAAATGAGTACATTGCATAAGAAACTTAAAGATAATGAGATTATCTCCTAGGCTATGTAGTTAAAGCCCTAAATCTCTGCTATAGCGTATAGCGCTCTTCGACCGCTACGCTATTTTAATTTAACGCTATTAAACTGTAGATCAACTTTAGGCTTTATTATATTTCGCTACACCTGCTAAATCAAGGTTTTTAGCATCCGCTTTTGCAATATTAATGAACAAAGATTAATTTGACTAGTTATCTTTTAAATCAAATCAATAAAGTCAGACTAAAGACCTAATTGAAGCCATAAGTGCTTAATATAAGTTTGAAATTTATTGTAGTCATCAAATCTAGTCTGTATAAACGATTTTGTTATATAAGATTAGACAATATTTCTTTTTCCTTTACAAATGACGTGGGAACGATAAAAATTAACTTTAAATATTTTGTTTTATATCCAATGAAGCTTTACACACCTTCGCTATATTCCCGCTATAACTTTTGGTGCCTCTGCCACTATAAAATCACTAAGCGTTTTAACTGCATAAGAGTCATAGGTTCACTACAAGAAAATATTATATCAATAGCAAGCGTGGATTGCACGAAAACTTGATTTGCTATATTTAAGTGGCTATTCTTTATTCAACTCAAAAAGACAACAACTTTAAGTGCAATTATATTAAAATGTATGCAATTATATTAATGCTGTTCACGGTGAATTTGCGTTCCACTCTCTCGTTTCCCTCTAATTTTTTTTTGGCCGCCAAAATTTCATTTTCATTTTCGTTTTCTCCCCCTTAGGCTTCTCATCTTCACCCTCTTCACACTCTTTTTAACATCGGTCAAGCTATTCTTCAAGCTCAATTCCTCTTCTGCAATTATATTTAACATCGGTCCTCTTCTGCCGCTCAATTCTTCATCGTTGAATCCTCAAACTCAGTCGATCCGAAGTTGGTCCGAAGTTAAAGCGATTTGGTCCAGACGCAATTCCCAATTCCTCAAACTCAATTCTTCATCGTTGAAGCGCGATTTGGTCCGAAGTTCAATTCGTCAAGCGCGAGGATTAGGTATATTTTTATGTCATTGTTTATATACAGGTTGCGGTATAATTATTTCTTGTTACTTTTGCCTCTCTTTGTCAATGCTGTTGCTTTTTTTGACAAGAATTCAATAGAGCTGCTGGATTTTCTTATTTGGGAATTCTCTTTGTTTACAATATTTGTTAATTCTTTTAACAATATTTGTTTTTGCAGGTCAGAGTCATTTAGTCAATTAAATCTAAGTGTTATGAGTTTTCTTTTCATTAGTCAATTAATGCTAAGTGTTATGAAATTTTTAAGAATGTAAATATTTCTACAATATGAATTCCTCTGCTGCAAATGTTAAGTGTTAGTGCCAATTGGAAAATTAAGTAAATATTTCTACAATATGAATTCCTCTGCTGCAAATATTTCCTAATGCTAAGTGTTAGTAACAATTGGAAAATTAGGATGCCACTAACTATCAATGCTATTTAATTACTGTTTGTTTAGTATTAAAACAACTCTTGCCATTATAGGTTTGTTCACTTACTGTTTGTTCACTTCAAACCTCAGACTCCTACTGTTTGTTCACTTCAAACCTCTACTGTCTCTATCTTATTATTATTTTCAAGACCGATTTGTTTATTGAAGGAGATGGGCATGATGTTGCTAATAAAAAACCATAAAAGAAAAAAATGGTGGAGAAAATAAACAAACTGAGAAAAAACAAAATGCTTAGAAATAGGATAAATTATTAAATAAAATTATATTAGCTAAGGCGATGATAAGACTATAATCTTTTGATTAAAAAAACCATTATAGGTTTGGTGATACATTTGTTTTGTAATTAATACACTAAGTTAATTACTTGAACAAATGAATGTACCGGAGGACTTCAAAAAAAATTATAGTAGGAGACAGAAAGCGACTCCATGGCCATTAATGCAGGGGTACTAAATAATGTATCACAATTATAATAACAATTTGAAATCAGCCCGTTAGTTGTTGAATTTAGTCAAACATTTACCTCTTAAAAAAGGAGTAGAAATTGCTCATTTTATTTGAAGTTAAATAGATATAGGATCTGCCTATGATCCTATTGGATATAGGATAGTAGGATGTTTTTATAACTTGATGAGAATAAAATTTGTCTACACATGAATACCAAGCAAAGTAGACAACTCTTCTCTATTTTCAATAGCCTACTATAAATCAAATTTGCAGATAGTGAATTCAAGGGAGCCTATACATAATTTGCAGATAATTTGCGATGGAAAAAGATTGGGTGCATTTACACAGGTAATAATACAATATTTAGCTTAAAATTTAACCTGAAAATTAAAATAATAACTCGATTTTTTATGTCGAAAACTTTTTTTTTAATTTTACCTTAGAACTAGTAGCGAGTACGAGCAAGGAGCTTGGAATTTTGTGCATGCCGCAAAGAGAAACTTAGGAAGCCTGGAAATTTTTTTATGTCCTTGCTTAGATTGTCGAAATCTCACTCATCAAAATGGTGATATTGTTGTCGAGCATTTGATTATAAGAGGAATGGATCCTTTATACAAGTGCAGTAAGTGGTACAGTCATGGTGAGCAAATGAATATAACTGAAAAGGTGGAGGTGGATGACACGTATGAATTACTTCAAGCCGTTCACTTTGAAGATGAAGCGTTTGTCAACCAAACTTTTTTCTCCGATGATAAAAATAATGATGATGCACAAAAGCGAATGGATGATTTTCTTAAAAATTTGGAAGATGCAAAAACTCCACTGTACCCTGGTTGCATAGATCAAACAAAATTATCTGCTATCACTGCATTGTACAATCTTAAATGCGAAACTGGATTATCTGATACTGGTCTTGATAAGCTTCTAAATGTGCAACAAATGTTATTACCCAAAAATAACGTCCTTCCGAAAACTTTATATGAAATAAAGAAGTTCCTCAAAGTATTTGACATGGGATTCGACAAGATTCATGCATGCAAGAATGATTGTTGTCTTTTTAGAAAAGAGTACAATGATTTGAATAACTGTCCGAAATGTGGTTCTTCGAGATGGAAGATAAATGAGCGGACAAAAGAGATAATGCAAGGTATTCCGGTCAAAGTGTTGAGATATTTTCCAATTATTCCAAGATTCAGAAGAATGTTTAGGTCCCCATAGACGGCAGAAGATTTAAGATGGCATTTTAGTAATAAAAGTAATGATGATAAAATGCGTCATCCTGCGGATTCTTTGACATGGACCATGGTGGATGATAAATGGGAATCATTTTCAAGTGATCCACGTAACCTTCGCCTTGGTCTTGCTACCGATGGTTTTACCCCATTTGACAGTAAGGGTACCAAGTATAGTTGCTGGCTAGTGATGCTTGTGACATATAATTTTTCGCCTATATTGTGTATGAAAAATGAAAATATTATGTTAACATTATTGATTCCTGGTCCAAAGCAACCTGGGAATGATATTGATGTATATTTAGCTCCTTTGGTAGAAGATTTGCAGCAGTTATGGAGTAACGGGGTGGAGATTTATGATGCATTTAGCAAGACACTTTTTAACTTGAAATCAATCTTGTTATGGACTATAAACGATTTTCCAGCTTATGGAAATCTTGCTGGATGTTGTGTAAAAGGAAAAAAAGGTTGTCCATTATGTGGCGTGAATACTCATCATCAATGGCTAAATCATAGTCGGAAAAATGTCTATATGGGACATAGAAGATTCTTACCTCTGTCAGATTCACAAAGAAAACAAAAGGCTTGGTTTGATAACACCGTGGAGGAAGGTAGCAAACCCAGGATTCTTACAGGTAGAGATATTTCTGTTATTTTGAAAGATTTTTCAAATGATTTTGGAAAAGCTAAAAATAAAGAAATAGCAACAGCCAAGAAGAGAAAGAATAAGAAGTTAAATAAGAAGAAAATTATAAAGATTACGTGTAGGAAGATGAAGTGTACTGACAACCAAGAAGATGAAAACAGTCCTGCAAAAATAGAGCAATCAAGGTGGAAAAAAAATCAATTTTCTTTGACTTACCATATTGGGAGGTTAGTGTTCAAATTATATTTTATTCACAATAATCTAATTATAAAATTATATAATGTTAAAGCGGTCATATTGTTGATGTTTATAGGAACTTCCACTACGCCACAATTTAGACGTGATGCATGTTGAGAAAAACGTGGGCGAAAGTTTACTCAGCACAATATTGCATGATAGCAAATCGAAAGATGGTATTAATTCTAGAAAGGATTTAGAGGATTGGGGAATCCGACCTGCTCTATATGCACAACCTCGTGGGAAGAAAACATATCTTCCACCGGCTCCATATACTATGTCTAGTTCTGAAAAAAGAATATTTTGCAAAAGATTGTATGACTTTAAGGGACCTGATGGTTATTGCTCAAATTTCAAAAGACGTGTGTCGTTGGAGGATTGCAAAGTTAGTGGATTGAAGTCGCATGATTACCATGTTTTAATGCAACAAATGTTATTGGTTGCAATGAGAGGACTGCTTCCAAAAAAGCCAAGGAAAGTAATAACTCGTTTGTGTTTATTTTTTAATAAACTATGTCAGCGTGTTCTTGACAGAGAGAAGCTGCAACAAATCGATGATGAGATCGCTACAATTTTATGTGATCTCGAAAGATATTTTCCACCTTCATTTTTCGACATAATGATACATCTAACAATTCATCTTGGAAAAGAAGCTCGATTGTGTGGACCAGTTCATTTTCGTTGGATGTACCCCTTCGAAAGGTATATGAAACCGCTTAAAGATTATGTTAGGAACTATGCACGTCCTGAAGGATGCATTGCAGAAAACTATCTTGCAGAAGAATCCGTAAGATTTTTTGGCTAATTTCTAAAGAAATCATCACAATTTGAGGAGAAAGAGGGTAGAAACAGAGATTATGAGAATGATGATGCAATACTCGAAGGACGTCCGATATCAACATACAAGACAATTACATTGACAACTCATGAGAAAGAAGCTGCTCACCTTGCTGTGCTAATGAATATGGCTATAACCGAGCCATTTTTAGAGTAAGCACATATTGTTTTCTTTATTAGATTTATCGTAATATGCGTAATTATAAATGTAACTTAATATCTTTTATATTATGGTAGTATGCATTTGGAAGAGTTACAAAGTTCGGACAAGCGCATGGAAAGAAATGCTACATTGCTATGGAAAATTCACACAAAAAACTTTGCTGATTGGATTAAAAAGAAGGTTAATCGGCTCTTTAAAATTTTGTGTATAAGTTTGAAAATATTGTTTTTGAATCTATATTGAATCTATATTTGAAAATATGGTTTTTTCAGATACCTATTAACTCAAGCGAACACGATGAATTATTAAAATGGATTGCCTATGGTCCAAGTAGTAATGCTTCGTCCTGCAAAGGATATATAATTAATGGGTTATGTTTTCATACAAAAGATGCTGAGAGAGAAACTCAGAATTCTGGAGTGACTTATGATGCTATTACCATGTGTAGAGCAAGTGCAAAAGATGTCTCTCAAGTAGTTGATGTGGTCACGTACTATGGGATTTTGACTGACATAATCTTATTAGACTATCATAAATTTTATGTTCCAATTTTTAAGTGTCATTGGGCAAACATTGGAAATGGGGTGAAGGTTGAAGATGGATTTACTCTTGTTAATTTGCATCAAAATCAAGCTTCATTTTCGAGGGATCCATATATTCTTGCATCTCAAGCGAAACAAATTTTTTATTCAAGAGAGAATGATTCTTCTAATTGGTATGTTGTAATGAAGGCACCACCAAGAGGTTATCATGAATTAGAGACAGATGATTATATTGAGGACACAAGCCATGTTATTCAAGATTGCGAAGAAAACATGATGGATGTGGATTATGTGGAGGATGGTAGCTATGTTAGAGAAGATTGTGAAGGCATATTTGAGAAAAGTTTAAAACAACTTGAATAAGGTGATTTGACATATCGGTATTTCAAAATATATGTAAATGGTTTTGTGAAAAAAACCCAATAAAATGCAAGTTGTTTGTTTTAGTAAGAAATTTATTTTGAAAATATTTTGACATCCAGCTTAATAATTCATGCAGTTGTTTCGGTGACTTCAAATTTCTTAAATGCAGTTCTTAAATGCAGTTCACTGTATATTTTAGAGTTTTCACTGTATATTTTAATTCAAAATTATATTCAAAACAAAAACCTGAAAGCTAAAACCAGAAAAGAAAATCAAACAAATAACCTCTTTCAATCTAAAACCTGAATCAAGCAAAGTTCAACTCAACTCGGTTTAATCAAGCAAATCAAAATCAAAGAAATAGATCAGATCAAAGTCAAAGCAATCTCCAGTTTTCAAAGTTAAAAGATCAATTATTAAGTTCCAGGCTTCTCTGTTCATATATACATACGGTGAGTAAACATTTTTTTAAAAGCTTAAATCACTTTATATCTTGATTTCATGTGATAATCCTTGAAGTTATGATGTGAAATATGCTTTGCATAAGTGTGTAAATATGATTGCATGTATATATTTATGATGATATTGGTGTGCATGTCTGTGCTTGCTCTGTTCTAAGTTTAAGGTTTTAAAACAAATTCAAAAATCAAAATCTTTTCACTTGTTCTCTTATAGGCTTTGATATTTAAACAAGATATGTTTGAATTAACATGATCTAAGTTTAAAAAATATTTTTTATGTATAATATGTTTGAGTTTTTCTGGAAAATTAAAATATACAGTGAAAACACTTACTTTTAGAAACAATATATGCAGTTCTTAAATGCAGTTCTCAACCTTGAATGCATTTTAACATCCAGTTTTTTCTTTTACATGCAGTAAATGGGTAAAAAGAAGGCGGCTGCTTTAAAATGGCTAAAAACAATTGATAAATCCACGGCTAATGCAAAACACAAGGACAATAGGGTCAATAGCGACGTTGGTATTGAAGACAACTCGCAAGAAATTGGAAATTCTGAGAACTATGAAGCTCGAATTCAAGACATCGCTGAAGCAGTTGACGAAGATACAATGCAAGCTGAAGAAGATTTTGAAGATGACATGAATGAGAGAACCACTCGAGATGCCACCGCAAATCCGGTAGTGAAGCGCAAACGTAGAGGTCCAACTAAAGTGAAAAGACTTCCAGTAAATCCATTGAGTCACATTGAAATCGAATTTAATGCAGATGGCAAACCAATAGGAGATGGGTCTGTCAAACTATCTTCATAATTAGGCCCGCTAGTAAGGGAACATGTTCCTGTTACACTTGATAAGTGGAAGGAACTAAGTGACAGATTACAAGTTGCTTTGTGGGGATGCATTCAGGTATATACCATTTTTATGTCATATATGTCTTATTTATTTTTCTAAATTTAGTTAAAGTATATATGAAAATGATGCATTTTATATTACCAGTTTTAACAGTGTCTCAATCTCCTGAAACTAGTTGCTTTGTTGTCTGTTACAATAACTGTTACATAAAACTATATGAAGCAAATTCTATAACTGTTAGGACTGAGTTGGAGGAAGTAAGGGATTGCATGTTTGTTGAAGTATTATGATGCTGAAAGAGGAGTTGTGTTTTGAAAATACAAGAGTTCATTTGATACTGTAACTTTGTTGTGCTGGGTGTTTTATACACATGAGTGATGCATTATTCCACTAAATGACATCAAGAATGTTTGAGATGTGGTTTCGGGTATGGGTAAGTTTTTAAACATTTTTGTAATAGTCTGCAATTTGAACATCAATGCATCAATGCAGACAAGTTTCCTCTGAACATCATATGTTATAAGTGATCAGGTGAAGGGATTTTAATTTTTGTAATTTATTAAGGCTGTTGCATTAAGAACAGAGACATTTATATCAATATACAGACATGCATAATCAACCCATACATATTAACAGATATGCAAACATTTTTTTACCGGGAAACTTTGAAAACTTGAATTGTTGAAGCCTGATTAGTTTTTAACTGGAAAACTCGATCTTGTTATTACAGGAATCAGTGAATTGCTGAGATGATTTAAGATTTTCAAAACTGATCTGAAATTGCTTGATGATTTGTTTGATTTCAGGCAGATGTTAGAAATTTTTTTTATCTCCAGGTTTTTGGAAGTGGAAAGAAAATGAAAACCCGGTTTAACACTTGTCTTTATTTTATTTAAAACGTTTTATAAAGTTTGTAATAGTCTGTAATTACAAATTCAAAGATTGCAGACTATTACAAATTTCAAATTACAGACTATTACAAATTCCACTACAAATTAATTTATTAATATTGGCCTTTAGGAATTAAAACATTGTCAATTAAACTTGAACAGTCCCTGCCTTTTAACTTGAACAATTCTTTGCATGCTACCCTCTTCAATACTTAGCTTTCAGTGTTGAGTTAAAAAGCCCCATAGTTAAACATTATCTCTGATCGATCCATTATTTTTGTTTGATTTGTATTTAGAACCTGCCATCTTTGAATTATATGCATTTGTTTCGTTTGTAACTAGCAAATGCCATTCTTCAGTAGTATGATTTTGTGCATTATGACTATAAAACAGAATGATCCATGTCATTTTTAGAGAGAATCAGATACCATGTCATTTATTTAGAGGATCAGATACCATGCCATTCTTCAGTAGTATGATTTTGCCCAGAATGATTTTGTGCATTATGACTATAAAACAGTATGATTCAGTAGTATGATCCATGTCATTTATTTTTAGTTTTGCTACCATTTGACTATAAAACAGAATGTAAACAACTGTTAATTAATTGGTATTAGTGTTGGTTTATAAAAGTTTTCTTCTTAGCTAATGCTGATATTGCAGGCTAGATTTAAATTGGACGAGGAATGGCAAAAATCGTCCATATTTCAGCAAATGGGGTGCATTTTTAGAGGTTCAAAAGCTAGATTAGTTCGCAAAATAGCAGACGCAAAGAACGAAGAAGAAAGAATTCGGTTGAAACCCGATAACCTAAGTATGAATGAGTGGAAGAAGTTTGTCAAGTCCAAAACAACGCCAGAGTTTAAGGTATTTTAGTATTGTTGAAAGTTGTGAAGTTTGAATTAGTGAACGAGCATAAATAATATATTTTTTATTCTTAGGAATTGAGTCAGAAATTCAAAGCTATTAGAGAAAATCAGATACCACACACATGTAGCCGTAAAGGAATGGCTCGAGTAGCTGATGATTTGGTAAGAATTGCCAATTTATTTACCGTAATATTTATTAACTAGTTAGTTAATGTGTTGTGCTGTAATAAATATTCTTCAAACATAGAAAAATACGAGTCCTCATCCATCTTCCGTCTCACGAACTCACGTTTGGATCAAATCCCATACTCGAAAAAATGGCGAACCGGTAAATGCGACTGCTGCAGATGCTATCGTAAGTACTTTGATATTTTATTATATAACAATTTGTTTGCTATTATGATATTTCAGTTGTGTATAATATGCATATATGACAACATGTATAGGAAAAAATTAAACAAATCGAGAATGAATCAAATCCTAGCTCAACATCTAATTACAAAGAAGATGCGCTTGCAAAAGTTTTGGGACAAGACAGACCCGGACGATTAAGAGGCATGGGAAGGGGTATAACTTACACAAAGGCAGTATGGTCACACATAAAGGATAAACAGACGGCCGACATGCATAACAAAATTTCAGAATTAGATGCGATGGTCCGCATGCTTCTGAAAAATCAGGTATGAAAAATGTATCTCAATGGTAGAATCAAGCTACGAAGCCGAGACACAAGAAAATACAATCTCATTTTAGTTTGCTCTTGAATGACTTGACTATTGAAGATAAAATAGCACAAAAATGAATATAACTAAATTGCTTCTTTTAAATGTCATAAAACAGGATGTAGTGATACTACTAAGTAAATTATTACTCCGATGTTATGAAAGTGTTACAAGCACCTTGCCTAAAATTTGCTTTTATTATTTGTTTGATAGAGAAAAGAAAACTTGGATGAAGCGAATGTATCTCAAGTGGCAAATGTTGAATTGCACAACTTCGATAACTTTGAAAAAGAAGATAATGCGGTAATCTTTGATCTTTATACTTATTAATTTGTCATTTTGAATGTTTAAAAATAAAAATCAACATGTTCTTTTTGTATAGAGTAAAAGTAGCAGCACGGATCATAAGTGCAAATTAATTGATTGGACAGGGAGTGAAGAATTAGTTGCAGAAGGACGACTACACTCAAGTGATCCAAAACAACTTGTTAATGATCTCCCTCTTGGACCCGGTGCCATTGCAGTTTAGATAGATAAGCCAAAAATTAAAGATGCTTTTCTGGTGAGGCCCACTAAAGGTTTGACACTAGTTGGAGATGCCATTGGCATCAAAGTCGCATGGCCTGAATCAAAAGTAGTTATTGGAACGGTTAACATTGCATTATCGGATAATCATACGAGTAATGTTGGAGTTGTCAAAAAGGTAAACTTGTTTATAATTAACACTGTATTATTTTTATCATCGTACAAATTGTTGATGCACATAATAATATAACCTATTTGTTTAATTGATAGAGTTCAAATTATATGGCAAATGATAAATGCAAGCTGATCGATTGGTCGGGAAAGAGAGAAATAGTTGCAGTAGGACGCGTGTCTTCAGCCGATCCAACTGCAATGGTTCATTGTGTTCCTTTGGGAAGAAATGAAATTAAAGTTTGGGTAGATCTTGTAAAAATTCCAAAAGCCCGTCTATGGAGAACAACATCCGATTTAGAAGTCATTGAAGATGCTCTTGGTACTACGATAGCTTGGCCTGCTGCTAATGTTATAATGGAATCAACTTCTAGTAAGTATAATTCAAATTTGCGTTAGTGTAGTTACTGGATTCGATTTTGCTTGTCTAGTATTGGCCATATACACGATGCACTCACACACATTTCTTTTAGTTTTGTGTTTAATGAATATGAACGTTCTATCATTACGTTCTATCAGTGTCTAAAACTATTTCAAATCAGGACACTGTTTATATTTTTACTGTTCTTGAAAAGATTTTGCCCAGTGATATTTATTTACATTTTACACACACATAAATAAACAAATTGAATTAATAAATAAATAATAAAAATCGCGGTATGCTTGTAATATATAACATATTGGGACTTTGTAGTCTGCTGTTGATATAAAGCATTTTACTGGATACTTTTGAGAGAAAAAATGCTTAGTGTTTTATCACAAACCTGACCACAAGCTCCACAGATAAAACTATCTCTACATGATGCTCTAACTATTTCCTTCTTTTCCTTGAAAACCTAGTTAAAAGGGAAATTAAGAATACACAGTATGTATTGGTCAGGGAATCGAAGTGATCAAGTGGCAGTTGAAACTGTAACGTTGGCAGTAGTAGTTGTATGCATGTATAGAGTATGGAGTAGGGACTGAGTATGTATGTAGATGTGGAGTTGTTGCTTGAATTGTGGGTATGTTGGAAGTGTTGGTGATCAGATTGTAATGAAGTGTGTATGCGTGCAATTGCGCTGTGCAGGGGAATGTATGGATGATCTGTTAAGAGAGGTGGCAGCACGGTTGTAGAAGTTGATGTAGATGCAGAAAGTGGTTTAGATGGGTGTTGTATCACTGTTCAGGGGAAGGCACAGTCCACTGATATTGGTGGGTTTGGCAAGGCAGAGGAAGTTTGGTGGAAACAGATTGATGGCAGATGGGGAAGTGGGAAGACAGGGCAGTGTGATGTTTATGTATGGTACCAGAGGTGTTGCAGGCAAGTAAGAATACGCAAGGAGGTGGAAGATTTGGTAGAGGGGAACTTTTGGATGACAGTTTGGTGGAACTTGTATGTGCTGTTGAACTGTTACAATAAGCAGGAGGTTGCAAGATAGTTCGCAAGGCAGTGACAGTTGCAGCTAGGCAGGGAGAAAATTTAGGGGTTGCAGGCAATATTACTAAAATGGAGATGGTGGCAATTGACTATGGTTGTGGTTGAGTGTTGATGAAGATGGATGAACTTATGATGATGACAGTTGCAGCTAGGAGGAGTGGCAATTGACAATTGTTTTAGTATATGTGGGTGCTGGGTATTAAGCAAAGTAGGAATCGCATCCCTAAAAGTTCAATGATAATTGCAACTCTAGGTACAAAACATAATCTAGACATAGTCAAATTAGTTGCACAAATTATTGATTTTTATGGAATTTATAGATCATCAAGTAGAGGATGAACTCAAAACGAAATACCTTAGTCTGTATTTTGAATGCTGAAAGTTGCCTTCATCCCATAGGCAAAGGTTCTAATCCAGCAACATTGTAGCCTTATGCATATAACTAGAATTTTCATTACCCAGCAACATTATTATCCTGCAGCGACGAATTCTGAAACCAAAGCCTGCAGCAACGAATTCGCTGCCTCCTTCATCATCCGAGGCAGGGGTAGTTGTCAAATGCGTATTTAGTAATATAATAAACTATTAAACAACTCTAGTTTGTACTTTACTGTTTACATTAACCAGATTTTCATTCAATAATAAACTAAATAATTACCAGTACATAGAATCAGTGCATAGAATGATTTAGCTGTTAATTTTGAGTATTTTCTTTGTTTGCCGCACATATTTTTTTCCATATTTCGGTATTCATGATAATTTATGTTTACTTTTTATGACTAATAGACGTATGTGCTTTTTGACAGGTGGTGTATGATGCTCTGGGTTTACGCTATGGTGGAAGGCATGAAAAAATATGTTGCCGCACTCATTCTCCTTCAAATGTATTTTGTGTCGATGTTCTTACATCTTTACTTTTACTATGTATTGTTTTGGTTAGCTATGGTTGTATGGATTGTTACTTTTATTATGTATTGTTTTGGTTAGCTACGATTGTATGAATTGTTACTAATATTTATATGATTAATATTGTGCACGAAATGCTTTTATTCATATATTTTTTTATGCTTAATTGTTAATACTGTGTGAGATACCGTATATTACATCCTTTTTATATTAATGCTAGGAATAAAAATTGTCATGGCTATACATATTATAGCATTATGCTAGTGCAATAAAAATATTCTGCAACGATTAAACAGTTTTCATAGCAAGTAAATAATGCTATGATAGACTAAAGTAAACATTCTATAGCGTTTTTTAAGCATTTATAGTTGCTATAATAATCAGGCAATGATATTTCTATAGCATTTATAATTGCTATAATAATCAGGTAATGATATATCTACAGCATTTACAATTGCTATAGAAAGGTACTTGTATGTCATGAACCATCCATTTAATAGCAATTCAGAAACGCTATAAGTAACGTCAATTATAGCATGTTTTTTATAGCGATTCCGAGGTTGCTATTATAGATCCCTGACATATTACAACTTGTTGATATACAGCGTTTATAAAAACGCCATCGTATCCTTTTACAGCGTTTTTTAAACGCTATAAAAAGGTTGTTATCCCATTTTTGGTCAAAACTGGAATATTAGTGTTGGGTGCGTTTCCTCCACGACCAAACCAAGAAGAAGAAACCAGCAAGCGTATATAAGTCTGGGATTTCACTCATGATTCAAGGGTATAAGGTTCATTCGGCAACCAGAGTACAAGTTCATTCGACACCTAGAGTACACATTCGTTCGGCTATTCAAATCTCAAGACCAGCCCTGCCGAACCAAGAGCACTCCCCTGCCTGCCGAACCAACACATTTTCCATCTCCTACCGGACCGGGGCCTCGCCAACACCTACCGGACCAAACAACACATTTTCCATCTCCTACCGGACCGGGGCCTCGCTAACAACTACCGGACCAAACAACACCGAACCAACTGCTTCACACCCCTATGCCGAACCAACCTATCACCGGACCACATCCCTACCGAACCCTAACCTTCTCCAAGCACGGCCGAACCAAAGCTTCGCCGAACCGGAACGCTGCCAGGCCAGATTGCTTCAGCCCAGGCCCACCAGCAGCTATATACATCCAAGACCCCTGCCCCCAACCTCACTCTATAAATAGAGGGGCAGGGGTACAACAATGAGGGACAAGTTTGAGAGCTCAAGCACGGAAAAGAACTTTCAAACAACTTTCTTTTACTTGTATCAAAGCTTTGTACTTATAATCTGAAGAAGAGAATAGAAATAACATATACAGTGGACGTAGGCACATTCTGGCTGAACCACTATAAATCTGCGTGTCTTTTTACAGTTTAGCCCCTGCTTTTCATATATTTGCATAAATCTCCAAAATCACTAAGAACAACATAAGATCTACTAAATCATACAACTTTGAGGTGTTTGTCCATTTTTTGTGCAAACATTTTTGGTGCTCTCACCGAGAGTTGAACTCAAGGATTCTACCACTTGGAAGCTGAATTTGAAAGTCTAAAGATTCAGATTGGGAGAATCATGGCAAGACAATCAAGCAGAAGGCCGAGGCCAGAGCAAAGTCAACAGGAAGGGAGTCAAGAGGCTTCCTCAGGAGCAAACCAAGCTTCAGTCTTCATCACCAGGGATGAGATGGAGGCCATGATGAGAAGACAAGAAGAGATGATCCAGAACTTGCTTCAACAGATTGGGCAACTTGGAGCACGGAACCAAGGCGCAACTGGAGTTCAGAACGGAGCAGGACCATCTGGCGTAGCACCAGAGCTAGGGAGCACACACGTAGAACATGTTGATCCAATCCCGACAAGAGAGACGGGGGCATCCGAACAACCTGGTAACAATAGAAGAATGAACGCTCCGCCAGAGGGGCATACACCTGAAAGCTCCCACGGACTCAGGGGGCAGGTCGAAGGTAGTGAACGAGGACTACAACTTGGAGATAGTGACAGACTGGCGGAGATGGTCAGACGAGCCATGAGAGGCGGACTAGTGAATAGAGACCTGGAGGATGTGAATAGGAGTCCTTTTACCACAACAATTAGGCGAGCTAGGAACCCACCAGATTTTAAGCTACCATCATTGGATATGTATAATGGAAGGACAGACCCCACGGTTCATCTGACAAAATATATAAGGCATATGGAAGTGCTGGGGGCATCAGAGGAGGTTATGGCCCGGTGCTTTCCATTTTACTTGGCAGATATTGCGGCGTTGTGGTTCAGACAACTGGAAAGCGGCTCCATAGGAACGTGGGCAGATTTAACTGAGAGATTCATGAGGCAATTCAGGGTTCATATTGCAAGACCCAAGAATGTGATGACTTTGGCAACCTTGAAGCAGAAAACTGGAGAGACTTTGAGGAGTTTTCTAACACGATTTAATGCGGCAGCAGCATCAGTGGATCGACCAGATCCATCTATGGTCATGATGGCGGCTGTATCTGGAATAGCTGATAGTACGGAGTTCGAGAATTCGTTAACTAAAGATCCGCCTATGAATCTGGGAGAGTTCTATCATGAGGCTGAAAAGTTTCTGCGTTTGGAAGATGCTAGTGCAGAAAGAGAGGAAGAAGTTGACGTTTACGCAATCAAGAGCGGAAACCCACCTGGAAGGGGTGCGGAGACTGGTAAAGGAAAGAGAAAGGCTGAGGATAATGATGACAGGTCAAAGCGGCCACGGAAAGAGTCGCGATTCACCACTTACTCCGAGCTGAATGAGAGTTTGGAGCGAATCTATCAAGATACAAGAGAGCAGGTTCCCTACCGTAGGCCAATGCGAAGGGATCCGACTATTAACGAAAGGAAATCAGACAGATACTGCTTGTTCCACGACCTGAATGGTCATCATACCAACGATTGCAGGCATCTGAAAGATGAGGTGGAGGGGCATATTCGGAATGGTTTGCTATCACAATATGTGAGAAGGAGGGCCACAACGGTGGGACAAGAACGACCACCGCCCGCACCAACTGAAGACGGCTCAGGATCGAGACGTCATCTTATTATCCATTGATCGAGATAATGACGGACGAGCAGCTAAATCCACACCGACACGGTTAAATTGTTTACACATGTACAGGACCACGAACGATCCTCAGGCATGCTCTGATACAACTATAAACCACATCGATGTAGGCGATTGCACTCCGACGTCACTGCTTTGCTTTTGTTCTTTACTTCTTAAATTTGGATTTGACTTTGCTGGACATTTCTATTTTAAATTTCATCAGTTGAATGGATATTTGGTTTTGATAATTCTAAAATGGCTAAGCTACTTACACATGTACGGGATCGCGAACGATCCCTAGGCATGCTCTGAGATAGTGGTAAACCGCCACAACAGACAATCCAGAAACTCACCCGAACGTGAATCTGGTTTGGATGGTATTAAGTCCCCCCCGGGCACACATCAACTCGCCTCGAACGGCACCCCGACCGCGAACGGTCACAACTCGCCTCGAACGGCACCCCGACCGCGAACGGTCACAACTCGCCTCGAACGGCACCCGACCTCGAACGGTCACAATTCGCCGCGAACGGCACCCGACTTCGAACAGTCACAAACTCGCCTCGAACGGCACAACTCATCTCGCCACAAGTGGCTCGATCGCGAACGGTCGCCATTTGAGGTCCACCCCCTGACCGCCAACAGTCGCACCTTACCACGAATGGCTCGATCTCGAACGATCGTCATTCGAAGTAAGGCGCTTGACCGCGAACGGTCACATTTCACCCCAAGTGGCTTGATCATGAACGGTCGCCATTCGAGGTCCGCCTTCTGACCGGGCTCGGTCGCACTTTACCTCGAATGACTCGACCCCGAACGGTCGTCATTTGAAGTAAAGCGCTTGACCGTGAACGATCACATTCCACCACAAATGACTCGATCTCGAACGATCGTCGCATGGATTTAGACGCTTGACCGCGAACGGTCGCACTTCACCTCAAATGACTCGATCGCGAACGGTCGTCATTTGAAGTTAGGCGCTTGACCACGAACGGCCGCGCTTCATCCCAAGTAGCTCGATCCCGAACGGTCGTCATTTGGGGCCATATAAAACTATCAAGCTCTTTACAGGTTGTTGACAGGATACGAACATCCAGCTCATGGCACTACAAAACACGTCTTCCTACTGCAAGTCATGTTTTGGGGGGCAAAGTGTTATCCCATTTTTGGTCAAAACTGGAATATTAGTGTTGGGTGCGTTTCCTCCACGACCAAACCAAGAAGAAGAAACCAGCAAGCGTATATAAGTCTGGGATTTCACTCATGATTCAAGGGTATAAGGTTCATTCGGCAACCAGAGTACAAGTTCATTCGACACCCAGAGTACACGTTCGTTCCGCTATTCAAATCTCAAGACCAGCCCTGCCGAACCAAGAGCACTCCCCTGCCTGCCGAACCAACACATTTTCCATCTCCTACCGGACCGGGGCCTCGCCAACACCTACCGGACCAAACAACACATTTTCCATCTCCTACCGGACCGGGGCCTCGCCAACAACTACCGGACCAAACAACACCGAACCAACTGCTTCACACCCCTATGCCGAACCAACCTATCACCGGACCACATCCCTACCGAACCCCAACCTTCTCCAAGCACGGCCGAACCAAAGCTTCGCCGAACCGGAACGCTGCCAGGCCAGATTGCTTCAGCCCAGGCCCACCAGCAGCTATATACATTCAAGACCCCTGCCCCCAACCTCACTCTATAAATAGAGGGGCAGGGGTACAACAATGAGGGACAAGTTTGAGAGCTCAAGCATGGAAAAGAACTTTCAAACAACTTTCTTTTACTTGTATCAAAGCTTTGTACTTATAATCTGAAGAAGAGAAGAGAAATAACATATACAGTGGACGTAGGCACATTCTGGCTGAACCACTATAAATCTGCGTGTCTTTTTATAGTTTAGCCCCTGCTTTTCATATATTTGCATAAATCTCCAAAATCACTAAGAACAACATAAGATCTACTAAATCATACAACTTTGAGGTGTTTGTCCATTTTTTGTGCAAACAAAGGTATTTTTCTTGTAGTGGTTACTCCACCCTATACTCCATAACACAGTGGTGTTTCAGAGTAAAGGAACTGAACCCTATTGGATATGGTTCGTTCAGTATGGCTATGTTACCTCTGTCCTATTGGGGATAGGCACTAGAAACTGCGGCACATATGTTGATCTTGTTGCCTACTAAATCTATGCATGAAATGCCATATGAGATGGGTGTGGTAAGAAACTCCAACTCAAGTATTTGAAAGTGTGGGGTTGTCTTGTCTACATTAAGAACATTGGTCCAAATAAACTAGAGGCAAAATTAGTATTGTGTAAATTTATAAAATCTTAAAAAATCAATGGGAAATATAATCTACAATACCGAGGAACGACACGCTATATATTTAGAAAAGGAATTTCAATCAAAGGAAAGTGAGCAAGGTTGTAGACTTGGATGAGATCCAAGAAGTAAACACTGAGGTCAAACTAGTGGGAGAACATATTTCAACCTATAAAAAAACACGCAACCTATTATAAGGTCTAGTAGGGAATCTAACGGACCAGTGAGATACTACGGTTTTCTCGTTGATGGTGAAAAGGAGGACTGTGTCTTAGATGATAACATTCCTCTATCTTTCCAATAAGCACTGCAGATTAAAGACTCTACACTAGAGCTTGAAGCGATAAAATCCAAGATTGATTCCATGTATGAAAACAAAGTATGGACTTTGTCAGATGTATCTAAAGGGATAAAACTCATCGGTTGCAAATGGATATTTAAGTAAAAATAATTCATATGGAAAGTAGAGACTTATAAGGCTAAGCTAGTTGTGAAAGGATTTCATCAAATTCAAGGTATTGATTATGACGAATCCTTTCCCCCTTAGCCATGCTTAAGTCCTTTCAGATTATGTTGGCCATTGCTGTAACGACTCGGTATTTAGTGCCATTCGCATCCGCACATGTCAAAATTGAATTGCTCAAAATATCAGATTGTTAATTTATATTTGGCAAAACTCAGCATACATAGTAAATAAAATAATAACAGAATCACAGACACAGAGTAATATAACAATAAGCAGCGGAATAGATAAATAGTAGTTCATGAAGCTACTATATAAACAACAGAGTTTGAAATAAAATACAACAAAATATCTCAAATACAATGAAGTCTCAAATACAAACAGATGACATCTCTGGACAAAATCAACGGATAGTTGAAAGCTAAATAGATACAGATGGATCTCCAAGCGAAGCTCCAACTCCAAAGGTGAGTCGCAAATGCTGTGACACTCGGTTTGACCCGAGCGTAAAGCAAAAACATAAACACTCGAGTAACATTTTTATATCAATAAATCCAACTCAAGGGAAATGTCAACTGAAATACAAGTAACTTAAAGGATGTTTGGGATTTCCATCCTCTAAGGATCCGTGGAACTATCTACTATGTAGTAATATATGCTATTATAATATGTCTATAGTAAAGTAAAAGTATTAAAATAGCGTTAAGGCGTTACCCATATCCCCCTTAACACATTTTATATATTCCCATAGTCTATACAATGCCGTACGCTCCTCCGTAAACTGGAGGTTTACCCAGAGGACATCACATAGGTACGGTACAAAACAAGCTCGTAGAAGGCGCGATAGGGCATGGGACAAGGCACTCGAGGCAATGCCAGGGTAGATATACCGTTTATGGATCCGGACTGGTGGTAACGCATAGCAGCTACTATCGTCCACCTCGTGGCACACTCCCAAATCAAAGGGTGCATCCAATCAAATCACAAAAGCAATAGAATGGTATCGAAGAAATGTGTCCGATAGGAGGAATGACCTTACTTGGCCCGGCGTGGCTCCTTTTTTAGCCGCATCAAGCTGACTCATGGGAGTCAGGGCTACGTAAATACCATGTAGAATCATCACCAAACCATCCTACTTCATTTTGGAATCTCCACCATGTACACGGTTGTTAAAGTGATTTTCGGTATTGGCAGAGAGTATGACAATATCTGATCCCGGTCATTTCATTTCAAATCATATTTCAAAACCAAAATATCATATCTACTTCAAAACCATATCAATACGATATCCTTATTTGCTTAAAATAATATTCATTTCCAAAATCATAACACTTTCCAAAATTATAACACTTCTGAAATTATAACATTTTTGAAACCATAACACTTAGGAAATCATAACACTTGAAAATCATAACACTTTAAATCATTATATATTGAAATCATAATACTTTCCACTCAAACAGTTTAGATATAGAAAATAGTATATATATAATAAAGTAGATTATAAAATAAAATAATTTATATAATAAAATAGTTTATATATAATAAAATAGTTGTATATTAAAATAATTATAAATTAAAAATAGTTTATATTAAAATAATTAGTATATTAAAAATAATTCATAAAGTAAAATATTTTTATATATTAAAATACTTTATATAAAATAAAAATAGTTTCCTCAAACTTCACAAATCGTTCAGATCAACTCGAATTCCAAAATTCAATTTAATTAAATCTCAATTCACCAGTTTCAATTCTGTTCAAAACCATTTAGAATTTATATCGATTTGAAATACAGATATAAACTACAATTTAAACCATTTCAATTTCAATAGATTTCAAAGCTTAAATTCATTTATATTTCAAATTCAACTTTACCATTATTTAATATTGAAAAATTCACTTAGTCAATCCAATATCATTTAAATAAAACCTTAACTTACAATTTATATAACTAAATATTCCCTTCAATTTATTTACTTGAAATATTCATTTAATCACTTTAAATCAAAATCAAGTTATAAATCATATCTTTAAAATCTCAAATTTAATAAGTTTCAATTGGTTTTTCATTTAAGTAAAATTCAAATTAATTTCTATTTCTCTTACCAACTTAATTTATTAAAATTATTATAAAATCTATATTAAAAATATAATATCTTAAAATTAATATTTATTAAAACCATATATATTTCTTTTCAAAACCTTGGAAATCATTTTCAAAAAAAATATATATATATAGACCAACGGTGTTTGTATATAATTTAAATATCTACGGGTATATATCTTTTCAACTCGCAATCCCAAATTTAATTCAATGAAAATCGCTTGGGTTTATCATTTCAACCCATAACGATTTTCTCCTATTCTACAAGATCGTTCGGGCATGTATCATTTCAACCCATAGGGAATTCTATACTAACAGGGAACATGTAGAGTGAGAACAGTTATGAATATAACACAACATATCAATAACATGCATATATCATCTATAACAAATAAAATATAAATAACATATCATGGTGTCAGATGTCACAGGTGAACAGTTACAGATACTAGCATATATATAGAAATTAAACAACTAACAGCAACATATTTCAATTGTCGTTTCAATTGAAATCAAATTTAAAAAATATAAAAACGTTAATCGTGAGTGATTTCTCACCTTTCGAGGTTAGAGAAAACAGAATGAGATGAGTTATGAATCCAAGCACGAATTCCAAAGCAAAGCTAGATGGACACGGTTTAACGAACAAAGTTGATAATAAGAATCGATGAGAAAATTAGAACCTATATATATACTAAATATTATTATAAACCTATATATATACTTTGGAATCAATAATATATATATAACCAATATATAAGTTGGTATATATAAACTTACTGTAATCCAAACATATATAAAGTATATACTGAGATGAAAATATTACATATAAACAAAGTAACGTACACTTATATACATATATATATATAAAGTTATATTTAAACTTAAATAGATAATGTACAACTTATGTAAACATATATAGTTATACTTACATGAACTATCATAATTTAAATCATGTAGACTGACATATACGAATTAACATTGACAACTGACGCCAACGTCATATATAACTAACATATAAATATCACTAACATATATATATATGATGCAAACTGATATATACAACTAACAAACTTTATTTTTCTTTAATCATATATATACCAAAGTAAACTTTTCATAGACAGAACCCAACATAGACTTCACTTTATATAAACAACACTTAAATAATATAGTCTTACTGAATGAATATAACTTACATATATACTATCTTGTTTACCTTTACATAGAACCCGTTCTATAGTATATATATATATATTATTCTTATTTTTTTTAATTTTCTTTTCTAACGGATCATAAATCACTATAGACTTATATACATAAAAATATTATAAAACCAATATAACTCAACCGATCCTATATAAACAACCAACCAAGTTGTATGCAATTTATATAATATATATATATATATAACAAAAGATTATAACAACTTATACAATAAACCAGAAAAGTAAAAGTTTAAAAACATATTATATTGTTTACCCTTTAAACATATTATATACAATCATGTATAACTGCATATATATATACACACACAACATAATATATACAAACTTAATAAACTTATATAAAATGTATAACATCTATAAAATATACAACTCATATACTTATATAAACTAATATATAACTCAAAAAATTATATATATATAAACTTAACTTATATACCTGCTCACATGAAGGGGTGAGGAGGAAGAAGGGAAAGTCTTCCGTTGGGCTACTGGGTGGAGCTGCTATGTGCGGGCGGGCAAATGGAGGGATGAAGGGTTTTGGATGCGGTGCTTGGAGGAGCGGAGGCTGGGGATTTGGGAAGAGAAAGGGTTTGGGTTTGCAGGCTTCAAAGGAGAAGGTGAGTGATGATGGGTGGCGTGCTGGTTCGGGTAAGGCCGAAGGAAGAGATGGCGAGGGTGGAAGGGAAACTTTGAAGTGGTGATGGCTGATGGGTTGCATGGGTTCGAAGCGGTGAAGGCTGATAGCTGAAAGCTAAATAGATACAGATGGATCTCCAAGCGAAGCTCCAACTCCAAAGGTGAGACACTCAGTCTGACCCGAGTGTAAAGCAAAAACACAAAACACTCGAGTTAGGATTAACATTCTTATATCAATAAATCCAACTCAAGGGAAATGTCAACTGAAATACAGTAACTTAAAGGATGTTTGGGATTTCCATCCTCTAAGGGTCCGTGGAACTATCTACTATGTAGTAATATACGCTATTATAACATGTCTATAGTAAAGTAAAATTATTAAAATAGCGTAAGGCGTTACCCATATCCCCCTTAACACATTTTATATATTCCCGTAGTCTATACAATGCCGTACGCTTCTCCGTAAACTGGAGGTTTACCCAAAGGACATCACATAGGTACGGTACAAAACAAACTCGTAGAAGGCGCGATAGGGCATGGGACAAGGCACTCTAGGCAATGCCAGGGTAGATATACCATTTGCGGATCCGAACTGGTGGTAACGCATAGCAGCTACTACCGCCCACCTCGTGACACACTCCCAATTCAAAGGGTGCACCCAATCAAATCAAAAAAGCAATAGAATGGTATCGAAGAAATGTGTCCGATAGGAGGAATGACCTCACTTGGCCCGGTGTGGCTCCTGCTTTAGCTGCATCAAGCTTACTCACGGGAGTCAGGGCTACGTAAAAATACCATATAGATTTGTCACCAAACCATCCTACTTCATTCTGGAATCTCCACTACGTATACAGTTGTTAAAGTGGTTTTCGGTATTGGCAGAGAGTATGACAATATCTGATCCCGGTCTTTTTAACAACCAACCGTTATTATAACACCACGGTCATTTCATTTCAAATCATATTTCAAAACCATATTATCATATCTACTTCAAAACCATATCAATACGATAGCCTTATTCGCTTAAAATAATATTCATTTCCAAAATCATAACACTTTCCAAAATTATAACACTTCTAAAATTATAACATTTTTGAAACCATAACACTAAGGAAATCATAACACTTGAAATCATAACACTTTAAATCATAATACTTTGAAATCATAATACTTTCCACTCAAACAGTTTAGATATAGAAAATAGTATATATAATAAAGTAGATTATAAAATAAAATAGTTTATATAATAAAATAGTTTATATATAATAAAATAGTTGTATATTAAAATAATTATAAATTAAAAATAGTTTATATTAAAATAATTCGAATATTAAAATAGTTTTATATTAAAAATAGTTTATATTAAAAATAATTCATAAAGTAAAATATTTTTATATATTAAAATACTTTATATATAAAATAAAAATAGTTCCTCAAATTTCACAAATCGATTCAGATCAACTCGAATTCCAAAATTCAATTTAATTAAATCTCAATTCACCAGTTTTAATTCAGTTCAAAACCATTTAGAATTTATATCGATTTGAAATACAGATATAAACTACAATTTAAACCATTTCAATTTCAATAGATTTCAAAGCTTAAATTCATTTATATTTCAAATTCAACTTTACCATTATTTAATATTGAAAAATTCACTTAGTCAATCCAATATCATTTAAATAAAACCTTAAATTAAAATTTATATAAACTAAATATTCCCTTCAATTTATTTACTTGAAATATTCATTTAATCACTTTAAATCAAAATCAAGTTATAAATCATATCTTTAAAATCTCAAATTTAATAAGTTTCAAATCGGTTTTTCATTTAAGTAAAATTCAAATTAATTTCTATTTCTCTTACCAAATTAATTTATTAAAATTATTATAAAATCTATATTAAAAATATAAAATCTTAAAATTAATATTTATTAAAACCACATATATTTCTTTTCAAAACCTTGGAAATCATTTTCAATATATATATATATATATATATATATAGACCAACGGTGTCTATATATAATTTTCTATCCTAAGGTCAAGTGATACAGATATTTATCATTTCAATCCGCAATATAAATATCTACGGGTATATATCTTTTCAACCCGCAATCCCAAATTCAATTCAATGAAAATCGCTTGGGTTTATCATTTCAACCCATAACGATTTTCTCCTATTCTACAAGATCGTTCGGGTATGTATCATTTCAACCCATAGGGAATTCTATACTAACAGGGAACTTGCAGAGTGAGAACAGTTATGAATATAACACAACATATCAATAACAGGCATATATCATCAATAACAGATAAAATATTAATAACATATCATGGTGTCAGATGTCACAGGTGAACAGTTACAAATACTGGCATATATATAGAAATTAAACAACTAACAGCAGCATATTTCAACTGTCGTTTCAATTGAAATCAAATTTAGAAAATATAAAAACATTAATCGTGAGTGGTTTCTTATCTTTCGAGGTTAGAGAAAACGGAATGAGATGAGTTACGAATCCAAGCACGAGTTCCCAAGCAAAGCTAGATGGACACGGTTCGATGAACAAAGCTGATAATATGAATCGATGAGAAAATTAGAACTAGTTCATATAAATTGAACTAAATATATATATATATATATATATATATACACACACACACATATACAAATTTAAAATCAACATTATTATAAACTTATATATATACTTTGGAATCAACAATATATATATATAACCAATATATAAGTTGGTATATATAAACTTAATCCAAAATATATAAAGTATATACTGAGATGAAAATATTACATATAAACAAGGTAGCGTACACTTATATACATATATATAAAGTTATATATAAACTTAAATAGATAATATACAACTTATGTGAACATATATAGTTATGCTTACATAAACTATCATAATTTAAATCATGTAGACTGACATATACGAATTAACATATACAACTTACGCCAACTTCCTATATAACTAACATATAAATATCACTAACATATATATATGATGCAAACTGACATATACAGCTAACAAACTTTATTTTTCTTTAATCATATATATATATACCAAAGTAAACTTTTCATAGACAGAACCCAACATAGACTTCACTTTATATAAACACCACTTACATAATATAGTCTTATTGAATGAATATAACTTACGCATATACTATCTTGTCTGCCTTTACATAGAACCCATTCTATAGTGTATATATATATATTATTCTTACTTTTTTTCTTCTAACGGATCATAAATCACTGTAGACTTATATACATAAAAATATTATAAAACCAATATAACTCAACGATCCTATATAAACAACCAACCAAATTGTACGTAATTTATATAATATATATATATATAACAAAAGATTATAACAACTTATACAATAAACCAGAAAAGTAAAAGTTTTAAAAACATATTATATTGTTTACCCTTTAAACATATTATATACAATCATGTATAACTGCATATATATACAACATAATATATACAAACTTAGTAAACTTATATAAAACGTATAACATCTATATAATAGACAACTCATATACTTATATAAACTAATATATAACTCAAGAAATTTTATATATATATATATATATATAAACTTAACTTATATACATGCTCACATGGAGGAGTGAGGAGGAAGAAGGGAAGGTCTTTCGCTGGGCTACTGGGTGGAGCTGCTGTGTGCAGGTGGGCAAATGGAGGGATGAAGGGTTTTGGATGTGGTGTTTGGAGGAGCGGAGGCTGGGGATTTGGGAAGAGGAAGGTTTTGGGTTTGTAGGCTTCAAAGGGGAAGGTGAGTGATGATGGTTGGCATGCTGGTTCGGGTGAGGCTGAAGGAAGAGATGGCGAGGGTGGAAGGGAAACTTAGAAGCAGTGAAGGCTGATGGGTTGGAAGAAAAATGGAGTTCGACACTAGCACGCGAGGTGTATTTGAGAGGGAGAAGAATAAGCTTCTCTCAGATGATAAAGGAAATGTTTATAAATATATTTACTTACAATTGAAACCACGGATTGAACAACGAACCAGATAAAAGTGTGAACCGACAACAAAAGTTGGAATAACAAAAGACCATTGTTAAATTCTAGGAATAATAAAAGGCTGAGAGTAAAAACGGTAAATAAAAATTTGAGTAAATATATAAATAAAAGTAATTATAACGGTCAAGTCCCTTGATTTTAGCTGAGAGTTTAAAGCGATAAATTATTGTTTGGGCAGCACGTCACAAGTTTGAAAAGGCAAAGGATACAAAAGGTCACAAATTTCGGTACCGATACGACACTGTTTTTTTCCCTTTCCGTCGCGTACCAAACCTCAAAATACAGAAATAAATATACCGTAGAGATCAGCGCGACGAGATGAATAGAATGGTACATAGATCCCAGTGATACGATTAAAATTTAAAAGCTCGAATTTTCGCTACCGAAAATGCTGCTAAAATGCAGAAAATAAGATAAACGGAGCTATATAAATCCAAATTTGACGAAACGAAATATGACGTCTCACTCAGATGATAATTTACACATTTTTATATAAAATTATCCAGGTTTGGGAAAAACATTTAATTATCATCTAATATTAACTGATTTAAATTTAAATAATATTACACAATAAAATAAACTTCCATATTATCGGATGAAAAGTTACCTTTTGCTATGTTTATATAGACGTATTCCAAATATCAAATATGTATTTCAAAATTTAATTATTCAAAATTTCACAAAATTCCAATTAATTAAGTTAAATAAACCGTTAAAATTTACGGGTTGTTACAATTGCTGAAGGAACTGGGCTAGCCCACAACAGAAAAAATGAGTGAATTTCAAAAAATTTAACCTTTTTGGATCTTTAATGGGCCTATGAAGTCTAAATTCATTTTGAACTTTTCTAAGTTTCTTTTAAATAAAATCAATATTTTATTTAACTTCATAAATAGTGTTTTATTTAAATTTAATGCGTATGTAAGTTAGAGTATGTCAAATATACTCTTATATACAAATTTATATGTAACGTTTACTTTTCAAATTTATTCAGAGAAGAAAATATTTCATTTACTTTCTCTTAACTTATTCAATTAATGAGGGACATAAATTTATTTAGAGAATGAAACTTTTCATTTTCTTTCTCTTAAATTATTCAATTAATGAGGGCATAAATTTAGTTAGAGAAAGAATCTTTTCATTTCCTTCTCTTAATTAAATTAATTATTTGATTAACAAAATAACATTAATGACTAATCTATATATGACATGAATTGTAAATATATCCACGGTAAATATTATGCAAGTGCAACATCTAAGGAGTGTGCATAGTCAGTGGTAATTGATATGTATACATAATATAAACAAGAAAAATTTGATTGGTTATTACATTGAAATTGAAATGGAAATAAATAAGGGATGACAAGGTTGATTGATACAGTTTCCCTTTTAGTAAACTTAATTAATGCAACATATTAATGAAAAGTAATGGGTACCATAATGTAAGAATATAGAAGGTAAATAATGAATTGTATGTATATGTTAGTGTCTTGATTAAAAAAGGAGAAATGATTTCATACTACGATAATATATGTAAAGAAAATAAATTTTATATGAACACATACAAGTAGATCCAAATATATATATGGAATTCAATCAAAGCTTTCTAATAATATAAACTAGATAGTTATTACAGTCAACTTCAAAACTTTGATTTGTTGTTAAAATTCCTTTTATTCATATGTAGATATCTAATGCAATGAAAAGTGCAAGTAATACATGCATACAAACATACATACATATATTAACATTCAAAACTAAAATTACACGTTTTTTATGAAAGATTAAAACATAGATCTACAATTGAAACATTGTATTGATTCCATATAAATTCCATTTTTAACTTTAAATATAATTCAATCAATCAACATGAAAATGAAAATTTCCAGATTTAAAGAAATGGAATTTAAATTAAATGTTAAAACATAAACCTAAAATAAAACATTGTGTTTTAAAATATATAGTTTTAGTTTCAATTTAAAAAGTAAAGAAAAGCAGCTAATCAATTCGAACATGTAAACGTTCAGAACTGAAGAATTGCATTTTAATTAGAATGTTTAAAAACATAGATCTACACTTAAATATTTTAAAACATAAACATATTTAATTTGATCTATCAAATGAAAACTCAATCATATCATTCAACAAATAATTCAGTCTTCAAAAACAAATTTTTAATTAAGCAAGACAATAATACATCATATAAACTTTGAAAGTCAAATTAAATTTCCATCAAACATTGCAGAATCGCTATCTTTATATAGAAAATGACATACCTTGTTATCCAATCCTTAAAACACACCTTGTTGATTTTGCCTTTGATTTGCACCTTGAATGAAGAATGCTTCTAGATCCAATTGAATCACCTTAGGATATTGCCTAGAAATCACACCTTGAATGATGATATCTCCTCAGATCTTCAAGATCCACATCGTATCCTTGTAAGAGATGGATGAATCAGTTTTGTTTTATTTTATTTGATCTTTTTATTTGGAGTTAAAAGATTTTGAAAATTAGTTTTCTTTTTTTTGTTTCTGCCATGAAAAGTTAGGAGAGAAAGAATGAATTAGAAGGAAAATGAATTGTACGTTCAGAATGAATTAGAGAATATGTTTTATTTGAAAGAGTGAAACTTTTCTTATTCTTTAATTGAAACTTTCCTAATTTATTCTTTTGATTGTTTCTCTCTCTCCAATCCTTTCTTTACATGTATGTCATCAAATGACATAAATTTCCATAAATCATGTCATTAAATGACATAAAATTTCCATAAATTATTTCATGAAATTACCTTCAAGTTACATTAATATCGTGTACCAATGCCCACAAATATAACTTTTATAAATGCATTAAAATAATTAAAATAAACTTCCAAACATCAAATAAATAATAATTAATATTTCTCAAATATCAATTAATTTAATCAATTTACAATATTTTATAATTTAACTAAATCATGCGGTTTTTCAGAGAATTCATCATTACGGTTGCGCGACTCAAAGGTGTAAATTCATTCAGCGATTAATATCGAACTATTTGAATATTAACGTTCACACATCACGTAGCAGATGGTGTGATATTTTGGCCGAATTTATCGTTTACACATCTTTTGGTAAAATCCAATTTTACTTATTATAAGACATACCCGATAATGACAATTATTTATACCAATTATCTTCATAAAAAACTATATCACATTAGGACTTGTAGAATTTGGTAATGGTCCAAATTCCAATATCATCCACATTCAACTTTATAGTCCAAACACAAAGTCCTTGGTTTAATAATAACAACTATTTTTATCTGAAATTGTAACAACCCGGTATTGCGTACCAATTATTTATCATCTTTGGACGGTCATCTTTCCTATTCGATTGCTGTTTGGAAAATTGTTAAGTGTTTAATCAGTTGATAATTGTTATTGGAATTCGAATCGGGTTTGAAATGTGAAAATTGTTTGATTTCAATTGAGATTTATTCGGGTTAAAATTCTTTAATAAAATTTGTTGAAATGGTTCGCGGGCTTTAATTGGACCTTGGCCCACGTTCTTTTGGTTGTGGTAATTATCTAGGGTCGAAAACCGTTCCTCCTTGATCACTTTTTCCCATTCGTTTAAACCCTAACCTAAAACAAAGCATACGAGAGAAATAAAAATGGCGGTCGCGATTGCTCTTCCTTCGATCTCGAAAAAAAAACTAGGGCATTCACGAAGGAGAATTGAAGACGCCAACTCTACTTCGATCGATTTCTTCTTCGTCTTGCTCACGGCTGCCTCCTCGAGCGTTCGTTGTTCTGTCGATTGATGCCTGCTCGTCTCTGTGATGCTTGGCCGCTTCCATGGAGTCGTTCTCGTCGCCGCTTCGAAGCAAGGTGAGTTAAACTCACATCTAATTCGAACTGTTACATGAGTATCTTGAATTCGTTCGTATGTTTGATTTTCGTAACTTGGGATTTAAGTGATTTAGTAATTGATGGTTCGCTTAATTTGGGTTTGAACCCCTCGTTTTCATTCGTATATGGTCTTTGAATTGTGATGGTTCAGGTTTCTCGACTTGTTCGATTTCGTTCAATCTTGTTGTTTGTTTCTCGGCTATCACTGCTGTGAACTCGAGTGATTTCTTATCACTCACATTTAGCCCAATTTAATGCTTTCTGCCTTCTTCGATTGGTATAATGTGTTGCTTGTCACGGTTTGATTTGCAGTCGAATTCGTCTGTTTATTTAGTTGTAGTTGCCTTTAGCTTCGACTTGATTCTTCGATGTTGCTTATGATCGACGTTTGCCATACTATTCTATATCTTTGGTAGTACGTTCAACCTTATTCCTTTAATTATATACTTATGTAACGTCAGCTGGGCATGTTGCATACAGATTTGATTGCATTATGTGGTCTGATTCATGTGTAGTCTGCTGCCCCTATGCAGTTTGTACTTGGTATACAGGCGCATGTTTATGTTAGTGTTGATTCGCCTCACTGCTCGATTCTGTATCACCTTATGGTTTGAGGTTACACATGTTTATAGGGTCATTTTGACTATGTATGTTTCACTGTGTTCATATGTCCGCACTTGCAGTGTTCACATATGGCTTTGACTTTACCATTACCTGACTTCAGCACTGTCTTCATGTAAATGCATCAAAATCTGGGTTAGATAGATTGGCCACTATGTACATTGTTGGTTTATATTCCTATAAGTTAATTTCATACATGTGTGATTATACCTTCAAGCTACCCTGACCTGCAGTATGCATGGTCACTCTGGGTTTCCACTTGTCTTGGTGGAGCTCGTACTGTTGTCACACTATTCTGGTCTGGTCATTGTGTAGTTGCATTGCATTGAGTTCCTGTTGTACCATACACTTGAACTCAGTTGCCTTGTCTGGTTAAGTCTTGTACCACTCGAAGATATTTTCTCTATTCATTGATGCAGTGGCCATCTCCACTTGTTCAATACAGGATCTAGTTCATTTAAGTTATGTGTGTTGACTTCCTGGGTAGTTTAGTTTGACATTGAATTAGGGTTCATGTCTGAACCTACCAGTCAGGCCTGATTACCTCATATGTATGCTCTGTCCACTGTTCTTGTTCTCGAATCTGATACATTGCATTGATGCCTTGTATCATTTGCATTTTTCTTGTCATTTTGCTTCACTGATGACCTTATCTTCTATGGAGGCTGATCTGCGTCTTTTCTGTGAGTGTGACATTGTTGTTGCATTGCTACCAGTTTACTTGACCATTTGTATATGTTTATGTTAGTGCATTGCTCTGTGCTTTGACATTTTAATCTTGGCCTTGATGTTCTCTGTTCTGAATTGACATTTATGTATGGCTTCACTTGCATCTGTTCTCACTGTGTTGTACATGTGTACTTTGATGAGCTCTGTATTCTCCCTGGGTGTATATTCAGTCTTCATTATTCATGTTGTAGCTGTGCACATTCACATTGATGCACTGTTTCGTTTATTTCCTTGCTGAAGATCTCACTTCTTAGTTCATCTGGACATTTCGGTTCCTGTCTGCATTGCATACAAGCAATTGCATTCGTTATAGATAAGTTGAAGCTTATGCTGTGGCTTCACTCGTATCTCTTGTGATATCTTTTGAGTCTGTTTACTTTCTGACCAATATGGGTTAGATATTTTGATTTCTTCGACGTATTAATTACTATTAATACTCGGAATTGTGGTGACTTTATATTTTGTTGTGGCGAGGCAGTGCACGCGTGCGTGCACTGCAGCCACACCGAATTTACAGATTTTAATCGATATCTCTTTTATTCTTAATTCATCGACCTGTTGCGTAATTCGTAGGCTGTATTGGCGAGGCAGTACACGTTAGCGTGTGCTGCAGCCAATTAGCATTGATATTTTTAAATTGACATTTCAATTGCTTAAACTGCTTTGGATTTCTGTTTTGTGGATTAACACTGTTTAGTGTTATATCTGCCGTTATCCAATTCTCGTACCGAGAGTTGGATATACGAGATTTCTGTGACTGTCATCTATATTGAGATTGATTATTATTGCTTCTATGCTCTAATAACTGATTTTGAATTAGACTGATCCGAGTATTATTTTCTTTTGAATGTAATACTCGGGTCAGACCGAGTATTTACAGGTTGTAGATTTTTTAGCTTTGGGTTGCTGCTAGAGCTATGAAGACTTTTTATATCATTTGAAGAGGTCTTCGTCGTGTTGTAGTAGTCAGTGTGTCTGTTTTAAGATGATAATGTATTCGTGTATATTAATCGATAATGTACGTGTATATATAACTTTTTGAGTCGACAGCTGTAGTTGTATCATTTGTATTGTGTCAAATGTATTGTAACTGCTATCAGTTATTGTATATATGAGACTTCTCGTTCCATCTTTATTCCGCATTTATGTTATCTGTGTTATTTTTATATCTATTGTCCTAAACTATTATAGCCACTGTGTAGTAGCTTTGAGTTTGTTTCGGTATGTCGGATTCCCTCTAAAGATGAAATGCAATGTTTTATTATCTGACATATCGGTGCTCGCACAAGGCAATTACATAGATGGTCGCTCCTCAACAGCCTTATTCTCCGTGCTTGTTGACAGCACTACACCGTAGTGTTCTTGGCTAGCGTGGGTATAGAGGTGGGGCGTCACAGCTTGGTATCAGAGCCTGGGGTTTAGGACAATTATAAAACATAACTTAGATGGAGCCTGTGTTACAACTATTTGTCGATGTTTTATCTCTCATCTTTACATATGATTATTTTTGACTGTTAGGTATGAATTCCTAACGCTTATTCTTGTGTTTTCGGCTTTGAATTGATTTAGCCGATGTTGATTTTGTTTTAATTTGGCAAATTAAAGCCATTTTGACTTTTGGACTTTGTTCCACTTTTGTTCTATGCTATGAGTGTCATTGTGTACCTGTTACACTGTGATGAAAAATAGCTGGACCAGTTGCAAATTGAGTGATTTTGATTTCTCATTCACATCTAGTTTGAATCTCAGCGATTTTGAACTTGATATCTTGTGTTTTCCTCATCTTGAATTCCATTCGACTTCGGTCACTTTGTTTTTGAGAAATTACTAATTTCTTGATTTTTAAGACTCTGATTTTGTTTGCCGTTGGTTTCTTTGATAATGATGATTGATTCATTTTGTACTCGACTGCGGCTATTAATTGTTGACTTCGACATTGACTTGATTCTTACTTTTGTTGAAGTCATTTATGCATTTCTGCTCGATTTGCTTTGTTTTTCCAGTTGATTATCGATTCTTCTTTTCTAATTAGTTGTTATCACCTTTGTCTATTTTGATAACTTCTATTTCTGGAATTTTTGGTATTCCTACTTTGATGAATTTGGAATCGAATTCTTTGGATTCTATTCACATCTTCGTATGTGAATTCTTGTGATTGATTGTTTCTACAATCATTTTTGTGATTTGTCACTTTAAAAATATAAAGGTTTTCTATACTAGTAGTAAATATTAAGATCCCTTTTTCCAAACGATTTCAAAACTATTTTACTACAAAGCTCTTTTCCTAAATCGTTTTCCAATCTATTAATATATACAAGCCTTTATTTCACTCGTATGAGAAATTGAATTAAACGGCCTAGTAAAACAAGTGGTATGAAACGCTTGCGTTTACTTCGTCGGTTAACTCCTGGACTTGTTCGATTGAACCCTTTTCGTGACAATTTCCTAGTGAAGATTTACAGCTTGTTCGTAAATATTTAAGTTAAGCAAGTGGTTATGGGACATGAAGCTAAACTCATATATTTACTAGCTTGGTGTGATTGACACTTCCTTATGATCATGACGATCACTTTTGTGATTTAGACTAGCGATTGAGCGATGTCTCTTTGTCTACGTGGGAGACTATACCCCGATCATGTGATGTTTCCCCATCACATTCGTCTACGTGGGAGACTATACCCCGATCATGTGATGTTTCCCCATCACATTCGTCTACGTGGGAGACTATACCCCGATCATGTGATGTTTCGCCATCACATTCGTCTACGTGGGAGACTATACCCCGATCATGTGATGTTTCTCCATCACATTTCTAGGGTAGCACCCTACGGTCTTCGGGCCATTCCTGTGTGAAAATTTAATGGATAGCTTCCATGAGATAGCTTCTCGTCATGTGTTTACGCGTAGGTGAGCTTCATGCTCCCATTCATGTGTTAGGCCTCCCCCCCTTTTATGTGTTTTCTGGATTTCTGATGATGATTTCTGGAATTTTGTGCTTCACCAATTTTCATGATTTTCATTGATATGATATCAGTTTTTGTGCATTGGTGAATTCATGTGTTATTAACTTGTTATGAATACAAGTTTAGGGTATGATATCCCTTTCTATCTTTGAGAAGATTCTTGTGACATTTTTGATGAATGGAAATTCATTTGGCATTATATTTTGATGCCAGTTATTTTTATGAGATTTTGACGTGTTAACTTCAGTACTCGTCAATTTTGAAATGGATTTACAAGCGGTTCTCCCGCAATACTGATATTGCTAATTTAATCACGTGTTTTCAAAATTCATTATTTTTAAAAAGTTGTTTCAAAAATATAAATTAAAATTGTTTTCAAAATTTTTACAGCTTACATTTTCAAAAGAACGAGGAAGCGATTTAAACATTTCAGAAAAATCGAGGACTATGACCCCTTTCTTTTACTGATTCGCTTAATTCCAGACTTGTCCGTTTGAGAATGTGAAATGTTATTTTTAAAACACACAATCCTGCACTTTCAAGGAAACGATAAAGAGATTTAAACGATTTAGCAAAAGTACGGACTATGAAACTATACTTTTACTACTTCGGTTAATTCCGGACTCGTTAATTGAATATTTATGACTTCTGATTATCGTTTTTTTTGATAATTAGATGTTTGTGTTTCTGATTATCGTTTTTGATAATCAGATATTTGTGAAATTTGATTATCCTTTGTGATAATTAAATATTTTCCAATTTAATTATCGTTTGAGATAATTAAATATTTTTCGATTTGATAATCGAATCTTTGTGTTTCTGATTATCGTTTTTGATAATCAGATATTTGTGAAATTTGATTATCGTTTAAGATAATTAAATATTTTTCGATTTGATAATCGAATATTTGTGATTTCTGATTATCGTTTTTGATAATCAGATATTTGTGAAATTTGATTATCGTTTAAGATAATTAAATATTTTTCGATTTGATAATCGAATATTTGTGATTTCTGATTATCGTTTTTGATAATCAGATATTTGTGAAATTTGATTATCCTTTGTGATAATTAAATATTTTCCAATTTAATTATCGTTTGAGATAATTAAATATTTTTCGATTTGATAATCGAATCTTTGTGTTTCTGATTATCGTTTTTGATAATCAGATATTTGTGAAATTTGATTATCCTTTGTGATAATTAAATATTTTCCAATTTAATTATCGTCTGAGATAATTAAATATTTTTCGATTTGATAATCGAATCTTTGTGTTTCTGATTATCGTTTTTGATAATCAGATATTTGTGAAATTTGATTATCGTTTAAGATAATTAAATATTTTTCGATTTGATAATCGAATATTTGTGATTTCTGATTATCGTTTTTGATAATCAGATATTTGTGAAATTTGATTATCGTTTAAGATAATTAAATATTTTTCGATTTGATAATCGAATATTTGTGATTTCTGATTATCGTTTTTGATAATCAGATATTTGTGAAATTTGATTATCCTTTGTGATAATTAAATATTTTCCAATTTAATTATCGTTTGAGATAATTAAATATTTTTCGATTTGATAATCGAATCTTTGTGTTTCTGATTATCGTTTTTGATAATCAGATATTTGTGAAATTTGATTATCGTTTAAGATAATTAAATATTTTTCGATTTGATAATCGAATATTTGTGATTTCTGATTATCGTTTTTGATAATCAGATATTTGTGAAATTTGATTATCGTTTAAGATAATTAAATATTTTTCGATTTGATAATCGAATATTTGTGATTTCTGATTATCGTTTTTGATAATCAGATATTTGTGAAATTTGATTATCGTTTAAGATAATTAAATATTTTTCGATTTGATAATCGAATATTTGTGATTTCTGATTTTCGTTTTTGATAATCAGATATTTGTGAAATTTGATTATCGTTTGAGATAATTAAATATTTTTCGATTTGATAATCGAATATTTGTGATTTCTGATTATCGTTTTTGATAATCAGATATTTGTGAAAATTCAATTATCGTTTTTGATGATTGAATATTTGCGATTTTGAGATTCGAGCTTCGTCTTTTTCTCTGGCAATCCAGGTGAGTAATTTGATTTACTCACATTCAATTCGTGCAGTACGTGATTTCTGCTCTGATTCCCTTTCTTTCAATTGCTAGAACTCGATTGATTCTTGCTTCTAATAGTCGTCTGATTTTGATTCCTTGATCCCCTCGATGTTGATTCTTTTAATTTTAAGCAATCGAACCTTTCGATTTTTATCTGATACTTCCATAATTCCTATACTTTCCTGCTGACATTTGCTTTGCTTATGCATTCGACATTGCCATGCTCTTATGGTTGTTACTTCTTTCCCACTTATCTCTTAGGATTGCGAGGACGCAATTTCTTTAAGGAGGAGAGTCTGTAACAACCCGGTATTGCGTACCAATTATTTATCATCTTTGGACGGTCATCTTTCCTATTCGATTGCTGTTTGGAAAATTGTTAAGTGTTTAATCAGTTGATAATTGTTATTGGAATTCGAATCGGGTTTGAAATGTGAAAATTGTTTGATTTCAATTGAGATTTATTCGGGTTAAAATTCTTTAATAAAATTTGTTGAAATGGTTCGCGGGCTTTAATTGGACCTTGGCCCACGTTCTTTTGGTTGTGGTAATTATCTAGGGTCGAAAACCGTTCCTCCTTGATCACTTTTTCCCATTCGTTTAAACCCTAACCTAAAACAAAGCATACGAGAGAAATAAAAATGGCGGTCGCGATTGCTCTTCCTTCGATCTCGAAAAAAAAACTAGGGCATTCACGAAGGAGAATTGAAGACGCCAACTCTACTTCGATCGATTTCTTCTTCGTCTTGCTCACGGCTGCCTCCTCGAGCGTTCGTTGTTCTGTCGATTGATGCCTGCTCGTCTCTGTGATGCTTGGCCGCTTCCATGGAGTCGTTCTCGTCGCCGCTTCGAAGCAAGGTGAGTTAAACTCACATCTAATTCGAACTGTTACATGAGTATCTTGAATTCGTTCGTATGTTTGATTTTCGTAACTTCGGATTTAAGTGATTTAGTAATTGATGGTTCGCTTAATTTGGGTTTGAACCCCTCGTTTTCATTCGTATATGGTCTTTGAATTGTGATGGTTCAGGTTTCTCGACTTGTTCGATTTCGTTCAATCTTGTTGTTTGTTTCTCGGCTATCACTGCTGTGAACTCGAGTGATTTCTTATCACTCACATTTAGCCCAATTTAATGCTTTCTGCCTTCTTCGATTGGTATAATGTGTTGCTTGTCACGGTTTGATTTGCAGTCGAATTCGTCTGTTTATTTAGTTGTAGTTGCCTTTAGCTTCGACTTGATTCTTCGATGTTGCTTATGATCGACGTTTGCCATACTATTCTATATCTTTGGTAGTACGTTCAACCTTATTCCTTTAATTATATACTTATGTAACGTCAGCTGGGCATGTTGCATACAGATTTGATTGCATTATGTGGTCTGATTCATGTGTAGTCTGCTGCCCCTATGCAGTTTGTACTTGGTATACAGGCGCATGTTTATGTTAGTGTTGATTCGCCTCACTGCTCGATTCTGTATCACCTTATGGTTTGAGGTTACACATGTTTATAGGGTCATTTTGACTATGTATGTTTCACTGTGTTCATATGTCCGCACTTGCAGTGTTCACATATGGCTTTGACTTTACCATTACCTGACTTCAGCACTGTCTTCATGTAAATGCATCAAAATCTGGGTTAGATAGATTGGCCACTATGTACATTGTTGGTTTATATTCCTATAAGTTAATTTCATACATGTGTGATTATACCTTCAAGCTACCCTGACCTGCAGTATGCATGGTCACTCTGGGTTTCCACTTGTCTTGGTGGAGCTCGTACTGTTGTCACACTATTCTGGTCTGGTCATTGTGTAGTTGCATTGCATTGAGTTCCTGTTGTACCATACACTTGAACTCAGTTGCCTTGTCTGGTTAAGTCTTGTACCACTCGAAGATATTTTCTCTATTCATTGATGCAGTGGCCATCTCCACTTGTTCAATACAGGATCTAGTTCATTTAAGTTATGTGTGTTGACTTCCTGGGTAGTTTAGTTTGACATTGAATTAGGGTTCATGTCTGAACCTACCAGTCAGGCCTGATTACCTCATATGTATGCTCTGTCCACTGTTCTTGTTCTCGAATCTGATACATTGCATTGATGCCTTGTATCATTTGCATTTTTCTTGTCATTTTGCTTCACTGATGACCTTATCTTCTATGGAGGCTGATCTGCGTCTTTTCTGTGAGTGTGACATTGTTGTTGCATTGCTACCAGTTTACTTGACCATTTGTATATGTTTATGTTAGTGCATTGCTCTGTGCTTTGACATTTTAATCTTGGCCTTGATGTTCTCTGTTCTGAATTGACATTTATGTATGGCTTCACTTGCATCTGTTCTCACTGTGTTGTACATGTGTACTTTGATGAGCTCTGTATTCTCCCTGGGTGTATATTCAGTCTTCATTATTCATGTTGTAGCTGTGCACATTCACATTGATGCACTGTTTCGTTTATTTCCTTGCTGAAGATCTCACTTCTTAGTTCATCTGGACATTTCGGTTCCTGTCTGCATTGCATACAAGCAATTGCATTCGTTATAGATAAGTTGAAGCTTATGCTGTGGCTTCACTCGTATCTCTTGTGATATCTTTTGAGTCTGTTTACTTTCTGACCAATATGGGTTAGATATTTTGATTTCTTCGACGTATTAATTACTATTAATACTCGGAATTGTGGTGACTTTATATTTTGTTGTGGCGAGGCAGTGCACGCGTGCGTGCACTGCAGCCACACCGAATTTACAGATTTTAATCGATATCTCTTTTATTCTTAATTCATCGACCTGTTGCGTAATTCGTAGGCTGTATTGGCGAGGCAGTACACGTTAGCGTGTGCTGCAGCCAATTAGCATTGATATTTTTAAATTGACATTTCAATTGCTTAAACTGCTTTGGATTTCTGTTTTGTGGATTAACACTGTTTAGTGTTATATCTGCCGTTATCCAATTCTCGTACCGAGAGTTGGATATACGAGATTTCTGTGACTGTCATCTATATTGAGATTGATTATTATTGCTTCTATGCTCTAATAACTGATTTTGAATTAGACTGATCCGAGTATTATTTTCTTTTGAATGTAATACTCGGGTCAGACCGAGTATTTACAGGTTGTAGATTTTTTAGCTTTGGGTTGCTGCTAGAGCTATGAAGACTTTTTATATCATTTGAAGAGGTCTTCGTCGTGTTGTAGTAGTCAGTGTGTCTGTTTTAAGATGATAATGTATTCGTGTATATTAATCGATAATGTACGTGTATATATAACTTTTTGAGTCGACAGCTGTAGTTGTATCATTTGTATTGTGTCAAATGTATTGTAACTGCTATCAGTTATTGTATATATGAGACTTCTCGTTCCATCTTTATTCCGCATTTATGTTATCTGTGTTATTTTTATATCTATTGTCCTAAACTATTATAGCCACTGTGTAGTAGCTTTGAGTTTGTTTCGGTATGTCGGATTCCCTCTAAAGATGAAATGCAATGTTTTATTATCTGACATATCGGTGCTCGCACAAGGCAATTACATAGATGGTCGCTCCTCAACAGCCTTATTCTCCGTGCTTGTTGACAGCACTACACCGTAGTGTTCTTGGCTAGCGTGGGTATAGAGGTGGGGCGTCACAGCTTGGAAGCTCCCATTCATGTGTTAGGCCTCCCCCCCTTTTATGTGTTTTCTGGATTTCTGATGATGATTTCTGGAATTTTGTGCTTCACCAATTTTCATGATTTTCATTGATATGATATCAGTTTTTGTGCATTGGTGAATTCATGTGTTATTAACTTGTTATGAATACAAGTTTAGGGTATGATATCCCTTTCTATCTTTGAGAAGATTCTTGTGACATTTTTGATGAATGGAAATTCATTTGGCATTATATTTTGATGCCAGTTATTTTTATGAGATTTTGACGTGTTAACTTCAGTACTCGTCAATTTTGAAATGGATTTACAAGCGGTTCTCCCGCAATACTGATATTGCTAATTTAATCACGTGTTTTCAAAATTCATTATTTTTAAAAAGTTGTTTCAAAAATATAAATTAAAATTGTTTTCAAAATTTTTACAGCTTACATTTTCAAAAGAACGAGGAAGCGATTTAAACATTTCAGAAAAATCGAGGACTATGACCCCTTTCTTTTACTGATTCGCTTAATTCCATACTTGTCCGTTTGAGAATGTGAAATGTTATTTTTAAAACACACAATCCTGCACTTTCAAGGAAACGATAAAGAGATTTAAACGATTTAGCAAAAGTACGGACTATGAAACCATACTTTTACTACTTCGGTTAATTCCGGACTCGTTAATTGAATATTTATGACTTCTGATTATCGTTTTTTTTGATAATTAGATGTTTGTGTTTCTGATTATCGTTTTTGATAATCAGATATTTGTGAAATTTGATTATCCTTTGTGATAATTAAATATTTTCCAATTTAATTATCGTTTGAGATAATTAAATATTTTTCGATTTGATAATCGAATCTTTGTGTTTCTGATTATCGTTTTTGATAATCAGATATTTGTGAAATTTGATTATCGTTTAAGATAATTAAATATTTTTCGATTTGATAATCGAATATTTGTGATTTCTGATTATCGTTTTTGATAATCAGATATTTGTGAAATTTGATTATCGTTTAAGATAATTAAATATTTTTCGATTTGATAATCGAATATTTGTGATTTCTGATTATCGTTTTTGATAATCAGATATTTGTGAAATTTGATTATCCTTTGTGATAATTAAATATTTTCCAATTTAATTATCGTTTGAGATAATTAAATATTTTTCGATTTGATAATCGAATCTTTGTGTTTCTGATTATCGTTTTTGATAATCAGATATTTGTGAAATTTGATTATCCTTTGTGATAATTAAATATTTTCCAATTTAATTATCGTCTGAGATAATTAAATATTTTTCGATTTGATAATCGAATCTTTGTGTTTCTGATTATCGTTTTTGATAATCAGATATTTGTGAAATTTGATTATCGTTTAAGATAATTAAATATTTTTCGATTTGATAATCGAATATTTGTGATTTCTGATTATCGTTTTTGATAATCAGATATTTGTGAAATTTGATTATCCTTTGTGATAATTAAATATTTTCCAATTTAATTATCGTTTGAGATAATTAAATATTTTTCGATTTGATAATCGAATCTTTGTGTTTCTGATTATCGTTTTTGATAATCAGATATTTGTGAAATTTGATTATCGTTTAAGATAATTAAATATTTTTCGATTTGATAATCGAATATTTGTGATTTCTGATTATCGTTTTTGATAATCAGATATTTGTGAAATTTGATTATCGTTTAAGATAATTAAATATTTTTCGATTTGATAATCGAATATTTGTGATTTCTGATTATCGTTTTTGATAATCAGATATTTGTGAAATTTGATTATCGTTTAAGATAATTAAATATTTTTCGATTTGATAATCGAATATTTGTGATTTCTGATTTTCGTTTTTGATAATCAGATATTTGTGAAATTTGATTATCGTTTGAGATAATTAAATATTTTTCGATTTGATAATCGAATATTTGTGATTTCTGATTATCGTTTTTGATAATCAGATATTTGTGAAAATTCAATTATCGTTTTTGATGATTGAATATTTGCGATTTTGAGATTCGAGCTTCGTCTTTTTCTCTGGCAATCCAGGTGAGTAATTTGATTTACTCACATTCAATTCGTGCAGTACGTGATTTCTGCTCTGATTCCCTTTCTTTCAATTGCTAGAACTCGATTGATTCTTGCTTCTAATAGTCGTCTGATTTTGATTCCTTGATCCCCTCGATGTTGATTCTTTTAATTTTAAGCAATCGAACCTTTCGATTTTTATCTGATACTTCCATAATTCCTATACTTTCCTGCTGACATTTGCTTTGCTTATGCATTCGACATTGCCATGCTCTTATGGTTGTTACTTCTTTCCCACTTATCTCTTAGGATTGCGAGGACGCAATTTCTTTAAGGAGGAGAGTCTGTAACAACCCGGTATTGCGTACCAATTATTTATCATCTTTGGACGGTCATCTTTCCTATTCGATTGCTGTTTGGAAAATTGTTAAGTGTTTAATCAGTTGATAATTGTTATTGGAATTCGAATCGGGTTTGAAATGTGAAAATTGTTTGATTTCAATTGAGATTTATTCGGGTTAAAATTCTTTAATAAAATTTGTTGAAATGGTTCGCGGGCTTTAATTGGACCTTGGCCCACGTTCTTTTGGTTGTGGTAATTATCTAGGGTCGAAAACCGTTCCTCCTTGATCACTTTTTCCCATTCGTTTAAACCCTAACCTAAAACAAAGCATACGAGAGAAATAAAAATGGCGGTCGCGATTGCTCTTCCTTCGATCTCGAAAAAAAAACTAGGGCATTCACGAAGGAGAATTGAAGACGCCAACTCTACTTCGATCGATTTCTTCTTCGTCTTGCTCACGGCTGCCTCCTCGAGCGTTCGTTGTTCTGTCGATTGATGCCTGCTCGTCTCTGTGATGCTTGGCCGCTTCCATGGAGTCGTTCTCGTCGCCGCTTCGAAGCAAGGTGAGTTAAACTCACATCTAATTCGAACTGTTACATGAGTATCTTGAATTCGTTCGTATGTTTGATTTTCGTAACTTGGGATTTAAGTGATTTAGTAATTGATGGTTCGCTTAATTTGGGTTTGAACCCCTCGTTTTCATTCGTATATGGTCTTTGAATTGTGATGGTTCAGGTTTCTCGACTTGTTCGATTTCGTTCAATCTTGTTGTTTGTTTCTCGGCTATCACTGCTGTGAACTCGAGTGATTTCTTATCACTCACATTTAGCCCAATTTAATGCTTTCTGCCTTCTTCGATTGGTATAATGTGTTGCTTGTCACGGTTTGATTTGCAGTCGAATTCGTCTGTTTATTTAGTTGTAGTTGCCTTTAGCTTCGACTTGATTCTTCGATGTTGCTTATGATCGACGTTTGCCATACTATTCTATATCTTTGGTAGTACGTTCAACCTTATTCCTTTAATTATATACTTATGTAACGTCAGCTGGGCATGTTGCATACAGATTTGATTGCATTATGTGGTCTGATTCATGTGTAGTCTGCTGCCCCTATGCAGTTTGTACTTGGTATACAGGCGCATGTTTATGTTAGTGTTGATTCGCCTCACTGCTCGATTCTGTATCACCTTATGGTTTGAGGTTACACATGTTTATAGGGTCATTTTGACTATGTATGTTTCACTGTGTTCATATGTCCGCACTTGCAGTGTTCACATATGGCTTTGACTTTACCATTACCTGACTTCAGCACTGTCTTCATGTAAATGCATCAAAATCTGGGTTAGATAGATTGGCCACTATGTACATTGTTGGTTTATATTCCTATAAGTTAATTTCATACATGTGTGATTATACCTTCAAGCTACCCTGACCTGCAGTATGCATGGTCACTCTGGGTTTCCACTTGTCTTGGTGGAGCTCGTACTGTTGTCACACTATTCTGGTCTGGTCATTGTGTAGTTGCATTGCATTGAGTTCCTGTTGTACCATACACTTGAACTCAGTTGCCTTGTCTGGTTAAGTCTTGTACCACTCGAAGATATTTTCTCTATTCATTGATGCAGTGGCCATCTCCACTTGTTCAATACAGGATCTAGTTCATTTAAGTTATGTGTGTTGACTTCCTGGGTAGTTTAGTTTGACATTGAATTAGGGTTCATGTCTGAACCTACCAGTCAGGCCTGATTACCTCATATGTATGCTCTGTCCACTGTTCTTGTTCTCGAATCTGATACATTGCATTGATGCCTTGTATCATTTGCATTTTTCTTGTCATTTTGCTTCACTGATGACCTTATCTTCTATGGAGGCTGATCTGCGTCTTTTCTGTGAGTGTGACATTGTTGTTGCATTGCTACCAGTTTACTTGACCATTTGTATATGTTTATGTTAGTGCATTGCTCTGTGCTTTGACATTTTAATCTTGGCCTTGATGTTCTCTGTTCTGAATTGACATTTATGTATGGCTTCACTTGCATCTGTTCTCACTGTGTTGTACATGTGTACTTTGATGAGCTCTGTATTCTCCCTGGGTGTATATTCAGTCTTCATTATTCATGTTGTAGCTGTGCACATTCACATTGATGCACTGTTTCGTTTATTTCCTTGCTGAAGATCTCACTTCTTAGTTCATCTGGACATTTCGGTTCCTGTCTGCATTGCATACAAGCAATTGCATTCGTTATAGATAAGTTGAAGCTTATGCTGTGGCTTCACTCGTATCTCTTGTGATATCTTTTGAGTCTGTTTACTTTCTGACCAATATGGGTTAGATATTTTGATTTCTTCGACGTATTAATTACTATTAATACTCGGAATTGTGGTGACTTTATATTTTGTTGTGGCGAGGCAGTGCACGCGTGCGTGCACTGCAGCCACACCGAATTTACAGATTTTAATCGATATCTCTTTTATTCTTAATTCATCGACCTGTTGCGTAATTCGTAGGCTGTATTGGCGAGGCAGTACACGTTAGCGTGTGCTGCAGCCAATTAGCATTGATATTTTTAAATTGACATTTCAATTGCTTAAACTGCTTTGGATTTCTGTTTTGTGGATTAACACTGTTTAGTGTTATATCTGCCGTTATCCAATTCTCGTACCGAGAGTTGGATATACGAGATTTCTGTGACTGTCATCTATATTGAGATTGATTATTATTGCTTCTATGCTCTAATAACTGATTTTGAATTAGACTGATCCGAGTATTATTTTCTTTTGAATGTAATACTCGGGTCAGACCGAGTATTTACAGGTTGTAGATTTTTTAGCTTTGGGTTGCTGCTAGAGCTATGAAGACTTTTTATATCATTTGAAGAGGTCTTCGTCGTGTTGTAGTAGTCAGTGTGTCTGTTTTAAGATGATAATGTATTCGTGTATATTAATCGATAATGTACGTGTATATATAACTTTTTGAGTCGACAGCTGTAGTTGTATCATTTGTATTGTGTCAAATGTATTGTAACTGCTATCAGTTATTGTATATATGAGACTTCTCGTTCCATCTTTATTCCGCATTTATGTTATCTGTGTTATTTTTATATCTATTGTCCTAAACTATTATAGCCACTGTGTAGTAGCTTTGAGTTTGTTTCGGTATGTCGGATTCCCTCTAAAGATGAAATGCAATGTTTTATTATCTGACATATCGGTGCTCGCACAAGGCAATTACATAGATGGTCGCTCCTCAACAGCCTTATTCTCCGTGCTTGTTGACAGCACTACACCGTAGTGTTCTTGGCTAGCGTGGGTATAGAGGTGGGGCGTCACAGAAATGCTCAGGCCAAAGACTTTGACTTTGGTGTGAGAAGTCGCAGTTTGAAACTAGCATAGCGTGATTTGAACATATATTGACATGTAATGGTGTTGTGTACTACCTAAGATTTGTAGTACTAATAGGTACTACCATCTAAGTATTCAATTTCAAAAAAAAAATTAAGTATCAAATTGAAAATAATAAAATGGTGAAAGATATTTAAAATATGAAAAATTATATATATATATATATATCTGTATGTGTATACATGTGTTTGTGTATGTATAATTTTGTAACTTAAAAGTATCCTAAACAATATCATCATTATCTTAAAATCATAAACTATTTAAAATTATATTGTGTGTGAAATATACATATAATAATAAAGTTATCAATATTTAGAATATATATATGTGTGTGTATGTATACATATACATATATATACAAATTCATACATATATAAAATTATGTTAAACAATTTGGACCTTATTTTTTTAATGCAAAACTACAACAATAATATTTACAACACATAAAATATTCAAATATATATATATTTATATCCGAAGATTCAAACGGTTATAGGTGACAATGTTTGCACATATAAAATCATTGTAAAACATGAGGGATATAATCTACACTAAAACGATGTGATGTATAATTAAAATCAAGAATAGATTATTACCGTAAAAAGTAACCTAAGAAACACATCTCGAATGAAGATATTTCCTTGGATCTCCATGATCCACACCCAGTCTTTGCGAGAGATAGATGAACCACTTTTGTTTCATTATTATTATTTTCTATGTTTTAATTTGATTTAGAGTTGATAAAATTTTGTTAATCTTTTTTGTTTTTATTTTCCGTCATGTAAGGTTAGGAGGAGAGAAGGGAAAAAGGAATGAAGGAAATAATGAATTTCTTATAGGAAAAGAATTAGTGGATTTATTTTAGTTGAAAGAAAGAAACATTTTCCATTCTTTAATTAAAACTTACCTAGTTGGTTCCCTTGATTATATCTCTCTCTCCACTCCTCTCTCTTTACATGGTATGGTTGAAATTGCATGCCATCAATAGCATAAAATTTTCATAAATTATTTCATGCAATTATATTTTATTTAAATTCGTTTAAAATTACATCGATATAGTATATCGATGCGCACAAATATAATTTTTATAAATGCATTCGAATAATTACAAACAACTCCGAAACATCAACTAAATTAAATAATAACTAATATTTCTTAAATAGTAACTAAATTAAATTAATTTAAAACTTTTTATAAATGAATTAAATTATTTGGATTTTTGGAGAATTCATTATTACCATTGTGCGATTCAAATGTATAAATTCAATCAGTAATTAATATCAAACAATTCGAATATTAATATTCAAATGTCAACTTAACTAATGGTATGACATTTTGACTGAATTTATTGCTTAGACATCATTTGGTAAATTCCAATCTTACTTATTATAAACGGTACCTGGTAGCAATAATTATTTACACCAATTCTCTTCATCAAAACTATATCACATTAGGACTTACAGAATTTGGTATTGGTCAAAACTCCAACATCATCCACAAATAACTTTTTCATTCAAAACACAATCCTTGGTTCAATAGTAATATTTATTATTAACCGTGCTGCTTTGGCCAGAGACTTTGATTTTGAATTGACTATAGTTTACTGTGATAGTGACCTTATATAACAAAGGGGACGAATTCTATATTGAATAGTGTTCCACTTCCAATGCTTCAACTCAGACCTAACTATAGTCTTTAGGTGGATGCGATGTTACGATTTAACTATAATCAAAGTGGAGTGTCTATATAGAAGTTCCACTATATTCTCAAGTCAAGGAAACCGTGTAACATCATCACTTCGATATTGTCTATTTGACCTTAATTATATTAACCAATAGAGAACTCTTGAGTAAGTCATTCCATAGTTATCCAATAACTATCATTACGTAATCCCATGGTGCCTCCAACAGCCATAAGAAATAACTGCCCAACATTTGAAGAGTGTTACATACTATAGTCTCAACGGATGAATATATATCCTTTCTCGAAACATCTTGACTAGGAATATTTAAAATAATATGTTATTTTCAATGTGATAGAATTTTCATGATTACAACACTTTGTAGTTACTATCACATAACATATCATTTAAGGTTTTTCATCTATATACATTAATTTAACTACTTAATTATTTATATCACTACATAACAAGTATATAATAGAAGGAAAAACTCTTTTATTTTGAATAAGATTAAGCGCAAAGTTAGGTATTTAACAAATTAAATAATTGCCTCTAGGGCATACCCTAACTCTATCACTCTCAGCATTGTTTTATAAAACTTAAGTCATCCTCCGACAAGTACCTAAAGCCTTTAGTAACCAGCCTACCAAAGCTCCCAAAATCTAATTAACAAACCAGAGTTTATAATTCGGTCATTCGGTCCTTGGATGTTGGTCATACAATAAATCAAACCAACAGTGGGCTTTGAAAATTTTCAAGGGAAAATAAACACTTGTTAATCAGAATTGTTATTCAGCGACAAAATGAAAATTGTTTAAAAGATCATTTAGTTTATGCTATGCAAAGTTATGTTTGATAAAATAAAACAAAAGGTGTTTATCACAGTTTGTGATTTATGAGGTTTTTTTGCATTTATTTTGGGTTTATTCGAAATAATTGGAGGTTTTAAAAAATTGAATTTCCCCTTGATTTTATAGTTCAACATTCCACGAGTTCACTTATTATAAACAAAATAGAAATATACATAGCCTATAATTTTCTGTATATAGTGTGTATAATGTAATGAAATTTTATTAAACCTAACAAATAATTTATATGTTAAGGACAAACAAAACTAATTAGTTTTCTCACTTTAAACTACAAAAGCATTTTAGAAAACAATTTTATGTAGCAATTCAATATCAAATTTGCTACAGAAATGCAATTAAAATTGCTTTTCTTATATATATTATCCTTCGCATTCCTTAAATTACCCATGCAAATTTGCTAGGGTTTTTAAGCTAATCAGAATACTCATATTTATTTCTTCTCAAATTTTTAGCCATGAAAATTACAAAAATACATACAATGCAAAAACATAGCAAATTTTCTATGGATTTGCAAAGGATTAGTTTTTATCCCTTCCACCTTTTGAAAATATATATTTTGTTACGGATTTTTTATTTTCATTGCAATTCCATCGCTAAATAGCTATGGATTTGTTCTTAATATTTTCCCAGCCTTTTTACTACTTTTGGCATTGAGTTTAGCTACAATTTACTAATACGTAACAAATCATTCATAACTTTGCTACGTCGTTGCTAAGAAATGTTTTCAATTGTTGTTTTTTGTGTTGGTCGACGTTCTCCTATCTACAATGAAACAAAAAAAAAGTGAATTGACCCATACCAAATTCGTTACATTCAACTACTGCTTAATCCATCATTAAAATCAACGTCACTAAATATAGCTTTTGTAGCAGTGAATATATCCACAAATTATATTAGATTACAAACAGATGACATAATTTTTTATAGAACAATATCAACAATTAAATTTTTCCTTGATCTCAACATCATATGTAAACATAATGGCATTTAATGGCCCATAAATATTGTATCAGATTATATGTTTTATTTTGTCTCCTAGTATATGGTAAGAAATATAAGTAAGCTCTATATGATAATCTATTTTAAGTACGGTGCATCTAATTAAAATAAGCAATGAAGATTTAGAATGGTAGAATAAATGTCTATGGATTAGTTATATCACCACTACAACAAAACATTCATTTCGCAACTGACAATGCCAATTGTAATAGGTCTTTAACAACAATCATACAACCATCGAAATATGCAAAGTGTAATAGAGTAGGTGTATTTTACAACTGTTTTCGACCAATGAAAATAGCCATTGTAGTAGCCGTTTATTTCAACTGTTTTTGTCCATTGCAATAGAAGCTCTTATAACTTTTTTTGTCCGTTACAATAGGATTTTTTACAACTGTTTTTGCTCATTTCAATAGAATCTTTTACAACTGTTATTGCTAGTCGTTAAAACTATTCACATGTGAAAAAAATAAAAACACTGCTGCAATGCACTTGTAATTTAAAATTAATTTGCAGTTGAAACAAAAATATTCTACTAATAAGAACCACATTCATTAATATTTACTAAAATAACAAAGAAGATTCATATTTCAAAATACCAAAAAGATTCATGTATATATACCATTCATTAAGTCTTGACATATTTATAGAACATTGTAGCTCAAGCCTAAACTAAGACAAACATGTAGGACATACTAAAAATAACACATGATTTAAAATTTAGACTGAACGACATTGAAGTAGACTTTGGAGCAGGGTAGGAGCACGAGCCTGTTGCACTTGTAATGAAATTAGCTTTGATGTAAAATCAAGACCTATATAACTCAAAAAACTAGATATATTACATTTTTAGCTCAAGATATATTATTTTTATAATTTCAATTTCAGTTTGTACACCAATGTTGTGTAAAAGATGTTCCTCAAAGTAGAGGTAGAGGTGTAAACTATATATATTTTTTATCAGCTTAAATATTTTATAAAATGGACTTTAAGTGGCTTGCATAAAAAAATGAAAAATATTTTATAAAATGGACTCAAAGTAGAAATGACAAGATGTATATAAATGGGGGACTAGGTTTAAATAATAGAAAATTAAGAGTGAAAAATATAATCTTCAAATGTGAAATATTGAAATACCATAGCTAGCACAACTAAAAAAATTAAGAATGAACTTTACTCGAAATCTTTAATAGGTCAAACTTTTTCAAGATGAGAACATCTTTCATCTACCTCTGAACAATCCTGAAACTTTAATCGATTAAATAAGAGATAAATAAGACAATGTAGTGTATGTCTTTGAGACAAATAACACATATAAGGAGACAAAAATTGAGAAAGAGATGCACATAGAAGGATGAATATTGAACAAAAAAGAGACGGAGTAAAGTCAAATACATAAAAAATAAATAGTTCTATGAAGTCTGATCAAGATTAATTGGTTGAGTAATTAATATGTTAAACGTACCCTTGAGGGGATAGACAATATAGTGTGTGTCACTCCTATAATTTTAAACAAGTGATCTACATCCGCACGAGCTTCAACCACCATTTCTCTCCATACTTCATCATTTGCATTCTCATTTCTGGCGAATGACTGAGTAGCATACATTCAAATGTTTGCAACATCCTAATATTGTACGTTATTGGAAAACTCCATATTATGTTTGAACTATACCACTGTTACATATCTTGTTTGGATGATATCTCAAAGCGACTTTTCTATATGCTTTTTTTTATATCTACAACTGTAACAACCCGGAATTTTAGTCATTTGAATTTAGAATATTTAATTGATTTTAAATATTAGAAAGTTAATTTTATAAGTTAAATAACACGAATTTCAAATAGCAATTTATTTAAATTATTGAATTTAATATTCGAAAATATTTAAAATAATCAAATCTTGTATTTGAAATGAAAGAATGATTTTGAAAGTTGATTTATTTAAAAGTGATTTATTTAGTTTTAATAATAATTCATTTTAATTAATGTATAAAAATAGCCTTTCGGGGCATAGTCTTGGATTTTGATGAAATCAATCCCTTATATCTGTAATAGTGAATCATAACATGCTATTGGATTCATGACGATTGGACGTATCGTTTGGTCGTGCGAGTTCGAAAGGCGTAGAAATTAATTTTAGAAATTTATATAATAAATCAGGTTTGAAAAGCTTCTGTATATGATCGAATTAGGCTTCGTGACTAGTTCCATCGTGTTCGAAATAGGGTATAACATATAGAATGCCAAGCGGCATGCCTCTTTTGGAGTTCGAAAATTCAACGTATGAATAGTGTAGTGAAATTTTCTATAAAAGGACTTGAAAATTATCTTTTGCAATCAAACCCTAGTTCTTCTATCAGGCGTCATTTCTATTTTAATGGCCAAAAATATCCTGCCTTCCTCCCTCAATTTCTCTTCATCCACTCAATGAAAGGCCATGGCGCGTGAGGGAAAGTCGTATAGCCTGACGAGCTCTAAGTAATGCAAAGTTGGATCATCGACAAATAGAAGTGGAATTGGAGCATGTTCGTTTGAACTAAGGCACGTCGTGGGGGGCATTTTTGTCGATCGAGCTTGACCAGAGGGTGGTTGAAGGTGCGGCTCGAGAGGGTAGAGTTCTTGGTGGCATTGGATTGATCTCCTATGCGATGATGGAAGAGCGAGAATGAAGGGAAGGTCGGTGTTAATGGGTTTGGTTTGGGCCTGGGAACGATGAAGGTGAGAGGGAGATCATAAATTTAAATAAGTAAATGTTTAAGTAAATTGTAATTTAAATGATAGCAACGTTCGGTAATTCATATAAAACTATACGAGGTCCAAATTGAATGTGACAAGTTGCGTTGCGACCATATCAGCGAGCAGTACGCAATGGAATTGGATTGGATGGATTCAAAGCTAGTAGGACTTTTGGTTAAAATTGAATGTATGTTCAATTTTAATTCAAAGCTTTTGGCGACTACTGAAATCAATATGAGTTAATCACACCATCTTAGTTAATCAGAAATATTATATTGTTGATAAAATTATTTATTAGATATATGGATATTCTATTATTGATTGTCATTGACTGTTTGAATGATTTATTAGTTTATATTGTTGGTTTAGATATATTCCTGCCCCTGGAGCAGATGAGACCCAATTATGTTTCCATGTAAGCACGATGAATCTTTGTATACGAATCCCATCTCATAGCGGTTGATTTATATTTTTTATGATTATATACTGTATGTGATGCAAGGGGACAGATTGGAGGGATCCAATAGGATTCCTCACGCTGTTGATTTTATTTTCATATAACTTGATATATGATATGTTGGATGCTATAATTAATGAAATGGACACGATTTTGCTTATTTAGTGCTTTAGTAGCACTAAGGCTTATATTTTAGCATTTTAAAATATCATAAAAATAGGGATTGAATAAAAAAGGGATTTTAAAGTGATTTTGAAAATTATATATGTTTTAAGTAATTATGCTGAATTATTTTAAGAAGTAATTTATTTTAAAATCAAAGGTATGATTTTTGGATATTATAATTTAATAGTTTTATAAAATATTTTAAATATAGATTTTCAAACTGTAAAATAAAGATTTTAAAATCTTAAAATAAGTCCATCTTTTATAATAAAAGGACATGTTTTTAAAGGAAAATAGAAATATTTGATGTAACTATTTATTAACCATTTTATATAAAGTCATATATGTATACATATATTAAAGATTATTTACAAATGTGAGATTTATGAGTGTGGTAATGTATAAAAGTGATATCTTACAATTGAAGTGAAGATTTGTAAAATTGTATTTTGTTCATAAAATTATTGATTCATAAACGGTTTTTATAAATTAAAGGAAACTATTATCATTTAGTAAATTGGTGAAATAAATCAAACGATGGATTTATTATAAGATGTGGAAAGATGTTTTCGAAAATAGTTGATTTGATTTTTAGAAATTGAAGGTGAGGTTAAATTTGGGAATGTTAATTGATATTTTATAAATAGAAAGTAATTTATCCATATGGGGGCAACTTTAAAAACGGATGGTGATTGATGTTTTTAAATGAGATTTATGAATAAGTGAGATTTATAAAGGAAACAGAGTTATTAATGGAGTTCAGCAATAAATGGGTTTTATGAAAGGAAGTTTATAAAATAGAAAGAGATTTTCAAATATTATTTTACAAATATGGGAATAATTGTGTTGAAAATTTAAGTTTGGAGTTTTATCAAGGAAATATATTATGTTTTAAAAGTTGGTTATTTATATTAATATTATTTAAAGTTGTTTATTAATATTTAAATATTTTCAAAAGTTAATTATTTAAATTATTAATATGGTTTGAAATTAATAATAATTATTATTAATAACATTTTGGTAATTTATTATTATTATTTATAATAATGGTAAAGATTAACGATTGTTTTACTTACAATGTTTTAAATTATTAGTTATTATTTTTAAGATGTTAAAAGTTAATAGTTATTATTTATTGATGCTGTTTATTATTAATAATTACTATTATATAGTAGTTTTTTAAAGAAAGTGATTCTGATTTATTTATAATGTTTTCGAGATTCATAAATAGGTTTTATAAACGGACTTGAATTTTATAAGAGAGCTTATAAAATGATTTGAAGACTAAAATAAGATTATTTGCAAGGTAAAGAAGTTTATAAGTAGATAGATATTTATAAACGAATTTTAGGAACGAGTTTATAGAATTATAAGAGGAGTTTCATAAAGCGTTTTGGAGATCTAAAAGGAATTATTTACAATGAAATAAGAGGGCTTTGTAAATGGTTTTAGATATTTATAAAGGGATTTTTATAAATAGGTTTATGGATTTATAAAAAGAGTTTATAAATAATTACAGGGTTTTATAAAGGGTTTATAAATGACTTGAGAAATAATTTATAAATGGTTTTAGAAATTTATAATGGAGTTTATAAATGATTTTAGAATTTAGTAAAAAGGAGATCTTCCCCAGTGTTCGGTAAATATACTTATTCGATTAAGATACGTGTATGGATATTTTCTAAGTATTGAAAATATAAGGGTTTGTGAATATATCTTTGTAAAAGTATTTTGATACAAGTATTTACAAGATGACTTTAATTAATGAAAAGATTGATTAAGGAGGCTAGTGGTTGCTTATGTGCTTAACCAATGTTGGTTTTTTCTTTGGAAATAAATCCTAATTTGGATGTGTGTTTGTTGATAGTTAAATAACCGACAATGAAATATGGAACCAAACGTGCTTTGGAAATATCTAGGAGAAACTCGTGAGTTATATGGTACCGTCGTCTCCGATGATGATGTACTGTGCTGTAAATCTCGTTTCATTCTTCTAGGACAAATGATAAGGAAATCCGTCCACTAATGGTTAGGAGGTGACCTCCTTTCTTATCTTTGACTATTTATTTCCTAAAGAACCGGAGTTGAATTTACCAAAAACCGTCGAATGTTGTTTCGAAGAGACCGGGGTCGGATATGTGATTTGAAAACCACTTCGATCCAACTCAAGCGTTTCGAATAGACATCTTGAAGATGATAGAATTGAAGACGGAGCTCTCAAACTTTCATTCAGTCCCTGAATGAACTTGTATGGATGAATGCTGGTATTGCATTCTTGCCTGGAAGGCAGAGTTAGCATTCCAAGTGGGAAGCGCTATATAAAAGGTAGAAGGTAGCTTCGAGCCTCACACCTGGGAAATGAATAAAGTAGGGACATGCGGCAGGGCTAAGTGGGTCGCACCCAAGTAAGGTATGATCATCCCAAATCTAGAGTGATATTCATGTATGCTTCGGGATCCAATGGTATGGTTGTTGGTCACAACTAAGAGGTGATCATATTCGATGCTACTCGAGAAGGGGGTAGTGGTCCCGAGTAGCAGAGGTGCAACATGTTGTAGCCTTCCGTACAATTTATCTATAGGTGTACAGATTCGGTGGGTAGACCCTTACCCTTTCATAGTTGTAATCCATTATCCACTACGAGCCTATAGTTTTTGATTGTAGAGCCTAGTATGCTGGAATTTAATTAGTGTAACAATTTCGGCTATGATTAATAAGTATCTGTATCTTATACACTATTATAATATAAAATAATTTCATATGAAATGTTTTGGGTATCATAAGATAAAAACCCGTCCGTGTTTATGTAGGGCATGGTCTTACGTGATACTTTTGATCTTAAAGTTTTTTATAACTTTAAAAATCCAGTTGGTGTGTTTAGTCATGCTGGTTTTCTAAACTGACTTGGGTTTTATTTTATTATAATGCTTGAGTCAGATCGAGCATATTTATAGATTGCTTTGGATGCATCGGAGCTCAGGAGACGAGTTGGAGGTCTTCAAATCGTATTCATGTGTATTATTTTCCCTGCTTTGTTATTGATATCATCAGCATTTATGAGGACAAGTTGTTATAACTGTTCAAGCTAATGATTATGATTTGTTGTTGTACTCTGATGGATATTTGTATATTACAGATTCTCTTGTGTAAAGATCGTTGATATTATATTATATGTTGTTCCATTGCGATTGTTAGATTCTGTGTTGTTTTTTTAGTTTTTCTCTCTTCTTCTTCTCTTCTCTTATTCTTTCTTCTTCTTTCTCATAACTATCCATCTTTTCATTCAAATTAGGTTACACATGTGTGGTTTATTGTCAACTTGAACTATACGAAAAAGCGGGTTGTTACACTTGGTATTAAAGCTGAAGGTTAAGCAAGAACCTTGGCTTTGGTGGGGTAACTCATTAAGAGATAAGGTAATGAAATGCCTTATTATGAGTTTTGAGTGTATTATAGATATAAGCGCGTATTTGTTAGTGATATAAAAATATTTTATATCATATTAATTTACATATTGAGTGGCTTTTGAATTCTGGTCGATACGTGTGATGCCACGATATTGATGGGGGTTTCTAAACACTTAAACAAGGCAAACCGACACAGTATTGTTTTAAGAATTGGTAAATGAAATAATTTTACCAAAATTATATTTAATACATAAAAAAAGAATCTTTTAGAAATTATTGTAGTTATATGTGGTGTGTTTGGGTGTTAGTGAATAATAATATTTGATTATTATCATTTGTTATTTGTTGTTTTAATAAAAGTTGTTATTATTATAATTTAAACAAAGATAAACATTTATAAAATGAGTTATATAAGAAAGCGAATTTATAAATATGAATTATAGAGTATTGATTATGATTAAATTAGATCAAAATTTGTGAAATGATATTTCATAAGAAGTGAGATTGTATAAATATGAATTATAAATGTGATTTGTAAATGGAAAAGAAATAAAATTGCATAAGTATACTTATAAATATGATTTGTAAACAAAAATGGATTTAAGCTAAGAATTTGGGGGATCTAAATCCCGTTAGGTTTGGAAAATTGTTTTTCAAAGTTTTGAAGGAATAATAATGGTATTATTTTGAAAATATTTTGGTTCGAAATGTTTTAAAAATGGATTTAAAAGGGATAGAAAGCATTGAACCCACTTCAGTTGCTGGAAAATAATTTCGATGATGACCGCAGTATCACCGGTGTTCGTTTTCGAGTTTCTAAGTGATGGATTGCTACCATTAGAGTTTTTTTGGTAAAAATAGATTTGATTTAAAATTCGAAATTATGATTCGAAATACAAAGAAAATAATTATAGTATTGTTTCAAAATAATTTGAAATAAGAATAAGATGTTTAAACTCTGAAAATTTTCATTTAAGCGTTTTATGAAAATATGAGAGAATAAGTTTTATAACTTATAAATTTTGAGGATTAGTAAGTTAAAGCAAATTTTTAGATTTGTTGAATTTAAATTGTTAAGAAAAGCAAAATTGAAATGGAATTTAACCAAAGTTAAATGAAATGATTTTTGGAAATGAAATTGATTTTGATTTGAAACGAATTAATGAATGAAATAATTAAATAAATTAGTGAATTGAATATGGTTTAGGATGTTGCTGATAGAATGGAATATTGAAATTGAACAATGATTTGAATCAAATGAAATTGAATTTGATTTGTAACGAATTGATAAGATGGATATGGACTTAAGTTGTAAAGTGATAATAAACATAAGAAGTGTTGTATAAAATATTTATAAACTTAAGTCAAATTTTATGAAATGATTCATAAATGAATTTAGTATGAAGTGAAATGTTGCTAAATATAAAATTTGATGGAATGGTTCTTTAAGTTATATTAGTGTTGAAAGAATATACTAAGTAAATCAGTGAATGTAAATAAAGCAATGTGAATAATGATTACGAATAAATGTATGTAAATAAAAGAATCCGAATAATGAGGGACCAATTGAAATAAATTGTAAGTTGTACGTATATTATTTTATTCACATAACTGTTTGATCCAAATTTTGGCATATGATTTCGAGATGGTTTATATCGGTCCGAGTCAAAAAATTTCATCTGATTCTCGACGGCAAACACTGGATATGGATTTTTGATTGATTCTGGAAATCTCTATCATAGTATATGGCTATGCAAGGAGAATAACGGTTTCTAATCAAAGAACTGGATCTTAGTCCGCTCTAGAGTGGTCGTTTAAACGATACTACTTCAAAAGTAAAATTGTGTTATCGAGTGAGTGATCAGGTATGCTTTTTGCATATGAATGGTTTATGTACATCATACGGGCCTTAATAAATAAAATGTTAACATTAGAAAATGTAAATTGATATGGTTATGAATTAAATTGAATGGGTATTATTTGTTTGATGGTTACTCTGGTTATAGTTAGTGCATTTGCATATAACTATTGTATATGTTACATATTGATATTACTTTCTATATACATGTTCTCATTAGTTGTTAAGTGATTAGTAGGTGTAGAGGGTGTATGCTTTGCATTTGGAACTCACTTTCACTTTATATTGATTGCATGTGCTTGCTAGTGCTAATAATAAGATATACATCTCGGTTACATATCGTACTTTTATATTTTTCCCTATAGGATGCTTTACCCTCGAAGATGAGATGTATATTGTGATTATATGTATATTGAAATTTTTTCTAATCGAGCCGGGAAAAGGAGACGCTGATAAAAATTTTTGAAAATTAAAGGCTTTAGAAAATTTTGGAAACCAAAAATTTGATTTTGAGTTATAACTTGAAACGATATTAGTTGGTATCGGTGAATAAAGTTAAAGACCTAAAAGAATTTGGTAATATATTTCAACTAATTGGTTTTGGAAAACTTAATGGGTTTGGGGCACTTTTCTTACATTGGAAATTTTGAAGACGAAATTCTTCTAAGGGGGGAAAGAATGTAACCTCTCAGAATTTTAGTCATTTGAATTTGGAGTATTTAATTGATTTATATACTAAAATGTTAATTTTATAAGTTAAATAACGCATATTTAAAATATAGTGATTTATTTGATAATTAAATTGTCCAATTTAATATTTGGAAATATTTAAAATAATTGAATCATGTATTTGAAATGAATGAATGATTTTGAAAGTTGATTGAAGTTCTATTTTGATAGAAATGAAGATGGTAAACTTTTGATTTAGATTTAAAAGTGGTTTATTTGGTTTTAATAAGTTTTATTTAACGTATAAAATTAGCCTTCCAGGGCATAGTCTCGGATTTTGACGAAACCAGTCCATTAGATTCGTAATAATGAACAATAATATGCCGTCGAATTTTATGCCGATTGTACGTATCGTTTGGTCGTGTGAGTTCGAAACGCATCGAAATTAATTTCAGAAACTTATATAATAAATTTGGTTTGAAAAGCTATCTTCTATATATGATTGAATTAGACCTCGAGACTAATTCCATTGTGTTAAGAATAGGGGTATAATATATAGAACGCTAGGCGACACGCTCGTTTGGAGTTCAAAAATCCAACGTATGAATAGTGCCACGAAATTTTCTATAAAAGGACTTGAAAATTATCTTTTGCAATCAAACCCTAGTTCTCCTATCAGCCCCGATTTCTATTTTAATGACCGAAATCATCTTGCCTTCCACTCTCAATTTATCATCATCCACTTAATGAAAGGCCACAGTGCGTGAAGGAAAATCATAGAGCTCGACGAGCTCTATGTAATGAACGGTTAGATCATCGAATCATCGACGAATGGAAGTGGAATTGGAGCGCATTCCTTCAAAGTAGGGCACGTCGTGGGTGGCGTTTTGGTCGACCAAGCTTGGCCATAGGGTGGTCAAAGGTGCGATGCGAGATGGCGGAGTTTTTGGTGGCATTGGAAGGATCTCCGACGGGATGATGGAGGCGCGAGAATCAAAGGAAGGTCAGCGTTGATGGGTTTGGTTATAGCCTGGGAACAATAAAGGTGCGAGAGAGATGAAAAATTTAAATAAGTATATTAATTTTTAAGTTAATTATAATTTAAATGATATCGATGTTTATTAATTCATATTAAACTCATACGAGGTCCAAATTGAATGCGACAAGTTGCGTTGCGATCGTATCAGTGAGTACTACGCAATATAATTAGTTTGGATGGATTTAAAGCAAGTAGAAATTTTGGTTAAAATTGAATGTCTGTTCAATTTCATTTCAAACGGAAGATTTTGATGACTACTGAAATCAATGTGAGTTAATCTCACCTTTTTGTTAAACAGAAATATTATATAGTCAATAAAACTATTTATTAGATATATGGATATTTTATTGTTGATCGTTATTGACTATTTGGATGATTTATTAGTTTATATTGTTTGTTGGGATATATTCCCGCCCTTGGAGCGGATGAGACCATATTACATTCCCATATAAGAGCGGATGACTCTTTGTATACGAATCCCGCCTCGAAGTGGTTGATTTATATTTTTATGATTATATAATATATGTGATGCGGGGACAGGTTGGATGGATCCAATAAGATTCCTCACACTATTGATTTTATTTTCATATAATTTGATATATGATACATCGGATGCTATAATTGATGACATGGACACGATTTTGGTTAATTAGTGCTTCAGCAGCACTAGGGCTTATATTTTGGTATTTTAAAATATCATAAAATAGGGACTGAATAAAAAATGGATTTCAAAGTGATTTTGGAAATTATATAAGTTTTAAATAATTATGCTGAATTATTTGAAGAACTAATTTATCTTAAAATCAAAGGAGTGTTTTTTGGATATTATAACTAATAGTTTTATAAAATATTTAAATTGAGAATTTTGAACTGTAAAATAAAGATTTTAAAATCTTAAAATAAGTCCATCGTTTATAATAAAGGGATATGTTTTTAAAGGAAACTAGAAATATTTGATATAAATATTTATTATCCATTTTATATAAAGTCATATATATATATATATATATATATGCATATGTTGATATATCAAATATTATTTACAAATGTGAGATTTATAAGTCTGAAAATTTATAAAAGTGATATTTTACAAATAAAGTAAAGATTTGTAAAATCGTATTTTGGTAACAAAAGTATGGATCTATAAATTGTGTTTATAAATTAAAGGAAACTATTATCATTTAATAAATTGGTGAAATAAATCAAACAGTGGATTTATTATAAGATATGGAATGATGTTTTAGAAAATAATTGATTTATTTTTAGAAATTGAAGGTGAGGGTAAATTTAGGAATGTTAAACGATATTTTATAAATAGAAAGGAATTATCCATATGGGGACAAAGTTAAAATGGATGGTGATTGATGATGGAGCTCTCAAATGTTTCGTTCAGTCCCAGAATAAACTTGCATGGATGAATGCGGGTATTACATTGTTGCCTGTAGGGCAGTGTTGGCATTCCAAGTGGGATGTGCTATATAAAATGTAGAAGGTAGCTTCGAGCCTCATACCTGGGAAATAAATAAAGGAGGGACATGTGGCAAGACTAAGTGGGTCGCACCCAAGTAGCGTATGATCATCCCAAATGTAAAGTGGTATTAATGTATGCTTTGGGATCCCATGGTATGGTTGTTGGTCGCAACCAAGGGGTGATCATATTCGTTGGTACTCGAGAAGAGGGTAGTGCCAGCCCTGAGTAGCAAAGGTGCAATGTTATATCCTCCCGTACATTTTATCTAGAGGATGCGAATTCAGCTGGTAGACCATTACCCTTTCATAGTTGGAATCCATTATCCACTACGAGTCTTCAATTTTTGATTGTGGAGCCTAATGTGTTGGAATTTAATTAATGTAACTGTTTCAGAATGATTTAAGTATTTGTATCTTAGACACTATTATATTATCAGAGAATTTCATATGAAATGTTTTGGGTATCGTAAGTTAAAAACCCCTTCGTGTTTATGTCACTACAAGAAAATTTGTCAATTATAGCACTAAAATATCGTTATATATATCGTTTCAATGCTATATGCTATTTTTAATCATTTTCTTAAAAAGAATAAAATAAGCAAGCGCTATTTTTTGGTTTCCCTTTCAAATTTTACAAGGCCACTAATTTATTATTTCGACGGTTTTTATCCTTCCTATTTCCATTCCAAGTACCCTTCCCTACCTCAAAATGATGAAACTCTGAGGAAATCTTCTCTCAATCCTAATACTGAAAGACAAACACTAAAGAATTCTTCTCTTTTCGAATCTTCTCTCATTCCTACACTACAACAAAAATACTTTATTGTAACATCAAAAAAACGTTGTAATAGGATATTCACAATGTTTTTACAAATGTTGATTAGACCAAGTTGTGATAGGTTCAGAGCCTTTTACAACTTTTTTAGGGCTGTAAGAAAATGTTGCAATAAAATTTACTACAACGATTTTGTGATGTTGTAATACACCCTTTTACAACCTTTATCCAACGTTGAAAATAACAGTTATACATATCAAAAAAACCCTTATCATAATTTCCATAAATTGTTGTGTTAAACTTTTTTACAACATTTCAAAAACGTTGTAAAAAATCTTTTTACAATTTTTAATTAATGTTGCAGCACGTCTTTTTACAACATTTTTTAAATGTTGCAGAATATTTAACTTTTTTAAAAGTTGCATATGAGATTCAGCTTATTCCAAGCTGCTATTATATCTTAGTATCGTACTATAGTAAGTATAATAATATAACCGCAATAACTTAAATACATAAAACACAAATAAAATAGAACAACTTTGCAAACTACTTCATTCGAAATAAATTAACACATGTTCCAACATAGACAAAATATCATAGGTTCCAACACAATATAGATAAAATATCATAGGTTCCAACACAGACACACATGTTGGACCATACATATACAGACAAAAAGACCAAAACATACCAATGCATAACGGTCTAATCGACAACGACGACGAAATCCTTGCGTCAAGCAACCGTTGTTTCTACAATAGCTTGCTGAATAGTACACACTTTTGAAGTCTCTCTCCACAACGGAGCTTGAGCTTCCACAGCCACATTGGCCCAAACTTTCCAATTATCTGCCCCAAGTGGAGCATGGTGTAACAAAGCAGTGGGATCAATAGATGCAAGCATTCCTTCAGCTATAACCTTCTTCTACCAATTGAGTAGCTTGCATTTTTTGGAAGCTACATATGATAATTTTGGAAACTAGTACTACCATAATGTGACGGTGTGTGTAACTGCAAGCATAACTAGCATGATAAATTAACACACTGGTTGATTGCAATAATACGAAATGTAATAAACTGTGTTAGCAGCTAGGCACTTTTGGGATATCCGTAATTGGTGTAATACATGGAAAAGTCATAAGCATATCTTAATAGCTATAATGACTGCAGTAGTTACAAAGTTACAAAATTGAGGGATATCTGTAATAAACTGTGTCTTCCATCATACAAAGTTTTAATAAATATAATGACTGCACTGATTACAAAGTTACAAAGTTTTAATAACTATATCTTAATAACTTTAAGGATATTTGCAATAAACATGTCTTCCATCATACAAAGTTAAGTCACGTTTGCAAATGCAAATAAGGACCTAAAAATAATGTAAATGGCACATATACAAAGAAGAAAGTTCAAACATGACTCCTGGATTCGAACTTTCTAGAATTTAACACCACTTCATAAGTCTGCCTCTGATTGTGTACTTAAAATTGCGAAGGAGACTTGTTCAAAAACAAAGGATTTGAAGTCTACTTACAAAAAAAGACTATTTGCCGATTAGACTTCAGTAAAGAATATTATTATACGGACTTCTATTATTATTTTAAGAAAATGACATTCTTATATTGAAGGCAGTAATTGACATTACATGTTTCACTTGTGCTTTGGTTTTAGTTCTCTCTTGAGACAATTTTTTGAAAACTGACTTTATGCTACCATGTAAAAAGTTGAATTCAAGGAACGTTGGTGATTAAACGTGTTATTCTTTTTTTAAATGGGCCGAAGAGGACTGAGAACTTGTTGGTTTAAAACAAATAAACCGACCGAACCGAATATAATTGGTATGTTTAATTCAAATCTGTTAGCTATTTGGTAGATTTTGATTTCTATTTTTGAATTTTTTTTAGTTTATTCGGTCTTATTGTTTGATAACAGAATCTACCAATTAAGTTGAATATAAAACTTAAATTATTGTTGAAGATCATAATTATAGATACTGATAATATTATTATTTATATTATCATCTTAAAAAAAACTATTTTTCTTTTGATGCATGTTAAATTTTTTAGAAGAGAAGCAATTAGTTTCCATAAATTACAACCTAATCAGATATTTGAATATATACGAAAAACATTTGTTAAATAAACAAATAAAATAGTTATATTACCATCAAAACTGAAAATTACTAATACAACACATATAAACATGTATGAATTTTATTTTATTCATCTACGAGTATGATCATGTTATTTATATATTCAAATGATCTACTTTTCCTTCAATTAACTCACTATTTGTCCACTACTCATACATTGTTACTTGTTTATCCTGCAAAAAAAAAAAAAACAATGTCATCCGGATTATTTATTGTTTTTGTTTTTGTTTTATAGTAATGGAATTAACTTTTCCACGTATTTAGCTTTAAAATTGATGTAGAAGTACAATAATCTCTTTTTTACAATATCAACAGCATGTCCAACACTACATCAACGTTGATTCGTGGAGCAACCTTTTTATGTGCATATACCATAGCTAACGAGCTTGCATATGTTCATGACCTTTACCGACTTCATATAAATTTGTACAGTATGTCGTATTTGTGAGATATCAAATTCGACTATTATGTTTAAGTACTTTTTTCACTTATCAAAATCTGTAGTGCAATTCGTACCGCTAGCATTAAAAACCAAAAAACCACTTAGCCAAGTCATACCTTGGAAGCTCCAGTATGGACAAGAGAGATACCAACCAACTCAACTCCAGAACCAACCAATCTGACAGGGTATGGAAAAAATAGTCAAAATGCAAATGAACCTTAAATATATGAGCTAATAGAATAGGACAATGAGCTGATATAAAAGTATTTTCTTAATAAGATGGACCACACTATTTTAAAATGATCATATTGAGGAGTGTTCTTCCATGCTTTATACGAGTTCAAATGAAATATAACATTGAACTTACTTCGGCAATATAAGGCCATAGCTTGCTCAGTTGCTTGTTTAACCACTTCACCTGCACATCAAAAAGGGTTTTTACTCAGAATCATATCATAGTAAATAATATCAGCACCAACACAGCCATAATTCTAGAGAAATGAGGTATGCCATAAGAGTTATACTGGACAAATACGGAGATAAAAATGAATAGACAGTGTTGAAACTGAACTATAAAAGAAGCATGATGCATATATACAGTGTCATAGCAAATGCAAAAAAGGTATATGCCAAAACTTTTAATAAACAACTAACCTGTTCAAATGCAGGAAATGAAGTCCACTCAGGAAAGTTTACCCCCGCATGGCTTCTTCAAATCTTCTCGGCCAGTGAAGAAAAAAGTTTAATATCAACAGCCTACAAATGAAAGGAGCACTCTTAACATATAAAATAGAGAACCACCAAAACAGTGAGAGTCCAAAAGCAACCTTGTACTACCAAGGTACCCGTGAAAAGAGAATACAGTCTTGGACAATAAATATAAGGCAGTTGCAAAAAGTACGGATATAAAAGACAAATGACATTGAACCCATACATAGACACCCAAATGTAAACCGATGATACACCAGAACCCATACATAGACACCCATAGGAAATTTCTGGGTTCCGCTTGCCATGGTATGGAATGCATACTACCTTCAAACGTTCATTTTTATGCCATATAAGCTATAATGCAACCCATGCTTGTACCCAACCTTTCAATGTACAGAATCCTTGACATCCTACAACTAGACTGACAAGTCTAACATTGCATTATTTTCTAATCTCTTTTTCTTGAAAAAAACATGGTTCTAAACTTATGAGAACAGGTCCCATAATTTGAAATTTGTCTCACACACCGCTTCTGACAATTTAATAATTTGCCTAGTAAGATATCCTCACTTTAGGCAACAATGTAGACATTTATGCATTCATCAATCAGTCTTAATGGAACAAAAAAAATGCAAATGTGGGAATATGATTGGCTAATAATTATATGTAAACTGTAAACTAAAGCACTAAAAAGAGACAAATCAAGATATGCAGTGAAAACAAGAACATAAGCCAGAAAAGGAAAAATAAAGGTGGGAGAGAAGATCAAGAACTAATCTGCGTAAGGCTTGTCAAAACTTTCAAAATTTCAGAATTTCTCATTCCAATGCTTCTAAGAAAGTTGATTCTAGGCAATATTCCATCTTCTATACTATCATGAAGAAGCTGAGGATGTTTAGTGACCATCTTCACTATATTCTCTCGTGGTGCACCCATGTAACGACCCACTTTTTTGGACGGTCTAAATCGACAATAAATCACACATGTCAACTCAAACCATTCAAAAGGGAGGATTGTTAATGGGGTAAATAAGAAATAAGAGAAAATAAGGAAAAATAAAACATTGAATCTCATAGCGGAATGACAAAATATAATAATCAAATAAACGGTTCATGAAGCTGTTTTACAAATAACATTTGATTACACTTCTACAATATATCCGAGTTATACATACAACATGAATACTAAGAAAATGTAGCGGAACAACAAGACACATTGAGATAAAATAATAATAATAAATAGTAGACTAATCTCCATCTTCATCCTTCAAATAAAATGGTCTTCAATACACTGAAAAGATCAGACTGACCCGAGCATAATGAAAAGACAAAACACTCGAGTCAGAACTAAAAGATCTTATGAAAGTAAAATCAACAGTAAATAAGTATGAGTATAACGGCTTCATAGATGTTTACGGTATTTAATTTCTCATATCAAGTGTCTAACCTGCGTGCAATAACTTAAGAGATGTTCGAGATTCTATCTTCTAAGGATTCGGTAAACTATCTACATATATAATACAATACGCTATTATAATATGTCTACAATAAAATAAAGTATTAAAATAGTGTTAAGGCGTTACCCCTTAACACATTTTTATATAAATACCGTAGTCTATACAGATATTGTAAGCTCCATCAATCTGTGGTTTACTCAGTGAGCACTCCATAGATACGATACAAACCAAAGTCGTAGTTGGTTCGATCGGGATAAATATGACAAGGCACACGAGGCAATGCCGAGGGTAGGATTCTACTGTTTTGCACTCTCGGACTGGCGGTAACACATAGCAGCTACTACCGCCCAACTCGAGACACACTCCCATAATAAAAAATCGAGGGGTGGCCACCAATCAATCACAAAGTAATATATATGGTATCGAAGAAATGTGCCCGATAGGGGAGCGAACCTACTTGGCCCGGTATAGCTCCTGTTTTAGTCATTTTAATTATGACCCGAAAGTCAAGACTATCCATCATTGTTCTCTTACTTTATTCCAGTAGCATTCGCCAAACCATTCTACTTCATTCTGGATTCTCCGCCACGTGCACAGTTGTTAAAGTGGTTTTGGTATTGGCAGAGAGTATGACAATATTCGATCCCGGTCTCTTTAACAACCAAACGATTATTACACACCGTGGTCATTTATAAAATACTTTTAACAATAAATCAAGAAAATAGTTTATACCTTTATATCAAGATATTCATATACTTATTCCAAAAGTATAAATATATTCATAAATGCCGAGGAAGATTTCTTTCAATCAATTTCGAAAATAATTTATAAATCTTACTTAAACCATTTATAAACTATTTATAGGCTTTAAAACCATTTATAAAGCTATTTAAAATTCCAAAATAGTTTACAACTCTTCCCCTTTTATAACTTTTACACAAATCCCTTTACCACGCTTCTAAATCTCTTTATATAAGTTCTTTTATAACCCTTTATAAAATCCTTTAAAACCTTTATAACTCCTTTACAAAACCATTATAAAATCCTTTATAAAAATCTTTTATAAAATCCTTTTATAAAATCCATTATAAAATCTCTTACAAAACTTTTACGAATGTCTAAAACCTTTTACAGAAAATCTTTTATCTATTAAAATTATTATAAAAGTCTATATTCATTATATTAAATTAAATTTCTAAATAAATCTTTAAAACTATGTTATATTATTTATTAAATCTTATTTTATTATATTAAATTTTATTTATTAAAGTTATTGTATAAAATTTGTATTTGTTATATTAATTTAAAAACATATTTGTTATATTAAATTAAAACTAAATTTATTATATAAAATTAAGACTAAATTTATTGTATTAAATAAAACTAAATTTTATATATTAAATAAAAACTAAATTTATTATTTTACAACTATATTAAATATTTTATTAATTTAAAATTTAAAATTATTTAAATTATATATTTAAAACTAATTAAAATTATAAGTTAAAATCTTAAGATTACATTTAAAATCATATATTAGCTTATAATTTTAAACTTCAAACATATTAAATAATTTATTTTCCAAATATAATTTTTTAATAAAATCATTAAATTAAATTTATAAATCAAATTTCTTAAATCAAACATACTTTATAATTTTAAAGAATAATTTAAAATCGACCAATGATGTCCGTATAAAATTCTCTACCCTATGGTCAAATGATACGAATATATATCATTTCAATCCGTATCTTGAAATACAATTTTCCAAATCCATAAAATCGCTCGGGTTTATCATTTCAACCCATAACGATTTTTCCCTAATCTATAAGATCGTTCGGGTATGTATCATTTCAACCCATAGTGATTTCCTAACAATAAATAAGGGAACTTGCAGTGTGATAACAACATATAAAATAAACATAACCTCAAATCTTCCAAAATGTCAACAATTAAGCATCCATCACAATCATCATTCAAATCAACCAATAAATCACAACAATTAACTGGTTATCAATATCAGGTATTTAACTAGCAATTTAAATTCAATATTAATTTAAATGGCAATTTAATTCAATACAAATTCACATTAAATTTAAATGACAATTTAAAATACCAAATAGCAATCAATAAATTTCTAATCACATCATAAATTTAATTTAACAAACATAAGATGATTTAGTATTCGTGAGTGGGTTAAATCACTCACCTTTGATTTACAGTCGATTTATATCCAAATAAAGCCCAAAAATCCAACTGTCTCAGAATTCGACCAAACTAGTTCCATGTTGTCTGAAATTTTGATACGATCTCAATGGAGAAACCGCATGTGAATTAGAGCTCGTATGAAAAAGTTATGATAGTTAGAACATTTGAATTTAAAATTTTAAATAAAATAGACAGGGGTAAATATGTAATTAAATTATCACCTACCCAAACCCTACTGAGTGATCACATAACCCATCCATTAGCAGTCGCTACCTTCCTTCGCTTGCCGCCACCACCATGAGTGCCTCCGACCCCATCAGACGACACCATCCTCCTAAGCACATCCAGGCGCCTCCCCCTTGATTACGCCGTCGCCGCCGATAGTTTCAATCGCCTCCGCCTGGGCACGGCCGCCGCCACCTTCTCCTATGATTTCTGGAAAATCCAAAGCACTTTTGACAAGAACGAACCCATGGATGCACTCGTCTAATCACCCTCTTCCACGCAATACCCTCAGATTGTCATATAATTGACGATCCATCGTTTAAATCGAAAGCCCCAATATGGACTGTAACGATCCTAGATTTTAATTTAATTTAAATTGATAATTTAATGAATTCTTGAATAAAATTTGTAAAATTTATCGATCAAAGTGATGCGAGTTCCCCCGAATCCAAATTAAAATGTATTAAATCATTTTCAATTTAGAAATTGTATATATATGTGAATCTATATAGTTGGGCCTATATGAATGGATTTGAAATAAAATCGTAAATAAATGGTTTGAAAATAAAGATACAAATTATATAAGATATAAAGTATAAAATAAAAACGATGGATAAAATTTAATAGCAATATGAACAAATAACTAAAACAACATATAACAAGCGAGAAATTGTTTGTTACAATAAAATAAAATCACATAACTATAATCTAACATAGGGCTGTAAACAACAAAATAGCAAAAGCAAAAGTGTATATGGAGAAAAGCTTGCAAAAGAAGATACCACAATATCTTCAGCCGAAAAGAAAAAGTATATACAAGGGGACAAGTATGATACATGAAGGACATAAGCATGCAATGCCATTTCTCAGCATGTACAAGAATCATCTCTCAGCCGAAAAAAAAAATGTACATAAAGTACTTTGCATTTAATGCTAGCATAAACAATAGTCAATTCGAGATATTATAAAACATTTCAGCCTTACCTATTGCATAAACAAATAACCCTATACATTACAATATCACCTGTACAAATATACTCCCTGTAAACCTCTTCTTTATATCAAGCCTTTTTATTTTATTTCGTCCATCTTAAACTTAAACAAATGCAAGAACAAGCTTCAGCTTCAACTGGAAAATCAAACAACTAAAAAAAAAACAAAGATAATCTCCAATCTTAAAAACTTGGAATGATCAACTCAGCAAACCTGGGATCAAGGCAGGCTCTGTTAAGCATTCCAGAAAGATCAACATCAAGTTTTCAAACTTCTGATCAAAAACAAATGCAAGCTTTCACATTCAAAGCATTTTCCAGGATTTAAAAATAATAATAGTAGAAGTTTCAAAACCTGATCCTTTGTTGTTTGTTCTCTGCCCATACTCACAGGTGAGCAAACCACCCTTTTTAGATTAAATCTGTTTAATCTCTGATGGTATATACATATACTTGAAGTTAATGTGAGTAACATCATTTCTTTTATTAAAAGTATAAATCTGTTGCCAGTTACATCTGTGTGTACATGTATATATATGTACCAGTGTATATCTTCTTCTCTTCTCTGTTTAGCTTACAGTATAATATCAAACAAGAAAATTTAATTTCTTATTTCCAAATTAGTATCAGGCTTTGGTTTTAAAACGAAATAGTTGTGTTTAAGTAGGAACTATAATTTAAAAATTGTTTCATAAAGTATAAGTATATACAGTTGAAGAAAAGTTGAGATTTACAGTAAAAACAAAATCTTATGATAAATTCAAATATCCTAGATTTCTGATTCAACTATATAACTTGAATCTACATGTAAAAGTAGGATTTTTAAACAAGAATTGTGACGACCCGACTTTCCGCTATCGGAAAATCGAATCATCGATAAGAAAAGAAAGAGGTGAGAAAGTAGAAAAGATAGAGAAGAAGAAGAAACAACCACAGAATCTCAACAGCGGGACGAATAAAATATAATATATCACATAAATAATACATAGTATCATATACATCAGAGTCACACAGATAAAACAACACATACTAGACTGTTATAAACACTTGTCTAGTTAATACAACTCACACATCACAGAGATATAACACAGCGGAAAAACACATACACACTGACACAGCGGAACCAATATATATATCTATACGCTGAAGCCTCCTGCTCCATTGCTCCTCCAGAATTCGTCAAAGCTAACCTGAATCCCTTGGCTACCCGTAAAAATTTGGGTACCCGAGAGTTTATGAAAAACAGAAATAAACTTCGGGTCAGACATGGGTCTGGTATGAGTAAACGGTTAAAATTGCTTAACTTTGAAAATCCTTGAAACAAAGGTATCACGTAAGACTTCCCACACATAAACATGGAAAAGTTTTCACCTTACGCTAACCAAAGCATTTGATAGGAAATCCAGTGATATTATAGTAGGTCTAGGGTTTTCAAGTAAATAAGAAATAGCTGAAATTGTTACATTCATTAAATTCCAGCATACTAGGTTTACAATCAAATTCGATGGCACTTATTGGATTTTGGATTCCATACAATGGCAGGGCTACTGGGGTACCGCCCGTCACAGTACCTGGCCTAGATCAGCGTACCGAGGACCCACCCTAAGTCCCCTGCAACACAAGGCCGGAACCATTCCTTAACTGAACAGTTCCAAATAAGATCACCCCACGGTTGCCGCGAACAACCGCACACTAAGCCGAAAAATAAGGGACATCTAGACAGGGGTAAACCTTACTCTCAAGTGGGTGCTACCCACGAAGCCTTGCTGCACCTCCCCTGTTTTAGCCATTCCCGGTTGATGAGGCTTGAGGTCACGATTACCTTTTAACAGAACTCATCGCTTAGAATGCTCATCGCCCACCTGACGATGTTCTGAAAGCATTCAATCCATACAAGTTTGTTCCGGGTTCGAACGAAACCGAAGGCATTATCTCGTTACACTCATTTTGGAATCACCCTCAGAGTTAACGACAATAACCCTTGCACTCTGAATCTTCATCTTCACTTGGGATATACGACCTATCGTTAATTTGGATCGATGTGGTATTCGGGTCTCCAGACCTAGAATCCCGGTATACGGAAACCCGATCTCGGTCTCATCGAAATCCAAACCGTATCTTTTAAGGCCAAGTTGTTTTAAAGTTAAAACAATTTATTTCAATTATCTATATACACAGAGATAGATAAACCACAATATCACAACGGATAATAACATCATCATCATAAACAGATAATCCATATTATCTACTCAAACAGATAATTAATAGTATCATACTTAAACAAGCATCCATATCACAATAGATATTACTCATCTCATATCTGAGATCACAATCAATCAAGGAAATCAATATCATCCATCATAAGCAATGATTAATAATCACACCATTTATAATTAATTTAAAATGAATTAAATTAATTACCAATCTCTAATTAATTTAAAGTAAATTAAACTAATTACTTCATTCTATAAATCATGCTTACTTAACCATTGATTAATTTCAAATCAATTAATTAATCATTCTCTAGATTTCCATCTTAATTAATCATCCTAGATTAATTATCTTTTAATTACATTCAAGTAATTATCCTTTAATTAATTTCACAAATTAATTATTTATAACCAAATACAGTAATTAATCTTTAATTACTCCATTTATTAATTAACCATAATTAATTACATTTATCCCTAATTAATTACAATTGATTAATTACTTATAACACTTATTATTGATTAATTAATCTAAATAAATCAATCCTTTAAATTTATCATTAATCATATAATTAATGATTCCTAATACATTTTTGAATTAATTATTCCATTTACATTAATTACATTGAGTAATTAATCTTTAACCATAATTATTAATCATCCTTGATTAATCCCATTCAGTAATTAACTACCCTTAATTACTTCACTTAATAAATTAATTACTCCTTAATTACTTCACTTAATAAATTAATTACTCTCTAATTAATCCCATGATTAATTATACAAAGTAACTATTCCCAAATTACCTCTTTTATTAAATCATCCACAATTAATTACTTCCTTAAGTAATTATTCTCATCATATTATCACATGGATATTTAAATAAATTAAACTAAGTTAATTACTTTAAACAATTCATTTTAAAATTAATTTATTAAAATGAGAAATAAATTTTCTTAAATTCTTCATAAGTAAATTTTACTTGAATAACCCTCACTTAATTATCTTAGATTTATAAATCTAATAAAATTCAAGTAAATCATATTTATCAATTATTGATCATCTTAGGTAATATCCTTCATTAATCATTAGTATTTCTTTAATTACTTTTCCAAAGTAACTAAATTAAGATCTTTTAATTATAAATAAACTTTACCTTTAATAACTCATTAATTAATTCTCCGTTATTAAATTAATTAATTATTAATCATTAATTCAAATTCAAATCTCATTTAATTAATGGTTCTTAACTATCACTTTATTAATTTCTAAATTAATTATCTTCCTTAATTTAAGAATAAAAATATTTCTTATTAATAAACGAATTCCCATTTCAAATACTAGATTCAAATAAATATAAGTTTCCATTTGAACATACTTAAAAATATACTTTATCATTTTTAAAGTTATTAATACATTTATTTTATAAACTTATATTTGTTTTTGAACTATGGAACAAACTTTAATTTGAATTTACATTTAAATTTTGTTTTAACTTCATTAAAATCCTGCTCCCAAATTACAACTCAGAAGCCTTACAGGCTTTTAATCTGGAACTCAAAACATAACCCCAGACTTCCCAGCTTGCCCGTGAAAACATGCCGTTACTTCGAGAAAAATCTCAAAATCCCCGAGCTTCCCCCCGTGAAAACCCTACCACGCGAATACAAACAGGTCATCGACCTGTAGCAAATCAAAGAACACACCCACTACCTACTTCGAGTCCAAAGCAAGAAAGCTTCGATCATTTCTCAAATCGACTCGAGGAACTCGCGACCATTTCCTGCTACCAGAATTCACGTACACCAGAAAATCATTGTGCACGTGCACCACCAATTCGATCATCTCCGATCGACTACGACGACGTCCCCACGTCAACGACCATCTCCCATCACCATTCCTATCTCCAGATCCCCATCTCCAACTCCAACTCGAAATTAGACTACCTCCCAGGCCTAGAAACCAACAGTTCGAATTCGCCAAAGCCTGCCATTGCCCAGTGTTCGCCGCCTCAACCACCGGAGGTCACGAAATTTCGACCACGGCCTCTCCAACCACCTCGCTGCCATCCTCCAGAGTGCGGTCACACTCGATCCACTACAGTGAGCGAACGAATCAAATAAGAACCCTTTCCAAAACTAGGTTTTAAAACATAGAACCGTAGCCATTTCCGCCACCGTGCCCATGGCCACCCGCGACCAATTTTCCAGTCACCCCCATAGGCTCCTCCACCTTCTCGCACAACCCCGAACACCCTCGACCTCGAGATCACCAGAAAATCACCATAACCCATTTTCCAGACAAACTAAATTTTCTCATTCAAACTTACATTAAAAACTGTGATCTTGATTTTAAAAATCCCATCTTTTATATACGATTTCAATTATATGATGATGTCAACAAATTCCGAGGTTTGATTTTTGGACAATTTCATGTTGCTCTGTGTTTCATTCGTTCCAGGAAATGTTTCTTCTTAATACTATTGCTATTATAAATTTAAAACTTAGTTCAAATTTAAATAACAACTTTGATCTAACATTTAAGCCTAACAAGTTTTGAGTCATAAGTATTGAAGTTGAAACTGTGTTTATTCCTCTGTAACTTTTGACAGTGATGATCACATAAGTATCCATCATATACCCTATTTCTAGAATCTTAAACAACCATCATATCCACTTATTTTTAAATATATTTTACAAGTTTACATATAACATAGGCCATATGAATCAAAACTAAAAGCATTTCATGGTTACAGGTGAAGGACAGAGGTTGAACTTAAATCAAAGCTGTTGAAAAACTACTGATATGCACACATATATATTCACAAAACCCACAGATACACATGCATATAAACAATCATAACACAGACTTTCACAAGTGATTTAAGGTTGGTTTTAAAAGTTTACTCACCGGAATTTAAAACAGAAAGTCTGATCTTCTTTTGTTTGAAAAAAAGAAAGCTTGAAACTTGCATTCATCTTTGTTGTTGATTCCAGAAAGTTTGAATAGCTGGAACTTGAACATGATTGTCTGGCAATCTTGCTTGTGGTGGTTGAGATGCTTACATTTTTAATTCGAAACTGAAGTGTTTTGGCCTTCTAGTTGTTTTCCAGGTTTGTATATTTTTCTTTTTCTTTTACTAAGGTTTGTATTGTTTAAACTTATAGAACTGGAAATGCAAAGTCTTTTGCATACGAAATGAGGTGAGGCAACTTGAAAAATAAACAAGTAACAAATTGTTTTTAGTACAAAGTCTCAGAGATATTTGTTTATTTTGGTGGCTGGAAGAAATTTTTAAACAGCTTTGTTTGCTAAGGTGGAAAGATCATTAAATGCTATGTACTATTTGTATACAAGCTTCCTTTACAATCCACTTCCTCATATGTACAAAAAATCTTACATATGTTTATATATTTTTTTCTCTTAACTTTAAACTGACATGTTCCCCATTTAATATGGCATTGAAATGATTTTTACCTGCCTGCAACATGTTTTGCTATAGATTATAACATTTTCGTATGTACTTATGTTTCATGTTGTATACAAAGATATTTTACATTTTTACTTTGCTTTGTTATGCCTGCAACATGTATATCTTTCTTTATCCTATCAAGTGTACGTAATCATTTACAGTAATTGATATTGCCTTCACTCCCAAGCTTACATATTTATTCTTTATTCATTTGTACAAATCTTGTATCTAACCTGTTCATACAGAATGTATTATATTTGTTTCTTGATTCATATTGGAATGTATTCATTTGTGTCTTCTGTTGCAAGCTTTTGTTATAAAATTTTGTTTGAATGTTTACTTTATATATAAAACTTATCCTATCTATATATTTGTTTATACATGTATTCTTTGTTATTGTTTGTTACACATTTCTTACTTATCTTATTTGTTCATATTTAAATATATTCCTTAGCTAGGGTCTTATTACTTTATACTAGAAATGGAATTCTATATTTATTTTGTTGTTATATTTTAGCTATGAGTTTTACTTTACATTATATAATTCATATAATTTATCTTATATATTTCTATTCCCATTTTACCTTAAATATTTATAAAAGAGATTATAACTTCCTATTATTATTAAATAAACTAATATCTCATATTTATTAAACAATAATTTTAAAATAAACCTTTTATTTATCTTAACATAAGCTAAGATATAATTTAAATCAATTAAACATTTATCTTAGCTATTTTAAAACCATATAGTTATTTATTTAATAGCTTAATATTAAATTGAATCAAATTTCCAAATTATCAAAAATATTAAAATTATAAAATATGCCTTATTAATTAAATTTACAACAAAGCTCACCTATTTACAATATATATAAATTTATATACATTATAAATAGAAAACACTTTATTTAGCTTTTAAAAGATAAATTCTCAATTTAAATGTTTATTAAAAGAAGAATTATTAAATCAATTCAAATTTATTTACAATTATCATCATATCAATTTAATATTTAATAAAGATTATTAAATTGATATTGTTCAAAATTTCCGGGATATCACATTCCTCCCCCCTTAAAGAATTTCGTCCTCGAAATTTAAAACAAAGGTAATTTAATAATCTCATTAATGATTAATCTTAAAAACACAAGCATATATCATCAATATATACTAACAACCATAGCAATCAATCATCCAATCAAACAAATCTAACTATCCAGACAAAATACTGGATAGAGTACCCTCGAGTTTCCCCGAGTATAAATACCGGGTTACTCGTTCTATAGAATCCAAACAATCAATACTACTAAGATAGGCACATCTAGATCTACAAAACAAGATAAGAAATCAGACTATAGACAAGTCTGACTCAACATTCAAACTCCCTGAACTATTGGCCCTACCACCCGAGATAACTCATACACGCACTCCCTCAGAGATACGCGAATCACATCGAGTCCCAGTTATCCAAACTGAAAATTCAATTTCGAAGATCAAACACTCTATCCAAAATCAAATCTCTGATTCTTATCCACAAAAATTCTTCGGACGACCCTGGGCCTCCTACATCCATACTGATCAGCTTATCCTTCGCTGATACCCCTAAAACAACTCATCACAATGATCCACGCACAATCAATCCAAGAACATAGCCTCTACTATCATCAGTAGAAAACAACTTCTCCTATCCGGAAAAGAAAAACAGATGCTCTCCCAACTGCTTCCGCTGCACAACTCTGATATGAAGTAGATGAGAATAGATGATGCACACAAGCACAAACTTCCACTGATACCAACTGTGACGGACCTAGGCTTTGCAACCATCGGTCAGTAGCCACAACTGGTAAACTTCTCAACCATTCCGAAAATATGGTTCAATAGATCCAGAAATAAAACTCTGCAGTTCCTCCAAACCATTTTACTACTAAGCTGAACCATCGGTATCACTCCTGGAATCCAGTCGATACCAAACTCAAACTCCCTGATGCTAACAAAATTCTGACTACCTGAAAACATCCAGCAATATCTCTGATACACAAGAGAACACTCCGACTATCGCAAGTCACTTTTGCGATCAACTTGGCCTAATCCAAAGAAAACTGTTCTCTCTTTACCAAACAGAACAGCTAATGCTTAACCAGCCAACCCAATAAAGAAACGGAATCACTCTGCTGCTTCTGAGTCCACTACTAAGCTAGAAATCTTCCTTGCCAACACACAGAACATTCCGAGCTACACTGCTGACACCAATGCCCAACGAATACAAATCCAAAAGCTCTTCGAGAAACTCGAACCTCAAACCAAACAGAAACACCCTGCTGTACTCAACCACATAACCAAAGCGGATACACTTTTTAAAACTTGTTCCAAAGAAACATCTTCGGAAACATCCATAGTCACTGCATCTCATCACACAGCTACTAATCCCTGAGATATCAAGATACCATCACTAGCTTCTGTCCAACCGACAGATCCAAACCTACTTAAAGATGGACTCCGAACCTTTACAGGTTTCCTTCAGAGATAGATGAAATCCTTACATCAACAAAGCTCACTCGAGACGGTATTAGATCTACAGTCCCGACAGATACACTACCAACCATTGGTAGTCGTGTTACACAACCCACTACCACTACCCTATCTACCTTTATAACATCTATTGGAAAACCCGAACAGGTAACCCAACAGATAGGTAGAAATAAACAAATATATATAGATAAAATTACAAGTACGCTCTCTCAGGATAGACACCACTCCAGAGCCTAGGTATTCACTCAACCTAACGCTCTGATACCAACTGTGACGACCCGACTTTCCGCTATCGGAAAATCGCATCATCGATAAGAAAAGAAAGAGGTGAGAAAGTAGAAAAGATAGAGAAGAAGAAGAAACAACCACAGAATCTCAACAGCGGGACGAATAAAATATAATATATCACATAAATAATACATAGTATCATATACATCAGAGTCACACAGATAAAACAACACATACTAGACTGTTATAAACACTTGTCTAGTTAATACAACTCACACATCACAGAGATATAACACAGCGGAAAAACACATACACACTGACACAGTGGAACCAATATATATATATCTATACGCTGAAGCCTCCTGCTCCATTGCTCCTCCAGAATTCGTCAAAGCTAACCTGAATCCCTTGGCTACCCGTAAAAATTTGGGTACCCGAGAGTTTATGAAAAACAGAAATAAACTTCGGGTCAGACATGGGTCTGGTATGAGTAAACGGTTAAAATTGCTTAACTTTGAAAATCCTTGAAACAAAGGTATCACGTAAGACTTCCCACACATAAACATGGAAAAGTTTTCACCTTACGCTAACCAAAGCATTTGATAGGAAATCCAGTGATATTATAGTAGGTCTAGGGTTTTCAAGTAAATAAGAAATAGCTGAAATTGTTACATTCATTAAATTCCAGCATACTAGGTTTACAATCAAATTCGATGGCACTTATTGGATTTTGGATTCCATACAATGGCAGGGCTACTGGGGTACCGCCCGTCACAGTACCTGGCCTAGATCAGCGTACCGAGGACCCACCCTAAGTCCCCTGCAACACAAGGCCGGAACCATTCCTTAACTGAACAGTTCCAAATAAGATCACCCCACGGTTGCCGCGAACAACCGCACACTAAGCCGAAAAATAAGGGACATCTAGACAGGGGTAAACCTTACTCTCAAGTGGGTGCTACCCACGAAGCCTTGCTGCACCTCCCCTGTTTTAGCCATTCCCGGTTGATGAGGCTTGAGGTCACGATTACCTTTTAACAGAACTCATCGCTTAGAATGCTCATCGCCCACCTGACGATGTTCTGAAAGCATTCAATCCATACAAGTTTGTTCCGGGTTCGAACGAAACCGAAGGCATTATCTCGTTACACTCATTTTGGAATCACCCTCAGAGTTAACGACAATAACCCTTGCACTCTGAATCTTCATCTTCACTTGGGATATACGACCTATCGTTAATTTGGATCGATGTGGTATTCGGGTCTCCAGACCTAGAATCCCGGTATACGGAAACCCGATCTCGGTCTCATCGAAATCCAAACCGTATCTTTTAAGGCCAAGTTGTTTTAAAGTTAAAACAATTTATTTCAATTATCTATATACACAGAGATAGATAAACCACAATATCACAACGGATAATAACATCATCATCATAAACAGATAATCCATATTATCTACTCAAACAGATAATTAATAGTATCATACTTAAACAAGCATCCATATCACAATAGATATTACTCATCTCATATCTGAGATCACAATCAATCAAGGAAATCAATATCATCCATCATAAGCAATGATTAATAATCACACCATTTATAATTAATTTAAAATGAATTAAATTAATTACCAATCTCTAATTAATTTAAAGTAAATTAAACTAATTACTTCATTCTATAAATCATGCTTACTTAACCATTGATTAATTTCAAATCAATTAATTAATCATTCTCTAGATTTCCATCTTAATTAATCATCCTAGATTAATTATCTTTTAATTACATTCAAGTAATTATCCTTTAATTAATTTCACAAATTAATTATTTATAACCAAATACAGTAATTAATCTTTAATTACTCCATTTATTAATTAACCATAATTAATTACATTTATCCCTAATTAATTACAATTGATTAATTACTTATAACACTTATTATTGATTAATTAATCTAAATAAATCAATCCTTTAAATTTATCATTAATCATATAATTAATGATTCCTAATACATTTTTGAATTAATTATTCCATTTACATTAATTACATTGAGTAATTAATCTTTAACCATAATTATTAATCATCCTTGATTAATCCCATTCAGTAATTAACTACCCTTAATTACTTCACTTAATAAATTAATTACTCCTTAATTACTTCACTTAATAAATTAATTACTCTCTAATTAATCCCATGATTAATTATACAAAGTAACTATTCCCAAATTACCTCTTTTATTAAATCATCCACAATTAATTACTTCCTTAAGTAATTATTCTCATCATATTATCACATGGATATTTAAATAAATTAAACTAAGTTAATTACTTTAAACAATTCATTTTAAACTTAATTTATTAAAATGAGAAATAAATTTTCTTAAATTCTTCATAAGTAAATTTTACTTGAATAACTCTCACTTAATTATCTTAGATTTATAAATCTAATAAAATTCAAGTAAATCATATTTATCAATTATTGATCATCTTAGGTAATATCCTTCATTAATCATTAGTATTTCTTTAATTACTTTTCCAAAGTAACTAAATTAAGATCTTTTAATTATAAATAAACTTTACCTTTAATAACTCATTAATTAATTCTCCGTTATTAAATTAATTAATTATTAATCATTAATTCAAATTCAAATCTCATTTAATTAATGGTTCTTAACTATCACTTTATTAATTTCTAAATTAATTATCTTCCTTAATTTAAGAATAAAAATATTTCTTATTAATAAACGAATTCCCATTTCAAATACTAGATTCAAATAAATATAAGTTTCCATTTGAACATACTTAAAAATATACTTTATCATTTTTAAAGTTATTAATACATTTATTTTATAAACTTATATTTGTTTTTGAACTATGGAACAAACTTTAATTTGAATTTACATTTAAATTTTGTTTTAACTTCATTAAAATCCTGCTCCCAAATTACAACTCAGAAGCCTTACAGGCTTTTAATCTGGAACTCAAAACATAACCCCAGACTTCCCAGCTTGCCCGTGAAAACATGCCGTTACTTCGAGAAAAATCTCAAAATCCCCGAGCTTCCCCCCGTGAAAACCCTACCACGCGAATACAAACAGGTCATCGACCTGTAGCAAATCAAAGAACACACCCACTACCTACTTCGAGTCCAAAGCAAGAAAGCTTCGATCATTTCTCAAATCGACTCGAGGAACTCGCGACCATTTCCTGCTACCAGAATTCACGTACACCAGAAAATCATTGTGCACGTGCACCACCAATTCGATCATCTCCGATCGACTACGACGACGTCCCCACGTCAACGACCATCTCCCATCACCATTCCTATCTCCAGATCCCCATCTCCAACTCCAACTCGAAATTAGACTACCTCCCAGGCCTAGAAACCAACAGTTCGAATTCGCCAAAGCCTGCCATTGCCCAGTGTTCGCCGCCTCAACCACCGGAGGTCACGAAATTTCGACCACGGCCTCTCCAACCACCTCGCTGCCATCCTCTAGAGTGCGGTCACACTCGATCCACTACAGTGAGCGAACGAATCAAATAAGAACCCTTTCCAAAACTAGGTTTTAAAACATAGAACCGTAGCCATTTCCGCCACCGTGCCCATGGCCACCCGCGACCAATTTTCCAGTCACCCCCATAGGCTCCTCCACCTTCTCGCACAACCCCGAACACCCTCGACCTCGAGATCACCAGAAAATCACCATAACCCATTTTCCAGAAAAACTAAATTTTCTCATTCAAACTTACATTAAAAACTGTGATCTTGATTTTAAAAATCCCATCTTTTATATACGATTTCAATTATATGATGATGTCAACAAATTCCGAGGTTTGATTTTTGGACAATTTCATGTTGCTCTGTGTTTCATTCGTTCCAGGAAATGTTTCTTCTTAATACTATTGCTATTATAAATTTAAAACTTAGTTCAAATTTAAATAACAACTTTGATCTAACATTTAAGCCTAACAAGTTTTGAGTCATAAGTATTGAAGTTGAAACTGTGTTTATTCCTCTGTAACTTTTGACAGTGATGATCACATAAGTATCCATCATATACCCTATTTCTAGAATCTTAAACAACCATCATATCCACTTATTTTTAAATATATTTTACAAGTTTACATATAACATAGGCCATATGAATCAAAACTAAAAGCATTTCATGGTTACAGGTGAAGGACAGAGGTTGAACTTAAATCAAAGCTGTTTAAAAACTACTGATATGCACACATATATATTCACAAAACCCACAGATACACATGCATATAAACAATCATAACACAGACTTTCACAAGTGATTTAAGGTTGGTTTTAAAAGTTTACTCACCGGAATTTAAAACAGAAAGTCTGATCTTCTTTTGTTTGAAAAAAAGAAAGCTTGAAACTTGCATTCATCTTTGTTGTTGATTCCAGAAAGTTTGAATAGCTGGAACTTGAACATGATTGTCTGGCAATCTTGCTTGTGGTGGTTGAGATGCTTACATTTTTAATTCGAAACTGAAGTGTTTTGGCCTTCTAGTTGTTTTCCAGGTTTGTATATTTTTCTTTTTCTTTTACTAAGGTTTGTATTGTTTAAACTTATAGAACTGGAAATGCAAAGTCTTTTGCATACGAAATGAGGTGAGGCAACTTGAAAAATAAACATGTAACAAATTGTTTTTAGTACAAAGTCTCAGAGATATTTGTTTATTTTGGTGGCTGGAAGAAATTTTTAAACAGCTTTGTTTGCTAAGGTGGAAAGATCATTAAATGCTATGTACTATTTGTATACAAGCTTCCTTTACAATCCACTTCCTCATATGTACAAAAAATCTTACATATGTTTATATATTTTTTTCTCTTAACTTTAAACTGACATGTTCCCCATTTAATATGGCATTGAAATGATTTTTACCTGCCTGCAACATGTTTTGCTATAGATTATAACATTTTCGTATGTACTTATGTTTCATGTTGTATACAAAGATATTTTACATTTTTACTTTGCTTTGTTATGCCTGCAACATGTATATCTTTCTTTATCCTATCAAGTGTACGTAATCATTTACAGTAATTGATATTGCCTTCACTCCCAAGCTTACATATTTATTCTTTATTCGTTTGTACAAATCTTGTATCTAACCTGTTCATACAGAATGTATTATATTTGTTTCTTGATTCATATTGGAATGTATTCATTTGTGTCTTCTGTTGCAAGCTTTTGTTATAAAATTTTGTTTGAATGTTTACTTTATATATAAAACTTATCCTATCTATATATTTGTTTATACATGTATTCTTTGTTATTGTTTGTTACACATTTCTTACTTATCTTATTTGTTCATATTTAAATATATTCCTTAGCTAGGGTCTTATTACTTTATACTAGAAATGGAATTCTATATTTATTTTGTTGTTATATTTTAGCTATGAGTTTTACTTTACATTATATAATTCATATAATTTATCTTATATATTTCTATTCCCATTTTACCTTAAATATTTATAAAAGAGATTATAACTTCCTATTATTATTAAATAAACTAATATCTCATATTTATTAAACAATAATTTTAAAATAAACCTTTTATTTATCTTAACATAAGCTAAGATATAATTTAAATCAATTAAACATTTATCTTAGCTATTTTAAAACCATATAGTTATTTATTTAATAGCTTAATATTAAATTGAATCAAATTTCCAAATTATCAAAAATATTAAAATTATAAAATATGCCTTATTAATTAAATTTACAACAAAGCTCACTTATTTACAATATATATAAATTTATATACATTATAAATAGAAAACACTTTATTTAGCTTTTAAAAGATAAATTCTCAATTTAAATGTTTATTAAAAGAAGAATTATTAAATCAATTCAAATTTATTTACAATTATCATCATATCAATTTAATATTTAATAAAGATTATTAAATTGATATTGTTCAAAATTTCCGGGATATCACAAGAATGGAGATTTTTAGATAAGAATACAAGGCGCGGTTTGAAAATGAACTAAAAATGCATTTTTATCAATTTCTGTTGTTTGAACAAATCTTAGGTGCTGGAATTTGTTGAGAGGCTAGTTTAATGATCCACGAATCCAGGAAAAATGATAGAAAAAATTTTGAATGCAAGAGATTTTGGGTCGAGGTGTAATTAGGGTTTAAAACCAGTTTTTGGACTAGGTCGTTTGTGGGGTTGCCGCGTCGTCCCCATAGCATCGTAGTCGATCGGTCATGGGGGAATCGGAAGCTGGGTTGGAGACGAAGGGTTGGCCGAAGTTGCGGAGTCTCCGGTGGTCGTGATGAGGAGAACGAAGCGTTGACAGGTGATGGTGTTCCCAGTTTTTACGTGTTCTAGGCTTTGGGTCGACTCGTTCAATTTTTCTTTGCGAGGGGAATGAGATATCTGGGTTTGATATCGTGTTCGCATGAGGTTGTGTGATGGATTGGGATGGTCGCGGTGACCGTCGCTGGCCGGAGGCGATGGGGTAGGTGCACCGTGCACGCTAGTGTGCATTGAGAATTTTGTTTGGGGAAGAAGAGTTGGAGCCCGAAGTTTTTCTCGTGTATTCATCGCGTTCGACTCGAAGAAATGGATGAAGTTGGAACTCGAAGCTTTGCTCGAGATTTTGTGGGGGAGGACTCGAAGCAGGAGTGATGTACTTCGGGTATATCTGGGTAGCAGGCTTTAAATAATCTGATCTGCCTCTAAACTTTAAAACTGAATTTAAATTATTAAGCAAAGCTAAAATAAGTTTAAATCTAAAATTTAAAACTGAATTTAAGACAGTTTGAATCTGTAGAAATTTGAATTATTTTTTTTAACAACCTTAAATGTTTAAATGGTTTGGATTTGAAAATAAAGTTTTAAATTGTAGATAGGTTCTTAAGTTAAATCTGAATTAAAAATAATTTGAATCCTAGTTCTAAAATCAAAGAAATTTTAATATTTAAATTGTGTAAATTTACTTTGTGATGAGAATCAAAACATTTGTTTGAAAAGACTGATTAATAAATATGATTTATTTAATAAATGTGATAAATTTAAAGATGATAAATTTATGTAATTTATTAAAAGTTAATTTCCTAATATAAGCAATTAAGGGAAAACCAATTAATGAAAGTAGTTAATGGATAAATTACTCAATGAAATTTAAATAAAGGATAATCAATTAAGGGGTAATTAATTTTAAATAAGTAATTTAAAGGTAATCAATTACTTGAAAATAACTACTTGATAAAAGGTAATTAAATGATTAAAATTGATCAATTCAATGATTAAAGAATAATTAATCAAAATAATTTGTAATTTATTAATAATTGATTACCAGAATTAGAAATTTATTCATAAGAAATTAATCTGATTTGAATTAATCAGATAATAAATTTGACCCTACCTACGGATGCTTGAATTCTATTGAATGTTGAATTGGTTGATATCCCTTATTGTGATATTTTGTGATATACCCTGATTTTGTTATGATCTGTAATTTACTTATCTGTGATGTGTATATTGTTATGTGAATATGAAACCTTTGACCCGTAAAATGGCACTTGAATTTCGATGCGACAGGGAGTCGGATTCCAATTGGTTATCCGAAACCCTCATCGAATTATAATTGTGAATCTTTGTGACCGATAAATTTATCTTATCTATGAATCTGTGAATGAAGATAAGCGTTATCGATTATACCGCTTATCGATATATCTGTGATGATTGATGTTGCACTATTGTGTGTAAAACCCTGGACCACACCATACACACACAAATATGGATTTCACGTGGAAATCGGTTAAGTCACAGATAATTTAAATTTGATGTTTTTGAAATTGAAATGTTAATTTCAATTGATTTTGAAATTTGAAATTTGGGGTTTTAAAATGAAAAGCTTTTGAAATGGAATTTCAAAGATAAAAGTTATTTTGAATAACTTAATCGAGTTTTGAAAATTTAAATAATTTGATTTAAATTTGAATTCAAGTTTGAAATTAAATCTATGATTTGGAAACTAGGGATAAAAGATGATATAAATGTGTTTGTATGAATTAAACCATTTTTTAAAGTATAAGTTGGGAATTTGAATTTAACCCAAGGATTTCAACTCGTATGAATGAATCAGGTTTCCAAATTGAAAACTGTTGTTTTAAAAGAATTAAAAGCTTTCAGATAAGAAATGAAATTTCAGTTTAATTAAAGGAATTTCAAGATTGAATTGAAAAATAGATTTTCCAAACTATGAATGAATTCTTTTAGAAAGCTATGAATTGAATCTGTTTATTTTTAACAGATTTAAAGTGATGATTTGTTTAAACCATTTGAAATGAAATTGTTTTGAAAGCTATCAGTTAAATCTTGATTTAAAGATTTAACGAGTTAATCAAATTTAAATGGAAATTGATTTGGAAAATCTGTGAATGAATCTTTTGTTTAAAAGATTAAAATGTGGAAAATTGTTTAAACCATTGAAGGTTGTTAAATAAATCTTTTTGTTTAAAGATTTGAAAATGGTAATTTGTTAAATCATTTGGAAAGGAAATTTGGGTTTAAGTTGTGACTTAATTGAAATCCCAATATCCATATGTTTTTAAAATATTGCGCACATTATTCGGTTTAGCCGGAAGAGGACCTTAGTGTCATATAACCCATTCCGAATAATGATACGTCGTATATGGATAGCATTTGAAGACCGGTGTTGAAGACCGGATATTTTCGAAAATGAAAGGACAACCTGTCGAATGTCTCTGCACTGAGTCGCGCCGGTATAGAGATTTATATCACTCTTTTTGTGACGGGAAGTCCGGACGTGATTGAAAGTTATCCGGAATTGCAAGGGCTTCGTGAGAAGTGCCTTCGGTTCTGTTCGAACCCGGAACAGACTTGTATGGTTACATGTCTGACATTACACTTTGAGATATAAAGCCGATTTCTTTCAAATACATATCTGTTTGGTGGCGGAGAATTTATTCTCTTAGCTTAACACCCTTCTCTGAGACATACGAGCTCAGAGGTTATGTAGTTGAAGTTATCAGCGATATATCCCAATTTGGTAATGTGGCATGCTGAGTGCTGCTGTGAAATGATCAGTGTTTGATCATTTGCGATATGATCATTTGTTTGATCTTATATCTTTGTGATCATAGGTTGATCATCTGTTGACCCAAAGCGTGGCTTTTTGAAAAAGCGTAGCTTTGTGGACGAGACTTCGTCGAGCCTCACAACCCGGTAATGGTCGAAACAGGAATCGTGCGGCAAGGTTTTCAGGGGTAGCTCCCCTAGGGTATGACCATTCCTTCTGGAAAAGGGTAGTATCATGGTATGGAGCCCAGATACTTACTCATGTGGACACACTTTATTTATGACGTGTGATGTTGGATTCGAGGCGCCTCGGTTAAAGGTCCCAAAGGACCGGGGGTGGCATATCTGAGGTTTCTTTTATCCCTTGGGAAAAGGGGTTGCCGACCTTGTTTGGCAGAGAACAGTTGGTTCTCGGAATGTCCCGCCAGAGGCGTTTCTTTCGTGGAATAGGAAGTTCCTTAGCCTGACCATTTGTTGGAAATCCAAACAAAACAATACGAGCCCTGTACGGTTTTAGTTGTATTACCTGCCATGGAATGTGGTGGTAACCTGCTATTGAACATGGTAGCTATAGTAGGCATAAGTGCGAAATGTCTATGCTGGCTAAGATTTATATTCTACTTTCGAAATTTTTTCTACACTATGCACTAATAATAATATCAAAAATGATTTGATTTTGCGTAGTAAGCATCTTTGACTATCATAAGAAGAAATCTCCTCCAATTCTGCGTTTGCATTGTGTGTGTGGTGGGAGGTCTTATGGTAGTTTCATTTTCCAAAAGCATTGCGAATTGACTTTAAAATTCTCTACTATTTGTTTTTAAAGATAAACTGTTTTTGTTGCTCACACCAGTCCCATGACTGATCCGGAGTTTATTGTTTCTTTCCTAAACTCTGGATGCTCAAAATTTTCTACACGAGCAGTCTAGAGTTTGGTTTTTCAGATATTCAGATTTAGTAGATTATCTGGAGCTAGTTCAGTCTTTGGATCGGACTGCACTTGCTTATCTTTGTGCCTTGTTATTGGGAGTTCGAGCTATTTATGGATTGGCGCTTTGAAGATGGAGATTATCCGCTGCTGATGTTATCGTTTTCTTTTCCGCTGCTTTTTGTTGTATCATATCTCTGATGTATATTCATTGTATCATCATTGTATCTGGATATTGTATCAGATATTGTATATCTATATTCTTTTATTCCGCTGTGTTATTTACTTAACTGTGTTATAGCTCCCGAGAATCGGATTTGAACGATTGAATCTGCGGCATTCTGGTACCATGTGAAGTACGGATGCCGATTTTTGAAGGTCGACTTTTGGGTCTTGACAAGTGGTATCAGAGCTAAGGTTGAACTTTAGCTCAGGAGTGTAACACGTTAAGTAGCTCATTAGAGATAGAGTGAAGTAAACTCTAGAATGAGTATTCCTCAGATATCCATCCGTATGCCTCAGTAAATTCTCTTACTATCCAATGATAGTAGATATGAGTGCAAGAAGAGGACGAGATATGGGACAGGGAAATATGACTATAAATGGTCAATACCCTGCAACAGTGGAAACAATCTTTCTCTATCAATTTTCTTTGATTCGTCTTTCCAAAATTCTTTTGATTCCTTCGTATCAGCTCCAGAAGTAGTTTCGGTGTGATGATGGCTCTATGAATCGTTCTAGAAAGTCTTTACCTCGTATCTTCATCAGCTTCTTATCAACTTTTTGATTTAAACCTTAATGAGTTTGAAATTGAAAATATTAAATTGAGATAAATTGACTAATAAAATATGAGGGTAAATTGAATTAAATCGATAAAACGATATCGTTTGAAACCAAATTTTAAAATTTTATTGAAATTTCTTGTGAATATCAAAGTCCGAAGAGGGACAAATTGGTATGTATTCTGAGATATTCCGACTTGAGTTTGGAATTCAAATCTTGTGTTTGAGGAATTATAGGAGATCGTATCTGTCTATCTCTGTGTTATTTTCGTGCCTGCGAATTTCGAGGACGAAATTCTTTTAAGGGGGGAAGTTTGTAACGATCCTAGATTTTAATTTAATTTAAATTGATAATTTAATGAATTCTTGAATAAAATTTGTAAAATTTATCGATCAAAGTGATGCGAGTTCCCCCGAATCCAAATTAAAATGTATTAAATCATTTTCAATTTAGAAATTGTATATATATGTGAATCTATATAGTTGGGCCTATATGAATGGATTTGAAATAAAATCGTAAATAAATGGTTTGAAAATAAAGATACAAATTATATAAGATATAAAGTATAAAATAAAAACGATGGATAAAATTTAATAGCAATATGAACAAATAACTAAAACAACATATAACAAGCAAGAAATTGTTTATTACAATAAAATAAAATCACATAAGTATAATCTAACATAGGGCTGTAAACAACAAAATAGCAAAAGCAAAAGTGTATATGGAGAAAAGCTTGCAAAAGAAGATACCACAATATCTTCAGCCGAAAAGAAAAAGTATATACAAGGGGACAAGTATGATACATGAAGGACATAAGCATGCAATGCCATTTCTCAGCATGTACAAGAATCATCTCTCAGCCGAAAAAAAATGTACATAAAGTACTTTGCATTTAATGCTAGCATAAACAATAGTCAATTCGAGATATTATAAAACATTTCAGCCTTACCTATTGCATAAACAAATAACCCTATACATTACAATATCATCTGTACAAATATACTCCCTGTAAACCTCTTCTTTATATCAAGCCTTTTTATTTTATTTCGTCCATCTTAAACTTAAAAAAATGCAAGAACAAGCTTTAGCTTCAACTGGAAAATCAAACAACTAAAAAAAAACAAAGATAATCTCCAATCTTAAAAACTTGGAATGATCAACTCAGCAAACCTGGGATCAAGGCAGGCTCTGTTAAGCATTCCAGAAAGATCAACATCAAGTTTTCAAACTTCTGATCAAAAACAAATGCAAGCTTTCACATTCAAAGCATTTTCCAGGATTTAAAAATAATAATAATAGAAGTTTCAAAACCTGATCCTTTGTTGTTTGTTCTCTGCCCATACTCACAGGTGAGCAAACCACCCTTTTTAGATTAAATCTGTTTAATCTCTGATGGTATATACATATACTTGAAGTTAATGTGAGTAACATCATTTCTTTTATTAAAAGTATAAATCTGTTGCCAGTTACATCTGTGTGTACATGTATATATATGTACCAGTGTATATCTTCTTCTCTTCTCTGTTTAGCTTACAGTATAATATCAAACAAGAAAATTTAATTTCTTATTTCCAAATTAGTATCAGGCTTTGGTTTTAAAACGAAATAGTTGTGTTTAAGTAGGAACTATAATTTAAAAATTGTTTCATAAAGTATAAGTATATACAGTTGAAGAAAAGTTGAGATTTACAGTAAAAACAAAATCTTATGATAAATTCAAATATCATAGATTTCTGATTCAACTATATAACTTGAATCTACATGTAAAAGTAGGATTTTAAAACAAGAATGGAGATTTTTAGATAAGAATACAAGGCGCGGTTTGAAAATGAACTAAAAATGCATTTTTATCAATTTCTGTTGTTTGAACAAATCTTAGGTGCTGGAATTTGTTGAGAGGCTAGTTTAATGATCCACGAATCCAGGAAAAATGATAGAAAAAATTTTGAATGCAAGAGATTTTGGGTCGAGGTGTAATTAGGGTTTAAAACCAGTTTTTGGACTAGGTCATTTGTGGGGTTGCCGCGTCGTCCCCATAGCATCGTAGTCGATCGGTCATGGGGGAATCGGAAGCTGGGTTGGAGACGAAGGGTTAGCCGAAGTTGCGGAGTCTCTGGTGGTCGTGATGAGGAGAACGAAGCGTTGACAGGTGATGGTGTTCCCAGTTTTTACGTGTTCCAGGCTTTGGGTCGACTCGTTCAATTTTTCTTTGCGAGGGGAATGAGATATCTGGGTTCGATATCGTGTTCGCATGGGGTTGTGTGATGGATTGGGATGGTCGCGGTGACCATCGCTGGTCGGAGGCGATGGGGTAGGTGCACCGTGCACGCTAGTGTGCACTGAGAATTTTGTTTGGGGAAGAAGAGTTGGAGCCCGAAGTTTTTCTCGTGTTTTCATCGCGTTCGACTCGAAGAAATGGATGAAGTTGGAACTCGAAGCTTTGCTCGAGATTTTGTGGGGGAGGACTCGAAGCAGGAGTGATGTACTTCGGGTATATCTGGGTAGCAGGCTTTAAATAATCTGATCTGCCTCTAAACTTTAAAACTGAATTTAAATTATTAAGCAAAGCTAAAATAAGTTTAAATCTAAAATTTAAAACTGAATTTAAGACAGTTTGAATCTGTAGAAATTTGAATTGTTTTTTTAACAACCTTAAATGTTTAAATGGTTTGGATTTGAAAATAAAGTTTTAAATTGTAGATATGTTCTTAAGTTAAATCTGAATTAAAAATAATTTGAATCCTAGTTCTAAAATCAAAGAAATTTTAATATTGAAATTGTGTAAATTTACTTTGTGATGAGAATCAAAACATTTGTTAGAAAAGACTGATTAATAAATATGATTTATTTAATAAATGTGATAAATTTAAAGATGATAAATTTATGTAATTTATTAAAAGTTAATTTCCTAATATAAGCAATTAAGGGAAAACCAATTAATGAAAGTAGTTAATGGATAAATTACTCAATGAAATTTAAATAAAGGATAATCAATTAAGGGGTAATTAATTTTAAATAAGTAATTTAAAGGTAATCAATTACTTGAAAATAACTACTTGATAAAAGGTAATTAAATGATTAAAATTGATCAATTCAATGATTAAAGAATAATTAATCAAAATAATTTGTAATTTATTAATAATTGATTACCAGAATTAGAAATTTATTCATAAGAAATTAATCTGATTTGAATTAATCAGATAATAAATTTGACCCTACCTACGGATGCTTGAATTCTATTGAATGTTGAATTGGTTGATATCCCTTATTGTGATATTTTGTGATATACCCTGATTTTGTTATGATCTGTAATTTACTTATCTGTGATGTGTATATTGTTATGTGAATATGAAACCTATGACCCGTAAAATGGCACTTGAATTTCGATGCGACAGGGAGTCGGATTCCAGTTGGTTATCCGAAACCCACATCGAATTATAATTGTGAATCTTTGTGACCGATAAATTTATCTTATCTATGAATCTGTGAATGAAGATAAGCGTTATCGATTATACCGCTTATCGATATATCTGTGATGATTGATGTTGCACTATTGTGTGTAAAACCCTGGACCACACCATACACACACAAATATGGATTTCACGTGGAAATCGGTTAAGTCACAGATAATTTAAATTTGATGTTTTTGAAATTGAAATGTTAATTTCAATTGATTTTGAAATTTGAAATTTGGGGTTTTAAAATGAAAAGCTTTTGAAATGGAATTTCAAAGATAAAAGTTATTTTGAATAACTTAATCGAGTTTTGAAAATTTAAATAATTTGATTTAAATTTGAATTCAAGTTTGAAATTAAATCTATGATTTGGAAACTAGGGATAAAAGATGATATAAATGTGTTTGTATGAATTAAACCATTTTTTAAAGTATAAGTTGGGAATTTGAATTTAACCCAAGGATTTCAACTCGTATGAATGAATCAGGTTTCCAAATTGAAAACTGTTGTTTTAAAAGAATTAAAAGCTTTCAGATAAGAAATGAAATTTCAGTTTAATTAAAGGAATTTCAAGATTGAATTGAAAAATAGATTTTCCAAACTATGAATGAATTCTTTTAGAAAGCTATGAATTGAATCTGTTTATTTTTAACAGATTTAAAGTGATGATTTGTTTAAACCATTTGAAATGAAATTGTTTTGAAAGCTATCAGTTAAATATTGATTTAAAGATTTAACGAGTTAATCAAATTTAAATGGAAATTGATTTGGAAAATATGTGAATGAATCTTTTGTTTAAAAGATTAAAATGTGGAAAATTGTTTAAACCATTGAAGGTTGTTAAATAAATCTTTTTGTTTAAAGATTTGAAAATGGTAATTTGTTAAATCATTTGGAAAGGAAATTTGGGTTTATGTTGTGACTTAATTGAAATCCCAATATCCATATGTTTTTAAAATATTGCGCACATTATTCGGTTTAGCCGGGAGAGGACCTTAGTGTCATATAACCCATTCCGAATAATGATACGTCGTATATGGATAGCATTTGAAGACCGGTGTTGAAGACCGGATATTTTCGAAAATGAAAGGACAACCTGTCGAATGTCTCTGCACTGAGTCGCGCCGATATAGAGATTTATATCACTCTTTTTGTGACGGGAAGTCCGGACGTGATTGAAAGTTATCCGGAATTGCAAGGGCTTCGTGAGAAGTGCCTTCGGTTCTGTTCGAACCCGGAACAGACTTGTATGGTTACATGTCTGACATTACACTTTGAGATATAAAGCCGATTTCTTTCAAATACATATCTGTTTGGTGGCGGAGAATTTATTCTCTTAGCTTAACACCCTTCTCTGAGACATACGAGCTCAGAGGTTATGTAGTTGAAGTTATCAGCGATATATCCCAATTTGGTAATGTGGCATGCTGAGTGCTGCTGTGAAATGATCAGTGTTTGATCATTTGCGATATGATCATTTGTTTGATCTTATATCTTTGTGATCATAGGTTGATCATCTGTTGACCCAAAGCGTGGCTTTTTGAAAAAGCGTAGCTTTGTGGACGAGACTTCGTCGAGCCTCACAACCCGGTAATGGTCGAAACAGGAATCGTGCGGCAAGGTTTTCAGGGGTAGCTCCCCTAGGGTATGACCATTCCTTCTGGAAAAGGGTAGTATCATGGTATGGAGCCCAGATACTTACTCATGTGGACACACTTTATTTATGACGTGTGATGTTGGATTCGAGGCGCCTCGGTTAAAGGTCCCAAAGGACCGGGGGTGGCATATCTGAGGTTTCTTTTATCCCTTGGGAAAAGGGGTTGCCGGCCTTGTTTGGCAGAGAACAGTTGGTTCTCGGAACGTCCCGCCAGAGGCGTTTCTTTCGTGGAATAGGAAGTTCCTTAGCCTGACCATTTGTTGGAAATCCAAACAAAACTGTAACGACCCGAGTTTCCAGACCCGGAAAATCGAACCATTTGTGTTAAAGAAGAAGAGGTAGAAGAAGAAAATAAAAGAAAAACAACATCAGAATCTAACCATCGCAGCGGAATAAAATATAATATATCAACAGATCTTTACACAAATCAAAATTATATCTGTTTATACAATACATCAGAATACATCATCAGAGTACATCAACATCCATAACATACAACTAAATACACAGCGGAAAAATAATAACAAGTACGGGAGTACGTATCGACATCCAGCTCGTCTCCTGAGCTCCACAGCATCATATCCTGAACCTGTTTATCTCGGTCTGACCCGAGCATCATATAAAACAATACCCGAGTCAGTCTGGAAAACCAGCGTGAGAAAATCACACTCAAATTGATTATTAAAGTTTCAAAATCCTTTGAAAACAAAAGCATCTCGTAAGACCACGCCACAAATAAACATGTCGGGTTTTTACCTTACGATAGCTAAAACACTTTATATCAAAATCCTCTGATATTATAATAGTGTCTACAGAAAGTAAAATAGAATCTAGCTGAAATGCTTGCATCTCACATTTCAACAATAGTTGGGCACAATCAAAACCGTACAGGCACGTAGGGAGAATGGATTTCCAGCGAATGACTAGGCACTGGGGTACCACCTGTCACAGTACGTGGCCTAGATCACAGTACCGAGGAGTACGCCCGCTCCCCTGCAACACAAGGCCGGAATCATCCCTTACTGGATAATTCCAAGTAAAATCACCCCACGGTTGGGATCAGCAACCGCAACACTAAGCCGAAATAAAAGGGACATCTAGACAGGGATGACCTTACTCTCAAGTGGGGGCTACCCACGAAGCCTTGCTGCATAACCCCTGATTTTCAGTCATTCCCGGTTGATGAGGCTCGAGGCTAAACGATACCTTTATAGCACATATCCCTTAGAATGCCCATCGTCCACCTGACGATGTCACGAAAGCATTCGTCCATACAAGTCCGTCCCGGGTTCGAACGGAACCGAAGGCACTATTCCTACTACATCCATTTGGAAATATCCTCAGGATTAGTAGCGACTAGCCCTTGCACTTCACTGCTCCAATCTTCGACTCCGAACACGTTACACGAAACGTACAAACCGGATCGAAGTGGTATTCGAGTCTCCAGACCTAGAATCCCGGTATACGGAAACTCGATCCCGGTCTCTTCGAAACGATCAGCGCATTTGGCCAATATTGATAGTCGGTTATTTAACTATCAATTAACATTCACAAGCAACCATCACACAATAAATAATTTCCCACATTATTTATTTGCCCAAATATCTTTCCAAGATATATTTCCAAATTTTCAAACTCCTTTTGAAAACAATTTCAAACAGTTTCCGCTTACGGAATACATTTCCAAATATTTATTTCTCTGAAACACCAAGTACAAAACACTTAGATTTTAAAATAATCTTAAAACACTTTACTATAAATATACTTAATAATATTGAAATTTAAAAAAAAAACTACTTTAATACCTTAACAAAATACATACTTAAGAAATATTTAAAATGAAACCACTTTACAAATATAAACTAAATTTCTCTTTTTAAAATATAATACCAAATTACTCTTATATAATTACTACAATAATAGATCTTTGAAAATACTACTTTAGGCTTTAACATTTAGAAATAATAGATTTTCTAAAATATGCTTTTTAAACCATATTAAAACCTTTAACTTATATTTAAAATTTCTTTGGAAAAACGTACTTGGCTATCCATAGAAATACACTTCTCTTCACATCTTTTAAAAATAAATTAACATTTATTTTTAAACCAATCCATATCCTTTTATAAATTCCCATCTTGAATTTATATTCTCAAATATCCACTGATATTTTATTTTACTTTATAAACCCAGTTTATATCTCCAAAATCTCATTTCTCTTTTAAAAATCCAAGTTTTTAAACACTTAAATCAATTTCCAATTGATTCCCATTTTACTTTACTTTGAAGTAAATTTCCCTATTTACTTCAATTATTTCAAATACATTAACTTTCATCTTATATTTCCTTATTATGAGTTAAAACCCCTTTTTAACTAAAATACCAATTTCGGATTTCCAAACTTCTTCAATTAATATTTTAATTAAATTAAATCTTTAAATTTCAATAAAATCAATTCTTTTATATTTTTAAACAATATCACTTTAGTTAAAGATTTATTTCTTCACTATTAAATTCAAAATCCTCTTTTCCCATATTTGTTCGAATTAAGAAATTTCTTTATTTCTTTTACGATTCCTTATTTAATTTATTCGAATTCACTAGAATTATTTAACTTAAATTTTACTCTTTTATTTCTTTCCAAAATTCAATTCAATTGCTTTTGATAACTCATTATACTGGGAAATTCAATCCAACCAGATTATCCAATATAAATCATCACAGGATATCAACAAACATATCACAGAATATTTAAACAAAATTAAATATTTTGAGGAATCCAGTTGGATCCCTCCAACCTGTTTCCCTGCATCCACAGATGTTAGCACAATACCAATTCCACTTCAAGGTGGAATATCGCGGTATATGGGTTTTATAAAATATCATCCGCTATTATGCGGCGCATAGGGTCTCATTCGCTATATAATTGCGGGAATATCAACAACTCCAATATATACATATGCCAATATGTATATATTGCTATATACTACTATATATAGTATAACACAATCAATCAATGAAATCATCCAATCAATTATTTAAATTTTAACCATTTAAATTCAAATAAAAATTCAGTTGAGTGAGATTAACTCACCTTTGCTTTTATTTGCCATCCCTTCCAATATTGCCTTGATTTCCGATTATCGACCTTAAATACCATTATTCAACTTATTAATATTTTGGATAAATCGATCAATAAATTTCTAATTTGATAATTTAATTACCCCATAATTTATTTCAACTAATAGTTTAATTAATGAAATATTATTATTATTTTTTTTTTAACAAAATACATTAAATAGGTTTATCAAACAAATCTAGCTCCAAAATAAAATTTCCATTTAATAATTCATTTAACTAAAAATTCATTTCAAACAGATGATTTCCGATTAAATAAAATATTTTCATCAACTAAAATAATTAAATATGTTTATTAAATAAATTGATCGTTGATATACATTTATAATACTGAAACCGAATAACTTTATAGTTTACTGTAAACATTATATTATATATATATATATATATATTTCTTTACTGCCAGCCCTTATAAAATTTAATTCGTTTATCACTGTTAAATCAAAATTAATTGAAGAATAAAGATCTGAATACCTCACTGCCTTCTCCTCATCACAGTCGCAGCCCTAACCGAACACGTCTCTGGCCTCACTGATATAACTGGAAGCAAATCATTAACATTTCCAGGCTTGCCATTTCCACAAACAACTGGAGTGCGACCAGTGGAACTCAACAAGTCCAGCCTTCACCACACATCGACGCGACTTCATCCTTCCTCTTCCCTGCTTCGCGACCACTCCCCAAGATCCCAACGAATGTCGAAACCCTCGAATCACGGCACGAGCAGCGTCGTTGCTAAAATCGCAAGCCCAAGCTGGAATCAACTACACTCCCATCACCATCATACGCGACCGATTCTACTTCACAAGGATTCGAACTCTCGACGTCACGGCCTCACACATCCAACCCTAACTCGAGCAGATTGTTTCGAGTGGAAGGAAGTTGTCGATCTGAGAGGGAACGACCATGTAATTCGATTCGAACGAGCGAATTTGTTCGTTCGTTTTATCACATTTTGAAAGAGGGAGGATTTGTTTTCGTTCGAACAAGAATTCTAGAGTGACTGCCATTTTCTCGTGATTCCTCTCGGCCTTGAATGGAAAAGATGAAAGAGGGGAAGAACGAGATAGGTGAAGGCACGATTTTGTTTTGAACAAGGAGCGGCCATTTCTCTTATTTTGATTTGGTTTCGCTGTTCAAAAAGAAAGGGAACGCGAGACTTCGAAGTATAAAATTTTTCTCAGATATTTTAGTTCGATAGCTTCTTAGAGAAGAGAAAGGGTACGAGATTTGAAAGAAAGGAGGATGGCTCACACGAAAAGTAAGGGTGGCTGAGCAGACAGTTGATAAGATTGGATTTAATTATATATAAATAAAATTTATTTCCCATATTACACATCTCAAAATTTTCGAACCCCTATAGAGGCGTGCCGCCAGGCGTTCGTAATGTTATACCCTTATTCCAAACGTACTGGAAAAGGTTTCGAGTCTTAATTCGATCGTATGGAGAAGATAGCTTTTTGAATCCAGTTGTTATATTAAATTTTGATATAAATTTCAGCGCGTTTATATATCGTACGCTCACACAACAACTCCAATCACTCCCAAATTTGAAATCCGATAATAATACAATATTACGGATCCAATGAAACTGGTTTCGTCGAATTCCGAGACTGTGCCCCGGAAGGCTATTTTAAATTCAATTCAAAACAGTATATTTTTAAAACTGAACAAAACACTTTTAAATTCAATTTTAAAAGTTCTATTACCTTCAGCATTATAAATATGAATTTTCTGAGCTTCCAAAATATTTTTAATTAGCTTAGAATACCAGATTTACTATTTTATCCAACTTCAAATAATTTAATTTAATAATTAAATCACCCAATAAACAACGATATTTGAAATTTAAGTTAATAATTAATCTCTGAATATTTTAAATTAATTAAATATTCCTATTTCAAATGCTCAAAAATTCCGGGTCGTCACAAAAACAATACGAGCCCTGTACGGTTTTAGTTGTATTACCTGCCATGGAATGTGGTGGTAACCTGCTATTGAACATGGTAGCTATAGTAGGCATAAGTGCGAAATGTCTATGCTGGCTAAGATTTATATTCTACTTTCGAAATTTTTTCTACACTATGCACTAATAATAATATCAAAAATGATTTGATTTTGCGTAGTAAGCATCTTTGACTATCATAAGAAGAAATCTCCTCCAATTCTGCGTTTGCATTGTGTGTGTGGTGGGAGGTCTTATGGTAGTTTCATTTTCCAAAAGCATTGCGAATTGACTTTAAAATTCTCTGCTATTTGTTTTTAAAGATAAACTGTTTTTGTTGCTCACACCAGTCCCATGACTGATCCGGAGTTTATTGTTTCTTTCCTAAACTCTGGATGCTCAAAATTTTCTACACGAGCAGTCTAGAGTTTGGTTTTTCAGATATTCAGATTTAGTAGATTATCTGGAGCTAGTTCAGTCTTTGGATCGGACTGCACTTGCTTATCTTTGTGCCTTGTTATTGGGAGTTCGAGCTATTTATGGATTGGCGCTTTGAAGATGGAGATTATCCGCTGCTGATTTTATCGTTTTCTTTTCCGCTGCTTTTTGTTGTATCATATCTCTGATGTATATTCATTGTATCATCATTGTATCTGGATATTGTATCAGATATTGTATATCTATATTCTTTTATTCCGCTGTGTTATTTACTTAATTGTGTTATAGCTCCGGCGAATCGGATTTGAACGATCGAATCTGCGGCATTCTGGTACCATGTGAAGTACGGATGTTGATTTTCGAGCGGGCAAAACCCGATACGTTACATGGACGGTCGAGGCTAAATCGATGATTTATGGCCAAACCGTGACTCAAATCGAAAAACGAATTGCAGCAGTAGATTGCGCTTGTCGAGAGTGTTCCAACGATATATTATGCGATCGGTTTTGAGGTGTTTGAATTTTTGGATTTTGATTTGAAATTAAAACTAGGGTTTTGAATTGTCTGCCATTGGGAAGGAGGAGATGAGAAAGAAATGTACATATATACAATAGAAAATAAAAGGCTGCTAGGGTTTATAACAGCCTATATATAGGAAGAGATGGATGAGAATGAATGGACGGATCGAATTGGGTCGAAACGATAATGACGACCCGAAAAGCCCGTTTCGTTTCCAAAACGAAAATAGGTCATCAAATATATCAAAATATACGTTTTCGATATTTTTAATTTATGGGTTGTTGCATACTTCCCCCTTAAAAGAATTTCGTCCCCGAAATTACACCAAAACAAAATCCCAGTAATACTTATACCCAAAACATTATTTTATAAACTCAATTCCGTATGACATACACAGATCATCCTTATGGAATATCCGATTCGATCTTCTATTTGAATCCACAACTTTTATTTCCGAACTAGTATTGATCCCTCGATCCACTAGGGCGGACTCTGATCAGGTCCTTTGATCAGAAACCTTTGTTTTCCTTACATAGCACTCAACTATGATAGAAAACATAAGTACCCAATCATAAGTCCTCATCAACATTTGTCGTCAATAATCGAGTGATAAATCCAATTTCAAACTAGTGTAAACACCTCAAAGTTCCGTACTCGAATGTCAGATCAAAATTTGTGTGACAAAATGATCCATATACCTTATACGTACTTATTGACTTCCCAAAATATTTTTCTGAAAAAATTTCATAAAATCTTAACTTTGATTGAAACTCTTTTATAAAGACATTTCTTTATATATAAATTTATTCTCTAAATATTTCTTCTTAAAGGAAAACATCGAAGATAAATAACTTTTCCACAAAATTTATAATAAACATCTTTTATTATAACACATTTCTTTTCTATAAATACATCTTAACAGTTTATGAAAAAAATCATTTTAAAAATAATGAACTAAACTTATAAATTATCATTTGTTTCTAAAATTATAATAAACTCCTTATATTATAATTTATTTCCTTTATAAAACACGTTTCATAAATCCAATCTTTAAAATCACTAATACAAAACTCATTCATAAAATTTATTTATCTTAAATAAATTCCTTTAATCTTAAACCAACATTATTATTTATCGAACACCATATAGTCAAATTGTGAGACTAAGTTCACGAGGTGTTCATATTTAAACTTTTAAATCAAACGACAAATCAGTTAATTGTAATAACAGAATATTATCATTCCCTTAACAACCAAACACTATATAAATAACTATGTCTTTTGAAAGACATTCCTTTATATTCAAAATATAATCCTAGGTAAAATTATATCATTTACCAATTTTTTCAAAACAAACATCATTTATATATAGCATTAACAAATTCGCGCTCACATATATATTACGCTCAAACTCATTCTAGGGTGTAACTAACCTTATCTCTACCGAGTCACTCATTCTAAGGTATTACTAACCCTATCCATAATGAGCTTTACCCCACCAAAGCCTAGGAGTTTGCTCAACCTAAGATCTCACACCAAATGTAGCGAACGGGATTTTTTTACCCTCAAAAGTCGACACTAATACATCCTAGGTATTCATGTGCCACAAATTTAAGTGCCGAAAACCCAATCGTTAAGGGAAGAAAAATATAAAGATAGAAAAGAATCTCACACGAATGGAATAACATATGTTATTTCACACAAAATCTTTTACAACTGAAATTTAAAATACCTATAATAGGGTCTAACCTATATTCAGCCTAGACAGTTATAAACACATGTGCTTATAAATGCTAAAAACAACAAAACAAATGTAGCGGAAAATAGAAATATCCATATGAAGATGAAGATCTCCAGCTCTCCTCTGGAAGCTCCAAGGGGCTTCATCTGAACATGAAACTATTCGGATCTGACTCGAGTATTAAAAATACCCATATCAGGCTTGATGAACCAGTGTGAGTCACGATTTATAAATATATGTGATGGTGCCATAGATCAACTTGGTTGTCGAACAAAACCCTTTTGAAAAAGGAGAGTATCTCATAAGACTATGCCGCACATAAACATAGATGGATTTTTAACTTATGATAACCAAAACACTTAATATTTAAATCATTTGATATTATTTCTAATGACACTTCTTTGAAATTTTTTTCTAAGAAAACATACATAAACATAGCCGAAATATTTACCATTATTAAATTCCAGCAAGGGGTAGCTGAATGTTTACAAAGCATTATAGCTATTTTGGGAATACAACCAAAACCATAAAGCTCCTATTGGAATTGGATTTCCAACATGATAGGGAACTAGCTGCCTTTTCCTTCCTTTACGAATTTTCCATGTACATCAATCATAGTACCTGGTGGATTTTCATACAAGAACTTATAGACCACTGTACATCTTGTATTGCTACACTAGAACGTATCCGGTGGCTTTTCATACAAGGACTCATACACCACTATACCATAAAATGTCAAGGGTCAAAACACTATTAACATCTAGGAAATAGATGCCCTTTTCTTTCTGCATTCCTAATAACCGATAGCCTAAAATATATGTCCTACTGACCACCTAATTAACCATACCATTACCGAGATATGAGACTTGAGAGGCTACACACAAGCTATCCGCAAAGCTAGGCTTTGCATTTATCATAACAGCTTCCACTTTGAATGCCACATTGCCATTTGTAACAACCCGAGATTTCACAGAATTATTATTATCGTCATGTGACGATTTAATTGGGTTGCTGGTTGTTTTTAGCGTTTAACCAAGCGAAATTCTTCTCAAATCGGATTGAAATTCTTTTGTAAATTGTGTAAAGATTGTAGCGGGCCTTAAAGAAAAACAATAATGTGGCCCATACTTGTTTCTACCGTGTTATCTAACTAAAGAAACTCGTCCCCTTTTACCCAAAATTCATTTTTCTTCTTTTCGTTCGATAACCCTAGAGAAAACGTATGAGGGGAAAAACAATGGCGGCTCGATCGAAGTCTCGTTCGTCCCTCCTTTTCAAATTAGGGCTCCAGATGGTATTCATTTGCTTTCGAGAGGTCACGACGTCAACTCCGTCAGGTCACTCGCGGCTGTCTCTTCGAAGAAGGTGAGTGCTCACAACTCACCTCTAATTCAAACTTTGTTATGGCAGTTCGATTTTCGTTTGTTGTTGGGATCTCTGATTTGGCTCGACTCTTTGATACTTGCGGCATTATTCTTGTTTTGAACTGTATACTATCTTGTTATATGGTTTCGTGTTGTTCGTTTTCGTGTCCATCACTGTTTCGAGTTTGATTTCGATGATTTTGATCTCGCCTCTGTGGTCTCGGCTATTGCATTGTTTTCCGTTCGTACAAAATTTTAATCTGAAAACTCCAATTCATTTTAACTCGGCCACTTCAATCTGTGAAATTGTTTTGTTGAGAAAAATGATCCTCTGGTTCACTTGTTTCAATTCCTGGCAATTGTATTTATGTTGACTTCGGCCATCACCATTTGTGTCCACCTGGAATTGTTTGATTTTGTTAAAACATGGCTATGGTTACTTGGTTACTATTCACTTGCTACACCTGTAGCATGATCACGGTTTTCCTTTCTGGTTTATATTGTGGTTCCTTCGAGTTGTATTTTTGAAAATTACAATTTGAGGGTTTGTGACACTGCTTACTTGAATTACTTCTTGTATTTTACTTGCACTATATGTAGTTGACTTCGGGTAGCACTTGAGTATTGCCACTGTTTTGTTCGAATTTAGCTTTGACTTATCGAACCATGTATATATTGGTAGTTGGCTTTGACTCAACTTGATACGTGTAGTTGTTTTCACAATACATGTATAGGTTGTACCGTTGTTATCTCTGTTTCATATCTACACTTCATCTTTTGAACGCATACAGTAGTGTTGATTTCATTGAAGTCTTATTCTTGTTGGGTTTAGGTTCTACTGTGGTACACTTTGTTTTGCTTAGTTTCTGTTTGTCTCAGCGTTTCATTTGTTACCCATAAATAGTTGTACTGCACGGTCATATGACCATTTGGTTGAGACGTTGCATTGTTGAGATTGAGTTGTATTGTCCAATTCAACTCACTGTTGCATACAGGTTGATTTCATTGTAGTGTTGCAATCATTAACTCATGCTATTAGTTGGTTTTAACTGTGGATTCATTCTGGAAAAGCATTGTACTTCAATTGTCTCACTTGTTCGAACCATTTCAGATGCACTTTATTATACTGATACACTCGAGCGTTGCCTCGGTTATGATTTTGATTTGAGGTCACTAATTTACATTCTTTGCTTGATATTGCCTTTATCATGATAATATTCCCACTGTTGCATTGATTTAGAGGCTGCAGTATTATTTTCTACTGCATCCCTGGAGATATGTTATTCACGTGCATTGCCTTCATACCTAGGTTGTTTGGTTTCAATATTTTGGCATTGAGTCACATGTAGTATTCATATGCATTGATGTTGGCTTTTGTCACTTGAAATAAAAGCTGCTGTTGGACTTTGGGTTTTGATTTGGGTTTTTACTGACCTGTACACATGTGTTTGCTTGCATCCATATTGTCGCTGTGTCTAGTATGATATAGTTGCATCTGAGCCGTTCTACCGCCTTTGTTTTCGAGTCCGACACTTGCGTTGCCCAGTTTCATTTAGTTGTTCACTAGTCTGCATTTGCTAGTGAGGTTGAACTTGGTCTTGTTTCTCCATTTAGTCTTGCTGCAGTTGCTAGTTTGAGTTCTGTTGCCTCTTGCACATGCTCTTTGATACAGTGTGAACTTGTTTCACTTGTTGACTCTGATCTCGTTTAGTATTGTTTGGAGATATTTTGTAGTGGCGAGGCAGTACACGCGTGCGTGTACTGCAGCCCTGGCAGGATCGACAGATTTAGTTGATATTTCGATTGTTAAATTATTTCGTTGGTTCAATTAAATAATTTGAGGTTGTATTCTGAAGTGGTTCATTTTGATTTGAGTTAGGTCCGTTGGCTTTTGGATTCATTGATCTTCTGAGTATTTTATAGACTGTATTGGCGAGGCAGTACACGTTAGCGTGTACTGCAGCCAATCAGCATTGTTGATTTTAAATTGACATTTCAATTGTTTAATTGATTTGGATTGCTGAGTTGTTGCTTAACACTGGTTAGTGCTATATCTGCAGTTATCCGATTCTTTTATCGAGGAGTCGGATATACGAGATTTCTGAGACTATCGTCTATTTGATGTTGATTACTATTGCTTCTATGCACTAATAACTGAGTTTGAAATAGACTGACCCGTGTATTATTTTCTTTTGAATGTAATACTCGGGTCAGACCCGAGTTATTTCAGGTTGTAGATTTTCTTCTTTGAGTTGCTGTTCAGGATATGAAGACTTTTCACATCTTCGGAAGTTGTCGGTGTCATTTTGTAGTAGTCGTATCATTGTATAGAATGATATGTATGCATGTATATTAGTCGATAATGTACTTGTATATATAACTTCTAGAGTCGACAGTCGTAGTTGTATCATATGTATTGTGTCAACTATGTATTAACTGACATCAGTTATATATATATATGAGACTTTTGTTTTTATCTGTGTTCCGCATTTATATTATCTGTGTTATTGTTATATCTAATGTCCTAAACTATTATGAACCGTCGTAGTTCGTTTTATACTAGTATTGGGTGTGTCGACGGGAGTAAATAAATAATAGAAGAAAAAAAAAAGTATGTACCACTCCTATCGAGATAACCAATGTTAGTGTAAGGCCAATTACGGATGGTCGCTCCTATCCAGCCTTATTCTTCGTAATAATAGACAGTATTTCCTTTAATACTCTTTGTTATTATGAGCATAGAGGTGGGGCGTCACAGTTGGTATCAGAGCTTGGAGTTTATGGACATAATATAAAACATAACTTGGATGGAACATATGTTACAACTATTGGTCGATGTTTTATCTGTGATTTGAGTCAAAACTAAAGTTTTGAAATTTTGATGGAATTTTTAAATATCTTTATTAAAAATAATAGTGAAATTGTGTTCTGATGATTTGATTGATTTGTGTTCTATTTATCAGAGTGCGCAGCGGAAACAGTAAAACTGTCTTCGCTGAGTACAACTGATAATCTTTTTGATTTAAAAATCAAAATACGAAATTGATATGAATTTCATTTGTCATTTACATAGCTCTAATTATTTTGTTTCTTTGAGAATTTCGAATCCGAATTGAGGATTCGAAGAAATTGCAGATATGTGAATTTTGTTGAAATTTCCGCTGGCTTTCTTTGGTACTAATCATTTATTGATTAGATTTTTGCTGTTTTGAATTATCTTCATTGAAGATACATTCGAATGATTTCTTTGTTCCTTTTGTAGCACGTGCAAAATTTGAATTGCACGTTACTGCATTTATTTTACGTTGAACCGATGCTTGGTTATGATACGTATTTTGTTGCCGTTATTTTATAACGGGATTTTACACCAATGCTATATTTTGAAGCACGGTGTTTTGTGGCATTTTGATGAATGAGAATTCACTGATATTACATTTTGATGTAGATTGTTTTGATGTGATTTTTTGACGTTTTAAAACTACTGTCGCTTTGGCTTCAGTAACCGTCAAATTTTTTTTTTTTTAAAAAGTGGGTTTTCAAGCGGTTGTTCCGCAATGCTGTTTTGTGACCGTTTTTACGGTATTTTGAGAAGTACAATTTCCTTATCGAAATTGTTACTGATTTGCTGTTTTAATCACGTGATTGGAAAATTGTTTTAAAATGAAAATTGTTTTAGAAAATTGTAACAGTTTGCGTTTTCAAAAGAATGAGAAAGCGACTTAAACGATTCAGCAAAATCGAGGATTATGACCCCTTTCTTTTACTGTTTCGCTTAACTCCGGACTTGTCCAGTTGAGAAGGTGAATTGTTATTTTTACAAAATAAATAAAAATTGTTTTCAGAAATTTAACAGTTTACGCTTTCAAAAGAATGAGGAAGCGATTTAAATGTTTCAACAAAATCGAGGACTATGACCCCTTTCTTTTACTGATTCGCTTAATTCCGGACTTGTCCGTTTGAGAATGTAAAGTGTATTTTTACAAAATACACAATTTTGCACTTTCAAGGAAACGATGAAGAGATTTAAACGATTTAGCAAAAGTGCGGAGTATGGAACCACACTTTTACTATTTCGGTTAATTCCGGACTCGTTAATTGAATATCTGCTGTTTTGATGATTTTGATGAATTTTACACTTTCAAGGAAACGATGAAGAGAATCAAACGATTTAGTAAAACACGTGGTATGGGACATGTGCGTTTGCTATTTTGGTTAATTCCGGACTCGTTAATTGAAATATTTGATGTTTTCGTGTGCTTTCGAGCCACTATGTTGGATCTTCGGGTCATATGTTGGACCTTCGGGTCAAATACCAGTACTAGACCTTCGGGTCATATGTTGGACCTTCGGGTCATTTGTTGGGCGCCAAAATTATGTTGAGTACTTGGTAGGCTTCGGCCATTTGTTGATGCACGTGCGGCGAATTAAAAACTCGCCATCTGATGGGATCGATCCAAGCTTTTATGTTGATTTTCTAGTCTTCTTAATTGATTTCTAGATATTTGTTGTTTCCAATTATCTGCAGGTAATTGGATATTTGTTGATATGAGTTCTGATTATCGTTTTTGATAATCGGATATTTGTTGTTTCTAATTATCGCTTGTGATAATTAGATATTTGTTGATATGAGTTCTGATTATCGTTTTTGATAATCGGATATTTGTTGTTTCTAATTATCGCTTGTGATAATTAGATATTTGTTGGTATGAGTTCCGATTATCGTTTTTGATAATCGGATATTTGTTGTTTCTAATTATCGCTTATGATAATTAGATATTTGTTGGTATGAGTTCTGATTATCGTTTTTGATAATCGGATATTTGTTGTTTCTAATTATCGCTTGTGATAATTAGATATTTGTTGATATGAGTTCTGATTATCGTTTTTGATAATCGGATATTTGTTGTTTCTAATTATCGCTTGTGATAATTAGATATTTGCTGATATGCGTTCTGATTATCGTTTTCGATAATCGGATATTTGTTGCTTTTAATTATCGCTTTAGATAATTAAATATTTGTTGATTTTAGATTTAATTATCGCCTGAGATAATTAAATATTTGTTGATTTGAGATTTAATTATCGCTTTAGATAATTAAATATTTGTTGATTTGAGATTTAATTATCGCTTTAGATAATTAAATATTTGTTGATTTGAGATTTAATTATCGCTTGAGATAATTAAATATTTGTTGATTTTAAATTTAATTATCGCTTGAGATAATTAAATATTTGTTGATTTTAAATTTAATTATCGCTTGTGATAATTAAATATTTGATGATTTGATATTTAATTATCGCTTGTGATAATTAAATATTTGATGATTTGAGATTTAATTATCGCTTTAGATAATTAAATATTTGTTGATTTAAGATTTAATTATCACTTTAGATAATTAAATATTTGCTGATTTGAGATTTAATTATCGCTTTAGATAATTAAATATTTGTTGATTTGAGATTTAATTATCGCTTTAGATAATTAAATATTTGTTGATTTGAGATTTAATTATCGCTTGAGATAATTAAATATTTGTTGATTTTAAATTTAATTATCGCTTGAGATAATTAAATATTTGTTGATTTTAAATTTAATTATCGCTTGTGATAATTAAATATTTGATGATTTGATATTTAATTATCGCTTGTGATAATTAAATATTTGATGATTTGAGTTTTAATTATCGCTTTAGATAATTAAATATTTGTTGATTTAAGATTTACTTATCACTTTAGATAATTAAATATTTACTGATTTGAGATTTAATTATCGCTTTAGATAGTTAAATATTTGTTGTTTTGAGATTTAATTATCGCTTTAGATAATTAAATATTTTCTGATTGGAATTTAATTATCACTTTAGATAATTAAATATTGTTGAATTTGAAAATTTGATTATCGCTCGAGATAATCAAATATTGGTTGAATTTGAAATTTGATTATCGCTTGAGACAATCAAATATTTAGTGAATTTGAAATTTGATTATCGCTTGAGATAATCAAATATTTATTGAATTTGAAATTTGATTATCGCTTGAGATAATCAAATAATTGTTGAATTTGAAAATTTGGTTATCGCTTGAGATAATCAAATAATTGCTGAATTTGAAAATTTGGTTATCGTTTACGATAATCGAATATTTGCTGAATTTAAAATTTGATTATCGTTTGTGATAATCGAATATTTGTTGACTTGAGAAATTTGATTATCGTTTTTGATAATTGAATAATTGTTTTCTGACTATCGTATGAGATAATCAGATACTTGTTTTGTCTTCTGATTATCGTTTGAGATAAGTAAATATTTGCGATTTGAAAATTCAATTATCGTTTTTGATGATTGAATATTTGCGACTTTTGAGATTTGAGCTTCGTCTTTTTCTCTGGCGATTCAGGTGAGTAATTTGATTTACTCACATTCAATTCGTGCACTGTATGGGATTTCTGCTCTGTTTTTCCTTCTCTCTTAGTTGCTGGAACTCGATTGTTCTTGCTTTTGTTAGTCGTCTGATTTTGATCCCTGATTCCCACGAGGTTGATTCTTTTGATTTGAAGCAGTCGAACCTTTCGATTTCTTATCTAATACTTCTCCGCTGACACTTGCTTTGCTTATACATTCGACATTGCCATGCTCTTTTGGTTGTTACCTTTTATCCATTTATTCCCTATGATTGCGTGGACACAATTTTTATAAGGAGGGGAGTCTGTAACAACCCGAGATTTCATAGAATTATTATTATCGTCATGTGACGATTTAATTGGGTTGCTGGTTGTTTTTAGCGTTTAACCAAGCGAAATTCTTCTCAAATCGGATTGAAATTCTTTTGTAAATTGTGTAAAGATTGTAGCGGGCCTTAAAGAAAAACAATAATGTGACCCATACTTGTTTCTGCCGTGTTATCTAACTAAAGAAACTCGTCCCCTTTTACCCAAAATTCATTTTTCTTCTTTTCGTTCGATAACCCTAGAGAAAACGTATGAGGGGAAAAACAATGGCGGCTCGATCGAAGTCTCGTTCGTCCCTCCTTTTCAAATTAGGGCTCCAGATGGTATTCATTTGCTTTCGAGAGGTCACGACGTCAACTCCGTCAGGTCACTCGCGGTTGTCTCTTCGAAGAAGGTGAGTGCTCACAACTCACCTCTAATTCAAACTTTGTTATGGCAGTTCGATTTTCGTTTGTTGTTGGGATCTCTGATTTGGCTCGACTCTTTGATACTTGCGGCATTATTCTTGTTTTGAACTGTATACTATCTTGTTATATGGTTTCGTGTTGTTCGTTTTCGTGTCCATCACTGTTTCGAGTTTGATTTCGATGATTTTGATCTCGCCTCTGTGGTCTCGGCTGTTGCATTGTTTTCCGTTCGTACAAAATTTTAATCTGAAAACTCCAATTCATTTTAACTCGGCCACTTCAATCTGTGAAATTGTTTTGTTGAGAAAAATGATCCTCTGGTTCACTTGTTTCAATTCCTGGCAATTGTATTTATGTTGACTTCGGCCATCACCATTTGTGTCCACCTGGAATTGTTTGATTTTGTTAAAACATGGCTATGGTTACTTGGTTACTATTCACTTGCTACACCTGTAGCATGATCACGGTTTTCCTTTCTGGTTTATATTGTGGTTCCTTCGAGTTGTATTTTTGAAAATTACAATTTGAGGGTTTGTGACACTGCTTACTTGAATTACTTCTTGTATTTTACTTGCACTATATGTAGTTGACTTCGGGTAGCACTTGAGTATTGCCACTGTTTTGTTCGAATTTAGCTTTGACTTATCGAACCATGTATATATTGGTAGTTGGCTTTGATTCAACTTGATACGTGTAGTTGTTTTCACAATACATGTATAGGTTGTACCGTTGTTATCCCTGTTTCATATCTACACTTCATCTTTTGAGCGCATACAGTAGTGTTGATTTCATTGAAGTCTTATTCTTGTTGGGTTTGGGTTCTACTGTGGTACACTTTGTTTTGCTTAGTTTCTGTTTGTCTCAGCGTTTCATTTGTTACCCATAAATAGTTGTACTGCACGGTCATATGACCATTTGGTTGAGACGTTGCATTGTTGAGATTGAGTTGTATTGTCCAATTCAACTCACTGTTACATACAGGTTGATTTCATTGTAGTGTTGCAATCATTAACTCATGCTATTAGTTGGTTTTAACTGTGGCTTCATTCTGGAAAAGCATTGTACTTCAATTGTCTCACTTGTTCGAACCATTTCAGATGCACTTTATTATACTGATACACTCGAGCGTTGCCTCGGTTATGATTTTGATTTGAGGTCACTACTTTACATTCTTTGCTTGATATTGCCTTTATCATGATAATATTCCCACTGCTGCATTGATTTAGAGGCTGCAGTATTATTTTCTGCTGCATCCTTGGAGATATGTTATTCACGTGCATTGCCTTCATACCTAGGTTGTCTGGTTTCAATATTTTGGCATTGAGTCACATGTAGTATTCATATGCATTGATGTTGGCTTTTGTCACTTGAAATAAAAGCTGCTGTTGGACTTTGGGTTTTGATTGGGTTTTTACTGACCTGTACACATGTGTTTGCTTGCATCCATATTGTCGCTGTGTCTAGTATGATATAGTTGCATCTGAGCCGTTCTACAGCCTTTGTTTTCGAGTCCGACACTTGCGTTGCCCAGTTTCATTTAGTTGTTCACTAGTCTGCATTTTCTAGTGAGGTTGAACTTGGTCTTGTTTCTCCATTTAGTCTTGCTGCAGTTGCTAGTTTGAGTTCTGTTGCCTCTTGCACATGCTCTTTGATACAGTGTGAACTTGTTTCACTTGTTGACTCTGATCTCGTTTAGTATTATTTGGAGATATTTTGTAGTGGCGAGGCAGTACACGCGTGCGTGTACTGCAGCCCTGGCAGGATCGACAGATTTAGTTGATATTTCGATTGTTAAATTATTTCGTTGGTTCAATTAAATAATTTGAGGTTGTATTCTGAAGTGGTTCATTTTGATTTGAGTTAGGTCTGTTGGCTTTTGGATTCATTGATCTTCTGAGTATTTTATAGACTGTATTGGCGAGGCAGTACACGTTAGCGTGTACTGCAGCCAATCAGCATTGTTGATTTTATATTGACATTTCAATTGTTTAATTGATTTGGATTGCTGAGTTGTTGCTTAACACTGGTTAGTGCTATATCTGCCGTTATCCGATTCTTTTATCGAGGAGTCGGATATACGAGATTTCTGAGACTGTCGTCTATTTGATGTTGATTACTATTGCTTCTATGCACTAATAACTGAGTTTGAAATAGACTGACCCGTGTATTATTTTCTTTTGAATGTAATACTCGGGTCAGACCCGAGTTATTTCAGGTTGTAGATTTTCTTCTTTGAGTTGCTGTTTAGGATATGAAGACTTTTCACATCTTCGGAAGTTGTCGGTGTCATTTTGTAGTAGTCGTATCATTGTATAGAATGATATGTATGCATGTATATTAGTCGATAATGTACTTGTATATATAACTTCTAGAGTCGACAGTTGTAGTTGTATCATATGTATTGTGTCAACTATGTATTAACTGACATCAGTTATATATATATGAGACTTTTGTTTTTATCTGTATTCCGCATTTATATTATCTGTGTTATTGTTATATCTAATGTCCTAAACTATTATGAACCATCGTAGTTCGTTTTATACTAGTATTGGGTGTGTCGACGGGAGTAAATAAATAATAGAAGAAAAAAAAAAGTATGTACCACTCCTATCGAGATAACCAATGTTAGTGTAAGGCCAATTACGGATGGTCGCTCCTATCCAGCCTTATTCTTCGTAATAATAGACAGTATTTCCTTTAATACTCTTTGTTATTATGAGCATAGAGGTGGGGCGTCACACCATTTCTAAAAAAACACTATTGATTTCCACAAATGTACAACCTTTAAGCTTGTACGTTTTAGAGAAGGGTGTAAACTATCAGAGAGTTATCTCCTGCACCACCAAACAGATGTACGTTTGTAGAGATCAATGTAGATGGTTTTAGAAATGCAATGTCAGACACTTATCCATATAGGTTATTCAGTAATAGGACAAATTGAAGGTACTCTCCTATTACATCCTGTCGGAAACTACCCTTGTGATTAGTAGCGAGTAATCCTTGTATTTCGAAGACTTTCAAAATGAAGGAACAGTGCTAATTATATCATTTTGGGAGCTACCCAGATATTATCAACAAGCAGTCCTTACATTACAAGGATCCCTTGTCTTCAAAAGTCGTTATCATCAATATGTCTTCATTCTCAAATGCTTATATTGGTTTGAAGTGTTTTTCAGATAGGAATCACCTAATTCGACCCCCGGTTTCTTCGAACCAATCATCGTTAAAAAGATGTTAGTTATATTGTAACGACCCGTATTTTTACGGATCAAAACATTGTAAAATAGTTGTTATTTGATCGAAGTATGGTTAAGCTGTTCAGAGCCTAGGTCGCTCGGAGCGTAGGTTGTATAATAGTTAGGTCGTAGATGACTTATAGGAGTTGGCGACCTAAGGAAGATAGTGGTAGTAGTTAACGACCTAAGGACTGGACGAGGTAAGGCTTAGGTCGTATGACAGTTAGGTCGCGTATTGGTTTAGGTCATATGCTAGTTTGGGACGACCTATAGGATTTGACCGACCTAAGGAGTAGACGACCTAAGGAATAGGCGACTTAAGGAAGTGGGGCGACTTAAGGAAAGACAGCGACCTATGGAAGTTAGTATTAGAAGTTAACGACCTAGTAGTTAGCGGCGACTTAAGAATAAGCGGGTTAACGACTTAAGGAGTTGTTGTAGTTAGGTCATGAGCGACCTATGGGGTGTTATGCTTAGTTAGGTCGTGAGCGACCTAAGTTCAGTAGTTATGAGTAGTTAGGTCGTCCAGACGACTTAGGAGTTAGGTCGGAAGACCCTGCGTGTAGTTAGGTCGTTAGACGACCTAAGGTGTTAAGTCGTTGGGTTATTAGGTCGCACACATGAGTATAGTTAGGTAGCGACCTTTGTTAGGTCGCTAAGCCGCATCCCTGTTAGGTCATAAGTCGCGCATTAGTGTTGGGCTTAGGTCGTTGGGTCACTAAGTCGCGCCTAAATGTTAGATCGCATCTGTGTGTTAGGTCGCGACCTTTGTTAGGTCGCTAAGCCGCATTTGTGTGTTAGGTCGTTAGGTCTGTAGGTCGCGCAGAACTGGTAGGTCGTTAAGTCGTAGGTCGGAGATAGTTAGGTCGTGGACGACCTAAGGAAATCAACCTATAAATAGGCGGGTTCTTCTTCATTTTTGGGATCCGGATTTTGAAGCGACGAAGTGTTGCCATTTTGAGAGCTCGAGTTCTACACTTCTTCACTTCTTTTCTCCACTTTGATTTAGTACTTCCTTCCATCCTAGATCGAAGATTCAAGAGCTAAAGTTGAAGATCTACATTCTTCGAAGAGTAATTTCATCGTTTGAAGCGGAATTTTGATAGATCGAGTTAGATCCTTCGCTGTCCAGATCTTAAGTGTGTTTCTTTGAGGTGTTTAGGTGATTTGGTGAGTGGTGATTATCTCTCATACGGATCCAAAGGAGTATATCGGATTGATGGCTTGATTTGGTGTTAAAATAGTGATTTCCATGCATTTTCATAAACTAAAGTGTAGATCTATTGTTCATGATAATTTGACATCCATTTTACTACATGTTAACCTATGCAAGTTCATTCATCAAGTTGTAGAGATATTACTCATGATTCATGCTTGTTAGATTTAGACTCTTTATTTACAAAATTGCCATTATTGTTATAATTGTTTATTTGATCATGTTTGAATGCTTGATTACTTGGATTAATGTTTGACTTGATTGATTGTTGTAAATTAGTTGATTGATGATTTGATTTGGATAAGTTAGTCGAAGATGGTTCAAAAGCTAAGGGAAAGGCTCTTGAATTGGAAAAGCTGTTCGTGGCATATGTGGCGGATGATGAAGCCCATATGGATAAGATTTGATGATGTTGATGTTGAGATGAGGCTTTGCTATGATGAGATGAAGCGAGGCATGGTATGAGATAGCCTTGGTTTAATCCAGACGGGATCATTCCAAGCATGTTGATAACTCGGTGAAATGGTTCGAGTTGAGGATAATGGTTTGCTCGAGAGGCGCTTGAGCTAGTATGGAAATAGTCGTCGAGGAGGATGACTAGAAGGCTGAGATTTCATCATTGTTGAAGGTTCTAGCAGGCTCAAAGCAAGAGTACGTTGGGCAGATTCGATAGTCCCTAAAGACTATGATTGTAGTCGAGTACTCTGGGCAGATTCGATAGTCCTAGGCACGGGCTGCGACGACGTGCAGAGTTATGTCTAGAACCGGGGTTGCCATTAACCCTTGACGGACGGCTGAAAGAATGTGCCGGTCATTCAATTAATGGTGGTATCGAAGCAATGATAACAGTGATAGCCAGATTCATGGATGTTTGGTTGTATCGTCATTCGGTCTCAAGAGCGATGTTTTCTGGGTGCTTATCTGATCTTGGTTTAGGCCTTGGGGGTTTGTACTTGGAAAACACCGACCTTGACTCGAGTGATAACTGCTTTACTTTAAATGTCTACTTTGCTTTGTATAATTCTCTGAGTGTTATGTAGTGAGGCTTGATGTATTGACTATTCAGATGTTTGTATCCAACTATTATGAGGTTTAATAGAGATTTTGTTCTGTAAAGCTTCACTATATATACTTTCTATTGTATTTTATCCATGCGCTGTGAGTTATACGATAGATTCTGCTGTTTTAATTTAACCCTGGCAACCGTCCATGGCTGCCTGGCACACTTTACAACGCACTCTCCTATGTTTAGTGCAGGGGTCATGGGCGGTCGTCACATTTGGTATCAGAGCTTTGGTTAATCGATTTTACCCAACGCTCACTGACGTAACTACGTATGAGAGACGTAATTGTATTTTAATGGATGATTACTATATATAATATAGTAGCTTAGAATGATTTGAACCCCTTATGCAGTTGTTCTCAAGGTGTATTAATCATTCCTTTTTATAGATATTAAGGATGAGTCGAAGAGGGAGACCAGCTGCTAGGGAAGGCCGTGCTGCTGAGGGGGCTGTTGATTATGCAGCTATGTTCGAAGCTATGATGACTTCGATCATGAGAAGGATGCCCGCTCCGGGGCCATCAGTAGATGTTGGAGTTCAAGTTCAAACTCCAAAACCGGTGGATTTTGCTAAGTTGTGTAAAGATTATACTGCTCTTGGAGGAAAGGTTTTCTTGGGAACAGAGTCAACCATTGAAGTCCAGAGGTGGATAGATGCTTGTAGAAGAATCTTTGGTGATTTGGGAATCGAGGATGCAACTAAAAGGAAGCTTGCATCAAGACAGCTTCAAGGAAGAGCTTCTGATTGGTGGAACTCTATCACCATTGATACTCCGGAGGAAGAAATTACTTGGGAGTAATTCCAAGCCAGATTTGAAGCTAAGTTCATTTCTACAGCCCAGAAATCTGTTCTGTTCAAGTAGTTTGTGGAGCTCAAGCAAGGTGGAAGACCAGTTCTTGAGTATGTTTCTGAGTTTGAAGCTTTGTCCAAGTATGCCCGGTCGTATATTGAATCTGCGTATCAGAAGAATGAGAAGTTTGTGACAGGCTTGGACAGTTATCTTGGGAGGCAGTTGATGGATCATTTGGACGATCCATTTGAGAAGCTTATGGAGAAAGCTCTCAGGCACGAGAATCTGTTTCCTAAAGAAGGATCTATTGTTGCTGTGACCAAGGAGGAGTCTAAACCACAACAGGGTGGAAACAAGAAGAGGAAGCAGCAGCAGCAAAAGGGTAAGGATGGTCAGAAAAAGCCGAAGGGCGAAGTGACCTGCTACAACTGTCAGCAGAAGGGCCATTTCTCCAGAGATTGTAAGAATCCGAAGGTGCCGGTGAAGTGCCACAACTGTGACAAGCCGGGGCATGTCAAGAGGAATTGTCCAGAACCGCGAAAGGACAAGCAGATTGTGCAAGCTTATGCTTTGGGGGCTGTTCTATCATCTTCAAAACCTCCTACCGCTGAAGAGAAAGGAAAGAGTGTGGTGGTTCAAGGTACTCTTTCCATATGTGGTGTTCCAGTTAGAGTGTTATTTGATACTGGGGCGTCGCATTCTTTTGTTTGTAATGAACTTGTAAGCCGGTTAGGTTTAGAACGAGATATCGTTGATAGACCATTGGTTGTGACTAATCCAGTTAGGGGTTCGTCTTGTCTGTGCATGTTATGCCGTGGTCTGATTGTATCGAGTCATGATTGCTCTTTTGTTTGTGATTGTTTTGTTCTGAACTTTGCGGGGTTCGGAATTATTTTGGGTATGGACTGGCTTAGGAAGTATGCGGCAAAGGTTGATTGTGAAAGGTTGGAGGTGACAGTCGAGAATGTGGAGGGGCGAAAGATTGTGATACGATGTAAGCATGAGGAAGGCGTCTTCATGAGCTTCATGTATTCGCTGGTTGTTCCACGGGATGGACTTTCATCGATGCCAATCGCTAATGGATTTGAGGATGTCTTTGATGAGGTCAAAGGGTTACCGCCGCATAGGGAGATCGAGTTTCGTATCGATCTAGTTGAAGGAGCCAGACCTGTTGTGATGCCTCTTAGGCGGATGGCGCCTAGGGAACAGCAGGAGTTGAAGGTGCAGGTTGATGATCTTTTACAGAAAGGATTCATTCGGCGTAGTGTGTCCGAATGGGGTGCACCAGTTGTGTTTGTAACCAAAGCGGATGGATCGTTGAGGTTATGTGTGGATTATCGTGAGCTGAATAAAGTGACTAAGAAGAACAAGTATCGTGAGCTGTATGTTAAGTGGATAGTTAGATTCCATGGTATTCCGAAGAATATAGTGAGCGATCGAGATCCATTGTTCACTAGTGGATTTTGGAGGAGCTTCCAGGAAGTTTTGGGAACCGAGTTGTGTTTGAGTACATCTTATCATCCCCAAACAGATGGTCAGACCGAGAGAGTCAATCAAGTTTTGAAAGATCTCCTTAGAGCTTGTGTTTTGGATTTCGAAGGATCATGGGAAGATCATCTTCATTTGGTGGAATTTTCGTATAATAACAGTTACCAGTCAAGCATTGGTATGGCACCATATGAGGCATTGTATGGAAGACCGTGTAACTCTTCGACATGTTGGTCAGAAACTGGAGAAAAGCTGATACTTGGGCCAGAAATGATTCGACAGACTTCAGATTGCATAGAAATCATTCGGCAACGAATGAAGATAGCCCAAGACCGTTAGAAAAGTTATGCCGATAAGCGTCGTAAGGATTTGGAATTCGTCGTAGGTGATATGTTTTTTGTGAAGATTTCTCCACTGAAGAATGTTATTCGATTCGGGAAGAAAGGAAAGTTGACTCCGAGATTTGTTGGACCATTCCCGATTATCGAGCGAATTGGAAAGCTCGCCTATAAATTGGAGTTACCAGAAAAGATGTCGAGCGTGCACAATGTTTTTCATGTATCGTATCTACGGAAGTATGTGCACAACTCGAATACAGTGGTTTCTGCTAATAGCTGTGAAGATTTTGAGATTTATCCAGTCGATAAGAGACCTCGTAAGCCGCTTCGTGTTGTGGAAACTGACACGAAACAGCTTAGGAGGAAGGTAGTTAAGTTGCTCAAGGTACAATGGAGTGATGATGTTAACGACTGTACATGGGAGGTGGAAGAGAGGATGAAGGCAGCTCATCCTGAACTCTTCGAGGTATGGCCATAAGGTGTCGTGTCATCTCACGATATTGTAACTTGTTCTAGTTTTAGAATTCTGCATGCTAGGCTAGAATTGGATGCATGGTTTGTTGATTGCTATGGATGGTAGGCATGCAGAATAGTTTTGATTGTTCTTGTTTGTCTGGAATTTCGGGGGCGAAATTCCTAAGGGGGAGAGAATGTAACGACCGGTATTTTTACGGATCAAAACATTGTAAAACAGTTGTTATTTGATCGAAGTATGGTTAAGTTGTTCAGAGCCTAGGTCGTTCGGAGCTTAGGTCGTATAATAGTTAGGTCGTAGACGACTTATAGGAGTTGGCGACCTAAGGAAGATAGTGGTAGTAGTTAACGACCTAAGGACTGGACGAGGTAAGGCTTAGGTCGTATGACAGTTAGGTCGCGTATTGGTTTAAGTCGTATGCTAGTTTGGGACGACCTATAGGATTTGACCGACCTAAGGAGTAGACGACCTAAGGAATAGGCGACTTAAGGAAGTGGGGCGACTTAAGGAAAGACAACGACCTATGGAAGTTAGTATTAGAAGTTAACGACCTAGTAGTTAGCGGCGACTTAAGAATAAGCGGGTTAACGACTTAAGGAGTTGTTGTAGTTAGGTCGTGAGCGACCTATGGGGTGTTATGCTTAGTTAGGTCGTGAGCGACCTAAGTTCAGTAGTTATGAGTAGTTAGGTCGTCCAGACGACTTAGGAGTTAGGTCGGAAGACCCTGCGTGTAGTTAGGTCGTTAGACGACCTAAGGTGTTAAGTCGTTGGGTTATTAGGTCGCACACATGAGTATAGTTAGGTAGCGACCTTTGTTAGGTCGCTAAGCCGCATCCCTGTTAGGTCATAAGTCGCGCATTAGTGTTGGGCTTAGGTCGTTGGGTCACTAAGTCGCGCCTAAATGTTAGATCGCATCTGTGTGTTAGGTCGCGACCTTTGTTAGGTCGCTAAGCCGCATTTGTGTGTTAGGTCGTTGGGTCTGTAGGTCGCGCAGAACTGGTAGGTCGTTAAGTCGTAGGTCGGAGATAGTTAGGTCGTGGACGACCTAAGGAAATCAGCCTATAAATAGGCGGGTTCTTCTTCATTTTTGGGATCCGGATTTTGAAGCGACGAAGTGCTGCCATTTTGAGAGCTCGAGTTCTACACTTCTTCACTTCTTTTCTCCACTTTGATTTAGTACTTCCTTCCATCCTAGATCAAAGATTCAAGAGCTAAAGTTGAAGATCTACATTCTTCGAAGAGTAATTTCATCGTTTGAAGCGGAATTTTGATAGATCGAGTTAGATCCTTCACTGTCCAGATCTGAAGTGTGTTGCTTTTGAGGTGTTTAGGTGATTTGGTGAGTGGTGATTATCTCTCATATGGATCCAAAGGAGTATATCGGATTGATGGCTTGATTTGGTGTTAAAATAGTGATTTCCATGCATTTTCATAAACTAAAGTGTAGATCTATTGTTCATGATAATTTGACATCCATTTTACTACATGTTAACCTATGCAAGTTCATTCATCAAGTTGTAGAGATATTACTCATGATTCATGCTTGTTAGATTTAGACTCTTTATTTACAAAATTGCCATTATTATTATAATAGTTTATTTGATCATGTTTGAATGCTTGATTACTTGGATTAATGTTTGACTTGATTGATTGTTGTAAATTAGTTGATTGATGATTTGATTTGGACAAGTTAGTCGAAGATGATTCAAAAGCTAAGGGAAAGGCTCTTGAATTGGAAAAGCTGCTCGTGGCATATGTGGCGGATGATGAAGCTCATATGGATAAGATTTGATGATGTTGATGTTGAGATAAGGCTTTGCTATGATGAGATGAAGCGAGGCATGGTATGAGATAGCCTTGGTTTAATCCAGACGGGATCATTCCAAGCATGTTGATAACTCGGTGAAATGGTTCGAGTTGAGGATAATGGTTTGCTCGAGAGGCGCTTGAGCTAGTATGGAAATAGTCGTCGAGGAGGATGACTAGAAGGCTGAGATTTCATCGTTATTGAAGGTTCTAGCAGGCTCAAAGCAAGAGTACGTTGGGCAGATTCGATAGTCCCTAAAGACTATGATTGTAGTCGAGCACTCTGGGCAGATTCGATAGTCCTAGGCACGGGCTGCGACGACGTGCAGAGTTATGTCTAGAACCGGGGTTGCCATTAACCCTTGACGGACGGCTTAAAGAATGTGCCGGTCATTCAATTAACGGTGGTATCGAAGCAATGATAACAGTGATAGCCAGAGTCATGGATGTTTGGTTGTATCGTCATTCGCTCTCAAGAGCGATGTTTTCTGGGTGCTTATCTGATCTTGGTTTAGACCTTGGGGGTTTGTACTTGGAAAACACCGACCTTGACTTGATTGATAATTGCTTTACTTTAAATGTCTGCTTTGCTTTGTATAATTCTCTGAGTGTTATGTAGTGAGGCTTGATGTATTGACTATTCAGATGTTTGTATCCAACTATTATGAGGTTTAATAGAGATTCTGTTCTGTAAAGCTTCACTATATATACTTTCTATTGTATTTTATCCATGCGCTGTGAGTTATACGATAGATTCTGCTGTTTTAATTTAACCCTGGCAACCGTCCATGGCTGCCTGGCACACTTTACAGCGCACTACTCCTATGTTTAGTGCAGGGGTCATGGGCGGTCGTCACATATATAAGTTATTATCAATCATCAACCAATTAATTTAACTTTTAAATCATTTAAAATATTTTTCAGAGATATATTCTTTTAAACTATTCCATTTATCTTCTGGAAAGTATATGGAATCATTAAGCCCCATTAATCAAATCTGTTGGTTAGTTAAGCCTTTTTTATCTTGGAAAAATTTCCAATTTACCTCACCTTTTACTTAGAAGAAACATTTCCAAATCATATATTCAAATCTTAGCGAAGATTTCTTAATTTCAAGTCATAACTTTTAAACGGGTCAGAAATGATGCTACTTAAGATATCATTTAATATATAAACCCAAACCATTTAATACTAGTAGAGAAAGAAAGATTCATAGAAATTACATTAGTTATACTCAATATCAATTTCCATATTCAACCTTCATCGAATAACGGTGAAATCACCTTTTAAATTCACATGTATAGCGTGGGTTCCCTTCTAATAATTTCACATCAAGTATAAGAAGATTATTTCTATACAATCCAATTTATTTAAATTAGGAAAATTGTATCTTTTATACTTACCTCGTTTTTGACATTTCCACCTTATTTATCCCACGTCTAAGAAAAATCTGGGTGAGCCAAGGCATTGGTTGCTCCTAAACATCTCCTTAGTCTAAGCACCTCACATCCAGATCTCACAAAAATAAAAATCCGGTCTACTCATTGGGTTTTAGAGCCAAGATTAAATCACTTATTTTTTTTTGAGAGTGACGGGTGTGTAGCGTGGAGCTACACAGCCGGTTAAATAGTTATATTATATAGTACTAAAGAGGTCGATCGACATGCCCGATCGATGGCCAAAAATAGAAGTGAAGCTACAAACTGTACTGAAAATACAAGAGTATCATTAACTATTACATGTTAACTGTAGTACGAGATAACTCCCTGAAGGTCAAGACTATCTTTCCGGAGATGCGGTGGTGCTTCCTTGGGATTCTACTGGCTGGACGCTGCACTGTGGAAGGCTCAGGCGGAAGGGTGCGGAGTGGCTTTGACCTGTTATGGAGGAGAAAATATGAGTGATACTTCTACAAGTTCCTTCGAAATGTCGTGATGGTTTTCCAAATACAATGGCATTCCTTTCTTTCCAGATGTACCAGCTAAAGGTTGATATGAAGGCGTCCATCAGCAGATTCTGCTGATTGAGCTGCCAGTATTCGAAGTGGGAGGTCACACTGGGAATATATCCTAGGAGATAGGCACTAGTTGCCGCCCATATTGAATATGAGAAATCGCATTCAAAGAAGAGGTGAGTTACTGATTCGTTTTGGGTTGAGCAAAGGACGCAGCGTGGGTCTATAGGGATGTTGAGTCTGATGAGTCTGTCTTTGGTATTGATTCGGCCTGAAATTAAGCACCATTGGAAGAAGGCTATACGGGGTGGGAGTTTGCAAAGCCAAACCCTAGGGTAGGAGAAAAGGCGACCGGGGTGGGTTAGATAATGATAACAGGAGGCGACTGAGAATCCTTTGGAAGGTGCAAGGGCCCAGAGAAAATGATCTTGACTGTTGGAAGGGCGGATCGACTGGAGGATATTTGTGGCAGAGAGAAGTTCAGGGATTAGGTCTGCTTCAAAGATGGAGGGAGGGCAAAGGTGGTCAAGACCTAGGGTGAGATAATCTTCAACCGTTGCATTGGGGAGGGTGGTGTGTGAAAAGAGGTTGGGTAGAGTTTTAGCGAGGGGTAATTGTTCAAGCCATGTATCTAACCAGAACAGGCATCTGTTACCGCTTTCTATTTTCACCTGGAACAGTGCTTTGACTCTGGGTAAGGTATGAAGGACCCCCGACCAGAAAGGGGATGGGTGGGACCGGATGGTAAGGTGAAGTGCCAAGTGAGGGTTTGATTGGTAATGATATCCTAGGATCCACGATTTCCAGATAAAATTTCCGGGAGTAAGTAATCTCCAGAGCCATTTGGACAGCAGCGCCTGATTGAAGGAACGAAGGTCTGTAATCCCCAACCCGCCATGGTTGCGGTGCAAACACACTGTCTTCCAGTTCACCAGACATTTTATTTTGCCTCCATTCCAAAGGAATGTACGTCTGATTGAGTCGATTTTCTTGATAACCCAGGATGGAAGCTTGAGGATGGACATCCAGTATGCGGGGATAGTTGATAGGACCGATTTGACTAGGACGAGACGACCTGCGGAGGATAACGAGTGTGCCTTCCAAGTTGCGAGTCTGGATTCAATTCTGGAAATTAGAGGAAGCCAGTCTGCCCGGTGGAGGTTGGAAGGACGGATAGGGATGCCTAGATAGGAAATGGGAAATGAGGCTAAGTTGCAGTTGAGTAGGGATGAGATTGTAGGGCCAAGGTTTGCGGAGTTGCCTAGCATGATGACGGAGCTTTTGTTAAAATTTATAACAGCTTTTCTTCTAATCATTTATTTACAACTCTTTTAAAATAATTATGAAATCTCCAAATCATCTTCAAAATACTTATTTATTTATTTGAAAACATTTATAAAATATTTGGGAAAGAATACGTAAGTTTAAAGTCATATTTCAAAAGTTATTAATAACTATGGCAAAAAGTACTGCGAATAGTGTTGTGAATAGTGCTTTTAAGGCTTATTTGATCAAACCAACTGTTCTATCATTTAGAAATCCATTTTTATAACCCAATTCTCTTTTAAAACATTTTAAAATATTTATAGAATTTATTCCGTATTTTTAAATAATTAAAAATATCCATTTTAAAGAATTTATCGCTTTGGTATCCGAAAATCCAAAGCGCGACTATTTTGAAAACTTGATTTGCTCATATTTCAAAATTTACTAAATGAAATCTTAGTCTTATTCTTTTGTTTGAAAACTATGATTATAAGAGTTTAGAGAATTCTTATTTCAAAGAATTCCGACTCTGATTCCATACTATAAATGGATTTAAATTTTTACAGTGTGAAATCGCGAATTACCGATATGCGATGCACCTATTTTGACTTCCATTCCATATCTTGTGAATTTTTTTCCAAATTGAGTGTTAATGTTTATAAAACATTTATAAACCATTTTAAACCATTTTAACTAATATTTTCCATATTGAATCTCATATTCACTTTTGACTATTTCATAATATTATATTATCATAATATTCATTTTCAAACCCTTTTTATATTTCAAAACCGTTAAAAGGCTAAATAAATTCCATGCACATATTTATATGGATTCATTTTCCATTAATTAACCATAGTTAATCACTTATCCATTTCTTATTATGATTTCTCATAATTTATCAAAACCAAGTACCAACCATATAACCAACCATATAATCATCCATTTAATCAACCAAGTTATCGACTAATTTCCAACCAAACATATTAATTTATTAGTTAAACATGCTTCATCATTTAAGTTTTAAATAATTAAAACTAAATTAGTGCACTCACATTTTCAAATCCAAACTTCCTACCTACATTCAAACAAATTAATACTTCTCTGGACCATTCTCTACTTCACCACAACAACCACTAAACAACTTCTCCTTCCTTTATAAGTGCTTAGCCGTCATCATCCTTCTTTAAGACTGATGGCATCACCTTCCTCCACCACCTCAGTTCTGGCCTTGCCCCTCCAATACCACCAAGTTCATGTCCATCTTTCCTCACACTCACTAGGCCACAACCATAGGCCAACACTCCACTTCCAACAATTAAAATTGCTCACAACCAAGCCAAAAACGAAGAGAAGACAAGAAGCCATTGAAGAGAAGAAAAGAAAAGAAGAAGCTTAGGAATTATGAATGAATAAGAGAGTGGTGGCTTTGTATTTATAGGCAAAGTTTGGCTCCAAAATATCATGATATTTTATTAGCTTTCACTTCAACTTTTCCACCCGATCCTTCCATCACTTCAGCCCTCCTTGCCTACCTCCCATGCCATCATTTCCATCACCTCCATGCCATCCATTCATATCCTTACATGTGATTTTGATTTTAGGAAAAATATCTGTATATTTGTTATATATATATATGTATGTATGTATGTATGTATGGATGTTTGTGTATGTGCACATGTATGTGTATGTATATGTGTATATATGAGCATAAGTGTATATATGTACGATTGGAACCCTTAACCCTTAACTTAGCAAAATATCAAGATATTTCATCATCTATCATATCACCACTTACCATCACCTTCCCTCCATCATTTCCCCATGTTACCCCCTCCTACATGTGCACTTCCATGTGCAAATGGATGTAAGCCTAAAGAGATGATTGCTTTTGACTTTTAGGATGCTGAAGTAGTAAGAAACTGAAAGTATCTTAGAAATTTTTGTAATATATGTATGTATGTATGTATAAGTGTATATGTATATTTATATGTATATATGTGTTAATGTATATGTTAGAGTATGCATGTGTATGTTATATATGTGCATAAGACATATAAATAAGTTTGCAACAACTTTGAATAACTTTCGTTCGTTAAACCGTTGAAAATCGAAAAGCCGATTCCCGGTCACATTTTCACTTATTAATTGAATTATATATAAATGTAAACAAAATTTGGAAACTAATTCCTTATCCTTACTAAATAATTAAAAGGATCATAATCGATTTACAAAACCATATAAATTAATATTAAACAATTGTTTACAAAAAGTGCTATTATATCGATAAAGCGATATCAATTTATTTTATTTTTAAATCAAATATATATCTTTATATAACTATTATAAATTATTTATTATCACTTTATAATAAACTAAAATAACTTATTATCATTTAAAACAATTCTTTGAATAATTATTAATAAAGAACTAAAATTATTAAATATATCACTTTATAATAAACTAAAATAACTTGTTAATAAATAATAATTATTTATTGTCCACATAATAATCTTTATCAAAAAATATTATACTTGATATTTTAAAAATAATATAATTTATCAAAGTGATCAATTTACGGTTCGTTACATCGACCAAATTGCCTATGTCTATGAACCCAACAACTATTTTTTATTTTGATAAAGAAAGAGAGTACAAAAGAGAAAGAGATTATAAAATTATAAGTAGTAAAGTGGAGAGAGTAACCTATAATTACAAATTGAATTATCATTTCTCCACAGACTTGTTTACGCTCAAAACACCTAATTTATTCAGTTGCAGAAATTAGGGTTTACTGAAGAAGAGGATAATGGTGGATGCTCTCTCACACACACAAATTTGAAGATGAACTTCCTTCATTTAAATAGACCTAATAAAGGAGTTACTTGGAGATTAAGAAAATTAATTGCAATTATCTTGAAATATTTTAAAATATCGGTGATTTGGTTTCATTGCAAATGGATAAAGGTGATCTTGGTTTCCATAATTTTTCTTGCTTAAACCAATCTCCATCAGTAATCTTTTCTTTCTTCATAAAACAAAACTTGGACTAATTAATTGATTAGCTAATTAATTAGTTTCCTTTCTCCAAAAGTAATCGAACACAACTTTCCTCTTTTTCTTTCCACATAGAACCTAATTGATTGATAAGATCAATTGGCTAAATTCTTTTCTTCTTTGGCAAATATTTGAATCACCTGTATTTAGCACCGAAAATTTCAACATAGTATCAGAGCCGACGTTTCTAGGGGACCAATATGATGCAGCATTGATCTAGGTAGCTCCAATATATGGCTTGAGCTTGGGATACTCCTTAAGGTAGAGCTATATGTTAAAACATGGCCGGCTCCAAATATGGAAAAAAAATACTCTTTGTAAAACGGCTTAGCCTAACTACTGAGAGGTGGTAGCAACTTAATTTGGATCACTTAGAGGTGTTAGCGATCTTATCTAAGTGTTTGAGGATTCTATAGCTTCGAGTTATATTGAGAAAATGCTCAACAAGTTCGAGGATTATTAGTTGTGGCTCGCATTGTATTAAAGTGGAAGCGTAGATTGAATTATGATTAGTCCTACATTGCAAGATATCCTAAAGGAGATGAGATTATATATGTGATTAGTAGCATGTAACAATAATGGATTCCTTTTGTTACAATAAGTGTTCTCATGAACATATATGCTCCAGGGGGATATCATGATATTCAATCATGACACTGGCACCAAAAGAGCTTCGTTCAATACTCTCGCCTCTTCAACACTAAATGAAGTGCACGCATAGCAGAGATACGAGGGGATGTTGAAAAATTCAACATGAACTTACATAACTCAGAGAATTGGGTTAATAATGATAATCATTATGACATGAATGTTATGGACACTGATAATATTCAAAAGGACCAATGTAGCAATAGTGATCAAGCAAATCACATACATACCTTTGTACTAAATCAAAATAAGGACAACACATAGGAGAATGATTCAACTATCACACAACATGTCCTTCAGAGTTCAACTAATATACAAGTAAATTCAATTATAGCAGAAGGTAATACTAAATCAAACTTTACAAAAGATAAAGACATGAATGCAAATAGTATGCACTCGAATCACCCTCAGTCACCTCTGACTCTAGATCGAAGCAATGTCACGCACTCTGACAATTCAAATGATCAAGCTCTAAATCTTAACGAGAAGCATGATTGCGGCTGAAGACATAAATGCTTAACTATCTCCAAATGCTTCAGATGGAACTACACCTTCTGTTGATAATCTGAACCCCCTAGTTACACCAACAACTTTGAATGGCCCAATGCCCTCAGCTACAGCCCTTACATCACAATCATACAAAAGAATTAAAATAATAAATTCTAGAAATTCTAGAAAAAAAACATCCTTATTTTGTTTTTGCTTTTACTGCCATAGGTGAACAAGATGTTATTCTAAACCTTAGTTGGAACTAAAACATGAGCCATCTTTGAACACAAGCAAAAAAGATCAAGAAGTGAAAAAAGGGTTCTACTGCGCCAAGCAACTCGAGTGTTAGGAGTATTTCAACCGATTAATGTCGTTCCTTATATGGAACGTGAGGGGACTAAACTCCCTCTCCAGGAAGCTAGATGTTAAGCAACATCAAACTACCTATAATATTGATTTTTTAGGTATTGTAGAACATAAGCTATCCAATGATAACATTACCAGATTTTGTCATTATGTTAATACGGTTTGGAAGGCCATTCAGAACAATGATAATGATCCCAAGGGGTAGAATTTTTATCATTTAGAACTCATTAAACTGGACAGTTAATTTATTCTCTAATTCGGATAAGCACATTAGTGTTGTTAACGTTAATAAGGGAGGTTTTAAAAGGCCTCTCACTATCATATATGTTAAACACCAATCAGCAGAAAGAGAAGTGGTATGGGATTACCTAATAGAGGATGCAATAAATAACTTATTACCTTGGATGGATGTAGGAGACTTCAACTATGCGCTAAATAATAATGAAAGAATCAACACTTCTAATCAAGGTTCTAAATTCTGATGGAAATGCCGGAATTTCAACCATCCCAGTCCGGTTTCGGCATAAAGCTATCCAAAATTCTTTAAAAATCCCGTTTCGGGTTCGAATTTCTTTTAAAATTTTAAAATAAAATCATCTTTCACAAAATAGATAAGAATGCTTAGTCAAAAATCGATATCTACTTCAATAACTCAAACTACGTAATGGGCCAGTAATAGTTGGAGGGTCCGGAATTTACTTTTTTGGTTTGGGCCAGTAATTAATCGGTAATGTGCTGATTTTTTTGTATAGAACTACGACATGATTATATTAGTGAATCATCTTCTAACTTGTTATGGAATACTATTATATGAAGATTAATTTCCATACAAACTAAAAATTGAATTTTTTTTGAAATGGTACTTTATATACAACATGTCACGAGGACAATGTATCACATGTCAATAAACGTTCGAATCACGCTACGATTTCAAACTTATGACCTCTCGCACCAAAGCCGAATCACTTAACCACTTGGACAATGGTGCTTGTCAATAAAAAGTAACAGAATAAAAAGTAACATATCAATAATAAGTAACAGAATTGGCGAACCAGAATAAAAGTGGAATTTCCGAAATCTTCGAAACGGAACCAAAATTTTAAAATTTTCCAACGACCAGAAAAGAAAGAAAGAACGAAATATCGAATCTTGCTTCTAACACATTTACCGTTGAGCAAAATTTCTGGGCTTGTATCAACACTATTGGATTGATGGAGATAGGTGTAGAAGTAACCACTTTTCCTAGAGAGGTGGTATCTATTTTTCCTACATATCAAACTGGACAAAATTATTGGTAATGTTGAGTTTATTCAGAAATTTCCATATATTTCAGTCTCATTGCTAAATCATTCTACGAGTGGTCATTTCCCTATCTACATAAAACTACTCCCTAGTTCAGCTACACAACATAGAAAACATTTCAAATATAATAATGCTTGCGTGACAAACTGCCTTTCTTGCTATAGAAGGACGAGTCATTAAAGATGAAAGAAAGAGGTAGAAAAGAAGGAACTAAACAAAACACAGAATCTCACAGCGGAACGAAAGAAAATATATTACATAACATAAGTTTACATAGTCACTGATAACATAATACATCAGAGTAATAGTAATACAAACAACGTACTTAGACAGTTATAGCTACGTGTCCATACATTACAATCCAACATACATACAGACACAGCAGAAATATATAGTAACTAGGTAACGATGAAGCTACCTGCTCCAGCTCCAGCTCCTCCAAAATGCAATTGTAAGAATCTGGATCAGTTGAGTACTCATAAAAATTTGAGTACCCAAGAGTTTAGGGAAAACAAAAAAATAAACTTCGAGTCAGACATGGGTCTGTTGTGAGTAAAACGGTTAAAATATTTTAAATCGAAAATCATTTGAAATCAAAGGAATCTCGTAAGACCATGCCGCACATAAACACGGACGGGTTTTTACCTTACAATAACCAAAACACTTTTTATAAAAAATCCAGTGATATTATCAATTATCATAGTGTCTAGGGTTTTCAAATATAATAGAACATAGCCATAATGCTTGCATCTCGCATTCTAACATATTTGGGCACAATAAATAACGTACGACACTTATTGGAGATTGGATTCCATACATTGCAAGATAAGGAACTACCTTCCGAAGAGTGCACCTCTAGACAAAATTCACTCGAGGTATGATAACAACATCTTGTACCCCTGCTACACAGAACCGACCTAGCACTTGACTACTAGTACCGAATATATCACCACGACGGTTGTGATCAGCAACCGTACCAGAGCATACCAAAATGGAATGAATATCGAGTCTAGATCCGGTGATGACATACCCTAACGGGAGCGACCCACTTAGCCCTGCTACATACCCTGTTTTTGCCATTACCCGGTTGCTGAGGCTTGAGGCCACGATTACCTTTCAAGGAATTTACACTTACAATGCTCATTGCCCTCCAATGACGATGTTCTAATAGAATTCGTCCATACTAGTTCGTTCTGGGTCGGAAAAAAACCGAAGGCACCATTTCCACTACACCCATTTTGGAATCACCCTCGGGGTTAGTGACAAATAGCCCTTGCACTTCAAAATTTGCATTCTGGATCTTGCCTTTAGAATCTTCCAAATCGTCCGCTTAATTTTTTTCGAAGTGATTTTCAGATAATACTGTTATCCGATCCCGGTCTCCTCGAACCAAAATGATAAATTTTTAAAGGCCAAGTTGTTTAAATAAATAATTCTACAATCAGTGTAAATATTCACATATAGAAACTCATTCCATATTTACTTTATCACGACCTATCCATCGAAATTAATTCGCTTGTAATCATCACATTTTCTGAAACTCGGAATAGTGATCAGTACAAGTCGATTTATTTCCAATAAAACATGTCAATGTTTTATTCTAACTACTTTAATTTGTTTGGCTACTAATGGCACAGACAACAGATAATTGAAATCAGTATCCAAGAGAAATATCAGTCAAAGCATATATCGTTAACTTCGATCAACGATTAATAATTAAAATTAAATCCATATACAAATCAGAACTGGATTGATTTAGTTTAACTGAGTTAAGTTATATTTTAAAATCCAGATTATTTATCAATCAAAAATATTTATAAAATAATTTATTTAATTAATTCAAATTAAACAGTTCATTTTAAAAATTAGTTGACTAATTAATAGATAATTAAATTAAATAATAAATTACTTATTTATTCACTTTGATTATTTAAATCATTTAAATTTCACACTACCGAAACCTTGACCATATTAATTTAGATGGAAGTACTCGTTGATAGAAACTCGATGCAAAAACATGCTCGACAATTTGATTTAAAATGAAGAAGAATTATTGTTTTAAATTTTTTAAAAGTTTAAATGACATAATTATTTAAACTTTCGTTTTATTTTAAATCCAGGCCCAAAAAAAAAACAAAGACCGGCCCAACTTCTCTAATCTCTTCTCCTCCTCCCCATCTTCCAGTCCTTCCCTTCCTTCCCTCACATGCGAACATGAAACCGTGCACAAACATGTGCACATGCACACGAACTCAGGCGAACTAACTTCGACGCCGACCAACTTCGTAAGTCGACTTCGGCCCTCTCTTCACGTTCCTCACCTAAAAATGTGTAACAACCCTGATTTTGGAGATTACCTGTAAATATTAAATTATAATGGTAGTTATGATTTAATATTATAAATTAAAATAAAATTGGAGAAATTAAATTGTTTATTTGAAATAAACATTGAATTTTGGAATTTAAAATAAGAAAATGAAATTCCAAGCTTTATTTTAATTGTTTGGGTTAATAATGAATGGAAAATAATTTTTGTTAAAAGAAGTAATTGGCAATAAAATTATTGCATTTTCTCTAAATAAAAATTATTTTCCATTCATTTTTAACCCAAACAAATAAAAAAAGCTTGGAATTTCATTTTCTTATTTTAAATTCCAAAATTCATTGTTTATTCCAAATAACAATTTAATTTCTCCAATTTTATTTTAATTCACAATATTAAATCATAACTACCGTTATAATTTAATATTTACAGGTAATCTCCAAAACCAGGGTTGTTACAAAATGCACGACCATCCTCAGTTCGAAAATTCAAACTTCGACCGTACCTGGAAACTAAAACGCAACCACCAAATCGCCTCCGCTAGGCAGCTACGACCACCATTCCCAACCAAAATTTGCCTTGACCTCCTCTACCATTCCCCCCGGTGCACAACCCTCATTCTCCCCATTTTCTTTGCCACTGCCACGCGATCGAGACCCCTAAACACCAACACCTAAACCCTACATCGACCTCGTCTAGCCCAACCACTCAACTAAAAATCCTCATGTCAATTTTCCCTGGCGTGTCACCACCCAAGCTTCCTCCACGACGAACCGCTGGCCACGAAATCGAGCCACTCGCTGGAATTTGCTAATTCGCCCAATTCAGTTCTTCCTCCAAATCCACCATCCACACGCGATAAAAAATCCCCAAACCTCCTCCAAAAATTTCCAATAACGAACACGTCCATATAATCCAATCATGGAATTATGATATTCGAAACTCGACCATACCTAAGTCACTTACTGTAACATATGTTTTTCTTCTTCTATGTTTCATGATATCCAGTGAAATATCTTTTAAATTAAAAAACAATCAACTTTCCTTTTGGAATCATGATCTAAAATTAACTGGATAATGAGATAATGATTTTTTAGTTGAAAAAGCTTAATTGTTTTCAAAGAACAAAGATGATATACAGGTTCCTTTGAGTTACAGGGTGTAAAACCATGTCTAAACACACATATCTAAGGCATAAATACCTAATATCACATGAATACTTAACATAATCAAAGGGTTCATTCAAATTTCCAAGTATACAGATGCATACATAGTATCCAGTAAACAAAATTTTAAGGTTTTACTCACTGTTATGAAATATGAACACTGCTGATAATCTTTCTCCTACAAGATTTTCAATTCTTTTCTTTTAATTTGAATAGCAGAAATCTCTTTCTTTCTTTTTATATGAATATATAGATGAGAGATTTGTGAACGATCAAGCACACATATATATAAGAAGAGGTGAAGTATAGGGTGGCTAACACATTTATAGGGTATAGCCTGATATGCATACATAGGCTTCACCTTTATCTTCCCTCTTTTTTTCAACAATTGTAGGCTGATTTGATTTCCAATTGTGGGCTGATATGGTACTAGGTAAGCTTGATTAAATGTTCTGAATGATAAAATTTTGTTTGTATATAGACATATATATTTATATATAGAGATATTTTTATCATAAGGTTTGAAAATTGCTTTCATGAAGCTTCTATGTGTATTTATATATGTATATTTGCACATACATATTTTTTTCCTTATCATAGTTTTTTTTAAAAAAAATTTAGCATGAAGCTTCCATATATATTTATATATATATATATTATTATAAGCTTGAAATGGCGAAGTATATATATATACATATATATAATTTTTTTATCATATACAACAATTATCATTTGAAAATTTGTATAACTTTTAAAATTCATAATTTCAAATATTTTCAATATTAGATGTCTATTTATTCGACTTATAAATATAAATGTTTAAATGTTTAAAATTAGTTAATTATTCTAATAACAGATAACTAAAAATTCGGGTCGTTACATTCCTTCCCCCTTAAAAGAATTTCGCCCCCGAAATTAGAAAGTAAGGAGACAATTCAAGTTATAATCAAAAAGTCGTATATTTATATCATAAGCACATACATAAGTCTTACACTAACAACCATAGAAAACAAGGCAAACACTAAACATCCATAGCAAATAATGCCTAGACTATACATAAAACAAACAACTAGCTATCCTAACATCTTCTCCGGATAGGCTTCTTTCATACGACGCATAGTCTCCCAGGTACAGTCTCTGGGATCCTCACTCCATTGAATCTTGTCTGACTTCACCACTTTATTCTAAGTCTCTTCTCATCCTGATATACAATAGAGACAGGATGTCTGACCACTTTCAAGTTTGGTTCTATCTCTAAATTCTCTTGAACTGATGGCTCCATAATCAATGATGGATCACGAACGTATTTTCTTAAATGAAACATGTGGAATACATTATGAATTCCTGCAATCTTCTCCAGCAACTCAACCTTATAAGCAAGAGACCTAACTCTTTCAAAAATATGGAAAGGTCAGATATATCTTGGAGCTAACTTTCCAGCCTTTCCAAATCTAACTGCTCCTCTAATTGGCGAAATCTTCACGAATACAAGATCTCCAACAGAAAATTCCAGATCCCTACGTCTTTTATCAGCATAGCTTTTCTGGCGATCTTGAGCTTCCTTCATTCTTCTCTTAATCAATTCAACTTTCTCAGATGCTTCTCGAATCATATATGTACCAAGGATTAAACAATCTCCAGACTCTACCCAACAGGCTAGTAACTTGCATGGCCTTCCATAAAGAGCTTCATAAGGTGTCATGCCTATGCTAGCTTGATAACTGTTGTTGTAGGAGAATTCTATTAAGTATAGATGATTCTCCCATTATCCACTAAAATCCAATATGCAGGCTCTCAACATATCTTACATAATGCGATTAAGTCTCTCAGTTTGACCATCGGTTTGAGGATGGTAAGCAATACTCAAACTTAACTTTGTTCCCAGGGTTACTTGCAATGCTTCCTAAAATTTACTGGTAAAGATAGGATCACGATCACTTACTATACTTATTGGGACTCCGTGCAATCTAACAATCTCCCTCATAAAAATCTTTGATAAAGAAGCTGCGGTTCTAGTTGATTTCACCGGGATAAAATGAGCGCTCTTGGTCAAACGATCCACAATGACCCATATTCCTTCATTTCCCTTTCGGGTTCGGGGTAAACCGTCAAGAAAATCCATGGATATCATTTCCCATTTCCATTTTGGAATCTCCAGGGGTTGTAACAATCAATCTGTCTTCTAATGATCACCCTTAATTTGTTGACAGCTCGAACACCTACTTACAAAGATAGAGATATCCTTTTTCATCCCTGGCCACCAGAATACTGTTTTCATATCCTTGTACATCTTATGAACTCCTGGATGTATACTTAATTTAGATTTGTGGCGTTCCGATAAAATTTCCTACCTCAATCCATCTATATCAGGAACACACAATCGTTTATTCACTACTAGAAAGGCCTCAAAATGCGACAAAGCCTAGCGACGGCTAAAAAAAGCGGCCGTTGCTAGCCGTCGCTAGTCGTCGCTTATCGCGATTTCATAACCTGCAGCCGAGAACACAGTTTCATTAGTCTCTCCCCCAAATCTATTCCCAAATCCCCTCAGCTCCGCTACCAGCCGCCGCCCTCCTCCGCTAGGAGCCGTCGCAACCTTCCGTCGCTAATTTCAACCTCTCCAAACTTGCCGGTATCTCCTATCTTGCTTTATCTTTGTTTAGTTTTGGTTTAAATTAAATTAGTTGATGATTTAGGGATTTGGAATTGGATGATTTAGGGGTTTGGAATTGATGAATATATGTTATTAGTTTATGGTATATAGTTTATTATTTGAATTGGGTATATAATGGTAAACCTAATTTAGAAAACTAGTTGATTATGCGTTTTAAAATGGCGATTATTGCGTAATAGGTGATGATAATTAGTGTTGATTTGGTGGTATTAATTAGTGAATTTATTGTTTACTATGTTGTTAAAAATTATGGCTAATTTAAAATCCAAAAAATAGTCCATGATTATTGAATAATATGTTTATTGATAAGTTTACGAGAATGTTTGTTATACTGTTGTAAGTGCTGACTACTTATTTAGTTCACAAAATCGTTAATTAAAATTTATGTAGTTAAACAAAAGTTAAAATATGTTTTAAAAATTTAGATTTAATTAATAAAATTTTAAGTAGTTAAATGAATTATAAAATAGTTTTTGCAGTTGTTAAAATAGTAACTCATAGTTCCCATTTGCAAGATAAGGCATATTTTTCGAGTTACTGATAGTTCGCACGGATTTTGATTCATAATTAAACGAATTCTATTTGACTACATTACTAAAAAAATTTAAGATCATTATTTCACTACAGACCACTAATACTTCAATATTAATATTTTTTTATTTGTGCTTTATTTATGTGAACCCCTTAGAGAATTTTTGGCCCCGTCTGAAAAGTCTGAATATCGTCCCTCCCCAACTCCTTGAATTAATTCCTCCAGATGTTTATCCTTTCTTTGACTACACATAATTCTTTCCTGTAGAGTTGGTGTAGCCTCCAAAAGAGATAAAACCGCATTCCTGCTTAGAGCATCAGCTACAACATTCACCTTCCCTGGCGTGTAAAGAATATCCAAGTCGTAGGATGCCAGAAATTCCAACCATCTATGTTGCCTCAGATTCAGATCCTTCTGAGTGAAAAGATACTTCAGGGGCTTGTGATCCGTAAAGAGTTCAAATTTTTCACCTAGTTAAAGAGAGAAGACTAACTTACTAGAATTTTAGAGATAAGAAAGAAACAAGAAGAATAGAAAGATCCTTACCTAACAAATAGTGTCTTCACATTTTCAATGCAAAGACAACTGCTAACAGCTCCAAAGCATGTGTTGCATAATTCCTTTCGTGTGGCTTCAATTGCCTGCTTGCATATGCTATCACTCTACCATTTTGCATCAAAACAACGCCTAATCCTACTCCACATGCATCGGTATAAACCGTGAATCCACTCTTTCCATCTTGAACAGCTAGAACTGGCGTACTAGTTAATCTCTTCTTCGATTCCATAAATGCTTCCTCACACTTGGGAGTCCATACGAACTTCTCTTCCTTCTTAGTCAATTTCGTCGAATGAGAGGAGATCTTGGAATAATCTTGTATGAATCTCTTATATTATCTAGCCAATCCTAAGAAACTACGAACTTCCCTAGGAGTCCGCGGTTACTTCCTTTATTGCACAACTTCAACTTTTATCGAGTCTACTAAAATACCCTCTCCTGACATGATATGGCCTAAAAATCTTACCTTAGACTGCCAAAAATGACACTTGGAGAACGTTTCCTTCAAAACATGCTTCCGCAATGTTTCTAACACTACTTCCAGATGGTGTTTATGCTCTTCTTCTGACTTAGAATATATGAGAATGTCATGGATGAAAACCAACACAAACTTATTTAAGACTTGTCTGAAAACGCGATTTATCAAGTCTACGAAATATGCAGGTGCATTGGTTAGCCCGAAAGGCATAACCAACCACTCATAAAAGAAACTGGACCCCTAAATGCAGTTAAGGATATAGTATCTTCGGCAATTCTTAACTGATGAAATCCTGTGGCTAGATCCATTTGGGAAAATACTGTTGCCCCTTGGAGTTGGTCAAAATGGTCATCAATGTAGGGTAAAGGATATTTATTCCTAATTGTCTCCTTATTCAATTCTCGATAGTCCATACACAGTCTTAGAGAACCATCGGACGTAGCCACAAAAACTACTGCTGAGCCCCAACTCGAAAAACTTGGTCTAATCAATCCTCTATTCAATAAATCATGTGTTTGATTTACCAACTCCTCTCTCTCTCCCTTGGAGCCATTCTTCTCTTTGGTTGAATCACAGGCCTTGCACCAGGAACTAAATCAATTCGGAACTCTATTTCTCAGTGAGGGGGTGAGCTTTTAACTTCTTCAAACACATCGGGAAAAGTCCCAACAACTTCAATAGACCCTAAATTTTCTTTAGCTGCTTCAAGGGCATAAAGGAAACTACACATATGGATACCGGGTTTCTTACATGATACCTTAGCCTTTGTCCCTATATTGGTTACTAAAGATACAGTTATCTTATCACATTTTAAGAGAGCCTCATACTTAGATAACCAATCCATACCCAAAATAATGTCAAATCCCTTAAAATCTAAGACATACTGGTCACAAGGAAAGTTATGGAAAGGTAGGAAATTGGCACATTCTTACAGATCATATTCAAGTGCGTTACTCCACCTATAGGGTTAGATACGCACACAGAGTTTTCTACAATAGTAGGAGTTAGATGAAACTTGCATTCTAATTCTAAGGAAATAAAACTATGAGAGGCACCATTATCAAACAATACTCGAACATAAATGCCATTAATAAGTAAGGTACCTTCAAGGATGCCTTTTCCCTTCACATCTTTTCCTTTCAAGTCTGCTGAAGACGATGGCTCATTCTTTATAGCATACACCTTAGGCTGTTGCACTTTCTTTATGAGTGGATAGTCTTTCACCATATGCCCAGGCTGATGATAGTTGAAACAGAGGGTCTTCTGGACTATTGGAGAGATAGGTCCATTTTGTTGTCGAGGTTGCTGCTGCTGCTTCTGAACTTCAGAATTCTTACAAAACTTCATGATGTGGCCCTTCTGCTGGCACTTGTGGCAAATAAAATCCTTGAAATGATTCCCTTGAGTCTCCCTGCCTGGCTTCCCTTTTCCTTGATTCTTCCAATTGGGGTTGAACTTCCTTTTTTTTGGAATTGTTCTCACTCGTATTCCCACTGGGTACTGCTATAGCTGGCTTTTTCTTATCAATGCTTTGTATCGGGGAGCCGTATCCACCAAGTCAATGAAAGATCCCTTGAGACGGCCTATCATCTTTTCATGAAAACTTTCCCTTAATCCAGTCGCAAACATCTCATCTTCTTTAATGGGGTATTGATCAGTTCAGGTCCAAAGTAGGTAAGTTCATTAAACTTGTTTTCATATTCCGCTATAGATAAATTCCCTTGTTTTAAATCCATAAAATTTCGGCACATCCTCGTCTTACCCGTAGTAGGTAGGAACTGAGCTTCAAATTCTTCCTTGAACTTATTCTAGGAGAACTCTTCTTCGGGAACATTTGCTGTTAGAGAATCCCACCATACACCTGCTCCTTCTTATAATTGCTAAGAAGCTAAATAGCGTTTCTGCTCATCTGCCAAATTAAGTCCCTTGAAAATCTTTTCACATGTTCGCAACCATGCTTGGACTTCCATAATAGATTCTGTTCCCTTAAAAGGTTTCCCTCCCAGAGTTGTATAGACCTTGCATAATGTTGCAAGGTTTACCCTTGGCTGAACCGGCTCTACTTCCTCGGTAATTTCTACTCTTCCAGGATTCTGGGTCCGACCATTTGTGGTTATAGTACTGCCAGCTCCCCTTCTACGTCTGCCTCTAGTACTCAATGCTTACTACCTGGACATAGTAAGATGATACTTAGAAAGCTAGGACGGAATACACTTCAAAGATGGCACTAATCATATCTATCAAAGCTGATCTAGCTATCAGGGATATATATATATATATATAATTACAAATACGCTCTCTCATAATTGATACTAACCCAAAAGCCTAGGTGTTCACTCAACCAAAGCTCTAATACCAAATGCGACAAACCGCCTTTCTCGCCATAGAAAGACAAGTCATTAAAGATGAAAGAAAGAGGTAGAAAAGAAGAAACTAAACAGAACACAAAATCTCACAGTGGAACGGAAGAAAATATATTACATAACATAAGTTTACATAGTCACTGATAATATAATACATCAGAGTAATAGTAATACAAACAACATACTTAGACAGTTATAGCTACCTGTCCATACATTACAATCCAACATACATACAGACACAGTGGAAATATATAGTAACTAGCTAACGATGAAGCCACCTGCTCTAGCTCCTCCAAAATGCAATCGTAAGAACCTGGATCACTTGGCTACTTATAAAAATTTGAGTACCTAAGAGTTTAGGGAAAACAGAAAAATAAACTCCGAGTTAGACATGGGTCTAGTGTGAGTAAAACGGTTAAAATATTTTAAATCGAAAATCATTTGAAATCAAAGGTATCTCGTAAGACCATTCCACACATAAACACAGACGGGTTTATACCTTACGATAACCAAAACACATTCTATAAAAAATCCAGTGATATTATCATAGTGTCTATGGTTTTCAAATATAATATAACATAGCTGGAATGCTTGCATCTCACATTCCAACATATTTGGGCACAATCAAAAACCTACGGCACTTACTGGAGATTGGATTCCATACATGGCAAGGTAAGGAACTACCTTTCGAAGAGTGCACCTCTAGATAAAATGCACTCGGGGTCTGACAAGAACATCTTGTATCCCTGCTATACAGAACCTGCCTAGCACTTGACTACTATTCCCGAATATATCACCACCACGGTTGTGATCGGCAACCATACCGGAGCATACCAAAATGGAACAAATATTGAGTCTAGATCTGGTGATGACATACCCTAATGGGAGTGACCCACTTAGCCCTGCTGCATACCCTATTTTTGCCCTTACCTAGTTGGTGAGGCTTGAGGCTACGATTACCTTTCAAGGAATTTATACTTATAATGCTTATCGCCCTCTAATGATGAGACGCCCCACCCCGAGACCCACACTAACAAAGAGTATTACTGGGTAATACTTTCTTCTAATGCGAAGAATAGGGCTGGTTAGGAGCGACCATCTACAGCCTTGTCTTAAATATCTATTGAATACGTTGATAAATGCTCTATTTTTTTTAACTCAAGTGGATCGACATATTCAATAAATACTTAATACAAAACTATAGGTGGCTATAGGATCTATCCGAAAAAATACAACAACTCAAATGCAAGTCACATCACAGAATAGCAGATAGCATATATATATATACACATATACAGATACAACATCAAAGTGATACAAAATGATACATAGCATGTGGTATGACGACCACAATATACACACGAGTCAAAATAGTATACATTAGAGTCAACAACACAAGAAGCTACAACAAAAGGGTACAACAAAAGATGATAGCAAAATATCCAAGCTGAAGCAGAATAGGCTAAGTCCATAGAGGTACCTAACTTGAAACACCTCGATCTGACCCGAGTATAAAATTACACGGGTCAGTCAAGCTAAACAAATCGGTTAAATAGGATAAGCGATATTACGAGCATAGGGATAGAATGACGTTCTTCTCAAGCAAGAAGAAACAACTCTAAATATAAATATGGTTACTTCTAGTGATGAAATGGTATCACTACACAAATATATAATCTCAAAAGAGATAAATCAATCCATAGTGCGTTAAATATAGCAAGCCTTATGTCATCAGCATATCACAAATATCAAAAATGGATTAGGGAAAAACATGACTCCTAAAAAGGAGAAATCCCAAACTCGCTATATTGGCAATCTCAAAAGCAACTCAAAGAAATCACAATCTCAAAATACGCCACAAGGCAAATGCATATATCTCCAAATAGGAGATTATAAATTCCCAAATAAATGTCAAAAGGAAAATCTCAAATAACGCCAGTGTAGGCAACTCAAATCTCAAAGATAAAACTCAAAAAGTTCAAATTCCCATAAGGTAATTGCCATATATATATATATATATGAAACGGCTCGAACGGCTAACCATGAAAAAGGTGATACACTCGGGAAATCACAATAATCAATGAAATCATCTCAAAAATTTTGCACGTGCATGTGGCCGAAGCCTGTCAAGTGCTGATCTCTCAAATAGCCCGAAGGCAAATACGTCGCAATGGCAAACGCCGCAATGGCAAACTTATCGAAGAAAAATACGTCGCAATGGAAATGACCTGAAGGTCCAGTACTGGCAGTACACCGCAATGGCAAATGTGACAAACTCTCAAATATGAACCCAAAAAGTGTTAAAGTGCATCCCATACCACACGTTTGCACTAAACGGTTTACTACCCACTAGTAAATTTCACACTCAAAGTAGTAAAAAGTTTACCTCTTCTCATCGGTAAACTCGACCCAAAGGTCAAAACGATCAAACGGACAAGTCAGGAATTAACCGATAAGATAAACACACGTGTCTCATACCACTTGTTTTACCAAACCGTTTTATTCTCCTTCTCATTCGCTCGAATAGTGCAAAAACGTGTATTTTATATGTAAAATAATTTACTTGAGAAGACAAGTTTTTAAAACCAATTTTTGAAATCAGTTTTGAAAACCTTATTTGAAAATTCCCTTATTATAGAGAATAAGTAGATTTTATATTTGAAAATACTTTAAAAATACTATATAATAATTATTTGAAATGCCCATTTATTGTAAAAATTATTTCAAAGCTGTATGGAAAAATCCGTGTTCGAAAACGAAGAAAAATAGAGAAATTCACTCAAAACCGATATTCTAATTCAATTCAAATTTAATTCAAAATAATTAAAAATTTGAATTTCAAATTCCAAAATTTGGCTAGTTTATTGATAGACATCATGGCCTTACAAAACAATCATAAACATCACAAAATATAGCAAGAAACGAAAGCGAATTGGGTAGGAAATACACAAAACAACACGCCAAAGAAGGCAGGAAGGAGGCTCCCCCAGGTCGACCTGGAGGTTGACTTGGAGGTCGACAATTGTCCACCCTAGGTCGACCGGTCGGTCGACCTAAGGGCCCTCTGGGTTGACATGCAGGTCGACCCAGAGAAAGGGGAGGTCGACCCCTTGTACGCATTTGTTTCCTGGTCGATTTTCTGAGTTCGTATGTTCCAGCGAAGTTTTGAGCATTCAAATTTCATTATTTTTCAACCAAATTTTGCAGAGACCAATTTCAACATGTAAACTACCAAATGAAAGAAATCAGGCAGCATTTCGTTACTAGAATCAAAAGTTACAGGCATTCAAAGAAGTAGTATGAAACAGATTTCAAACAGAGATAAACTACAACAGAAATTTATCAATAGAAGCTAAATTTTTACTGCTTTTGCAATTTTTGAGCTTGGCTCGGCTAGATTATGTGAGTTGTTGAACTCACCTTGTTGTAGTTGTGCAAATACCTGGATTTAAGAAAAAATATTGAAGCTTGGCTTGAGATTTTAGCTTGTAGAACCTGTAGAAGAGATATACAGTGCATGCAAGAAGAATAAACAGTAAATTATAAACCCAACTACTAAAATTGTGATTTTGATGAAACTAAAGGGTTTGGAGTTTGATTACCTTTAGATTTACACTCTAGTTTGAAAAAGATTTCAGTTTGTTGAATTAATTTGAAGATTTGAGCTAGAATTGAAGAAATGGTTGAGTTGTCTTATTTTATAGAAAAGAGGAAGAAGGAGATGAAACTTTTGAACGTACTATAACTTTCTCCTCTTTTCTCAATGTCAGGTAAGCACTAATGGGGTTTGGACCCACTAATTAAAAGAAAATATAATGGCCTAAGTTAATTAATCAACACTTAAACTAAATTGTGTTCATATTTTACACTATATACAAAACAAATGCCATTTTCTTCCAATTTTTACCTAAAAAAATATGTAAACTTACACACACATAAAATAAAATATTTTTCATCATATAAAGAGATAAATTTATATTTTTAAAACATTTTTATTATTAAAACACTTTATTTACAAAAATACCCTATTTTGCACAAATATATGTAAAAGTCCACATTTTTAACTTCTAAAATTCAACAAAAGTTATTTTCTTACTTAGAAAAATATGACAAACCATTTTAAACTCAAACTTATAATTAACACTCATTTTTTACTCCAAACCCTTTTATTTAAATAAACAACCTTTAAAATCAAAAGGCTCTTTCAAAAATTATTAAAAGAAGTAATTTGCAATAATTAATAAAATTATTGCATTTTCTCTAAATAAATATCATTTTCCATTCATTATTAACCCTAACAAATAAAATAAAGTTCCAAACTTTATTTTCACATTTTAATTCCAAAATTTATTCCATATAAACAATTATAAATCTCCAATTCCATTTTAATTCACAATATTAAATTATAACTACCATTATAATTTAATATTAAAAGGTAATTTTTAAAACCAGGGTTATTACAGACTCCCCCTCTTAACAAAATTGCATCCTTGCAATTTCTAGAGAAGAGTTTATATTCAACTCATTTATTTCATCAATTAAAAGAAAGATAGACAAGCTCGAGTTTAAAATTTTTCCCTCAACTCAAAATGATAGAAGACCGGGATAAAATTTCTCGATAAACTCTATAATTTCCCTAATATATTCGTCGAGATTAGCGAACTATAGAATTTGTATGAGCAACACCCCATGATTTCAAAGGCTTCACTCCTTCGAAAGAAGAAAATAAACAGAATGCTACCCAAAAGATTAATCGAGTGAGATTGATTTGTTAGAAATTTCTCGAATAGAGTCGGGATTTAGCTCAACTTTATCCCAGACTCCAATCACTAAGATGATTATCGACATGACTTTCCATGTGTCATTACGGAAAGAACCATGCCAACAATGGTTTGACAACAAGAGAGGTAAGAGAATTCGATGATAGGTGGTTTCTTCAAAGGCCACCAGACTCAATTGACCGCATAATGCATGTCATTAGACAATGGTACAAAGACATAACAAACTCGAGGAATGGATTTCTATACTCTTATTCTACAAAACAATTTTTTTTAAGGTTTCCAGAAACCCAATTTCTTTATACTCTAATTCTCAAACTTCAATATTTTGAAAATTTTCAAAACTTCATTAAAAAATCCAATTTAATCTCTAAACTCTTAATTAAAGTGAATAAAATGCTTTACACATATATTCTACCACAATATATATCAGTTTGAAACATATACTTTTATACAAAACATCAACCAATTTATATTCATAAATGGGTAGAATGCACATAATTATTAAGAAAACAAGTTATTTCAATCACAAACCCGCTGTAAAGATCCTCAAATTTGACCTAGCAAAACTCAAAATCTAAAAATACTTATAGAATGAAAGTTGTTCTACTAAGTCTAGGATTTCCTACGATATAAAGATCATAATAGAATGAAAGTTGTTCTACTAAGTCTAGGCTTTCCAACGATATAAAGATCATAAAAATTGGATTCAAGGTTTGAAAGTTTTGCTAAATTTATTTTCAGTTTAAATTTTAGAAAATCTCTTATAGTATAGAAATGACCATTTTCTTTCAAACCCATTTCAGACTATTAAAAATGCAAAATTTTCTAAAGTAGAAACAAAATTTATAGCTTTCTAAAGACTCTTTCATTTGCAAAAAGTTTGAACTCATTCGGAGTTAATCTCAAGTTATGATTGTTTTAGCACAACACTATTTCAACCAAATTTCATCTTTCAAATCATATTAAACTTTGAAATTTTCTCAAACCAATTTAATCTCAAATTGTATTTTCAAACAAGAATTTTGCTAAATCATTTATTTAATGATCTTCTTTTTCCCTGGAAAGCTAAGATATACAAAAATATGATCAACTTTATATAATTTTCATAAAAGATTTAATTCATTAATTGGAAAATTTCATTACTTCCCAAAAATCTAATTTTTAAAACAATTAACAAAGAAAACTCATTTTGGAAGAGATGACTAATATCTTCCATTATTAAAAGATGATTGTTGATCATTTATAAAACAAACTTTGGGAATATATATAAAGTTTCAAATTATTCTCATAACTTTAAAATTGATTAAACAACATGATTTGCTCATATATAAAAAGTATTCAACCTCAAATTTCCACTTTGTCACACAAATTAAATTTCCATTTAATTATCAGTGTAAAACTAATTAAATTTGGCAATTTATTCAAATATGTTTTCAAAAGAGTTGTACAAATTTACTCCAACAAAATTTTTAACACAGCCAAAAATTTGGAATAGAATTTGCTCACAAACCCATGATTAAAGTTTTAAAATAAGCATATTCAATTTCGAATTTTTTTCAAATACTACAAGGATATTGCCTCGCCATTGTTTTATAGTTAATGAACCCATCGATTGGCTACAGAGTTGGCCTAGTGATCAAAACTGCCTCGCCACTCCTCTATTACTAACTATGGTTCAATGGCTGTATTTAATTCTCAAACCATATTAATTTATTCCAATCTTTACTTATTAAAACCCAATTTACTATGTCTGATTGCCTCATCACATCGTCTAGGAAATTCCTATCGATAATATTGATCAGGCGTATCGACTAGAGTTCTTAAAGCTTTTGATGAACAACCTAACACAAAATCATTTTCTTTAAAAAGAAATTCCTCATATATAATACTCAAAATATTCTTTATTTCTCTCAAAAATTCAATTTCACTTAAAAACATATCTTCAATTTGAAAGATTTGAAAACTTGATTATAAATTATAATCAAAATAAAAAATACAAGAAGAACTCATCAAGATATTCCTAGAATACTCGATTCACAGGGCTGATGGACTATACTGGAGTGTTTGTTATTTTGAACGGTATAATGAGCCACTCACGAGACTCGTATAAGTATGGAATGCGGTAAGAGGAACGGTATCCTCCGCGACTCGTAGATGAAAAAAATAGGCGTAAGGTCAAGTTGAGAAATGACCCTAACACCACTCAATAGATTAAAAGGATTAATGAAATATAAGAGTAAGAATAAGATATCCTCTCGAACGAGGAGAAGTAACACTATAACGAATCATTACTTCGAGTGATGTAATACCACACGGTATATCAACAACCGAGTACTCAAAAGGATATCTCAAAGGAGACAAGAACGAAAATAACAGTTAAATTCAATGAATCACCTCACTTTTTAGGTGGACATCCTCGTGGAAGGATGACCGAAAGGCTAAGAATTGGAAAAGAGGTCAATACAAAACTCGATTGCCCGATAGGGTGACAAACCCGAACAGACCCACATAAATCAACAAAATCACAATGACAGGAATTCGAGATATATCATCAACATCTCGAAACTCAAGAGTGAATACAGATACCTCGGAATTGTCATTAACATTTCGAAGAAAAAAAACAACAAATTATCCAAAATTAGGATACCTAGATATAGGATCCTTCGACTCACATAATGTGGCTTGATAATATACAAGCCACACTATCCCAAAATCATTCCCGTCTCAAGATAGAAAATAGCATGCAAATTCGCACAAAAAGATAAACTACAAGGAAAAATTCCCAAAATCCTCATACACCATGCCAAATATTACAGATCCCCTCAATTGGATTCGTAATCCTCACAGAAGAACAAGACCAGAACATCCTAAAGCATCAACAAATTCCTCCTATACGGATGAGTGTCAAGCACCCGTATCGAAGAGGACTCAAATAGAACAATCACAATTAGGATTACTCATAGGATAAGATATTATAAATTATATTATGGAATACTACGAAATAAAATATATTCCTAGACATATCCCCACTTCTATCTTAAAGGACACGAAAGGTCAAGGCACGATGATTAAGGGACGTAACACTTGTATTACACTTGGATGTACCGTAATATGTGTTTTTGTTCTATGTTTATCATATTTTGTTCTAAACCTCGCTCCGATACCAAGCTGTGACGCCCCCACCCCGAGACCCACATTAACAAAGAGTATTACTGGGTAATACTTTCTTCTAATGTGAAGAATAGGGCTGGTTAGGAGCGACCATCCACAACCTTGTCTTAAATATCTATTAAATACATCGATAAATGCTCTATTTTTTTTCTAACTCAAGTGGATCGACATATTCAATAAATACTTAATACAAAACTATAGGTGGTTATAGGATCTATCAGAACAAAATACAACAACTCAAATGCAAATCACATCACAGAACAACAGATAGCACACACACACACACACACATATATACAGATACAACATCAGAGTGATACAAAATGATACATAGCATGTGGTATGAAGACCACAATATACACACGAGTCAAAATAATATACATTAGAGTCAACAACATAAAAGGCTACAACAAAAGTGTACAAAAAAAGATGATAGAAAAAATCCAAGCGGAAGCAGAACAGGCTAAGTCCATAGGGGTACTTAACCTGAAACACCCGGTCTGACCCGAGTATAAAAATACACGAGTCAGTCTAGCTAAACAAATCAGTTACATAGGATAAGCGATAATATGAGCATAGGGATAGAATGATATTCTTCTCAAGCGAGAAGAAACAACTTGTGAAGACCCAAAATTTTTTAAGATAAAAATAATTCTGAAATGAAAAGAAAATTAAATTAGTTAATAGAAAATGATTGAAGGATAAAATAATTTGAAAATGAATATCAAAAGGGAATGAGAGAAACAAGCAAGGGAATAATTATTTCAATAGATAATGATGAGAAGCAAAATAGCTAAAGTATGAATGAATTTTTAAGTTCACATATCTCGTGAATATCACATACATATGTAGTCAGAAAAATATAAAAGTGATAGAATAACTCCTTTTGATAATTAAAATGCATAAAAACCAGTTAAGTAATATTTATGAGTATAAATGCATTTTTGAAATAAATCAAGAAAGAAGCAAATGGTAAATTATGTTAGTTAAAAATCAAGTTTATAGAAAGAAACATGAGAAATAACCCAGGTATAATAAAATACATTGTGAAGTTGAGTCATATGAAAACAATGTGTAGATAAAAATCATGCAAATAGCATGTATCCAGGAAAGAGAAAAGCAAACTGTTTTACCAGAAATAGAAATCAAGAGAAAATGGCACCTTTAGCCATAATTATACACATATGATTCTCTGAGTAAGGTAAGGATAGAATGGGTTTTTCCTCCATTAAAACCCTAGCAAAATGATTTAAATCAAGGGAGGGGCAACAATTGTTTCTGGGGAGCAAACAGAGGAAATAAAATTAAAAATAAAATAAACTCACATTGTCTTCAGGAATGAGTATTCTCGGGGAGGAGCAAAGAAAGGTGAGTGATAATCACTTATGGGATTTGAGGCATTAAGACCCATGCTAAGGGCAGCCAAGTTATTTTCATATATAAATTCTATCATAATTTTCTGTTTGATTTTATTCTCTGAATAAATGCATGTTGATCATGGATGGTATTTTGATTAAACTTTTGGTTGAAGTTTTGATCTGTCTTGATTTAATAAGATTGTTTCAGTTTTTGCTTTAAAATACAAGTAATCAAACATGTATTCAGATCATAGAAGTGGATTTTATGATCCAGTTTTATGTGAGAAATGAACTGAATGTTTTATTGAGAAATAGGGTATCAAAGGAAAATAAGTAGGCAGTGTGAATAATGAGATTTATGCTTATGCCTAGTTTATATTAAAATGATATGAACAATGCAGTATTATGTATAGATGCTGAGTTGTTCCTATTATAAGTTAATATGTTTTTATGGGTTTTTCTCAAAGAAAAATCATGTCCTGTGTTCTCAGTAAAATAAATAAATAGGGTATATAACTTCATCAAATTTAAGTGAGACATATGAATATTTCTGTAGATATATATGTATGCAATTTTCAGAAAATATGATTAAAATAAAATAACCTTGCAATGGGGTTTAGTATTTTGCATGGAAACTTGATATGTCTGACTAAAACCCCAGAGAGAGTTTCATAACTTTTGATTCATGAGAGGAAGAAAAGAATGCAAAGCATTTCAAGTGATAATAAAATTCTCAGAAGATAAATAAGCTTGGTCTCTAAATTATAAGAATAATTTAGGAGTAATGCCTTGATCTGCTCAGCATCAGGTGGATGATGGGTATGTGCATGACTTGTTTAAGTCCTGTAGGCCTCTGTGTAAAGGGTTAACAGAACTGAGCCCCTTTACAATGCACACATGGTGTTCAATGGCAAGGAGTCAGACCAAATAAAAGGTAGAAGTGAGATTGAGAAATCAGGCTATGGAAGTTAGGAATTAATCCATAGGAGCATGTGCATGAATGTCTGGATGAAATGATTGGATGAATGTTTCGGTGTATGATTGGGATATAAACTTACATATGCTCATATTTTTGTATGAAATAGTGCCTTGTTAAAATAGGATTTCTATGCAGATTAAAGAATTTACAAACGATTTTAATATATGATTTCACTCATACCAGAATTTATTTCTGACCCTATTTGTTGCCTTTGCAATATTTGGGGTGTCTCATTTTATTGAGGTAGCTCAAAATGTAGTTGTAGGAAAAGATGTATGAATAGCTAGCTTGCATGGATGTTTGAAGATCTGGTTGCTTTAGGAAATGTTTTAGAAAATGCAGTGGTTTCATTGTAATAAATAAAGCTTGGCAAACTTTCTTATGCCCTATACAATTTCTCAGGATTGATATTTGCTTATTTTTCTGTGTAAAAGAATATGTAAAAACTTTAGTATATATGTGTGGTTGTGAGTTTCTGTTTTAAGCAAACCGATCTGGATAATCTCTGGTGAAGTATGATATAGGAGATCATGCCATATAAATTGATATGTGGTCATATCTTCCTTGGCAATGTCCGATGAACTTTTAATTGTAAAGTAGAAATAGTTTTAGAAAGAAAAAAATAAAGAACATGCAATAAATCTTTTAAAGATTGAGTTGAACCTAGACCGGGCTAACCAGAAAAGCATGATCATGACTTGTAATTGATATAAGTATATGTCAAGCTTAAAAATGAAGCCTATAATTCTTAATCTGGGCATTTGATTTACAGTAGGAATTTGCATTGCTATGTGTAGTAGGTCTATGTGCATTTTTAGTACTTGTAGGTCTTACAGCAAATATACTTAACACATCTTACTATCTAGATACATGACTCAAGTCTGGATGCATTGGTCTTGACCAACCTGATGCAGTTTAAAGTAACCTGTAGTCCTGTTTGTAATAGGCATGACCATCACTTCACAACACCTTAGTCACTACCACTTATTGCCTAAGAGAACATCAGTTGTCTACTTAATGAGTTCACTTGAGAATTTTGTATTAATTTGATTTGTAACATAGCTTTGATTATCTTATCCTCAAATATATGCTAAGCCTCCATTTGATATGATAAATTGAGTCTGCATTTTTGTTCAAATGCATTATCTTCACTGCCTGGTTTTTGAACTAATTTCTTACCCTGATATCTATCTGATCATATCATATTCTGAGCATTTTTCTATAAAAAAAAAGATTGCTTGAGTTTAAAAGTAGAACCCCAGGCTAAACATATATGTATGAATTGATCTAACACCCTGTATCAGTCAAAATATCAAGTATTAAATCCCTAAATTCTATGGATCAAATAGCTAGGTTGTAAATCTAGAAATTAATTAATCTGAGTTATAACACAAGCTAGGAAATTAGATAAGAAAATGATGTGATCATTTTAGGATTTAAAAATCAAGTCTGAGTTCAACAAAATAGATAGAATGGCTATGTGACACAAAAGTCTCTCAAATATGAGAAACATTGTGTGAATGAGTTTCTTTGCTATTTTAATTACTCTGATAAGCAAAGAACCATTTATATATCTTCATATATATAAATGACATGATTTAGTTATACACTGATATGTTTATATTGGTAAGATTCTGGATCTTGGGAGAATGAATTAAGAGAAGTGATCTATAAAAAAAATCACTACAAACAAGTGATTAGAGAAGTGGGTCACTTCAGTTGGTATCAGAGCCAGGTTATTAAACATAGCAGAAATAAAGATCAAATTCTCTTATAGGAATAAAATCTTATGAGACCAAATACATAACAATATTTTCAGTATAAATAAAACTACTGAAATAATTAAATTACAAATTAAACTAACTAGTTATGTAAATTGAATAGTGAACCATGGTAGGAAGACCACCAAGTACTGGAGCAGGACCCTCTAATACAACACCAATGGTTAATTTGCAAGATTTGGTGAGAGCATTTAGGGAAGGAGCAGTTCAGAGGGAAGAAAATCCTCATGAGGAATTAGCTAAGCTACTGAAGACATTTTCAAACTTAGGAGGCAAGGATTTTGAAGGCACTGAAGGAGTTATGGGTGTGCAGACATGGTTGAGAACTTTAGAAAGAATTTTTGCAGACATGAAAATTAATGATCAAAGGAAGAGGCAGATAGCTTCAAGAAGGCTCAAAGGAGTAGCACTAGATTGGTGGGAGGTGATCATCACAGGAAGGCCAGAAAATGAGATAACATAGGATCAATTCAAGGAGATGCTTGAGGCAAGATTTGTCCCAGCAACAGCTAAGGCAACACTGCTGGAGGAATTTATAAGGTGAGGCAAGGACCAATGAGTGTGACTGAATACACTCAAAAATTTGAGAGTTTGTCTAAGTATGGAACTATGCTCATAGGGAATGAAGAATCAAAGAATTCAAGGTTCATTCAGGGACTTAATGCTGGTTTGAGTAGAGAAATGCTACCATACAAAGACAGAACATTTGATCAAGTCATAGATCTTACTCTTTCTTTTGAACAACATGATAATGCAAGAAAAAAATTTAGGAACATGAGAGTTAATAATCAAAAGAAAGGGAAGAATAGAGCACATCCTTATGACAAGAAGAATGTAGACAAGAAAGTTGAAGGAGCAGCCACTGGGGAAATTAAGAAGAAGGTTACCTGCTACAATTGTAGCAAGGAAGGACACATGAGCAATAGGTGTTAAGCAGCTAAGAAAGCACCATTCAGCTGCTATAACTGTGGGAAAGAAGGTCATATTAAAAGGAACTGCCCAGAGTTCAAGAAAGGAGCAAAGGTAGGAGCACTGGAAGCCAAGGCAAAGGCAAATGCAGTGGGAAACTTTGGACAATTGGAAGGTATACTTCTAATTAAAAATTACCCAATCACAGTTATATATGACACTGGAGCCACACATTCTCTAATCTCACAAGACATAGTGGATAAATTAGCTCTCACATACAATACAGTTGAAAAACCCTTATTTATTCAAAGCCCCCTAGGTAGCTCTTGTCTGCTAGGATTAAAATGTTTGGGAGTAGAATTAAACATAGGAGGTAATATGTTTAAATCTGACTTATTTGTGTTGAAATATCCTGGAATAGGAATTATTCTAGGAGTAGATTGGTTGAGTAAATTCAAAGCAATTTTGAATTTAGAAAATTTTACAATTTCTTTGAAAACAGAAAATGGTAAAAATATTATAGTCATGAGTGAAGCAGCCAAGATAAATTGCCTTAATCAAATATGGAGCATGACTGAAAAGGAATTGACTTTAGAAGACATAAAAGTAATAAATAAATATCCAGATGTTTTTGGGGAAGTTGTAGGAGTTCCAGAAAATAGACCAGTTGAATTTCAAATAAGGTTAATTCCAGGATCAAGTCCTATCATCAAAAAGCCTACCAGAATGGGTCCAAAAGAATTAGTAGAATTAAAGCAACAGTTGGAAGAATTGTAGCAGAAAGGCTTCAAATGGCCTAGTAGTTCAAACTGGGGCTCTCCAGTGGTGTTTGTGAAGAAGCATGATGGTACACTAAGAATGTGTATTGATTACAGAGAATTAAACAAAGTGACCATCAAAAACAAATACCCACTCCCCAGAATTGATGATTTATTTGATCAATTGAATGGAGCAAAAATCTTTTCAAGGCTAGATTTAGCCTCTGGTTTTCATCAAATGAAGGTAGAGGAAGAGAGTATTAAGTATACTGCATTCAACACAAGGTATGGCTTATATGAATATTTAGTGATGCCTTTTGGATTGACAAATGCACCATCCTATTTTGTAGACTTAATGAATAGGACATTTAGAGATTTTCTAGATGAATTTGTGGTTGTCTTTATTGATGATATATTAGTGTATTCAAAATCAGAAGAGGAGCATGCAAGGCATTTGCATCTGATTTTGTCTAGACTAAGAGCACATGATTTAAAGGCCAAATTCTCTAAATGCACATTTTGGCAGAATGAAATAAAAATTTTGGGACACATTATATCACAACAAGGAGTTAGTGTAGACCCAACTAAGGTGATAGCAGTGCAATCATGGAGTAGACCCAAATCAGTGACTGAGGTGAGATCATTTTTGGGAATGGCAGGCTACTATAGAAGGTTTATAAAAGACTTTGTAAGAATAGCCATCCCATTGACCAAGTTAACTAGAAAGGAGCAACCATATGTGTGGACAAAGAAGTGTGAACGAGCTTTTTCATCACTGAAGAAGGCACTGATGGAAGCTCTAGTTTTACAAGTTCCAGAGGGTAATGAAGGGTTAGTGGTTTACACAGATGCTAGTGGATCTAGATTAGGGGCAGTGCTCATGCAACATGGTAGAGTCATAGCATATGCATCAAGACAACTCAAGCCAAATGAAACTAGGTATGCTACACATGACTTAGAACTAGCTGCTGTAGTATATGCATTGAAGCTATGGAGACACTACTTATTAGGTGCTAAGTTTGAATTGTTTACAGATCATAAGTCACTTAAATATTTGTTTTCCCAAAAAGACTTGAACATGAGGCAACATAGGTGGGTAGAATTTCTAGCTGCCTATGATCTTGATATATTGTATACCCCTGGAAAAGCTAACAAAGTGGCAGATGCATTGAGTAGGCATTAGGAAAAATTGGCAAGCCTAATGATGACTGTATTCAAGGATTTGACAATCCTCAGTGAAGTGGAAATAAAAGAAGAAATTGGAGTATCAGATAAGGCACACAGTGATATGATTGAATATGGAAAACTAAGCCTCATTTCTTTAAGGTCAACCCTGGTTGATAAAATAGGACAAATGCAGGATCAAGACACCAATATAAAGGAGAAGAAGGACATGATATCACAAGGCATGACAGTGGAAAATTATGAAGTAGATGAAAAAGGTTACTTAAGGAAAAAGGGGAAACTCTGCATACCAAATATAGATGAACTGAAGCAAGAAGTTATGGATGAGCATCACAAAACAAAATATACTATACACCCAGGTGGTACAAAAATGTACCATGATCTCAAGAGGAATTACTGGTGGCCAGGGATGAAAGGAGCAGTGGCAAAATGTGGCAAATTGTTTAACATGCCAACAAGTTAAGGCAGATTATCAAAGACCCTCAGGTTTACTGCAACCTCTAGAAGTGCCTACCTGGAAGTGGGAAAGCATTTCAATGGATTTTGTGGATGGTTTGCCAAGAACAAGAAGAGGCAATGATAGTATTTGGGTAGTGGTTGATAGGCTCACAAAAACAGCACACTTCATCCCAATAAGTTCAAACAGAAATGCTCATAAGCTAGCTCAATTATTTGTGAAGGAGATAATGAGATTGCATGGTATTCCCAAGACTATCATTAGTGATAGAGACACCTTGTTTACCTCAATGTTTTGGAGTAGCTTTCAAGAAGCCATGGGGACAGAACTAAGCCTAAGCACAGCCTGCCACCAACAAACAGATGGGCAAACTGAGATTATTAATAAAGTTTTAGAAGACTTACTTAGAGCATGCATACTTGATTTTGGAGGCAACTAGGAGGATCATCTTTATTTAGCTGAATTTGCTTATAATAATAGCTACCAGTCCACCATAGGTATGGCTCCATTTGAGGCCTTGTATGGAAAGCCTTGCTTATCTCCTTTATGTTGGATAGAGGTAGGTGAAAGAGTATTGCTTGGACCAGAACATGTGAAGGAAACTTCTGCAAGAATTGAGTTAGTGAGGCAAAGAATGAGAGTGGCACAAGAAAGACAGAAAGCATATGCAGATAAAAGGAGGAGGCCAGTAGAGTTTGAAGTGGGGGATCATGTATTTCTCAAAGTTTCACCAATGAGGAAAATATTGAGATTTGGCAAAGCAGGAAAACTATCACCAAGGTATATAGGACCATATGAAATTGTTCAAAGAATAGGGACTTTGGCTTATAGGTTGAAATTGCCAGAGGAATTGAGCAACATACATGATGTATTTCATGTATCTCAATTAAGGAAATGGGTGCATAACAAAGAGACCATTCTTGAATCCCCTACACATGTTGAAATTCAAGAAAACCTGGTTTATAAAAAGGAACCAGTTGGCATAGTGGCTAGAGAAGAAAAGAAATTAAGAAACAAAATAATTAAATTGGTTAAAATTCAGTGGAGTCTAGATGGAAATGATTGCACTTGGGAGGCTGAAGATAGGATGAAGGATAAATATCCTAATCTATTTTCTGCATAAAGGTATGCCTGAAATTATAGTAAATTTAAATACTATTTATATATATTTGATTAGTTCTGGATGCATAAGTTTTTAAATTGCTGAGATGAAAATTAAACTTTTGCATAGTGGAAAAGAAAAATATATATTTATAATTGTGGGACACAATTCCTTTTAGAAGGAGAGTATGTGAAGACCCAAAATTTTTTGAGACAAAAATAATTCTGAAATGAAAAGAAAATTAAATTAGGTAATAGAAAATAATTGAAGGATAAAATAATTTGAAAATGAATATCAAAAGGGAATGAGAGAAACAAGCAAGGGAATAATTATTTCAATAGATAATGATGAGAAGCAAAATAGCTAAAGTATGAATGAATTTTTAAGTTCACATATCTCGTGAATATCACATACATATGTAGTCAGAAAAATATAAAAGTGATAGAATAACTCCTTTTGATAATTAAAATGCATAAAAACCAGTTAAGTAATATTTATGAGTATAAATGCATTTTTGAAATAAATCAAGAAAGAAGCAAATGGTAAATTATGTTAGTTAAAAATCAAGTTTATAGAAAGAAACATGAGAAATAACCCAGGTATAATAAAATACATTGTGAAGTTGAGTCATATGAAAACAATGTGTAGATAAAAATCATGCAAATAGCATGTATCCAAAAAAGAGAAAAGCAAACTGTTTTACCAGAAATAGAAATCAAGAGAAAATGGCACCTTTAGCCATAATTACACATATGATTCTCTGAGTAAGGTAAGGATAGAATGGGTTTTTCCTCCATTAAAACCCTAGCAAAATGATTTAAATCAAGGGAGGGGCAACAGTTGTTTCTGGGGAGAAAACAGAGGAAATAAAATTAAAAAAAATAAACTCACATTGTCTTCAGGCCTGAGTATTCTCGGGGAGGAGCAACGAAAGGTGAGTGATAATCACTTATGGGATTTGAGGCATTAAGACCCATGCTAAGGGCAGCCAAGTTATTTTCATATATAAATTCTATCATAATTTTCTGTTTGATTTTATTCTCTGAATAAATGCATGTTGATCATGGATGGTATTTTGATTGAACTTTTGGTTGAAGTTTTGATCTGTCTTGATTTAATAAGATTGTTTCAGTTTTTGCTTTAAAATACAAGTAATCAAACATGTATTCAGATCATAGAAGTGGATTTTATGATCCAGTTTTATGTGAGAAATGAACTGAATGTTTTACTGAGAAATAGGGTATCAAAGGAAAATAAGTAGGCAGTGTGAATAATGAGATTTATGCTTATGCCTAGTTTATATTAAAATGGTATGAACAATGCAGTATCATGTATAGATGCTGAGTTGTTCCTATTATAAGTTAATATGTTTTTATGGGTTTTTCTCAAAGAAAAATCATGTCCTGTGTTCTCAGTAAAATAAATAAATAGGGTATATAACTTCATCAGATTTAAGTGAGACATAGGAATACTTCTGTAGATAAATATGTATGCAAGTTTCAGAAAATATGATTAAAATAAAATAACCTTGGAATGGGGTTTAGTATTTTGCATGGAAGCTTGATATGTCTGACTAAAACCCCTGAGAGAGTTTCATAACTTTTGATTCATGTGAGGAAGAAAAGAATGCAAAGCATTTCAAGTGATAATAAAATTCTCAGAAGATAAATAAGCATGGTCTCTAAATTATAAGAATAATTTAGGAGTAATGCCTTGATCTGCTCAGCATCAGGTGGATGATGGGTATGTGCATGACTTGTTTAAGTCCTATAGGCCTCTGTGTAAAGGGTTAACATAACTGAGCCCCTTTACAATGCACACATGGTGTTCAATGGCAAGGAGTCAGACCAAATAAAAGGTAGAAGTGAGATTGAGAAATCAGGCTATGGAAGTTAGGAATTAATCCATAGGAGCATGTGCATGAATGTCTGGATGAAATGATTGGATGAATGTTTCGGTGTATGATTGGGATATAAACTTACATATGCTCATATTTTTGTATGAAATAGTGCCTTGTTAAAATAGGATTTCTATGCAGATTAAAGAATTTACAAAAGATTTTAATATATGATTTCACTCATACCAGAATTTATTTCTGACCCTATTTGTTGCCTTTGCAATATTTGGGGTGTCTCATTTTATTGAGGTAGCTCAAAATGTTGTTGCAGGAAAAGATGTATGAATAGCTTGCTTGCATGGATGTTTGAAGATCTGGTTGCTTTTAGAAATGTTTTAGAAAATGCAGTGGTTTCATTGTAATAAATAAAGCTAGGCAAACTTTCTTATGCCCTATACAATTTCTCAGGATTGATATTTGCTTATTTTTCTATGTAAAAGAATATGTAAAAACTTTAGTACTATATGTGTGGTTGTGAGTTTCTGTTTTAAGCAAACTGATCTGGATAATCTCTGGTGAAGTATGATATAGGAGATCATGCCATATAAATTGATATGTGGTCATATCTTCCTTGGCAATGTCTGATGAACTTTTAATTGTAAAGTAGAAATAGTTTTAGAAAGAAAAAAATAAAGAACATGCAATAAATCTTTTAAAGATTGAGTTGAACCTAGACCGGGCTAACCAGATTAGCATGATCATGACTTGTAATTGATATAAGTATATGTCAAGCTTAAAAATGAAGCCTATAATTCTTAATCTGGGTATTTGATTTACAGTAGGAATTTGCATTGCTATGTGTAGTAGGTCTATGTGCATTTTTAGTACTTGTAGGTCTCACAGCAAATATACTTAACACATCTTACTATCTAGATACATGACACAAGTCTGGATGCATTGGTCTTAACCAACCTGAGGCAGTTTAAAGTATCCTGTAATAGTCCTGTTGAACTCACCTTGTTGTAGTTGTGCAAATACCCTGATTTAAGAAAAAAGATTAAAGCTTGGCTTGAGATTTTAGCTTGTAGAACCTATAGAAGAGATATACAGTGCATGCAACAAGAATAAATGGTAAATTAGAAACCCAACTACTGAAATTGTGATTTTGATGAAACTAAAGGGTTTGGAGTTTGACTACCTTTAGATTTACACTCTAGTTTGAAAAAGATTTCGATTTGTTGATTTAGTTTGAAGATTTGAGCTTGAATTGAAGAAATGGTTGAGTTTTCTTATTTTATAGAAAAGAGGAAGAAGGAGATGAAACTTTTGAACGTACTGTAACTTTCTCCTCTTTTCTCAATATCAGGTAAGCACTAATGGGCTTTGGACCCACTAATTAAAAAAATATAATGGCGTAAGTTAATTAATCAACACTTAAACTAAAATGTGTTCATATCTTACACTATATACAAAACAAAATGCCATTTTCTTCCAATTTTTACATAAGAAAAATATGTAAACTTACACACACATAAAATAAAATATTTTTCATCATATAAAAAGATAAATTTATATTTTTAAAACATTTTCATTATTAAAACCCTTTATTTACAAAAATACCCTATTTTACACAAATAAATGTAAAAGTCCACATTTTTAACTTCTAAAATTCAACAAAGGTTATTTTCTTACTAAGAAAAATACAATAAACCATTTGAAACTCAAACTTATAATTAAAACTCATTTTTTACACCAAATTCCACCTTTTTATTTAAATAAACAACCTTAAAAATCAAATACCTCTTTTAAAAATTATTAGAAGAAGTAATTGGCGATAATTAATAAAATTATTGCATTTTCTCTAAATAAAAATTATTTTCCATTCATTATTAACCCAAACAAATAAAATAAATTCCAAACTTTATTTTCACATTTTAATTCCAAAATTTATTGTTTATTCCAAATGGACAATTATAAATCTCCAATTCCATTTTAATTCACAATATTAAATTATAACTACCATTATAATTTAATATTAAAAGATAATCTCCAAAACCAGGGTTGGTACAGACAATTTAATACTTACAGGTAATCACTAAACCAGGGTTGTTACAGACTCCCTCCCAATAAAATTGCGTCCTCACAATTTCTAGAAAAGAGTTTATATTCAAACTATTAATTTCTTCAATCAAAGAAAAAGAAATAAGCTTGAGATAAAGGGATATTCTCATTATCGCTATGCGGAGATAGAAAATATCCATTTATCTCAAGCTTATTTCTTTTTCTTTGATTGATGAAATTAATAGGTTGAATATAAACTCTTCTCTAGAAATTGCGAGGACGCAATTTTGTTAAGGGGGGAGTCTGTAACAACCCTGCTTTGGAGATTACCTGTTAATATTAAATTATAATTCTGATACCAAGCTATGACGCCCCACCTCGAGACCCACATTAACAAAGAGTATTACTGGTAATACTGTCCGCTAATGCGGAGAATAGGGCTGGTTAGGAGCGACCATCTATAGCCTTGTCTTAAATATCTATTGAATACATCAATAAATGCTCCAGTTTGTTTAGCTCAAGTGGATCGATATATCCAATAAATACTTAATACAAAGCCATAGGTGGCTATAGGATCTATCAGAACAAAATACAACAAATCAAATGCAAAACACATCACAAAACAACAGATAATCGTATATATATACACACACATATACCGATACATCACAAAGTATACAAAATGATACGTCACATATGTGGAATGACGACCACAATACCAACATGAGTCAAAAGAATATACATATTAGAGTAGCAACAATAGGACTACACAAAAGCTACAACAAAACGCTAGCCGAAAAGTCCATGTGGAAGCAGAATAGGCTAAGTCCAAAGGGTACCTAACCTGAAACACCTCGGCCTGACCTGAGTATAAAATACACGAGTCAGTCTAGCTAAACAAATCAATTTATGAGGATAATCGATAAAATAAGCATAAGGCAAGGTGATAATCTTCTCAAGTGAGAAGGAATAATTCAAGAGTATGTGGTTACTTCACATGGCACAATTAAGTAGGTATAGTAATTTCAAGTGATATAAGGATATCACTAAATATGAATGCAACTCAAAGGCGATAAAACTTCATAAAAAATCCCACAATAAAAGCACGTCTCATCTCATTGGCGTATCAAAAAACATCAAATATGGTTTAGGAGAAAACATAACTCCAAAGAGGAGAAATCCCAAACCCGCCATATCGGCAAACTTAAAAAGCAACTCAAAGAAATCCCCATCTCAAAATACGCCATAAGGCAATCAAATATAAATCTTCAACATAGGAGAATATAATCCCAAATAAATGCAAAAGGCAAATCTCATATAATAACGCCAATAGGCAAATCCCAAATAATACGCCAAAAAGCAAATCTCAAATAACGCCAGTGTAGGCAACTCAAATTCCCATAAGGTAATCTCCACACACACACACACACACACACACACACACACATATATATATATATATATAATGGCTCGAATGGCCAACCATGAAAAAGGCGATACACTCGGGAAATCACAATAATCAATGAAATTATCTCAAAAGTTTTGCATGTGTATATGGCCGAAGCCTGCCAAGTACTGCTCTCTCTCAAATATGGTACCACGCCCAAAGGCAAATATGTCTCAATGGACAAATATTCCACAATGGAAAACGTCTCGAAGACAAGTATGCCGCAATGGCAAACGTCTCTAAGACAATGACCCAAAGGTCAAGTACTGGTAATACATCTCGAAGACAAATGTGTCACAAACACTCAAATAGGAACCCGAACAGTGTTAACGTGCGTCCCATACCACACATTCGCACTAAACGGTTTGCTAACCACTAGTAAATTGCACACTCAAAGCAGTAAAAAGTTTACTCATCTCATTGGTAAACTCGACCCGAAGGTCAAAACGATCAAACGGACAAGTCAGGAATTAACCGTTAAGATAAACGCACGTGTCTCATACCACATGTTTTACCAAACCATTTAATTCTCCTTCTCATTCGCTCGAATAGTGCAAAAACGTGTAATTTATATTTAAAATAATTTACTTGAGAAAACAAGCTTTTAAAGCCAATTTTCGAAATCAATTTAGAAAACCGTATTTGAAAATTCCCTTGTTATAGAGAATAAATAGATTTTATATTTGAAAATACTTTAAAACTATCATATAATAATAATTTTCAATGCTCATTAATTTTAAAAATTATTTCAAAGAATTTTTGAAAAATCCATGCTTAGAAACGGAAAAAAACGAAGAAAATCACTCAAATCGATATTCGAATTTAAATTCAAATTTAATTCAAAACAATTCAAAATTTGAATTTCAAATTCTCCAAAATTCGGCTAGTCCATTGATAGACATCATAGCCTTTAATTACAATCAGAAACAACTCGAAATATGGCAAGAAATGCAAGAAAACAAGTCAAAATGCACAAAACAACGGGCAAACAGGGCAGCCAAAATGGCTTCATCCAGGTCGACCTGGAGGTCGACCTCATTCCTCCCTAGGTCGACCGGTCGGTCGACCTAGGGGGCTTCTGGGTCGATAGGTAGGTCGACCCAGAGGAAGGGGGCAGTTGACTTTTGTACGCGATTGTTTCAGGAGCTTTTCTCAACTCCGTAGTGAATTTCCAAAGCACATTTCAGCACTCAAACAGCAATATTTTTCAGCAAAATTTTGCAGGGACCAAATATAACATGCAAACTATCAAATGGAAGAAATCCAGCAGCATTTCGTTGCCGGAATCAAAAGTTATAGACAATCAAAGAAGGCATATAACTTAGATTTTCAAACAGAGAAAAACACTATAGGAAATTCAAAACACAGCTTTTTGCAATATTGAGCTTGGCTCAGCTAGTTTTTGTGAGTTTTATTACTCACCTCGATGTTTAGATGCAAAAACTTGGATTTTAGTAGCAAGTAGGAAGCTTTAGCTTGAGAAATAGCTTCTAAGAACCTGTATAGAAGATAGAAATAACATGCAAAGGAAATTTTACTGTAATTAGAGAACCATTTTACAAATCAGAGATTTTTGATGAATTTAAGTGATTTGGAGTTGGATTACCTTTGATTTATTCTCTAGATTGTAAAAGACTTTAATTTGCTTGAATTTTATGGAGAAATTGGCTTGGATTGAGAAATTTGGTTGAGTGGTTTATTGTGTTTTGTTTCTCAGGTGGAAGAGGATAATGAAGTTGAGAAAAGTGAATGTACTGGTATTCCTTTTTCTCACTTCTTCATTTAAAGGATAAGACTAATGTGCCAAAGGACCCAAATCAAAAGAAAATAAAATGTCTTAAGATAATTACTTAACACTTAACCAAAATGTGTACATATATCACATATACACAAAACAAAAATACATTTTCTCTAAAGTTTTACATAAGAAAAATATTTAAGTTTGTATACTTATAAAATAAAACATTTTCTACCATATAAAAAGTAAATTTATATTTTTTAAACATTTTTATTATTAAATTCCTTAATTTTACAAAAATACACTATTTACTCAAATACACTATTTATCACAGAATGTGGCTTGATAATATACAAGCCATACTATCCCCAAATCATTCCCATCTCAAGATAGAAAATAGCATGTAAATTTGCACAAAAAGATAAACTACAAGGAAAAAGTCCCAAAATCCTCATACATCATAACAAATATTGCGGATCCCCTCAATTGGATTCGCAATCCTCATAGAAGAACAAGACCGGAACATCCTAAACATCAACAAATTCCTCCAATACAGATGAGTGTCAAGCACCCATATCGAAGAGGACTCGAATAGGACAATCACAATAAGGATTACTCCTAGGATAAGATATTATAAATTCTATTATGGAATACTATGGAATAAAATATATTCCTAGACATATCCCCACTTCTATCTCAAAGGACACGAAAGGTCAAGGCATAATGATTAAGGGATTCGTAACACTTGTATTACACTTGGATGTACCATAATATGTGTTTATGTTATGTGTTTATCATATTTTGTTCTAAACCTCGCTTCGATACCAAGCTATGACACCCCACATTAACAAAGAGTATTACTGGGTAATACTATATGCTAATGCGGAGAATAAGGCTGGTTAGGAGCGACCATTTATAGCCTTATCTTAAATATCTCTATTGAATACGTCGATAAATGCTATATTTTTTACTAACTCAAGTGGATCGACATATTCAATAAATACTTAATACAAAACTGTAGGTGGCTATAGGATCTATCAGAACAAAATACAATAACTCCAATGCAAATCACATCACAGAACAGCAGATAGCACATACACACACACACATATACAGATACAACATCAGAGTGATACAAAATGATACATAGCATGTGGTGTGACGACCACAATATACACACGAGTCAAAACAATATACATTAGAGTCAACAACACAAAAAGCTACAACAAAAGGGTACAACAAAAGACGATAGCATAATATCCAAGAGGAAGCAGAATATGCTAAGTCCATAAGGGTACCTAACCTGAAACACATTGGTCTGACCAGAGTATAAAAATACATGGGTCAGTCTAGCTAAACAAATCACTTAAATAGGATAAGCGATAATACGAGCATAGGGATAGAATGATATTGTAACGACTAGAAATTTTCAACCATTCGCATCCATACATGTGGGATTTGAATTTCTCAAAATATCAGATTGTTAATTTAAATTTGGCAAAACTCCGCATATACAGTAATAAAATAATCACAGATCACAGACATGGAGTAATATAACAATAATGCAGTGGACACAAAAGAATAGTAGTTCATGAAGCTACTATATATATATATATAACAGAGTTAAACAAGATACAACATAAGTCATGAATACATAGATGTCTCAATACAATATTGAAATACAAGGTCTGAATGCATTACTGGAATCAACTGAACAACTGAAAGCATGATAGATAGCAGGATCTCCAAGCGAAGCTCCAACTCTAAAGGTGAGTCTCGAATACTGTATCACTCAGTCTGACCCGAGCGTAAAGCAAACACAAAACACTCGAGTCAGGATTAACATTCTTATATCAATAAATCTAACTTAAGTGAAATATCAACTGAAATACAAGTAACTTAAAGGATGTTTGGGATAACCATCCTCTAAGGATTTGTTAAACTATCTACTATGTAGTAATATTCACTATTATAATAATGTCTAATAGTAAAATAAACTTACTTTTATATAACGTTAAGGGGTTACCCATATAGCCCTTAACACATAATAGTCCCAGTAGTCTATCCAGTATTAGCATACCCCCAGATCGGGAGCTACCCTCAATACTCCACAGGCTACGGCACAAATCCAAAATCATAGTAAAGCTCGATATGGTAGGTGACACGGCACAACTAGGGAATGCCAGAGAGATATACCAATTACGCATCTAGGCTGGTGGAAACGCATAGCAGCCACTACCGCCCACCTCGGAACACACTCCCAAATTAAAAATCGAAGGGTGGCCACCAAATAAATCACAAAGTAATAGAATAGTATCGAAGAAATGCATCCGATTAGAGGTGCTACCTCATTGGCCCGTCGATCGCTTCTGTTTTAGCCACCTTATGCAAATTCACGGGAGTTGGGTCCACGTATATACCTCAATAGGAATCGTCGCCACCATCCTACTTCATTCTGGAATCTCCACCGCGTACACAGTTGTTAAAGTGGTTTTCGGTGTCAACAGAGAGTATGCCCATATTCGATCCCAGTCTCTTTAACAACCAAACGTTATTATAACACCGCAGTCATTTCAAAATAGTTTATACTTCAAAACCACAATATCATTTCCATTTCAAAGACCAAATCAATACAATATCATTTTCACTTCAAATATATATCCATTTCCAAAAATCATATCACTTTCAAAGTTATAATACTTTCGAAACTAACAATTTGAAATAATAATACTTTGAAAATCATAATACTTTGAAATCATAACACTTTCCTTCAAACAGTTTAGATATTAATAATAGTATAAAAATAAAATAGTTTATAAAATAAAATAATTTATATAAAATAGTTATAAGTTAAAATAGTTTATATTAAAATAGTTAGTATATTAAAATAGTTTATATTAAAATAATTTATATTAAAGTAATTTATATTAGAATAGTTTATATTAAAACAATTTATAAAGTAAAATATAAAAAAATAGTTTTAAATATAGTTTAAAAATACTTTATATAATAAAATAGCTTCCCCAAATTTCCCAAATAAATTCCAAATAAATTCGAATTCAAAAATTCAAATTTAATCAAATTTCAAATCATCAATTTCAATTCGATTTAGTTTCTAAATAAACCATTTCAAATTATCGATTTCAAATACATATTTGAACCATAAAACAAGCCATTTCAATTTCAATATATTTCAAAGCTTTAAATATTCAACATTTCAAAACTAAATTCGATAATTTCATATATATATCAAATTCACTTTACTATTATTTAGTTTTGAAATATTCACTCAATAAATCCAATATCATTTAAAATAAACCCCAAATTACAATAAACTAAATATTTCCTTCAATTGATTTAAACTTGAAATATTCATTTAAATCACTTTTAATCAAATACAAGTTATAAAATCATAGCTTCAAAATTTCAAATTTTATAAATTTCAAATTAAACTTATTTAAGTAAAATCCTTAAATAAATATAATTTCAAACCAATTTCAAACCATTATAAACTCTATATAGATATTAAATAAATACTTAAACATATTATTTATCAACTTTATTAAATTAACTTTAATAAATCTTTAAAATCAATATTGATTGAAACCATATATTTCTTTTCAAAACCATAGAGATCATTTCCAAAATATTTATATATAGACCAACGGTGTCTGTATATAATTTTCTATCCTATGGTCAAGTGATACGGATATTTATCATTTCAATCCGCAATTTAAATATATACGGGTATATATCATTTCAACCCGCAATCCCAAATTCAATTCAATGAAAATCGCTTGGGTTTATCATTTCAACCCATAACGATTTTCTCCTATTCTACAGATCGTTCGGGTATGTATCATTTCAACCCATAGTGAATTCTATACTAACAGGAAACTTGCAGAGTAATAACAGATATGATAATAATATAACAGGCATATATCATCAATAAAATAACAGATAATGGTGTCAGATGTCACAGGTGAATAGATACAGATAGCAGCGTATATATAGCAATGTAAATAACTAACAACGGCATATTTCAATTGTCGTTTCAATTGAAATTTGTAACGACCCGATATTTTGGACCATTCGCATCCATTATAAATGTATAGGCAGACACTCATGCCGGAGTTGAATTGCTCAAAATACCGCGTTGTAATTAAAATTTGGCAAAACTCATCATGTACAGTAAATAAAATAATTACAGATCACAGACACAAAGTAATATAACAATACTGCAGCGGAAACAAAGGATAGTAGTTCATGAAGCTACTATATATATATAACAGAGTTAAACAAGATACAACAGAGGTCTCGAATACAATAGATGTCTCAATACAATAATCAAATACCAGATCTGAATACATCACTGGATCGACGGAATAACTGAAAGCACGATCGATAGATAGCTGGATCTCCAAGCGAAGCTCCAACTCCAAAGGTGAGTCCCAAATGCTGTATCACTCAGTCTGACCCGAGTGTAAAGCAAAACACAAAAACACTCGAGTCAGGATTAACATTCTTATATTAATAAATCCAACTCAAGTGAAATATCAACTGAAATACAAGTAACTTAAAGGATGTTTGGGATAACCATCCCCTAAGGATCCGTTAAACTATTTACTATGTAGTAATATACGCTATATACGGTAGTGTCTAAATAAGTAAAGTATAATCATATCGGAAAATAGCATTAAGGGGATGGAGAACCTTAACGCGGTCGGATCTTAAAATCATAATTGTAGTAAAGCTCGGTATGGTAGGTGACACGGCACAACTAGGCAATGCCAGGGTAGATATACCAATTACGCACACGGACTGATGGATACGCATAGCAGCCACTACCGTTCCACCTCGAACAACACTCCCAAATCGAAGGATGGCCATCTAGTCAAATCACAAGTAAGAGTATAATATCGAAGAAATGCGTCCGAGAAGAGGTGCTACCTCACTGGTCCGAGATCGCTCCTGTTTTAGCCACCTTATGCCAACTCACGGGAGTTGGGTCCACGTAACATACCTTAAGAACGCCGCCACCATCCTACTTCATTCTGGAATCTCCACCGCATACACGGTTGTCAAAGTGGTTTTCGGTATCGACAGAGAGTATGTCCATATCCGATCCCGGTCTCTTTGCCAACCAATCGTTATTATAACACCGTGGTCATTTCAAAATAGTTTATATTTTAAAACCAAAATATCATTATCATTTCAAGGCCCACTTTAATACGATATCATTTCACTTCAAATATATCCATTTTCAAAATCATATTACTTTTCAAAAGTTATAATGCTTTCGAAATCATAGTCTGGAAATCACAGTATTTTGGAAATCATAACACTTCCTTTTTAACAGTTAAGATATTAAAATTTCGTTATAAATAAATTAGTTTCCTCAAATTTCACAAATCGATTCAAATTAACTCGAATTCCAAAAATTTAATTTAATCAAATCTCAAATCATTAGTTTCAACTCGATTCAGCTTCTAAATAAACCATATCGATTTATCGATTTCAAATACATATCTGAACCATAAAATAAGTCATTTCAATTTTTAATATATTTCAAAGCTTTAATATTCGACATTTCAAAACTAAATTCGATAAATTTATATATATATCAAGTTCACTTTACAATTATTTAGTTTTGAAATATTAACTTAACATTTCCATAACATTTGAATACAATTTCATTTTTACAATTCAAATAAACAAGATATCTCATTTAAATATTTACGTTTGGAATATCCATTTAAGTCACCCTTTCAAATTTCAAGTTGTAAATCACTTCTTTAAATTTCAAATTCAATACATTTCAAATCTAACTTATTTAAGTATAATTCTTAAATAAATATAATTTCAATCAATTTCAAATCATTATAAATTCTATATTTGAAAATATAGATATTAAATAAATACTTAACATATTATTTATCAACTTTATTAAATCAACTTTAATAAATCTTTAAAATCAATATTTATCAAAACCATATATTTCTTTTCAAAACCATAGAAATCATTTTCAAAACGTTTATATATAGACCAACGGTGCCTGTATATAATTTTCTATCCTATGGTCAAGTGATACGGATATTTATCATTTCAATCCGCAATTTTAAACATATTCGGGTATATATCTTTTCAACCCGAAATCCCAAATTCAATCCAATGAAAATCGCTTGGGTTTATCATTTCAACCCATAACGATTTTCTCCTATTCTACAGATCGTTCGGGTATGTATCATTTCAACCCATAGTGATTCTATACTAACAGGGAACTTGCAGAGTGATAACAGATATGAAAATAAAATAACAACGGTAACAGGCATATATCAACAATATAAATAACAGATAATGGTGTCTGATGTCACAGGTGAACAGGTACAGATAATGACATATATAACAATGTAAATAACTAACATCAGCATATTTTAATTAACATTTCAATTGAAATCAAATTTAATAAATATAAGAACATTAATCGTGAGTGATTGCTCACCTTTCGAGGCTAGAGTGAATAGACAATGAAACGAGTTACAGATCTAAGCACGAGTTCCAAAGCAAACAGAATTGGCACAAATTGGACGAACAAAGCTGATAATAGAAATTGATGGAAACAAATCAATTTAGTTTGATATAGAGTTTAAACGAGATGTATATTATTTTATTATTATTCTCTTTAAAACCAAATTCAATTTAAAATACACATGCACTTTAAATAAATCTTAAATTTAACCATATATACATATATTCACATCAATATACATACATACATACATACATATATATATATATATATAAAATCAAAATATCTGTTATAAATCCATATATTAAATCAATTACAAAAACCAATAAAGCTTTAAATAAACCCTTTACATATTACATGCCCTTACAAAACATAGATGCAAACATTACCCCAAAACTTACGTATATAACTAAATCTGGTGTTATGTACCATATATACAAAAGAACCCAATATGGATATAGTTTTAAACAAGATTTAGCCTGTAACCAATAAGTGCGAAAACAATTTACACATACAGCTTGTAAAAAGGTTTATAATATGTATATAATGCTAAAATATATAGTTTTTTTTTTAAATAATAATAATAATAATAATACAAACCTTGTATACTAATATAGATAAAACTGTTTCAACAATACATATATACCTATTAATATAACTTGAAGATTGTTGGTATAAAACGAATATAACATTTGCAGTAAATATCTGCACCTATTATATATCTAAACCAATGCATACAAATGCTTACAAACCGGTTACTTTCAAAATATATAAAACTAACCCACGCAAGCTATAAAATATATGCAGACCACTATACTTTACACATATACAACACAGCAACGCTGTTATATAATATAAACTAATATATATATATATATATCAAAGTAAATTTTTAAACATATTTTGTATAACTTATATGTAGATCTTAATATCACCATATGTAAAAAAACAACCAAAAATTTATCCGATGTCACCGAACGAATTGTGTAAGATATTATTATTGTTATTATACAAATCACTATAACCATATCAAAATAAGATATATACCAGTACTATTATATGTAAGCTTTATAAACAACAGATAGATCCTTGTTTAATAAGAACAGATACTACACTTCATATTATAGTCAATATATTAATATATACATACGTATTATTGTTTAAAGTAATAGAATAAAAATCAAACCTGATGTGTATGGAATCAAGGAGGAAAAACAGTTTGTTTAAACATGTTTGTTAACAAAACCAATATATATACCCACCTTAATATAAGCACTGTAAACTTAGAAATCAAACAAAATATAATTTCACAGGCAAACTAGATATACAAATATCTATACATATACATAAATATAAACCTATAACACCTTACAGTATTTCAAAACGACGCTGGAACAAATGGCCGGCTCGATGGACCATGCGGTCAGCAGGAAGAGAAAGGAGGAGCCGAATAAATCGAAGGGAAGTAACTGCTCGGTTTTGCTGGCCGAGGCTAGATGCCATGGGTGCAAGGCTAGGAGGCACGGCCCATAGAGGAGGGTGTTGCAGAGAAGAGTCGAGTGGGGCTGTGAGGCGTCGGATGTGGTAGTTGCCGGCGCTTGGGTGGAAGTGGGGTTGAGGGAGATCGGCAGGCTGGGCTAATTATGGCAGAGAGGCGTGGCGTGTGGTAGAAGAAATGGAGGATATGTTGTTCTTTGTTAAAGGTGAAGGCGAGTTAGGCGGAGCGGCGTTTGCTGTCAGGTCGGAGGCTTGTGGTTGCGAGATGGCTGAAGTGGCTGGGAAGGGTGGAGGAATGACAGGAGGTGGTGTGTTGGAGTTGCCGTTGGCTGCTGCTGTCAGGGAGGGTACGGTGGGGTCTCGTGGTGGTGGACTGGCACGTCGAGGTGGAGGAACGTGGGTCAGGGATGTAGGCACGAAGGAAATGGCCATTAGGGAGGAGGAAGATTTGTAGGCTACGGGACTTTCTTTTATTTGCTTTCTTTGGATGAATGAGAGGAGAAGATCTGGAGAGAGGAACGTAAATCTCACAAATAAAAATGAATGCCAGTAGAGAAGGGAGGCTAGAATAAAGGGAAAGGAAGAGGACAGCTCATAAATGAAAATGAATGCACGGAAAATAAATGAATAAAACGTACACTGAAGATGCGAATAAAATTCAAAAGAAACGGTAGGGTAGGAATAGAAATAGGTTGAATTGTTCAGAGGCTTAAATGTAGGAGCACGCTAAAAATTTAAACTCAAGGAAGGAGTAAAGTCAGAAATTTTGGTACCGTTACGGTGGACAGTTTATTCGTTCCGACACGTACCGGATCTCAAATTGCAGAGTTGAATATACCGTGGAGATCAGCACGACGAGACGATCAAAACGGTACACAGATATCAGTGATACGGTCATCCGATCAAAAGTCGATAACCGGTACCAGAAATGCTGCTATTCTAACCGAATCAAGATAAACGGAGCAAAAGAAGTCCAAATTTGACGAAACGAAAGATGACGTCTCACTCAGAAGATGATTTACAAATTTTCTATGTAAAATATTTAGGTTTGGAAAACATTTTATTATCACCAATTTTTAACTGATTAAATTGAAGTAAATTTACGCTCGAAATAAATTTTCATATTTTCGGATGAAAATTTACCAGTTGCTATGTTTAATTAGACGCATTCCAAATATCAAATTTATATTTCAAAATTTTATTGTTTAAAATTTCACAAAATTTAACTAATTACGTTGTTTAACAGTTAAAATTTACGGGTCGTTACACTCTCCCCCACTCAAAACTTTTCGTCCCCGAAAAGGAAGGAAGTAGGAGAATGGAAACAACCAGAAAGAAAAATAGATTAAAAGACAAGATAAGACTATTAATTTGAACCATATAATTTCAAATTAAACTAATTAATAGTTAGCAATTTTGATTTAATCCACTGAGTTCACTTAAGTTAAATCAATTCATCTATTTCTGAATTCATTACCTTATGTCTAGTCATCCTCAATTAACAATTTCTAAGTCGTCAAATTTGTATAATCATTTATTATACTCATGTTTTATTCGACAAACTAAATTCTTTTATTCCAAATTATTATTAAGTTCATTTCACTTAATATATATCTTATTACATATATTTAAACCATATAAATTTTGATTTAAATTTATTTATATTCAATAATTGCTTTTAAATTCAAGGTATTTCCATAAGTTAATCAAATTTCAATTTATTAGTTCCTTCAAAACAAATTTATTTGTCTCATCTTATTATCCACTTAACTTATAATTCTATTTATTTCAATTGATATTTATAACTAAATTAACATTTATTATAACCACTCAAATTCTATTTATAAAGGTCATTTTATATTGTATATTATCCGATTACATTTTTAACTTATGAAAATTTTAAGTAAGTTATGTTGAGATGTAATTGAGTATTATACAAATAAGATTTTTCCAAATTCAGCTATTCCTAGTTAACTATTTATCCAAGAATTTTAACTTTAGTTTATAATTGAAATCATCTTAAATCTAAAATTTAAGAATTTAAATCTCCGATTTACTTCAAACAATTTAGAGATACCTATACTATATTTATAAAAAAATTATTTTAAAATAAGATACCTATATATATATATAAATCAAATTATACTGAAGAAATTCAAATCGAATATTTTATTTTCAAAACAAAACCGTAGCAAAGCTACAGAATGGTTTCTCCTCTTCGAAACTCGAAAATGAATGTCGATGATGCGGCCGTCATCACCGAAATTATTTTCCAGCGACAATGAGAAGAGCACTAATTTAAACATTTACAATTCTTTGAAAACCATTTTATTTGAAAATACTTAAATAATATACATTTTAAGACTTTAAAACAAAGTTTGAAATCACCAGAAATTTAATTCTTAAATTCTCAATTTAAATTCATTTCAATTTCAAATAGATTTATAAACAATAGTCATTTTGCAATAGTCAATGACTTATAAAAATGATAATCAAATATTATCATTTTCAACAACCAATTTATTTAACTTTTAATTCCAGAAAATTTTTCTTATATATTTATAATATAATCATACAAATTTATTTCATTTATCAAATTTAAAAATTATATCGTGTCAGTTTGCTCTGTTCAAGTGTTTTGGAAATCCTATCGATAGCGTTGATCAGACGAATCGATCGAAAATCCAAACCAACATCAACAACTCAAACAACACACTATAAACATAAACTATTGTTATATTAATTACAAATACACTCCCTCACACGATGATTTCAGAATTGGATTCCAACACATGGATAGAGATCCAAATATAAAAGGGCTCTAATCAAAGAGAATTCTAATCTAAAAATAGATAGGCTCAAAACGAAGGTTAGATGATTGTATTTCAAACAGGAAGATGGATAAAGTTGTATAAATCGCGAACAACCTTAACCGGGTCAACCGTGACTTCATATACAAGATCGATTAGAATTCTGAAGCAAATCGACATTTAATTACCAGAGGTGAAATTCGGATATAGCATAAGATAGCAGCATCGTAAACCGAGGATACAGAAATCTCCGGTGAATCAATACCGATTGTAAAGGAGTTTCACCCCAGTACAAATTATTCGAAGATTGGCGAGACCGCCGATTTATTATAGAGATCATTCGAAGTGGAGTTATGGGATACTCCAGAATCAAAAGACACGAATGGGGAGACACGAATGGACTTGGAACCGAAGTGAACGTTCCAAATTCAAAGGAACCGAGTCAAAGAAGAAGGAATTCAAGCTCGAACGAAAGTGATTCTGTAATTGAATTTACTACATATGATGAGTTTTGCCTAAAACCAGAGCTCTGATACCACATGTAACGACCCGATATTTTGGACCATTCGCATCCATTATAAATGTATAGGCAGACACTCATGCCGGAGTTGAATTGCTCAAAATACCGCGTTGTAATTAAAATTTGGCAAAACTCATCATATACAGTAAATAAAATAATTACAGATCACAGACACAAAGTAATATAACAATACTGCAGCGGAAACAAAGGATAGTAGTTCATGAAGCTACTATATATATATAACAGAGTTAAACAAGATACAACAGAGGTCTCGAATACAATAGATGTCTCAATACAATAATCAAATACCAGATCTGAATACATCACTGGATCGATGGAATAACTGAAAGCACGATCGATAGATAGCTGGATCTCCAAGCGAAGCTCCAACTCCAAAGGTGAGTCCCAAATGCTGTATCACTCAGTCTGACCCGAGTGTAAAGCAAAACACAAAAACACTCGAGTCAGGATTAACATTCTTATATTAATAAATCCAACTCAAGTGAAATATCAACTGAAATACAAGTAACTTAAAGGATGTTTGGGATAACCATCCCCTAAGGATCCGTTAAACTATTTACTATGTAGTAATATACGCTATATACGGTAGTGTCTAAATAAGTAAAGTATAATCATATCGGAAAATAGCATTAAGGGGATGGAGAACCTTAACGCGGTCGGATCTTAAAATCATAATTGTAGTAAAGCTCGGTATGGTAGGTGACACGGCACAACTAGGCAATGCCAGGGTAGATATACCAATTACGCACACGGACTGATGGATACGCATAGCAGCCACTACCGTTCCACCTCGAACAACACTCCCAAATCGGAGGATGGCCATCTAGTCAAATCACAAGTAAGAGTATAATATCGAAGAAATGCGTCCGAGAAGAGGTGCTACCTCACTGGTCCGAGATCGCTCCTGTTTTAGCCACCTTATGCCAACTCACGGGAGTTGGGTCCACGTAACATACCTTAAGAACGCCGCCACCATCCTACTTCATTCTGGAATCTCCACCGCGTACACGGTTGTCAAAGTGGTTTTCGGTATCGACAGAGAGTATGTCCATATCCGATCCCGGTCTCTTTGCCAACCAATCGTTATTATAACACCGTGGTCATTTCAAAATAGTTTATATTTTAAAACCAAAATATCATTATCATTTCAAGGCCCACTTTAATACGATATCATTTCACTTCAAATATATCCATTTTCAAAATCATATTACTTTTCAAAAGTTATAATGCTTTCGAAATCATAGTCTGGAAATCACAGTATTTTGGAAATCATAACACTTCCTTTTTAACAGTTAAGATATTAAAATTTCGTTATAAATAAATTAGTTTCCTCAAATTTCACAAATCGATTCAAATTAACTCGAATTCCAAAAATTTAATTTAATCAAATCTCAAATCATTAGTTTCAACTCGATTCAGCTTCTAAATAAACCATATCGATTTATCGATTTCAAATACATATCTGAACCATAAAATAAGTCATTTCAATTTTTAATATATTTCAAAGCTTTAATATTCGACATTTCAAAACTAAATTCGATAAATTTATATATATATCAAGTTCACTTTACAATTATTTAGTTTTGAAATATTAACTTAACATTTCCATAACATTTGAATACAATTTCATTTTTACAATTCAAATAAACAAGATATCTCATTTAAATATTTACGTTTGGAATATCCATTTAAGTCACCCTTTCAAATTTCAAGTTGTAAATCACTTCTTTAAATTTCAAATTCAATACATTTCAAATCTAACTTATTTAAGTATAATTCTTAAATAAATATAATTTCAATCAATTTCAAATCATTATAAATTCTATATTTGAAAATATAGATATTAAATAAATACTTAACATATTATTTATCAACTTTATTAAATCAACTTTAATAAATCTTTAAAATCAATATTTATCAAAACCATATATTTCTTTTCAAAACCATAGAAATCATTTTCAAAACGTTTATATATAGACCAACGGTGCCTGTATATAATTTTCTATCCTATGGTCAAGTGATACGGATATTTATCATTTCAATCCGCAATTTTAAACATATTCGGGTATATATCTTTTCAACCCGAAATCCCAAATTCAATCCAATGAAAATCGCTTGGGTTTATCATTTCAACCCATAACGATTTTCTCCTATTCTACAGATCGTTCGGGTATGTATCATTTCAACCCATAGTGATTCTATACTAACAGGGAACTTGCAGAGTGATAACAGATATGAAAATAAAATAACAACGGTAACAGGCATATATCAACAATATAAATAACAGATAATGGTGTCAGATGTCACAGGTGAACAGGTACAGATAATGACATATATAACAATGTAAATAACTAACATCAGCATATTTCAATTAACATTTCAATTGAAATCAAATTTAATAAATATAAGAACATTAATCGTGAGTGATTGCTCACCTTTCGAGGCTAGAGTGAATAGACAATGAAACGAGTTACAGATCTAAGCACGAGTTCCAAAGCAAACAGAATTGGCACAAATTGGACGAACAAAGCTGATAATAGAAATTGATGGAAACAAATCAATTTAGTTTGATATAGAGTTTAAACGAGATGTATATTATTTTATTATTATTCTCTTTAAAACCAAATTCAATTTAAAATACACATGCACTTTAAATAAATCTTAAATTTAACCATATATACATATATTCACATCAATATACATACATACATACATATATATATATATAAAATCAAAATATCTGTTATAAATCCATATATTAAATCAATTACAAAAACCAATAAAGCTTTAAATAAACCCTTTACATATTACATGCCCTTACAAAACATAGATGCAAACATTACCCCAAAACTTACGTATATAACTAAATCTGGTGTTATGTACCATATATACAAAAGAACCCAATATGGATATAGTTTTAAACAAGATTTAGCCTGTAACCAATAAGTGCGAAAACAATTTACACATACAGCTTGTAAAAAGGTTTATAATATGTATATAATGCTAAAATATATAGTTTTTTTTTTAAATAATAATAATAATAATACAAACCTTGTATACTAATATAGATAAAACTGTTTCAACAATACATATATACCTATTAATATAACTTGAAGATTGTTGGTATAAAACGAATATAACATTTGCAGTAAATATCTGCACCTATTATATATCTAAACCAATGCAGACAAATGCTTACAAACCGGTTACTTTCAAAATATATAAAACTAACCCACGCAAGCTATAAAATATATGCAGACCACTATACTTTACACATATACAACACAGTAACGCTGTTATATAATATAAACTAATATATATATATATATATATCAAAGTAAATTTTTAAACATATTTTGTATAACTTATATGTAGATCTTAATATCACCATATGTAAAAAAACAACCAAAAATTTATCCGATGTCACCGAACGAATTGTGTAAGATATTATTATTGTTATTATACAAATCACTATAACCATATCAAAATAAGATATATACCAGTACTATTATATGTAAGCTTTATAAACAACAGATAGATCCTTGTTTAATAAGAACAGATACTACACTTCATATTATAGTCAATATATTAATATATACATACGTATTATTGTTTAAAGTAATAGAATAAAAATCAAACCTGATGTGTATGGAATCAAGGAGGAAAAACAGTTTGTTTAAACATGTTTGTTAACAAAACCAATATATATACCCACCTTAATATAAGCACTGTAAACTTAGAAATCAAACAAAATATAATTTCACAGGCAAACTAGATATACAAATATCTATACATATACATAAATATAAACCTATAACACCTTACAGTATTTCAAAACGACGCTGGAACAAATGGCCGGCTCGATGGACCATGCGGTCAGCAGGAAGAGAAAGGAGGAGCCGAATAAATCGAAGGGAAGTAACTGCTCGGTTTTGCTGGCCGAGGCTAGATGCCATGGGTGCAAGGCTAGGAGGCACGGCCCATAGAGGAGGGTGTTGCAGAGAAGAGTCGAGTGGGGCTGTGAGGCGTCGGATGTGGTAGTTGCCGGCGCTTGGGTGGAAGTGGGGTTGAGGGAGATCGGCAGGCTGGGCTAATTATGGCAGAGAGGCGTGGCGTGTGGTAGAAGAAATGGAGGATATGTTGTTCTTTGTTAAAGGTGAAGGCGAGTTAGGCGGAGCGACGTTTGCTGTCAGGTCGGAGGCTTGTGGTTGCGAGATGGCTGAAGTGGCTGGGAAGGGTGGAGGAATGACAGGAGGTGGTGTGTTGGAGTTGCCGTTGGCTGCTGCTGTCAGGGAGGGTACGGTGGGGTCTCGTGGTGGTGGACTGGCACGTCGAGGTGGAGGAACGTGGGTCAGGGATGTAGGCACGAAGGAAATGGCCATTAGGGAGGAGGAAGATTTGTAGGCTACGGGACTTTCTTTTATTTGCTTTCTCTGGATGAATGAGAGGAGAAGATCTGGAGAGAGGAACGTAAATCTCATAAATAAAAATGAATGCCAGTAGAGAAGGGAGGCTAGAATAAAGGGAAACGAAGAGGACAGCTCACAAATGAAAATGAATGCACGGAAAATAAATGAATAAAACGTACACTGAAGATGCGAATAAAATTCAAAAGAAACGGTAGGGTAGGAATAGAAATAGGTTGAATTGTTCAGAGGCTTAAATGTAGGAGCACGCTAAAAATTTAAACTCAAGGAAGAAGTAAAGTCAGAAATTTTGGTACCGTTACGGTGGACAGTTTATTCGTTCCGACACGTACCGGATCTCAAATTGCAGAGTTGAATATACCGTGGAGATCAGCACGACGAGACGATCAAAACGGTACACAGATATCAGTGATACGGTCATCCGATCAAAAGTCGATAACCGGTACCAGAAATGCTGCTATTCTAACCGAATCAAGATAAACGGAGCAAAAGAAGTCCAAATTTGACGAAACGAAAGATGACGTCTCACTCAGAAGATGATTTACAAATTTTCTATGTAAAATATTTAGGTTTGGAAAACATTTTATTATCACCAATTTTTAACTGATTAAATTGAAGTAAATTTACGCTCGAAATAAATTTTCATATTTTCGGATGAAAATTTACCAGTTGTTATGTTTAATTAGACGCATTCCAAATATCAAATTTATATTTCAAAATTTTATTGTTTAAAATTTCACAAAATTTAACTAATTACGTTATTTAACAGTTAAAATTTACGGGTCGTTACAAAATTAAATTTAATAAATATAAGAACGTTAATCGTGAGCGATTGGTCACGTTTCGAGGTTAGAGGGTTCGACAGATGAAACGAGTTACGAATCCAAGCGCGAATTCCAAAGCAAAGCTAGATTGGCACGAATTCGACTGATAGAGCGGATAACAGAATTTGATGAGAACAAATCAGAATCAACTACATAGAAATAGAATATATAGATATATTATATATTATTTTCTATGAATCAATATTTAAGTTAAAAAATATATTAAAATAACCTATATATATATCATTAAAATCATAGTTTAAATAAGCACATATATTAAAATCAACAGATATTTAAAATTATATATATATATATTTTAAATCAATAACTTAACTTAAATATAAAAAAATCGATATAACTTTACTTTATTAAAAATATGTACAACAATATATTTGGTTCCCCAAACAACTATGTATATACAACAGCCGACGTACTTGATTAAATGCATAACTTACATAACCATCAGCACGCATCTATATAATATATTTAAATCTCAAATCAAGACATATACTTCCTCACAATCCCCTTTAAAATTTATAAAACCCATATTTTCCTCTCAAACTTTACAAATATCATCATTAATATTCTTCCAGACAAGATCACATATCAACAAAAATCTTCATATTAAATATATTAGTAATTAGTTATGCCTAACATATCACGTGCAAGATATAATATATACATTATATATAAATAAAATGTCATTCCATCCTTTAGATGAATACTCATATATTATGATCAAATTGAATACAAGCAAAGATTCAAAAAATCTATATATATAAAATAATTATATGTGTAACAGAACACCAAAACACACTGAATATATATTAACAAATATATATATATATATAAACAATTGTAACCAATGCATACTGAAAGGAACATGATATATTATTATAACCAAGCAGGTAATAAACAGACTTGTACAAACCCTTTATATATATATATAAACAAAACTTATATACATATAGTTTTTCCAAACATCAACATTTAAATACATATTGAAACGCTTAACAAGACTACAAACATATAACTTTCCATAGATTTAAGAACCATACAACATACAGTACATATATATACGCACGTACCTATTTAAATTATATAAACTGACGTATATAACTAATACATTAACTTAACCTCTATAATATATGATCTGGAAAAAAACTATAACAGTAAAACAAAGAAGTTATAATACATATAGTTATATATATCTAGACTAATATATATATATACATACATACCTACACATATTATATTTCAAAAGTGAACATTTATTATAGAGTCAATATAAATATATAAGCTATATATATATATATTAGATCACCTCAACTGCTAGAATAAGTAGGTATAAAGGGAAGAAGGGTAACTGGAGATGGCGGAGGCCGCATGTGTCGAGGTGATGCAAACTTCGGTGGTGGATCTGGGGTGATGAAAGGTGGAGTTGAAGGCGGGCAAAGGGAAGGAAGTCGAGCAGGTGGCGATTGAGGTCGGCAAGTAGAAGCTCCTACGTGGGATAGCCGGCGTGGAAGGTGGAGGAGGTGCGAGTGGTGGTGGGTTTGCTTGAGTTTCGATGGAAGGCTTGGGTTCGGCACTTGAGGCCGTGGGTTTGCTGCTGAGGTCAGAGAAAGGTGGATCGATTATGGTGGGAGGAAGGAAAGCTTGATCTAATTTTGATACCTATTTTTCTCCTTTCAACTTCGAATAGGGATGGCTGGCAGAAGCAGGTAAATAAGAATGAACGAACCAAAATGAACCCGAGAAAATTTATAATGATGGAATTGTAAAAGTCATTTACGCTATATTCTAGGAATAGTAAAAGTTTATATGGCTATTCGTTTGAGCTGAAGCAACGAATGGACAGGGAGACTAAAAGAGATCGAATACCGAACCGATACGAAATCGTTTCCTTAGATTTCACCATTCACTAGACTTCGAAAAATCTGAATGAATATACAGCGGTGATCAGCATGACGAGACGATCAAAACGGTATACAAATATCAATGGTAGGATCATCCGAACCAAAGTCGATAATCGGTACCGAAAATGCTGCGAAAATGCCAGAAATAAGATGAACGGAGCAATAGAGGTCCAAATTTGAAGAAACCAAATATGACATTTCACTCAGAAGATGATTTACAAATTTATTGTATAAAAATATTCAAGTTTGGAAAATAATTTATTATCATCTTATTTAACTGATTTAAATTGAAATAAAATTACACAAGAAAATAAACTTCTAAATTATCTAATGCAAATTTACCATTTGCTATGTTTAATTAGACGTATTCCAAATATTAAAGTTTTATTTCAAAATTTAATAATTTAAAATTTCGCAAAATTACCAGTTAATTACATTATAAAACCAGCTAAAATTTTCGGGTCGTTACACTCTCCCCCACTCAGAACTTTTAGTCCCCGAAAAGGAAAGAGGTAGGAGAATAGAAATAACCAGAAAGAAAGAATAAATTTGGAATACAAATAAAACAATTAAATTAAAACCATATAAATTTCAAATTAAACTAATTAATATTTAACATTTTGGTTTAATCCATTTGAGTTCACTTAAGTAAAATCAATCTATCTATTTCTAATTTCATTATCTTATTGTCTAGTCATCCCCAATTAAAAATTTCTAAATCATCAATTGGTGATGTAGGCCAAGCTATAATTGCCCAAGGCATAAGTCGTGATCGACTCAAGGAAGGCAAAGACATAAGTCGAGTAAGTAGTGAGGAAGGTGAAGGCATAAGTCGTAAACGACTTAAGGAAGGGGGTATAAGTCGTGACCGACTTAAGGAAAGAGCTACGAGCTATCAACGACTCAAGGGACGTGCTGGGTTACGACCTAAGACCACGGGAAGAACATCACCAATTGGAAAATGCGAAGGTTTAAGTCGTTGCCGAGTTAACAACTTAGTTTTGGTGAGTGTACGACTTAACAAGGCAGGGAATAAGTCGTTGCCGAGTTACGACTTAGTTAAGTCTCGTGAACGACCTAACGAGTCAGGAGTTAAGTCGCTGAAGACTGAAGCGTGGGATCTTCCTCCGAGTTAATCTCTACCGTTGTTCTTTAGGTCGCTGATATGAGATGCGCCTATTCTTAAGTCGATGAAGCACATTGCCGTTGATCCTTCTACGAGTTAATCTCTACCGTTGTTCTTTAGGTCGCTGATATGGGATGCGCATGTTCTTAAGTCGCTAAAGCCTGTTGCCGTAGATTCTTATGCGAGTTAATCTACACCGTGGATTCTTAAGTCGAAGGAAGTGGCTGTTGTGTTGGATGTTAAGTCGCATCTGTTATAAGTCGTTTGTAATTTTGTTTTTAAGTCGTATGATTGTAATCTGATAAGTCGTAAACGACTTAAGATGAGTCGTCTGTTATGAGTCGTTTACTTTTGAGTCGTGTTGTAGGTTGATAAGTCGTTAAAGGCTAGTATTGTAACTGTTTGTCTTAAGTCTTGAGTCATGAGCTATGAGTCGGAAACGACTTAGGAGTTAGAGAAATTTCCGTTGTAAAATTGTTCGCCTATAAATAGGTCGTGAGTCTCATTTGTAAAGGTTGTTGATTTTTGAATAAAATTCTCTTTTGATTGCTGTGTGCTTTCATCTAAATTGGTAGTTGAGTGTAATCTCCTATCTCCTCTTTCGGATAATCAAGTGCGCTCGATTCAACGATTGTAGAAGCCGATTCGCGGAATCTAGTGCGCTAGATCAACGCTTGAAGAATTGAAGAACTTTGAACCCGGTATCGTGTGCGATCAACGAGTTCGAGATAGCTAGAGTTCGGTATCTTCGGATCAACGAATTCGGGCATTTCAGTATCTTCCATTCCACTGATTGCTACATTCAACGATCTACATTGTTTTTGTAATTTCCGCTGCGTCATTTGGTATCAGAGCTTGTTCTAGCCAATCATAGATAGATCGAGACTTGGAGCCTAATCATTTGAAGAGTTTTGAAGTTTGAAGTTGAGCCGTGAGCAAGTGAAGTTGTTCATCATTGTTCGAAGTTGTTTGATCGGATTTGAATTGGAGGCCGAAACTTTGTCCATCGTGTTCATCGCGATTTGCTACAAAGTGGAAGTTTTCGATCCGTTTCGTTTTGGATCAAAGTCCGAAAAGTGTTTGAATTTTGAAGTGTTGAAGAGTTGTGAAATTTTCAAGTATGCCGCCAAGAAGAGCTAATCGTCACCAAAACGTAGAAGCTTTGTATCGAAGAGAAGAAGCTGATGAGATGGAGCAAAGAATCAATGAGAACTTTAGTGAGAAGCTTAACGAAGGAATTGGCCAGTTAGAGAAGCTTATGACAGAGATGAATCAAAATCGGAGAAGGGTTTCACCTGAATCTAACCATGGGGGAAGTAGAGTCTCGCCACATTCCAATCGAGACCGAAGTGTTGAAAATGATCAAGGGCGTGGGAGGAACGTGAATGGTCGTGAACGGAGGAATGTAGATAGAAGGGATGATGGTGGTAGGCGTGAAGGTAGTAGAGATGTGGGTGGACGAGATAGACAACGATATACATCTGATTTTGAAGAGGAGAATGATGGTGGTAGTGTTCGAGGACAAGGACGAGGACAAGGAAGAAATCACTCTGAGTATGATCACAAGTGGGAGTCGGGGATCAAGACTGAAATTCCTGAGTTCAAAGGTGGTATGCAAGCAGAGGAGTTTCTAGATTGGATGGCTAACGCCGAGGATATTTTTGACTTCAAAGAAGTTCCAGAACATCGTAGAGTGAAGTTGGTTGCTACAAGGCTGAGGGGTAGAGCTTTAGCATGGTGGCAACAAACCAAGCTTACACGTGATTGGATGGGAAAGTCAAAAGTTGAATCTTGGGAAAAGATGAAGAAAATGATGAAAGCAACGTTCTTACCATACAATTATCAATCTTTGATGTATCAACGTTTGCAGAACTTGAGGCAGGGCACGAAGACAGTTAATGACTATGCTGATGAATTCTATCAACTTATTGCGAGGAATGATATTATGGAGAAGGAAGAACAACTGACAGCTAGATTTGTTGGGGGACTACGAATGCAGATCCAGGATATGGTTAACATGTTCGATCCAAGATCTGTAGCAGAGGCACATCAGAAAGCGTTGGCTTGGGAGAAGCAGGGACGAGGAGGAGGTGGTGTGTTTACTAATTCTAACAATCAAGCGAAGAGTGTTGGTGGAAGTTCTAATGTTTCTAAACCTATCAGTAGACCAGTGGTGAAGGAGGCTGAGAAGGCAAGGGTTAACAATGGTTTCAAATGTTACAATTGTCAGGAATTGGGTCATAAAAGCAGTGAGTGTCCAAAGCCAAAGAAGAGAACCATGATTGCAGAAGTTGAGGATGAGGATGAAGAAGCTGAATGCTCTAATTCTTTACCAGTTGAGGAGGAAGACTTACTGTCAGGAGATGACGGGTACGCATTGATGATGAGGAGAAGTTGTTTAACACCGAAGCAAGAGGAGGAAAGTAGTTGGTTGAGGAACAATATCTTTCAATCTACATGCACTATTCTGGGAAGAGTTTGTAAATTTGTTATTGATGCTGGGAGTTGTGATAATATTATCTCTACAGAAGCGGTGAAGAAGTTGGAGTTGAAAACCGAGAAACATCCTAAACCGTACAAGTTAGCTTGGTTGAGGAAGGGTGGTGAAGTGAAAGTTGGACGTAGAGCTTGTGTGAAGTTTTCAATTGGGAAGAAATACAAAGATGAAATCTGGTGTGATGTCGTAGATATGGACGTTTGTCATTTGTTGCTGGGGAGACCGTGGCAGTATGATCGAGCTGTGCAGCATGACGGACGGACCAACAGTTACAGTTTCATGTTCGAAGGTACAAAGATTACTCTAGTTCCAAAGAAGCGACAACAGGAGGAAAGTAAGTTGGAGGAGATTGAAGAGCTCAAAACTTTATTATCTTTGAAAGAATTTGTTAAGGAGGTTGAGGAAGAGCCTGAAGTGTTTTTGTTAATTGGGCGAGAGAGCAATGAAGAGGTTGAGAATCCAGAAGAAGTTAAACCAGTTTTGAAAGAATTTGACGATGTATTTCCAGAGGAGTTACCTACGGAATTGCCACCGTTGAGGGATATCCAACATCAGATAGATCTTGTTCCAGGTGCTGTGTTGCCACACAGACCACATTATCGAATGAGTCCGAAGGAACATGAAGAGTTGCGGAGGCAAGTGGAAGAATTGCTTGAACAAGGGCGTGTGCAGGAGAGTTTAAGTCCTTGTGCTGTACCAGCTTTATTGGTACCCAAAAAGGATGGAACGTGGAGGATGTGCACTGACAGTCGAGCATTGAATAAGATTACTGTGAGATATAGATTTCCAATGCCGAGGTTGGATGACTTGTTAGATCAAATAAGCGGAGCTACTATCTTTTCGAAGATTGATTTGAAGAGCGGATATCATCAAATTCGTATCAGACCAGGAGATGAGTGGAAGACTGCTTTTAAAACCAGGGAGGGTCTATACGAGTGGTTGGTCATGCCGTTTGGTTTATCCAATGCACCGAGTACTTTTATGAGGGTGATGAATCGGATTTTTCGACCGTTCATTGGGAAATTTGTGGTGGTGTATTTTGATGATATTCTGATCTACAGTGGGAGTCCAGAGGAACATTTGAATCATCTTAGAGAAGTGCTGATGGTATTGCGACAAGAACAATTCTATGCTGCAATGAAGAAATGCGTGTTCATGACGCATAGTGTTTTATTTCTGGGGTATGTTGTTTCGAAGGAAGGTATACAGGTGGACCAAAGTAAAGTTGAGGCAATCAGAGATTGGCCGCATCCCAAGACGATAACGGAAGTTCATAGTTTTCATGGGTTGGCTTCATTTTATCGAAGGTTTATTCCTCACTTTAGTAGTGTGATGGCGCCTGTTACAGATTGCATGAAAGGTAAACAGTTTGCATGGACGGAGGAAGCCGGGGCTGCTTTTGAGCGAATCAAAGAACTTTTGACGTCTGCACCAATTCTAGTATTACCTGATTTTTAGCTAATGTTTGAACTACACACTGATGCATCCAAGGTTGGAATTGGAGGAGTGTTGAGTCAGAAGGGACGTCCAATTGCATATTTCAGTGAGAAGTTGTCAGGAGCGAAGATGCGATACAGTACATATGATGTGGAATTTTATGCTGTTGTACAATCTATTAAACACTGGAGACATTATCTATTTCAGAAGGAGTTTGTTCTGTATACTGATCATGAAGCATTGAAGCATTTGCAAGGGCAAGATAAGATTTCAGCGAGACATGCATCGTGGATTGCATATCTACAGCAGTTTACTTTTGTTGTTAAACACAAGTCAGGGGTGACGAATCGAGTGGCTGATGCTTTGAGTAGGAGGAATCATTTGTTGACTACAATGAGGGTTGAAGTGACAGGATTTGAAATATTGCCAGAATTATTCACCGATGATCCTTACTTTGCAAAGTTTGTTGATAAAGTCAAGGATGGGGAGACGGATGAGTTCATAATGACAGATGGTTTTCTGTTCAAAGGAAATCGATTGTGTATACCGGAGGGTAGTCTGAGAATGAAGATTATCAAGGAGTTACACGAAGAGGGACATGTTGGAAGAGACCGTACCTTACAGTTGATTTCACAGTCCTACTTTTGGCCATCAATGAGGAAGGAGGTAGAGAGGTTTGTGGAGCGTTGTCATATTTGTCAGGTTTCGAAAGGAACCGCAACTAATGCTGGGTTATATATGCCGTTACCTGTACCGATTAAACCATGGGTTGATGTGAGTATGGACTTTGTGCTGGGGTTGCCGAGAACACAGCGTGGTAATGATTCCATTTATGTGGTAGTTGACCGATTCTCGAAAATGGCACACTTTATTGCTTGTAAGAAGAGGGCGGATGCTGTTCAGGTTGCTCAATTGTTTTTCAAGGAGATCTATCGACTTCATGGGTTGCCAGAATCTATTGTGTCGGATAGAGATACTCGATTTCTGAGTCACTTTTGGTCGAGTTTGTGGAAAATGGTGGGAACGAAGCTGAAATTTAGTAGTGCTTATCACCCGCAAACAGATGGACAGACCGAGGTTGTGAACAGATCGTTGGGAAACTTGTTGAGGTGTCTTGTTCAAGATAATCTGAAGAGTTGGGACATGAAGTTATGCCAAGCAGAATTTGCTCATAATCATGCTGTGAATAGAAGTACTAGGTTCATTCCATTTCAGATAGTATATTCAAGTTTACCGAAGGGGCCGTTGGATCTAACGGTAGTGCCACAATCAAAGAAGACAGTTAAGAAAGCTGCTGATTTTGTTGAGGGGTTGACGGAATGTCATAAAATCGTTCAAGAACGATTGGAGAAAGCAAATGAGAAGTATAAACAATCTGCAAATTTAAAACGAAGAAATGTTGAATTTCATGAAGGTGATTTGGTTTATGCAGTGTTAACAAAAGATCGTTTCCCGGTGGGAACGTACAATAAATTGAAAGCACGAAAAATTGGCCCGGTGGAAGTTGTGAAACGAATCAATGAAAATGCTTATAAACTGAAGCTGCCAGATGATGTGTATACGTCTGACGTGTTCAATGTTAAACATCTCGTACCATATCACGGGGATGAACGAACTGATGTTGAGGAAGATGAAAATTCGAGGACGAATTTCTTTCAACCTGGGGAGGATGATGTAGGCCAAGCTATAATTGCCCAAGGCATAAGTCGTGACCGACTTATCAATGCTAAGGACATAAGTCGTGATCGACTCAAGGAAGGCAAAGACATAAGTCGAGTAAGTAGTGAGGAAGGTGAAGGCATAAGTCGTAAACGACTTAAGGAAGGGGGTATAAGTCGTGACCTACTTAAGGAAAGAGCTACGAGCTATCAACGACTCAAGGGACGTGCTGGGTTACGACCTAAGACCACGGGAAGAACATCACCAATTGGAAAATGCGAAGGTTTAAGTCGTTGCCGAGTTAACAACTTAGTTTTGGTGAGTGTACGACTTAACAAGGCAGGGAATAAGTCGTTGCCGAGTTACGACTTAGTTAAGTCTCGTGAACGACCTAACGAGTCAGGAGTTAAGTCGCTGAAGACTGAAGCGTGGGATCTTCCTCCGAGTTAATCTCTACCGTTGTTCTTTAGGTCGCTGATATGAGATGCGCCTATTCTTAAGTCGCTGAAGCACATTGCCGTTGATCCTTCTACGAGTTAATCTCTACCGTTGTTCTTTAGGTCGCTGATATGGGATGCGCATGTTCTTAAGTCGCTAAAGCCTGTTGCCGTAGATTCTTATGCGAGTTAATCTACACCGTGGATTCTTAAGTCGAAGGAAGTGGCTGTTGTGTTGGATGTTAAGTCGCATCTGTTATAAGTCGTTTGTAATTTTGTTTTTAAGTCGTATGATTGTAATCTGATAAGTCGTAAACGACTTAAGATGAGTCGTCTGTTATGAGTCGTTTACTTTTGAGTCGTGTTGTAGGTTGATAAGTCGTTAAAGGCTAGTATTGTAACTGTTTGTCTTAAGTCTTGAGTCGTGAGCTATGAGTCGGAAACGACTTAGGAGTTAGAGAAATTTCTGTTATAAAATTGTTCGCCTATAAATAGGTCGTGAGTCTCATTTGTAAAGGTTGTTGATTTTTGAATAAAATTCTCTTTTGATTGCTGTGTGCTTTCATCTAAATTGGTAGTTGAGTGTAATCTCCTATCTCCTCTTTCGGATAATCGAGTGCGCTCGATTCAACGATTGTAGAAGCCGATTCGCGGAATCTAGTGCGCTAGATCAACGCTTGAAGAATTGAAGATCTTTGAACCCGGTATCGTGCGCGATCAACGAGTTCGAGATAGCTAGAGTTCGGTATCTTCGGATCAACGAATTCGGGCATTTCAGTATCTTCCATTCCACCGATTGCTACATTCAACGATCTACATTGTTTTTGTAATTTCCGCTGCGTCAATTGGTATAATCAATTATTATACTCATATTTCATTCAACAAATTTAATTCTTTTATTGCAAATTATTATTAACTTTATTCCACTTAATATATCTTATCACATATATTTAAACCATATAAATTAATTTAAACCATATAAATTTCAATTTAAATTAATTTATATTCAATAATTGATTTAAAATTCAAGGTATTTCCATAAGTTAATCTAATTTCAATTTATCTTTTCCTTCAAAGAAAATTTATTTGTCTCATCCATTATTCAATTAACCTATTATTCTATTTATCTTTATTAACATCTTTATAAAAAAAATTTAGTGTATAACATTTATTATACCATTCAAATCCTTCCTTATCATGTCATTTTATATTGTATATTATCCAATTACATTTTTAACTTCTGAATAATCTAGGTAAGTTATATTGAAATGTAATTGAGTATTATACAAGTAAAAATTTCCAATTCAATTATTTCAAGTTTAAATACTTATTCAAAAATTTAGCTTTATTTATAATTGAAAACATCCTTTAATATAATTTTAAGAATTAAATTTCCATTTAATTTCAAACCCTTTAGAGATAATATGTATATACTATATATATTAAATCAAATTAAATTTAATATAATATACCCATATATATATATATATAAATCAAGTCGTACTTAAGAAATTCAAATCAAAATATTTTTCCAAAACAAAACCGTAGCAAAGTTACAGAATGGTCTCTCCACTTTGAAACTGGAAAATGAATGTCGATGATGCGGCCGCCATCACTGAAATTATTTTCCACCGACAAAGAGAAGAGCACTAATTTCAACATTTTTAAATTCTTTGAAAACGGTTTCTATTCGAAAATACCTTCAATAATATATATTTTAAAATATAAGAACCAAAGCTTGAAATCATTGGAAATTAAATTCTCAAATTTCTGATTTTTTTTATTTCAATTCCAAATTAATTTATAAATCATGTTTATAAAACAATAAATGATAATCCATTATTACCATTTCAAACATCCAATTTAATTAGCTTATTAATTCCAGAAAATTTTTACTTATAGATATTTATATTATATTCATACAAATTTATTTCATTTACCAAATTTTAAAATAATATTGTGTCAGTTTGCTCTGTTCAAGTGTTTTGGAATTCCTATCGATAGCGTTGATCAGACGAATCGATTGAAAACCCAAATCAACATCAATAACTCAAACAACACACTATGAAACATTTTAATATTAATTACAAATACACTCCCTCGCTCGATAATACAAGAATAGATTCCAAAACAAGGATAGAGATTCAAATTTAGAGGAATTCTAATCAAAGAGAATTCTAACTAAATAGATAGGCTCGAAAGAGAGATAAGAAAATCAAATTGCGAAATAGGAAGATGGATAGACTTACATAAATCGCGGGCAACCTTAACCGGGTCAATCATGACTTCAAAAATAAGATCGAGGTAGAATTCTGGAGCAAATCGACATTCAATTGCTAGAGATAGAATTCGGGTATAGCAAAAGATAGATAGCATCGTAAACCGAGGATACAGAAATCTCCGGTAAATCAATGTCTATTGTAAAGGAGTTTCACCGCTTTACAAATCATTCGAAGATTGGCGAGACCGCCGATTTATTATAGAGATTGTTTGAAGTGGAGTTATGGGATACTCCAGAATACGAATAGGGAGAGATAAGGATGGATTTTGGACCTGAGGGGAACGTTCCAAAATTCAAAGAAAACCGAGTCAAAGAGGAAGGGATTCAAACTCGAACGAAAGTAATTCCGTGATTAAATATACTCTATATGCTGAGTTTTGCCTAAAACCTTGCTCTGATACCAACTGTAACGACTGAAATTTTTAACCATTCTTATCCATACATGTTGGATTTGAATTGCTCAAAATATCAGATTGTTAATTTAAATTTGGCAAAACTCAGCATATATAGTAAATAAAATAATCACAGATCACAGACACAGAGTAATATAACAATAATGCAGCGGAAACAAAATAATAGTAGTTCATGAAGCTACTATATATATAACAGAGTTAAACAAGATACAACAGAAGTCACGAATACAAAGATTTGTCAATACAATAATGAAATATAAGATATGAATACATCATTGGAATCAACTGAACAACTGAAAGCAGGATAGATAACTGGATCTCCAAGCGAAGCTCCAACTCCAAAGGTGAGTCTCGAATACTGTATCACTCAATCTGACCCAAGTGTAAATCAAAACACAAAACACTCGAGTCAGGATTAACATTCTTATATCAATAAATCCAACTCAAGTGAAATATCAACTGAAATACAAGTAACTTAAAGGATGTTTGGGATAACCATCCTCTAAGGATACGTTAAACTATCTACTATGTAGTAATATTCGCTATTATAATAATGTCTAATAATAAAATAAACTTACTTTTATATAGCGTTAAGGTGTTACCCATATAGTCCTTAACACATAATAGTCCCAGTAGTCTATCCAGTATTAGCATACCCCCAGATCGGGAGCTACCCTCAATACTCCACAGGCTACGGCACAAATCCAAACTCGTAGTAAAGCTCGATATGGTTGGTGACATGGCACAACTAGGCAATGCCAGGGTAGATATACCAATTACGCATCCGGGCTGGTGGAAACGCATAGCAGCCACTACCGCCCACCTCGGAACACACTCCCAAATAAAAAATCGAAGGGTGGCCACCAAATAAATCACAAAGTAATAGAATAGTATCGAAGAAATGTGTCCGATCAGAGGTGCTACCTCATTGTCCCGTCAATCGCTCCTGTTTTAGCCACCTTATGCCAACTCACGGGACTTGGGTCCATGTATATACCTCAATAGGAATCGTCGCCACCATCCTACTTCATTCTGGAATCTCCACAGCGTACACAGTTGTTAAAGTGATTTTCGGTGTCGACAGAGAGTATGCCCATATCCGATCCTGGTCTCTTTAACAACCAAACGTTATTATAACGCCGCGGTCATTTCAAAATAGTTTATACTTCAAAACCACAATATCATTTCCATTTTAAAAACCAAATCATACGATATCATTTTCACTTCAAATATATATCCATTTCCCAAAATCATATCACTTTCAAAGTTATAATACTTTCGAAACCAACAATTTGAAATAATAACACTTTGGAAATCATAATACTTTGAAATCATAACACTTTCCTTCAAACAGTTTAGATATTATTAATAGTATAAAAATAAAATAGTTTATAAAATAAAATAATTTATATAAAATAGTTTATATTAAAATAGTTAGTATATTAAAATAGTTTATATTAAAATAATTTATATTAAAGTGATTTATATTAGAATAGTTTATATTAAAACAATTTATAAAGTAAAATATTAAAAAAATAGTTTTGGATATAGTTTAAAAATACTTTATATAATAAAATAGCTTCCTCAAATTTCCCAAATAAATTCCAAATCAATTCGAATTCAAAAATTCAAATTTAATCAAATTTCAAATCATAAATTTCAATTCGATTTAGTTTCTAAATAAACCATTTCAAATTATCGATTTCAAATACATATTTGAACCATAAAACAAGCCATTTCAATTTCAATATATTTCAAAGCTTTTAAATATTCAACATTTCAAAACTAAATTCGATAATTTCATATATATATATATCAAATTCACTGTACTATTATTTAGTTTTGAAATATTCACTCAATAAATCCAATATCATTTAAAACAAACCCCAAATTACAATAAACTAAATATTTCCTTCAATTGATTTAAACTTGAAATATTCATTTAAATCACTTTTAATCAAATACAAGTTATAAAATCATAGCTTCAAAATTTCAAATTAAACTTATTTAAGTAAAATCCTTAAATAAATATAATTTCAAACCATTATAAACTCTACATAGATATTAAATAAATACTTAAACATATTATTTATCAACTTTATTAAATTAACTTTAATAAATCTTTAAAATCAATATTGATTGAAACCATATATTTCTTTTCAAAACCATAGAAATCATTTCCAAAATATTTATATATAGACCAACAGTGTCTGTATATAATTTTCTATCCTATGGTCAAGTTATATGGATATTTATCATTTCAATCCGCAATTTAAATATATACGGGTATATATCATTTCAACCCGCAATCCCAAATTCAATTCAATGAAAATCGCTTGGGTTTATCATTTCAACCCATAACGATTTTCTCCTATTCTACAGATCGTTCGGGTATGTATCATTTCAACCCATAGTGAATTCTATACTAACAGGGAACTTGCAGAGTGATAACAGATATGATAATAATATAACAGGCATATATCATCAATAAAGTAACAGATAATGGTGTCAGATGTCACATGTGAATAGATACAGATCATAGCATATATATAGCATTGTAAATAACTAACAACAACATATTTCAATTGTCGTTTCAATTGAAATTAAATTTAATAAATATAAGAACGTTAATCGTGAGTGATTGCTCACCTTTTGAGGTTAGAGGGTTCGATAGATGAAACGAGTTACGAATCCAAGGGCGAATTCCAAAGCAAAGTTAGATTGGCACGAATTCGATGGATAGAGCTGATAACAGAAATTGATGAGAACAAATCAGAGTCAACTAGATAGAAACATAATATATAGATATATTATTTTATTATTTTCTATGAAATCAATATTTAAGTTAAAACAAATATTAAAATAACCTATATATATCATTAAAATCATTGTTTAAATAAGCACATATATTAAAATCAACAGATATTTAAAATAATATATATATATATATATATATATATTAAATCAATAACTTAACTTAAATATCAAAAAAATCGATATAACTTTACTTTATTAAAAATATATACAACAATACATTCGGTTCCCCAAACAACTATGTATATACAACAGCCGACATACTTGATTAAATGCATAACTTACATAACCATCAGCATGCATCTATATAATATATTTAAATCTCAAATTAAGACATATACTTCCTCAAAATCCCCTTTAAAATTTATAAAACCCATATTTTCCTCTCAAACTTTACAAATATCAATATTAATATTCTTCCAAACAATATCACATATCAACAAAAATCTTCATATTAAATATATAAGTAATCAGTTATGCCTAACATATCACGTGCAAGATATAATATATACATTATATATAAATAAAATGTCATTCCATCCTTTGTATGAAAACTCATATATTATGATCAAATTGAATACAAGCAAAGATTTGAAAAATCTATATATATATATAAAATAATTATATGTGTAACAGAACACCAAAACACACCGAATATACATTAACAAATATATATATATATATAAAAACAATTGTAACCAATGCATACTAAAAGGAACATGATATATTATTATAACCAAGCAGGTAATAAACAGACTTGTACAAACCTTTTATATATATATATATATATATCTATAAACAAAACTTATATACATATAGTTTTTCCAAACATCAACATTTAAATACATATTGAAACGCTTAACAAGACTACAAACATATAACTTTCCATAGATTTAATAACCAAACAACATACAGTATATATATATATATATATATAAACACACACACACACACACGCACGTACCTATTTTATTTAAATTATATAAACTGACGTATATAACTAATACATTAACTTAACCTCTATAATATATGATCTGGAAAAAACTATAACAGTAAAACAAAGAAGTTATAATACATATAGTTATATATATCTAGACTAATATATATATATATATATACATACATACCTATACATATTATATTTCAAAAGTGAACATTTATTATAAAGTCAATATAAATATATAAGCTATATATATATTAGATCACCTCAACCGCTAGAACAAGTTGGTATAAAGGGAAGAAGGGTCACTGGAGATGGCGGAGGCCACATGTGTCGAGGTGATGCAAACTTCGGTGGTGGATCTGGGGTGATGAAAGGTGGAGTTGAAGGCGGGCGAAGGGAAGGAAATCGAGCAGGTGGAGATTGAGGTCGGCAAGTGGAAGCTCTGACGTGGGATAGCCGGCGTGGACGGTGGAGGAGGTGCGAGTGGTGGTGGGTTTGCTTGAGTTTTGGTGGAAGGCTTGGGTTCGGCACTTGAGGCCGTGGGGTTGCTATTGAGGTCGGAGAAAGGTGGATCGATTATGGTGGGAGGGAGGAAAGCTTGATTTAATTTTTGATACCTATTTTTCTCCTTTCAACTTCGAATAGGGATGGCAGGCAGAAGGAGGTAAATAAGAATGAACGAACCAAAATGAACCCGAGAAAATTTATAATGATGGAATTGTAAAAGTTTATATGGCTATTTGTTTGAGCTAAAGCGACGAATGGACAGGGAGACTAAAAGAGATTGAATACCGAACCGATACGAAATCATTTCCTTAGATTTCGACATTCACTAGACTTCGAAAAATCCAAATGAATATACAACGATGATCAGCATGACGAGACGATCAAAACGGTATACAAATATCAGTGGTACCGAAAATGCTGCGAAAATGCCAGAAATAAGATGAACGGAGCAATAGAGGTCCAAATTTGAAGAAACGAAATATGACGTTTCACTCAGAAGATGTTTTACAAATTTATTGTATAAAAATATTCAAGTTTGGAAAATAATTTATTATCATCTAATTTAACTGATTTAAATTGAAATAAAATTACACAAGAAAATAAACTTCCAAATTATCTGATGCAAATTTACCATTTGCTATGTTTAATTAGACGTTTCCAAATATTAAAGTTTTTCAAATTTTAATAATTTAAAATTTCACAAAATTACCAGTTAATTACATTATAAAACCAGCTAAAATTTTCGGGTCGTTACAGATATTCTTCTCAAGCATGAAGAAATAACTCTAAGTACTAATATGGTTACTTCTAGTAATGAAATGGTATCACTACACAAACATATAATCTCAAAAGAGATAAATCAATCCATAAAACGCTAAATATAGCAAGCCTCATGTCATCGGCATATCACAAATCATCAAAAATGTTTAGGGAAAAACATGACTCCTAAAAAGGAGAAATCCTGAAACACCCCACACCCCTTAATATACCCAAAATGACATTTTAAAAGACGTGGTGCGTTGTAGGCATAACTAAAAACTAACAGAGACTAAGATTCATAAGACAAAAATAGGTATAAATAGTGGAAATTAAAATAATAACTCAATTAAAGCAAAGCTTCATAATTACTTCATAAATAAGTCAAATACCAAATACAACATCCATATCTGAAAACCCATCATGTCTTATGAAATAAAAATTCATGGTCTCAAAATCAGAGTGCATAATATCCCTCATAGTAAGCCAGTACATAAAAAGAACTAAAGCTGAAATAAAAGAGATACATAGTAGAGAGCTCCGCTAAGAAACCGCCAAGCAGCAGCATTTCTACCGACTTCTCCCTTGATTGCCTATGGGGGGGAAAGAGGAAAATAGAGGAGTGGGTCAGACTAAAAGTCTGGTGAATTATAGTAATTACTGGAGTCTTTAAGCAAGATAAAGTAATAGACTCTACAACAGTTCTAGCATAAATAAGGATAAAATAGGAAAGAGATAAATTGGAAATAAGTACGATTAATTATTGCTCAATTTATAAGATAGGTTAACTTTGATTCCTTGCACTTGTCCTTGTTTTCTGCTTTAATTAGGCTGAATTCCTAATCCTGTAATTAGGATGTGACCCTAACTCTACCCTTTTTGATCGGCCTGCTACTCCATAGACCTTACTGCGGACGTGCTATATATCTCCCGACATAACAGCTAATGGTATCTACGAAAGATGCATAGAGCAACTACTGTGGATCCGGATGACATATATAGCTCCCTACATAGAAGGCAATGATGTCTATGAAAGACACACTATAAGAAAATTCATTTTTAGCAACTTTAAATGGCAGCGTTTTAAATAAAATGCAGTTTATTATATGTCAAATCATATTAATTTTAACTAAAACGCTGCTTGTTCCAAAAATACAATGCCTACGTGCTTTTTTATGCCCATTCTCTCTTCCCATTTCCCCTACTTTATTTTTCCGTCCCAAATTTCTTTCACTCTCGCTTCCACTTTTTCCCCAATTTTTTTCCCTCTCAAATACATATTTTCTTTCCCCAAAACAATTGATGGCAATCCTTTTTTTCCTTCTCTCAAAGCTTCTCCTTTTTTCCTCCGCGTACGAACACTGTTCGTCCTCTCAACACGTAACTGATTTAAGGAGTTTTTCGTCCTCGAGAGCTTTCCAGCTTTCAAAAATCTCCCTGCCCTTAGAAGCCTTCAAAATTTCAATAGTCTTTCAGTTATCAAGAAGGTCAAAGTCGCCATGCCGCTTCAGACTTCCAGCTTTAAAAGGCGTTTGCTTCCTTGGCGTTCAAGGTCAATTAGTGTTCTAGAGCGCCTAATTTTTCAAGATGCTCAACTCTGTACAAGTTTAATCTGTATGTGTTCAACTATACCTAGTGTCAGTCTGTTCAAGATGTACAGCTCATTGAATAGGAGGAAGGCAATGCATGTGAGTTTGAATGCGTTGAAGAGTGCGGGTGTGGAGGGGGTAATGGTGGATGTGTGGTGGGGATTGGTTGAGAGGGAGAAGCCTGAGGAGTATAATTGGGCCGGCTATGAAGGTTTGATGAATATGTGCGCTGAAATCGGGTTGAAGGTGCAGGCTGTTATTTTATTTCATCAATGCAGTGGTAATGTGGGCGATTCTTGCACGTAAGTTGCTTGTTATAATTCATTTTTTCTCTGCTTACTCTTTTTTTTTCTTTTTGATTTTGGTTGCTGGTTGTGTGCACTTTATTACTTAAAACAAGTACTTAAACTGGAACACATTGTATTTCGGTTGTTTAGTAGGATTAATTCATAAAAGAGATGGGTTGAACAGTCTATCACTGGCTACTTCTTATTGAGTGAGTGTATTATTCATCAATCATAGTGTAACGACCCGATATTTTCAACCATTCGCATCCATTATAAGTGTATAGGTAGACACTCATGCTGGAATTAAATTGCTCAAAATACCGCGTTGTAAATAAAATTTGGAAAATCTCAGAATATGCAGTAAATAAATATATCACAGATCACAGACACAGAGTAAAATAATGCAGCGGAAGTAAAAGAAATAGTAGTTCATGAAGCTACTATATAAATATATCAGTGTTACATAAGATACAACGAAAGAAATAGAGAACAACAGAAGTCTCAATAAAATAACCAAGTACAAGCTGAGTAGGACAACGGAACTGAAATAGATAGGACAAGACAAGCAGATAATCTCCAGCGATTCAAATCTCCAAGCGAGTGGAAATCCAAATCTGTGAATAGCTCAGGCTGACCCGAGCGTAAAGCAAAACACAAAACACTCGAGTCAGGACAATATATACTTATATAATGTAAACCAACTCAAGTGAACTGTAATAAAGGTACAAGTAACTTAGAAGATGCTTGGGACCGCCCATCCTCTAAGGATCCGTTAAAATATCTACTATGTAGTAATATTCGCTATTATAATAGTGTCTAAATAAGTAAAGTATAATCATATAGAAAATAGCGTCAAGGGGATGGAGAACCTTAACGCGGTCGGATCTTAAAATCATAATCGTAGTAAAGCTCGATATGGTAGGTGACACGGCACAACTAGGCAATGCCAGGGTAGATATACCAATTACGCATCCGGACTAGTGGTGACGCATAGCAGCCACTACCGCCCACCTCGAACAACACTCCCAAATCAAGGGTGGCCACCAAATCAATCACAAGTAATAGAATGGTATCGAAGAAGTGTGTCCGATAAGAGGTGCTACCTACTTGGTCCGTCAATCGCTCCTGTTTTAGCCACCTTATGCCAACTCACGGGAGTTGGGTCCACGTAACATACCTTAAGAACGTCGTCACCATCCTACTTCATTCTGGAATCTCCACCGCGTACACGGTTGTCAAAGTGGTTTTCGGTATCGACAGAGAGTATGTCCATATCCGATCCTGGTCTCTTTGCCAACCAATCATTATTATAACCCGTGGTTATAACTTTTAAAAACAATACTTTACTTCAAAATAAAATATCATTTCAAAACCATATATTTATCAAAATAAAGATTAAATCAATTCCAAACCATTTCCATATATTTAAAATATCATATCATTTCAAAACTTCATTTCAAATCATTTCAATATATCAAAATATCATATCTTTCCAAAACTTCATTTCAAATCATTTTAATATATCAAATATCAATCTTTCCAAATCTTCATTTCAAATCATTTTTATATAATAAAATATCATATCCTTAGAAAACTTCATTTCAAATCATTTTAATATAATAAAATATCATATCCTTACAAAACTTCATTTCAAATCATTTTAATATAATAAAATATCCTATCAGTTCAAATCCAAATATTCAACTTTTATATACCTTTTAAATTCAAAGATATCATTCATTCACTATAATTTTAAATCACCTTTAAATAGTTTATATTTCAATCAAAATAATTCATTTAACCCTTTTAAAAGTGTAATTATTATACTTTCAAATCAAGTATTCAATTTCCAAAGTTTCAAACCATTCTGAGTTCGTTTACTAAGTCAAAAACCCTAATTATTAAAATTTCAGCATTTCACAGCATTTAAAAACAACTGCTACAAGTTATATTTGAAAACATTTTTAATTCAGCAAAGACAGCACTTAAAACTGCTGTTAAAACTCAGTTTTAGTTGAATTATAGTTCAAAACAGAAAAGACAGCATTTCAGAAGTGCTGCGGTAGTTCAGATTTCAAACAAGGGTTAAATTTGGTTTCAGCAAAGACTGCAGACCATTATAGCATTTCCAGAGAATGCTATAATAGGCCTGAGTTCAATATTAGCCTATAAGTTCAATTACAGCAACTACAGCATTTCAGAAATGCTGTAATAGCTCTTTTTACCCAAAACAGAATCTATAGCATTTCTGAATGCTATTAAAAGTAGATTTCAGGTGTTAGTGTATTTCGAGCAATTAAATAACTTCAATTTAAAACACATGAACATTTTAAAAATCATATTTTAACATTTAAAATGTTCATTTACATATCATTTAACATGTATCTTTTTCACAATAAATTTCTTATAATTAAATCCAATTTTCAACAATTTACTTAATAAATTTAAGTGTAAAAGTTTCCAATTCTTCACATTTCAACAAATAACTTAACACTTCAAATTTAAATTACCATTTCACAAATTTAATTAAATTTCCAATTTTATTTAATTAACTTAAACCTTTAATTAAAACCAAATTTAACATTTCCAAGTCAAGTTATATTTTAAAAGATCATTTTTAAACAATCATTTATTTAACCACTTAAATTCATAGGAAATCAATAATACTTTAATAAATCACTTAAATTCAAATTTAATCAAATTATCATATTTACCATTTCCAAATAAAATTTTATATCCATTTTATTTATATAACTTAAATATCATTTTTAACCAAAATTCCAAATTTCCAACTTAAGTTATATTTCAAAAATCCAGTTAAACCATTCATTAATTACATTTTTAACACATAGAAAAATCATAATTTCTTTAATTCAAAATATTTCAAAATCTATTTAAGTCAATTTCATAAATTTAAAATTTTTAAAATACTTAAAAATATCCAAAAACACTTTATAAAATAACCACGGGCCTGTATATAGTTTTCTAGCCTAGGTCAAGTGATACGGATATGTACCATTTCAATCCGCAGTTTAAAAAGAAAAATCCGGGTTCTATCATTTCAAACCCGCAATCCCAAGTTAAAATAAATTAAATAAAAACCATTCAGGCCTATCATTTCAGCCCATAACGATTTTTCCCTATTCTAAAGTCCGTTCGGGTATGTATCATTTCAACCCATAGTGATTCTAATCTAAAGGGAACTTGCAGTGTGATTAACTGATGAAAATAACAAAACAGCATAATATAACAGTAACATATGATATAACAGGTGTTTAAGCAGGTGTGAACATCATATAATAGTGACTTAGCAAATATAATATGGTGGTGCAATTACAGATTCACATGTGATAAATTTACTATTAATATAAGTATAAAACTGTCTGGTGAGAATAACTCACAGTTTTGTGCTGGAGACACAACGACGAATGCACGAATGAGATCCAAACAAGCACGATAACACGATTCAAATAAGAGTGGAGGAGCCAAAGTATCAAATTCCTAGAATACAAGTCAAACAAAACAATACAACAACGATGAGTTTCAAATCAGCTACGATCAAAACTACACTAGAATAGACTGCACAGAATCAAAAAGAAATGCTTGCACTTGCTTTCTACCTCATATGCTTCAGCAATGGGGTGTAAAAGCACTGTAATGGAAGGGTTTTGGATCAGGTTTGGATCAGGTTTGGGTTCAACAAGTCGTCCATACATAGGAAAAGATGATGCAAAGGTATGTGTGCATGGAACTACAACTATAGGGCGAACAAACATGATTTCATGCAACCAAAGGCCACGGCCAAGGCAACTATAGGCATGGCCAGATCTGTAGGGGGTTAGGTACAGGTGTGGTAGTGGGTTTCAGGTCGTCTATTGGTGGTGGAGGTGGAGTTGGTGGCGGCCAAAGCAAGATATGGAGGAGATAATGGAGTTTATGGCCAGACTAGGCATGTTTGTGGAGTTTTTTTGCAAATTTTTGTGGTATTTCCATCTTTGGGATGCCATGGCCTGAAATGGACAGAGGAGAGGCTGATGTTGCAGCTGTAGATGGAGGAGGTGATGGTCGGTGAAGATGGTGGAGAGTGGGCCAAGCAAAGCTTTGCAAAGAGGGAATTAAAATCATTGAAATTGTGAAGAAGAGAAGAGATAAAGGAAGCCATTGTTTTTATATTTTATTTTTCTCATGCCGTGAGTTTTTAGGAGAAGATGAGAAACATATTTCACGTGAATTTGAGGAAGAATTCAAGGCAATGCAAAAAAAATGGACGGCTACTCAAAAAAATGAAAGGGCAAAGCAAGTGAAAGGTCAAAGTAAATGGAAAGTCACAAGTAATATGAAAAGGTTTGACTCTTTATATTTCTATTTCCTTTAAATTAAAATAAACCATATATATTTCAGTAAATAAAATATAAAACTGAACAAAATAAAGTAAGAAAGGAAATAAATAAATAAATATTAATTAAATATAATTAAATTAAGAAAATAACAAAAAAAAAATGTAAATTAGGCTTGAAAATTTGAAAATAAATGAAATGAACTTTTGAGAAAATTGTATGTACATGAAAAATATTTATAAATAATGATAAAAAAAATGCATACATAAAAATGAATAAATAAATTTTAATTAAATATAATTTAAATGAAGAAAATAATAGAAAAATGGAAACTAACCTTTAAAAATAGAAAATAAATTCAATGAGCTTTGGAAAAATTCAAACGTCACTTTAAAAATATTTAAAAGGTAAAAATATATGTAACATAACATATAATACAATTTAGAATAATATATGACAATTAAAAAGATTATTTATATAATTTAAAATAAACAATATTGTTAAATAAAACAATTTACATCCAATTTTGTAAAAAGCATAACTTTCACAATATTATTCGGATTTCAACGAAACGAAAAGCAGTGTTCTTGAAATTTTATTTACTTTCATAATAAAAGAATAAAAATTTAAATTTCCAAACTTTTAAAATTTAAATTTAAAAGTCAAAGTTTGACTATTGGCCAAAACTCACATTTTCTGGAAATATTAAATTTAGTCATATTTGGAATTCTAATCCACATCAAACTCAAAGTTTTTATATTTACAATAACAAAATTTATTCTTTTCATAAATAAAGCTTTTCAATCTGGAAAAATCAATTTAAAATTAATTGTAAAATACAGGGTTGTTACACTCTCCCCCACTCAAAACTTTTCGTCCCCGAAAAGGAACGAGGTACGGGAAAGCATCTAAAAGATAGAATGAATAGAATTAAGACAAGATGATAAGAATATTGGAATTACACCTGATAACTATTGTTATAGGCAAGTTTAACAAGTTGGAGGTGATCAAATCAAGAACACAAACACGAAAAAGATCCTCTAGAGTCTGAATCACCCTTTTCACTTGACCGATGGTCTATGAATGGAAAAACAGTGTTCAGATCTAGATGAGTAACAAAGATTAACAAAGATTACAGAAAGATTTCTAAACGGACTGGTATAAACAATAGCCTTCCCATTCTGTAACAAGATAAGAGAAATAAGGACAACCAAAAGGTAGTTTGAAAAACAAAATAAGATAATAAATTTGAAACCATAATGCTTTGAAATCATAATAATTTAGGGATGTTTATCATTTGGAAATCACACTACTAAAATCATAACACTTTGGACAAGTTATTCTTTAAAAAAAACATAATACTTAGAAGATCAATACACCCTTAAAAAAAAATATCTTCATTTAAACCATTTTAATTCAAGGTCAAATAATATTCATTTTAAAGTTGTAACATTTCTAAGTTCATTCAATTATAAAAAATTTCCAAAACATTGTCTTTTCAAAATAGTACCACTTATAAAATGCTACAGTAGATGTATTAGTATTTCAAATCAGTTCAATTTCAGAAATATTCATTTGGATATCATTTAACTTATGACTTATTAAAACAAACTTTTATGAATGGAATATTCAAATCAAACTATACTTCATTTATTAAGTTAAAAGTTCACTATTTTAGTTAGCTCTTAATTTAACACATAACCTATCACTTTATTTTATAATACCCATTTCATAAATAGATATTCCTTTAATAAGTTACACTTAAAATTCCATTTGAAAACCAAATTCTCAACTATCAAATTTTAGTGATGTTAAAATACATTTTAACTATTTAAATCATAATTATTCATTTTTCAAGACATATCTATTTCATAAATAAAATATTTATATAGCAAATATAACAATCAAATTTCTTTACATATTTATTCATTTAGACATCAATTAAACTATGAATTCAAGTTAAATAAACTTTATTACCAAAAGTCCAATTCAAATGTATTTTATTTTATCTATTCAAAGATACATTATTTATTATACAACATATTCATTTCAGGAAATAACCTTTATTAAAATTCCTAGGTTAGACTTAAGGTTCCATATTAAATCAAATTTGATTATTAAGTTATTTAAATAAAATCTCTTTAGATTCCTTTTCAATATTTACCTCTGTTAATCTTTTATAAATAAAATTTAAGTGTATAACATTTATTATAACCACTCAAATTTTATTTATAAAATCCTTTCTATATTGTATATTATCCAATTTCATATTCAACTTCTGTGTAATTTAGGTAAGTTATATTGGAATAAAATTGTGTGTTATACAAATAAAACTTTCTTAAACTAGTATACACTATAAACATTCTAATTCAATCATTTCAAGCTTGAATATTTATTCAAGAATTTGATTTTCTTTTTATACTTGAGGTTATTATTTAAGATAGAATTTAAGAATAAAATTTCCGATTCTTTTCAAACCATTTAGAGATAAATAAATGTATGCACATAATTTTTCAAATCAAAGTTAAATCAATATATATATATATAATAAATCAAATCATCTTTTAGAAATTCAAATCAATCAAATTTCCCAAAACAAAGCTGTAGCAAAACTACAGAATGGTTTCTTCACTTCGAAACTCGAAAATGAACGTCGATGATGCTGCAGTCATCACTGAAATTATTTTCCAGCGACAAAGAGAAGAGCACTTAATTTTTAAACTTTAAAATCCTTTAGAGACAAATTTTTATTCAAAATACTTTAAATAATATCCTTCTAAAAATTTTAAACACAAGGTTTGAAACCATCGGAAATTAAATTCTTTAAATTTCTTGTTTTTAAATTCATTTCAGTTCCCAAATAAATTTATAAACAACTATTTATAAATTCATTTGTAGAACAATAAATGATAAATCAAGTATTATCATTTCAAATTATCAATTTAAATCAATTTATTAAGTTCCATAAAATTATATATCCAAATTTATTTCATTAACCAAATTTTAAAATAATATTGTGTCAGTTTCTTCTGTCAAAGTGTTTTAGAAATCCTATCGATAGCGTTGATCAGACGAATCGATCGGAAACCCAAATCAACATCAACAACCCAAACAACACAACATATAAAACAAAACATAGATTTACCAGTACAATTCAAAATGTTTGGAGATAGTTTAGAAACAAAAGACAAGATGGTTAAATAGAGTAGAGAGATGGGTAAGCTTAGATAAATCGCGGACAACCTTAACCGGGTCAACCGTGACTTAATGGATAAGATCAAATGTGGATTTTCTAGGGTAAATCTACCTTCGATCTCAAAAGATAGAGTTTGGAATAATAAAAGATATTAGCATCTAAACCAAGGATAAATATAAATCTCTGGTGAATCGATGCTGATTATAAAGGATTTTCACCCTTTTACAAGAAAATTAGAATATTGGTGAGACCGCCAATTCACTATAAAGATCATTGGAAGTGGAGTCATGGGATACTCCAGAATCAAAAAATGATGAATAGTGAGGGACACGAATGAATTTCGGAACCGCAGGGAACGTTCCAAAATTCAAAGGAAAACGAATCAAATGGAAGAGATTCAAACTCGAACGAAAGTGATTCTGTAAATAAATTTACCATACATTCTAAGTTTTGCCTCAAAGCCAAAGCTCTAATACCAACTGTAACGACCCGATATTTTCAACCATTCGCATCCATTATAAGTGTATAGGTAGACACTCATGCCGGAATTAAATTGCTCAAAATACCGCGTTGTAAATAAAATTTGGCAAATCTCAGAATATGCAGTAAATAAATATATCACAGATCACAGACACAGAGTAAAATAATGCAGCGGAAGTAAAAGAAATAGTAGTTCATGAAGCTACTATATAAATATATCAGTGTTACATAAGATACGACAAAAGAAATAAAGAACAACAGAAGTCTCAATAAAATAACCAAGTACAAGCTGAGTAGGACAACGGAACTGAAATAGATAGGACAAGACAAGCAGATAATCTCCAGCGATTCAAATCTCCAAGCGAGTGGAAATCCAAATCTGTGAATAACTCAGGCTGACCCGAGCGTAAAGCAAAACACAAAACACTCGAGTCAGGACAATATATACTTATATAATGTAAACCAACTCAAGTGAACTGTAATAAAGGTACAAGTAACTTAGAAGATGCTTGGGACCGCCCATCCTCTAAGGATCCGTTAAAATATCTACTATGTAGTAATATTCGCTATTATAATAGTGTCTAAATAAGTAAAGTATAATCATATAGAAAATAGCGTTAAGGGGATGGAGAACCTTAACGCGGTCGGATCTTAAAATCATAATCGTAGTAAAGCTCGATATGGTAGGTGACACGGCACAACTAGTCAATGCCAGGGTAGATATACCAATTACGCATCCGGACTAGTGGTGACGCATAGCAGCCACTACCGCCCACCTCGAACAACACTCCCAAATCAAGGGTGGCCACCAAATCAATCACAAGTAATAGAATGGTATCGAAGAAGTGTGTCCGATAAGAGGTGCTACCTCCTTGGTCCGTCAATCGCTCCTGTTTTAGCCACCTTATGCCAACTCACGGGAGTTGGGTCCACATAACATACCTTAAGAACGTCGTCACCATCCTACTTCATTCTGGAATCTCCACCGCGTACACGGTTGTCAAAGTGGTTTTCGGTATCGACAGAGAGTATGTCCATATCCGATCCCGGTCTCTTTGCCAACCAATCGTTATTATAACCCGTGGTTATAACTTTTAAAAACAATACTTTACTTCAAAATAAAATATCATTTCAAAACCATATATTTATCAAAATAAAGATTAAATCAATTCCAAACCATTTCCATATATTTAAAATATCATATCATTTCAAAACTTCATTTCAAATCATTTCAATATATCAAAATATCATATCTTTCCAAAACTTCATTTCAAATCATTTTAATATATCAAATATCAATCTTTCCAAATCTTCATTTCAAATCATTTTTATATAATAAAATATCATATCCTTAGAAAACTTCATTTCAAATCATTTTAATATAATAAAATAGCATATCCTTACAAAACTTCATTTCAAATCATTTTAATATAATAAAATATCCTATCAGTTCAAATCCAAATATTCAACTTTTATATACCTTTTAAATTCAAAGATATCATTCATTCACTATAATTTTAAATCACCTTTAAATAGTTTATATTTCAATCAAAATAATTCATTTAACCCTTTTAAAAGTGTAATTATTATACTTTCAAATCAAGTATTCAATTTCCAAAGTTTCAAACCATTCTGAGTTCGTTTACTAAGTCAAAAACCCTAATTATTAAAATTTCAGCATTTCACAGCATTTAAAAACAACTGCTACAAGTTATATTTGAAAACATTTTTAATTCAGCAAAGACAGCACTTAAAACTGCTGTTAAAACTCAGTTTTAGTTGAATTATAGTTCAAAACAGAAAAGACAGCATTTCAGAAGTGCTGCGGTAGTTCAGATTTCAAACAAGGGTTAAATTTGGTTTCAGCAAAGACTGCAGACCATTATAGCATTTCCAGAGAATGCTATAATAGGCCTGAGTTCAATATTAGCCTATAAGTTCAATTACAACAACTACAGCATTTCAGAAATGCTGTAATAGCTCTTTTTACACAATTTTAGTTCAAAACAGAATCTATAAGCATTTCTGAATGCTATTAAAAGTAGATTTCAGGTGTTAGTGTATTTCTAGCAATTAAATAACTTCAATTTAAAACACATAAACATTTTAAAAATGATATTTTAACATTTAAAATGTTCATTTACATATCATTTAACATGTATCTTTTTCACAATAAATTTCTTATAATTAAATCCAATTTTCAACAATTTACTTAATAAATTTAAGTGTAAAAGTTTCCAATTCTTCACATTTCAACAAATAACTTAACACTTCAAATTTAAATTACCATTTCACAAATTTAATTAAATTTCCAATTTTATTTAATTAACTTAAACCTTTAATTAAAACCAAATTTAACATTTCCAAGTCAAGTTATATTTTAAAAGATCATTTTTAAACAATCATTTATTTAACCACTTAAATTCATAGGAAATCAATAATACTTTAATAAATCACTTAAATTCAAATTTAATCAAATTATCATATTTACCATTTCCAAATAAAATTTTATATCCATTTTATTTATATAACTTAAATATCATTTTTAACCAAAATTCCAAATTTCCAACTTAAGTTATATTTCAAAAATCCAGTTAAACCATTCATTAATTACATTTTTAACACATAGAAAAATCATAATTTCTTTAATTCAAATTATTTCAAAATCTATTTAAGTCAATTTCATAAATTTAAAATTTTTAAAATACTTAAAAATATCCAAAAACACTTTATAAAATAACCACGGGCCTGTATATAGTTTTCTAGCCTAGGTCAAGTGATACGGATATGTATCATTTCAATCCGCAGTTTAAAAAGAAAAATCCGGGTTCTATCATTTCAAACCCGCAATCCCAAGTTAAAATAAATTAAATAAAAACCATTCAGGCCTATCATTTCAGCCCATAACGATTTTTCCCTATTCTAAAGTCCGTTCGGGTATGTATCATTTCAACCCATAGTGATTCTAATCTAAAGGGAACTTGCAGTGTGATTAACTGATGAAAATAACAAAACAGCATAATATAACAGTAACATATGATATAACAGGTGTTTAAGCAGGTGTGAACATCATATAATAGTGACATAGCAAATATAATATGGTGGTGCAATTACAGATTCACATGTGATCAATTTACTATTAATATAAGTATAAAACTGTCTGGTGAGAATAACTCACAGTTTTGTGCTGGAGACACAACGACGAATGCACGAATGAGATCCAAACAAGCACGATAACACGATTCAAATAAGAGTGGAGGAGCCAAAGTATCAAATTCCTAGAATACAAGTCAAACAAAACAATACAACAACGATGAGTTTCAAATCAGCTACGATCAAAACTACACTAGAATAGACTGCACAGAATCAAAAAGAAATGCTTGCACTTGATTTCTACCTCATATGCTTCAGCAATGGGGTGTAAAAGCACTGTAATGGAAGGGTTTTGGATCAGGTTTGGATCAGGTTTGGGTTCAACAAGTCGTCCATACATAGGAAAAGATGATGCAAAGGTATGTGTGCATGGAACTACAACTATAGGGCGAACAAACATGATTTCTGTGACGACCGCCCATGACCCCTGCACCGAATCTAGTGATAGTGCGCTGTAAAGTGTGCCAGGCGACCATGGACGATTGTCAGGGTAGATTAAAACAACAGAATCTATCGTATTACTCACAGCGCATGGACAAAATACAATAGAACATATATATAGTGAAGCTTTACAGAATAAAATGCCATCATATAAAAACTTCATAATAGTTGAATACAAGCATCCAAATAGCCAATACATCAAGCCTCACTACATAACACTCAGAGAATACAAAACAGCGGAACATCCAGTACATATAATAAGAAGATAATATGCAACCCTCCAGCTCGTCTTCGATATCAGCATCGTGAGAAGAGAACAGCACCTGTCACCTGCTACCTAGTCTGCCCGTCCCAAAAATGGACGAACAGCCCAAGGCAATAAGAATTAAAACATAAAGCCTTGAGTCAGACAACAGTCTTAGTGAGCAGTAAATTAACTAACAACATACCAAAAGAGCATAAAGGAAACGGAATAGGAATACAACCCTCCCACTCCACCTCTTTCTACAGTGATAGCCCCCAGACACACACTAAGCAGAAGCAACATAGCAGAGCATACCATTTAAAGTAAAGTAATAATCATACGAGTCAAGGGTGATGTTTTCCAAGTACCAAGGCCTAAATCAGATAAGCACCCAGAAAATACCGCTCTTGAGTCCGAACGACGATACAACCAAACATCCATGACTCTGGCTATCACTGTTATCACTGCTTCGATATCACCGTTAATTGAATGACCGGCACATTCTTTCAGCCGTCCGTCAAGGGCTAATGGAAACCCCGGTTCTAGACAGAACTCCGCACGTCGTCGCAGCCCGTGCCAAGGATTTTCGCAACTACCCAGGGTACTCGACCATCAATTCATTGTCGTTGGGATTTTCGCAACTGCCCAAACGTACCCTTGCTTTGAGTCTGCTAGAACCTTCAACAACGATGCTATCCAAGCCTCCTAGTCATCCTCCTCGACGACTATTTCCATACTAGCTCAAGCGCCTCTCAAGCATCCATTACCCTTAACTCGAATCATATCACCGAGTTACCAATGTGCTTGGAATGATCCCGTCTGGATTAGACCAAGTCTTCATCACATGATTGCCTCGCTTCATCACATCCTCGCAAAGCCTCATCTCAACATCACATCATCAAATCTACGCATAAGAGCTTCATCATCCCGCTACATATGCCACAAGCAGCTTTCCCAATTCAAGAGCCTTTCCCTTAGCTTTTGAATCGTCTTTGGTCTAAATCAAACCATCAATCATCTAATTCATAGCAATCAATCAAATCAAACATTAATCCAAACAATCAAGCATTCAAATATAATCTAAGTAGACAATTATCACAATAATAGCAATTTCGTAATTAAAGAGTTGAAAGTCTAACAAGCATGAAAACATGAACAATATCTCTACAAACTTGATGAATGAACTTGCATAGATTAACATATGATAAAATGGATGTAACATCATCATGAACAATGGATCTATGTGGATCTATACTTAGGATGAAGAAAATGCATGGAAATCACTATTTTAACACCAAATCGAGCCAACAATCCAATATACTCGTTTGGATCCGTGTGAGAGATAATCACCACTCACCAAATCACCTAAACAACCTCAAATCAACACGCTTCAGATCTGGACAGCGAAGGATCAAGCTTGATCTATCACGAATCCGCTTCAAACGAAGAAATCTCTCTTGAAAAGATGAAGATCTTCAATCTAAGCTCTTGAATCTTCAATCTTGATCTTCGATTTGGATGAAAGGAAGCACTAGATTAGAGTGGAGAAAAGAAGTGAAGAAGTGTAGAAGTCGAGCTCTCAAAATGGCAGCACTTCGTCGCTTCGAAATCCGGATCCCAAAAAGTGAGAAAAACCCTTCCTATTTATAGCAGAAATTTCCTTAAGTCGTAACTCGGCTAACTCCATAAGTCGTCTCCGACTTACGACCTAAGACCCCTCCGACTTAAGCCTTCACCGACTTAACACCTAAGCCACTGTGACTTACGACTTAGCTCTCCTTCGACCTAACACGTGCGCGCCTATTCGACCTAACAGAATCACCTGCCTACGACTTATAGCTTAGCAGCGCTCGCGACCTAACAAAGATACGACTTACGACTTAACAAGTAACTGGGTTACGACTTAACCCCCATACGACCTAAACAACAGCCGACTCAAAAGCTCACCTGTCTAACAACATAAACGACTTAGCAGCTAACTCCTAACTCGGTCACCACTTAACACAGCAGCCTACCTACGACTTAACATAGCAGCTTTGCCGATCTATCAGGATAAGACTCAACTCCTAAGTCGTCCATGTCTTAAGTCGACCACTACCTTAACTCGGTCATGACTCAACTGAGTTATAACTTAACTTCTAGACTTAGGTCGCTCACATCCTATCTCCACCCTAAGTCGTTAACTCGGTCAGCCGACTTAACACTTACCTAGGCTACGACTTATCACCTTCATATGACTTAACGGCTTACTGGGATACGACTTAACAGTGTCACGACCTAACACTTATGCGACCTAACTCCTTAGGCTGCTAGCACGCTAACTCCTTAGGTTGCTAACATGCTAACTCCGTAGGTCGCAAACCTGTCTATCTCCTAAGTCGCTAGCCTCTATAAGTCGTCTACCCTATAAGTCGGTCACGACTTACCTCTTAGGTCGTTTACGACCTAGGACTTAAACAAATAGGACCGAAAAGACAAACATACTAAGTCGCATACGACCTATATCATACCCTTAGGTCGTCCACGACTTACCACCTCAACTCGTTAACTCGCTGATTCCTTAAGTCGCGCTTATTCCCTAAGTCGTATACGACTTACGACCTATACTAAGTCGTGAATGACTTAGGACTTAACCATATTTCGCCTAAAATCTGAAATGGCTCAAAAATGCTAAAATTCCAGATTTTGACAACTTTTCGATCCGTAAAAATACGGGTCGTTACATTCTCTCCCCCTTAGGAATTTCGCCCCCGAAATTCCAAACAAACAAAGCAATCAAGGACAATTCTGCATGCCTACCATCCATAGCAATCAACAAACCATGCATCCAATTCTAGCTTAGCATGCAGAATTCTAAAACTCGAACAAGTTACAATGCCGTTTAGATGACACGACACCTTAGGGCCATACCTTGAAGAGTTCAGGATGAGCTGCTTTCATCCTCTCTTCCACCTCCCATGTACAGTCGTTATCATCGTCACTCCATTGTATCTTGAGCAACTTAACTACCTTCCTCCTAAGCTGTTTCGTGTCGGTTTCAAAAACACGAAGCGGCTTACGAGGTCTTCTATCAACTGGATCAACTTCGAAGTCTTCACAGCTATCAGCAGAAACCACTGTATTCGAGTCGTGCACATACTTCCGTAGATATGATACATGAAAAACATTGTGCACACTCGACATCTTCTCTGGTAACTCCAATCTGTAGGCGAGTTTTCCAATTCGCTCGATGATCGGGAATGGTCCAACAAATCTCGGAGTCAATTTTCCTTTCTTCCCGAATCGAATAACATTCTTCAGTGGAGAAATCTTCACAAAAACCATATCACCTACGTCGAACTCCAAATCCTTACGACGCTTATCAGCATAACTCTTCTGACGGTCTTGGGCTGCCTTCATTCATTGCCGAATGATCTCTATACAATCTGAAGTCTGCCGAATCATCTCTGGCCCAAGTATCAGCTTTTCTCCAGTTTCCAACCAACATGTCGGAGAGTTACACGGTCTTCTATACAATGCCTCATACGGTGCCATACCAATGCTTGACTGGTAACTGTTGTTGTACGCAAACTCCACCAAATGAAGGTGATCTTCCCATGATCCTACGAAGTCCAAAACACATGCTCTAAGAAGATCTTCCAAAACTCGGTTGACTCTCTCGGTCTGACCATCTGTTTGAGGGTGATAAGCTGTACTCAAACACAACTCGGTTCCCAAAACTTCCTAGAAGCTCTTCCAAAATCCACTAGTGAACAATGGATCTCGATCGCTCACTATACTCTTCGGAATACCATGGAATCGAACTATCCACTTAACATACAACTCAGCCAACTTTGATGCAGTCCTAGTCGATCGAACAGGAATGAATCTTGCGCTCTTAGTCAGACGATCCACAATGACCCAAATCCCTTCATTTCCCGTTCTGGTTCTAGGCAATCCATCAATAAAATCCATCGACACTTGCTCCCACTTCCATGTAGGAACTTCTAATGGCTGAAGCAATCCACTTGGCTTCTTCTGCTTGGCTTTTACCAACTGGCAGTTCATACATTTGGAAATAAAATTTCCAACATCCTTCTTCATACCTTCCCAGTAGTAGGTTCTCTTCATATCCCGATACATCTTATTTCCACCTGGATGAATTGTCAGCTTCGAGTGATGACTTTCCTTCAGAACTTCACTCCTCAATTCATCTATATCGGGAACAACTAGTCGTTCTTGCTTCCGAAGCCAACCCTCTCGATCGACCTCGAATCCTTTATCCTTTTCTGGTTATAATCCAGATTCCAAATCACGGATAATCTTGACAAGCTTATCGTCTCGCTTTTGGCTCTCGCCAATCCTTTCCACAAGAGAAGGTCTTATCGATAAGTCTGCCAACATCTCAGGTTCCAATTCGCATCTAGGCTTGAAGTCAAATCCAGCTAAATACTCGAGACTCTTCCATTCTAAAAACATGGCTCCTAATCCTGCATGTCTTTGACTTAACGCATCTGCCACTGCGTTACCTTTTCCCGGAGTATAAGCTATACCAAAATCATATGATGCTAAAAACTCTAGCCAACGTTGCTGCCGAAGATTCAAATCCTTTTGGGAGAAAAGATACTTCAACGACTTATGATCCGTAAACAACTCGAATCGAACTCCCAACAGATAATGTCTCCACATCTTCAGAGCAAACACAATCACCGCTAACTCCAAATCATGAGTCGGGTAATTCCTTTCATGCGGCTTCAGTTGTCGACTAGCATACGCAACAACTTTATCCTTCTGCATTAGTACTGCTCCAAGTCCAGTACCACATGCGTCGGTGTAAACCACCATCTCATCATTCCCACTTGGAATAGTCAAAACAGGAGCACTCGTCAATCGTTCTTTCAGAATTCCAAAAGCTTGTTCACACTTATCATCCCATCTGAACACTAGGTTCTTTTTCGTCAATCCTGTTAACGGTGCAGCCACCTTGGAAAAGTCTTTGATAAACCGTCGATAATATCCTGCTAATCCAAGAAAACTTCTCACATCAGATGCATTCTTAGGTCTAACCCAATCCTGGATTGCTGCCACCTTAGCGGGATCAACCGCTATTCCATTCCCAGAAATAACATGGCCTAAGAACCTCACTTCCCTCTTCCAGAAGTGACACTTCGAAAACTTAGCCTTTAGCTGATTTTCCGTAAGATCTCCAAAACAATATGCAAGTGCATCTTGTGCTCTTCTTCCGTTCTGGAATAAATCAGAATATCATCCACGAACACAAGTACGAACTTGTTCAACTGATCTCTGAACACTCTATTCATAAGATCCACAAAATAAGCTGGCGCGTTAGTCAATCCAAACGGCATTACCAGCCACTCAAAGAAACCGGATGGTGTCCTAAAAGCAGTCTTCGGCACACTATCCTTAGCCACTCTCAACTGGTGAAATCCCGTTGCCAAATCCATCTGAGAAAACACCTTAGCTTCGTGAAGCTGATCAAACAAGTCATCTATTCTCGGCAATGGATACTTGTTCTTCTTAGTCACCTTATTCAGCTCACGATAATCCACACACAACCTTAGCGATCCATCCGCTTTGGTTACAAACACAACTGGTGCACCCCATTCGGACACGCTACGCCGAATGAATCCTTTCTGTAAAAGATCATCAACCTGCACCCTCAACTCCTGTTGTTCCCTAGGCGCCATCCGCCTAAGAGGCATCACAACAAGTCTGGCTCCTTCAACTAGATCTATACGAAACTCGATCTCTCTATGCAGCGGCAACCCTTTGACTTCGTCAAAGACATCCTCGAATCCATTAGCGATTGGCACCGATGACAGTCCATCCCGTGGAACAACCAGTAAATACATGAAGCTCATGAAGACGCCTTCCTCATGCTTACATCGTATCACAACCTTTCGCCCCTCCACATTCTCGACTGTCACTTCCAATCTCTCGCAATCAACCTTTGCCGCATACTTCCTAAGCCAGTCCATACCCAAAATAATTCCAAACCCCACAAAGTTCAGAACAAAGCAATCACAAACAAAAGAGCAACCATGACTCGACACAATCAGACCACGGCATAACATACACAAACAAGACGAACCCCCAACTGGATTAGTCACAACCAATGGCCTATCAACAATATCCGGCTTCAAATCTAACCGACCTACGAGTTCATTACAAACAAACGAATGCGACGCTCCAGTATCAAACAAAACTCTAACTGGAACACCACATAGGAAAAGAGTACCTTGAACAACCACACTCTTTCCTTTCTCTTCAGCAGTAGGAGCTTTCGAAGACGACGGAACAGCTCCCAAAGCATAAGCTTGCACAATTTGCTTGTCCCTCCTCAGTTCTGGACAATTCTTCCTGAAATGCCCCGTCTTGTCACAGTTGTGGCACTTCGCCGGCGCTTTCGGATTCTTGCAATCCCTGGAGAGATGGCCTTTCTGCTGACAGTTGTAGCAAGTCACCTCGCCTTTCGGCTTCTTCTGGCCATCCTTACCCTTCTGCTGCTGCTGCTTCCTCTTCTTGTTTCCACCCTGCTGGGGTTTAGACTCTTCCCTGGTCACAGCAACAACAGATCCTTCCTTAGGAAACAGACTCTCATGCCTAAGAGCTTTCTCCACAAGCTTCTCAAATGAATCATCCAAATGATCCACCAATTGCCTCCCAAGATAACTATCCAAGCCCGTCACAAACTTCTCATTCTTGTAATATGCAGATTCAATATATGACCGGGCATACTTGGACAAAGCTTCAAACTCAGAAACATACTCAAGGACTGATCTTCCACCTTGCTTGAGCTCCACAAACTTCTTGAACAGAACAGACTTCTGAGCTGTAGAAATGAACTTAGCTTCAAACCTAACTTGGAATTGCTCCCAAGTAATCTCTTCCTCCGGAGTAATGATGGTAATAGAATTCCACCAATCAGAGGCTCTCCCTTGAAGCTGCCTTGATGCCAACTTCCTCTTAGTTGCATCCTCAATTCCCAAATCACCAAAGATCCTTCTACAAGCATCCATCCACCTTTGGACCTCAATAGTTGATTATGTTCCCAAGAAAACCTTCCCTCCAAGAGCAGTATAGTCCTTGCACAACTTAGCAAAATCCACTGGTTTCGGGGTCTGAACCTGAACTCCAACATCAACTGCCGCCCCTGGAACTGGTATCCTTCTCATGATCGAAGTCATCATAGCTTCGAACATAGCTGCATAATCAGCAGCTCCCTCAGTAGCACGGCCTTCCCTAGCAGCTGGTCTCCCTCTTCGACTCATTCTCAATATCTATAAAAAGGAATGATTAGAACATCTAGAGAAACAACTGCATAAAGGACTCAACTCTACTAAGCTACTATATTATATATAGTATTCATCCATCAAAATACAATTACGTCTCTCATACGTAGTTACGTCAGTGAGCGTTGGGTAAATTCGATTAACCAATGCTCTGATACCAAATGTGACGACCGCCCATGACCCCTGCACCGAATCTAGTGATAGTGCGCTGTAAAGTGTGCCAGGCGACCATGGACGATTGTCAGGGTAGATTAAAACAACAGAATCTATCGTATTACTCACAGCGCATGGACAAAATACAATAGAACATATATATAGTGAAGCTTTACAGAATAAAATGCCATCATATAAAAACTTCATAATAGTTGAATACAAGCATCCAAATAGCCAATACATCAAGCCTCACTACATAACACTCAGAGAATACAAAACAGTGGAACATCCAGTACATATAATAAGAAGATAATATGCAACCCTCCAGCTCGTCTTCGATATCAACATCGTGAGAAGAGAACAACACCTGTCACCTGCTACCTAGTCTGCCCGTCCCAAAAATGGACGAACAGCCCAAGGCAATAAGAATTAAAACATAAAGCCTTGAGTCAGACAACAGTCTTAGTGAGCAGTAAATTAACTAACAACAAACCAAAAGAGCATAAAGGAAAAGGAATAGGAATACAAACCTCCCACTCCACCTCTTTCTACAGTGATAGCCCCCAGACACACACTAAGCAGAAGCAACATAGCAGAGCATACCATTTAAAGTAAAGTAATAATCATTCGAGTCAAGGGCGATGTTTTCCAAGTACCAAGGCCTAAATCAGATAAGCACCCAGAAAATACCGCTCTTGAGTCCGAACGACGATACAACCAAACATCCATGACTCTGGCTATCACTGTTATCACTGCTTCGATATCACCGTTAATTGAATGACCGGCACATTCTTTCAGCCATCCGTCAAGGGCTAATAGAAACCTCGGTTCTAGACAGAACTCCGCACGTCGTCGCAGCCCGTGCCAAGGATTTTCGCAACTACCCAGGGTACTCGACCATCAATTCATTATCGTTGGGATTTTCGCAACTGCCCAAACGTACCCTTGCTTTGAGTCTACTAGAACCTTCAACAACGATGCTATCCAAGCCTCCTAGTCATCCTCCTCGACGACTATTTCCATACTAGCTCAAGCGCCTCTCAAGCATCCATTACCCTTAACTCGAATCATATCACCGAGTTACCAACGTGCTTGGAATGATCCCGTCTGGATTAGACCAAGTCTTCATCACATGATTGCCTCGCTTCATCACATCCTCGCAAAGCCTCATCTCAACATCACATCATCAAATCTACGCATAAGAGCTTCATCATCCCGCTACATATGCCACACGCAGCTTTCCCAATTCAAGAGCCTTTCCCTTAGCTTTTGAATCGTCTTTGGTCTAAATCAAACCATAAATCATCTAATTCATAGCAATCAATCAAATCAAACATTAATCCAAACAATCAAGCATTCAAATATGATCTAAGTAGACAATTATCACAATAATGGCAATTTCGTAATTAAAGAGTTGAAAGTCTAACAAGCATGAAAACATGAACAATATCTCTACAAACTTGATGAATGAACTTGCATAGATTAACATATGATAAAATGGATGTAACATCATCATGAACAATGGATCTATGTGGATCTATACTTAGGATGAAGAAAATGCATGGAAATCACTATTTTAACACCAAATCGAGCCAACAATCCGATATACTCCTTTGGATCCGTGTGAGAGATAATCACCACTCACCAAATCATCTAAACAACCTCAAATCAACACGCTTCAGATCTGGACAGCGAAGGATCAAGCTTGATCTATCACGAATCCGCTTCGAACGAAGAAATCTCTCTTGAAAAGATGAAGATCTTCAATCTAAGCTCTTGAATCTTCAATCTTGATCTTTGATTTGGATGAAAGGAAGCACTAGATTAGAGTGGAGAAAAGAAGTGAAGAAGTGTAGAAGTCGAGCTCTCAAAATGGCAGCACTTCGTCGCTTCGAAATCCGGATCCCAAAAAGTGAGAAAAACCCTTCCTATTTATAGCAGAAATTTCCTTAAGTCGTAACTCGGCTAACTCCATAAGTCGTCTCCGACTTACGACCTAAGACCCCTCCGACTTAAGCCTTCACCGACTTAACACCTAAGCCACTGTGACTTACGACTTAGCTCTCCTTCGACCTAACACGTGCGCGCCTATTCGACCTAACAGAATCACCTGCCTACGACTTATAGCTTAGCAGCGCTCGTGACCTAACAAAGATACGACTTACGACTTAACAAGTAACTGGGTTACGACTTAACCCCCATACGACCTAAACAACAGCCGACTCAAAAGCTCACCTGTCTAACAACATAAACGACTTAGCAGCTAACTCCTAACTCGGTCACGACTTAACACAGCAGCCTACCTACGACTTAACATAGCAGCTTTGCCGATCTATCAGGATAAGACTCAACTCCTAAGTCGTCCATGTCTTAAGTCGACCACTACCTTAACTCGGTCACGACTCAACTGAGTTACAACTTAACTTCTAGACTTAGGTCGCTCACATCCTATCTCCACCCTAAGTCGTTAACTCGGTCAGCCGACTTAACACTTAACTAGGCTACGACTTATCACCTTCATATGACTTAACGGCTTACTGGGATACGACTTAACAGTGTCACGACCTAACACTTATGCGACCTAACTCCTTAGGCTGCCAACACGCTAACTCCTTAGGTTGCTAACATGCTAACTCCTTAGGTCGCAAACCTGTCTATCTCCTAAGTCGCTAGCCTCTATAAGTCGTCTACCCTATAAGTCGGTCACGACTTACCTCTTAGGTCGTTTACGACCTAGGACTTAAACAAATAGGACCGAAAAGACAAACATACTAAGTCGCATACGACCTATATCATACCCTTAGGTCGTCCACGACTTACCACCTCAACTCGTTAACTCGCTGATTCCTTAAGTCGCGCTTATTCCCTAAGTCGTATACGACTTACGACCTATACTAAGTCGTGAATGACTTAGGACTTAACCATATTTCGCCTAAAATCTGAAATGGCTCAAAAATGCTAAAATTCCAGATTTTGACAACTTTTCGATCCGTAAAAATACGGGTCGTTACAATTTCATGCAACCAAAGGCCACGGCCAAGGCAACCATAGGCACGGCCAGATCTGTAGGGGGTTAGGTACAGGTGTGGTAGTGGGTTTCAGGTCGTCTATTAGTGGTGGAGGTGGAGTTGGTGACGGCCTAAGCAAGATATGGAGGAGATAATGGAGTTTATGGCCAGACTAGGCATGTTTGTGGAGTTTTTTTGCAAATTTTTGTGGTATTTCCATCTTTGGGATGCCATGGCCTGAAATGGACAGAGGAGAGGCTGATTTTGCAGCTGTAGATGGAGGAGGTGATGGTCGGTCAAGATGGTGGAGAGTGGGCCAAGCAAAGCTTTGTAAAGAGGGAATTAAAATCATTGAAATTGTGAAGAAGAGAAGAGATAAAGGAAGCCATTGTTTTTATATTTTATTTTTCTCATGCCGTGAGTTTTTAGGAGAAGATGAGAAACATATTTCACGTGAATTTGAGGAAGAATTCAAGGCAATGCAAAAAAAATGGACAGCTACTCAAAAAAATGAAAGGGCAAAGCAAGTGAAAGGTCAAAGTAAATGGAAAGTCACAAGTAATATGAAATGGTTTGACTCTTTATATTTCTATTTCCTTTAAATTAAAATAAACCATATATATTTCAGTAAATAAAATATAAAACTGAACAAAATAAAGTAAGAAAGGAAATAAATAAATAAATATTAATTAAATATAATTAAATTAAGAAAATAACAAAAAAAATGTAAATTAGGCTTGAAAATTTGAAAATAAATGAAATGAACTTTTGGGAAAATTGTATGTACATGAAAAATATTTATAAATAAAGATAAAAACATAAAAAAAATGCATACATAAAAATGAATAAATAAATTTTAATTAAATATAATTTAAATGAAGAAAATAATAGAAAAATGGAAACTAACCTTTAAAAATAGAAAATAAATTCAATGAGCTTTGGAAAAATTCAAACATCACTTTAAAAATATTTAAAAGGTAAAAATATATGTAACATAACATATAATACAATTTAGAATAATATATGACAATTAAAAAGATTATTTATATAATTTAAAATAAACAATATTGTTAAATAAAACAATTTACATCCAATTTTGTAAAAAGCATAACTTTCACAATATTATTCGGATTTCAACGAAACGAAAAGCAGTGTTCTTGAAATTTTATTTACTTTCATAATAAAAGAATAAAAATTTAAATTTCCAAACTTTTAAAATTTAAATTTAGAAGTCAAAGTTTGACTATTGGCCAAAACTCACATTTTCTGGAAATATTAAATTTAGTCATATTTGGAATTCTAATCCACATCAAACTCAAAGTTTTTATATTTACAATAACAAAATTTATTCTTTTCATAAATAAAGCTTTTAAATCTGGAAAAATCAATTTAAAATTAATTGTAAAATACAGGGTTGTTACACATAGATTATATATGGCTTTTGATTTGATAATTTTATGGCAGAATGACTGATTTAGAACATAACTAAATAATTATGATAATAATAAATTTTATGAAAAATTAACTAAATGTAATAATAATAATAAATAGTTTTATAAAAATTAACCAAGACTTAGAATAATAATAATAATAGTAATAGTAATAATTAAACAAGTCTATAATAATAATAATAAATAAACTAAGTTTATAAAATGTTTAAGTACACAATCATGAAAAGTTGAAGTATACTAGTATTGTCCATTTAAAAATTGAAACTAATACTCCACTATAAATCACTGTAAGTTTCACAACTGGATTTTGGATCCATTGATTCGGGTTAAATAAAAATATATAATTATTTGTTTCTGAAAATAGTTTTCTTGATTATTATTTGTCATCAAATTAGTAATTCAATTCTGAAAGCAGTTGACAATTCACAAACTGGCAAAATATGTTTTTAAGCAAAATTAACTAAGTTTTATAAAAATTCAATAAGTTTATAAAATTAACTAAGCATTACAAAAATATAACTAAATAATAATAATAATAATAATTTTTATGAAAAATTAACTAGGTATAACAACAACAACAACAACAATAATAATAAATTTTATGAACAATTAACTAGGTATAACAACAACAACAACAATAATAATAATTATAATAATAAATTAACTAAGTTTATAAAAATTAACTAAGTTTTATAAAAATTCAATAAGTTATAAAATTAACTAAGTATTATAAAAATGTAATTATACAACAAGAATAATAAATTTAATGAAAAATTAACTAAGTATAATAATAATAATAAATAATTTTATAAAATTAACTAAGATTTATAATAATAATATGTAAACTAAGATTTATTATAATAATAATAATAATAATAATTAAACGAGTCTACAATAATAATAATAATAAATTAACCAAATTTATAAAAATTAACTAAGTTTTGTAAAAATTCAATAAGTTTATAAAATAGTTATTACAAAAATATACTAAAAAATAATAATAATTAAACGAGTCTATAATAATAACAATGTAATAATAATAATGATAATAAATTAACTTGATTGCCAATGCTTATTTGAAATACATTTAATGAGATTTACCTGCTAAAAATGATAAGCACTTCTATATTTGACTACTGACAACAAGAGTTTTAGTTCCTTCTAAATTTTGATAAGAAACATCAAAAAATAATGAGATGAAATAGAATAGTATTGCAAGCATTTATGTCAAATTAACTTGAACTCGAACTTGCTATATTTGATGCTAAATAAATCCATATTTGCTCTCTTCTACCGCTTTCTAATTGCATTTTTTCCTTATAGGCATATTGGACTCTTGAAGAAGATGGGCTTGGACTTTCCACGGTATCTCTACACTCTATTGCAGCAGCGTTTTATAAAAGCTTCAGTATCCCTTTTTTAGCAACATTTTTGAAAAGGCTGCGGTATCTCTAGACTCTATTGCAGCATGATATTAGACAGCGTTCTTCGAAATGCTGCGAATGAGTACAACATCGTTTTTAAAACGCTGCAAAAGGCCTTTTTTGTTGTAGTGACAATCATACTAAGCGCTTGGAACTCATAGCTATTACTGAGCACCTGAATGGAAGTCGCACGCGTAACTGCCACCATGCCCATGCTACCTTTTGCTCCACCTATTGGGTCTTCTTATTACCTCAACATCTAGCATAAGTGTGTCCCTCATCCCACTTCAGGCTAACGTGAGATCACCGTGTGTCCATAGAATGTATAGGGGAAATGCTGTTGGTACTAGCCCCTCATCCAAACAATATCTAGTTGCACCACTTATCCAAATCCCCCGTGATTTGGACTTCTATTTGACCAATGGCTACCATTTTTAGCATAAGCGTGCCCTCGTCTCACTTCAGGCTAATGTGGGACCACTGTTTTGTCTAAAAGGGAATGCTATTTGGTACATGTCCTATTTTCATCTTTGCTTATTAACTTAGGTAAATTATTTAAATAAGTCTTTACACTTTTCTCTACTATCTGTGCTTATTAATTTATCCTAAGTCTTAAGATAAGCCTTGTTCCATTCTTTTTCTTATTATAACCAACGTTATAATCATGCTTATTACTTAACCTAAGGTCTAAGTGTGAAAATAAGCTTCTTTCATCTCTTACTCTATTTAGTTATAATTCTAAGTTATAACTAAGCCAATTATTTTTAATTAGTCCAGTTCTAATTATAATTAGGCGTAATTTCAGTTCAATTCCATTTATATTATAGTCTTTATAATTCACATCTCATAATTATAAATAGGCCAATCTCTTTAATTCAGTCCAATTAATATCATAATTAGGAATAATTTCAGTTTTAATTCCATTTATATTACAATCTTTATAATTTACATCTTATCTTTCGTTATTTCATAATTCTTATAATTTAATCCAATTTCGCCCTAATCTATTCTAATCCATACGCGAAGAAGAAGGAGAAATAAAAGAAAACTGAAAATAGAAGAAAATCCAAGGCATAGGAAGAAGATGTAAATAACGTATAAATAACAGTAAATAAAGCAAAATATTGTAAATAAACTGTAAATAAATGGAAAAGCTATAATTAACAGAAATAAACTAAAATTACTGAAAAGAATAGCTGAAAGGAAATAGACTGAAAAAAACTATAAATAAAACTGCTAAAATGTTATTCCAAAAATCGTAGTAAAACTACAACTATTGAAAACCCTATTATTTTAAATTACTTAAAGAAATCTTAAAATAATTACAATCAATCACCTCCGGTCCAAAGCTCTTCCCTTTAGGTCTTCCCGGATCCACTTGAGGGTATTAAAATATTTTTATTAAAAAGATTTTATCCTTGGAAAATTATTCCTTTTTAGGGTCCTTCCTGAAAAGGTGTACCCAAGCGGAGAAAATCTAGAATGAGAAAAAGTGTTAGATCTAGGGGTCTATTTATAGGGGTAGAAGTGGATCTCGGACTGTTGGATTTGGAGATTGAATAGGATGCAACCACGTCATAGGCTGAATAGGGGCCATCGGATGTAGAAACAGAAGGACCAGATTGAATAAAAGAGCGCAAATGACGAGTTAAAATCGTACAGCACGAAGAAGAAATCTTCTTCTCTTCATACATTGGGTGGGTCGACCGCTATGTCGACCTACATCCACCCTAGGTCGACCGGCCGGTCGACCTAGGTGATGGTTAGGTCGACCTCCTGGTCGACCTAGCCCACATATTTTTTTTATTTTCGCTTCTTCGAATATTTCGTTCTTTGCTCATATTAACTTGGATTCTAACATTCTATATATGGAAATTGACCAGAAAATTACCACAGACACAATGGTGCAACTTTCGTGGCTTAATTCTAATAATTTCACAAAGTTATTTTATTATTTAACTAATTAACAAATTAATTATTACGGGTTAAATTTCAGGTTGTTGCAAATCCCAAACTCGCCATATCAGCAACCTCAAAAGCAACTAAAAGAAATCACCATCTCAAAATACGCCAAAAGGCAAATGCATATATCTCCAAATAGGAGAATATAAATATAAACGCCAAAAGGCAAATCTCAAATAACGCCAGTGTAGGCAACTCAAATCTCAAATATAGTTATCAAAAGAGTTCAAATTCCCATAAGGTAATCGCCATATATAGATACATATATATATATACACACACATACATATATATAATAGCTCGGATGGCCGACCATGAAAAAGGAGATACACTCAGGAAATCACAATAATCAATGAAATCATCTTAAAACATTTTGCACGTGCATGTGGCCGAAGCCTGCCAAGTACTGATCTCTCAAATAACCTCGCCCGAAGGCAAATACGTCACAATGACAAATACGCCGCATTGGCAAATACGCCGCAATGGCAAACGCCGCAATGGCAAATGTCTTGAAGAAAAAAACGCTGCAATGGCAATGACCCGAAGGTCCAGCACTGGCAATACCCCGCAATGGAAAATGTATCACAAACTCTCGAATAGGAACCCGAAAAGTGTTAACGTGCATCCCATACCAGACATTCACACTAAACGGTTTACTAACCGCTAGTAAATTTCATGCTCAAAGCAGTAAAAAGTTTACTTCATCTCACCGATAAACTCGACCCGAAGGTCAAAATGATCAAATGGACAAGTCTTGAATTAACCGATAAGATAAACGTACGTGTCCCATACCACGTGTTTTACCAAACCATTTAATTCTCCTTCTCATTCGCTCGAATAGAGTAAAAACGTGTATTTTATATATAAAATAATTTAGTTGAGAAAACAAGCTTTTAAAACCAATTTTCGAAATCAATTTTGAAACCCATATTTGAAAATTCCCTTATTATAGAATAAATAGATTTTATATTTGAAAATACTTTAAAAATACTATATAATAATTATTTGAAATGCCCATTTATTTTTAAAAATTATTTCAAAGCTGTTTGGAAAAATCCATGTTCGAAAACGAAGAAAAACAGAGAAATTCACTCAAAACCGATATTCTAATTCAATTCAATTTTAATTCAAAATTTGAATTTTAAGTTCTCCAAAATTTGGCTAGTTTATTGATAGACATCATGGCCTTCAAAAATAATCAAAAACATCACAAAATATAGCAAGAAACGCAAGCGAATTGGGCTAGAAATACACAAAACAACAGGCAAAAGAAGGTAGGAAGGAGGCCCACCCAGGTCGACCTGGAGGTCGACCGTTGTCCACCCTAGGTTAACTGGCCGGTCAACCTAGGGGCCCTCTGGGTCGGCATGTAGGTCGAACCAGAGAAAGGGGAGGTCGACCCCTTGTACGCATTTGTTTCCAGGTCGATTTTCTGAGTTCGTATGCAATTTCCAATGAAGTTTTGAGCATGCAAATTACATTATTTTTCAAATAAATTTTGCAGAGGCCAAGTTCAATATGTAAAATACCAAATGAAAGAAATCCGGCAGCATTTCGTTGCCGGAATCAAAAGTTACAGGCATTCAAAGAAGCAGTGTGAAACAGATTTCAAACAGAGATAAACTACTTCATAAATTTATCGGCAGAAGCTAAACTTTTACCGCTTTTACAATTTTTAAGCTTGGTTCAGCTAGATTATGTGAGTTGTTGAACTCACCTTATTGTAGTTGTGCAAATACCCGGATTTAAGCAAAAAGATTGAAGCTTGGCTTGAGATTTTAGCTTGTAGAACCTGTAGAAGAGATAGTGCATGCAAGAATAAATAGTAAATTAGAAACCCAACTACTGAAATTGTGATTTTGATGAAACTATAGGATTCAGAGTTTGATTACCTTTATATTTACACTCTAGTTTGAAAAAGATTTCAGTTTGTTGAATTAATTTGAAGATTTGAGCTTGAATTGAGGAAATGGTTGAGTTTTCTTATTTTACAGAAAAGAGGAAGAAGGAGATGAAACTTTTGAACGTACTGTAACTTTCTCCTCTTTTCTCAATATCAGGTAAGCACTAATGGGCTTTTGACCCACTAATTAAAAGAAAATATAATGGCCTAAGTTAATTAATTAACACATAAACTAAAATGCGTTCATATTTTACACTATATACAAAAAAAATGCCATTTTCTTCCAATTTTTGCATAAGAAAAATATGTAAACTTACACACACATAAAATAAAATATTTTTCATCATATAAAAAGAAAATTTTATATTTTTAAAGAATTATTATTATTAAAACCCTTTATTTACAAAAATACCCTATTTTACACAAATAAATGTAAAAGTCCACTTTTTTAATTTCTAAAATTCAACATAAGTTATTTTCCTACTTCGAAAAATACAATTAACCATTTTAAACTCAAACTTATAATTAAAACTCATTTTTTACACCAAATTCCACCTTTTTATTTAAATAAACAGCCTTTAAAATCAAATAACTCTTTTAAAAATTATTAAAAGAAGTAATCGGCAATAATTAATAAAATTATTGCATTTTGTCTAAATAAATATCATTTTCCATTCATTATTAACCCAAATAAATAAAATAAAGTTCCAAACTTTATTTTCACATTTTAATTCCAAAATTTATTGTTTATTCCAAATAAACAATTATAAATCTCCAATTCCATTTTAATTCACAATATTAAATTATAACTACCATTATAATTTAATATTAAAAGGTTTCTCCAAAACCAGGGTTGTTACAATGATGTTCTGATAGCATTCGTCCATACAAGTTCGTTTTGGGTCTGAACGAAACCGAAGGCACCATTTCCACTATACTCATTTTGGAATCACCCTCAAGGTTAGTAACAAATAGCCCTTGCACTTCAAAATTTGCATTCTGGATCTTGCCTTTAGAATCTTCCAAATCGCTCGCTTAATTTGGTTTGAAGTGGTTTTTGGATAATACTATTATCCGATCCCGGTCTCCTCGAACCAAAACGATAAATTTTTAAAGGCCAAGTTGTTTAAATAAATAATTCTACAATCTGAGGGTAAATATTCACATATAAAAACTCATTCCATATTTACTTTATCATGACCAGTCCATCGAAATTAATTCACTTGTAATCATCACATTTTCCGAAACTCGAAATAGTAATCAGTACAAGTTGATTTATTTCTAATAAAACATGTCAACGTTTTATTCTAACTACTTTAATTTGTTTGGCTACTTAATGGCACAAACAACAGATAATTGAAATCAGTATCTAAGAGAAATATCAGTCAAAGCATATATTGTTAACTTTGATCAATGATTAATAATTAAAATTAAAACCCTATAAAAATCAGAACTAGATTGATTTAATTTGACTGAGTTAAGTTATATTTTAAAATCTAGATTATTTATCAATCAAAAATATTTTATAAAATAATTTATTTAATTAATTCAAATTAAATAGTTCATTTTAAGAATTAATTGACTAATTAACAGATAATAAATAAAATAATAAATTACTTATTTATTCACTTCAACTATTTAAATCATTTAAATTTTACACTACCGAAACCTTGACCAAATTAGTTTAGATGTAAGTACTCATTGATAGAAACTCGACGCAAAAACTTTGTGACGACCCAGAATTTTGAACACTTGAAATTGAAATATTTAATTGATTTTAAATATTTGAAAGTTAATTTAAACTGAATTTCAAATGTCATTGTTTATTTGGCAATTAAATTATTGAATTTGATTTATGAAAATTGGGTAAAATGTTTAATCTTCAATTTTGAACTTGTTAAAAATATTTTAAAAGCTTAGAAAATTTATATTGATAATACTGAAGATAATGGAAGTGTTAAAAATTGGAATTTAAAGTGCTTGTTCAGTTTTGAATTTATATCGTTTAAATCGATATTTAAAAAATAGCCTTCCGAGGGACAGTCTCGGAATTCGACGAAACCAGTTCCATTGGATCCATAATATTGTATTATTACCGGAGTTCAATTTTCGTAGTGATTAGAGTTGTTGTGTGAGCGTACGATAAGCAAACGCACTGAAATTTATATCGTAAATTTAATATTATAACTGGTTCAAAACGCTATCTTCTCCATACGATCGAATTAGGACTCGGAATCTTTTCTGTTGCGTTCGGAATAGGGGTTTAACATTATAAACGCCCAGCGGCACGCCTTGATAGGAAGTCAAATTGTTGAGCAACAATTTCGAGATGATTCAAATTTAAATTCAAATAATATTATATATATTTATTTTGTTTGAGTAGTCAAAAGGATATTCACATCAGATTTTTGCTTTCACCACGTGGTCCCTACAGTCAAACATTTCAAACACGTTTCATCCCTTAAGAATACGTGTCTACTGATTTCTTAATTTACATTCCAGATGTATTTTCTTTCCTCTTAAACTAAAAACGAGATGGTCAAATAAAAATAGTTCGTTCATTTGAAAATTGCTATGGCTGAGCCCTTCTCCTATTCAAACTCAAATAACGCTCCTCAAATTCTTTTCCATAATAAAATCGAATTCAAATATCATAGCGGCGGCGCATGCATCGCGAGTCGCGATGGTCGATCTCGTCGAGGCGAGTGAAGCTCGGTGGAGGTGCCGCGATGGCAATTTCGAGGTTGCGATCGATTGGAAGGAAGGGGAAATCACGTGGTGATGGGTTGTTCTTAGCATGGTCAGGTGATGGAATCAAAGTGTGGTGGCTAGGGAGTTGCGATCGAATCGCCTTCTATTTCGCTCGGTAGTTCAAGGCGATGGCGCTATCGAATTGGGAGGAGGAGCAGGCGCGTCTTAGCGATGGTGTTGAAGGGTTTTATCGAAGTCTGGGTCGCGAAGTCGCGAGCTTCAAATGGAGGGGCTTTGATGGCGAATTTTGGGAGGCCAACCTTTTGCGATGTGACAGTAGCTTCTCGCGTAGGCTTTTAGAGCGTGATGGTCGGTCAGCATTAGGCTGGTGATGGTTTCGATCGAGTAAGGTATAGATTTTTATTTCTTTTAAAATTTATTTTTCAATTTAAATACATATATATAACTCAGAAATTGATTTTTCAAATATGAAATATATATGCATGCAGATAAAAGTATATAATTGAGATTTTTTAAATTGCAGTGTGATTTCAAAGACATAACTGTTTTGAAATTTAAATGTGTATATAGGCTAGAAAGGGACAATTTATTAGTTTAAAAAAATAAAATCATTGGTGAATTAAAATTATCAAATGAAAATTGAATTATTCGATTGATTCGAATATTAATAAATTGTATAAATTATTTATACAAGGTCAAGAACTGTGAAGAAAACGATCTGGAATAAAAATGGGTTGCATGCATAAGCAAAGGTGAGATCTTCTCACTCAAATTAAAATAATTGGAATTTCAGTTATTGATTGATTGTTTGGATGTGCTTGGATGAATTTAATAATTTATCTGTTGGATGATAGTATATATGATATTAGTATATATATATATATATTTGGAGTGATTGATTTCCCGCATTATATAGCGGATGAGACCCTATGCACTGCATAATAACGGATGATATTATATAATCCCATATACCGCGATATTCCACCTCGAAGTGGAATTGTATTTAATTGTTGTGCTAACATCTGTGGATGCAGGGAAATAGGTTGGAGGGATCCAACTGGATTCCTCACATTGTTGAATTTATTTCACATGTTGTGATGTGATTAATTGATAATCTGTGAATGATTATATTAGTGATTGAAATTTATTCAAGGCTATAGTTTAGCCGAGTATATTTTTGGTATCGTAGGATACCAGAAATAAATATAATTGGATTTTTGAAAATTAAAGTAAAGATTTATTTTAAAAGGTAATAAATTTTTGGAAATCAATTTGTAATTTGATTTGGTCTTCTAATAAATTTGCAGCAACCACATAAGTTAAGTATCTGGGCTCGATACCATGATACCACCTTTTTCCAGAAGGAAATGGACATACCATGAGGGTGCTACCCCCAAAAAACAACCTTGCCACATCCTTCCTGTTTCGACCATTCCGGGTTGTGAGGTCCGACGAAGTCTCATCCACAAAGCTACGCTTTTCACAAAAGCCATGCTTGGTTTAACATTATAAATGCCTAGCAGCATGCCTCGATAGGAAGTCAAATTGTTGAGCAACAATTTCGAGATGATTCAAATTTAAATTCAAATAATATCATATATATTTATTTTGTTTGACTAGTCAAAAGGATATTCACATCAGATTTTTGCTTTCACCACGTGGTCCCTATAGTCAAACATTTCAAACACGTTTCATCCCTTAAGAATATGTGTCTACTGCTTTCTTAATTTACATTCCAGATGTTTTTTCTTTCCTCTTAAACTAAAAACGAGATGGTCAAATAAAAATAGTTCGTTCATTTGAAAATTGCTACGGCCGAGCCCTTCTCATATTCAAACTCAAATAACGCTCCTCAAATTCTCTTCCACAATAAAATCGAATTCAAATATCATAGTGGCGGTGCATGTATCGCGAGTCACGATGGTCGATCTCGTCGAGGCGGGTGAAGCTCGGTGGAAGTGCCGCGATGGCAATTTCGAGGTTGCGATCGATTGGAAGGAAGAGGCAATCGCGTGGTAATGGGTTGTTCTTGGCATGGTCAGGTGATGGAATCAAAGTGTGGTGGCTAGGGAGTTGCGATCGAATCGCCTTCTATTTCGCTCGGCAGTTCGAGGCGATGGCGCTGTCGAATTGGGAGGAGGAGCAGGCGCGTCTTAGCGATGGTGTTGAAGGGTTTTGTCGAAGTCTGGGTCACAAAGTCACGAGCTTCAAATGGAGGGGCTTTGATGGCGAATTTTGGGAGGCAACCTTTTGCGATGTGACAGTAGCTGCTCGCGTAGGCTTTGAGAGCGTGATGGTCGGTCAGGATTAGGCTGGTGTTGGTTTCGATCGAGTGAGGTATAGATTTTTATTTCTTTTACAATTTATTTTTCAATTTAAATACATATATATAACTCAGAAATTGATTTTTCAAATATGAAATATATATGCATGCAGATAAAAGTATATAATTGAGATTTTTTAAATTGCAGTATGATTTCAAAGACAGAACTGTTTTGAAATTTAAATGTGTATATAGGCTAGAAAGGGAAAATTTATTAGTTTAAAAAAATAAAATCTGAGACGACCCGCCCTTCTCGACCCTCGAAAATCAACACAAATACACCACTGTATAATATGTCGACGGTCGAGTGCCGAAAAAACAGATTGCTGAGGGAAAGAAAGAAGGAGGTAGAAGAAGAGAAAACAAAACAACAACAGAATCTCACAATCGCAGCGGAACAAAATATAATAGATAATAACTGATCTTTACACAAAAAGAAACTATATCTATTTTATACATTACATCATTAGAGTACAACATAATCACTAGCAAATACTGGACAGTTATATTAAGTTGTCCACACAAACTGAATACACGGCTTATACAACACAGCGGAATATACATCAAGTACGAGTGATACGTCTCGCCATTTAAATCGTTTCCTGAGCGCCACAACATCATATCATGTATTTATAATACTCGGTCTGACCCAAGCATTATAATGAAATAACACCCGAGTTAGTCTGGAATACTGGCGTGAAAAAAATACATCCAAACTGATTCTTAAAGTTTCAAAAATCCTTTGAAATCAAAAGCATCTCGTAAGACCACGCCACAAATAAACATGTCGGGTTTTTACCTTACGATAGCCAAAACACTTTTTATCAAATCCGTTTGATATTATAATACTGTCTATAGAAAGTAAAATAAAATCTAGCTGAAATGCTTGCATCTCACGTTTCAGCAATAGTTGGGCACAATCAAAACCGTACAGGCGCATAGGGAGAATGGATTTCCAACTAATGACTAGGCATTGGGGTACCACCTATCACAGTACCTGGTCTAGATCAACGTACCGAGGATCCACCCTAAATTCCTTGCAACACAAGACATGACTACCCCTTACTGGATAGCCCGAGTAAGATCACCCCGCAGTTAGGATAAGCAACCACCCACACAGCCGAAATAAAAAGGAACATCTAGACATGGATGACCTCACCCTAATGGGCACGACCCACTTAGCCTTGCTGCATAACCCCTGATTTTCAGTCATTCCCGGTTGATGAGGCTTGAGGCTAAGCGTTACCTTTTAGAGCACATCTCTTAGAATGCCCACCATCCACCTGACGATGTTCCGAAAGCATTCATCCATACAAGTCCGTTCTAGGTTCGAACGGAACCGAAGGCACTACTCATACTACATCCATTTTGGAATCACCCTCAGGATTAGTAGTGACTATCCCTTGCACTTCACTGCTCCATCTTCGACTCCGAACTCGTTTTTCCATGAAAACGTACAAACCGGATCGAAGTGGTTTTCGAGAAATTAATCCCGATCCCGGTCTCTTCGAAACGATCAGCGCATTGGCCAATATTGAAAGTCGCTTATTTAACTATCAAAAACATTCACAAACATCCACCAAAGATAGATAATTTCCCAAATTCATGTTTTCCTCAAAATATCTTCGTAAGATATATTTCTATTTTCAACCCTTTGAAAACAGTTTAAACCCACTTCCTTTTACGGAAATAAATTTCCCAAACATTTTCTATTTCCACTGAAATCACCAAGTACAAACACTTAAGATTTAAAATAATGTAAATCACTTTATCCAAAATATATTTTAAGAATATTTAAGGTAAAACAATTTTTATAAAATATAAAAACTAATTTTAAAATAAAAGTTAAGTCGAACTAAATTTTAAAATAAGAGTTACAAACTTCTACATAAGTTTCAAATAAAACTTTAACCAAACTATCTCTAAATAAATCCATTTTATACATATATATAAAAAATAATATTCTTTTAAAACAAATTTAAAACCTTTAACTTTTGCTTAAAAAAAATCTGTTTTAAAATGTACTTGGCTTCTCAGGGAAATACATTTCCATTTCAGAATAAACCAAAGAATTCTCCTTATAAATCCTGCTTGATTTATCTCAATTCAAATTTACGTATGAATCCCGTAAATTTCCTCCAACACTTTAAAAATAAAACTCCCTTTTATTTTTAAGCACACTTCCCATTTCCTGGAAATCACTTCCAAAATATATGCTTCAATTATTTAAAATAAGTTTCTAAATTATTTATTCAAAATGTACTTTTTTTGAAAAAAAACTATAAAACTTTATATTGGGTAACTTAAATCAAAAATTTCCTTTTAATATAAAGTTATTATATCGAATACTTATAATAAAATTTCCCTCAGAAATCAAAACGCTAATTTATCTTTAAATTAATTAAATACCATAATTACTTAATAAATACTATTTTTTTCCCTTAAAATAATTAAAGATAATAATTTTCTAAAATATTCTAGAAACGCATTTAAACATTCTGGTTTATACAATGAAAGTTCTCTTTGAAACATACTTCATTTCCCACGAAGAATACACTTTCCATCCTTTAAAATAATCTCTCTACTGTTTTAAACAATTTGCACTTCTTATAGAAATTCCCACCGGAAATCTATCCTTCAAAATTTATCCACCGATAAATATCCCATTTCATTTATAAGACCAGTTTATACATTTCCATTCCTCATTCCCTTTTTAAAACACCATTTCAAAAACACTTAAAATTCCAAACCAATTTCCTGAATTTAATTTCCTTAAATTCATATCTCCAAAATCCTTTTTCATTTCCCTTTTACATTCCCATTTCATTTTATTGATATTTTAAAATACCAAATTATATTATCCAACCATAACACAGCATAATAAAATTCCAAATCAATCTATCACAGGATATTAGTGAATTATATCACAGATTATGAATTTAATTTCTATATTGTGAGGAATCCAGTTAGATCCCTCCAACCTGTTTCCCTGCATCCACAGATGTTAGCACAACAGCAAATATCAATTCAGACTGATATTAATATTCATATTCAACCAATCACACAATTATTTAAATATTAACTATTTAAATCAGCTGAAATTCCAGATGTGAGTGAGATTAACTCACCTTGAGTTTACGTTGCCGAACGTTCCAATTTTAAATTAAATCGAGCGCGTTCGATTTAACCTAAAATTTCCACAAGCTCCAAACACCTCCAGATCTGCACTGCAGCGTAGATCGCGTCGCTGTGATTCCGATGCATCCAGTTTCGTCCGGTTTTGACCTTGTATGCACGAGATATGGAATTTTAAAGATTTGAATATATATTCATATAATATAAAACAAAATTTCCTTTTATTTTTATTACCAAAAATCATGGCCGTTAATATTCAAAAATAAGATTGGGGCCGATAACAGTTTCTTCCTTCACGTGATCCAAACAGCAGTTTCGAACCCCTCAACGATCGACGTTGACCGATGCTGCTCCCCACCTCGTCGCGTTCTGCGACGATCCAACGCCTCCACGCCGAAGCCCATCGAAAGCCTAACTTCGGCCAAAACCCGACTCAACTCGGCTACTCCGGCACCTCGATAACCATGCTCGAACATCGCACGTTCAAGGCCAAAATCCTAGCGATCTACTACGCCAAACTCGATCACTGCCGTTTAAACGGTAGAGCTCAACGAGCTCTTCAACCTTCTAGTTGGAAGATTTTGATATAGGTGAGTGGATGGAAAGAAAAACGGGGAAGAAGAGGAGAGCACGTCGGCCATTGATAACATAAGACGGCGACTCGATCGTAACTAGGGTTTCACTGCAACGTGTATATATATACGTTCATTAATATTATTTTAATATTAAATCCATTTTAAAACAACTTTTTCAAACGATCTCCAAACGATGCATGCCGATAGGCGATTATAATGTTTTACCCGCATTCCGAACATAATGGAACGTGTTTCGGAAGCTAATTCAATCATATGTGGAAGATAGCCTTTTAAATCGATCTAAAATATTAAATTTTCGATTTAAATTTCAACGTGTTTCTCACCCGTACGAGTAAACGGTAACCCCAAATGCTAAGAAAGTTGAAATCCGATAATAATTAACTATTATGGATCCAATGGAACTAGTTTTGTTAAATTCTGAGACTGTGCCCCGGAAGGCTATTTTAACTCGTCGATTAATTCGACCGATTTCCAAAATCGTCGAAATCATTTAAAATTTCACTTAAAAAAACTTTACTAACTTAATTATAAATCATACAGAATTTATAATCTCATTAGAAATTATTCTGATTCATTTCGAATCAAAATCTGATTATTTACATTATTAAAATATTAAATTCCATTATTAAATTAATATAAAATTCCAAATTTAGCTTATCGACTTTTGATTCAATCCAAAAGTCAAATACTAAAATTCAAATCAAACTAGACTTAAAACAAATCTTAGAAGCCATTTTCATAACCATTTACATCCAGATTCACAAATTACCCCCAATTCCAAATATTAAATTATTATTATTCAAATCCAATTGAACTGCCATATTTGAAATTTAACAAATTTCATTAATTTAACCAAAATCTTCTTATTCAAAATCAAATTATAGTTCACATTCAACATTTAAAATGAATTAAATTTTCAAAATCTAACGACCAAAATTCTGGGTCGTTACATTCCTCCCCCCTTATAAAAATTTCGTCCCCGAAATTTGCTAAGGTGGAAAAATGTTCCCAAATCCATTAACTTCCCAAAATCCACTTTGATTAAATCTTACATTCACTTTTCAAAACCCTTTAGTTCAATCCAAAACCATTACTTTTATTTCTAACTCAAAAGCTTTATTTTCAACACCTTTTCAAAAATCAACTTTACTAGTTAAACCAAAATTTCCAAAAATTTCTAACTCCCAAAATTTTAGAATTTTTTTGACAGCGTCTCCTTTGTACGGAGAGCGATTTACAATATCACAATAGATATAAGTATGTATACATCGACCCACACGGTCGAAAAACAAAATATTTCACAATATATATATCATTTTCAAATTTTATTGCGTAGGCGTACCTTATTTAAGCATTTTAAAGCAAGCGGCTAGTCTATTTTGCATTTACGCGCTGCAAACTCTATCGATTGTCCCCCGTACCTATACTTACTCAAACAAGCACATAGGTTTTCAATAAATATGAAATTTTAACAACATTCCATTCATTTAACTAGACAAACACATCAATTACATAACCAAACAAGTAGATTTCATAATCCTACATGTTAACCATATATTATAAGAAATCACAAGGTTTCAACACTATTTTAGTTTCCTCCATAAATTCACATATCATTTTATTCCACTCAAAATGATTTACAACCAAATTTTACTATTCCCAATTCATCTTTACCACGACCAACTCATATTCACTTCAATATGATCAACATGTGCCCTTACTTACATAAATTTACTTCTATTCAATTCCAAATTGATTCACAATCAATTTTATTTTCAATTTGATTCATTTGCATCTCTTTTATGATCCACTTGCATTTATATACAAATCCACTTAATAAGATTTCAATCCATTCCAATTGATTCAAAAACTAATTCCATTTACTTCTCTTAATTCATTCACTTTCGTTTACGGCAAAACGACTAATTTCCATGCACGTTTGTTGTTATTCAAACAAATAACCATTTCTTAAGCTTATACCATTTAAATTTAATTCCATCTTAAATTTATATTAATATTATTCCATTCTGGATTATTTACAACTCATACATTCTTATTTCATCACAATAATTAATTAAGATCCTTTCACTTGCATTTCAATTTTACTATCAAAACAAATTTCATTCCAGACCACTTATAAAGCTCGACCACAATCATTTTCCAATTTGCTTAAGTTATTTCAATTTCACAATATTTCCATTTCTTCTTATATCAATTTTATTTTCATTTTTAATTTGATTCTTATTCAATCAAATTTCCATCTATTTACAAATTTTAATTCAATTTGTTTATATACTCTATCCATTTTAAATTTATATTCACTTTCTCAATTCATTCTGAATTTATTAATAATATGACCATTCCAATTATCCTATACCCAAACTGAATTTTATGTGAAGTTCGAACCATTTCTTTTTATCCCAACTTCATTTTATTTGACAATGTTCACATCATAATTAATTCATTTACAATATGTGTCGAATTTCATTTAATTTAACTCACGCTAAATTCATCTTCATACCATTTTTTTGAATTTAGTTGAGTGAAAATTTAATTATTCAATATCATTTCGACTAAATTAAACTTTATCTCAATTCAATTCTTACCCAAATTTAATTCAAGTCCAACTAAATTTTATTTAGCCAATTTAAATTCATACCATTCCCTTTACTATTTTAAATAAGAATTTAATTCCATTCATTATTATTCCTATTCATAAGTTCACCAACTTATTTATTTAAAAGCTTATATTGCTCATTTTATTCATTTTCACCTTATAATCACAATTTCCGATTATAACACTTAATAACTTAAGGGTATAAATTTTCATTGCACAATTATAACTCACAATTATAATCATTTTACATTTCAACTTTATATCCAATTTAATTCAATTCCAAATTCAATTTTATATTTAACTTATCCTGAGTTAAATGCAAATATATTTTATTCACTTCCGTACACTCCAGTTAAATTTTAATTCCAGGATAAAAATTTCTCTTTCCTTCCTTATTAATATCAATCTCACTTTATAAGTTCAATAGTTGATTCATTTTAACTTTCACATTTTTATTTTAAATAGAATTCCCAGAATTCAATTTCCCGGTCTTATTTCAAAACCAATTTGAAATAATAATCAACACATACCCACTTGGTGTATCAAATCAAATCTTTAGATTCCAAAACAACTTGGTTTTACCAAAACAAATTTTCCTTTTGAAGTTACTTAAACAACTTGTATACCCGACAAGTCCAAACAAATATCATAACCAATCACCACGGTAGCAATCCATCACTTTAGAAACTCGAAAATGAATTCTACTGATGTGACCATCATCACCAGGATTATTTTCCAGCGACTGAAGTGAGTTCAGTGCTTCACTACTTCCATAAATTCCTTTCGGAACAATTTTCCATTCAAAAATATTTCCCAAAATAATACTCCATCATTGCCTTCAAACACTCTGGAAAACATTTCAAACATTCCCAAGATTCCCTAAACTTTTGTTTAAATACATTAAAAACACCTTTCAAAATTTCCGGGATTTAAATTATGGTTTAAATCAAATTTTAGTTATACTTCTTTTGGATAAGTCATACTTATAGAATTTTATTTGGTTATAAACCATTTTAAATTTATATTCTTATTTGATTACAATATTAATAACCAAACATCCAAATATATATAATAATTTTAGAAAATTATTTCTTTCATATCAAAATATAATTTTGGGTAAAATTATTTCATTTACCCTCTTTAAAAACAATACTATGTTGGTTTATCTTGTTTAAGAGTTTAGAAACCCCTATCGATTACAGTTGTACTTCCCGTACCGACCAGAATTCATAAACACTCAACCGATAAGTCAACACAGTATAAAAATAGTTTTTATATTCACTAACAAATACGCTCTCATATCTATTATTACACTCAACTCATTCTAGAGTACTATTGAATCTATTTCTAATGAGTAGTTTCCCCACCAAAGCCTAGGTATATCACCGACCTAAGCTCTGATACCAAGTGAGACGACCCGCCCTTCTCGACCCTCGAAAATCGACACAAATACACCACTGTATAATATGTCGACGGTCGAGTGCCGGAAAAAAACAGATTGCTGAGGGAAAGAAAGAAGGAGGTAGAAGAAGAGAAAACAAAACAACAACAGAATCTCACAATCGCAGCGGAATAAAATATAATAGATAATAACTGATCTTTACACAAAAAGAAACTATATCTATTTTATACATTACATCATTAGAGTACAACACAATCACTAGCAAATACTGGACAGTTATATTAACTTGTACACACAAACTGAATACACGGCTTATACAACACAGCGGAATATACATCAAGTACGAGTGATACGTCTTGCCATCCAGCTCGTCTCCTGAGCGCCACAGCATCCTATCATGTATTTATAATACTTGGTCTGACACGAGCATTATAATGAAATAACACCCAAGTCAGTCTGGAATACCAGCGTGAAAAAAATACATCCAAACTGATTCTTAAAGTTTCAAAAATCCTTTGAAATCAAAAGCATCTCGTAAGACCACGCCACAAATAAACATGTCGGGTTTTTACCTTACGATAGCCAAAACACTTTTTATCAAATCCGTCTGATATTATAATAGTGTCTATAGAAAGTAAAATAGAATCTAGCTGAAATGCTTGCATCTCACGTTTCAGCAATAGTTGGGCACAATCAAAACCGTACAGGCGCGTAGGAAGAATGGATTTCCAACTAATGACTAGGCACAGGGGTACCACCTGTCACAGTACCTGGTCTAGATCAGCGTACCGAGGATCCACCCTAAATCCCCTGCAACACAAGACCGGACTACCCCTTACTGGATAGCCCGAGTAAGATCACCATGTGGTTGGGATCAGCAACCGCCCACACAGCCGAAATAAAAAGGAACATCTAGACAGGGATGACCTCACCCTAATGGGCACGACCCACTTAGCCTTGCTGCATAACCCCTGATTTTTAGTCATTCTCGGTTGATGAGGCTTGAGGCTAAGCGTTACCTTTTAGAGCACATCTCTTAGAATGCCCACCGTCCACCTGACGATGTTCCGAAAGCATTCATCCATACAAGTCCGTTCTGGGTTCGAACGGAACCGAAGGCACTACTCCTACTACATCCATTTTGGAATCACCCTCAGGATTAGTAGTGACTATCCCTTGCACGTCACTGCTCCATCTTCGACTCCGAACTCGTTTTTCCACGAAAACGTACAAACCGGATCGAAGTGGTTTTCGAGAAATTAATCCCGATCCCGATCTATTCGAAACGATCAGCGCATTGGCCAATATTGAAAGTCGGTTATTTTACTATCAAAAACATTCACAAACATCGACCAAACATAGATAATTTCCCAAATTCATGTTTTCCTCAAAATATCTTCGCAAGATATATTTCTATTTTCAACCCTTTGAAAACAGTTTAAACCCACTTCCTTTTACGGAAATAAATTTCCCAAACATTTTCTATTTCCACTGAAATCACCAAGTATAAACACTTAAGATTTAAAATAATTTAAATCACTTTATCCAAAATATATTTTAAGAATATTTAAGGTAAAACTATTTTTATAAAATATAAAAACTAATTTTAAAATTAAAGTTAAGTCGAACTAAATTTTAAAATAAGAGTTACAAACTTCTACATAAGTTTCAAATAAAACTTTAACCAAACTATCTCTAAATAAATCCATTTTATAGATATAAATAAAAATAATATTTTTTTAAAACAAATTAAAAACCTTTAACTTTTACTTAAAAAAATCTGTTTTAATACTTGGCTTCTTAGGGAAATACATTTCCATTTCAGAATAAACCAAAGAATTCTCCTTATAAATCCTGCTTGATTTATCTCAATTCAAATTTACGTTTGAATCCCGTAAATTTCCTCCAACACTTTAAAAATAAAACTCCCTTTTATTTTTAAGCACACTTCCCATTTCCCGGAAATCACTTCCAAAATATATGCTTCAATTACTTAAAATAAGTTTCCAAATTCTTTATTCAAAATGTACATTTTTGAAAAAAAACTATAAAAGTTTATATTAGGTAACTTAAATCAAAAATTTCCTTTTAATATAAAGTTATTATATCGAATACTTATAATAAAATTTCCTTTAGAAATAAAAATGCTAATTTATCTTTAAATTAATTAAATACCATAATTACTTAATAAATACTATTTTTCCCTTAAAATAATTAAAGATAATAATTTTCTAAAATATTCTAGAAACGCATTTAAACATTCTGGTTTATACAATGAAAGTTCTCTTTGAAACATACTTCATTTCCCAGAAAGAATACACTTTCCATCCTTTAAAAATAATCTCTCTATTGTTTTAAACAATTTGCACTTCTTATAGAAATTCCCACCGAAAATCTATCCTTCAAAATTTATCCACCGATAAATATCCCATTTCATTTATAAGCCCAGTTTATACATTTCCATTCCTCATTCCCTTTTTAAAACACCATTTCAAAAACACTTCAAATTCCAAACCCATTTCCTGAATTTAATTTCCTTAAATTCATATCTCAAAAATCCTTTTTCATTTCCCTTTTACATCCCCATTTCATTTTATTGATATTTTAAAACACCAAATTATATTATCCAACCATAACACAGCATAACAAAATTCCAAATCAATCTATCACAGGATATCAGTGAATTATATCACAGATTATGAATATAATTTCTATATTGTGAGGAATCCAGTTGGATCCCTCCAACCTGTGTCCCTGCATCCACAGATGTTAGCACAACAGCAAATATCAATCCAGACTGATATTAATATTCATATTCAACCAATCACACAATTATTTAAATATTAACTATTTAAATCAGCTGAAATTCCAGATGTGAGTGAGATTAACTCACCTTGAGTTTACGTTGCCGAACGTTTCAAGTTTAAATTAAATCGAGCGCGCTGTCACATACCGAAATTTTCGACTTTCGAAAATTCGACATCGATACTCACTTTATCGACTGCCGAGCCATCGAGTGCCGGAAACTCCAATAGTGAGGGTTTTAAGAAAAAGAAAAAGGTAGAAGAAGAAGATAGAAGAAAAAGAAAGAAGAACAACAACAGAACAAGAGAAGAAACAGAAACAGAAAACAATAACAGAATCTCACATATCGCAGCGGAACAATATATAATAGATAAATGAATATCATTTAAAAACAAAAGAATTATATCTGTTATTACATTACATCACATCATATCATCAGAGTCAATAAACAACAATGGACAGTTATATAAACTTGTCCTCATACAGAATACACAGCGGAATAAATACTATCAGATACAAATACTACGTCTCGTCATCCAGCTTGCTTCCAAAGCTCCAGAATATCCTGATTATATAACTCTAGGCTGCCCGTGTGGAAATTGGTGGGCACCCAGAGTTTAGAAGGGAACAATAAACTCCGAGTCAGTCATGGTGACTGGTGTGAGATCGTAAAACAGTTATTCTTTCACAAAGAAAATAAAATAAATTCGCAATGCTTTTGGAAAATGAAACTACCATAAGACCTCCCACCACACACACAATACAAACGCAGAATTGGAGGAGATTTCTTCTTATGATAGTCAAAGATGCTTACTACGCAAAAATCAAATTCTTTTTGATATTATTATTAGTGCATAGTGTAGAAAACATTTCGAAAGTATAATATTAATCTTAGCCAGCATACGACCAGTATCGTATGCCTACTATAGCTACCATCTAAACAGTGGTGACCACCGTACGTAAATGGCAGGTTCTACAACTAATACCGTACAAGTCACGTATTGGAGTTTGGATTTCCAACAAATGGTCAGGCTAAGGAACTTCCTTTCCACGATGGGTACGTCCCTGGAATAGACGACCCGAGAACCTAACCGGATCTCTGCCAACACAAGGCCGGGTTACCTCTGCAAAAATAGGTAACTACTGACACGCATATGCCATCCCCCGATCGTAACCGATCTTCCCGAGGATCCTCGATTTCCAACAAACCACATAGATAATAATGCAGCAACCACATAGGTTAAGTATCTGGGCTCCATACCATGATACCACCTCTATCCAGAAGGAATGACATACACTAAGGGGCGCTACTCCCTAGAACCTTGCCGCATCCTTCCTATTTCGACCATTTCCGGGGTGTGAGGCTCGACGAAGTCTCGTCCACAAAGCTACGCTTTCTCAAAAAGCCCTGCTTCGGGTCAAACAAAATGATCAACCTATGATCACAAAGATATAAGATCAAACAAATGATCATATCACAAATGATCAAACACTGATCATTTCACAGCAACACTCAGTATGCCACGTTACCAAATTGGGATATATCGCTGATAAATTTCAACTACATAACCTCTGAGCTCGTACGTCTCAGAAAAGGGTGTTAAGCTAAGAGAATAAATTCCCCGCCACCAACAGAAATGTATTTGAAAGAAATCAGCTTTATATCTCAAATTGTAACGTCAGACACACAATCCATACAAGTCTGTTCCGGGATCGAACAGAACAGAAGGCACTTCTCACGAAGCCCTTGCATTTCCGGATAAATTTCTAATCACGTCCGGACTTCCCATCACTAAGGGTGATAAAACCTCTAAATCGGAGATCAGCCGATGTAGAGTAACTCGACGGTAATCCTTCCGTTTTCAAAAATATCCGGTCTTCAACACCGGTCTTCGAATGCAATTCATAACGACGTATCACATATTCAGAATGGGTTATACGACCCCATGGTCCTTTCCCGGCTAACCCGAATAGTGAGCGTTTATTTCAAAAATAAGTGTGGCATTCAAATTCATCCAATTCACAACAAATACCAATTCAAGGTAATTATTGATAGTCGGTTATTTAACTATCAATAAAGATGCGCAACATCATCAAGTTCCAAATAATTTACCAAATTATTTCATCTTCAAAAATATCTTTACTAGATATATTATTTCCACACTTCAATCATTTGAAAACAATTCCAAATCAACTTCCACATTTCAATTTATCTTTAAAAGATAAAATCTCAAAACAGTTCATTTCATATTAGAAAAGCATTTCCATACTTATTTAAAAATAAGTATTTCACAAATCTATTTATTTTCAACACTTGGAAAATATCCGATATACTTAAATCAAATTAAGTATATATTCATTCTTTAAGGAAATCATTTATTATAACAACATCTATTTGAGTCCAAACGAATGTTGCGTAAAACATCGTTACGACGACTCGAAATCACTAGTATAGGGATTCGGATTTTAAGATAGATATATGTAAATCCCAATACTACATAAAACATTTTCTTTCGAAAACCATTTACTATAACAACAGTGTTATAGTCCATCATTTCCTTAAATTTCTCGAAAACGTCTATTTCAACAATGAATGTTGAAATCTATGATTTCGATATTTAACACGTTTTAAAACATCTTTTAAAACAATTACTTCATTTCGTAATATCACTTTTCCAAAACATATCCATTTTACTCAATAATATATTCACTGTCCAAAATCGTGAATATACTTCACTATCCAAATTCAACATTTCTACACATTTTGTTTAAAAGTTTATCCACCGTCCAAAATCGTGGATATAATTCCTTTAATTAACTTCTACAATTCACTTATCAAAATAAGTGATTTCGGATTCATAAACAACGTTTATGAATCACAATTTTATATTTTATAACTACTTTAACTTATAAATTCCTTTTATTATCCAATTCAATTTATAACTCAATTTTCTACCAAAAGTCCATTCTATAAGTTAAACACTTATAATTCGTTTATTTATAAAAATCGTTCTTTTAGGACTTCACAAATCATTTATTCTGTCCTTTATAAAACCCATTTTAACATCATTTAAAACGTCTTTAAAACACCTTTATAATTTCATCACTTTGATTTATAAAAATCAAATTTTATAAATCTTATATATAGAGCTTTCATAATAAATTCAAAAATCTCTATTTAAACCATTTTATAAATAAATCGACTTTTATTTCAAAAATGACACTTCGGTTATATTTCACTAAAAATTATAACTTTTATAACTTTAAAATTTTACGTTTATAAATCGATTCAAAAATTCCATAAAACGTATATTTTCAAAATCACTTTAAAAACCCTTTTAAAGTAAAAGTCGTTATTTTTACATTTCAAAACTGAATCCGATGATGCAACAACACCAATCAGTCCATCACAACAGTCAATATCATATATCAATATGACAACAGAATATATATCAATATCTGTAAACAAGTAAATACAGTTGAGGAATCCAGTTGGATCCCTCCAACCTGTTTTCCTGCATCCAAAGACGTTAGCACAATACCAATTCCGCTCCAGTACGGAATTATCGCGGTATATGGGTTTTATAAAAATCCGCTTACTAACGGCGCAATAGGGTCTCATCCGCTATACGAGGCGGGAAAATCATCAATCCAATATATACATATGCCAATATGTATATATTGCTATATATATAGATATATCCTATTATATCTAATAGCACATTCAATAGCAATCAAAACAAATCAATCAATAACTGCAAAAATTCCACTTTAAATCTTGAGTGAGAAAAATCTCACCTTGATTTTCCGATAACAATCTGTAGCGTTTTATTTCGAATAAAATTAAACGTGCGTTTAATTTTACCCGAAATATTCACTGACTCCAATCGCTCCCAATCCAGTTTCATAGCGTAGTGTTCGACGAAATGAACGCAATGCAAATCGTTTCATCCGATTCCGACCTCGCAGCAAAGAGTTATGATATTACGAAGATTATACAAATTTAAATTATAATTAATATACAATTTTCTTTTATATATTTTACAACCTCACATCTGCCGTTCCTTTGCAAAAAATCATAGCCGTTGAAGCCTTCTTCTCTTACATCCTGGATATCACGTATTGAACGAGATGAACCATCAGCCGCCGCCTACCCCCCAATATTCGCACGCAAATCGTTGACCTCCACCATGATCGAGCTCCACCAACAGATACGTCTGCTCGAGACTCAACCACGGCCAGGACCCCATAGCACTCGGTCGCCTCCTCTGGCCGAAGCACGAGCACGAACGGCAACTCATTGCACTCGATTTGCCGATGATTTCCTCCACTATAATCAATCATATCCGTATGGATTCCAAGAGCTCGCGAAGCTCTTCAATCTTCGTGTTGGAGGTTTCTTGTATTGATTAACAGATTTAAAGAAATTAGAGAGGGAAGATTCGAACGTTCTTGGCCGTTCAAACAATAATGGCGGCTGCGTATATAAACTAGGGTTTAATTTTTTTTTCTTTTTATTGAGAAAATGGCTCTATTTATATACTTTTGAACGAACACTATTCATCCGGGTTTTCCGGACTCCGATTTACGTGCGGTAACTGGCATTCCTAGGGTTTATCCCGCGTTCCGAACGCAATGGAACAGGTTTCGGAAGCTAATTCGATCGTATGTGTGAGATATGGCAATAAACGATCAATTTAAATTAAACCGATTTAAATCGATTTCGAGGCGTTTTAATTTGTACCGGACAAACGATAAATCCGATTGACTTGAAATTTGAAATCTTACAATAATATTACATTACGGATCCGATGAAACTGGTCTCGTCCAATTCTGAGACTGTTCGAAAATTGACTATTTTTCAGTCGATAATTAAATATTAAAATATTCAATCTTCACAGTTTAACTTCAAATTCAATTTTAAAAGTTCTATAACATTTCTATAACTCCAGTATGATTAAATAAAATTTTACAAATCATTTTCAATCATATTAAACTCGATTTTCAATTATCTCTGGAATTCACTATTTAATTTATCGATTTAATTATCAATTAAATCCAATATTCGAAAAATAAATCATTCGACTTCTAAATTCAATTTATTAATATTTAAAATTAATTAAATATTCGAATTTTAATTATCAAAAATTCTGGGTCGTTACAAACTTCCCCCCTTAAAAGAATTTCGTCTTCGAAATTACAAGTTAGGAAAAGTGGTCCTTAACTCGTCTACTATTTTTCACAATCTAATAGTTTTATCAATTTATCAAAACAAAACTTTCTATTAAAGATTCGTTATCATTCAACTCGTTTTCCAACTTCAATTATAAGTTTCAAACAACATTGTTTAACTTCTCAATTCAAATTCGAGTTTAAATTCAAATTTTAAACTTTAAAAATTTCTCAAAAATTTTCTAACGCCCTAAATTTCCGAAAAATTTCGCCAGCGTATCCTTTGCGCGGCTAATACGGTACGACTACAAAACGTCCCTACGGACTCTCAGATTTCAAAAGGAAAAAGAAAAAAACCAAGCGGCTAGAGAAGAAATCAACAAAAACTCATATTATAATTTAAGTACATACCTTTTGTCGAGCAATTCAAATTCAATTCCTTTACACCTGTATATCCTACTAGCCGTAATATCTAGTTACAGCATTCAAACCAACTTGCAAATTCAATTACAAAATTTCGATACTTACTTCCATATCATCTTTAGTTCATTATTGAAGTTACATATTCATTATCATTCAATTTTGCATTTCAATTTCCATTTGAATTCAATTCAAAATTCCAATCTAATTTGGATTCGGTTCAACTTCTGAATATTGAATTTTTTATCAATTAACTTTAGTTCACTTCAAACTAATCTCAAAACTTCATTTAATTTCACACAATTCAACTTCATTTTCAATATTCAGTTTTAATTCCAGTTTTATCCTTTTACTCATTTCCAAAATTTATTTTCAGTTTGCTATTTTGGTTTATAACCACTCACATTTAACTGGATTTCCAATTCGAATTCAATTTATCTTTCTTTTACAATTATTGAATTTAATTCGTTCCAAACCTTATTCATTTGGTTAATATTCAATTAGGTTTACTTACTAGCTAATTTTAGTTTAATAGTTCCCTTTGTTTTCCACAAATCAAATTCAATTGCAGTTTTATTTACTTACAAATTCAAAATGAATCTCAACTTTCAATTTCACTTTCATTTATTCAAATTCATTCACTTATACTTTCTTAAATTTAACTCCATTCTTTAAATTGAATTTATTCTATCAATTCAAATTGTATAAGTTATCAACTTAATAATATTTCATAAATATTTCTACATAGTATTCCAGAGTCTTTTCCAACCTTTTCAAAAATCATTTTGAAATCAATTCAAATCATCCTTTGAATTTCCAAAACAAAACCCAAATTTTTCAAACAACTTCCATTTAAAACAATTTGGCAGCAATTCCTCTTTTGGAAACCCGAAAATGAACACCGGTGATGCTGCAGTCATTACCGAAGTTATTTTCCAGCGACCGAAAAAGAGTTTAGAGCTTTTCATCTCTCTAAAATACTTTTCAAAACCTTTGAAATCCATTTTCAAATCAAAAAGATTTAAACTTTCCAAATCTCCAAAATTTTCAAATTCTTTTCAAAATCTTTCCAAAAACTTCTCTGGAATCCCGTTTTAAATTACAATTCACATTTATAATTTACATTCTTTAATTTCATTTGTATATGAATTTTATTTCTTAAATCTGGAGTTATGATTCCAGTTTCTTATTCAATTTCAAATCTAATGATAACATTTCAACATTATCACTATCCTAACATCCATGCAACCATATACTGTAATAATTTACAGAAAATTATTACTTTTGTATACAAAAATAGTTTTGGGCAAAATTATTTCATTCACCCTATTTAAAACAATACTGTGCCGAATTGTTCTATTCGAGTGTTTAGAAACCCCTTCGATACAGTTTTGCAAGACTGTGCCGACGAAGGTTCATATACCACTCAATAAACCAATCATCACAATACAAAACAATTTTATATTAACTAACAAATACGCACTCATATCTATTATTACACTCAACTCATTCTAGAGTACTGCTGACTCTATCTCTAATGAGTAACACCCAACAGAGCAGGGTTGTCGCTTAACCATATGCTCTGATACCACGCTGTCACATACCGAAATTTTCGACTTTCGAAAATTCGACATCGATACTCACTTTATCGACTGCCGAGCCATCGAGTGCCGGAAACTCCAATAGTGAGGGTTTTAAGAAAAAGAAAAAGGTAGAAGAAGAAGATAGAAGAAAAAGAAAGAAGAACAACAACAGAACAAGAGCAGAAACAGAAACAGAAAACAATAACAGAATCTCACATATCGCAGCGGAACAATATATAATAGATAAATGAATATCATTTAAAAACAAAAGAATTATATCTGTTATTACATTACATCACATCATATCATCAGAGTCAATAAACAACAATGGACAGTTATATAAACTTGTCCTCATACAGAATACACAGCGGAATAAATACTATCAGATACAAATACTACGTCTCGTCATCCAGCTTGCTTCCAAAGCTCCAGAATATCCAGAATATCCTGATGATATAACTCTAGGCTGCCCGTGTGGAAATTGGTGGGCACCCAGAGTTTAGAAGGGAACAATAAACTCCGAGTCAGTCATGGTGACTGGTGTGAGATCGTAAAACAGTTATTCTTTCACAAAGAAAATAAAATAAATTCGCAATGCTTTTGGAAAATGAAACTACCATAAGACCTCCCACCACACACACAATGCAAACGCAGAATTGGAGGAGATTTCTTCTTATGATAGTCAAAGATGCTTACTACGCAAAAATCAAATTCTTTTTGATATTATTATTAGTGCATAGTGTAGAAAACATTTCGAAAGTATAATATTAATCTTAGCCAGCATACGACCAGTATCGTATGCCTACTATAGCTACCATCTAAACAGTGGTGACCACCGTACGTAAATGGCAGGTTCTACAACTAATACCGTACAAGTCACGTATTGGAGTTTGGATTTCCAACAAATGGTCAGGCTAAGGAACTTCCTTTCCATGATGGGTACGTCCCTGGAATAGACGACCCGAGAACCTAACCGGATCTCTGCCAACACAAGGCCGGGTTACCTCTGCAAAAATAGGTAACTACTGACACGCGTATGCCATCCCCCGATCGTAACCGATCTTCCCGAGGATCCCCGATTTCCAACAAACCACATAGATAATAATGCAGCAACCACATAGGTTAAGTATCTGGGCTCCATACCATGATACCACCTCTATCCAGAAGGAATGACATACACTAAGGGGCGCTACTCCCTAGAACCTTGCCGCATCCTTCCTGTTTCGACCATTTCCGGGGTGTGAGGCTCGACGAAGTCTCGTCCACAAAGCTACGCTTTCTCAAAAAGCCCTGCTTCGGGTCAAACAAAATGATCAACCTATGATCACAAAGATATAAGATCAAACAAATGATCATATCACAAATGATCAAACACTGATCATTTCACAGCAACACTCAGTATGCCACGTTACCAAATTGGGATATATCGCTGATAAATTTCAACTACATAACCTCTGAGCTCGTACGTCTCAGAGAAGGGTGTTAAGCTAAGAGAATAAATTCCCCGCCACCAACAGAAATGTATTTGAAAGAAATCAGCTTTATATCTCAAATTGTAACGTCAGACACACAATCCATACAAGTCTGTTCCGGGATCGAACAGAACCGAAGGCACTTCTCACGAAGCCCTTGCATTTCCAGATAAATTTCTAATCACGTCCGGACTTCCCGTCACTAAGGGTGATAAAACCTCTAAATCGGAGATCAGCCGATGTAGAGTAACTCGACGGTAATCCTTCCGTTTTCAAAAATATCCGGTCTTCAACACCGGTCTTCGAATGCAATTCATAACGACGTATCACATATTCGGAATGGGTTATACAACCCCATGGTCCTTTCCCGGCTAACCCGAATAGTGAGCATTTATTTCAAAAATAAGTGTGGCATTCAAATTCATCCAATTCACAACAAATACCAATTCAAGGTAATTATTGATAGTCGGTTATTTAACTATCAATAAAGATGCGCAACATCATCAGGTTCCAAATAATTTTCCAAATTATTTCATCTTCAAAAATATCTTTACTAGATATATTATTTCCACACTTCAATCATTTGAAAACAATTCCAAATCAACTTCCACATTTCAATTTATCTTTAAAAGATAAAATCTCAAAACAGTTCATTTCATATTAGAAAAGCATTTCCATACTTATTTAAAAATAAGTATTTCACAAATCTATTTATTTTCAACACTTGGAAAATATCCGATATACTTAAATCAAATTAAGTATATATTCATTCTTTAAGGAAATCATTTATTATAACAACATCTATTTGAGTCCAAACGAATGTTGCATAAAACATCGTTACGACGACTCGAAATCACTAGTATAGGGATTCGGATTTTAAGATAGATATATGTAAATCCCAATACTACATAAAACATTTTCTTTCGAAAACCATTTACTATAACAACAGTGTTATAGTCCATCATTTCCTTAAATTTCTCGAAAACGTCTATTTCAACAATGAATGTTGAAATCTATGATTTCGATATTTAACACGTTTTAAAACATATTTTAAAACAATTACTTCATTTCGTAATATCACTTTTCCAAAATATATCCATTTTACTCAATAATATATTCACTGTCCAAAATCGTGAATATACTTCACTATCCAAATTCAACATTTCTACACATTTTGTTTAAAAGTTTATCCACCGTCCAAAATCGTGGATATAATTCCTTTAATTAACTTCTACAATTCACTTATCAAAATAAGTGATTTCGGATTCATAAACAACGTTTATGAATCACAATTTTATATTTTATAACTACTTCAACTTATAAATTCCTTTTATTATCCAATTCAATTTATAACTCAATTTTCTACCAAAAGTCCATTCTATAAGTTAAACACTTATAATTCGTTTATTTATAAAAATCGTTCTTTTAGGACTTCACAAATCATTTATTCTGTCCTTTATAAAACCCATTTTAACATCATTTAAAACGTCTTTAAAACACCTTTATAATTTCATCACTTTGATTTATAAAAATCAAATTTTATAAATCTTATATATAGAGCTTTCATAATAAATTCAAAAATCTCTATTTAAACCATTTTATAAATAAATCGACTTTTATTTCAAAAACGACACTTCGGTTATATTTCACTAAAAATTATAACTTTTATAACTTTAAAATTTTACGTTTATAAATCGATTCAAAAATTCCATAAAACGTATATTTTCAAAATCACTTTAAAAACCCTTTTAAAGTAAAAGTCGTTATTTTTACATTTCAAAACTGAATCCGATGATGCATCAACACCAATCAGTCCATCACAACAGTCAATATCATATATCAATATGACAACAGAATATATATCAATATCTGTAAACAAGTAAATACAGTTGAGGAATCCAGTTGGATCCCTCCAACCTGTTTTCCTGCATCCAAAGACGTTAGCACAATACCAATTCCGCTCCAGTACGGAATTATCGCGGTATATGGGTTTTATAAAAATCCGCTTACTAACGGCGCAATAGGGTCTCATCCGCTATACGAGGCGGGAAAATCATCAATCCAATATATACATATGCCAATATGTATATATTGCTATATATATAGATATATCCTATTATATCTAATAGCACATTCAATAGCAATCAAAACAAATCAATCAATAACTGCAAAAATTCCACTTTAAATCTTGAGTGAGAAAAATCTCACCTTGATTTTCCGATAACAATCTGTAGCGTTTTATTTCGAATAAAATTAAACGTGCGTTTAATTTTACCCGAAATATTCACTGACTCCAATCGCTCCCAATCCAGTTTCATAGCGTAGTGTTCGACGAAATGAACGCAACGCAAATCGTTTCATCCGATTCCGACCTCGCAGCAAAGAGTTATGATATTACGAAGATTATACAAATTTAAATTATAATTAATATACAATTTTCTTTTATATATTTTACAACCTTACATCTGCCGTTCCTTTGCAAAAAATCATAGCCGTTGAAGCCTTCTTCTCTTACATCCTGGATATCACGTATTGAACGAGATGAACCATCAGCCGCCGCCTACCCCCCAATATTCGCACGCAAATCGTTGACCTCCACCATGATCGAGCTCCACCAACAGATACGTCTGCTCGAGACTCAACCACGGCCAGGACCCCATAGCACTCGGTCGCCTCCTCTGGCCGAAGCACGAGCACGAACGACAACTCATTGCACTCGATTTGCCGATGATTTCCTCCACTATAATCAATCATATCCGTATGGATTCCAAGAGCTCGCGAAGCTCTTCAATCTTCGTGTTGGAGGTTTCTTGTATTGATTAACAGATTTAAAGAAATTAGAGAGGGAAGATTCGAACGTTCTTGGCCGTTCAAACAATAATGGCGGCTGCGTATATAAACTAGGGTTTAATATTTTTTTTCTTTTTATTGAGAAAATGGCTCTATTTATATACTTTTGAACGAACACTATTCATCCGGGTTTTCCGGACTCCGATTTACGTGCGGTAACTGGCATTCCTAGGGTTTATCCCGCGTTCCGAACGCAATGGAACAGGTTTCGGAAGCTAATTCGATCGTATGTGTGAGATATGGCAATAAACGATCAATTTAAATTAAACCGATTTAAATCGATTTCGAGGCGTTTTAATTTGTACCGGACAAACGATAAATCCGATTGACTTGAAATTTGAAATCTTACAATAATATCACATTACGGATCCGATGAAACTGGTCTCGTCCAATTCTGAGACTGTTCGAAAATTGACTATTTTTCAGTCGATAATTAAATATTAAAATATTCAATCTTCACAGTTTAACTTCAAATTCAATTTTAAAAGTTCTATAACATTTCTATAACTCCAGTATGATTAAATAAAATTTTACAAATCATTTTCAATCATATTAAACTCGATTTTCAATTATCTCTGGAATTCACTATTTAATTTATCGATTTAATTATCAATTAAATCCAATATTCGAAAAATAAATCATTCGACTTCTAAATTCAATTTATTAATATTTAAAATTAATTAAATATTTGAATTTTAATTATCAAAAATTCTGGGTCGTTACAGAGCGCGTTCGATTTAACCTAAAATTTCCACGAGCTCCAAACACCTCCAGATCTGCACTGCAGCGTAGATCGCGTCGCTGCGATTCTGGTGCATCCAGTTTCGTCCATATCGACCTCGTATGCACGAGATATGGAATTTTAAAGATTTGAATATATATTCATATAATTTAAAACAAAATTTCTTTTTATTTTTATTACCAAAAATCATGGCCGTTAATATTCGAAAATAAGATCGGGGCCGATAACAGTTTCTTCCTTCACGCGATCCAAACGGCAGTTTCGAACCCATCAACGATCGACGTTGACCGATGCCGCTCCCCACCTCGTCGCGTTCGGCGACAATCCAACGCCTCCACACCGAAGCCCATCGAAAGCCCTACCTTCGGCCAAAACCCGACTCAACTAGGCTACTCCGGCACCTCGATAACCACGCTCGAACATCGCACGTTCAAGGCCAAAATCCTAGCGATCTACTACGCCAAACTCGATCAATGTCGTTCAAACGGTAGAGCTCAACGAGCTCTTCCACCTTCTAGTTGGAAGATTTTGATATAGGTGAGTGGATGGAAAGAAAAACGGGGAAGAAGAGGAGAGCACGTCGGCCATTGATAACATAAGACGGCGGCTCGAACGTAACTAGGGTTTCACTGCCACGTGTATATATATACGTTCATTAATATTATTTTAATATTAAATCCATTTTAAAACAACTTTTTCAAACGATCTCCAAACGACGCATGTCGATAGGCGATTATAATGTTTTACCCGCATTCCAAACACAATGGAATGTGTTTCGGAAGCTAATTCAATCATATATGGAAGATAGCCTTTTAAATTGATCTAAAATATTAAATTTTTGATTTAAATTTCAACGCGTTTCTCACCCGTACGAGTAAACGGTAACCCCAAATGCTACGAAAGTTAAAATCCGATAATAATTAACTATTATAGATCCAATGGAACTAGTTTCGTCGAATTCCGAGACTGTGTCCTGGAAGGCTATTTTAACTCGTCGATTAATCCGACCGATTTCCAAAATCGTCGAAATCATTTAAAATTTCATTTAAAAAACTTTACTAACCTAATTATAAATCTTACAGAATTTATAATCTCATTAGAAATTATTCTGATTCATTTCGAATCAAAATCTGATTATTTACATTATTAAAATATTAAATTCCATTATTAAATTAATATAAAATTCCAAATTTAGCTTATCGACTTTTGATTCCATCCAAAAGTCAAATACTAAAATTCAAATCAAACTAGACTTAAAACAAATCTTATAAACCATTTTCATAACCATTTACATCCAGATTCACAAATTATCCCCAATTCCAAATATTAAATTATTATTATTCAAATCCAATTGAACTGCCATATTTGAAATTTAACAAATTTCATTAATTTAACCAAAATCTTCTTATTAAAAATCAAATTATAATTCACATTCAACATTTAAAATGAATTAAATTTTCAAAATCTAACGACCAAAATTCCGGGTCGTTACAAAATCATTGGTGAATTAAAATTATCAAATGAAAATTGAATTATTCGATTGATTCGAATATTAATAAATTGTATAAATTATTTATACAAGGTCAAGAACTGTGAAGAAAACAATCTGGAATAAAAATGGGTTGCATGCATAAGCAAAGGTGAGATCTTCTCACTCAAATTAAAATAATTGGAATTTCAGTTATTCATTGATTGTTTGGATGTGCTTGGATGAATTTAATAATTTATCTATTGGATGATAGTATATATGATAGTAGTATATATATATTTGGAGTGATTGATTTCCCGCATTATATAGCGGATGAGACCCTATGCGCCGCATAATAGCGGATGATATTATATAATCCCATAAACCGCGTTATTCCACCTCGAAGTGGAATTGGTATTTAATTGTTGTGTTAACATCTGTGGATGCAGGGAAACAGGTTGGAGGGATCCAACTGGATTCCTCACATTGCTGAATTTATTTCACATGTTGTGATGTGATTAATTGATAATCTGTGAATGATTATATTAGTGATTGAAATTTATTCAAGGCTATAATTTAGCCGAATATATTTTTGGTATCGTAGGATACCAGAAATAAATATAATTGGATTTTTGAAAATTAAAGTAAAGATTTATTTTAAAAGGTAATAAATTTTTGGAAATCAATTTGTAGTTTGATTTGGTGTTTGAAATAAATTTGGAAATCAAATTTGAATTTGATTTGGTGTTTGAAAGTGAATATTTGGAAATCGATTTGAAAATTGTATATCAATGAATATTTGAAAATGTAAATTCACAATGGAAATTTATAAAGGAATGGGTTATTTGTTTAAAAAAAAAATATTGGTTTATTTTAAAAGGTGTGGAAAGAAATTACGGATTTGGGATGTAAATTGAAATAAGTCAAGAAGGATTTATTAATTGATTTAAATAGATCATTTTGAAATGGAAAGTGTATTTTCATTGGAAAGCCGAATATGTTTTCAAAGTAGCTGATAAATATAAATTGAAAGTTTTAAGGATGGTTTTAAAAAGGATACTTTGGAGAAATTATTTTCTTAAGTTGTTTTTAAATCTTTAAAGTAAAGATTTATTTGGTTAATTATAGAAGTGATTATTTTAAAGATCAAATTGAGATTTGATTTAGAAAATGATATTTAAATAATTATACTCTATCTAATAATTTCATTTTTAAAATTAGTTTGTACTTGATGAGATATTGATATTAAATTTCATAACTAATGTTTTAAATAAAGTGCATAAAAATAGTTTTTATTTTTATGTATCCAAGTACATATATTTTTGGATAAGTGATTTAAATCATTTTGAAGTATTCGGACTCGGCAAATTTTCAGTGGAAGTAAATAAATATTTCGGAATCTTATTCCGCAAAAGAAAAGTGATTTAAAATTGGTTTTCAAAGTGTTGAAGTGTTAAAATATATCTTGCGAAGATATTTTGAAAATAAATAATTGGGAAAAATTATTTAAATTTGATAATTGTTGTGAATATTGTTTGATAGTTAAATAACCAACTATCATTATAAATAATTTGGGAAATTATTGAGACTTGATGATTTGTTGTGAATGTGATTGATAGTTAAATAACCGACTATCAATATTGGCCTTTAAACGGCATTTAGAATTTCGATGCGACAGGGGGTCGGATTCCAGATGGTTATCCGAAACCCACATCGAATCTTAATAGTGAATATTTGTGACTTGTGTATCCATGTGTTTTTAAAAATAAATGCTCATTATTCGGATTAGCCGGGAGAGGACTTTATGTCATTAAACCCATTCCGAATAATGATACGACGAAATGGGATTGCATTTAAAGATGGTTGTGACGACCCGGAATTTTTTAGCATTTGAAATTGAAATATTTAATTGATTTTAAATACTTGAAAGGTAGTTTAACTTGAATTTCAAATATTATTATTTATTTAGCAATTAAGTTATTGGATTTAATAAACTGAAATTGGGTAAATTATTGAATCTGCAGGTTTAAGCCTGTTAAAAAAATATTTTAAAGGCCTGTAAAATTTATATTGATAATACTGAAGATAGTAAAAGTGCTAAAATTGAATTTGGAAGTGTTTTGTTAAGTTTTGAAATTTTATCGTTTAAATCGATATTTAAAAATAGCCTTCTGAGGCACAGTCTCGGAATTCGACGAAACCAGTTCCATTGGATTCGTAATAGTGTATTATTATCGGATTTCAAGTTTCGTAGTGATTGGAGTTGTTGTATGAGCGTACGACATATAAACGCGCTAAAATCTATATCCAAATTTAATATAATAACTGGGTCCAAAAAGCTATCTTCTCCATACGATCGAATAAGGACTCGAAACCTTTTCCATTTCGTTCGGAATAGGGGTATAACATTATGAACGCCTTGGGGCACGTCTCGATAGGAGGTTGAGATTTTGAGTTGCATTTATCGAGACGGTTTGAATTTAATTTAAAAATATATTTATCCTTGTCACTTTCAGCTGAAATTATTTCACCTCATAACTTTTTCCCATCAGTTCAAAGTCAATGTAGCTTTGCAGAATTCTCACGCAAGGCATCTTCCTCTTTAAAACTTCAGCCGAGCCGTTCATTTTAATTTCAAAAAGAAAAAAATAAAGGGAAATCGACTTCGTTCGAAATCAATTCCGTTTCTTCCCTTAAACCCACTCTCGAAATCGAGTTCGTTCCCTTTTTCTTTCCCCAGTCCCAGATAAATTCATGAAGCCCCTCTTCTTTACTCTTCAAAATCGAAACTCACCTCGTTTAAATCCACAGAACGAAAATCAAAATCGCGATCGGAAGGGGAGCAGCTCAATGTTCTATCGAGACCGGCGCTTGACTTTTGGGGAGATGGGTGATAGCGTCACCGATTTGGGCGAAGCAGTGACTTCAGCGCGATGTCGAGCTCAGGGTCGAGGCGGCTGCTGGCGTTAAGGGTAGGTTGCGAGCGCGATTTGAGAGAAGGCAGTGGGATTTTGGCGTTCTGGCGAATGGCTATGGTTTCGTGCGATGTAGCTCGCGCACAACAGTGCTGGTGGTCGAGACTCGAACGAGGTCTGGGTGGGTCTCGTGACAGATGGCGTGCGCGACGGTAGACGAAGCGAGGGTCGGCTCTGGTAGAGGCGGTCGCGGTGTTCGTCTCTGGCGATGGTGGTCGGGGGTTTGTTTCTAGTAAGGAATAAACTTCTGTTTTTAATTTAAAAATAATAAATATGTGTATAGACAAAAAGAAAATATATATAATAGTATTTGATTTTAGCATTAGGGTAGATTTGTAGTTTAAATTTTAAAAGAAATAAACTTGTTTAAAAAATATATATATATATAGGATTTTTAAATGTTTGAAGAATTTATATGAAATTAGATTTTGAAATCTATATGGATTATTTTAGTATATATGTAGTTTCAAAGGAAGAATAAATATACACATTTTAATTAAATAGATTTTTAAAAATAAGGTATCATTGGAAGTTAATTTATTTTATTAACTTATATAATTATTTTAGTTATTAAAGATAATTTATGAAAAGAAAATTAGTTTAAAATTTAATCAATTGTTTAAATTAAATCATTAGTTAAAATTAAAATTAGTAAATGAGACTAATTGTCCGATTGTTTCAAATATTAATAAAATCATATAATGTTATACAAGGTCAAAAATCGTGAAGAAAACAAGTCGAGATTGAAGTGGATTTCAAATGAAAAATCAAAGGTGAGTTAATCCACTCTTTTGGATTATTATTTAAATTTAAATAGTTAAATTTAAATTATTCATTAAATGATTGAATTGAATGGATGTGATATTATATATGGTAGTCTATATATATATATATTGGAGTGATTGATTCCCGCATTATATAGCTGATGAGACCCTATGCACCGCATAATAGCGGATGATATTATATAAACCCATATACCACGATATTCCACCTCGAAGTGGAATTGGTATTGTGCTAACATCTGTGGATGCAGGGAAACAGGTTGGAGGGATCCAACTGGATTCCTCAAATTTATTTAGATTGTTTGATATTATGTGATATGGTTTATGTGATAATCTGTGATATATTACATTGGTAATTGGAAATTTGGGTGCTGTGTTGATTGAATATATTTGGGTATACTGAGATACAAAAAAAAAATATAGATTGGATTTTTTGATGAGAAAATTAAAGAGGGAATTTTTAAGCAGAATAATTATAGAGAATTTAAATAATTTAAAGAATGAATTAGGAAAGGAAAGGGGATTTTTAAATTCCAATAAATAAATTCCAAGTATGGGATAGGAGATTTTTCAATAAATGGGAATAAGTGGATTTTTTTTAAACTTAGGTAATATTAATTAAGGAATGAAAGATTTATTTTTGAATCCGGAATTAAAATGGTTTAGAAAGAAATAAAGAAGAATTTTGGAATAAATATGAAACTTTGTATTTTTATATAAAGTAAGATTTTTAAATCATCATAAGGAAGTTAAACCTGAAATTAATAGGTTTTGAGTAAATTGGATAAGTAAAGAAATTTATTTTGGCTGGAGTTAATATTGAAAATCAATTTGGAAATTGATTTAGTGTTGAAACTGTGATTTAAAGAAAGATGAGACTATGGAATTTATAAACTGGGTTTATAAAGGTGAAGTAATATATCAGTGGAAATAGAAAATATTTGAGTAATTCACTCCATGAGAGAAAGGTGGTTTTTGAAACCGTTTTCAAAAGGGTTGAAAATGGAAATATATCTTGCGAAGATATTTGTGAGGTAAATAAATAATTTGGAAAATTATTTATTGTTTGATGGATGTTTGTGAATGTTAATTGATAGTTAAATAACCGACTATCAATATTGGACAATACGCTGATCGTTTCGAAGAGACCGGGATCGGGATGTATCTCCCAAAAACCACTTCGATCCGGTTTGAACGTTTTCGTGGGGGAAACGAGTTTGGAATCGAAGATGGAGTAGTAAAGTGCAAGGGCTAATCGCTACTTATCCTAAGGATGATTCCAAAATGGATGTAGTAGGAATAGTGCCTTCGGTTCCCTTCGAACCCGGGACAGACTTGTATGGATGAATGCTTTTGGAACATCGTCAAGTGGACGGTGGGCTTTCTAAGAGATGTGTTCTAAAAAGGTAACGCTTATCCTCAAGCCTCATCAACCGGGAATGAAAATTAGGGTTTATGCAGCAAGGCTAAGTGGGTCGCGCCCATTAGGGTGAGGTCATCCCTATCTAGATGTTCCTTTTTATTTCGGCTGTGTGGGCGGTTGCTGATCCCAACCGCAGGGTGATCTTACTCGGACTATCCAGTAAGGGGTAGTCTGGTCTTGTGTTGCAGGGGATTTAGGGTGGGTCTTCGGTACGCTGATCTAGACCAGGTACTGTGATAGGTGGTACCCCAGTGCCTAGTCATTAGTTGGAAATCCATTCTCCTTACGCGCCTTTACGGTTTTGATTGTGCCCAACTATTGCTGAAACGTGAGATGCAAGCATTTCAGCTAGATTCTATCTTACTTCTATAGACACTATTATAATATCAGACGAATTTGATAAAAATGTTTTGGCTATCGTAAGGTAAAAAACCGACATGTTTATTTGTGGCGAGGTCTTACGAGATGCTTTTGTTTCCAAAGGATTTTGAAACTTTAATAATCCAATTGAGTGTGTTTTCTCACGCTGGTTTTCCAGACTGACTCGGGTGTTATTTTATTATAATGCTCGGGTCAGACCGAGTATTATAGGATACAGGTTATGATGCTGTGGAGCTCAGGAGACGAGCTGGATGGCGAGACGTATCACACGTATATGATGTATATTCCGATGTGTTGTGTATGTTGTGTATTCTGTATGTCGAACAAGTTATTATAATTGTCCTGAATTGTGATGTTGATTATATTGTACTCTGATGTTGTATTCTGGTGATGTATGTATAAACAGATATGGTTTCTTTTCTGTAAAGATCAGTTATTATCTATTATATTTTATTCTGTTGCGTCTGTGAGATTCTGATGTTGTTTTTCTATTCTCGTCTTCTACCTCTTTCTTCTTTAACCCTAATGGTTCGTATTTCCGTTCACTTTGAGTCGATATGTTGGAGAATAGTGTCGATTCAAGGGGTATGGAACTGTGGGCTGTTACAGTGGTATTAGAGCTTAGGCTGGCAATAACCTTGGCTCTGGTGGGAATTACTCATTGAAATAGAGTCCATAGTACTCTAGAATGAGTTTGAGTGTAATAATAGATATGAGCGCGTATTTGTTAGTGAATATAAAATTTGTTTTTATACTGTGTTGATTTATCGGTTGAGTGTTTATGGATTCTGGTCGATATGTGGGACGCCATGTCATCGACAGGGGTTTCTAAACTCTTGAATGAGATAAACCGACACAATATGGTTTTCAAATAGGGTAAATGAAATAATTTTACCCTAAATTATTTTCGGATGTAAAAGTAAAAGTTTTTGTAAATTATTGGTTGCTTGGATGTTAGGAATGATAATATTAAATTTTTATCATTGTTATGTGGAAATTTAACTAGAAATTGAAAATAAAAATTCCAGAGTAATGTTTGAATATAAATTGGATGGATTTGAAATTTGGAATTTTGGGAAGTTTAAATTCCTTTGATTTTGAAAATAGTCTTCAAAGGTTTTGGAGAAATAATGGTGATATTATTTCGGAAATATTTTTTTGAATTGGATTTGAAATCTAGAGAGATTTGGAATTTAAAAATATTTGGAGGGGTTTTAAAGAGGTAAAAGCATTTAACTCTCTTTCGGTTGCTAGAAAATAATTTCGGTGATGACTGCAGCATCATCGATGTTCATTTTCGAGTTTCTAGAAGAGGAATTCCTACCAAATTGTTTTAAATTGGAATTGTTTGCAAAAGTTGGGTTTGATTTTTGGAATGCAAAGGATTTTGGATAATTGATTTCAAAGGTGATTTTGAGTGTTGAGAAATTTCTTAAAACCTTGGAAGTTAATTAAAAATGTTTATGGAATAATAAATTGATTTGAAACTGTGTAAAACGAAGTATAGAAGTAGTTCAAATGGACTAAAATAATTAATGTTTGGGAATAAAATTTATTGGCTGAAAATAAATTTAGGAATGAACAAATGAATTTATAAGTGTAAGTAAATGAACTGAAATTGGATATTGGAAGGATATTAAATGGAATTAAATCCTTGCTTAACAAAATTCAAAAGAATGGTAAGTAGTTAGATTTAAGTGGAGTTAAGTTAAATAAAATTGAATTGAAACAAATTTAGCTGAGTTAAAGATAATATTGAATGGACTAAATTTTTTACTCAAATAAATAAGTGTAAACTAAGTAAGTATCGAATTGGAATGAATAAGCTTCAGAAGCTTATAAAAGAATTGAAAGAGCATTGAAATAAAAATATATAATCCTTAGTTAAAAGAAAAATGTGAATGTGATTGACTGTAAATTGATGGAGAAGTATGAATATTAATAAGTGAGTAGCTTATAAAAATTTAGAAAGGGAATAAATGAGCCGAAATAAAAGTGTTGGTATTTTGGAAATGAAATGAAAATCCAAACTTGGGATATAAAATAAGATGGAACTCAAGAAAATTAAATAAAATGATTTTGGGAAAAAAAATCAAGTATTGGATTATAAATTAAAAGTGTTATCGAATGAAATTGAATTGGATTAAAATAGATATGGTTTGAGTTGTAAACAAATCCAATTCAAGCATAAAATTGAATGGCCTTATTATTAATAAATTCAATAATGAATTGATAATGTGAATAAAATTGAAATGGAATAGAATTAAATATAAATTGAGTTGGAATCAATTTAAAATGGTTATAAGCTTAAGTAATTATTTATTCACATGAATATAGTCGAATTGCGTAGAAATAATTAGTCGTTCGACTTAAACGAAAGTAAATAAAATTGATTTTTGGAATCAATTGAAATAAATGTGAGTTGTTTAGGTTAAAATGAATTGAATTTAAGCAATTGAGTTGTAAACTATTTAAATTGAATGAAGTTGTATATGAATTGGTTGTAAACAATTAAAATTAATGTCGGGACCCTATACGTTGCTTATAAATATTGTTTAACCGGCATTGCTTATAGAAACTCGCATGTTTACTAGTTAAATATGTAAAATGTTGTTAAGATACATGATTTGGGCACTTACATATTTGAATAGAGTAATTACAGGTGCAGGGAAGTCGTTTGGCTGGTTTTGAGGGCGCAAAATGCTAAATAAATAACCGCTTTGCTTAAAAATGCTAAATAAAGGTACGCCTACGCAATACAAAGTTAAGAAATATGAACTATTGTTTTTTTTTTCCGACCGAGTGGGTCGATGTATATATATTTATATCTTTTGTCAAATTGCAAAAGCTCCTCCGTACAAAGGTGTGAAGACCCATAAATTCTCACCTTTTGAATCGACTATAATCCACACAAGTCAAATCCAAATAGATAAGGATTCACGATCTTCCCTAATCAAATTGGATTCTTCACTTTTGTAAATCAACATATCATATATCGAAGATATCAATGTCGAGATCCAAATGTTAAAATCCTCATCGGTAGGGTTTGCTACCAGTAAATAACATCAGTATAAATAAGAATGCACAGCTAAAACAAAATGCTCTCATATATATTTAGAACAAAAGATGATACAAGGTGATATTAGAGAGTCATAGATACATCACTATATACAACATCATAAAGTACAACTGAACAAGGTACACAGCGGAAATAGAAACTAAAGAAACAAGTCTTCAGAGAGAGTCCAAAAACCGACATCTTCACTCTGATCCAAAAGCTCCAAATAAACACTCCAACTCCAGCTCCAACTATCTATAGGGTGATCTATTACCTGATTCTAGGCTGCCCGTGTGGAAAATAAGGGCACCCAGAGTTTAGGGGAAAACAATAAACTCCAAGTCAGTCATGGGACTGGTGTGAGAAACAAAAGTATATAGTTGCTTTTGAAAACAAGTTTCGTATATGCTTTTGGAAAATGAAACTATCATAAGGTCTCGATCCGCACAGAAGATGCAAACGCACACATGGTCGAGGTTTCTCCTTATGACAGTCAAACATGCCTTTGATACGTTAAAAATATCCTTTTAATATTATTATAGTGCTTAGTGATTGAGAACCATTTTCAAAATAAACTTATTAATTTAGCCAGCATACGTTACATGATGGTTTTCCTACTATAGCCACTGTATTAAACATAATACAATCAAAACCGTACAAGGTTCGTATTGGAGAATGGGTTTCCAATAATGACCAGGCAAAGGAACTTCCTCATCCACGATTGGGTACGCCTCTAGAGGGACGTCCCGAGAAACTACTGTTTCTCTGCCAACACAAGGCCGGGTTACCACTCAATGTTAACTACTTACTCAAGTCTATCCATCCCTCGGTTGTTACCTACCTTTAAAACGGGGCCCCGATCTTTTCCAACATCCACATCAAGCAAATACTGGGCGTGTAAGACCACAGTACAGCTATATAAATATACAATCCACAAAGTGAATACCTAGGTTCCATACCATGGTATCACTATATATATCTAGAAGGGGATAGACATCCTACACCTTGCCGCATCCATTCCTATTTCGGCCATTCCCGGGGTGTGAGGTTCGTGAAGTCTCGTACCCACAAGGCTCTGCTTTTCAACAAAAGCCTTGATCCTATCCATAGCATTCTTCAGAATGTCACATTACCAATTCAAAATTACATAACTGATTTTTACCAACGCATAACCCTTGAGTTCATACGTCTCAAGGAAGGGTGTTAAGCTAAGAGAATAAATTCTCCGCCACCAAGCAGATATACATTAATAAAGATCAATCATATAAAGTCAGAATGTAATGTCAGACAATCCATCCATCCACAAGTTCGTTCTGGGACTGAACGAAACCAAAGGCACCTTATTCCTCAACCTTTGCCCAAAAGGTGAAAGGCCCTTGCGTATCCGAAGATTCTTCAAACATCATCTGGACCACTGCTTTAAAAGTATAGGGGTATCGTTTCTTTATCGGCCGCTAAACCGATGAAGAGAAATCAACAAGCAGTCCATTATATGTGAAGATCCCTGGTCTTCATCATTGTTTTAATACGACTCATCACAATCATAGCGTCGTATTATTATTCGGAATGGGAAATTCTCGTTCCCGGTCTTTCCGAATAATAAGCATCCTTTAAAAGCCATTCGGAACCAAATGGATTTTTAATTTAAGTCTCAACAAATCAAATTCATATTTGATTTAAGTGATTTAAACCTCCATTTAAATTATTTTATTCATACTATTTCAAATTTGGAAAATATTGATCACTTATAGCTCAAAAATCAAAATGTTGATTTAAGCGTTACAAAAAGTATCGCAAATATAGTGTATTTGTACAACTAAAACCATTCAAATATGATTTAAATTACTTCTATTATCTTTTAAATCATATATATACTTCTTATATACTATAAAAACTTCATTTCTCAATTCATAACCTTTTTATTAAATTTAATTGATTTAATTGAATATTTAAATAATATAATAATATTATTTTTCTAAATTTCATCCGATTTAATCCAAACTTTCCAGAAATCAAAATAAACTATATATAATACTATTGGAATCATTTAATTGATTATAAACCTTTAGTTATATAGCGAACTTAACTTCACTTTTCTAAAGTGGATTTAAATTATTATTTATATTTCCAAAGTTGAACATGCCATTTTATATTTAAAATGATTTCAAATAAATAAATTCTTTTACAAAAGTTTTTCAATATATCTCCAATATCATTTCCAAATAGTTTAAATTATAAAATTCGAATATTCAAATTTCCACTCAAATTTGAACATTATATTATTATTATTATTTTAAATCGAGACTTAACCAATATCCGTTTAAATCCAAATGTGTGTGTATAATAACTGTAACGTGCAGTGTTATCACTATTAACATCCATATATACATTCATATCATCCAAACAAGCAGTATATGGTATAACTAAATATTTTAACAATTAAATACTGATATAACTATCAATCCATTCATCCAATCATAACCAATATAAACACTATATTAAGTGAAATAGTTTCTCACTGTGGGATCCACTCCTCCTTTCTTTAGTTTGTGAATGAAATAAAATGAGATATGGACTTGGCTATTTATAGGTGGAGAGAAGGGTAGTTTAGTCATTTCCTATAGCCTAACCAGATTCGACCATATTTTGGTCCAATAGAAAACATCTTGATGGCTTAATTTGATTCGACCACATTTTGGTCCAATAGAAAACATCGTTATCAACTATGGCATTACATGATTCGACCAGATTTTGGTCCAATTGCAACCATCCGCATGGCAGAACCTGATTCGACCAAATTTTGGTCCAATGGCAACCATCCGCATGGAATATAATAATCATTATGCTATTTTGTTTTATTAGGCAAGTAATTATACTGTTCTGTTTTATTAGGCAAGGTTAATAATTCTCTCTTGTTTTATTAGGCAAGTAATTATACTATTCTGTTTTATTAGGCAGGGTGAATAATTCTAGATATAAAATCCATTACTTAATAATTTAAAAACATATTAACTATTCATGTTCAAAGTGATTAAATTATGGGTCGTTACATTTTAAATATTCGAATTTGATGACCCAAAAATACGGGTCGTTACATAGAGGTGTCATGTGCATGTGAAGGGAGGCTAAGAAGAAGACATGTGTAAGGCTTCTCTTTAGTAGCATTTGTTTCATGCTATGGTTTGTTTTCATAGCTTTTCTTATTTATTTAGTTATCTATGTATGCTATCTTTTATAAATTCAAATGAATATAACTATAAACTCATATAACTTTTGAATTCAAATTCATATATTTAAATAACTACTATTATTTAAATTAGTTAAATTTCTAGATCGTTACAACCGCCCCTCCGTAAAGAATTTCGTCCTCGAAATTAATAAGAAGGAAAAACTGAAAAGATAAGGAATTTGAATTTACCGATAAGATAGACTAAGATGGAATGTCGACTCTGCATCTGGGATAAGCTTTCTTCATGCTTTCTTCAGTTTCCCAAGTGCAGTCGTTTGGATCTCCACTCCACTGGACTTTGACCAACCTAACCACCTTGCGTCTCAATTTCTTCTCATCCCGATCGATGATTTTAAGTGGTTCTCTCTTCAATGATAATTCAGGAGTGATCTCCACATCCTGCTGAGCAATTTCTTCAATGATCTGATTGGGATCATGAACGTACTTCTTCAGATGAGACACATGAAATACATTATGGACCCCAGCTAGCCAGTTTGGTAATTGTATACGATAAGCTAGTGGTCCAATTCTCTCCAGAATGGGGAAGGGTCCAATAAATCGAGAAGCGAGTTTACCCGTCTTCCCAAAATGAATAACTCCTCTCATTGGTGAAACCTTCAAGAATACTGAATCCCCTACTTGGAATTCCAAAGCAAGTCTTCGATTATCAGCATAGCTTTTCTGACGGCTTTGAGCAACCTTCAATTTTTTTCTGATAAATTCAACCTTATCAGAAGCTTCCCTAATCATATCTGGTCCCAATACAAGACAATCTCTTGTTTCAACCCAACATACCGGTGATCGACAAGGTCGACCATATAATGCTTCAAATGGAGCTATCCCGATACTTGCTTGGTAGCAGTTATTATATGAAAATTCTACCAAATACAAATGATCTTCCCATGATCCTTTGAATTCTAGAATACAAGCCCTTAAAAGATCCTCTAGAATCCGGTTAACTCTTTCCGTCTTTCCGTCTGTCTCTGGGTGATATGCAGTGCTAAGATTTAGCTTTGTTCCCAACGCAGTTTGGAATGCTTCCCAAAAATGACTCGTGAAGATTGGATCATGATCACTTACTATACTGCTTGGGACTCCATGCAATCGAACTATTTCTTTGATATAAATATCAACTAAACTTGGTGCGGTTCTAGTGGGTTTTACTGGAATAAAATGTGCAGTTTTAGTAAGGCGATCCACAATAACCCATATACCTTCATTCCCCTTTTTCGTTCGAGGCAACCCATCAATAAAATCCATGGAAACTTGATCCCATTTCCTGGCTGGAATCTCCAAAGGTTGTAGAAGTCCTGTTGGCTTTTGCTGATCACTCTTGATTTGCTGGCAGGTAGCACACTTGCTTATATAAATAGAGATGTCTCTTTTAATTGTCTTCCACCAGAAGGTTCTCTTGATGTCTCGATACATTTTGTTTACCCCAGGATGGATGCTATATTTTGACTTGTGGAATTCATCCAACACTTCCTTCTTTAGCTCCTTGTCATCAGGAACACAAATTCTTCCTTTCAATTTCACAATGTTTCTATTGTCCAGCTCAAAACTTGTATCTTCGCCTCGTTGAATTCTTCCATATATATTTTGGAGAAACTGGTCTTCCTTTTGTTTGTTAGCGATCTTCTCTATCAGATTTGGGGTTATTACCAAATAAGCAAGGACAGAATGCTTCCGACTCAAAGCATCGGCAACCAGATTGGCTTTTCCAGGAGTATATTGGATATCTAGGTCATAAGACGCTAGAAATTCCAACCAACGTTGTTGATGTAGATTAAGATCCTTCGAGTGAAAAGATACTTAAGCGATTTGTGATCAGTAAAAAGATCGAATTTTTCACCTAGTAGATAATGCCTCCATATCTTTAAGGCAAAGATAACTGCTAGTAACTCAAGATCATGAGTTGGATAATTCTTCTCATGGGGTCGTAATTGTCTACTTGTGTAGGCAATCACCTTTCCTTTCTGCATCAAAACAGCGCCAACTCCATCAACACAAGCATCAGTATAAACCGATAAATCTTTATTCCCATCAATCATAGCTAATACTGGAGCTGTGGTCAATCTTTTCTTTAATTCTTGAAAAGATTCTTCGCATCGGGGTGTCTAGATAAACTTAGCATTTTTCATTGTTAGCTTTGTCAGGGGACTAGCTAACTTAGAAAAATCTTGTACAAACTTCCGGTAATATCCAGCCAAACCAAGAAAACTTCTGACTTCCTTTGGTGTAGTAGGCTATTTCCAATCCATTATCGCTGAAATCTTACTTGGATCGACCGCAATTCCTTTCTCAGAAACTACGTGTCCAAGAAATCTCACTTCCTTCTCCCAAAAATGGCATTTGGAAAATTTAGCATAAAGAACATTGCTTCTCAGAATTTCCAGAATAACTCTCAAGTGTTCTGCATGCTCTTCCTTTGTTTTGGAATAGATGAGAATATCATCACTGAAAACCAGCACGAATTTGTTCAATATATCCCGAAATACTCGAGTCATCAGATCTACGAAGAATGCAGGAGCATTGGTTAGTCCAAATGGCATGACTAACCATTTGTAGAAGATGTCCAGTCCTCGGAATGCAGTCAGGGGAATACTATCTTCAGCGATTCTCAATTGATGGAATCCTTGAGCAAGATCCATCTTAGAAAAGAAACGAGCTCCATGAAGTTGATCAAATAGATCATCGATACGAGACAAAGGGAATTTATTTTTCAAAGTTTTTTTATTGAGGTCTCGATAGTCATAGTACATTCTCAGTGATCCATCGGATTTTGCAACAAATACAGCAGCTGAACCCCAATTGGAACGGCTTGGACGTATGAAGCCTTTTTCCAATAGTTCTAGGGTTTGTTTGGTTAATTCCAGTTTCTCCTTTGGGGCCATCCTTCGAACAGAATGAACAACTGGTCTGGCATTAGGTACCAGATCAATTCGAAATTCAATTTCACGATGAGGAGGGAGAGATTTAACTTCTTCAAAGACATCAGGAAATTCTCTAACAACATGAATAGATTTAATATTGAGATCTGGATATCCTAGGGTGTACATCAATTTATCACGTTTCGGACTAGGATCTTCGCAGGGGATATCAATATAGTTTCCAAAACTGGTTTTAACTGATATAATTCGTTTTGCACAATCAATATTAGCTTTATATTTTGATAACCAGTTCATGCCCAAAAGAGTGTCAAATTCGTCAAAGTCAAGAACATAAAGATTTTGTGGAAACTGATAATAGGAATATGAGATACGGATCTTCTTACATTGTAAACGAAGATTCGTAGGGCCACCAACCGGATTTCTAACGCAAAGAGGATTTCCTACTACTTTAGATTTAAGTTTAAGTTCTTTAACCAAATTTTTTGAGACAAAACTATGAGAAGCACCAGTGTCAAATAAAACTCGCATATCTCTATTGGAAATAGAAAGAGTACCTTCCAAGACGCCCTTTCCCTTTGCATCTCTAGAAGATGAAGGCTTATTTTCTAGTGCGTAAACATTTGATTTCTGAACTTGCTTCATCAAGGGACAGTCTTTCACGAAGTGGCCCGGCTTCTGACAAACAAAGCAGTTCAGGTTCTTCTTCTTGGGCTTTGTACATTTCTGAGAATAGTGCCCCTTTTCCTGACAATTGTAACAAGTAACTTCAGATAGATGACTTTTCGGGTTTCCTCCTTTCTTGTTATTGTCATTTTTCCTGCCTGGGAACTTCCTTTTCTTATTATTTCCCCCAGAATTTCCACCTTCTTTCTTTACAACATTTTTCTCTTCTTCAGATGACTCCTCTTTATCTGCTGCTTCATAACGATAGCCCATATCCACTAAATCAGCAAAGGATTGCTTTATATGAATGGTCATCCGCCCGTGGTATCTCTTCTTTATTCCTTTCACAAACCTTTGATTTTTTCTTAAAGGGTTACTAACCAATTCGGAACCAAATCGAGAAAGCACATTAAAGTGCTTCACATATTCTTCAAAAGTCATGTCACCTTGTTTCAATTCCACAAACTCCTCATACAATCTATCAACACCAGCTGAAGGCAAAAAATGTTCTTCAAATTCACTTTTGAACCTCGACCAGGAAAAGTTTTCTTCTGGTTCTTCCATCGTTTTAGTTTCCCACCAGATTTGGGATCCATCTTCCAATTGCCAAGTAGCTAGATACCTTTTTTGCTCATCATTGATATTCAAGCCCTTGAAAATCTTTTCACATGTTTTGATCCAGGCTTGTGTCTCAATTACCGTCTCTTTGCCTTTATATGTCTTTCCTCCCAGATTAGTGAATTTCTTGCATAAGACGGAGATGTCTACTTCCGGTTGGACTGGAATAACTACTTCTACAACAGCTAGAGCAATCCGTCCATTAGTGGTGGTACTGCCACCTCTTCTTCCTCTTCTTCCACTCATTATCTGAGATAAGAAGAAAGAGTTAGGATTTAGGTAAGAATTGAAAAGTTTGAAATTCGAACGCTCTCTCAGATATACTCATTCTAGGGTGTTACTAACCTTATCTCTAATGAGTGACTAATGTTATTACTGGAAGCCAAAGTTCTTACTCAACCTTAAGCTCTGATACCAACTGTGAAGACCCGTAAATTCTCACCTTTTGAATCGACTATAATCCACACAAGTCAAATCCAAACAGATAAGGATTCACGATCTTCCCTAATCAAATTGGATTCTTCACTTTTGTAAATCAACATATCATATATCGAAGATATCAATGTCGAGATCCAAATGTTAAACTCCTCATCGGTAGGGTTTGCTACCAGTAAATAACATCAGTATAAATAAGAGTGCACAGCTGAAACAAAATGCTCTCATATATATTTAGAACAAAAGATGATACAAGGTGATATTAGAGAGTCATAGATACATCACTATATACAACATCATGAAGTACAACTGAACAAGGTACACAGCGGAAATAGAAACTAAAGAAACAAGTCTTCAGAGAGAGTCCAAAAACCGACATTTTCACTCTGATCCTAAAGCTCCAAATAAACACTCCAACTCCAACTCTAACTATCTACAGGGTGATCTATTACCTGATTCTAGGTTGCCTGTGTGGAAAATAAAGGCACCTAGTGTTTAGGGGAAAACAGTAAACTCCAAGTCAGTCATGGGACTGGTGTGAGAAACAAAAGTATATAGTTGCTTTTGAAAACAAGTTTCGTATATGCTTTTGGAAAATGAAACTATCATAAGGTCTTGATCCGCACACAAGATGCAAACGCACACATGGTCGAGGTTTCTCCTTATGACAGTCAAACATGCCTTTGATACGTTAAAAATATCCTTTTAATATTATTATAGTGCTTAGTGATTGAGAACCATTTTCAAAATAAACTTATTAATTTAGCCAGCATACGTTACATGATGGTATGCCTACTATAGCCACTGTATTAAACAGTGAGTAATACAATCAAAACCGTACAAGGTTCGTATTGGAGAATGGGTTTCCAATAATGACCAGGCAAAGGAACTTCCTCATCCACGATTAGGTACGCCTCTAGAGGGACGTCCCGAGAAACTACTGTTTCTCTGCCAACACAAGGCCGGGTTACCACTCAATGGTAACTACTTACTCAAGTCTATCCATCCCCCGGTTGTTACCAACCTTTAAAACGGGGCCCCGATCTTTTCCAACATCCACATCATGCAAATACTGGGCGTGTAATACCACAGTACAGCTATATAAATATATAATCCACAAAGTGAATACCTAGGTTCCATACCATGGTATCACTATATATATCTAGAAGGGGATAGACATCCTACACCTTGCCGCATCCATTCCTGTTTCGGCCATTCCCGGGGTGTGAGGTTCGTGAAGTCTCATACCCACAAGGCTCTGCTTTTCAACAAAAGCCTTGATCCTATCCATAGCATTCTTCAGAATGTCACATTACCAATCCAAAATTACATAACTGATTTTTACCAACGCATAACCCTTGAGTTCATACATCTCAAGGAAGGGTGTTAAGCTAAGAGAATAAATTCTCCGCCACCAAGCAGATATACGCTAATAAAGATCAATCATATAAAGTCAGAATGTAATGTCAAACAATCCATCCATCCACAAGTTCGTTTTGGGACTGAATGAAACCGAAGGCACCTTATTCCTCAACCTTTGCCCAAAAGGTGAAAGGCCCTTGCGTATCCGAAGATTCTTCAAACATCATCTGGACCACTGCTTTAAAAGTATAGGGGTATCGTTTCTATATCGGCCGCTAAACCGATGAAGAGAAATCAACAAGCAGTCCATTAGATATGAAGATCCCTGGTCTTCATCATCGTTTTAATATGACTCATCACAATCATAGCGTCGTATTATTATTCGGAATGGGAAATTCTCGTTCCTGGTCTTTCCGAATAATAAGCATCCTTTAAAAGCCATTTGGAACCAAATGGATTTTTAATTTAAGTCTCAACAAATCAAATTCATATTTGATTTAAGTGATTTAAACCTCCATTTAAATTATTTTATTCATACTATTTCAAATTTGGAAAATATTGATCACTTATAGCTCAAAAATCAAAATGTTGATTTAAGAGTTACAAAAAGTGTCGCAAATATAGTGTATTTGTACAACTAAACCATTCAAATATGATTTAAATTACTTTTATTATCTATAAAATCATATATATACTTCATATATACTATAAAAACTTCATTTTTCAATTCATAACCTTTTTATTCAATTTAATTGATTTAATTGAATATTTAAATAATATAATAATATTATTTTTCTAAATTTCATCCGATTTAATCCAAACTTTCCAGAAATCAAAATAAACTATATATAATACTATTGGAATCATTTAATTGATTATAAACCTTTAGTTATATAGCGAACTTAACTTCACTTTTCTAAAATCGATTTAAATTATTATTTATATTTCCAAAGTTGAACATGCCATTTTATATTTAAAATGATTTCAAATAAATAACTTCTTTTACAAAAGTTTTTCAATATATATCCAATATCATTTCCAAATAGTTTAAATTATAAAATTCGAATATTCAAATTTGAATATTATATTATTATTATTTTAAATCGAGACTTAACCAATATCCGTTTAAATCCAAATGGGTGTGTATAATAAGTGTAACGTGCAGTGTTATCACTATTAACATCCATATATACATTCATATCGTCCAAACAAGCAGTATATGGTATAACTGAATATTTTAACAATTAAATACTGATATAACTATCATATAGTTAAAACATCCATAACTATCAATCCATTCATCCAATCACAACCAATATAAACACTATATTAAGTGAAATAGTTTCTCACCGTGGGATCCACTTCTCCTTTCTTTAGTTTGTGAATGAAATAAAATGAGATATGGACTTGGCTATTTATAGGTGAAGAGAAGGGTACTTTAGTCATTTCCTATAGCCTAACCAGATTCGACCATATTTTGGTCCAATAGAAAACATCTTGATGGCTTAATTTGATTCGACCATATTTTGGTCCAATAGAAAACATCGTTATCAACTATGGCATAACATGATTCGACCAGATTTTGGTCCAATTGCAACCATTCGCATGGCAGAACCTGATTCGACCAGATTTTGGTCCAATGGCAACCATCCGCATGGAATATAATAATCATTATGCTATTTTGTTTCATTAGGCAAGTAATTATACTGTTCTATTTTTATTAGGCAAGTAATTATACTATTCTGTTTTATTAGGCAAGGTTAATAATTCTCTCTTGTTTTATTAGGCAAGTAATTATACTATTCTGTTTTATTAGGCAGGGTTAATAATTCTAGATATAAAATCCATTACTTAATCATTTAAAAACATATTAAGTATTCATGTTCAAAGTGATTAAATTATGGGTCGTTACATTTTAAATATTCGAATTTGATGACTCAAAAATACGGGTCGTTACATAGAGGTGTCATGTGCATGTGAAGGGAGGCTAAGAAGAAGACATGTGTAAGGCTTCTCTTTAGCATTTGTTTCATGCTATGGTTTGTTTTCATAGCTTTTCTTATTTATTTAGTTATCTATGTATGCTATCTTTTATAAATTCAAATGAATATAACTATTAACTCATATAACTTTTGAATTCAAATTCATATATTTAAATACCTATTATTATTTAAATTAGTTAAATTTCTAGATCGTTACAAAAGGAGACTCTGCCAAAAAATTTCGAAAATTTTGGGAGTTAGAAATGTTTTTGGAATTTTTGAAAATTTTCCGTAACGACAAATGATTTCAAATTTGAATTTGAGATCAGGTAAATAGAATTCAATATCTAAAATAAAGCAAATTGAATTCATATGAAATTGGAAATCCAGTTTTAAAATAAGTGGATATAAAGACTAAAAATGGTAGAATAATAATATGAGTATATGAAATGCTTATATTAAAATTAAGAAATGAATGGTGGAATTCTTAAGTAAATTTGGTATTGGGAATACACTAAGTAAATTTGGACATTGTTGTTAAGTAAAGTATACAGGGATTATAAAGGCTATAGGAAAATGGAATTGGATTTTGATTTCGAAGATAAAATTGAATTTGCTCGACAATAAGGTATGTATTTAAAATTTCAGTATGAAATTTGATAGGTTTCTGATTTTGCCACTTGGCATTTTGTTTTCTTTTGAAATTTGGGGGCCCGTAGAGGCATTTTGTAGTTGTACCGAGCTAGCCGTGCAAAGGAGACGCTGGTGAAATTTTTCGAAAATTTAAGGAGTTAGAAAAATTTTGATAATTCAAAATTTGAATTGATAAGTAAGTAATATTGTTTGGAACTAATGGATAAGCTGGAAAGTTAGAAAGAGGGTTAGTGTGTCTTTGATAAAAAGATTTTTTTTGGCAAGTTGTTAAAAACTATTTGGGTTGAGGAAATAGTTAATGGATTATGGATCATTCTTTCTAACCAGTAATTTCGGGGACGAAATTCTTTTAAGGGGGGAGGAATGTGACGACCCGGAATTTTTGAGCATTTGAAATTGAAATATTTAATTGATTTTAAATACTTGAAAGGTAGTTTAACTTGAATTTCAAATATTATTATTTATTTAGCAATTAAGTTATTGGATTTAATAAACTGAAATTGGGTAAATTATTGAATCTGCAGTTTTAAGCCTGTTAAAAAATATATTTTAAAGGCTTGTAAAATTTATATTGATAATACTGAAGATATTAAAAGTCCTAAAATTGAATTTGGAAGTGTTTTGTTAAGTTTTGAAATTTTATCGTTTAAATCGATATTTAAAAATAGCCTTCCGAGGCATAGTCTCGGAATTCGACGAAACCAGTTCCATTGGATCCGTAATAGTGTATTATTATCGGATTTCAAGTTTCGTAGTTATTGGAGTTGTTGTGTGAGCGTACGACATATAAACGCGCTGAAATCTATATCGAAATTTAATATAATAACTAGGTCCAAAAAGCTATCTTCTCCATACGATCGAATTAGGACTCGAAACCTTTTCCATTTCGTTCGGAATAGGGGTATAACATTATGAATGCCTAGCGGCACGTCTTGATAGGAGGTCGAGATTTTGAGTTGCATTTATCGAGACGGTTTGAATTTAATTTAAAAATATATTTATCCTTGTCACTTTCAGCTGAAATTATTTCACCTCATAACTTTTTCCCATCAGTTCAAAGTCACTGTAGCTTTTGCAGAATTCTCACGCAAGGCATCTTCCTCTTTAAAACTTTAGCCGAGCCGTTCATTTTAATTTCAAAAAGAAAAAAATAAAGGGAAATCGACTTCGTTCGAAATCAATTCCGTTTCTTCCCTTAAACCCACTCTCAAAATCGAGTTCGTTCCCTTTTTCTTTCCCCGGTCCCAGACAAATTCATGAAGCCCCTCTTCTTTACTCTTCAAAATCGAAACTCGCATCATTCAAATCCACCGAACGAAAATCAAAATCGCAATCGGAAGGGGAGCGGCTCAATGTTCTGTCGAGACCAGCGCTTGACTTTTGAGGAGATGGGTGATAGCATCACCGATTTGGGCGAAGCAGCGACTTCATCGCGATGTCGAGCTTGGGGTCGAGGCGGCTGCTGGCGTTAAGGGTAGGTCGCGAGCGCGATTTGGGAGAAGGCAGTGGGATTTTGGGGTTCTGGCGAATGGCTAGGGTTTCATGCGATGTAGCTCGCGCGCGACAGTGCTGGTGGTCGAGACTCGAACGAGGCCTGGGTGGGTCTCGTGACAGATGGTGTGCGCGACGGTAGACGAAGCGAGGGTCGGCTCCGGTGGAGGCGGTCGCGGTGTTCGTCTCTGGCGATGGTGGTCGGGGGTTTGTTTCTAGTAAGGTATAAACTTCTGTTTTTAATTTAAATATAATAAATATGTGTATAGACAGAAAGAAAATATATATAATAGTATTTGATTTTAACATTAGGGTAGATCTGTAGTTTAAATTTTAAAAGAAATAAACTTGTTTAAAATATATATATAGGATTTTTAAATGTTTGAAGAATTTATATGAAATTAGATTTTGAAATCTATATGGATTATTTTAGTATATATGTAGTTTCAAAGGAAGAATAAATATACACATTTTAATTAAATAGATTTTTAAAAATAAGGTATCATCGGAAGTTAATTTATTTTATTAACTTATATAATTATTTTAGTTATTAAAGATAATTTATGAAAAGAAAATTAGTTTAAAATTTAATCAATTGTTTAAATTAAATCATTAGTTAAAATTAAAATTAGTAAACGAGATTAATTGTCCGATTGTTTCAAATATTAATAAAATCATATAATGTTATACAAGGTCAAAAATCGTGAAGAAAACAAGTCAAGATTGAAGTGGATTTCAAATGAAAAATCAAAGGTGAGTTAATCTCACTCTTCTGGATTATTATTTAAATTTAAATAGTTAAATTTAAATTATTGATTGAATGATTGAATTGAATGGATGTGATATTATATATGGTAGTATATATATATATTGGAGTGATTGATTCCCGCATTATATAGCGGATGAGACCCTATGCGCCACATAATAGCGGATGATATTATATAAACCCATATACCACGATATTCCACCTCGAAGTGGAATTGGTATTGTGCTAACATCTGTGGATGTAGGGAAACAGGTTGGAGGGATCCAACTGGATTCCTCAAATTTATTTAGATTGTTTGATATTCTGTGATATGGTTTATGTGATTATCTGTGATAGATTACATTGGTAATTGGAAATTTGGGTGCTGTGTTGATTGAATATATTTGGGTATACTGAGATACAAAAAAAAATATAGATTGGATTTTTTGATGAGAAAATAAAAGAGGGAATTTTTAAGCAGAATAATTATAGAGAATTTAAATAATTTAAAGAATGAATTGGGAAAGGAAAGGGGATTTTTAAATTCCAATGAATTAATTCCAAGTATGGGATAGGAGATTTTTGAATAAATGGGAATAAGTGGATTTTTAAAAAAAAAACTTAGGTAATATTAATTATGGAATGAAAGATTTATTTTTGAATTCGGAATTAAAATGGTTTAGAAAGAAATAAAGAAGAATTGTGGAATAAATATGAAACTTTGTATTTTCAGTTAAAGTAAGATTTTTAAATCATCATAAGGAAGTTAAACCTGAAATTAATGGGTTTTGAGTAAATTGGATAAGTAAAGAAATTTATTTTGATTGGAGTTAATATTGAAAATCAATTTGGAAATTGATTTAGTGTTGAAACTGTGATGTAAAGAAAGATGAGACTATGGAATTTATAAACTGGGTTTATAAAGGTAAAGTAATATGTCAGTGGAAATAGAAAATATTTGAGTAATTCAATCCGTGAGAGAAAGGTGGTTTTTGAAACCATTTTCAAAAGGGTTGAAAATGGAAATATATCTTGTGAAGATATTTGTGAGGTAAATAAATAATTTGGAAAATTATTTATTGTTTGATGGATGTTTGTGAATGTTAATTGATAGTTAAATAACCGACTATCAATATTGGACAATGCGTTGATCGTTTCGAAGAGACCGGGATCGGGATTTATCTCCCGAAAACCACTTCGATCCGGTTTGTACGTTTTCGTGGGGGAAACGAGTTTGGAATCGAAGATGGAGCAGTAAAGTGCAAGGGCTAATCGCTACTAATCCTGAGGGTGATTCCAAAATGGATGTAGTAGGAATAGTACCTTCGGTTCCATTCGAACCCGGGACGGACTTGTATGGATGAATGCTTTCGGAACATCGTCAGGTGGACGGTAGGCATTCCAAGAGATGTGTTCTAAAAAGGTAATGCTTAGCCTCAAGCCTCATCAACCGGGAATGACTGAAAATCAGGGGTTATGCAGCAAGGCTAAGTGGGTCGCGCCCATTAGGGTGAGGTCATCCCTGTCTAGATGTTCCTTTTTATTTCGGTTGTGTGGGCGGTTGCTGATCCCAACCACGGAGTGATTTTACTCGGACTATCCAGTAAGGGGTAGTCCGGTCTTGTGTTGTAGGGGATTAGGGTGGATCCTCGGTACGCTGATCTAGACCAGGTACTGTGACAGGTGGTACCCCAGTGCCTAGTCATTAGTTGGAAATCCATTCTCCCTACGCGCCTTTAGGGTTTTGATTGTGCCCAACTATTGCTGAAACGTGAGATGCAAGCATTTCAGCTAGATTCTATCTTACTTTCTATAGATATTATTATAATATCAGACGAATTTGATAAAAATGTTTTGGCTATCGTAAGGTAAAATCCGGACATGTTTATTTGTGGCGAGGTCTTTCGAGATGCTTTTGTTTCCAAAGGATTTTGAAACTTTAATAATCCAATTGAGTGTGTTTTCTCACGCTGGTTTTCCAGACTTACTCGGGTGTTATTTTATTATAATGCTCGGGTCAGACCGAGTATTATAGGATACAGGTTATGATGCTGTGGAGCTTAGGAGACGAGCTGGATGGCGAGACGTATCACACGTATATGATGTATATTCCGCTGTGTTGTGTATATTGTGTATTCTGTATGTGGGACAAGTTATTATTACTGTCCTGAATTGTGATGTTGATTATATTGTACTCTGATGTTGTATTCTGGTGATGTATGTATAAATAGATATAGTTTCTTTTCTGTAAAGATCAGTTATTATCTATTATATTTTATTCCGCTGCGTTTGTGAGATTCTGATGTTGTTTTTCTATTCTCTTCTTCTACCTCTTTCTTCTGTAACCCTAATGGTTCGTATTTCCGTTCACTTTGAGTCGATATGTTGGAGAATAGTGTCGATTTAAGGGGTACGGAACTACGGGCTGTTACAATGGTGTTGATGATTGAGTATTTTCGAAAACGAAAGGATTACCTGTCGAATGTCTCTGCACCGATTTTCTCCGGTATAGAGATTTTATCACCCTTTGCGATGGGGAGTCCAAACGTGATTAGTGAATATCCGGATTGCAAGGGCTTCTTTGAAGTGCCTTTGGTTCCGTTCGAACCCGGAATGGACTTGTATGGATGTATGTCTGACGTTACACTTTGAGATGTAAAGCTGGTTTCTATCAAATACATTTCTGTTGGTGGCGGAGAATTTATTCTCTTAGCTTAACACCCTTCTCTGAGACGTATGAGCTCAGAGGTTATGTAGTTGATTGTTACTAGTAATATATTCCCGATTTGGTAATGTGGCATGTTAAGTGTTGCTGATCATTTGTTGATCGAAGCATGGCTTTTGTGAAAAGCGTAGCTTTGTGGATGAGACTTCGTCGGACCTCACAACCCGGAATGGTCGAAACAGGAAGGATGCCGCAAGGTTGTTTTTTGGGGGTAGCGCCCTCAGGGTATGTCCATTTCCTTCTGGAAAAAGGTGGTATCATGGTATGGAGCCCAGATATTTAACTTTTGTGGTTGCTGCAAATTTATTACAAACTTGCTTGACAATTTGATTTAAAACGAAGAAGAATTATTGTTTTAAATTTTTTAAAAGTTTAAATGACATAATTATTTAATTTTTTTAAAATAATCCAGGCCCAAAAAACAAAGACTAGTCCAACTTCCCTAATCTCTTCTCCTCCTCCCATTCTTCCAGTCCTTCCCTTCCTTCCCTCACATGCGAACACAAAACCGTGCACAAACATATGCGCATGCACACGAACTCAGGCGAACTAACTTCGCCGCTGACCAACTTCGTAAGTCAACTTCGACCCTCTCTTCACGTTCCCTACCTGAAAATGCACAACCATCCTCAGTTTGAAAATTCGAACTTTGACCGTACCTGGAAACTAAAACACAACCACCAAATCGCCTCAGCCAGGCACCTACGGCCACCATTCCCAACCAAACTCCGCCTCCAGCTTTGCCTAGACCTCCTCTATCCTTCCCTTTGGTGCGTAACCGCCGTTCTTCCCCTTTTCTTCGCCATTTCCACACGAATGAGACCCCTAAAAACCAACACCTAAATCTTACATCGACCTCATCTGTCCCAACCACTCAACTAAAAATCCTCGTGTCAATTTTCCCAGGTGGGTCACCACCCAAGCTTCCTCCACGACGAACCACTGGCCGCAAAATTGAGCCACTCGTCGGAATTTTCCAATTCGCCCATTTCCATTCATCCTCCAATTCCACCATCCACACATGTTGAAAAATCACCAAACCTCCTCCAAAAATCGAGTTTTCCAATAACAAACACGTCCATATAATCCAATCATTGAATTATGATATTCAAAACTCGACCATACCTAAGTCACTTACTGTAACATATGTTTTTATTCTTCTATGCTTCATGATATCTAATGAAATAAAATTTAAAATGATCTACACTAAAAAACAATCAAAATTTCTTTTGGAATCATGATCTATAATTAACTGGATAATGTCATAATGATTCTTCAAAGTTGAAAAATCTTAACTGTTTTCAAAGAACAGAGATGATATACAGGTTCCTTTGAGTTACAGGGTGTACAACCATGTCTAAACACACATATCTAAGGCATAAATACCTAATAGCACATGAATACTTAACATAATCAAAGGGTTCATTCAAATTTCCAGGTATACAGATGCATACATAGTATCCAGTAAACAAAATTTTAAGGTTTTACTCACTGTTATGAAATATGAACACTGCTGATAATCTTTCTCCTTCAAGCTTTTCAATTCTTTTCTTTTAATTTGAACAGCAGAAATCTCTTTCTTTATTTTTATATGTATATAGATGAGAGATTTGTGAACGATCAAGCACACATATATATAAGAAGAGGTGAAGTATAGGGTGGCTAACACATTTATAGGCTATAGCCTGATATGCATACATAGGCTTCACCTTTATCTTCCCTCTTTTTTTCAACAATTGTAGGTTGATTTGATTTCCAATTGTGGGCTGATATGATACTAGGTAAGTTTGATTAAATGTTCTGAATGATAAAATTGTGTTTGTATATAGACATATATATTTATATATAGAGATATTTTTATCATAAGGTTTGAAAATTGCTTTCATGAAGCTTCTATGTGTATTTATATATGTATATTTGCACATACATATTTTTTTCCTTATCATAGTTTTTTTTTTCAAAATTTTTAGCATGAAGCTTCTATATATATTATAAGCTAGAAATGGCGAAGTATATATATACATATATATAATTTTTTTATCATATACAACAATTATCATTTGAAAATTTGTATAACTTTTAAAATTCATAATTTCAAATATTTTCAATATCAGATGATCTATTTATTCGACTTATAAATATAAATATTTAAATGTTTAAAATTAGTTAATTATTCTAATAATAGATAACTAAAAATTCGAGTCATTACATTCCTTCCCCCTTAAAAGAATTTCGCCCCCGAAATTAGAAAGTAAGGAGACAATTCAAGTTATAATCAAAAAATCGTATATTTATATCATAAGCACATACATAAGTCTTACACTAACAACCATAGCAAACAAGGCAAAGACTAAACATCCATAGCAAATAATGCCTAAACTATACATAAAACAAAGAACTAGCTATCCTAACATCTTCTCCGGATAGGCTTCTTTCATACAACCCATAGTCTCCCAGGTATAGTCTTTGGGATCCTCACTGCATTGAATCTTGTCTAACTTCACCACTTTATTCTAAAGTCTCTTCTCATCATGATATACAATAGAGACGGGATGTCTGACCACTGTCAAGTTTGGTTCTATCTCTAAATTCTCTTGAACTGATGGCTCCACAATCAACGATGGATCACGAACGTATTTCCTTAAATGAGATATGTGGAATACATTATGAATTCCTGCCATCTTCTCTTGCAACTCAACCTTATAAGCAAGAGACCTAACTCTTTCAAAAATATGGAAAGGTCAGATATATCTTGGAGCTAACTTTCCAGCCTTTCCAAATCTAACTGCTCCTCTAATTGGTGAAATCTTCACAAATACAAGATCTCCAACAGAAAATTCCAGATCCCTACGTCTTTTATCAGCATAGCTTTTCTGGCGATCTTGAGCTTCCTTCATTCTTCTCTTAATCAATTCAACTTTCTCAGACGCTTCTCGAATCATATCTGTACCAAGGATTAAACAATCTCCAGACTCTACCTAACAGGCTAGTGACTTGCATGGCCTTCCATAAAGAGCTTCATAAGGTATCATGCCTATGCTAGCTTGATAACTGTTGTTGTAAGAGAATTCTATTAAGTGTAGATGATCCTCCCATTATCCACTAAAATCCAATATGCAGGCTCTCAACATATCTTACATAATGCGATTAAGTCTCTTAGTATAGGGTGGCTAAGAAACTTATAGGGTATAGCCTGATATGCATACATTGGCTTCACCCTTATCTTCTCTTTTTTTCAACAATTGTAGGCTAATTTGATTTCCAGTTGTGGGCTGATATGATATTAGGTAAGCTTGATTAAATGTTTTGAATGATGAAATTTTTTTTGTGTATAGATATATATTTATATATAGAGATATTTTTGTCATAAGGTTTGAAAATTGCTTTCATGAAGCTTCTATGTGTATTATATATGTATATTTGCACAAACATATTTTTTTCCTTATCATAGTTTTTTATTTTGAAAATTTTCAACATGAAGCTTCCATATATATATATATTATAAGCTTGAAATGGCGAAGTGTGTGTATACACACACACAAATACACACACACACACACACACACACACACACACACACACACATATATATATATATAATTTTTTATCATATATAACAATTATCATTTGAAAATTTGTATTACTTTTAAAATTCATAATTTCAAATACTTTCAATATCAGATAATCTATTTATTTGACTTATAAAAATAAATATTTAAATGTTTAAAATTAGTTAATTATTCTAATAACAGATAACTAAAAATCTGGGTCGTTACAATTTGGGTGCATTAGTCAAACTATTGTGCTTTTAATTTTCTGCACAAACCGAATTTCACATAAACATCCTTGAAAAATTGGAACAAAAATAAGATTTCCTTGAAGAAGCAATGTGACTTCATCGGAGACTACAATAACTCTCTATATACTATGCTGGTCAACGACCCTCATAATGATGAACTTATCCAAGAATATTGATGCAGTTTTTAGACACTACAATCATTATTATTAAAGGAAGCGGTTGAAAATAAACAAAAGGCCAAAGTTAATTAGTTAAAATTTGTGGATCAACCCACTAAATTTTTCAATGCAATGATGACTACAAGAAAGAGTAGCCAACAAATTCACAGCTTAAGTAATGAAAGCAGGCAATGCATTTCAAACCCTCTCAATTTGACTGAGGAGGCAATAAACTATTTACTGAACTATACAATTGTGACTTCTCTATTTCAAAATATGACTTCTCTATTTCAAAATATGATAACCCGATTTGTAAAACAATTTCTATTTGACAATGCAAAAAGTAAACCGATTCCACCTATGAACTTGGAAGAATTGAGGAGCTCAACATTTCATATTAAAGATTCAAGTACCCTAGACTGGATGGTTTCAACGCTACATTTTTCAAACATCATTTTGAATAACTTAAGGAGGATCATCTCGCTGCCATAAACTCTATGTACTCTAAAGGGAAGTTTCCAAAAGACACTAGTCGTGCTTTTGTCACCTTGATACCAAAATCCAACAATGCGAGTTTAGACCTATATCCTGCAGCAATGTGTTATAATTTTTTTATCTAATATCATATGCACTAGGTTGAAAGGTCTTATGAATAAGCTTATTTCTTATAATCAAAATGCTTTTATTCTAGGTAGAAATATATCAAAAAGCTCATTATTGGCAAACAAGATGGTAAGGAGTTTCAATAGGAAAACTAATAAAAACATGTGTATCAAAGTGGACTTGCTGAAGGCTTTTGAAAAAATCAACAGAGAATTCATTATTCAAGTCATGGTAATCATGGGGTTTCCTCCTCAATATGTCTCCCTCATTCATTGGTGTATATCAACTCCAACATTTACAATCATCATTAATGTTACTCCTCAAAGGTTCATTTATAGTAATAGAGGATTAGGATAAGGTGATCCTCTTTCTCCCTACTTATTTGTGATCGCAATGGAATGTTTTTCGATCAAAATGGAGAGTGAATATCGTCTAAGAAATATCACTTCTATCTATAATAGACCTAATGATTAACCACTTATTCTACATCGATGACTTATTGGTTTTTTCCAAAGACAATTTAGTTAGAGCAGAATTAATTCAATTTGTCATTAATGAATTGTAGGAAAAGGCTAGACTTTTTGTCAATTACAATAAAATAAAACCAAAATTTGGAAAGGGTGTCATTGACAAAAATCGAATATTACAAATCATTAAAGTCTAAATCTCTAGTTTACCAATCAAACATTTAGGGGTGTGACGACCCCACCGCTATGCCTAGTTTAGCAAAGAACATTATAAGTAATGTCTTCTACTAATCCGAAGAATACGGCTGGTTAAGGGCGATCGAATGTGAATATATCTTTATATTAACACTGACACGTCTTATTTACCCTTTTGAGGATCCGAACTAAAATTTTGACGTGTGCAATATTGATACAAAGTAATAAACACACCGATTGAAAATTTTCAGAACTGTATATAATATAGATAAATCAGAATCAGAGTCATAGATCATAGCGGAATAATATACACCATTATCGTCATATACATAATAGAATGTGAGCCTACAAAATATCAGTACTAGACCCACATAAATTTATATGCATCATATCATAAAATCTTGTATCAGGTACAAAGTCACTACTACATAATATTGATGACATAAACTCCTAATTGTCAATATATACAAGTATAAAGTAAACTAAAACTATCAAAATAGTCTACTTCAATGCTAGCCAGAAATCCGAAGGTCAATGGGTCTCTATACCTATAAAGTCTCATCTTGATCAAAGAATTAAAATAATAAACGGGTCAGACTATATCTAAATAAAAAGGGTGAGATATTAATATCATAATTATATGACTTAAAATAATAAGTCGTATAAAATATGCCGAACAAACAATTATAACAAGGCATATTAATTAAATTACTATATCAATCTATAAATGACTTAAGTCTAAAATAAGTCATCTAAAAAATATGCCTAAAATCCAAAAATTCAAAAAGGCATATCAAACCAATAAATACAGATCTTAAAATTTTGGTTTAACAGTAATCAAATAAGTCATAAATAAAATATGCCGAAAATACTCAAATAAGGCATATCTAACAAATCGCCATTTCATAAATACATATCAAGTCTCAATAGACTATCATCTCAAAATATGGTGATAACCAATTTAAAATTCCTCAGAGCCATAAAGGATACAAAATATATATACTAAAAATCTCTGAAGGAATAATCATCAATAATGAAATAATAATGGCAGTCATTTATCAGATTAATATAGTGACATGAAATCTTCCAAAAGAGACCCCCTACTTAGAAAGGTGTAACGTCCCTGATTTTTGGTCGTTGATTTTGAACATTTAATTTATCTTAAATGTTGAGTTTTGAAATATGAATGGAAGTTTAATATGAAGTTTATCGATAAAAAATAGTGTAATAAAACTTAAGTTCCAAATATAGCGATTTAATTAATAAATTTAATTCTTAAGTTAATAATTAAAAATAGATCAAATAATTGAATTGGAGTAAAATATGAAACCGAAACGATTTCTAATGTTGATATAAATTTCGTTTGAATTAGAATTGAGTAAGTTAGTTTTTACAACTGGAAATTCAAGTGATATCGTAAATTTTATAAATCATCGATTTAATCGACGATTAAAAATAGCAATCCAAGGCACAGTCTCGGAATTCGAAGAAACCAGTTCCATTGGATCTGAAATAGTGTATTATTATCAGATTTCAATTTTCGTAACGTTTGGATTTACTGTTTGGTCATGCGGTCTGAAAATGTCTAGAAATAATTTTATTGAATTTAATTTAAATAGTCGATTTAAAAAGCTATCTTCCACATACAATCGAATTATGCCTCGCAACTTGTTCCATCGAGTTCGGAATAGCGGTATAACATAAAGAGTGCCAGGCGGCATGCTTAAATAGAGGTCGAGATTTGAGTTAGGTAAACGAGATGTTTGATTTAAAAAAAAGGATTAAAGGGTCAAACACGCCACCCTTCTCCATTCAAACACGCAACCCTTCATTCTCTCAGTTCATAAATCACAACATCTTTCCCCCTTTTTTTCTTTCATTCGAACATGAGAACTTTAAAAAGAAAAGAAAACAAAATCGAATCCTCATCTGAAAAAAAAAGAAAAAAAGAATCGCGACGTTGTCGCGATATGGAACTTGAGCATGGCAACGCTGGAAGTGATGGAGCAATGAAGGGTTGGGGCGAGGCTGGTCGTGTGGAGTGATGCGAGGTGATGGCGGCATTCGTAGTATGATGGAGACGATCGACGTCAGAAGGAGAAGGCGCTCACGTTTGTTTATCGCGATGGTGGAGATTGGTCGCTGGCATACGGAGAAGGGGATGCGTTTAGGCAGGAACTGTTTAGGGTTTTGGCTGCTATGGCCGGAGTTGGGAAATCTCGGTAATAAGGGAAGTTGCGAGCAGTTGGGGTTAGGGTTCGAATTGGTTGGAGATTGGTTGGTCGATCTTCCATACTGTTATTTATATTGGCTTAGGATGTGAAACTGTATCTCTGGCTATTGTGGGTAGTCACGAATTCAAGGAGGAGGCGGCGATTTCTGGTTGAGGTTCGTCGACGGAGGTGAGGTGATGGCAGGTCCGATAATATATGATAGGGGTTGTGCGATCATCTCGTGAAGTGGAAGGGTAATTTGAAATTTAAATTTAAACCGTAATTAGTTTTATTAATTAGAAATTGGAATAGTTAACTTATATACGTCGTAATTGTTTTTACGAGGTCTAAATTTACGTAGCAAGTCACGAGGCAGCAATACTATGCAATGAAAAGAATTTAAATTGGAACGATCAGTAAATTAAAATTAAGGTTAGAAATTCTTACTCATTTGGATTGCCAAATTAATTTTTAAATAGTTAAAATTAATTATTAGATGCTTGGTTGAATTTACAAAGTATTATCTGTTTGGATGTTATATATATATAGTAGTGTATATATTAGTAGTTGGATGTATTTCCCGCCTAGATGAGACCCTATGCGCCCCGCATAATAGTTGATGACCCTATATTACCACGATATCCTGCCTCGAAGCGAGATTGGTATTTTTATGTTGTATTAACATCTGTGGATGTAGGGAAACAGATTGGAGGGATCCAACTAGATTCCTCAAAAATGTTGAATTTAATTTCATATATAGTAGTATATGATAAGTTTGAATAATCTGTGATATATTATAGTGTGATTTGAATTTATTGGATGCTATGGTAGCACTGGTATAGATTTTGATATTTTAAAATACCATAAATATATATATTTGAATTTGAAAAGAAATTAAAAGGGATTTTGGAAGTAAAATATCTATATAGAGTTTTGGATTAATTGACCTAGATAAAATAAATAGTTGACTTTAAATTTGTACATAACTATTTCAAAATATTGTAAATAGAGATTTTGGAATAATGTATATAAAGGTTTTTAAATAATAAAACTTAAGTGATATTTGTTTAAGTGTAAAAGGATTTTAAAAATTGAGATTTTAAATAGTTTGGGAGAATAAAAACGAAATTAGAAGTAAATATAAATTTGGTTATACTAGAACTTAAATAAGATTTTAAATTATGAAATGGAATTAAAATCGAGATTTGGTTGGTTTTTGGAATATAGTTTGGGTTATTTAAGAAACTGATTTATAAATGGAATTTAATTTGGAAATAAATTTATAGTGGATTTAAGTGATGTGAAACCATTGTAGAACTGGAAATGAGAATACGAGATTTGTAAACAATGTTTATAAATAAAGTGAAATGATTATCATTTGATAAATTGAAGATATAAATTCACGGTAAGGATTTATGATGAGATGTGTAAATCGGTTTAAAAATAAAGGGTAGATTTTACTTTTGGAAATGTGAAATGGGACTTATGAAATTGGGGACATAAATCGATTGGTGATAAACCTAGAGAGATTTATAAATATTAGATTGGTTATATTGGAATTGAAAAAAAAATTTGTTGTCGAGAAGTTGAGTATGTTTTAAAAAGATGATTTTAAATTATTAAACTAGGTAATTTAAATATGTTTTAGCATAAAAATATTTCAGAAAGTTAGTTATTTAAATATTTTTAAATTGTCAAAATGAATTATAAGTTTTATAAACAAGTCTTGTAAACCGATTAGAATTTTATTAATAAATTAGAATTAATTATTGTTTCAAAGTTATGTAATTATTTAAATTGTTTAAAAGTATATTTAATCATTTAATTAGTTTTTGGAAAGTAATTGTATACTTTCATGTCAAAATCGGAAGCAGAGATTACCTGTAGTTAAGTTTGGATTTTTCTAGGATAGAGACGTAATCATTGAGCTGTGAATCCATGTTTGATACCGCGTGGTGCTTTCCATATTTATTTTAAAAGGTTTTTCAAATATTTTTGAAGGGAATGGTTTGTGAATATATTTATTTCGGTGAGATAAGTATATACCTTGGAATAAAGAGATTTAATTAAGGAACCCCGGAACTTATAGAATTCATTATAAACGAGTTAAGAAATATACAATATAAATTATAAAGGGTTTTGAGAAAAGAGAAATAAATTGAACTTTCCTAACTATTAGGAAGTAAGGGGTTTAGAAAAATATATTTTTAAATATTTTTTTCTAAGTGTTGAAATAAGAGATGGTTTGAAATATTCTGATATGGATATAAGTATTTGAGTTCTCTCAAATATTGAAAATTTGGAAGGTATTCGAATATATATCTTATAATGATATTTTGAAAATAAAATTTGGAAAATTATAATATGGGCCCAATGACTGCTTATGGATGTTTTATTGATAGTTAAATAACCAACTATCAAGTATCGGCCAATTTCATTGATCGTTTGAAGAGACCGGGATCAGATTTAATTACCCGAAAACCACTTCGATCCGATTTGAGCGTTACGAATGGATATCGTGAAGATGGTGAAGATGGTGATTCAGTTTCATTCAGACCCAGAATGAACTTGTATGGATGAATGCTATCGGTACATTTTCAGTGGAGGACAATAAGCATTCTAAGTGAAAATTCCTTAAAAAGGTAAGCGTAGCCTCAAGCCTCATCAACCGGAATGACTGAAAATCAAGGGAGATGCAGCAAGGCTAAGTGGGTCATACCCAATTAGGGTATGTTATCACCTTTTTAGATACCCTTAGATATATTATAAATTATGGATACAGTGGTGCATGGAAAAGAGCTCTTGATAAGGGTGGGAACACCCGGGGTGACAACATACTCGGTTCTATCTAGGTTAGGGGTAAGGCCGGTCTTGTATTGTAGGGGACCCCAGCGAGGTCCTCGGTACATTTTTCTAGACATGTACCGTGATAGTTGGTACCCCAATGCCTAGTCACTGTATGGAACCTATTCTCCAATAAGCGCCGTACAGTTTTGATTGTGCCCAACTATGCTGAAACGTGAGATGCAAGCATTTCAGCTATTTTCTAGTTAACTTTCTATAGACACTATAATAATATCAGATGATTTTGATATCAAATGTTTTGGTTATCGTAAGGGGAAAACCCTTTGTTACCTAGTGCCTTGACCAGGGTAACAGAGACCTGATGTGGAAGGCTTGTTCGGCATGAAGGGCCGTTCGGCACAACTAGGTCGATCGGCATCCAGCATCGCTTGGCGTCCAAGCCTCGACCGGCATCCAGCCTCGTTCGGCACAACTAGGTCATTCGGCATCCAGCATCGCTCGGCGCCCAAGCCTCGACCGATATCCAGCCTCGTTCGGCACAACTAGGTCGTTCGGCATCCATCATCGCTCGGCGTCCAAGCCTCGACCGGCATTCGAGCCTCGCTCGGCATTCGAGCCTCGATCGGCATTCCAGCCTCATTCAGCCTACACATTTCACTCAACATGCTGCGTCATTCGGGTTGAAGCATGGCTCGGCATTTATGGCTCTGCACACAAAAGTCACTCGCCACGGGCCGAAGTATCTCACTCCTAGGTCCATAAGGGAAGTCCAACCCATCTTCTTCTATAAATTAAGGGGCAGGGGCACAGTGAAAGGGACCTTTTTTCGAGAACACTAGGGAGACTCTGCCGCTTTCAAGACTTATTATTTTCTATTCAAACTTGTATTCAAGTCATTAATATACGGATTGTATCTGTATTTAACTACTTGTGAAATCAATAAAGATCAAAACTCAAAGTGGACGTAGGTAGTTACGCCGAACCACTATAAATCTGGTGTTCTAGAATTCTACGGTTAATTTAGTCTATATCTCTTTGTTTTAATTTATCTTCTTCATTTATCTCTCTACACAATCTTTCTAAAGGGGATTAGTGACCAATTTTGGTGCTAACACTTTGGTGCTTTCACTGAGAATCGAATTCTCAGGCTACAAGGATCTGCTTTGTAGCTACTGGATTGAATAAATCCCCCGAAGAGGATCCAAGTCATTCACAAGACGTCCGTTGATTCTACTCAGAGTTCTTATCAATAACTCTACTATGGGAAGACCACGTACCAGATCAGCCTCTCATAATGCGGATGTCAACGAGACCGCTAGTGTACAATAAATCGGACCTAGCAATCAGCAAGCAAATCCGGGTGCAGGAACTACCATCCAAAATCAAATGGAAGTTGTCACCAGAACAGAGTTCAACGACTTGATGAGAGAACTCATGGAAAGCATCTAAAAACTTGGAGAGTAGATGCAAGCCAATGCCAACCTTATGGCTTAGCTCACTCAACAACAGCATCATAATGCTGGGGGTATTCCAGCTCCTTACTCTTCATCTAATAGCTCGACTTCATCTGATGAACCCCCTAGGCGTAGACGCTGCAAGACTGAAACTACACAGGCAGGTGCTGCTGATCGATCAACTAGGGATCACTTACACCTCGGAGACCGCAACCAAGCAGGAACGGGAAACTTAGGATCCGGAGCGCGCGTGGAAACTGGACGCCCGGCTCACCAAGACGCCAATGATGCTGAACCTCAAGATACACGTTTGGCAGACAGCAGAGGAGGCATCAACCTGACCGATCCCGTAGAACAGACTCCACCCTTCCATCTTCCATACAAACCCCAGACCTGTCGGCTATGGTCAGACAGCTGATAAGAGAAAATCAAGGTCTGACCAATGAAGATTGGGGGATATCCAAAAGTCATACTCCATTTGCAAACATTGTTCTATAGGCTGAGTACCCCAGGAAGTTTAGCATGCCAACTATCCTGGCCTTTGAAGGAAAGACCGATCCCCGACAGCATGTGATGAGATACGAGTGGATGATGGATTCAGCTAGAGCGAATGATGCAACTAAGTGTAGATGCTTTCCAATAACTCTATCTGGGATTGCTACCATGTGGTTCACCCGACTTCCTCCGCGGTCCATATCCAGTTTCGAGGAGTTATCAACGAAATTTATAGAACAGTTCAAAATACATGCTACTCGTCCAAAGGACGTGATGTCTCTATCAGGTGTAATCCAAGCTCCGGGGGAGTCGTTGAAGGAGTATTTACAAAGATTCCATGTTGCGGCTACTGAAGTTAGCAATCCTAATGATCACGCAATTCTCATAGTTGTGATGCGAGGTGTGGATCCGGATTCAGAGTTTGGAGATTGGTTAGCAGGAAAACCTCCAACTACGCTAGAGCGTTTTTACTCAAAGGCTCATCAATTCATAAGAAGAGAGGAAGCTAGGTGGATAAGGCGAGATAAGGCACCGGGGCCTGTTCAGGAGACCATGAAAAGCAACATCGCTGTGAAGCAATCCGGAGACAACTCGGGGAAAGTTCAGGTCAATGTCCAGAAAAAGCCCGGGCATTCTAAGGAATCCGGAGGAAGAAACCAGGTGAAGAAAAGAGAAGCGGGAAAATAGAAGCCGAGAATTCCAACCTACAACGAATACACCCCACTGAATGCATCTCTTGAGAATATTTACCTATCAACTTGTAATACCTTTCAACACAGAAAGCCGCGCCCAAAGGAGTCAACCGAGGAGCAAAAGCGGACTGGGAAGTATTGTTGCTTTCATGAGACTTATGGGCACAATACTGAAGAGTGCAGGAACCTACATGACGCTATAGAAAAGTTGATTAGATAGAAAAAGTTGCAGGAGTTTGTAAAGAATCCTCAAGAGGGTGGACAGGGAACGTCCAATCCCGGTCACGCACCAGCTCCACGTTACCCTGAGGAGCCTCCTCGGACCGTGGGTAGACTGGTCATAAACACGATAATAGGCGGACCTCTCCGTACATATAAGAACTGGGAAGAAATGGAGCGGTATGCTAATTCCTTGAGGCATGCAGATTTTGAGTGTTGTTCCAATGTGGAGGATGGGAACCCCGCTAAACAGCAGAGCATGATGACAGACGATATAGTATTCAGAAGTAGAGATGCTGATAAGGTGGAGGCTCCCACCGTTGACCCAATGGTCATATCTGCAACAATCGGGCCGGCCTTTGTGAAAAGAATTTTGATTGGTTGTGGAAGTTCTGTCAATATCATCTTCAAGAAGGCTTATGACCAAATGAAGATGGAGACAAAGGATTTGAAGCCATCTAAAGCTCGTATCCATGGCTTTAATGGCGCAGCGACTGATGCAGTGAGATACATTGAGTTGCCAGTTTAACTAGGACAAGGTGAGCGTAGGAGGGTGCGAATCCTACCTTTCGTAGTTTTGGATGTAGATTCTCCATACAATGTGTTTCTGGGTTGACCGGCCCTGGCTGAGTTTAGGGCAGCATTGGCCCCGTGGTGTTTGACTTTAAAATTTCCGACTAACAAAGTAGTAGGTGTTGTTCATAGCGACCAGGCGACCGGTCGTGCATGTTATGTGGCTGAGCTCCGAGAGGCCCAGCGGAGAGAGAAAGGAAAGGATGCGAACAACTCCGTCCGCATTCAGAATACTGACAATTGACAAGTAATGCCCGAGCCCTGGCTCGGGCAAAATTCTCGGATCTACAGAGACATAGATCCGGCAGATGACGATGAGGAACCCAGGGAAGAAAAAGCAGCACCGGCTGAACTGACGATAGACATTTCAGTCAGCCGAGACGATCCGTCGCGAATACTGAAGATTGGATCACAACTCTGCCCCTCAATGACCGAGGACCTTAGTGATTTCCTCCGAGCGAATCTCGATGTTTACGCTTGGACACATTCCGACATGTGCGGGATCTCTCCCGCTATTACGAGTCATATGTTGAATATAGACCCGAGGTACGTCCCAGTTAAGCAAAAAAGGAGAGGAATGGACCCGGAGAGGTCCGCAGCTCTTAGAGAGGAGGTGGACAAACTCAAAGCCAATGGGTTTGTCCGCGACGCCCTCTACCCTGAATGGGTGTCAAACCCCATGCTAGTGAAAAAAGCGAATGGGAAGTGGAGAACTTGCATAGATTATTCCGATTTAAACAAAGCGTGCCCTAAGGACAGTTTCCCATTACCTAGAATTGATCAGTTGGTCGACTCTACTGCAGGACACGAGTTATTGTCGTTCATGGATGCGTACTCGGGATACAATCAGATCCCGATGCACATTCCAAACCAGGAACACACTAGTTTTGTCACAAACGTTGGGCTATATTGCTACGTAGTGATGCCTTTTGGATTGAAAAATGCGGGAGCGACCTATCAGCGTTTGGTGAATCGAATGTTTAAAGATCAGATTGGTAGAACAATGGAAGTCTATATGGATGACATTCTCGTGAAGTCACGGCAGTCAAACGACCACATTCGAGACTTAGCAGAGATGTTTAGCATACTCAGATATTATGGGATGAAGATCAACCCTCTGAAGTGTTCCTTCGGCGTTGCGTCAGGGAAGTTTTTGGGATTCATTGTTAATGCCCGGGGAATTGAAGCTAACCCGGAAAAGATTCAAGCTATTCGAGACATACAAGTGCCCAGAACTATAAAACAGGTACAAAGCTTGAATGGAAAGGTCGCTGCACTGAGTCGATTCATATCTAGAGCCACAGACAAGTGTATTCCTTTCTTCGATATAATAAAGAAAGGAAAGAGGAATTTCGAATGGACATCCAACTGTGAGGAAGCGTTTCGAGCTCTGGTAAGGCATTTGGAAAGTCCACATGTGTTGTCGAAACCAGTAGACCACGAAACGTTGTACGTATACTTGGTCGTATCCCCGCATACTATAAGTGCAGCTCTGGTCCGCGAGGAGGACCGAGTTCAAAAGCCGGTGTATTACGTTAGTAAACGTTTAACGGGGGCAGAAAGAAATTATCCTAAAATTGAGAAATTGGCCTATTGCTTGGTGATTGCATCACGTAAGCTGCGTCCATACTTTCAGGCACATTCGGTCGATATTTATACCGATCAGCCCTTGCGACAAGTACTCCAACGACCAGAAACTTCTGGAAGGATGTTAAAATGAGATATCGAGTTGAGTCAGTTCGATATTACCTACCTGCCACGGAGAGCCATACAAGGGCAAGCATTAGCAGACTTCATCGCTGAGTTTACTGTATCAGACGAACCAGATAGTCACAGTGTCATTCCCCCCATTCGATGGAAATTGTACACCGATGGGGCATCAAACGACCGTTGCTCTGGGGCTGGTGTAGTTCTTGTGACTCCAGAAAATCAATCGATTTGTTATGCTTTGAAGCTCCATTTCCCGGCTACGAATAATGAAGCAGAGTATGAAGCATTGATTGCTGGTTTAAAGCTTGTTGGAGAACTCGGGGTAAAATCAGTTGAAATCTTTTGTGACTCGCAGCTGGTGGTGTACCAAGTGCGAGGAGATTACCAAGCAAGGGGACAAAAGCTTGCTCCGTACCTTGTTTGGGTTCAGGAACTATTGGCGAACTTTGAACATTATGACATTTCGCATGTCCCGCATGAACAGAACAAGGAAGCCGACTCGTTGGCCAAATTCACAAGTACTGGCGATGCACAACAAATGGGATTAGTTCCCATCGAAACCTTACACGCTCCAAGCATAGATGTGATGAAGGTCGATTTCGTGATGGAAACGGAAGTCGAGAAGAAGTCATGGATAACCCCATTCAAACAATACCTGCTAAACGGAACTTTGCCCGAAAGAAGAAGCGAAAGATGACAGGTCATTCGCAAAGCCGCGCGATATGTGATACAGGGCAGAGTCATCTATCAGAGGGGGTTTTCGGTCCCCTTACTACGATGCATTGCCCATGATGAGACAAAGCAGGTCTTGGAGGAAGTTCACGAAGGAGAATGTGGCGACCATACTGGGGGGCCGACACTAGTAAAAAAGATCCTCCGCTACGGATACTATTGGCCAACTGTGAATCGGGATGCAGCAGATTATGTAAGAAAATGTGATAAGTGTCAAAGATACGTGAAAATCCCGAGAGCTCCGCCAACGGAACTCACGCAAATGGTTAGTCCCTAACCGTTTGCAATCTGGGGAATCGACATAGTCGGTTCTTTGCCTATATCCAAAGGTGGTGCAAAATATGCGATAGTTGCGGTCGACTACTTCACCAAGTGGGACGAGGCAGAGCCTCTAGCCACAATCACCTCCAAGAAGGTCATTAATTTCATTGTGCGGAATATTATATGCCGCTTCGGCCTCCCACGAACCATCATTACAGACAACGGAACTCAATTTGAAAGTATGGAATTCAAAGGTTTTTGTTTGAAGTACGACATTAAGAAAAAGTTCGCCGCAGTTGCTCATCCGAAGGCTAATGGACAAGTTGAAGCCGTGAACAAAATAATTAAGTCCATATTAAAGAAGCGTTTGGAAAAGGCTGGAGGCAAGTGGGTAGATGAACTTCCAACAGCGCTATGGGCTTATAGAACTACCCACAAGTCCGCGACTGGCCACACTCCATTCGCATTGGCATATGGCTCGGAAGCTGTTATACCTGTGGAGCTTGAAGTTCCATCACATCGGGTGACACATTATGATCCTAGGGCGAATCAGGATCTCTTGTTGGAATCATTGGACTTTGTTGATGAAAAACGTGAAGAAGCTGAGTTAAGGGCGGCAGCATATAGGCACCGAGTTAAGCGATATTATAACGAAAAAGTCTGCCCGAGAATTTTTGATGTGGGTGATCTCGTTTTGAAGCGAGTGTTTCCGGTACCATCACGTATGAATCCCAACTGGGAAGGTCCATATGTCGTTGAACGGAAGCTTGGAGAGGGAACTTTCAAGCTAGCAACCGTTGATGGCATGACACTCCCCCGAGCATGGAATAGTGAACATTTGCAACGTTATTATATTTAGCCTGTTTCTTTCGTGTTTTAGGTGTAATTATTTCCTGTATATTTTTGTTCCATTGATTCTTAGTTTCTTTTTAAGCATGTAATCAAAGGATTTAGTTTGTTTTCATTAATAAAGGCATGAAGCCATCTTTCCCATGCATCACTAATGTTTTTATGCATAATAATCCGGTGACAAACAACTGGAGTTACATTATTCTGTCTGACGTACGAACGGGGATAGACGACTTAAATCTCCAAGTCCCCTGATTGCGGACTGGAGTACTCTGAGTCCCCAAAGTGCGGGCAAGAGTATAAACGACTTAAATCTCCAAGTCCCTTGAGTGCGGACTAGAGTACTCTGGGTCCCCAGAGTGCGGGCTAGAGTATAAACGACCTAAATCTCCAAGTCCCCTGAGTGCGGACTAGAGTACTCTGGGTCCCCAGAGTGCGGGCTAGAGTATAAACGACCTAAATATCCAAGTCCCCTGAGCACGGACTGGAGTACTCTAAGTCCCCAGAGTGCGGACTAGAGTATAAACGACTTAAATCTCTAAGTCCCCTGAGTGCGGACTGGAGTACTATGAATCCCTAGAGTGCGGGCTAGAGTATAAACAACTTAAATCTCCAAGTCCCCTGAGCGCGGACTGGAGTACTCTGAGTCCCCAGAGTGCGGACTAGAGTATAAATGGCTTAAATATCCAAGTCCCCTGAGCGCGGACTGGAGTACTTTGAGTCCCCAGAGTGTGGACTAGAGTATAAACGACTTAAATCTCCAAGTCTCCTGAGTGCGGACTGGAGTACTCTGAGTCCTCGGAGTGCGGATTTAAAAAAAATATATTCTAAGTACCAGAAATGTGAAATAAGAGATGTACAATTCCAAAGAATCTCCGAGCAATGTGAAAGTGGATTGGGGGGTTTATGTAACTCACAAGAACTTGAGCTTCGACCATAGTTATACAGAAAGCTAAAAAACAGAAGTCATTTGAAAGACAAAGAAACTAAACGTTATTTATTAATCCAAAATGTGGTTATACAACCACTTCTCCAAAACTCGGAGTCAAAAGTCTGTCTACATTAAGTACGAAAATAAATAAATAAAAAGTAATTACATGATCTAAGCTAACCCTCGTTGAACGAGTGTAGTGGCTACTTCTTCGATTTCTTTAGCTTCTTTTCCTCCTTCGTTTTCTCAAACGACCCCCCACGCGTTTTCTCTTGGACGTTTTGCTCGTCAGAGAAATGGTGTCAGGAGTGGGAGGAGGAACATCCAGTGATTTGGATCTACCAGGAAGAATGACTTTTAGAGGCCTATTCAACGGGTCGTCAAGTTCTACTACTTGGGACTCGACCTTGATCTCAACTTTCTTTCTTTTCTCATCCGCAAGTTGCTCCTTCATGCTCACTTTCGAAGTGTGTCCTGAGGCGCCCGTAATTTCAATTTCATAACTTCCTTCGATGGGGGACGAAGTCTCGGACTTATCCTCGCCGAGCGCCTCAATCATCTGAGCATCAGGACCAGGGGTCACTCCCGCGTGGGTAGCCCGCTCGTTTCCCCCTTTTTCTCCTTGGCGTCATCACTCCATGGAGTCGGATCAGGATCAGAATGGCCTACGAAAAACCACAAGAGACAAACGTTAGAATACGATAGCCTCTCGCCAAAAACGACAGTTCTTTGAACTTAAAGAAGAAGAGTCATATACCAGTTTCTTGCTGGCTTTCAACCGTCCGAGGAGTCTCACCCTCTAGAATGGATGATAGCACATGAATGCCGAGGCCAGGGTCCTCTGGGTCATAACCAGCGTGTTGCTCGAATGGATCAAGTACCGGTCAATCAGCCAATTGAGTAGGAGGAGGAGCCGGAGGCTCGGTTCCAGACGGATAACCGATGTCATTTTTCTCCTTTGGTGGAGAGGAGCCTTTGCCAAAGAGAGCCATTGCTGCAGACAAGTTTGAAGGCTCGTTCCCCCTGAGAAACTCTTCTACTAAAGCATCCTCGTCAACCTCCTCGATACCCCATTCCACCTTTTTAATCTTTATCAAAGTTTCCCATGCCTCGGCTAGAGATTCAAGGTAGCCCTCGCCAAGAAAAGTCAAGTCTCGATGCATGAGGACACGGGCGTTATATTCGGCTATCAACGGGTCGAACAGGCACTTAATCTCCTCTATGTCGGCCTCTGCAGCCGCCTCAAAGCGAGAGTCAATCTCCGCGGATGCTATTTTCTTGCCCTCTTCATGGGCTTCATCCTTCACCGTCTCGACCTTAGAGAGCTCATCGTCGAGCTTGGCCTTCAAGAGTCGTGTAGCAACAATCTCGTTGCAGTATCGTTGAGACTCCTCTTGAGAAGTTATCTTCTCTTCCTTCTCCTTAGAGAGTAGTTCTTTCAACTCTTTAACCTGCAGGGCGAGTGCATCCCTTTCTTTTTGAATAGAGTCCTTTTCTAAAGCCAGGGCCCCACAACATTGGACCACTTCGTCAATTTCCTTTTTATGAGTCATCTCTAGACGAGTGACGGCCTCCGTAGTATCTTTAGCACTTTGTTCGGCAGCCTCGAGTTGGGACATGTACGAAGAGAGTTCTTCATCCTGATTTTTGATAATGTCTTTATCAAAAATGACTTCAAGCTTCAGGCGGTCGATTTCTTGTTGACGCTCAACAGAGACTTCCGAGACTTTTTCAACTAGATGGACAAACGCGTCATGTTGAACATAAACGTCACTGTTGCAAACAATGGCACTCTTCTTGACATGCCTCGGAATGTGATTGATCGCTAGAAAGAACTTCAGACCATCAAAGCAGATTTTGGGGAATTTAACTTTAAGCTTGGCCAGCTTCTCCGATAGCATTGGATCTGTTGCGGGAACAGGGGGAGGTGGCTTTGAAAGTTCCATTTTCTTATGATGTTCCCGAGACTGCCGTGTGCTAGATGAACCAGAATGTTGATCACGGGGGACATCAGATTGAGACCCCTTCTGCGAAGACTTCTCTCTGCCTTGCACTGATTGAGAAGGAAGATCGTGGGAATATGAAGACTGGTTGTATGATTTCCTTTGATAAGTCGATTCTCGGGGGCGATTGTCTCGGTCTCCAGAGTCGTCTCTGTCTCGGCGTTTGCCGGTGCCCGAATCCCGGCCAGAACGATGAAAAATGGATGAGCTGCAAAGACGATCGAGTCCGTGGGTGCGTCCCATGTCACCTGCATAGAATAAGAATAACGATAGATTATAAAAGATCAGGGTGATAGCTAAAATTGAAGTGTAGGGTGAAGTGAACGTGTCCGTGTGTGTTCTAGTGTTCCCCCCGACGGACCGGTTTCTTTATCTTTACTAATAGGGGTTTTTTCTCCCTAGACATGAGCTTGAGCGCCTACATCGCCTCTGGCGGGCGAATGAAGTTTAAGCGCCTCTGAGTCGTCAAAACCATAATTGAGCAGATCATCAGGGATGGTGAGGTTCGACAGACCTTTCAACGAACTCTCTAAGGGTTGGGGGGAAGGTTCTCTCTCCTCTGGAATAAGGGTAACTTTAGAAGTTCCACCCACTTTCTTCCTCCTCAACTTATAGGTCAATTTCTTCTTTCCCTTGGAAGGGGAAGATGACTTCTCAATATCGTGAACCTCGACTATCGGGTCCCGAGTGGGACTAACATTTTCACCCGGTACTTCGGGCGTCTTGCCTTCTCTAATTTCTCCCTCCTCTAGCGTGTCAAGGGCGTTACGTGCTGAAGGCCCAGCCTGTTTTTTTCCTTTGCCCGAAGTAGGTCTGGATAGAGTGACACCATGGGGGAGGCTTATTCGGCGACCTTCCGCCAACAGCCCAAACTTTGCAAGTGACTCATTTGAAATGAGAGATCTGATGTCCCGATCTTCTGCGGGGAGGGCCCGTATAGTCTCAACGGCTTCAGAGTACCCGGAGCCTTCGGGACATGGAATGATACCTGAAAAAGTGGATAAAGAGTCAGAAAAGATGCAAATTTCGCCAAATTCAAGTGTTGATCTCGAAAATGAACTTACTTCCTTCTACCCATCTCCTGGTGAAACCGGGAGGACAGCGCACGTAGAACCACTCTTGCTTGTATTGGGCATATTTTCTCCATTCCCTAGTCAAGATTTGGCATTTACTATGTGGCTCTAGAAATATAAAAGATGGGCTGTCCGATCGTCTGTTGAAGCGATAGATATAACGAATATCGCCGGAAGTAGAAAGCCTGAAAAGGACACTCATGAAGAGGATGCAAGTCCCGTATATGAATGCTTGGCTATTTGGATGTAATTGTGAGGGGGAAATCTCGATATATTGTAGTACGTCGCGAAGAAAAGAATTGAATGGCGGCACGCTGCCGACCCAGCACATGAACCTGTTGTAGGCTGTATATCCGACTAGGGGCAGGTGCGGACGATCATGCCCCGATGGAACTAACACATCATCAAAGGGGATTCCATGGACAGAGCATATCCGATGGAGTGTACTTTCATTAATCTTTGAGGCCTGTGAACCGATTGGGTCGTCTAAGAAAATTGCTGCCTCTAGAGCGTCGGGAGCCAAGTCGACAGACGCCGTCGCCGGACTCGGTAAGTCTTGAGCAGGGGTAGTTGACGGGTTTGAGGTTCCTATAACTTCTTGTCGAGAGGATGGCCCAGGTCTATCCGAGATCGTAGCAGAGCTAGATTTCCTAGACATCCCTGATAAAGATTGAATCTAACAAAGCACCTGTTTGAACTATACTTGAAAAACAATTAACATTAGACTTAACAACATAAATATTCCCCCCGTGTGGTGTGTGAACTAGTGCGATCATTCAGATATGAGTGCCAAGCAGTGAAAAGACACTGGATTGAGGAAATAAGTTTAAGCTTTGAATTGTAATCTTCGAAGACCGTCATTGCTGACCGTTTACGAAAGCTTGACGTAAGACGGTTTATATTTTGAACTCGACGTCGTCACTGCATTTGAAACGTTATTAACTAATAGGCAAGTTAAGTCCAAGTTTTCAGTTGTTTAAACACGGGAGTTATCAGTTTGGATTGTCCAATATGCTTTGCTGTTTAAGTCTGTCCTTGTCCATTGTCATGAATTTAGGCATAAAATATGAGTTGAGTCAATTATGCATTAGGTTCGACTGGTGTTGCTGTTGTACACAACCCTCTTACCTAACCACTTCATCGTTCGGCATTCAACTAGTCATGCCGAACCACAATCATGTCGAGCCACATCGATCGGCATTCTACCCTCAACACCCACTTACCATTCACTATCGTCGTTCGGCATGCGGCGAGACATGCCGAGCTGCATCGCTCGGCACTACGCACTCCCACTTCCTACTCTCCACCATTCGGCATGCGGAAAGTCATGCCGAACCGCAATCATGCCGAGCCACATCACTCGGCATTTTACCCTCGACAACCATCTTCCAACACATCCTCCCTACCGCTCGGCATTTTATAAAATTTCTACTTCTCTTCTGCTTTTCCCTCCTACCTCATTCGGCATGGGGGAATCATACCGAGCCATGGCCGTGCCGAGCGACATCGTTCGGCACACTAAACCTCAACTCCAATTCCACTCCCGAACTTCCCTTCCATCGCTCGGCATAAAGAGATCATGCCGAACCACTACAGCATCTTCCACTAACTCCCACCTTCAAGCGCCTTTGACGTCCACTTCTCTCCTCCACTCCGCCTAGTCTTGAACTCCTCTAAACGCCAATACTTCTCCCTTAAATCCAGTTCCACGCGGTTCATATTGACCATGGTTCTGCAGAGATTCACGAGTTCGAATCTCGTGCTCAATTTCTTAGTCAGGGCAAAGTGTCTAAGAGAGTGGTCATTACCTAAGAAACGAGTTGAAGCTTGGGAATGTTCTGTGGTAGGAAGCACGACTCTGATCGGGTTCGTTGATTTGGGAAAGGAGATGGGGCAATGTATCAAGTTTGAAGAGAGAAGGAAAGGGTAGGTAATTCACAGAGGTTCGAGGTAAGTTCGTAAGCACAAAAGAGCTGAGGTAAAAGTAAAAAGGAAAAAGAAGAAGGAGCATCGGCTTATATAGGGAGAAAAGAAGTCGAAGGGACAACGACCGGTAGAACCGGTCAAAGCACCTCCCTCGACCGGCATTAAAGCCGTTCGGCATCTGTATGCCATTCGGTGTCAGCCAAGCCGTTCGACGTTTGTATGCCGCTTAGTATCAGACAAGCCGTTCGGCATCCATATGTCATTCGGCATTAGCATGTCGCTCGGCGTACAATGCCTCGATCGGTGTTCAGGAGAAGCTACTATCGAAAAAACAAAGTAGGAGCTTAACGGAGTGTATGGAGTGCTCATGATTCAAAGCATATCATGTTCGTCCACATGATACACTTTGGAGGGCAAGTGTTACCCAGTGGCTTGACCAGGTGAACAGAGACCTGATGTGGAAGGCTTGTTCGGCATGAATGGCCGTTCGGCACAACTAGGTCGATCGACATCCAGCATCGCTCGGCGTCCAAGCCTCGACCGACATCCAGCCTCGTTTGGCACAACTAGGTCGTTCGGCATCCAGCATCGCTCGACGTCCAAGCCTCGACCGGTATCCAGCCTCGTTCGGCACAACTAGGTCGTTCGGCATCCAACATCGCTCGGCGTCCAAGCCTCGACCGGCATTCGAGCCTCGATCGGCATTCCAGCCTCGTTCGGCCTACACATTTCACTCAACACGCTGCCTCATTCGGGTTGAAGCATGGCTCGGCATTTGCCGTTCGGCATTTATGGCTCGGCACACAGAAGTCACTCGCCACGGACCGAAGTATCTCACTCCTAGGCCCAAGAGGGAAGTCCAACCCATCTTCGTCTATAAATAGAGGAGTAGGGGCACAGTGAAAGGGACCTTTTTTCGAGAACACTGGGGAGACTCTACCACTTTCAAGACTTATTATTTTCAATTCAAACTTGTATTCAAGTCATTAATATACGGATTGTATCTGTATTTAGCTACTTGTGAAATCAATAAAGATCAAAACTCAACGTGGACGTAGGCAGTTACGCCGAACCATTATAAATATAGTGTTCTAGAATTCTACAATTGATTTAGTCTATATCTCTCTGTTTTAATTTATCTTCTTCATTTATCTCTCTACACAATCTTTCTAAAGGGGGTTAGTGACCAATTTTGGTGCTAACACCCTTCGTGTTTATGTGTGACGTGATCTTATGAGATACCATTGTTTTTCAAAGGATTTTGAAAATAGTAATAAATTCAAATTAAGTGTGTTTTCTCACGCTGGTTTTCCAGACTAACTCGGGTGTTATTCTATTATAATGCTCGAGTCATACCGAGTATTGAAGATTCAGGTTAGGATGTTATGGAGCTCAGGAGACGAGCTAGATGACGAAGACGTATTACACGTACTTGGTTATATTCAGTTGTTTATTGTAGGTTGTATATTCAGCACTAGTGAAGACAAGTTATTATAGCATTCTAGTATTGAGTTGTTGGTTTGTTGTACTCTGGTGATTATATGTATAAATAGCTATTATAGTTCTTTTTGTATAAAGACATGTTATTATCGATTATATATTGTTCCGCTCGATTGTGAGATTCTGTGTTATTCTATTTTCTTCTACCTCTTTCTTCTTTATCCCTAGGAATCGCTATTTCCCGCACTTGAATATTCGGCATGTAATATAGTGGACGTATTAGTGCCGATTTTTGAAGGTCGAAAATCCTGTTCGCTACATTTGGTATCAGAGCCGAAGGTTAAGTGAGAACCTTGGCTTTGGTGGGGAATTACTCATTAGAGATCGGGTCAGTAGTACCCTAGAATGAGTTTGAGTGTATTAATATTTATGAGTGCATATTTGTTAGTGAATATAAATTGTTTTATATTATGTTAATTCATTTGTTGAGTGGCATATAAAGTATGGTCGAGTAGTGGGACGCCACTAAATTGATGGGGGTTTCTAAGCACTTGAACACGGTAAACTAACACAGCATGGTTTTGAAGCAGGTAAATGAAATAATTTACCCAGACTATATTTTGATGTGAAAGAAATAATTTTCAGAAATTATACTAGTATATTGATGTGTTTGGATGTTATTATTATAATCAAGACAAGATTATAAAATTGGAATGGTTAGATATAGCCAAATTGAGATTGTATAAGTATGAATTATACAAATGAGTTAAAAACTAAAAATAGGTTCAAACCAGAATTTGGAAAATTAAATCCCAAAGATTTTTGGAAGTATTTCCAAAGTGTTTGAAAATAAATAATAGTATTATTATTTTGGAGATATTTTTGAATAGAAAAATGGTTTTAAATGGATTTGGAAGGAATAGCACTGAACTCACTTCGGTCGCTGAAAAATAATCCTGGTGATGACTGTGCAACATCATCAGTATTCGTTTTCGAGTTTCTAGGTGAAGGATTGCTACCGTAGTAAATTAATATGGAGGTTTTTGGATGACAACAAGTGTTGTTTTGGAAGTTCCGAGGGAAATTGTTTTGGAATGGAACCAAGCGAATTTTGAAAATTCCAATGGAATGGTTTGTTAAACCAAAGGAGCTATATATATATATATATATATATATATATGATTTCAAAATGATTTGAAATAAATACCAGGTGTTTGAATTCTCAAAATCCTTATTTAAATGTTTTAGGAAAATACTAGAAATAAGCTATTGAACTTATTAAGTGAGAATGATTTTAATAAGGAAGAAAAGTTTGGAATTTGAATTGGAGATTGAATTTTAACTTAAGTAAGTTAAAATGAATTGTATAAATTGAAATTTAACTTGAGATATGTTAAATAAAGTTGAATTGGATTGGAAATAAAATCCAAGTGGAGTAAATATAAATTTTGAATTGGAAAATGGATATATAACTATAAGTTCAATAATTGAATGGCCTATCAACTCAAGTATGGAGTTAATGGAAATGTGAAAAATAAGTGTGTAACTTGTAAATTGTAAATGGAACGGTCGAACCAAAATAAAAATAGTTTGATATTTTGGTAACGAAATAAAAATCCAAACTTGAGTTATAAAATAAATTTGATCTCAAGTAACTTAAATGAAGTGATTTTTTCTGAAATAAAAATCAGATATTGAATTATAAATTGGAAGAGAACTAATCAGATAATTAATTAGTTAATTGAATATAGTAATAGAGTTTAAGTTGGTTAAGTAAATTGGATTGTGGATTAAAAGTGGATATTGGAAATGGAACTTGAGTAATGAATGAGAATTCGACTTAAATTGTAAGCAAATTAAATATAATTGGAAATAGTGTCAATTGAAATGGAAATGGTCTGAAATAGTGATGATTTAAGTTATAAATAAATTCAATGAAGTAAAAATAAATTGAATATGACCTTGGATATTATTTAAATAAATTCGAGAACAGATTCGAATATGGGATTAAACTTTGAAGTGGATTAAGTGAATGAACTAATTAAATTAATTAGCAAATGGAATGAAATTTGATTGAATAGGTATCAATTTAAATAAAATGGGTATGAATGTAATGAAACTAGATATGGATGGAATGCAATTGAATTGATTGAGAATAAATTCGAAATGGAATAAAATCGAATATAACTTGATTTGGAATCAATTTAAAATAGCTATAACCTGAAATGGTTATTTTATTAAATAAATATCGTCGGATTTGCATAGAAAAATTGTCGTCTGACGTAAACGGAAGTAAATAAAATTATATGAATTAATAAGAAAGTGAATAGGTTGATTTTTAAATAAATTTGGAATGGATATGAATTTGTTTGGTATAAATGTGAATTCAATGCAAGTAAATTTGGTTGTAAATCATTTCAAATTGAATGAAAGGATATATGAATTGATTGAAAGTAATTAAATTAGTATCAAAACCTTATAATTGCTTGTAAATATATGTTTGGCATGTTGGTTTATGAAATTCATGTGTTTAACTAGTTAAATAAGTGATCTATTATTAAAATTTCATGTTTTGGTACTTATGTGTTTAAAATTAAGTAAGTACAAGTACATGGAGCTGTTTAGCTTAAGTTTGATTGTGCAAGTTGCATATAAAATAAGTCGCTCGCTTAAAATTGCTAATATAAGGCACGTTTTTGGATTAAATATTGCAAAATATATAAATGTTGATATATACTTTGTTTTCCGACCATGTGGGTTGATGTATATGTTTTTATCTCTCTTATCGTATTGCAAAAGGCTCTCCGTACAAGGGAGACTCTGCCAAAAAATTTTGAAAATTTAGGGTGTTAGAAAATTTTTGAAATTTTTTGTTAACGACATTTGATTTCGAATTGTAGTTGGAATAAAGGTTTTGGCGTTAGAATTGAAAACTAATTGTTTTGGTTGGAACTAAAAGATTAGAAAAGTGAAATATCGAGTTTTCACTAAGTGGGGTTTGAATAAGTTGATGGGTTTGGAATATTTTTCTACCTTAGCAATTTCGGAGACGAAATTCTTTTAAAAGGGGAGGAATGTAACACCCGGGTTTTTGGTCATTGATTTTGAACATTTAATTTATTTTAAATGTTGAGTTTTGAAATGTGAATGGAATTTTAATATGAAGTTTATCGATCCAAAATAGTGTAATAAAACTTAAGTTCCAAAAATGGCGATTTAATTAATAAATTTAATTGTTGAGTTAATAATTAAAAATCGTTTAAATAATTGAATTGGAGTTGAATATGAAACCGAAATGATTCCTATTATTGATATAAATTATAATTGAATTAGAATTGAGTTAGTTAGTTTTTAAAACTGGAATTTCAAGCAATTTCGTAAATTTTAGAAATCGGCGATTTAATCGACGATTAAATATAGCGATCCGGGGCACAGTCTCAGAATTCGACGAAACCAGTTCCATTGGATCCTTAATAGTGTACTATTATTGGATTTCAATTTTCGTAACGTTTGGATTTACGGTTTGGTCGTGCGATCTGAAAACGCCTAGAAATAATTTAATTGAATTTAATTTAAATAGTCGATTTAAAAAGCTATCTTCCACATACGATCGAATTAGGCCTCGAAGCTTGTTCCATTGGGTTTGGAATAACGGTATAACATTTGGAGTGCTAGGTGGCATGCCTAAATAGGGATTCAGGATTTGAGTTAGGTAAAAGAGATGTTTGATTTAAAATAAAAGGGTTAAAGGGTCAAACATGCCACCCTTCTACATTCAAACATGCAACCCCCCATTCTCTCAGTTCATAAATCACGACGTCTTTCCCCTTTTCTTTCTTCCAGTCGAACATGAGATCTTTAAATAAAAAAATTGAAATCGAATCCTCGTTTGAAAAAAAGAAAAAGAAAAAAGTATCGCGACATTGTCGCGATCTGGAACTCGAGCATGGCAACGCTGGAAGCGATGGAGCAACGAAAGGTTGAGGTGAGGCTGGGCGTGTGGAGTGATGCGAGGTGATGGAGGCATTTGTGGTGGGATGGAGACGATCGACGTCAGGAGGAGAAGGCGCTCGCGTTTGTTTATCGCGATGGTGGAGATTGGTCGCTGGCATACGGAGAAGGGGATGCGTTTAGGCAGGAACTGTTTAGGGTTTTGGCAGCTATGGCCGGAGTTGGGAAATCTCGGCGATCAAGGGAGTTGCGAGCAGTTGGGATGTGAAACTGTATCTCTGGCAATTGTGGGCAGTCACGAATTCAAGGAGGAGGCGATGATTTCTGGTTAAGGTTCGTCGATGGAGGTGAGGTGATGGTAGGTCTGATAATATAGGGTAGGTGTTATGTAGTCATCTCGTGAAGAGGAAGGGTAATTTGAAATTTAAATTTAAACCGTAATTAGTTTTATTAATTAGAAATTGGAATAGTTAACTTATATATGTCGTAATTGTTTTTACGAGGTCTAAAATTTACGTAGCAAGTCACGGTGCAGCAATACTACGCAATGAAAAGAATTTAAATATTGGAACGATCAGCAAATTAAAATTAAGGTGAGAAATTATTACTCATTTGGATTGCCAAATTAATTTTTAAATAGTTAAAATTAATTATTGGATGATTGGTTGAATTTATTAATAATTATCAGTTTGGATGTTATATATATAGTAGTATATATATTAGTAGTTGGATATATTTCCCGGCTATTGGAGCGGATGAGACCCTATGCTCCCTGCATAATAGGGGATGACCCTATATTACCGCGATATCTCACCTCGAAGCAGGATTGGTATTTTTATGTTGTATGAACATTTGTGGATGCAGGGAAACAGGTTGGAAAGATCCAACTGGATTCCTCAAAAATGTTGAAATTTTTTTTTTTTGGCAAAGCCAGCGGGTTTAACTGGGCCCCTACCAGTTTTATTGCAAGACAATAAAAAGGAGTACAACATAAAGAAAAAAGAAAAAAACAAAAACTACAAGAACAAAAAACTCATCCCCAAGCATCAACAATTGAAAGTGGGAAACCATTAGCACAATATTTCAGCTGAGATTGAGTTCGAGACTTGACTTCTTTCCAAATTAAAGCATCAGTTCTTCTAACATTATCAAAAACCATGGAATTCCTCTCTGCCCAGATTACTGACATACTAATTTTCAATACAACAGCTAATACTCTTCCTTGTAACATTCTCCACCTAGTTGCTTTAAAGATAATATGCCAGAGTGCACTTGTAGCAGAACCAGTTAAATGATAACCAGTAATACAACTGATCTTGTCTAAAATGAAGTACAAAGAAGGACAGTCAAAAAAAAGATGATCAGTAGATTCATCATGAAGATGACAGAACAAGCACAGCTTGGAACAAGTCATACCATAACTACTGATAACAGTTCTAGTTAGTAATGCCTGATTGATGACTTTCCACATCATTAAATTTTCTTTTGGAGTTGAATCAGAATTCCAAATCACATTGTACCACTCAGCAGCTGGAAGTGGAACACAAGCAGTAACATTATTGTAAACAGTTTTAACAGAGTGAGTTTTCTTATCCCATGAAACACAAGCATCCTATAGCACACTATAATGACGTTGTTGTATATCACCCCACAACTGGGTGATCACTTGATTGCTGCTGGATGGTAACAGAATTTTACCATTATGCAAAAAATCATTTGCTAATGCATTCTGGTGTATACCAGACTGTATTATCTGAGTATGATCACAAATATTGTATAGGATAAGACCAATACTGACCCATGGATCATGCCAAAAGCTAACAGCTTTTGAAGAATTTATAGGATATTATATCATTGGTAGGAAAACATGCCAAAGTTTCAACATACTTCTCCAAATCCAGCTGCAGTTCTGCGGTGCTTCCATTGTCCAAAAATGCTTGTTCTTTATACTGTGATTCCATGTCCATCTAACCCACAAACTATTCTTCTTATTAAGGAGGGCATCAAATTGTTTACTAATAGCAGATGAATTCCATTTCCTGATATCAATTACTCCCAGCCCCCCTAATTTCAAAGGAGTCTCAATTTTAGAAAAGGAACAAGGCACAATCTTTCTGTTGTGTATATTTCCAGTCCAAAAAAATCTAATCATGGCAGACCTAATGAGTTGCAACATTTTAGCAGGAAGGATAAGGGTTCTAGCCCAGTAGACCAAGGAGGGAAAAACAACAGATTTAATGATAACCAGCCTACCACTCTGAGACAAGCTCCTATTGTCCCAACTTGTTAAGGCAGAGGTGATTTTATTGAAAAGGGGAATGCAATCAGCCTTAGTTATTCTTTTTGATATTAAAGGTAGACCAAGATACCTCATATCATTAGTCATGCTAGAGAAACCAGTATGGTTATGAAGAGCTGCAGCCTGAAATTGACTAACACCAGAGACCAGAAGAGAAGACTTGCCATGATTAATGGAGAGCCCTGTCATACTGTGAAATTCATGCAAAACTTCCAAAACACCATTCAAAGAAGGCAATTCTGGTTTGGTAAACAACATAACATCATCAGCAAACATAATAGAGGTAATTTGAAGGTCAGAGCACTTTGGATGATACTTAATGATTTTATGATTGTACCTATCTCTGAGAATAACAGTTAACACTTCCATGACCATCAAGAATATGTAAGATGATATAGGGTCACCTTGTCGAATTCCTTTACTATCTCTGAAACTGCCAACAGGTCTGCCATTTATAACAACAGAGTAGGTAGGGGTGGATATACAAACATATATCCAGGACAAAAATACTTTAGGAAAACCCATCACTGCCATTATCCTAACAATAGATTCCCAATGGATAGAATCATATGCCTTGGATATATCAAGTTTAAGTGCAGCTGCAGGTACCACATTCTTTCTGCCATATCCCTTGAGCAATTCTTGAGCAAGGAGAACATTATCAATTATGTTTCTAGATGGAATGAAAGCAGATTGGTTATTGGATACAACAGATGGCAGAACTTTGACAAGACGAGAAGCTAGAATTTTTGATATACACTTGTAAACAACATTACAACATGAGATAGGTCTAAAAGATGTAACACTAGTTGGAGGAGACACCTTAGGGATCAGGGCAATGTTGGTGCTATTGACTTCCCGTAGCAACTTACACTTATTGAAAAAGTTGTGAATAGCTGCACAAAATTCAACACCTAAAACATTCCAGGTTGATATAAAGAAAATGACATTTAAACCATCAGGGCCTCCTGAAGATTGCTTGTTCATAGAGAAAAGGGTGGCTTTGATTTCTTCATCTGTTACAGGCAAAATAAGAGAGGAAGCTTCCATAGTAGAAATGTAAGGAAGATCAAGATTGGATATGAGGTTCAAGTCAGGAATGAAACCATTAGTATTGCCAAACAAATTGGTGAAGTATTGAATAAATTCTTGATCAACTGTGTCTGCAGTAGTGAACAGAGTTCCATGCTCATTTTTAATACTAAATATATTCTCTCTAGAATGCTTAACCTTAATAGAATCGTGATAGAATTTAATATTTCTATCCCCCTCATCTATCCATTTTTTGTGCAATTGCTGCCTCTTCATACTAGCCTCCAAAGTGAGCACATTGTGAACTTCCTTGTGTAATTTTCCCTCTTCAACAGATGCTTGGATATCAAGAGGGTGGTCCATCATGTATGCTTGTTTGATCTTCAGTTGCTCTTTCAGAGTAGTGGACAGCAGGCTACCAGAACCAAATGTAGTTGAAACCCATAGTTTGATTGCTAACTTGATACTTTTTAATTTCCTGCAAAATTTATACATAGGGTTACCATAACTAAAAAAAACAGAGTTAGCTTGATTGACAATGCTCAAAAATTGTTCATGCTTAGACCAGGCATTAAAAAACTTAAAACTTTTTTTTTCCTTTCTCAAATGGTTCCCAAAAGATAGAACAAGGGGGGAGTGATCAGATAGAATGGGCTGAGGAAGAAAGACAGAGAGACAAGGCCATTGATTGAGAGATTGAAGGTTACTAAAAGCATGGTCAATAGTTGTGAAAATACGAACTCCACTTCTACTTCTATTATTCCATGAAAATTTAGCCCCAGATTTGTTAACCAATAACAATTCAGAATCATAAACAGCAAGATTGAGAGATTCTATGTCTCTAGGAAGAAGAGGAGATCCTCCAGATTTATCATCATAGGAAAAACAGGTGTTGAAATCACCTAGAACAAGCCAGGGGTGAGATGCTTGTCTTAAAGGTGGCATTGATTTGAGGAAATCATTTCTTGAGATGATAGAGTTATCAGCATAAACAAAAGTTAAGTAGAAAGAAGTTAGAGATTGACAAACAAGGACATGAAAGTGAATATACTGCCTAGCTGACAGTATAGGAGAAAGAGTTATAACAGTAGGATCATAAATGACAAGAATTCTACCATAAGCAGCAGCTTCAAGATTATGATGTATTGACCATTTTGGATTAATGTATTTTGCTGCTTTTTGAGATAAAGTACTATTGAGCTTAGTTTCGAGAAGGCCAAATATACAAATGTTATGCTCTGATATATAGCTTTTCACTTGATCAAGTTTCAAATTACTATGTGCTCCTCTTATGTTCCAAGATGCAATGTTTTGTAACATTAAAAATTATTGATTTAGGGTGCTGCTATTCCTCCTCTGAGCTGACAGAGACCTTGTTTCAATTTTCCTTCTTGGCACAGACCGAGGGGAGGACGGTTGAGATTTAGTTTGAGAAGGAGGGACATTATGTGTTGTTGTTTGAGAATGATTGATAGAATTGGATAAGGGCCAACCAGGCAGCTGAATTGAGAAATTGTAATGAGGAGGGGTAGGTGGTTGATTTTGAACAGAAGCAGAATGCAAAGAGGTTATAAGTTGATAGATTTGTGTTTCAAAAATTTGACACCAACTTCTTTCAAGATCAGATGCAGATACTGGTGAGTGAGCATTTTCTTCATTTGCAACTTTTTCAACCCCCTTGCTACTCATTATTGGGGTGGAATGTTTAATCTCACTTTCCTGCACACATGGTTTAGCAACCTGAATTGGTGAACATGTTTCATTTTGGTCATCAATTGTTTCAGTCTCTTTAGGATACTTGGTTGACACATTGGCTTCTTGTCTACTTTTGTCTTCAACTGAAATCTCTCCTTCCTCCTCATCATACCTTTCCAAAATATAACATTCATTGTCTGCACTTTGTAGCAAGTTGTACTGGTTTTGTGTGCTAACTGCGCAACTTTGCTCAACACTGAGTTGAAAACTCTCCTTACCATTTTCGTTATTGCTTTGCTCAGGTCCATCTTGTATTACAGTTCCATTCACACCTAATTTCTTCAGAGCATCTTCTTCTTTCTGTTCACAAGATATAACTTTTTTCCCCTTATTCGTCACAACCTTCTGCCATTTCTGTTTCACTTTTTCCTGCCTAACTATGCCTTGCCCTTTCTTCATCTTATTCATTCCTCCATCACTTTTAATCAGCTGCTCTTTTTCTAAACATTGCTCTACAAAAACTTCACATTCAACTTTCTTGCAACTTTTAACAGTATGACCAAACTCTTTACATACAATACATATCTCAGGTTTCCACAAGTATTCTACTTTTACTATCTGCTCAGAATCATTTAACAATCTAACTGAAAAATCATCAGGTAAATCTTGATTTGGAGTTACTTCAACTAAGCATTTCGCAAAAGAAATGCACTCAATTTTTCAGTTGAAGCATCCAAACAAAGAAGTTTCCCAACTCTTGAAGCTAACAAGTTAATACCCAACGGTGACCAAGCATAAAGTGGAATATTGTAAAGTTTAATCCAAACTGGAACTGATTTTATACTACTACAAGTATTACCAATGTTCTCATCCCATGGCTTCACTATAAAAAGCTTGTTTCTCATTATAACAGGATCAGATTCAGCGATTCTTGTTCTATCTTCATCATTAGTAAATTTGAATAGAAACAAAAAACCATCAGACTTTACCGAAATTGAACCACTAAGTTTCCATACCTTTTTGAGATAGTACACCACAGTAGCATATGGGAGAGGGCTATCAAGGAAAAATCCAACAAGATACTCCTTCCACATAGAATTGCCAGCCTGTACAACATCAGGGGATGGCACAATTGAGTTACCAATATAGTCAAGTTGAAAATCACGAGGTACATATTTCCCTGCATTGCTGGGTTTAGCTTTAAAGAGAGAGTTCCAAGAACGAAATGGAGAGTGAGAAGGTTGAGGTAGCAATGGAGCAGAAGAAGGGAGAATAGACACAGGGAGACGAGGAGAAGGATTAGGAATAGCATCTGCAACAGTTGCAGGCACTAAAGTTTTACTGACAAGGGAAGTAGAGGGGACTGACACAGGGAGATGGGCAGAAACTGACGGTGGTACGAGAATCGGTGAAGAAGGACAGGGTTGGAGAGAGGATCAGGGATGGGACTGAATAGCGGGAAGAAGATTAGGAGATGGAGGGAACCCCATTTTTGAAAGGAGTGAAATTTTGCAAAAATGTTGAATTTAATTTCATATATAGTAATATATGATATGTTTGAATAATCTGTGATAGATTATAGTGTGATTTGAATTTATTGGATGCTATGGTAGCACTGGTCTAGATTTTGGTATTTTAAAATACCATAAATATATATTTAAATTTGAAAAGAAATTAAAAAGGGATTTTGGAAGTAAAATATCTATATAGAGTTTTGGATTAATTGATCTGGATAAAATAAATAGTTGACTTTAAATTTGTACTTAACAATTTTGGAATATTGTAAATAGAGATTTTGGAATAATGTATATAAAGGATTTTAAAAATTGAGATTTTAAATAGTTTGGGAGAATAAAAAGGAAATTGGAAATAAATATAAAATTGGTTATACTAGATCTTAAATAAGATTTTAAATTACGAAATAGAAGTAGAATCGAGGTTTGGTTGGTTTTTGGAATATAGTTTGGGTTATTTAAGAAATTGATTTATAAATGGAATTTAATTTGGAAATAAATTTATAGTGGATTTAAGTGATGTGAAACCATTTAGAACTGGAAATGAGACTATGGGATTTATAAACAATGTTTATAAATTATGTGAAATGATTATCATTTGATAAATTAAAGATATAAATTCACGGTATGAATTTATGATGAGATCGGTAAATCGGTTTAAAAAGAAAGGATAGATTTTTCTTTTGGAAATGTGAAAAGGGATTTATGAAATTGGGGACGTAAATCGATTTGTGATAACCTAAAGAGATTTATAAATATTAGATTGGTTACATTGGAATTGAAAAAAAAACATTGTCGAGAAGTTGAGTGTGTTTTAAAAAGAGGATTCTTAGTTATTAAACTTGGAATTTTAAATATTTTTTAGCATAAAAATATTTTAGAAAGTTAGTTATTTAAATATTTTTAAATTGTCAAAATGAATTATAAGTTTTATAAACAAGTCTTGTAAATTGATTAGAATTTTATTAATAAATCAGAATTAATTATTGTTTCAAAGTTATGTAATTATTTAAATTGTTTAAAAGTATATTTAATTATTAAATAAGTTATCAGAAAGTAATGGTATACTTTCATGGCAAAATCGGAGGCAGAGATTGCCTGCAGTTAAGTTTGGATTTCTTTGGGAAAGAGACGTAATCATTGAGCTATAAATCCATGGTTGATACCGCCTAGTGCTTTCCATTTTTATTTTAAAAGGTTTTTCAAATATTTTTGAAGGGAATGGTTTGTGGATATATTTATTTCGGTGAGATAAGTATATACTTTTGAATAAAGAGATTTAATTAAGGAACCCCCAAACTTATAGAATTCGTTATAAACGAGTTAAGAAATTTACAATATAATTGCGAAGGGTTTTGAGAAAAGAGAAATAAATGGAACTTTCCTAAGTGTTGGGAAGTAAGGGGTTTAGAAAAATATTTTTTTAAATATTTTTTTCTAAGTGTTGAAATAAGAGATGGTTTGAAATATTCTGATATGGATATAAGTATTTGAGTTGTCTCAAATATTGAAAATTTGGAAGGGATTCGAATATATATCTTATAAAAATATTTTGAAAATAAATTTTGGAAAATTATAATATGGGCCTAGTGAGTGCTTATGGATGTTATATTGATAGTTAAATAACCAACTATCAAGTATTGGCCAATTTCATTGATCGTTTGAAGAGACCGGGATCAGACTTAATTATCCGAAAACCACTTCGATCTGATTTGAGTGTTACGAATGGATATCATGAAGATGGTGAAGATGGTGATTCGGTTTCGTTCGGACCCAGAACGGACTTGTATGGATGAATGCTATCAGTACATTGTCATTGGAGGACAATGAGCATTCTAAGTGAAAATTGCTTAAAGGTAATCGTAGCCTCAAGCCTCATTAACCTGAATGAATGAAAATCAGGGGAGATGCAGCAAGGCTAAGTGGGTCATACCCAATTAGGTTATGTTATCACCTTTCTAAATACCCTCGGATATATTATAAATTATGGATACGGTGGTGCATGGAAAAGAGCTCTTGATTAGGGTGGAAATACCCGGGGTGATAACATACTCGGTTCTATCCAGGTTAAGGGCCGGTCTTATGTTGTAGGGTTCCCGGCGAGGTCCTCGATACATTTTTCTAGACGTGTACTGTGATAGGTGGTACCCTAGTGCCTCGTCATTGTATGGAATCCATTCCCCAATAAGCGCCATACGGTTTTGATTGTGCCCAACTATGCTGAAACGTGAGATGCAAGCATTTCAGCTATTTTCTATTTTACTTTCTATAGACACTATAATAATATCAGATGATTTTGATATCACTTGTTTTGGTTATCGTAAGGGAAAAACATGTCGTGTTTATGTGTGACGTGGTCTTATGAGATACCATTGTTTTTCAAAGGATTTTGAAAATAGTAATAAATTCAAATTGAGTGTGTTTTCTCACGCTGGTTTTCCACACTGACTCGGGTGTTATTCTATTATAATGCTTGGGTCAGACCGAGTATTCCAGGTTCAGGTTAGGATGCTATGGAGCTTGGGAGACGAGCTGGATGGCGAAGACGTATTACACGTACTTGATTATATTCCGTTATGTATTGTATGTTGTATATTCAGCACTAGTGAGGACAAGTTATTATAACCATCCAGTTGTTGGTTTGTTGTACTCTGATGATGATATGTATAAATAATAGTTATAGTTCTTTTTGTATAAAGACATGTTATTATCGATCATATATTGTTTCGCTGCGATTGTGAGATTCTATGTTGTTGTTCTATTTTCTTCCACCTCTTTCTTCTTTACCCCTAGCAATCGATATTTCCGACACTTGAATATTAGGCATGTAATATAGTGGACGTATTAGTGTCGATTTTCGAAGGTCGAAAATCCCGTTCGTTACATAAGGAAACCTTCCGAAAGAGAATGCAGATTAGGGACACCGCTCAAAGAAAAAAGCAGCCATGTGCCTCATTATTCCTATGCAAATTTACCTTCCGAAAGAGGTAAACATAGTCTAACTATATAAAACAAAATAAACCGATAGGTTGTAGTATCTATAAACTATGATGCATGTAAAATTCTAGCTTCCGAAAGAGACAGCCGTATTTACATCATAACAGATCTTCCGAAAGAGAATTGCCCTACCCAAATCTAAAAATGTATCGATTCTCAGATTAATGAAAAATGAGTTATCTTTTCTCGGGGATCTATCGATCTAAAATCCGAACACCCTATGACAATACAACTCTAAGCTTTAACTACTGAGTAATTACAAGAATTTAGCTAATTGTCCCATACCTGAAGGTAGATTCAAGTATTTACTAAAAGCTAGTAATTTTCACTCGAACTCTACTCAACAAATTATAGTAATAAACTAAAGTATTGTACAAAAAGTCCCGTACTAATCCGATAATTCAATGGCTTATTAAAATTCTTTGTTTCATTGAAAAGCATGAAATCCAACAGAAATGGAAATCATTCAATTTTCTAATTTAGAATCCAACTAAAATTATTAATAAAAATTTTAATTTAAAGAAGGATTTTATAAAATTTACTTTGATTTAATAATTTGATTAATAATTTTAATTGGATTTTAAATTTGAAAATTGAATGATTTCCATTTCTGTTAGATTTCGTGCTTTTCTATGAAATAAAGAATTTATTAATTAATTCAAATTGTTATAACAAAGTCTATTATTAAATAGGATCCAATTAAGTAAAAAGTGAAATTTCAAAATAATAGTTATCAAAAATCAAATACGGAGATTTTATTTTAAATAAATTTGTATGATATGACTTCAAAACAGGGTTGTTACAGACCTCCCCCTTATGAAAATTGCATCCTTGCAATTTCTTATTGGAAGACGTCACATAAAACACAACCATTAATTCCCTTTCGACTACTATGATCAAATTAAAACTCGTTTAATTCTCTAATTGATTAACGTTGAAATCAAAATTTTCGTAAGTTAAAACTTAAATAGGCTCATTTATTAATTTTCTTTTGATATATTAAATTGGATATAGTTTTATTGTTAAATATAAAATATTTTTAACTGTAATTAAGTTTGTATGATTGAAATAGATGAAAAGAAGATTTATTTGATATTCAATCAAATCAATAAACCTACGAAGATGAATAGAATTATTTTATATTAATATAATAACTAATTAAAAAAATGAAATGATATTATATTGAATAAAATTGTGTAGCTGTTGAGTTATATACTTCATAGAATAAAGTGAATTTATGAATAAGTGCTAGAATTAGTTTCACGTGATACTTGAAATTAAAGGATGAGAAATCTATATTATTTATAAAGGGCATGAAGGTAAATAAAAGAAAAAGAAAAACTTTATAACAAATACAAACCTATTCTTACCAAGCCCATTAACCTCATCACCTAGTTTCAAAACTCGCACCCTTCTGTTACCTCTTCCGTAAAATCCCCAATTCATTAACAACGAAAAAAAGAAAAAAAAATAGAACGAACGAAGAGCGAAATCAAATCGCCTATTCGGGTTCAACGTCGGCAAGGGGGAGGAGGCGCTTTCGTGGAGGCTAGCATGGGCTTAAGGCTTGTTGCACGATTGTTGGAATGGTGGAAGTGGCTGGAGCATCCGAGTTGGATGGATGTCGATTTAACGATGTTTGAACTTGGCGATGAAGTACTTCGACGATGCCGGGTATTCTGGTGCTGGGCAAGATTGACGTGCGCACGTGAGCTAACGCGCTAGAAGAGGCTGCGTACGACCTGGGCAGTGGAGGCTATGACCTAGGTGGCGAGGCAGGGTTTGGTAGCAAGCTTTGAGGCCATAATTCATGAGGAGATGACGCGGGGGCTACAACTAGGGCTAAGGTCGATCGAAGCTGATAGTGCAATCTCGATAGTGGTTCGTCAAGCATATTAATGCGTGCAAGCAATGATTAGGTGAGATAACATTCTCACTCATCTATATCTACAATTACAGATTCTTTGAATTGAATTACTGTCTTGGAATAATTGCTGAATGAATTTAATTGCCTAATTGAAGTAGGAACTTAATTTTAGGAAAACTGTGTATTGTTTATTGGATTTGAGCACAAACACACAGTAAGCACATATGTGAGTTATTTTAATTAACTCACACACCTATATCAAGATTACTATATCCCCATTCCATATGCCTTGCAATATTATGAATTGTATACTTTTTGGGTAGTAATTGGATGAAATTATTTAAATCTGCATGCTAAGAATTCAATTGGTTTGCTGCTTTATTTGGTTGAATTGTATGTTATATATATTGGATTTTATCGCTTTATCGATTATGAAATTTCATGATATTAAAAACCATCAAAAGATGTTCTATCATTTGTTGTTAAAGGATATGATTTTTGTGTAGGGTTTATATGATTGGAGTTCTTGCAAAACAATTTGGGTTGTTAAACAATTCCATATTATGGAATTGTATTTTATGGAGTGATGTTTGCTCTAGATAATGCATTTTTAATTTCCGATTCTCTGCTGCATTTGATTCTTTAATTTTGAGGCATATAGAATTTTTATTCTATGTAATTTGGAAAATTTTAATAATAATATATTATATATAGATATATATTAATTCAAAGCATTTTGGAAGAATAGCTTAGAAAATCATTTTTATAAGATATATAGTTTGAAATTGCTTTGTAAAGTGTATAAATTATACCTAAGGTGATAATATTAAAAAAAATAAAGTATTATTGTTAGAAAATATTTAAAAAAACAAAATATATTTGAAAAGCAAAGATTTAACATATGGATATACATATATCACGAATTTGTTTGAAAAGTAATGATTTTTCTTTATACTAACAAATTATGAATTTTTAGCTATTTATAAATAGTAAATAGGGATTTATAATAAATTCAAATTTCTGATAAAATTATTAATAATACATATAATTATATATTTCGAAAGAGATTTTCTTTATATATTTTTTGAAATTTTAAATCGATGTAAATTTTATAAAATCCTTCTTTAAATTAAAATTTTGATTAATAATTTTAATTGGATTTTAAATTGGAAAATTGAATAATTTCCATTTCTATTGGATTTCGTGCTGTTCTATGAAATAAAGAATTTTAATAAACCATTGAATTGTCGGATTGGTATGAGACTTTTCGTAAAATTCTTTAGTTTATTAGTATAATTGTTGAATAGAATTCGAGTGAAAATTACTAGCATTTAGTAAATACATGAATTTATCTTCTGGTATGGGATAGTTAGCTTAATTCTTGTAATTACTGGAGTGATAGTAATTAACATTTGGAGTTATATTATCTTCGGGTGTTCGGATCTAAGACCGATCGATTCCCGAGAAAAATAACTCATTTTTCATCGATTTGAGAATCGATACATTTTTAGATTTGGGTAGGCAAATCTCTCTCGGAAGATCTGTTATAATGTAAATACGGCTGTCTCTTTCGGAAGGCGGAAGTAGTATACTTATATATATTGACAGTTAGGAGTTTATGTCATTTATATTGTGTAGTAGTGACTTTGTACCTGATATAAGATTTTTTGATCTGATGTATATAAATTTGTGTGGGTCTAGTATCGATATTTTGTAGACTCACATCCTATTATGTATAATGATGACGATGATGTATATTATTCTGCTGTGATCAATGACTTTGATTCTGATTTATCTATATTTTATACTGTTTTGAATATTTTCAATTGATGTGTTTATTACTTTGTATTAATATTGCACACATCAAATTTTCAGTTCAGATCCTCAAAAAGGTAACTAAGATGTGTTAGTGTTAGTCTAAAGATATATTCACATTCGATCGGCCTTAACTAGCCGTATTCTCCGGATTAGCAGATGAAATTACATATAATGTTCTTTGCTAAACCGGGCATAGCAGTGGGGTCGTCACAGCTCGATATTAGAGCTATGTTCAGAACATTATAGAATATAAATAGTGCGGAGTTGAGATCTAAACCTAGATGACCTAGAGTCTCGTCCCTTGGGTGTGTAGTAGTTAGTAATTTCATTAACTTTTTAGGAATAGGAATATAAATGATTATTGGGAATAATCATTGAGACATATTTGAAAAGTTTTTTATAATACTATATATAACTTATTGTTATGAAAGTTCACTAAGTATTGGAACACGCTTTTGTTAAAAGTGAGATTTGAGAAATAAATATAGATTAGACCTTAGATGGATTGTTTTGAAATAGTAAACAATACTTAAATATTAGTATTGAGTAGGAATTCCTACTTGAAATTTTGCAACATACTCGATGTTAATTATAAGACTTTGCGGTATCTTCATTAGTGTAGCTACTACAAAGAAATTGAAAACTTTACTTTGATGTATTATAAGACTTTGACGAATGAAATATTAATTTATAGATATACCAATTTAATACTAAGATACATTGCAAAATCATTATTTTTTAAGAATTATTTTATGTAAATCTTGAGATAGATTAAAAGAATATTAATATAGATATACATGAAATGTGATAGTCTTCTCTGTTAAAGAATCTTTGTGGAATTAATTGAACTGTGATATTGTAATGGTATTAAAATAATTTTTATATGCCATAAAATGTTTAGACTTATAAATTACTAAATGAATGGAATGAGAAGTATGAGCCTATGGCATGTTAAACAAATAAAGTAACAACTTTATCGATAATACTTGGTTAAGTTAAAATGACAGAAGCGTGATTTTGATAAATAAATACCAAGGTTATATATTTTATTTGAAAAATGTGTATGGTCCTGTTCTAATAAATAAAACTACATTTTCATGAGTATAGCCTTATTTTATTTTATTTTATTTTTGAGTATAAATGTTAATTTACAAGTACAGTGATTTAAACTTTATTTATCTTTAATTAAAACTCGCTGCCTTAATATTGCAAGTCGTACTAGGAATTGATGTAAATTTGATAAACTTGCAAATAAAATTAATTAGCCTAAATAATATTGTATTGAATATATGTATTACTGTAATGCACAAATCGCAAATTAGCTTTCATATATCAATAACCAATGTTTTATGGTATTCTATTTGGACGATTTGAATGTTTGCTTGGTGATTAATATGGTTCGGTTGGATATTTGAAAAATAAAAATGTTGTAAATGATTTATATATATATATATATGTGTGTGTGTGTGTGTGTGTATGTATAAATTTATAAGCTTTGTTTATAAAAGAAAACAATAGTGAAATTATTTTTGAAAAGAATTATAATTGTATATTTTGCGTTAATTTTTCCGTTGAATAATTTAAGAATTCTGGTCGATGCGTTTGGCCAACGTTATCGATAGGGTTCCCTAAACACTAGAACGAGGCATTTCGACATAATAATTTGAAAAAATATTATGGGAAAGGGAAATGGTATTTTGAAAATAATACAAGGCATGGAGATAATAATAATAATAATAAATATAATATTTTAGTTTACAGTAAACAAGCTATTGTTTGAAAAATTCATTTAAAATTTAGATTTTTGAATTTCTTATGTATGATATTTTAAAAATATCAAGATTGAAAATGTTCGAAGTATTTTATTTATTTATTTGAATTTTTATTCAAAAGGAGGAAATGATATATTAAATTTGGCATAGGGAAGAATAATAAAGAAAGTTTTAAAAATATATTGCATTTTGAAAATGATGTAATTTTAATTTAAGGAGAAAGTATTTAATTTATTATAAATTGAAAAATATTTTGAAATTAATGGAGTTTAAGTTTGAATTATTTTCCAGATTAAATTAATATGATTCAAATTTCATTTGAATTCAGATGTGGTTTTATCCCAAGTTGCTTATCATCAAAAGTCATATTTTGATACACATAGTCATGAATAACTTTTATAATAATGGAAATAATTTGATTATATTTATGTAGATTAAATTTTCAGTCTTCAAGAGATAATTTTCCTTTGTTATTGATGTCACTTGAGAATTTTAAATCATTCCAAATAAGATTTAAATAGTAAAAGAAGAATAGTGTTTAGACATAAGATAGTAGTAATATATAACTAATGAAATTACACATATGTTGGTGTTAACCATGATAACATAGCATTTATAGTTTCTTGAATGCCAAGAAAGAAAAATAAAATGATTTCTATCTATATTTATATTTTCAAACTACAAAGGCTAATGTTTTTGTTCGGGTTTTATGTGTCAAGCATCAATTCAATTTTCTAATACTTATTTTTTTGGAAATTGAGGGACCTTCGATGAATTGCTTTATTAGTCCAAGTTTTAGATTTTTGAGGAGAATAATGGACATCTAAAGTTCCTAATAGGATAACACTTTATTTGACCTGGTTACTAGAAATTTTATTTATTTTGTTAAGATGAATGGACAAACTGTCCCACCATTTCTAGAACTTTGAGTCTTTGGTGTAGAACTAAGCTTATTAAGCAGGACCTTATTCAACCATTGTTGAAATGGATATGTGAGCCTTTTGAAAGTTCCCAAAAAGCACCAATGAGTTAAGGTTGAGATGTTAGATTATTTTTGGGGTCTCATTTTTTCATTTTGTTAAGCTCCTAAGATAATAATTTGGCCAAATATTTATGCTGTCAGAGCCTAGGAGAACTTCTTCAATAATAATAAGAAAGCAAATTATGTTTAGGTAGTAATGATGAAACTGGACTGTGCTATTCATCCTCAACATATGCTTTAGCATGCTTTGCTTCTAGGTTAGCTTAATCTGTACATTATTTGATGGAATGCAGTGGAGACCTAAAAAGTAAGAATGATATGATATATATTATTTTGATGGTTGAGATTTATGGATAGAAATATTGTAAAAATAGAAAACACTTGGAGCCCGTTAACTTTGGAAATCAAGTGTAATTTTTATATATGTATATATATAAGCAATATAAATAGTTAACTTTGTAACATAGTATGTTGTTTTAAATTACTCTTGTATAAGTCGAAGTTGATGCAGAAATTATTAATAGGTAAAAATAAGACCATTAGCTACTTATAAGGTAAAACAAATATTTATAAACATAAATTTGAAGTTTTGGGTCACACGCTTAACTCCTAAGAGCTTAGTAGTAAATTCCATATAACAACTGCAGCTGCATTTGCTGCTCTATAATGTTGATCATGTCAATATAATGCTTATCCTAATATGCTACTTTTCAATTATTTATTTTATCCACTAATAGCGCTGAACTGTTTTGGTCGTAATTTTCAATCGGCTAATCTAATTTTGTCGAATCTTCTTTAGTTGGTTAGGGAATTATATAAGAACCAACTTTGTTGTTTATCATATTCCCAATTTTGAAATTTATTAATGTTTAAAAAACAGATTAATAATTATGGTGCTTGTTGTCCTCGAATATAAATTGTTTAAAAAACAAGCTGAATGGTTTTGGCCATAAATTTTGAACGATCAATCCGATTTCGATGATTTTGCCCACTTTGGAAAACTAAGAACCTAAGCTACAACTTTTATTTTAAATGTTTCAGAAAATTTTAATGTTTACTAGGCCGAAAATGTTGTTTTAATCACTATCCTTTTGTGTTTAATTGGAAAATCTGAGATGATTTCCTCCACAAAACAACAAATAACTTGAGTTGTAATCCACATTTTTACAATCCGAAAGATATTTTGAAAAGTCCACACATTAAGTAATAAACCATTATTTGAACCATGACTTAATCTGATCGTTTCAAGTACTAATATTTGCGTAAAAGATGGCTTAAATAAAAATGGAATGTTATGTTTACGTTTAATTAATGTTTTACTTTTTAAAATTTATTTTATTTTATTTATCTGATACTTATATTTGAATTTGAGAATAAAGATAGGTATATTGGAGCATAGTGAGACTTATTGGCGACTCTGCCTCGCTTCTGCATGCATAAGAATAAGTTAACTTGCTTTAATCTGCTAAAATAAAGATATGCTTTTAGATTAAATACAGAATTGTTAAAAATATTAATATATATTGTGTTTCCAACCATTTGGTCGATGTATATCGTATATATTATATCTGTGAAATTGTAAATGACTCTCCGTACAAATGAGACTCTGCCGAAAATTTTCAAAAATTTTAACACTTAGAAAAATTTCAACAAATTTTTGTATGCGAAGAAACAAAAATTAATAAATGAGCCTATTTATGTTACAACTTATGAAAAATTTGATTTCAATATTAATCAATTAGAGAATTGAACACGTTTTAATTGATTGTAGTAGTTGAAAGGGAATTAACGGTTGTGTTTTATATGACGTCTTCCAATAAGAAATTGCGAGGACACAATTTCATAGTCTGCAACAACCCTGTTTTTGAAATCATATCATACAAATTTATTTAAAATAAAAATTTACGTATTCGATTTTTGATAACTATTAGTTTGAAATTTCACAATTTACTTAATTGGAGCCTATTTAATAATAGACTTTGTTTTAACAATTTGAATTAATTAATAAATTCTTTGTTTCATAGAAAAGCACGAAATCCAATAGAAATGGAAATCATTCAATTTTCCAATTTAAAATCCAATTAAAATTATTAATCAAATTTATAATTTAAAGAAGGATGTTATAAAATTTATTTTGATTTAAAATTTCAGAAAAAAATAAGTAAATCTCTTTTGAAATATATACTTGTATGCATTATTAATAATTCTATTAAAACCTTTAAATTTATTATAAATCCCTTTTTACTGTTTATAAATAGATAAAAATTCATAATTTGCTAATATAAGGAAAAATGATTTCTTTTCAAACAAATTCATGATATATATATATATATATCCATATGTTAAATCTTTGCTTTTCAAATATATTTGTTATTAAAAAAATATTTTCTAACAACAATACTTTAATTTTTTTAATAGTATCATCATAAGTATAATTATACACTTTTCAAAGCAATTTCAAACTATATATCTTATAGAAATATTATTCTAAACTATTCTTCCAAAATGCTTTGAATAAATATATATTTATATATATAATATATTATTATTAAAATTTTCCAAATTCATAGAATAGAAATTCTATATGCCTAAAAAATAAAGAATCAAATGCAACAAAGAATCAAAAATTAAAAATGCATTATATAGAGCCAACATCGCTCCATAAAATATAATTCTGTAATACGGAACTGTTTAACAACCTAAGTTATTTTTCGACAACACCAGTCATATAAACCCTACACAACAATCATATACTTTAACTACAAATGATAGAACATCTTTTGATGGTTTTTAATATTATGCAATTTCATAATCAATAATGCGATAAAATCCAATATTTATATCATACAATTCAACCAAATCAAGCATCAAACCAATTGAATTCTTAGCCTGCAGATTTAAATAATTTCTTCCAATTACTACCCAAAACGTATGCAATGCATACTATTGCAAGGCATATGGAATGAGGATATATTAATCTAGATATAGGTGTGTGAGTTAATTAAAATAACTCACATATGTGCTTACTGTGCGTGTTTGTGCTCAAGTCCAATATACAATACACGGTTTTTCTAAAATCAAGTTCCTACTTCAGTTAGCAATTCAAATCATTCAGCAATTATTCCAAGACAGTAATTCAGTTCAATGAACCAGTAATTGTAGATATAGATGAGCGAGAATGTTATCTCACCTAATCATTGCTTGCACGCATTAATACGCTTGACGAACCACTATCGAGATTGCATTATCAGCTTCGATCGACCTTTGCTCTAGTTGCAGCCACCGCGTTGTAACAACCCTAGTTTGTAGATTGCCTGTCAATATTAAATTCAAATTTAAAATTATAATTTAATATTGACAGGTAATCTACAAACCAGGGATGTTACATGCATCATCTCCTCACGAATTGCGGCCTCGAAGCTTGCTGCCAAACCCTTCCTCGACCACCTAGGTCACAGCCTCCACTGCCCAGATCGTACGCCTATTCTAGCATGCTTGCTCATGTGTGCACGTCAATCTCGCTTACCACCAGAATACCCACCATCGCAGAAGTACTTTGTCTCCAAGTTCAAACATCGCCAAATCGACATCCATCCAACTCGCGACGCTCCAGCGACGCTCCAGCCATTTCCACCCTTCCTACAGTCACGCAACGAGCCTTAAGCCCATGCCAGCCTCCACGAACGCGCCTCCTCCCTCTTGCCGACGTTGAACCTAAATAGGCGATTTGATTTCACTCTCCATTCATTCTGTTCTTTTTTTTCTTTTTTTTCGTTGCTAATGAATTGGGGATTTTAGGGAAGAAGTAACCGAAAGTTGTGAGTTTTGAAACTAGGTGATACGGGTAATGGGCTTGGTAAGAATAGGTTTATATTTGTTATTAAGTTTGTTTCTTCTTTTATTTACCTCCAAGCCCTTTTTGAAGAATATAAATTTTCTCATCCTTTAATTGTAAAATAAATTTCAGCACTCACGTGAAACTAATTCCAACACTTATTCATAAATTCACTTTATTCTATGAAATATATAACTCAACAACTACATAATTTTATTCATACATATCATTTCACTTTGTTTAATTAGTTATTGTATTAATATAAAATAATTTTATTCATCTTCGTAGATTTATTGATTTAATTGAATATCAAATAAAACTTCTTTTCATCTATTCCATTCATACAAATTTATTTACAGTTTGAAATATTTTATATTTAACAGTCAAACTATATCCAATTTGATATATATTTCGTGAAAAGAATTTATTAATTAATTCAAATTGTTAAAATAAAGTCTATTATCAAATAGGCTCCAATTAAGTAAAAAGTGAAATTTCAAAATAATAGTTATCAAATTTCGAATACGAAATTTTTTATTTTAAATAAATTTGTATGATAAGATTTCAAAAATAGGGTTAGTACATGGGGGTACCGCTATCTGCTAGTAAACTAAAAATTCAAGACTTTGGTGGCCTCATTGACGAAATAAATAGTAGACTTGACTTTTGGGGCAGTAGATTTTTAACCTCTAGTGGTAGATTAGAACTTACTAAAATAGTGATATATCCAAGTATTCAACTCTAGATGCAAATTTGCCAAGTTCCAAAGACCATATTTTGTAGGATTAAACAATTATGTGGTAATTTTCTATAGGAAGGAGAAAAACACAAAATTAGTTGGAATACAATTTGCAAACCCAAAGGGGAAGGGTGTTGGGTATGAGGAATTTGGAAGAATTTGAGAAAGCTTATGCAATTAAACTCAGTTGGAACATTCTCAACAAGACTCGCTATGGTCTAGATAGACTCAAAGCAGGTACTCCTTCAACAAAATTTTTGTATTGTCAATTTTGATAATAACACTTCATTCACCTAGAATCTTCTTTTAAATGTAAAAATACTAGCCTTTGGTTTAATCCCTGGATTAAGGGTAATTTGATGTCTAGCTTAGTAGTGTGGTTTCGTATGGCACATTTTAATTCAAAAAATCATATGGCTAGTAACATTATTCGACAAGATGATGGGACTTCATTTCTATGGAGCTGCCAAGACACATATGTAATGTAACCACCGCTCTACACCTCCGATGCAGGAAGGTTGTTGAAGGAAAGAAAAAGAAGTAAAGAAGAGAAATAGAACAGAAGAAAAGAGAAAGGAACATCAATCAATCACACAACCTATTATATTTCTCACATCGCATCGAGTAAAATATAATGGTCATCACCGGTATAAAACAATGAGACAATAGTAACTACATGAACCACAAAATTACAATACATAGGCTCATACAGTTATACAAAAGTAATAGAGTTTTTGCAACTGATAAATAAAGTTAACTAATAAACTATCTCTAATAATAGTAAGTCAAACACATACAGCAGAATATGCAATAACAAACCCAAATATAAGTATGGGTAAACGTCACCTCATGCTAGTCTATCTGCAGAACTCCATATGCCATCTATACCTACTCTTTAGTCAACTCATTTAAGAGTACTCAAACTAATAAGAAGCAAAGCATAAAACCTAGAGTTAGATAATAGTCTGGTGTGAGCGATAAAGAATCTCAAAATACTACAAAAGTAGATATAGTATATGGAACAGAGGGTATAAGAATCATACCAGACGTGTCCCTACAACTAAAGAGTCAGCACATAATATCGATAATATGCTACTCTGCAACATCATAAAGGGGTACTTCAAACTAAGCAAACAATCTAGGTGCCTAGGTATCCATATCCATAATACCTACATCAGGTGACATCCCTAGAGTGATAGGTGGCTAGTGAAGCAACCATAAGAAACATAAAATCCATCAAACAATACTAGCTGTCACTCAGTGTGCTCTAGAAATACGATAACTCATATGGCCATCATTCCAGAGACTGATGGAAAATCTTGATTTTTTGTTGTACTCTTTTATCACGCAGCCCGAAACTCGATGCATGTCTTGTAGCCCAAAGTTAGACACTAGATCCAAAGCCACAAGTCCAGGGTATATAGATCCCAACATGATCCATAGGCATCCCTGTAGGAAATGCGGATTATGGATCTTAAGGCAAAATTAACACTAGAGGGGAGGGGGTGAATAGTGTTTAATGCATTTTATGAAACTTTTTGAAATCTTTTCAAATTAAACCCAAACAGATTCAATTAACAAACACAGAGACAATAACAGAACCAAACACAGATGCAAATAGTAAATAAAAGCAATAAAGGAAAGAACACACCGGAATTTTATACTGGTTCGGAGTTACCCTACATCCAGCCCCATACAATTTCTTATGTAGATTTCTTTTCAAATATAATGTCGATATTACAACCTCGATTTCAAGGCCACGAGATACACCCTCCTATCTCCAAGTCCAGTGCAAACTCTCTTGATTTAACCAGCTACAAGATCACCAAATTGATTTACGGGCCACAACACCCAATTGATTTACGGGCAACAATCACACCGTTTCCAATCAAACTTTGATAGAGAGAGACTCGATACACTTCGATCTTTCGATCTTTGATTACAAATTATTCTATAACTTTGAATAGCACCGAGTCTTTGAGAGAGTGGCAGAGAATCCAACTAGAGATGATCGAGTATGATTCACTTAGGATTTCGGCAGAGTTTTGCTAAGAATGTTTGAAAATAAGAATGGAAGAGAAAGAGGAGAGAAAACAAAGAAAACTTAAGTGAAAAATCATTGAAAACTACCGATATATATAGAAGAATAACAGTCATGTCATTCGTGAAAGATTATGACGAATATACACTTCTTTTGAAAATTCGAATTTTAAAATCTATGGCTACCAGGTCGACATGGGGGGTAGGGGCATGTCGACATCCCCTAGTATTTTTTGAAAATTGATTTTTGTTTTAAAAGAGATTTTCTTTCTAAATTTTGTCGAAACAATCTTAGAACTTTGTAAACTATTTTGAATATACTTAATATAAAAATTTTTGGAAAGTGATCTTACGAAATATAAAAGTAATAAAAACTAAATATATAAATATTCGAGATTAAAGTTAAAACATTAAAACCATGAGATAGTTTAAAACAAGAAATGATTTTGAAATTAATATGATTAAAAATAGTTTTTGAATTAAAACTAAAATATTTAAACAGAGAGAGAGAGATGTCTTTTTAAAAAGATAGTTTTGAAAAAATCTAAAAATAAGTCATTTTTAAAATTTCGTGGATTCCATTCCACTAGAGAATGTCGTGGGTTCCATCCCACTAAAGAGGTCGTGGGTTCCATCCCACTATTAAAGCGAGAAGGTGGATTCCATTCCACAATTAAAATCTGAATAAAGATTTTAGTGCTATTATGAAGTTTTAACATAAATCTAGACTCTATTACTTATCTTGATATCTTAAACTCTTGATAATTTTGATACTCATGAGTATTCAGTCTTGATTTCTTCAATCTTGAATTCGTCAATCTTGAATCTCTATACTGTACGGTCTTTATTATCAGTACCTCCATATCCTGCATATACATTTATATACAGACAAGAATATTAGTATTTATATTTTATAACAAGTCCTAAGGTTGTTATCATTAAAACCGTCATCTCAGGAACTAATAATCTCCTCTTTTAGATGATGATAGCCTATGTTTATAAAATATACTCAACCAAACTCCGATTTTACTCTGGCTCCCCCTTATTCCAACAACTCCCCCTTAATATACTAACTCCCTCTTAATCTAAGCCTATCTAACCTATTTTATAATTCTCCCCTTTTGTCATCAACAAAAAAAAGCCTAAACTTCATAACTCCCCCTTAAACTAATACTACGGAACTAAATGCTAATAACGAAGTATAATAAGCGAAACATAAATCTAATTTTATTATATATGACGTTACATTACACATATATATGAAACATAAACACAAATATATACAAGTACACAAAATATAAAAACATTAGTATAATAACAATCTAAAGAGAGTTTTTGACAATTGGTGACTTGTGAATCGAACAATTAAGGTAATGGAGACAAAAAGTTTCCATGTTGTTCGACCAAATTACCATTTTTGTCAAAATAGACTTCTTCAACGCAAATTACATTATCGTCCTCGTCCATTTGTGCTTCTTCCTCTTCTTCATCTTCTTCTTCGTCGTCCTCTAATGGATTAAGAATACGTATGTTATAGGAATCATCTTCAATCATAATAGGGTCTGCATGATTATCCATTAGAAATTTTTGCAAATTTCTAAGAATCTTGCCTTGTTTCTCTTATTCCTTTGCCATCCTTATTTGCATGACTTGTAATTCAGTGCAGAGAATCCTTCATAATTTCCTCGATCTTCATTAATCGAGCCAATGTAGTACATTGGAATGGACCAGAATTAGGAGAAGGGAAGGAAATGGTTGCATTTTGGTTTGATTTAGAAGAAGAGGCCATTACTTTGTTCAGAAGTTTATTACAGAGAAAATGAAGTGAGAAGATAGATGAACTCGAAATATTATGATTATATAACCACCAAATTGATTTTAGAGGGAAAATCAAAATTTCAAATCTTACCGTTGTATGTCAAAATGAGGGGTAGGGGCATGTCGACATCCCTTTGAAAATTTTGACAATTTTGTTTTTCTCTATTTGTTTAAATATATATGTTACTATATCTATATTCTATATCTCAGTTATAGAAAAAATATCTAGTTCTCTTCTTAATTTAGTAAAGGTTGATTGATTCAAGGGATTGGTCAGAATATTAACTATTTGATTCTCAGTGTCGATAAATTCAAGAGAAATGATCTCTTTACTTATATTATCTCTTAGAAAATGATGTCTGATATCAATATGTTTGGTTCTGGCATGAAGAGTAGAATTTTTGGACAAATTTATTTCACTTGTATTTTCATAATAAATTGGTGATTTTGAAATATTTAATCCAAAATCCTTTAGGGTCTGTTGCATATAGATAACTTGAGAACAAGCCAAAGCAGCAGAGATATATTCTGTTGTAGTTGTTGATAGTGAGATAATATTTTTGTTTTTAATAAACCAGGAAACCAGAGAATGTCCTAAAAAGTGACAAGTTCCACTTGTACTTTTTCAGTCTGATTTACAGCCAGCATAGTCAGCATCACAATATGAGATTAAATCAAATGAATCATTTTTAGGGTAAAATAGGCCATAGTCTAAAGTGTGTTTAACATATCTTAGGATACGTTTAACAGCTTTTAAATGGGTTTCTTTGGGTTCAGATTGGTATCTTGCATAGAGACAGACACTATGCATGATATTAGGCCTACTCGTAGTTATATAGAGTATCGATGCAATCATTTTCCTGTATAGTTTTTTATCAACATCTTTTGACATGTCTTCTTTATTCAAGGCTTCATAGGTTGCCATAGGATTGGGTTTTCCACTCACAGTGGTCATACCAAACTTACTAACAAGATCCCTAGCATACTTTTCTTGACTAATGAAAATACCACTATCTAATTGTTTTATTTGTAATCCTAAAAAGAATGTAAGTTCACCCATATGACTCATCTCAAACCCTTTTGTCATTATTTCAGAAAACTCTTTATTCACTTCATTATTTGTTAATCCAAAAATGATATCATCTACATAAATCTATACTAATTGGATATCATTTTTGTTTCTTTTAATAAAAAGACTATTATCTACTCTACCAATTTCAAGATTTGATTGTAATAGGTAAGATCTTATTCTATCGTACCAGGCTCCAAGAGCTTGTATTAGGCCATATAAAGCTTTCTTTAATTTGTATACATGATTTGGAAACTTTTCTTCTTCAAAAAGTGGAGGTTGTACAACATAAACATCTTCTTTAACAAAACCGTTTAAAAAAGCACTTTTGACATCCATTTGAAATAATTTGAAATTATTGTGGTTTGCGACAGCAAGTAGAATTCTAATGGCTTCTAATCTTGCTACGATTGCATAGGTTTCATCAAAGTCTATTCCTTCTTCTTGATAATAATCTTGCGCAACTAACCAAGCTTTATTTCTAATGATCTCACCTTGTTCATTCATTTTATTTTTATAAACCCATTTAGTTCCTATTATAGTTTTGTCTTTAGGTCTAGGAACAAGTTCCCATACATCATTTTTGGTGAATTGATTCAGATCTTCTTGCATAGCAAGAATCCATGAATCATCAGATGATGCTTCCTTTGGATTTTTTGGTTCAATAGTTGATATAAAAGCTACGTTACACATCTTGTTTAGTTGATTTCTAGTTCTAACAATAGATTTAATATTTCCTAGTATATTTTCTATAGGATGATCTTTTAAAAGCCTGATCCTTTTATTAGAATGAATAGTTTCACAATTTGTTTCATTTGATTCATTATTTAAAGTAACAAAATCATCTTCATCATTTATTTGAAAAAAAACTTTGAAATTTTTATCAAAAGATACATGCATTGTTTCTTCAATGGTGTTAGTTTTTAAATTGAAAACTCTATATGCTTTACTTCTATTAGAATATTCGATAAAGATTCCTTTGTCGGATTTAGGATCAAACTTATCCAAATTGTCCTTAGTATTTAGAATAAAGCATTTATTTCCAAAAACTTTAAAATAAGTTACCTTTGGTTTCTTATTGAAAAGAAGTTCATATGGTGTTTTGTTGGTTAGAGGTCTAATTAAAATCCTATTCAAAATGTAACAAGTTGTAGCGACTGCTTCAGCCTAAAAATTTCTTAATAATTTACTATCTAAAAGCATAGTTCTTGCACACTCTTGAATCGTCCTATTTTTACGCTCTACCACTCCGTTTTGTATGAGAGTTCTTGAAAAAGAAAAATTATGAGTTATTCATTTTTGATTTAGAAATTCTCAAATTTTTCATTTTCGAATTCTCCACCATGATCAGTACGAATATTTTTGATTTTTAAAGAAAGTTGATTTTGAATTCTTTTTGCAAAATTTTTAAATAAATCAAAAGCATCACTTTTATGTTTCAAAAAAATTATCCATGTAAATCTAGAATAATCATCTACAATTACAAAAACATATTTACTGTGATTTATTGACTAAATTTGAGATGGACCAAATAGATCTAAATGAAGTAACTCTAGAGGTTTTGAAGTTGAAATCATATCTTTCAATTGGAATGAACTCTTACTAAGTTTTCCTAATTGACAAGCATCACATATACTATCTACTTTAAAATACATTTTAGGAAGACCTCTTACTAGATCAAGTTTTGAAATTCTAGATAAGAGTTTGAAATTCAAATGCCCAAATCTTTTATGCCAAATCCTATGGTCACTCGTATTAGCCAAAAGACATAGGTTATCATTTGAGATTTTTATACTGAGAATATAAATATTTTTCTTTGTAATTCCTTCAAATTTAATATTTGATTTATTTTCTTCGATGTGACACTTATCCCTTTCAAATTTAATTTTGCAGCCCTTGTCACATAGTTGACTTATGCTAAGTAAGTTATGTTTTAGATTCCTGACTAACAGAACATCAGAAATAGTAGGAGTTTTAGAGTTACCAACCTTGCCGGTACCAATCACATATCCTTTTGAATTGTTTCCAAAGTTGACCATTCCTCCATCTTCATAAATTATGTCATTCAATATCTCCGGATTACCAATCATGTGTCTAGAACTTCCCTATCAAGTATCCATTTGTTTTTCTTGATTTGCACCATTTGTCCATTGAGTGTTGATTCTTCAAAAGCCTTATAACACATCTGTTCCTACACGACACACCAATTCATAGATACTTGATTTAATATAATAACAATATGCATACTTATGAGACATTGATGATTTGGACAGTTTTGAAATAGTGTTAACATAATCTCCAAAATTTCCATTTTAAACTTTTTCAAAATTCAGATTATGATAACATTGAAAACCAATGCTCTGATACCAAATGTAGGAAATGCGGATTATGGATCTTAAGGCAGAATTAACACTAGAAGGGGAGGGTGAATAGTGTTTAATGGATTATTTGAATCTTTTTGAAATCTTTTCAAACTAAACCCAAACAGATGCAATTCACAAAAACAGAAACAATCACAGATCAGACATAGATGCAAATAGTAAATAAAAGTAGTAAAGGAAAGAACACACCAGAATTTTATACTGGTTGAGAGTTACCCTACAACCAGTCCCACACAATTTCTTATGCAGATTTCTTTTCAAATATAATGTCGATATTACAACCTCGATTTCAGGCCACGAGATACACCCTCCTATCTCCGAGTCCAGGGCAAACTCTCTTGATTTAACCAGGCTACAAGATCACCTAATTGATTTACGTGCTACAATCACACCTAATTGATTTACGGGCCACAATCACACTTTGATAAAGAGAGACTCGATACACTTCAATCTTTGATTACAAATGATCCTATAACTCTGAATAGCACTGAGATCTTTGAGAGAGAGTGGCAGAGAATCAAACTAGAGATGATCGAGTATATAAATTGAGATCTTTGAGAGAGCCTTCATTTAATCAATGATTGATTATTTATATATTGTATTTATAAAAACACGGGTCATTTCATACAAAATCATAAAGTATATCCCTATTTAATCCAATAGCTCTACAAATAGGTGGGAATGATTCCCCAATAATGGAAAATTCTCGCTTAAGTCTGCATGGGTTGCTACCAGATGCATGGTTAAATAATTACAGTGGTGTGGGAAAGTTTAGAATCAATATTATGCCCTTAAATGTAAATGACAACCTATTCTGCAAAAAATCAATAGATTACCAACAAAGGACATAATAAAGCAGTTGACTAATATCGACGACTTAAGATATGAGCTATGCAAATCGTAATTGGAGACAAGCAATCATATTTTCTTTAATTGTGGGTATTCCTCTAACACTTGGAACAGATTAAAGTGAGCTCTCAACATGCAGTTCAAAACAGCAATACAAATGACATTCAATCTATCCTACTTGAAGATACACGTAATACTAGTCAAAATAGCCTCAATAATGACCTAACAAACGTCGTCACTACTATTACAACTTGGCATATTTAGCGAGAACAAAATCAAAGAGTATTTAATGATAAAGCGTTACCAAAAACATTGCTACTCAAGTTACTTTTAATGGATGTTATCAGCTTGTTTTAGAAATCAAAGCATTGGTTGGAAGAATCACCACTAAAAGCTTTGATTTTGAGCTCGATTGACAGAGTGTTGAGGATTGGAGCTAGAACTACTTCAGAGGGCCCAGGTTGAGTAATCGTGGTTACTCTGATTTTGGGGAGTCTGGCATAGAAGAAAGCTTAAGATTTGGAGTTGGAAGTAGTGGAATTTGGGGATGCTTGACTTTTTCTGACATTCTCTTTATTTAATAGAAGTTTATGAAAGCGTGATTATGAATGTAGTTGGTAGAGTTATTTATTAACCTTTGACTTGAATTTATAGTTTTACCCCTATGAGATCCAATTTTTCTTTATAATAGGGTAATTAGCCTTTTTTTCTTATTTTGGGTGCAACTATTATTATATTCACACCCTACTTTGGTTGTTTATAATATACCATTATTCACAAAAATGAATGATTAGATTACATAGTTTAATAACAAAAAACCTAAAAGATTAAATATACAAGAGGCATGAACATTATATGTGCAACCTTTCCATAAACAAATAGTTGTAACACGCTCTCTGTCATGATAGAATTAAGGGTATGACCTATGGCCAATTCTTTAATTTCTAGTAAATTATTAACTCTGTGATAAAAACTCATTTGAAATAAAAGGTGTTTGATTTTCTGTTATATATTAATATATTGTAATGCAGTACTAAAATTATTAATTGAAAATTATATTTGATGGAAAATACATTTATAATATGTTGTGTGATAGTAATTACATAATGTTGTAATCATAAGAAATTTATCACATTTGAAAATAACAGATTGTATTAAAAAATTTATAGTCTAGATGTTTCAAAAAAGGATATCGATTCATTTATTGAGAATAGAGTATATAATACTCTCCAAATGTTAGGCATTGTGTTACTCATGGTTGTTGGGAGGGTACTAAGAAGTTGTGTACTAATAGTTATTAGATAACTATGGAATGACTCATTCGAGTTTTCTATATGTTAGTATAGCTAAAGTCAAACAGAGAATCTCGAAGTGACGATGTTATACAATTCTTTCGACTTGAGAATATAGTTGAACTTCAATGCGATGCTCCACTTTAATTATAGTTAGACTTTGGTATAGGGTCCACTAAACGACTAATGTTGGTTATGAGTTGAAGTACTGGAAGTAAAATATTATTCAATGGAAAATTTATCTTTTCGTTTATATGTGATTAGTATCATGGTCTATAATAGTTAGCAAAAAGTCAAATTCTTTGGCTGAAATAATACTGTTAATAATTTTTATTATTGAACCAAGAACGTTGTGTTTGGACAAACCAAGTTAAATGTGGATGAATTGTGATTTTGACTAAATCCAAATGACATAAGTCTTAAAGAGATATAATTTTGATGAAGAGAATTAATGTAAATAATTGTTGCTAAAGGGCGTCGCTTAAAAATGTAAAATAGTGTTTTACCGATAAAGATGTAAAAGTGATAAATTCGGCTAACCTATCACACCACTAAAGTGATGCGTGGAAGTTAATATTTCAAATGTTCAATACTAATCCTTGATTGAATTTACACATGCGAGTCGCATAATCGCATTAATAGATTTTTCAAAATGCCACATGATTTAATTAATTTATATTCGTTGTAAATTAATTAATATTTATGAGATATTTATCATTTATTTCTTTAATGTATTGGGTGCCATTAACATTTTGTGAGTATCATATTAGTAACTAAATGGGTTTGTATATAAAGTTGTATATGTACAGATCGACATTTGATATCGATACGGATATAAATTTGATTTTAACATGTTTAATTGCTTAATGAGTTTGGACAAATGTTAAGGCCTATATGGTTTCATCTATGGCTGACCGTAAAGAGAGAAATGGAGAGGTTTAAATTTAAGTGTTGGACTTTGAATTGTCAACGAGAGACTAAGTGAACGAAGAAGAAAATATTTCCTTTACACTCTCTATGTAAACCACACAACCCCTCATTGTTTCATTCACTTTTTGAGTCCTTATCCTCTTTGATCTAGCCAAAAATATCATAATAACCCTAGGATACAAATACTTTCATCCAAAACCATTAGAATAAAATAAAAGGTTGTTCTCCAAGCCATTATAAAACTAGGAGTTGTGATCAAGATCAGTTTTATGACTATCTACCAATCAAGGTGAAAATTTAAGGTCACAGCTACAAGGTAACTTTCTATAATGCACAATTTCATATTATCATTATGATGTAGATCTAGATCATCATTGAGTAAATTTATCTATACATCTATTATCCCCTATACACAAAAACACACACACACACACATATGTATATTTATTGTGCGTGTGTATGTATGCGTGTGAATGTATGTATATATCTATATTATTTCAACCTTTTATGTATCATAAAAAAATTGAATTTTTATACATACACATGCACGCATGCGCACGCACATATATACGTAAAAAAAATTTACTTACTAAATAACAAAACAAATTTAATTAATAAACTTGTTATATATATATATATGTATATATTAATTTACAAACAACTATATATATATTTTTAAGATCATTTTAAATTGATTTTAACTATATTACTTTCGGTAGTGTTTTATTTATAAATATCAACTTTTATATTGTTTTAATATATATATGTGTGTGTGTGTGTGTGTGTGTGTGTTTGTGTGCATCTATGTATGCATATGCATTTATTAATTAATTTTTTATTTTACAAAATAATTTTTCTGTTTATTATATTGTTTTTAACAAGGACTTTTAATAGCATTTATAAATGTTGTAGCAAGTCCCTTATGGTTTTAAGTATTTTAACATGATATTTAAATTTAGTATTTTTCTCTAATATTTTTAGCAATATTTTCTAACATATTTTAAAGTATTTTGAAGTTTAAATATCTTTTTTAATAATTATATAATTGTTTTCAAAATAAAGAGGTTTAATATTATAAACATGTTTTTCATCAAATTATAATTAGTTATTTTCAAGTAATATTTTACATAGATATTAACACCTATTTAATGGTATTTTTAAAGTATATATAAGTTTTAAGAAAGGTAATTGACTATTCTTCACATTAAAGGCCGACGAGGTAGACTTCTTTATTTGTGAGAGTTAAGATTAATGTCGAGAAGGGATATGAGCAATAGAGCTCCAACCTACCGGTTTCTCTCTTAGCCGAGGAATAGTTAAGTCAAGAATGTATGGAATGGGTTAATCATATTATTTTCTTACTCGTTTATAAAAGTCATAAATATTATACTTACACTAAAAGCCGAAGAGGTAGATTTATCTATTTGTGAGATTCAAGAATGAAGTGTCTAGGCAAGGCTTTGATGCAACTAGTTCTCTAACTTACATAGCTTTACTCTTTTAGGAATAGTTAAGTTGGAATAAACCTAACCAAATATTATCTCAGACCTTTAATGGAATGTTTTAATGATAAGCATAAGTGAAATGGTTTTGGGTTGTTGAGATAATGTACTAATGACATTCATCTTTAAACCTTTTTTTATTACACTTATGAATGTAGATAGATAGTTAAAAGAATGTATTAAAGATAAGCATAAGTGAAATGGTTTTAGGTTTGTAGTGATAATGTTTAAGTTAGTCTTAAACCTTTTGAATGGATTTTTGAAAGCATTTAGATACATAAAATGGATATGTTAAAGAAAATTATTAGTATGGAATCTTTTGGAAAAGGATAGAAAAGAAAAGGTTTAATGAAAAAAATCTTGTTATTGATTTGTGAATATACCTATACCATTGAGATAAGTATATAAATACTTTTGAAAGTTTTGAAAGAGCATGGATGAATAATAGGAATTGATAAATGATATTTTATTAGACATAAGTTTTTCTAATAAAGTGGTTTTAATTAATAAAAGATTAATTATACAAAAGGGATTAGAAGTCGCTTATGTGACTTAATCGTGCTTTGTATAACTTGATTTTGCTTTGTATCTTTACTCGTTTATAGAGAACATTTAGTCATATATGTAGCACTAAAAGATGATGAAGCGGCTAGTCTATCTGTGTGAGTTAAGACTAATGTTTGAGTCGGTATATGAGCAACAGTGCTCTAACCTACTGGCTTCACTCTTGACTGAGGGATAGTATGAGACAAAAATATCGAAAAATACGATAAGTATACGAGACATAATTTCCATATTCGATCGTTCTTATTATAATTGAATGACCAAACTTGTCGATTCAGTCTTGAAGTGACCAAGCTCGGTAAGTGTTTTACCTATCGAAACCACTTCAAGACTGAGGTACATATTCTATCTCTTGGAAGTGGATTTGTTCGAGATGCTAGAATCCATGTATGTTTTCGAGATCTGTTCAAGATGAAGGAATCCAGTTGGGGATTTGTGTTCTATTCGAGTGATGAAGACTTGTGTGGAAGATGCCGAACATGACCTCGACATCGAAACTGATAGAAAATATAGTAGGGGCATAGCTTGGGGTTTCATGGACCCATGACATGATATTATCATTCAATATCTAGAGTATGCTTGCATAGTAGATAATGATATATGGGATCATATATTTAGGCATGGACCAGCTATGTTTTCTTTAATTGTACATTCTATCTAGAGATATACGGGGGTCGGAGGTAGTTTCTGACCCTTGTGCAGGAGATTGGATTTCAGCTTGACTGAAGCGATCTCCGTGAAAAATCCATTATGTAAATGTTCCTTATCAATTTTGATTGTACCCTCTTATATGTTGTTGAACGTAACCAATGTCACCATTCCGGCTATATTATATATTTATATTCTTCACCCTAGACATTATCTATTATATCACCTTATATATTTGTTAGATGGTGGTTCTTTTGAGCGATAACTGTTATGGCATTCCATGCGGTCTTAAGAGTAATGTTATATATTGATCACATATTTCTTGATTTTCTCATACCAGACTTATGTCTAACACTTGGTTGTTGTTTTCCCTAAATTTCTCGTGTGCTCTTTCAAGTAGTTTGAAAAAGGTATGTTTTCGTCGATTTTCTTTGGAGCTCGAGAAGATGAGATGAATGCATCACTTAACGTAGTATTCTTATTTCAGATGCATTATATAGGAAATACGAATTACGGATCTTAAGGCTGGGTTAACACTAGCGGGGGGGGGTGAATAATGTTTAATTAATTTTATGAAACTTTTTGAAATCTTTTCAAATTAAACCTAATCAAATGCAATTCATAAATACAGAAACAATCATAGAATCAGACATAGATGCAAATAGTAAATAATAGCAGTAAAGGAAAGAACACACCGAAATTTTGTACTGGTTCGGAGTTACCCTACATCTAGTCCTACACAATTTCTTGTGGAGATTTCTTTTCAAATATAATGTCAATATTACAACCTCGATTTCAAGGCCACGAGATACACCCTCCTGTCTCCGAATCCAAGGCAAACTCTCTTGATTTAACCAGGCTAGAAGATCACCTAATTGATTTACGGGCTACAATCACACCCAATTGATTTACGAGCCACAATCACACCGTTTCTAATCACACTTTTATAGAGAGAGACTCGATACACTTCTTTAATTACAAATGATCCTATAATTCTGAATAGCACTGAGATCTTTTAGAGAGAGTGGCAGAAAATCAAACTAGAGATGATCGAGTTTGATTCACTTAGGATTTCGGAAGAGTTTTGTTAAGAATGTTTGAAAATAAGAATGGAAGAGAAAGAGGTGAGAAAACAAAGAAAACTTAAGTAAAAATTTGTTGAAAACTACTGGTATATATAGGAGAATAACAGCCATGTCCATTCGTGAAAGGTTATGACAAATAGACACTTCTTTGGAAAATTTGAATTTTGAATTCTATGGCTACCATGTCAATATGGGGGGATGAGGGATGTCGACATGCCTATGTTAAATTTTAAAAGTAATTTTGCTTAAAATGATTTCTATTCTAAAATGTGCCAAAACAATTTCTAAACTTTGTGAACCCTTTGAATATAGTTTAAACTTATAAAAGAGTTTTATAAAATATATAATTTATAATATAAAAGTAATAAAAAACTAAATATATAAATATTTTGAGAATAAAGCTAAAACCATTAAAACTAGGAGATAGTTTAAAAACAAGAAATGGTTTTGAAATTAATAAAATAGTTTTTGAATTAAGGCTAACATATTTGAACCGAGAGAGATGACTTTTAAAAAGATAGTTATGAAAAAAATAATTAAAAATAAATCATTTTAAAAACTTCATGGATTCCATTCCACTAGAGAAAGTCATGGGTTCCATCCCACTAAAGAGGTCGTGGGTTCCATTCCACTATTAAAGCGAGAAGCTGGATTCCATTCCACAATAAAAATCTGAATAAAGATTTTAGTGCTATTATGAAGTTTTCACATAAACCTAGACTCTATTTCTTATCTTGATATCTTGAACTCTTGATACTCATTAGTCTTCAATCTTGATTTCTTCAATCTTGAATTCGTTAGTCTTGAATCTTTATACTCAGTCATGAATCTCTATACTATACAGTCTTCATTCTCAGTACCTTCATATATATACCCTGCATATACATATATATCTAGACAAGAATATTAGTATTTATATTTTATAACAAGTCCTAATGTTGTTGTCATCAAAACCATTATCTCAGGAACTAAAAAACTCCACCTTTTTGATGATGACAACCTATGTTTATAAAATATGTTCCACCAAACTCTGATTCTACTCTGACTCCCTCTTATTCCAACAACTTCCCCTTAATCTACTAACTCCCCTTTAATCTAAGCCTAACTAACAGCCTAACTATCCTATTTTATAATTCTCCCCCTTTGTCATCAACAAACACTAAGCCTAAACTACATAACTCCCTCTTAAACTAATACTATGGAACAAATGCTAATAACAAAGTATAATAAGCGAAACATAAATCTAATTTTATTATATATGATGTTATATTACACATATATATGAAACATAGACACAAATATATACAAGTATACAAAATAAAAACATTAATATAATAACAATCTAATGAGAGTTCTTGACAATTGGTGACTTGTGAATCAAACAATCAGGATAATGGAGACAAAAGTTTCCATGTTGTTCGACCAAATTACCATTTTGGTCAAAACAGACTTCTCCAACACAAATAACTTTATCGTCCTCATCCATTTGCACTTTTTCCTCTACTTCTTCTTTTTCTTCGTCGTCCTCTAATGGATTATGAATACATATGTTAGAGGAATCATCTTCAATCACGATAGGGTCTGCATGATTATCCATTAGAAATTTTTGCAAATTTCTAAGAATCTTGCCTTGTTCCTCTTGTTCCTTTGCAATTGCCATCCTTATTTGCATGACTTGTAATTCAGTCAGCATTTGCAGAGAATCCTTCATAGTTTTCTCATCTTCACTACTTGAGCCAATGTAGTACGTTGGAATGGACCAGAACTAGGAGAAGGGGAGGAAAAGTTGCATTTTGGTTTGATTTAGAAGAGGAGGCCATTACTATATATTTTCAGAAGTTTATTACAGAGAAAATGAAGTAAGAAGACAGAAGAATTCGAACTATTTTGATTATATAACCACCAAACCAATTTTAAAGGGAAAATCAAAATTTTAAATTTTACCGCTGTATGTCGACATGGGGTAGGGAAATGTCGACATCCCTATGAAAATTTTGACAATTTTTTTTTCACTATTTATTTAAATATATGTTATACTATATCTATATTCTATATCTCAGTTATAGAACAAATACCTAGTTCTCTTCTTAGTTTAGTAAAGGTTGATTGATTCAAGGGTTTTGTCAGAATATCACCTAGTTGATCCTCAGTGTTGATAAATTCAAGAGAAATAATCTCTTTACTTATATTATCTCTGAGAAAATGCTGTCTGATATCAATATGTTTGGTTCTGGCATTATGAGTAGGATTTTTTGATAAATTTATTGCACTTGTATTGTCACAATAAATTGGTGATTTTGAAATATTTAATCCAAAATCCTTTAGGGTCTTTTGCATATAGATAACTTGAGAACAAGCCAAAGCAGTAGAGATATATTCTACTTCAATTGTTGATAGTGAGATAGTATTTTTCTTTTTACTAAAACAAGAAACCAAAGAATGTCCTAAAAAGTGACAAGTTCCACTTGTACTTTTTCGGTCTGATTTACAACCAGCATAGTCAGCATCACAATATGAGATTAAATCAAACGAATATTTTTAGGGTAAAATAGGCCATAGTCTAAAGTGTGTTTAACATATCTTAGGATATGTTTAACAGCTTTCAAATGGGATTCTTTGGGTTGAGATTGGTATCTTGTATAAAGACAAACACTATGCATGATATCAAGCCTACTCGTAGTTATATAGAGTATCGATGCAATCATTTTCTTGTATAGTTTTTTATCAGCATCTTTTGACATGTCTTCTTTAATAAACCATTTAAAAAGAAACTTTTGACACCCATTTGAAATAATTTGAAATTGTTGTGGTTTGCGAAAGCAAGTAGAATTCTAATGGCTTCTAATCTTGCTACGGGTGTAAATGTTTCATCAAAGTCTACTCCGTCTTCTTGACAATAACCTTGCACGACTTACTGAGCTTTATTTCTAATGACCTCACCTTGTTCATTAATTTTATTTTTATAAACCCATTTAGTTCCTATTATAGTTTTGTCCTCAGGTCTAGGAACAAGTTCCCATACATCATTTTTGGTGAATTGATTCAGTTCTTCTTGCATAGCAAGAATCCATGAATCATTAGATGATGCTTCCTTTGGATTTTTGGGTTCAATAGTTGATATAAAAGCTACATTACTCATCTTGTTTAGTTGATTTCTAGTTCTAGCAACAGATTCAATATTTCCTAGTATAGTTTCTATAGGATGATCTTTTAAAACCTGATTCTTTTATTAGGATGAACGGTTTCACAATTTGTTTCATTTGATTCATTATTTAAAGTAACAAAATCATCTTCATCATTTATTTGAACAAAATCTTTGCAATTTTCACCAAAAGATACATGCATTGTTTCTTCAATGGTGTTAGTTTTTAAATAGAAAACTCTGTATGCTTTACTTCTATTAGAATATCCGATAAAGATTCCTTTGTCCGATTTAGGATCAAATTTATCTAAATTGTCTTTAGTATTTAGAATAAAGCATTTACTTCCAAAAACTTTAAAATAAGATACTTTTAGTTTCTTATTGAAAAGAAGTTCATATGGAGTTTTATTGGTTAGAGGTCTAATTAAAATCCTATTCAAAATGTAACAAGCTGTAGCGACTGCTTCAGCCCAAAAATTTCTTGGTAATTTACTATCTCAAACCATAGTTCTTGCACACTCTTGAATCATCCTATTTTTACGCTCTACCACTCCATTTTGTTGTAGAGTTCTTGGAAAAGAAAAATTATGAGTTATTCCTTTTTTATTACAGAAATTCTCAAAATTTTCATTTTCAAATTCTCCACCGTGATCACTACGAATAGTTTTGATTTTTAAAGAAAGTTGATTTTGAATTCTTTATGCAAGTTTTAAATAAATCAAAAGCATCACTTTTATGTTTCAGTAAAATTGTCCACATAAATCTAGAATAATCATCTACAATTACAAAAACATATTTACAGTGATTTATTGACTAAATTTGAGAGGGACCAAATAGATCTAAATAAAGTAACTCTAGAGGTTTTGAAGTTGAAATCATATCTTTCAATTTGAATGAACTCTTCCTAAGTTTTCCTAATTGACAAGCATCACATATACTATCTACTTTAAAATTCATTTTGGGATGACCTCTTACTAGATTAAGTTTTGAAAGTCTAGATAAGAGTTTGAAATTCAAACGCCCAAATCTTCTATGCCAAATCCAAGGGTCACTTGTATTAGCCAAAAGACATAGGTTATCATTTGAGATTTCATACTGAGAACATAAATATTTTTCTTCCTAATTTCTTCAAATATAATATTTGATTTACTACCTTCGATATGACACTTATCCTTTTCAAATTTAATTTTGTAGCCCCTGTCACATAGTTGACTTATGCTAAGTAATTTGTGTTTTAGATTCCTAAGTAACATAACATCAGAAATAGCAGGAGTTTTGGAGTTACCGACATTGTTGATGCCAATCACATATCCTTTTGAATTGTCTCCAAAGTTGACTACTCCTACATCTTTATAAATTACGTCATTCAGTATCTCCGGATTACCAGTCATGTGTCTTGAACATCCACTATCAATGGACAAATGGTGCAAGTCAAGAAAAACAAATGCATACTTGATAGTGGATGTTCAAGACACATGACTAGTAATCTCTAGACACATGACACTTTTGCAAAAAGAATTCAAAATCAACTTTCTTTAAAAATCAAAACTCTTCATAGTGATCATGGTGGAGAATTTGAAAATGAAAATTTTGAGAATTTCTGTAATAAAAAAGGAATAACTCATAATTTTTTTTCCAAGAACTCTATAACAAAATGGAGTGGTAGAACATAAAAATAGGACGATTCAAGAGTATCCAAGAACTATGCTTTCAGATAGTAAATTGCCAAGAAATTTTTGGGCTGAAGTAGTTGCTACAGCTTGTTACATTTTGAATAGGATTTTAATTAGACCTCTAACCAATAAAACACCATATGAACTTCTTTTCAAAAAGAAACCAAAGGTATCTTATTTTAAAGTTTTTGGTAGTAAATGCTTTATTCTAAATACAAATGACAATTTGGATAAATTTGATCCTAAATCCGACATAGGAATCTTTATCGGATATTCTAATATAAGTAAAGCATACAGAGTTTTCAATTTAAAAAAAAACTAACACCGTTGAAGAAACAATGCATGTATCTTTTGATGAAAATTTCAAAGATTTTGTTCAAATAAATTATGAAGATGATTTTGTTACTTTAAATAATGAATCAAATGAGACAAATTGTGAAACTGTTCATCCTAATAAAAGGATCAAACTTTTAAAAGATCTTCCTATAGAAAATATACTAGGAAATATTGAATATGTTGTTAGAACTAGAAATCAACTAAACAAGATGAGTAATATAGCTTTTATACCAACTATTGAACCCAAAAATCCAAAGGAAGCATCATTTGATGATTCATGGATTCTTGCTATGCAAGAAGAACTGAATCAATTCACCAGAAATGATGTATGGGAACTTGTTCCTAGAACTGAGGACAAAACTATAATAGGAACTAAATGGGTTTATAAAAATAAAATGAATGAACAAGGTGAGATAGTTAGAAATAAAGCTCGGTTAGTCGCGCAAGGTTATTGTCAAGAAGAAGGAATAGACATTGATGAAACCTTTGCACCCGTAGCAAGATTAGAAGCTATTAGAATTCTATTTGCTTTTGCAAAACACAAAAATTTAAAATTATTTCAAATGGATGTCAAAAGTGCCTTTTTAAATAGTTTTGTTAAAGATGATGTTTATGTTGAACAACCTCCACTTTTTGAAGAAGAAAAGTTTCCAAATCATGTTTACAAATTAAAGAAAGCTTTGTATGGTCTAAAACAAGCTCCTGGAGCCTGGTATGATAGAATAAGATCTTACCTATTACAATCAAATCTTGAAATTGGTAGAGTAGATAGTACTCTTTTTATTAAAAGAAACAAAAATGATATCCAATTAGTACAGATTTATGTAGATGAGATCATTTTTGGATCAACAAAAATTGAAATGAACAAAGAGTTTTTTGAAACAATGACAAATGAGTTTGAGATGAGTCATATGGGTGAATTTACTTTTTTTTAGGATTGCAAATAAAATAATTAGATAGTGGTATTTTCATTAGTCCAGAAAATTATACTAGGGATCTAGTTAGTAAGTTAGGTATGACCATTGCGAGTGGAAAACTCACTCCTATGGCAACCAATGAAGCCTTGAATAAAGAAGACATGTCAAAAGATGTTGATCAAAAACTATATAGGGGAATGATTGGATCACTACTCTATATAACTGCGAGTAGGCCTGATATCATGCATAGTGTCTGTCTCTGTGCTAGATACCAATATCAACGCAAAGAAACCCATTTAAAAGCTGTTAAACGTATCCTAAGATATGTTAAACACACTTTTGACTATGACATATTTTACCCTAAAAATGATTCATTTGATTTAATCTCATATTGTGATGCTGACTATGATGGTTGTAAATCAGACCGAAAAGGTACAAGTGGAACTTGTCACTTTTTAGGACATTCTCTGGTTTTCTGATTTAGTAAAAAGCAAAATACTGTCTCACTATCAACAACTGAAGCAGAATATATATCTGCTGCTTTGGCTTGTTCTCAAGTTATCTATATGCAACAGACCCTAAATGATTTTGGATTAAATATTTTAAAATCACTAATTTATTGTGACAATACAGGTAACATATATTTAAATAAATAGAGAAAAACAAAATTGTCTAAATTTTCAAAGGGATGTCGACATGCCCCTACCCCCATGTCTACATACAACAGTCAGATTTAAAATTTTGATTTTTCCACTAAAATCAGTTTGGTGGTTATATAACAACAATATTCACAACACCAAATAAGCTATTTTGTAACACTTCTTTGTTTGGAATTCGTAACAGTTATAAATGTGATTAATTTGCAATGGTTTTTTCCATGAGTTTTTGATTACAACACTTATAACTGTTGGAAGAGTTGGTAATTCTGTAAATATAACCAAACAAACTGAACAGACTTGTAATTCGTACTTATTTTTACATTATCCCAAATCTAACGCATATCACACATACGCTTTTATCTAGAGTTCTACCTCTATCAGCCGCTTCCATCGATATCTCAGATACATCGCTTTCATCTAGGGTTCTATCGTCCGCTTCCATCGATATCCCTGATACGCTTTCTCATATAGGGTTCTATAATCTCCTTCCATCGATATCCTAGATCTCAGGTAATGGTTCTTTCAACTTCACATCTTTTATGCGATATTAAAATTCAATAATCTATCATGGAGAATGATTTCTATTATTAGAATTTAAATCATGAATTTTTCATTTCCTTCATATCTAAGGGCCCGTTTGCTTTCATTTTATATTTTGAGTTTTGTGTTTTCAACTTGTATTAAGAAGTACTAAGAAATAAGAAGAAAATTTATAATTCTTAGCCGTTGCGACGACCAACGAACGACAAAAGAGTTAGATTGTTTTTCGTGTTTTTGTAATCTTTCAAAACACGAAAAACATAATAAACTTGTTTTCTATTTTACATGTTAATTTCATTTTTCAAAATTATTTGTTTTTCAACAATAGATACGACGGATGCACTTTTGTATAGATGAAAACACAAAACTAAAAACGATAAGCCAAACGGGACCTAAGTTTTTTTTTCCATTTGAAGCCAATTCGAATCTAATATCTACATAGATAAGTTATTCTTATTTCCATTTTGTTGTAGTGATTTATCACGGTTTTAAAATATTTAGCTAATGATTTATGATGATCCTTTTGTAGTAAGAAGTAAAGCACTATACATCATGTACTAACAGTATTATTTAATCAACAAAGAGCCATCGTAACAACCTCTGACTATTTCTTTTTGAGGCAATCCATTCTTATTGCAAATTTACAGTATTTGACTCGTAATATATATATATATATATATATATATATATATATATATATATATAACATATAACAATAATAAGAATTTAACTTTACAAATTGAAGAGCTCAATTGTAGATTTGACTAATCTTTTGAAACCCTTCTGTAGAAACCTTTGTAGTTTGGTATTTCAACTGACATTTTATAAATTATTTATTGAAACATGCCATTTTGTAATAAACAGATAAAATCTACAGACGGTAAGGAAATTACCAGATTTAGTAATGGCAATAACCGTGACAAACATTTTGATTCATGTAAAATTGTACTTTTGTGTTGTCAAATTAATGAATTTAGGAACTCCAGTTCATTCAAACATATATTCATATTTTTTGAATGAGCAATATGTTTTCTTACATGTAAAGTGTTTAGGTTTTAGTTTATTTGTTGTCAATTTAATAAATTTTGAAACTTCATTTCATTCAGACATGTCTTCATATTTTCTGAATTAGGACAAACTCGTATCGTACCTTATTCTTTTTCTAAAGCGGGATGGTTAACAGTAGAAGAAAGATAGTATTGGATTGATAACCAATTAGCTGCTTATTCTGAATTGTGCTTCATTGTCAATATATCCTAAATTTCGTAAAAAAGTGTAATGATGGTATTGATAATGATATAGATATGATTAAAGAAGCTTAGTGGGTATACGGTTTTGGTAGTCAATTGCTACCAGTTTCCAATTTAATTAATGCGTCCAGACCTGCAGTTTCATTTCACACTTATTACCTCTAGTACTTAAGTAGTTTTTTATTCCATTTTAACATTACGTGGGGCACATGTACACATAAATATATGTGTATATATCATATTAATTACAAATAGTACCTGACTATTTGCTTGCGTGGCTGTTGCATTGCTATCTCCAGTAAGCATTTCAACTTTGATGCCTAAAGATTTTTGCTCTCGTATAGCCTCAGCTACCCCTGTCATTCAGATTATTATCCTTCCTGTGATTTTCTAGAATCTAAGTTCAAAATTAAACAAGACATCAAACTTGATGGTTACTCTAAATATGTTCAACCAAAAGAATAAAGTTGATTGTTGGCTTTTTTTCCATTAATATCTTGTTGAGACTTAAGACACCGATAGCTGTGCAATTGGTGGCATGCCATGTTCTATGGCTTGCGGATGACTTAATTGTGTGATGAGGAAAGGAAGACAGCTAAGCATCTGTTTTTCTTTTTCAAATATTAATGAAAATGAATTGGATCTTCTTAAAGATACATACAGGAGGAGAATAATGTTCCCATGGCTATAAGCCTGAGTCATGGCCTGAGCCAATTGGACTATATGTTCCCATGGCTATAAGCTGAGTCATGCCCTGAGCCATACAGGAGGAGAATAATTTTCAATTTAACACTAACTTTACTATGTTATTTTCCAATTGGACTATATGATTGCCTATGTCTTTATAGTTGCATAGTTTTCTTCCTGCTCGAACATTCAACTATTCTTTTCACATTAATTATTTCCTTTGGTTTAAGCATAAGTTCCATGGTTATAAACTTTATTTGTTTTGACTGCTAAACTTTTTTATGATAATTCCATGTAACTTCAAAAAATGTGTTGGTTAATAAATATGATGCCATATCAATACTGATTTACACTTTAGTTTTTACAAATAAATGTCCATCAATACAAATATAATATTTATTTTTGCTATAATCAATGCAGAAGGAATTGTTGGTTTTCAATAATTTAAACAAAACACTATGTGCAAAGCATATGTAGATATAAATTGAATTTGCTCATCTTTGTGTAGTTTAACCGTCAATTTATTTTCGCTTTCCGAATGAAAAGATCTGATTGAAAAATTAACAAATTTTTAATTAGTATAAAAGAGTAGTTGTTCCAAGTTTTAATTAAATAACCCATCTATTATCTCAAACCTCATTTTCTTTGTCATTCAAATTCAGATGCATACTTAACAAACGAGTTGCACACTCGGTTGTATATTGTATTCTGCTTCTTCAATAGTTAGTACTTTCTAGTTGTAGTACTTACCTACTCGGGCGATACAATATATGATTTTGACTTTATTCTTAGTAAATTTCTAATTTTTTCCTATATTTTATCATTTTAGACATTTTGCGCTGCGTGTTCGAAAACTTCAATACATTGCTGAGCTGGAGAGAAACATCCAGGCTTTGGAGGTAAATTATAGGTATAACACACATTTTCATAATTAAGGCCATCTCAAAAATATTAGAAAACTGAGTTGCACACTCAGTTGGAGTGTGCAACCGAGTTACCCAGTTATAGTGTGCAACCGAGCTACTCAGTTACATTAGAAACTGAGTTACGCAGTTACCCTTGAGTTTAGAAAATAAAATCATTTGATAATTTGGTGGACAATTTGCAGATTGAAACCATTGACTTATGTTGTAGTGGTTTCTTAATATCTTAAGAGTGTTATTATTTGATTCAATCTCTTTATTTAATTTTACTTAGTGGAAAATGATGATTCATGTGATTCAAAAATCATATATCTGATATAATCAAAGAACAAATTGCTTAGAAGTCAGTCAAAGATACCATATATTGTATTGCAATTTGCATTGTAATGCACAAATATAATTGATTTTTGCACCAGATTGAAATTACTGTTCTCAACTTAAATTTAATTGTAATTTTAACTCACAATAATACCATATTACATATATTACAGGCGATCGTGCAAAGATACAATCTAACTGTTGATGATAAGGTCACCTAATTAAAGCAGTGATTTTCCTTGTCTAATTCTTGTAACCTAATTAATTATGCAAATGATCATATTAAATGCAAGTTAAAAGCTTGCGTTCACAATAAATCTGTGCATGTTAGTGAGGTAGTGCAACAAATAACAGTATGGACTTTGTTGAAAACAAGTATTTATTGTTTGCTGGCTTGTCAAGTCCTGAATCATTATTTCATAACTTTGGCATACTCTTCATTTTAACAGTTGAATCCTGATTTTTGGAATAAGGATAGATGTATATGGTAAAGATGAAATACTATTAAGTCATGTAATTTACAAATCTTTATTTCTTTCTAGTTAAATTTAACCCAGACATTAAGAAGGCAATGGTTGAAATTGAAGGTAACAACAGATCTAAAAGAGATGCAAATTTTTTACTTGATAAGATATTGAATCTGTTGGAGATAAAAGCCTACTTCACATGTTTGCAGGTGTTATATTGTAATACAAATATGCAGGTGGTATAATATACCATTTTGATACTGATCTTAACTATATTAAAATACTTATTGGACAAAGTTGGAGGAATGAAAGTATCCAAGTGGCTATTTCGAATCAAAGATTGACCTTCCAGGTTTATTATAATCTTTTATCCTACATAGAAATTGTAGAGAAATATTTGCTATTCTGGATTCCAAAATATTTATTTGGATAGCAACTTATCTGATATTTTTTTTTCTTTTGCCGTGATAAGCAGCAAATAATTGTTGGGGCGGGATTCCAACCGGAGACCACTCAAATCGAAACCTCACAAGCACAGCGGAAGACAGGATCGTGGTAAGAAGTGTAAAAACAACCAATCAATAACTCAATTCCAATCTCAATCAATCCAAAAGCAATCACAATCCCAAACAAGCAATATAGAAATCAAAGCAATAATGAAAAATAAATCACACATCGATTTATAGTGGTTCCACTAACGTTGTGTTAGTGTACATCCACTTTAAGAGAGAGCTTTTATTAATATTGATGAGAAGAGTACAAGAGATTGAATACAATGGTCAAAATTCTAATTAGAAATTGATTTGTGGAGAAGAGAATTGAAAAAAAAAATAGGTTTTGATAAACCCTAATTTGTGGAGGCTAATCTCTTGCAGTCACTTGCTCGCACATTCGCACATCTGGAACCTGAAGCTAGCTTATATAGGAGAATAGAAACTCTAGGCAATGTTTCAAAATTGCCCCTGCAGATATCATAAATCTTCACGCCAAGCCCACGCGTGAAAAACAGGCAGTGGTCGCTTCAGACGTCTATCCAAAATGGTCAGACGTCTGACTTAAGCCTCCGAAAAAAGTTTTCTACATGCTCAGACGTCTAACCATTTTGGTCAGACGTCTGACTTAAGCCTCTGAAAGAATTCTGCACAGACTCAGATGTCTGACCCATTTGGTCAGACGTCTGACCTAACTCTCTGAAATAGGTCTGGTGTAGATTTGCTGAAGCGTCAGACATCTGAATTTTTCCTCAAATGTCCGACGCTGTCAATTCAGCCCACTTCACCTTTTCCCTTATAACTTCCACCTCCAAACTCCGATTTACGAACCGTTTTCTCTGTTATGAAGCTACTTCCGACCTCTACAATTCTTTATATAGTGTCGCCAAAATTTAACACTCCACCTTGACACTATATCCATCTCCAACTCCAATGGTACCATACCATCAACGACAACCGATAGCACCAACTATCACTTCTTCTACCTTCAACCAAACATGAATGCTTTCCCAATGAGCTCCGGCAAAGCCACCGCCCATTGCACTCCACCAACGAGCTCAGGCAAAGCCCCCGCCCGCTAATGAAATGTTGAAAACATCCAAATCCTAAGCTATTTCACCAAAGACTATCACTTACCAAGAAGATAGAACCTCAATCTCTCACCGATACTCTTCCTCATCTACCACCAAGCTCTTCTCTTAACCGTGCCACCCCTTGGCACCTAGCACTTTTCCAAGTGAATCAAGTTCAAGCAATGCTCGAACTTCACAACCGGCAATGCCTTAGTGAACATATCTGCCACATTATCCTTTGTTTGCACTTTTGCAAAGATATACTTGCGTATCCTCATCCATGGCTACTAGAAATGACTCTCTCGCCTCAATATGCTTAGTCCGTGAGCTAAACGCCAAATTCTCTACCAAGTGAATATCACTCTGGCTATCACATCTAACATCAATACTATCATGTCCAAATCCCAAGTCATACAACAATCGCTTCAAATAGAGTGCCTCCTTTGCTGCCTCCACCGCGGCTATCAACTCCGCCTCCGTAGTGGATAAAACAACTACGGTCTGCAATCTAGATCTCCAACTTATGGTTGTACCCCCAAGTGTGAAGGCATATCCGGAAGTTGATTTTCTTCGATCCCTATCACCAGCGTAGTCCGAATCACAATAACCAACCAACTTGCAATCCATCGCCTTACTACCGCCAAAAACAAGACCATGAGATGATGTGCCTCTAAGGTATCTCAATATAAGCTTCACAGCTTCCCAATGCGATTTCCTCGGATTAGCCATGTATCGACTAACCATCCCGACGGCATTTGCAATATCGGGCCTTGTACACACCATAGCATACATTAGACTTCCAACCGCACTAGCATATGGCACCTTTGCCATATAAGCCTTGTCTTCCTCCAAGATAGGTGATCCTTTACTCGAAAGCTTCATATGCAAAGGTAAAGGTGTATTTGACGCCTTTGCATTCTCCATGCTAAACCGGCAAAGCACTTTCTCAATGTACTCCTTTTGAGTTAGTTTCAACTCAAAATGATTTCAATCCCTTATAATTTCCATGCCCAATATCCTTCTTGCTTCTCCAAGATCCTTCATTTCGAACTTCGATTTCAAACTCAGTTTTAGCTTGTTGATTTCATTCTTATCCTTAGAAGCAATGAGCATGTCGTCCACATACAAGAGTAAATACACCCAACAATCATTTCTTAGCTTCTTGAAATAAACATAAGCATCTTTGATGCTTCTATCAAAACCATTTTCAAGCATAAAATGATCAAACCTCTTGTACCATTGTCTAGGTGATTGCTTTAAACCATATAGTGATTTCTTAAACTTGCAAACAAAATTTGACTTACCATCCACAACAAAACCTTCCGGATGCTCCATGTAGAAGTCTTTATCCAAGTCCGCATGCAAGAAGGCGATCTTCACATCAAGTTGCTCCAACTCCAAGTCATGAATAGCAACTATAGCAAGTAATATTCAGATAGAAGTATAGCGCACAACCGATGCGAATATCTCATCATACTCCTTTCCCTTCCTTTGTGCAAACCCCTTGGCCACTAGCCTAGCTTTGTATCTGCTATCGTCCTTCACCTTGTATATCCATTTGCACCCAATAGCATAGTTTCCTTTAGGAAGTGGAACCAAATCCCAAGTTTGATTCTTCAACAATGATTGCATCTCTTCCTCCATGGCACAAATCCATTTCGAGCTATCACTCGACTCCATGACGTCATCAAGGTCCATCGGCTCATCTTGGACTACATGAAGAGCATAGTCCAAATTATCACAAAAGCTAAGATAGTTCCAATCACGATATCTTTCGGGTGGTCTTATAGTATGACGACCAACCCGAGTAGCAATACCATCACCCAAACTCCCTTCGGCTCCACCTTGACCGAATCTTCTTTAGAATCATGCACATCACCAACACTACTAGAGGAACCCTGTGGACTATGTGATGTAACATCAACCGCTACTTCTTCACAAGCATCTCCAACTACTCTACTCTCTCTACTCCTTGGACAAAATATGGAAATAATTTCCTTCTCCTTCGATTCACTATGAACCAAATTCAGAACATCCGATGAGCTTACATTCTCCTTGAACATCGCCGACCCATCAAAAGTAACATGACGAGAATTCACTACCTTCTTCATTTTCGGATCCCAAATCCGATAGCCTTTTACTCCATCCGTATAACCAAGCAAAATCCCCTTGAAAGCTCTAGGTTCAAGCTTATCATTTCCCGAATCATGCACATAAACAGGACTATCAAATACACGAAGATAACTCAAGTCAATGCTCTTTCCCTTCCACACATCCTCTGGAATTTTGTTACCAATAGCTGAGCATGGAATTCGATTAATAATATGCACTGCAGTTGATAAAGCTTCAGCCCAAAATCCCTTCGCCAAACCCGATGCCAATCTCAAGCATCATGCTTTCTCTATTAGAGTACGATTCATCCTTTCCGCAACACCATTCGACCGCGGATCTCCAAGTGTAGTAAAATGCCTTCGAATACCATGATGCTTGCAAAACTCCAAAAATTCTTCGAAAACATACTCTCCACCATTGTCGGACCTTAGAACCTTCAAGGACTTGCCACTCTCATTCTCAACAAGAGCCTTCCATGCTTTGAACTTTGTAAATGCCTCCGACTTGGCCTTCATTACATACACCCAAACTTTCCGAGAAAAGTCATCTATAAAGAAATTAATAGTGAGCTCCACCTAATGAAGCTAGTGGTGCCGGTCCCCAAACATCCGTGTGAACATACTCAAGAACCCTTCTCGAATCATGCTTTCCCTCACCGAATGAAACTTTAGTTTGCTTCCCCATGACGCATTCTTCACAAAACTCTAACTTCTTGAAACTTTCTCCATCGATCATCTCCCTCTTCCGAAGAACATCCAAACTCCTCTCTGAGACATGACCTAACCTCAAATGCAACAACCTAGTCACATCCAAGCCATGAGAACTATCAACTCTAATACAAGTTTCACCTTCTACAGTCACTTCTTGAAGCAAATAAATACCATGAGTCCTGGCACCCTTCATCACCACAAGCGCCCCCTTCGAAACCCGCAAGCTATTACTCTCAATAGTGACCTTACAACCTAAAGAATCCAGCTGCCCCAAAGAGATAAGAGACTTCCTAGGTCCCGGAACATAGCGTACATTAGTGAGAGTACAAACCACTCCGTCAAACATTCGAATTTGCATGGAACCAATGCCTTTCGACTTACAAATAGCACTATTTCCCATAACAATTGAATTTCCTTCTTTGTCGATGTAAGAAGAAAAACAATTCTTATTTGGCGTCATATGATAAGATGCCCCCGAATCGAGCACTCATTCGCTACCCGAAACATCCGATGCTACCGCCGACAAAACATCTACATCTCCCTCACCAACTCTACTCTCTACCGCTACTGATGAAGATGCTACTTCCTTCTTTGCCTTCTCCTTTTATGGACACTCATTCTTCCAATGACCGGGCTTCTTGGAAATATAGCACTTGCCTTTTCTTTCCTTCGACTTTCCTCTCCAACTGAGGTTCCTTGATTTAGAATGCCCTTGGTTTTCCTTCTTCACATACCTCTCCTTCTCCACAAATAAACCATGACCACTACTAGCACCACTACTTCCAACACCTAACTCCTTCATTTGATCCCACAAATTCTCGCTAAGAAGACCCGTCTTGACATCATCAAGAGTCAATGTATCCCAGCTGTAGATCAAACTATTTGAGAAACCTGTATAGCGATCCAGCAACGAACACAATAATATCATCGCCTTTTGCTCTTCCTTAATCTTCAAATCTACCACCTTCATCTTCATTAGGAAATCATCAAAAGTATTCAAGTGCGCCTCTAGCGAAGTACCTTCCTTCATCTTATAGGTGAAGAACGTTCTCAATAAGATCAAACGATTTGTCAGTGACTTCTTCATATACAACTCCTCCATCTTGTCCCAAATACACTTAGCGGTTGGCTCACCACTTCAGAGGTAACATTCTCTCCCATAGCAAGTTGAAGTGTAGTGAATGCCTACTCTTCCATCTCCTCTCTCTCAACATCCGAGATGTCTGCTGGCAACAAATGTGTGTCAAACACTACCTTATGGACCCGATTACTCCTTAGAACCGCTTTCATCTTCCATTTCCATTTTTCAAAATCATTATCGCCATTCCACTTGTCTATAACAAATTGTGATCCTGAAGCTGCGTACGAACCACGTACATAAGGAGCTACACCACTTGGATTACCCATTGAGGAACTACTTGAGGTATTATATGTTTCCGACATTTCTACTACCACCTACCAACACCAATGCTCCGATACCAAATGTCGGGGTGGGATTCTAACTGGGGACCACTCAAATCGAAACCCCACAAGCACAACGGAAGACGGGATCGTGGTAAGAAGTATAAAAACAACCAATCAATAAATCAATTCTAATCTCAATCAATCCAAAAGCAATCACAATCACAATCCCAAACAAGCAATATAGAAATCAAAGCAATAATGAAAAATAAATCACACAGCGATTTATAGTGGTTCCACTAACGTTGTGTTAGTGTACATCCACTTTAAGAGAGAGCTTTTATTAATATTGATGAGAAGAGTACAAGAGATTGAATATAATGATCAAAATTCTAATTAGAAATTGATTTTTGGAGAAGAGAATTGAAAAAATTAGGTTTTGATAAACCCTAATTTGTGGAGGCTAATCTCTTATAGTCGCTTGCACGCACACCCGCACATCTGGAACCTGAAGCTAGCTTATATAGGAGAATAGAAACCCTAGGCAATGTTCCAAAATTGCCCCTGCAGATATCACAAATCTTCACACCAAGCCCACGTGTGAAAAACAAGCAGTGGTCGCTTCAGACGTCTGTCTAAAATGATCAGACGTCTGACTTAAACCTTTGGAAAAAGTTTTCTACAGGCTCAGACGTTTGACCATTTTGGTCAGACGTCTGACTTAAGCCTTTGGAAGAATTCTGCACAAACTCAGACGTCTGACCCATTTGGTCAAACGTCTGACCTAACTCTCTGGAATAGGTCTGGTGCAGATTTGCTGAAGCGTCAGACGTCTAAATTTTTCCTCAGATGTCTGACGCTGTCAATTCAGCCCACTTCATCTTTTCCCTTATAACTTCCACCTCTGAACTCCGATTTGTGAACCATTTTCTCCGTTACGAAGCTACTTTCGACCTCTACAATTCTCCATATAGTGTCGCTAAAATTTAACAATAATATGCTCTCACTTCTCACTATAACATGTGCATTCATTTTTATATTAAGTAGAAAATTAATTATAGCTAGTATCTTCTTAAATCTGTACCATTTCTTCTCCGAAAACCAACCGACTGTAACTGTTTAAACCAAGATAAAACACTATATAAATGGCATGCGAATTGTAAAGCTAAACCGTTTTGTTCTGTCATCAAATTTCAAATGTTAATGGAAAAATATAAAGAAGCAACTATATAATTTCAAACGATGATGGACTCTACAAACAATGTCAAAACATTGCTTACTACAAGAGAACAAATATTACTCTAGATTATTTTTCAGTAAATATAAATGACCAAGGAATATGTAATCAATTAAAACAAGGCATACCCAACTGAAGAGACGGGGAAGAATGGGCATGATCAATGTGATGTGCCTTGATTTCTACGGAAATTGGAGTGTATTGGAAATGAATTCAGCTGCAGCAACTCTTGAAACAAGACCGTTATTCCTCCACACAAGAGAATTACATGCATTCCTTATACGGTTATGTGATTATACTTTATAGTACCACGTCATAGAGTGTACAAATCACTTCCTTTATAAAAGACTGTACGAGGTTCAAGTTGTTGTTTGGTGATTAAGTAGCTTGTGTAAGATTGGTTTTCGGTGCCTTCGTCCATTTATGATCACAGTTTCATTTGTGAACCTGCTTTTTACTTAACATTATTATTGGTTTGATGTGTGTATTATTTGATTTAAGATTCTTAAAATATTTAATGCTTTTGATGGGAATACTGCAAGACATTGCTTGTAGATTGCCAACAATATTGATTTTCCATCTGACTGTGTAAAGGAATAAGAAAAGTTGGTTGAACATTTGAAAGTGGTAGCCATTGAAAAGGAACTGATACGGGAGGAAGACAAGGTATTGTATCTGTTTCATTAAACTTTTAGCTTCTATTTGGTTTGGCATAGCCTCCAATGAACTATCTCATCGGTTCATTTTTTTATTATTGAATGAAATGCCATAATTTTTTCCTTTTACTATTAATATCGTAATTTTGTTATTGTCATATTTAAGTTTTATAAGCATCCCGACAAGAAATCGTAACTGGCTAAAAATTTAGGAAATTTGGTGCTGCTGCTGTTTGATTTTGTCCATATTAAAAACCAAACTGTCAGTGGCAACCCCCATTACATATTGGACTCATACTCTTTATTAATATATGAGAAGACTTCCTTAATTTTAAATATATGCATTGAGCGTCATACTGTTTATTAATATAAAACGGGCTTATATGCGGTGGTTTTTAAAAATTTCACAATTTCATGTGCAGGCAAAGAAAGAGAACGATAAAGAGGGAGCAAAGGAAAAGGATAGATAAGATAGGTAGAAAAGGAAAGAGAGAAAAGAACGGGAGAGCACAAAAGGAGAATCAATTTTTGAATCATCGCAAAATGGTACGTACATACTAGTCAATCTAGTTAGTGTCGGGTTTGTAATTTGGTCGGATTATCGCTTGCGTTATGTATACTCTTCTTGACCTGTTATTTGTAAGCTGACACTTTGAAGTTATTTGATATTTTGATGTTTTGTATGGTGAATGGTTGTATGTTGAATTGTGGTATTTTGTTTGTTGTATATGGTGTATGATGAAGTAGCTTTGTATGACATTTGTGGAATCTAATATTATATTTGTATATGTTATTAAAATTGATTATATAAATTTATATGAAATCGAGCTGAAACTTTTATGTGAAATTTGAATGTTGGAAATTCCTAACACTTATATGCGTTAGTACTTTTGGTAAGAATGTAGCAATTAGTAACATTTATTACTGTTACAATTCTCTAATTAGTCACGGTAATAACCGTTACAATTTTTTAATCAATCACGGTAATAACAGTTACAATTATTTCGAATAGCAACGGTTATAACTGTTGGGAAATAACAAATTTCTAACGGTTATAACCGCTAGGAATATGAATTTTCCTAACGGTTATAACTGTTAGGAAATCTGTTATAGAATATACCACGCACCTATTAGTAATAGTTATAACCGTTACCAATTTCATTTACAACACTTATAAGCGTTGGGAAATTGCAATTATGGTGCTGTGATTTCGAATTCATCTGTCTTCTCACTTCATTTTCTCTGTAGTAAACTTCTGAAAATATAAAGCAATGGCCTCCTCTTTTAAATCAAACCAAAATGCAACCATTTCCTTCCCTTCTCCTAATTCTGGTCCATTCCAACGTACTACATTGGCTGGAGTAATGAAGATCGGGAAAATATGAAGGATTCTCTGCAAATGCTGACTGAATTACAAGTCATGCAAATAAGGATGGCAAAGGAACAAGAGATACAAGGAAAGATTCTTAGACATTTGCAAAAATATCTAATGGATAATCATGCAGACCCTATTGTGATTGAAGATGATTCCTCTAACATACTTATTCATAATCCATTAGAGGACGATGACGAAGAAGAAGAAGAAGAAGAAGAGGAAGAAGCGCAAATGGACGAGGACGATAATGTTGTTTGCGTTGGAGAAGTATGTTTTGACAAAAATGGTAATTTGGTCGAACAACATGGAAGCTTTTGTCTCAACTACCCTAATTGTTCGATTCACAAGTCACCAATTGTCAAGGACTCTCGTTAGATTGTTATTATATTAATGTTTTTATATTTTGTGTACTTGTGTATATTTGTGTCTATATTTCATATATATGTGTAATGTAACATCATATATAATAAAATTAGATTTATGTTTCGCTTATTATACTACGTTATTAGCATTTAATTCCATATATTAGTTTAAGGGGGAGCTATGTGGTTTAGGCTTGGTTTTTGTTGATGACAAAGGGGGAGAATCATAAAATAGGATAGTTAGGCTGTTAGTTAGGCATAGATTAAGAGCGAGTTAGTAGATTAAGGGGGAGTTGTTAGAATAAGGGGGAGTCGGAGTAGAATCCAAGTTTGGTGGAGTATATTTTATAAACATAGGTTGTCATCATTAAAAGGGGGAGATTGTTAGTTCCTGAGATGATGGTTTGGATGACAACAACCTTAGGACTTGTTATAAAATATAAATACTAATATCTTTGTCTAAATATATGTATATGCAGGATATATCTCTACTAATAATACAAATAATTTCATTTGGTGAAGCTTTTTCAAACTTCCCAAAAACCCCTTCCCCCAAATCTACGTTCAAGGTGACAAACAGCGCAAATCCGTCTTCTGCGCGCGCACGTTCTATTCCACAACATCATCCGTTTACTCCTCTTCCCACTTTCTCCTCCACCTGTCTTCCACAGCTTTTCAACTGCTTTTTCCCCCAAATATTCTCCTCCCACACACTTTCTCATCGGCTCTTCTTCCTCCCCTGTACCGTTCCCTTTCCGTTCTGCCTCCCTAAAATCCAGATCCGATGCCTTCCGCTGTAGGTCGGAGAACAACGGTCAATACTGTCCAACTTCCCCCACCCCTTCAACATCTTCAACCACAATTGAGCCCCATGTCGCCTCGCCATCTAAATCTACCAACTTCTCTTCGGTTTCCGCTCTTCCATGCTAGCATCCGGATCTGATGCCTCCCGAGGTAGCTTGCAGCCTACGGTTGAACAACGGTAGTATAACGATGAATATCATGGAATTCAAACTTTATACAACGCCTGCGGACCGTACCTTGGCATAGCAGCTCTTTCAACAATTATCGATAGGTAAAATTTTAGTTTTTATGCAAAAAAATTTGTTGTAACACATACATATGTGATCTAAATTAGTAAGAAAAGAGAATTGATAATAAAAGTATAAACTGGATGTTAAGTTTCCAACTACGTACTTAGCGTACAACAGCTATTGGGTTATGCAACCATTTCATGGAACCAATAAGATCATGTTAGACAACTATTCAAAGATATTGGTATCCAAAAATTTATGTAACTATATTTTTTTGTTTAAAGTTTGCTATGTACAAATGGTTCAAAAGTGACATTGAAAAAGAGTGTCAGCAGATGAATGATTCTACCTAAGAGTTCTGATTACATGTATGCTAATAGCTGTTTTTTTTACTGCTTTCTGCTGATAAGAATGACAAAAGGCTGCAGACACAAAAATTTTCATGACTCACATACTGATCTCTTAATTTCATCAACATATGTTCGCATTAGTGTGCCTGTTCTGTTTGCATCCATTGTTTTAAATCTTTAAGCCTGCTGCTGATCTACTGTCGTCTGTCTTTGATGTCCAATTGAACTGCTTAATCTTCTGACCTAACCTATTGCTTGTTTGAATTTATCTGTTTCCATTTTACATACAGTTTCAAATATGTCAACTGAGCTGTCTAATTTCAGCAATGTATGTTTGCACTATATTTTTGCTTATTATGTTATCCATGCTTTAGGGTGATGTTATTAGTAATTCATATTATTACTTAGGCTCAATTCGATGATGATTTGGGTTGGTTTGAGATGCATGGTGCTAAATTATTTTTTATGATTTGAGATTTAGGTGATTTTGTTTGTTTTTCTTCTAAGGTTCCTGTTACTGATAAATTAACATTGCGATGAGTTAGTGGTAAACCGGTATTCCAGACAACCCAAACTTTAGAACCTCAGTTTATTTAGGTTTTGTTTTGAGAATTCAATTGAAACAACAGTCAACATGAATATAAAGTTGTTATAGTAGGTAATTATATGTAGCATGCTGAAAAATCACTTACACTCATGAAGTCGAATATAGCCATTGGTTTTCATCTTATAAGCCTTTCAGTATTTCATGTTCTATTCATGCTTTAATAATAGTTTGGTTTTATATTTGCTTTGTGGTTGACCCTTAAATGAGTTCATGTTGTATTTTCAAATATTATGCATTCATTTAGTTTTTAAGAGCATTCCATTATTGCAGATCAAGTAGATTCAGTCATTATGAAAGTAGATGAACAATTTTCATGTTTGAAAATTTTCACCTTTAAATTTTGTTTTGCATTTTAATAAATGCAATTCAAAATGCTTTTAGCAGATGATATTACGAAGTAACTTTAGAAACTTTCTATGATTCATATTTGATTATACATAGCTATACTAAGACAGTAACTTTCTTAGTAAAATATTGAAATGTGTTGATTTTATTTTCCATTTTAATATCCTCTTTATTATTTTTGTTAAGGCCTTATCCACACATATGCATATCTTTTGGAGTAACAAAATATTTTACACTTACACAATTTCTCCACTGCTCTGAAGCATTTTACTGGGTTGGAAAATCAGTTTTAAGATAATGTAAAAATTAGTCTTCCCTTTTCTGTTTTCCCTTCATTTTATTGACCAATCAACATGTTTTGTTATTGATATTGTGTAAATACATGTATGATAACATGCTTTCCTTTTTTTTCTTATACGGCAACATGATGGTAACAAAACTATGAGTCTTTCAAAAAATATGTTTTACAGTATTAATTTTCTTTTACTACGTAATATCATGTTGGCTTTAGGGACTCCTCTATTTAAACATCAGTTGAAGTTTTTGCAATTTGTCCACATCATTTTATTTCAGTTACAGAGCATTTTGTTTAAAAATAAGAACAGGCACATGGATCAAAGGGAGAAATAGGACTACGATTTCCCGACAGAAAAAGCAGGCAACACAATGGAAGATACTTCTATGGTGGACCTATATGAGGTAATTATTCTACAAATAAGAACGTTTAATTTCAAACGATTTATATGGATATAGTTTGTATCAAATAATGAACATGTTTATATCAAATCAGTTAAACGGTTGAAAGTATGAAAGATTGGTGAATTGATGTTTAATAACCTTATGTTGTATTTTACATATTCAGCCTTCTGTTAATTTTATATTTGAACTTCTATTCATAATTTTTTTTGTATTTCACATATTCAGCCTTCGTTAACTTTATTTTTGAACTTCTATTCATAATTTTGTTAACTCTCTGTTGTATTTGTATGCACATGTGCCATTATTACTATAAATTGGCAAGGCAATACAAGATAGTCACTTGCCGATTCAGCACCATCATGGTGGGGGAGACGTTCGCATCGGCGATAAAGATAGGGGACTCAGTGTCGATTGACATGGCGGTGCATGGGATCAAAGAGACAGATGGTGTAGTTGAGGAGGCCACCGAGGAGGAGCTGATGGATGCCATGGCCCAGGCCGATCTTACGGGGATGTTCTGCTGCCAGCATACGGGGGTGGCTCTGGCCACGCTGGAGAAGTTGTGGAGGAGCGGGGTAATCGAAGTGAATGATCGAAAGAATATGGTGAGTATGGTGCATGGCTTGATGTTTGCGAAGAGTAAGATGAGTTATCATGAGAGGAAGATTGAGGGGATGGACTATAGGTATGCCAACCCGCCTATTGTTGTTAAGGCGTATTTTGGGTCTGTTATGGATGTTTAGAAGAGGACTTTGAGGAAGATGTAAGCTGTAGTACTGTGTAGTGGTCTGAGACTAAAGTTTTGTAGCAGGGAAATACTATTGTTTTTTGTACTAAGAGGATAGTTTATTTTAACGTGTTTTCATGCTTTTGGTTCACAGCAAGCTTCCATGTCTGTAGATGTTTTCCCTTTTATCTATGGTGAAGAATGAAGAAAGATGATTCATTTTTATTTTATCTTTTCCCATATACATTTCCCAAAAGATAACAAAGCACTCATCGCTTTCAATATCATCTAGGTATAATTCATTTAAATTTTATAATCAGTTGTTTTATAATTTAACTATGCTTCTGTCCATTGTCTCAACTTAGAAGCCACGCTTTAATTATGCTTAGCAGGTTCAAATTTTTGTGGATCGATAATATATAATAACCTGTACATGTGCCATCGCTTACATATCGTGAGCTTTCAATTTTTTTGGATAATAACCTGTACACAGCAAGCGTTATAACTTGTATATGCCCCGCTGTATGATTTTAGGAAGCTTGCTGTATGTTGGATCAATAGCAAGTTATAAACAATTAAATATAAGCTTGCTGTATATGCCACGCTTTACTTATGCTTAGCAGGTTATGCACATGTGCCATTATTACAACATCTACATCCAGGGATAAAACAACAAGTATCCAAGATAAGTTACATGCAACTATCAGTGATATTTTACCTTTACAAAGTATGAACTCTAATAATTTCCACACCATTAATAAACATATACATTAATAGACCATCAATTGCCTGTGTGTGAAGTATGAGTTTCTTCGACCCTATGTACATGGGAGCTTTTATATAACCATAAATGGGTAAGTATGATACCTTGCTAATAGTGTTGTACCTGTTTAGTCTGAAACAGAAAAGAACCATTTTAATATTCACCAAATATAAGTTGAACTAACTTTCAAGCGATCCATAGATTCTCTTTTGATGCATTACCTTGACGTGATTCTTATAATAACCTCTAACTACATCATTAGTATAAAAATCATATTCGGTTTTAACAGACTCTCCTGCATTACGTGCCCATTGCACGTACTGAGCTTTGCTTCCAGTCCTTATAGTTGTTCATCACTTCTGTGTTAGGTAATCCTTTTAATATGGATCACTTCAAAATAGATATGATTAGAATTTCATTTGCTAGAGTGTTGACTGAAATCAATAATGACTTCAAATATCCAAAAATAGTGGCAATTTAGAATGAAAATAATGAAATATTCATGCAACCTGTTGAATCTGAGTGAAAACCCAGTCTTTGCCAAAACTGTAACTGTTTTGGAAATTCAATGAAATATTGTGCATTTGAGAAATTCTAGGTTTCTAAGACAAAAACAGATAAGGATAATAGTAATGGAAAAATGGAAATTGACCCGCAAAATAAAGGAGAATGAAATGATGGTATAGTACTAGCGTTAACAATGCTGCTACAGACATCGGAGAATCACAAGAGATGGAAAGTGCTAAAGACACTAACTCAAACATTGACAATAGTAACAATAGTAGGACAGAGACTTTCAGTAAGGAAATGCAGATGAATACAAAAAATCCTAAAGCATGCATAACAAAAACTGATTCATAATCATAAAGCATTAATCACAGACTTAATGAATCTCAACAAGACAAAACAAATAATGTTTACTGTCCTGGTTCAGATTACATTTTGCCAGCAGAAGACTACACTGATGCAAATGACACAGAAAATATTCAGAATAAGGATACAATTGGTAATGATCAGGAAATGGCTTAGGCGGTGCACATTAATTCACAAACAGAAGTCAATCAACAGTCATAACATGTCCAAAATGAAATTTCACAAAGCCAAGTGGATGCAGCTAATGGTCCTAGAACAAGGCAGAAGGCCAGTAGAATGCAGAGGTAGGAGGAAGTTCTATTTGAACTCAAAGCTTCAAAAACTGGAGATGTCATTGATAATCCTCCATTGTAAAAATATGATTAGTCACCTAAAGACAAACGGTAGAAAAATGATTATAATATGAATATTTACCTAATCAATATTTGTGCAAACTGTTGTATGCTTCATGATGCATGTCACCTAAAGTAGAAGATCTTATTTTGCATACACATACATGCAACAAAGGTGTGATATACCAATAACATAAAACTTGCACAGATTATATAAAAAAGTAAAGCAGCCATTTTCAACAACCTGAAAGACACGTTCATTGTAAAACCAGGCGAAGACTGGAGTGGATGATCACCACCATCATCGAAAGCCAATGTACGGCACACAGTGAGCCCTTCGGCCGTAGCCTTCCTGAAGACTTCAGTAACCTTACGTCTTTACGATGAGTCTACAGCAAGCACAAGATTCCTGGCACACATCCAAGTGATGCGAACGTAAATGGCGAACTCAGCAACGTCAGAGCTACTGTCAATGTTGTCAAATGGTACCCACAGTGGCACATCTCATGTTCCTGTTTAACCAAACTGTCCAAGCTAAAGCCAAAGCCAGCATACCCTCCAAAGAGGTCCATATATCAGCCCACATTTTCTCCGAGATAGCAAAATCAAGGTTAGAAATTATTGTTACAGGAGCAAAACAACATATGTATAGTTGTTTCATGATCATGCAATTCACAATTTGCACCAAAGTGAGTAAATAGGTGGAAGAAATAAAAGAATTGTATGACTGTAACATGGAATAATACTACTTGAGTAAAATAATTTACCCTCTTTTTAATAGTTATCCATCTAACCTTTCATTGTATTATAATTAGAGTTTGATACTATTAGTCATTTTATCAAATAGTTGGAGTACAAAATCTAAAGGTTACCATTACATCATGAACCATGCACAATGATGCATCACAGTCAAAGAACAAATAAATGCACCAACGTGAGAAATGAGATAGATCATATTGTAGATACGATGATAGCTGGCATAATAGAATTAACTATTATCATTATAAATAAACCAAGCGGCGTATCTATTACTTATTAAAAACTATTAGTTATTTCATTCAATAATGTTATGACCAATTTTAGCAGCCAAAACAGCTAATGAAATATCAAGAATATTAAGTACAAATTACAAAAGTATATCATCGTATCCTTAACTTATTCTCAAATGATTGAACCAGCATAATGTACAACAATACAATATAAAAATGACAAGGATTGAACAGACAAAAGGCACCATTGACAAAAATGTACGTTTCTTCTAAATTTCTACAATCTTTATATCTCTCTCTTCACAAACTCCTGATTACAAAACACTAAGTTTTTCAAGAATAAGCCAAAATGATGGGTTGAAGTGGTAACAAAGAAAGAACCTTTGGATTTCAGAACAAACAGTGCTCCTGCATCCAATTTAATACTTTGAAATATCACTCATGTTCGTTTAACTCAATGACATGACACTTTGCTTCATTATTATTTTTATTAATTATGCATACCACTACAAGAAAATATGATACACACAGGAAGGTGTACACATAACCTCTGAAAATCCCATCAAGTTCAAATATTCATGTCAAATATACTCATGGTACACATATGTGCACTTCATTTATATTCCCCAGTCAAGCACGATGAGAATAGGATAAAGTAGACAAGACTTATGTACTTTCCATTTACATAACAATGTCATACCACTTAAGCCTTCTGAAAATACTAACATGCCTTTCAACCTAATACGTAAACAATTTCCTGTTAAATTAGCTTTTTCCTTAACGATTAATAAATCACAAGGACAAACCATCCCTCAGGTTAGTATTTATCTTCCCGAACATGTTTTCAACCATGGTTAACTATATGTTGCTTTATCAAGAGGAGTTTTACGAAAAACAACAAAAGTTTTGATGAAAAATGAAAAGATTCGAAATAGAAAGAGTACACATACTAGAAATGTCGTATATAAGGATGTGTTATTAACATGTAATCATGAACTTAGTTAACTATACTTCATTTTTTCCACTTCACATGCAGTACTTCTACACTAAATATTATTCTTCGCCATGTATACATATATGTTTTTCACAAACGTTGTATTACTCTATTTAAATAAGGGATTTTTTATACGACCATAAATGAGTAATAATTGTAGTTAAAATAGTTTTCTTCTTTTTATTGTTTTTTGGTCATATATTCAACTATAGTTTCTATAAGTGACAGCACTAGGTTAATTTTCTGTATATCTGTACAAACAAAAATTTCCAACTTTATTACTTCAACTCAGTTTTAGTTAACATAGAAAATCCTTTATAAAACGATTTTAACTCCGCCATCAACTTATTACTGATGCCGATATCAAACTCGAAACAAGGAGCGGAGAAAATGATTATGACAACTATACTTAGCACTTACAATTTACTATCAAATAGTTTGTGAGCTACAATATGTCATTTTGTTCATTTTCATCGCAAAAAGCTACCATATCTATTTCAGATTAACTACTACATCTAATGAAGAACATATTCTATTTCCATTAGGAATCAAAGTTGTTGTCTACGATATGCACGAACATGCAATAATAATTCATAATTCCATATGTTTATTACTTTTCATTTTGTCCTTGTAAGGTCGGTCTGATATATATAAAGCTTATTTCCATGTTTGATACAAAAGTTCCATATACACGTCCATTGGACGTGGATGCGTTCTGAAAGTCAGTATCCAAAACATGCAACATTACGTGTACATCAAAGTCATTTTATAAAATTCAAAAAACCTCACAAACATTGTAATTTTTTCATTCCATTCTCATATTTATCATTTTATTTCATTTTGTCTGTTCCACTTTCTTCACGTAAATAGATTTTAAATTTTATATCTTTGCCCGCATCGCTCCTCTCCTGTCCGCACATATCATCGACTTCACCATTCATACTGCCTCAAACATACACGCGTCCTCCGTACACAACACAACATCACCTGTCTATGTGAACATATACGTGTAATTTACTTTCCGCTTTTTATAAACTCACTTTAACGCAGACGTCCAAATACACTTGCCTTCTACGACAAAATCACCAATACCAGTACTCTACCTCCATATTCAACGACACAGCTTTATACTACACACCTCAACCATCATGTTCCCACAAACCTGTTCTACGTCCCAACGGATTAGTTTTCAAACGTCCATTAACTTCTGTCACAAACATAATTACCCACTCTATAATTAAAGAAGGTATTTTACATATTTTAGACAAACATCGCCAAACCTTTATTCGGTTAACTCTATTTTCACAACTGTATTCGACTAAAATAACATCCGTTATCACGACTGACAAAGATACCAGCTAACTAAACTGCGGTACTTTCCTTTCATCATTCCCCCAACATATGTTCTATACGACAACTGACAACATATGCATACTTCACAACAACATACATTCGCACCGTAATATTTCTCTTCCCCATCAAACATTTCCACCAGCTCTCTTCACACCCTACCAATTTAACAACAACTTGACTTACTCACGTCCATCGGATGTGCCTTCATACTTGTATATATATATATATATGCAGGTACTGAGAATGAAGATTGTACAGTATAGAGATTCAAGACTGACGAATTCAAGGTTGTAAAAATCAAGACCGAAGACTCATGAGTATCAAAACTATCAAGAGTTTAAGATATCGAAATAAGTAATAGAGTCTAGATTTATGTTAAAACTTCATAATGGCACTAAAATCTTTATTTGGATTTTAATTGTGGAATGGAATCCACCTTCTCGCTTTAATAGTGAGATGGAACCCACGACCTTCTCTAGTGGAATGGAATCCATGAAATTTTCAAAATGACTTATTTTTAGATTTTTTCAAAACTATCTTTTTTAAAAGACACCTCTCTCTCGGTTTAAATATTTTAGCCTTAATTCAAAAACCATTTTTAATCATATTAATTTCAAAATCGTTTCTTGTTTATAACCTATCTCCTGGTTTTAATATTTAGCTTTAAATCAAAAAAATATATTTTAAAGAAGTCTATATTTAGTTTTTAATATTACTTTTATATTATAGGTTATATATTTTAATATTACTTTCTAAAACTCTTTTATAAGTTTAAACTATATTCAAAATGGTTTACAAAGTTTAGAAATTGTTTTGACAAGTTTTAGAATAGAAATCATTTTAAAGCAAAATCAATTTTCAAAAATAACATAGGCATGTCGACATCCCTATACTCGCCAGATCGACATGGTAGCCGTAGATATCAAATTTCAAATTTTCAAAAGAAGTGTATATTCGTCATAACCTTTCACGAATGGACATGACCGTTGTTATCCTATATATACCAGTTGTTTTCAACGAATTTTAAGTTAGTTTTTCTTCATTTCTTCACCCTTTTTCTCCACTCAAATATTCTCTTATATTTCAAATGCTTTAACAAAATTCTGCCGAAATCCTAAGTGAATCAAACTCGATCGTCTCTAGTTTGATTCTCTGCCACTCTCTCTCAAAGATCTTGGTGCTATTCAGAGTTATAGGATCATTTATAATCAAAGATCAAAAGATCGAAGTGTATCGAGTCTCTCTCTATCAAAAATGGTTGGAAATGGTGTGATTGTGGCCTGTAAATCAATTAGGTGTGATTGTAACTCGTAAATCAATTAGATGATCTTGTAACCTGATTAAATAAAGAGAGTTTGCCCTGAACTCGGAGACAGGAGGGTGTATCTCATGGCCTTGAAATCGAGGTTGTAATATCGACATTATATTTGAAAAGAAATATGCACAAGAAATTGTGTGGGACTGGATGTAGGGTAACTCCGAACCAGTAAAAATTCTGGTGTGTTCTTTCCTTTACTGCTTTTATTTACTATTTGTATCTGTGTCTAGTTTTGTGATTGTCTCTGTATTTGTGAATTGCATCTGTTTGGGTTTAATTTGAAAAGATTTCAAAAAGATTCATAAAATTAATTAAACACTATTCACCCCCTCCCTCTCTAGTGTTAATTATGCCTTAAGATCCATAATCCGCATTTCCTACAGTCTAGATATCCATCTTCGAGAAAATCCAAGTGAACAATGAATATAGAACTACTCACTTTTAAAGTAGCTCAACTTGTTCCATGCCTTGATAACACTCTACAACCTCTGATCGGTTCCATGTAAATCAGAGACGGACTCTATTTTCGACCCTTGAAGCAATAAATGTACCAGATCTCTTCATTGATGGGTACTCAGTTCACGTTCTTGGAGAAGACCATGTATATACCGATGAAGAAAGCATAGTTATTCGGCTGCAACTATGTTGGAGCCAAGTGCGTGAAATTCAAAACTCGACGAACAAACTTGTAACAACCCGCATATTTTACGATTGTATATTTAAATGTTTTATTTAAATATAGCATCGTCAATCGGATTAATGTCCGAAATGTTACTTTTTGTAAACAGTCAAATTTGGACTCGAGACCACTTCCATTGAGTCCAAAATGGCGTTTACAACTTTTCTAAGTATAAACATCGATATGTTTGGAGTTGAGTAGAATTTTGATATTTTCATTTAGGGCTTTGGGTTTGGGTTTCAGCCCATCAACCCATCTAATACCCTAACACTCCACTCCCTCTTCTTACATTCTATTATTTTCCTAACACTCTCAAGTCAAAGGAAAAATGGTGGAAGAGAAAGGAAATTAGAATTCCAAACCCTTGTTTAATTAGGAAATACAAATTCTAGCTCCAACATCAAAGAAAAGCTAAGGTAAGCATCCTCTTCTTCTTCTCTTCTTCTCCATCTCAATCTCTCTCCAATTTCAGAAATTTCATATAACCTAACCTAGGAAATATTGCTTATGATCTTATATTGGAGCTTTTAGAGTTGAAATTGAAGAGTAGTTGATCTTTCCTTTGCTTTAGAGCTTCTCGTTTATTTTTTTTGGGTTTAAAGGTGAGTTCTTTAACTCACATCTACGTCTATAACTTTCTTTGTTGTTAGGTATGAATTCCTAACATTTGTGCATGATCATTTGCTTTTGATTTGAATTGATTTGGTGAATTTTCCAAATTTTAGTGTTTTGGTCCAATTTTATGAAAATCCTACTATGGATGTTTGGACATTGATGTTTGGGGTGTATCGAAGAGCCTATAAGGCTGGGTTGTCGCTTGGCGTAAATCCTTAGTCGTCGTTGCTCGTCCGATCGCTCCCGATACGTTTTGGCCACTTTGGCCTAGGCAAATTGTTGCCCAGACCAGGTGACCAGACGTCTGGTGACCAAGTCCAGACGTCTAGTTTGGACCTGGATTGAAAATTATAAGCACGCAGAATATAAAAAAAAGGCAGAGACTAATTCCAGACGTCTGAAATTTAGGATCAGACATCTGGATGGGTCTCAAACGTCTGACTTGAAGTTTCAAACGTCTGGGGGTTCTCTGGATTATTTCCAGAGAACAAATCCAGACATCTGGATTCTAAACCAGACGTCTGGTTAGTTTTCAGACGCCTTGATTGAACCTCCAGACGTCTAGAATTGAGTAGTTTGCCTATTTGCTTATGTTTTTGAGTGGATTTCCTATTTTTAATCGATTGTTGTTGATCCGGATAGATGTCATCACTTATTATCGACTTTGACGACTTCTTTCTTTGGATTTTTGGGAATATCCATTTGATGGATTTGATATCGATTTCTATGGTTTTGATTCACGTCTTCGAATGTGAATCTTTGGTGATTGATTGTTTCTATAATCATTTTTGTGATTTGTCACTTCTAAATACAAAGGTTTCTATACTAGTAGTAAATACTCAAACTCTTTCACCAAAATGATTTCGACACTATTTTAAATATAAAGCTCTCTTTTAAAACCGTTTTCCAATCTATTAGTATATATAAACCTTTACCTCATTTGTATGAGAAATCTAATTAAACGGCTTAGTAAAAAAAGTGGTATGAAACGCTTGCGTTTACTTCATCGGTTAATTCTTGGACATATTCGATTGAACTCTTGTGACAATTTTCGAGTGGAAATCTACAATTTGTTCGTAAATATTTAAGTTAAGCCAGTGGTTATGGGACATGAAGCTAAACTCATTTATTTACTAGCTTAGTGTGGTTCACACTTTTTATTGATCGATGATGATCATTTTGTAATTTAGACTAGCGATGTGCGATGTCTATTTGTTTGTGTGGGGTCTAAAAACCCCGTTTGTGGAACTTCGGTTCAATTTGGTGGGGTAGCGAACCATGGTCTACGGGCCGTTTGTGGAGCTACGGCTTAAAATTGATGGTTAGCGACCATGGAATAGCGTTTCGTTTGTGATACACGTGTTGGTGAGTTTTCATGCTCCTATTTGTAATAGGCCTTCTCCCCTTTGTGATTTTTGGATTTCTAGTGGTTGATTTCTAGAATTTGTGTTTCACCCATTTTCGTGGATTGCATTGATAATCTCTATCAATATTTGTGTTTTGGTGAATAATTTAAAGAATATGACATTCTTTTTGGTGTTTGAGAATATTTGAGATATTGTATGATTTTTGTTGTTATCTGATGTACACTTATCACAGTATGGCATTATTGTTATCATACGTTTTCATGATATCTCTTATCCTATCTCATTTTATCTGATATTTATAGCTAGACTGATCCGTTTATTATTTTCTTCTTAAATAATACTCGGGTCAGACCGAGGTATTTCAGGTGCTCCTGCTTGACTTCTTATCAGAGTCCGTCACCTGACTTTTGGCTAACTACTTAGCACAGTAGTTTTTGTTAGTATACATTTGAGATAGAGACTCCTTGTTGTATACTTATTCTTTTGTCTAGTACTTGTATCTATTCTTTTGTGATATAGTGGATCTAATTTGACCACTATTTTGATGTACACTTTTATGTGTTATATTCATATCTATTTCCGCCTTTGTGATATGAATATCTGTAACTGATTTGTGTTATGTTTACTTCTATATTTGTTTTCGAAGGTATCATAGCCACTGTGTGGTAGCTTTGAGTTTATATTTGATATGTCGGATTTCCTCTTGAAACGAAATGTAAGTTATATTATCTGACATATCGGTACTGGCACAAAGCAATTACACAGATGGTCGCTCCTGAACAGCCTTATTCTTCGTGCTAGTCGACGGCATTACCCCGTAGTGTCCTTGGCTAGTGTGAGCATAGAGGTGGGGCGTCATAAAACTAGTTGAATGGTGGGAAGAATCCCGCCAAACACATATTTCTATTGTAGACGGTGTAACCTTTTGGAGGTTATGTGGTCTTTGATGATGGGAAGGAGCTAAAACATCTTCAAACGAAATCCTATGCTTATCATACATCCTCCAAAGAAATCCTTCATCGATTTTAGAGGCTATAGAATCAGTAGGATCTTCTAATATCATCGCATCCTCAAGAGTATCGGGTGTTGGATCTATCTTTGGCTTGCCTACTGGCTCTACCGGATTTTCAGGAACATGTTGCTCGACTACAGGATTCTCTAGATTTTGCGGTTCACCTTTGGAATCTCTTGTTGTTATTCCTACTAAGCTGGAGTTTACTATGCATGCTCAATTGGAGTTTGTTGGACATGTAGAGTTATAGTCGAACTTGATTCGGTATCAGATTCAATATACTTACAAGTTGATGTACCTATGGCTTAAGCAGCAACAACGTTTGGAATGTCTTTGATCCCTTTCTATAAAAAAACTCAATAGATAAGCAACATTAGAATACTAATTACAAGATGTACCCACCATGCAAAAGTGATTCTAGTGTGGTGTCGTGTAGTGTAGTGCATTTCAAGTTTCCAATAATATTTAACATTTCGTTTTTAAATTCTAGATATCACTCAACGTGACCATCATCGCTGACCATCCTGACAAGTTTCACATCATTTGTCATGCTTTGGGAAGGGCACGTGATCAAGAAGAAGAAATTAATTCATGAAGCAGGATTCTCATGCGGATCAAATGTTCAGAAAATTAGTCTAAGTTTTGGAGTTGTACAACGCCATAACTTAAAGAAATTTCCATCCCTCCTTCTCTATCTTCACCGATCCCAAGTCACGACTATCACCACCTTCTCGTCTACGTCCCTGTTAATCCCATCCATTTCCAAGTACGAAGCCGACCTAATCAAGGGAAGAGATTCAGTTAAAGGCTCTAGATCTAGAGCTGGGTGTAATCGGGTTGAAGCGCAATGGAGTCATGCTTAGACAAGGAGTCGAGTGCTGGTGCTGGAGGCATAGGGGTCAGAAGTGTTCAATGCTGGTAAGGGAGAGACGGTGGTGGGCCTAGTTTTAAGTGGAGGCAAGAGTTTACTTCGAAGTTCAAGATTTTTAATGGCAGAATGAAGCTTGGGTCGGTGATTAGCAACATAAAAGAGAAGAGGAAGTGGAGTTATATGGGTTATATACCCACTTTGGAACCGATAGGCGATGCGGTTGAAGAATTTTATCCAAAATGTGGAGTCGGTACCGAACCAATATTTAAGGGTTGGTACCGAGTCCTAGAAAAAAACACAACACACACACGCACATATATATATACATACATACACACACACACACATATATATATATATATGCGAATTTATGCCTAACATATGTATATCATGGACCATGCATCTATACTCCTCCACTCAAGAGCATTCACGTGGGTATATATGCATGTATATATATGCAATACCTGACAACTAGACTCAAAGGAAAGTCAAATTCAAACCTGAGAGGTACACAGATGGATAGGTTTAAAGTCGTCAAACTTGGAATAACAAATCTGAACAATATGTTCCGGTTTTATAATCCCGGATGCTGGCAAAGCATCACGACGGATCGCTATGGACATAACTTTTCGTGGAAAGGACAACGACCATCTGAAACATAGAGTGGAATCCTTTATGGAAATTCTAACATGTCTCGATTCAAATCACATCGCGCTCGGAACGAGATGTACTTTGAGGGGAGGTGTTATCTAGTCTTTTAACCAGGCAATGTTCGGACAGACTGGACGGATCAAACTTGGAGTTATCAAGGCAGGATGGCTAGTGTAACATCCTGCTTTCGGAGGCTCAGAACTAACTGCTACGGATGTTGCAGTCATCCATAGGTGTTATTTCTGAGTGACCGAAAACTGAATCTTGAAACTATTGGCAACACAGAAACATAAGAGTATGAAAAATTTTAAACTTGAACAAAATAGAATTTCTCATTTCTTATGAATTTCAATTTAAGATTTAATTACATAATCCCAGATGTTAACCACATTCAGGTCACATATACATGTACAAAATATGATAAGAGCGACATATTAAGATGTCTCTTTATGATGATCAGAGAACTGATAAATATGAACTTTAAAGTTCTTAGTACATCACAGCGGAAAACACAAAATAGCTCCTATGTAGCTAACACTGCCTCTTGCATGTCTCCGGAAGCTTATTCATCTAAAACCTGAAAGTCTCCCACTCTCGGACCACTCAAATTAATTTTGAGTACCTGAGAGCTTATGGAGAAACACAAACTTCGAGTTAGACAATAAGTTTGGTATGAATAATCCCATATCATCTCTTATCATAAATAGATAGCTAGTGAGACCACACCACTTAATGGAATGGGTTTTCCCCTCACTATTATCCAAAACAAACATTCAAATCATTTACTATGCCCCTACACCCAAAATGATTAGTCTTAACATAATATGAAATAAAGCCATAAATCATATGTATTGGATATCCCATCCACCCATTTATTGGATATCCCATCTAAAAGCAATTTATTAGATTATCCATCTAAAAATCAATTTATTAGAGTTCCCCTCAAAAAGTTTTAAAATGACTATCCTCCATAATTTAATAGGACTATCCATCCCAAATCCATTCAAAATAAATGCAGATTATACATCGTACATTGTTTTATAAAAGATGGTGTGGGCTATCCACCCCACACTCCATAGTTTTCCTAGGATGACTATGAACCATTGGGTGCCAAATCCTGAGGCTAACCACCTCTGACAAAACATTCTTTACTTTAGAAATTTGATTTGGGCTATCTGCCGCACATTCCATGGTTTTCATAGGTTAACCAAGAACCCATCACTTGGCCAATTAAATATCATGATCCCCATGATTATTTATAAAAATTCATGATCCCCATGATTAATTACTTTCCTTAAGTATACCACCTATTTAACCTATTCCCATTGGTAGCCCCAATTAGGTTAAATTAAATAAAAACACATTGATAGCCCCAATGTATAATTTCGAAAGCATATTTCTGCTTGTAACCCCAAACTATGTATCGAAAACATTAAACCCACCCCGGTGTCCCCAAGGTTTTTAACATTCAATTTAAATAAGGATCCCCCTTATATATTCAAACAAAGATAAGTATTTTATGCTATAACCCTTCGAAGTAGCCCCTTTGAATTAGCAAAACTTTACTCAAGAAAAATGGCTAAAAATAGCCTTTAAAAACCCTTCGAATGAAGTCCCATTCGAAAGCAAATAAACATCCAAAGTTAGCCCCTTCGGAAAACTATCGAAATCAAATAAACATCCAAAGTTAGCCCCTTCGGAAAACTTTCGAAATCAAACCTTTCGAATTCAAAACCTTTCGAAATCAAAACCTTTCGCAATCATTGAAGATACCTATTCAAAACCTTTCGAAATCAAACCTTTCGAAGTCAAACCTTTCGAAATCAAAACCTTTCGCAATCATTGAAGATAACCCCCTTTAAAACCTTTCGAAATCAATCCTTTCAAAGTCAAACCTATAAATGAAAACCTTTTAAAATCAAACCTTTCGAAATCAAAACCTTTCAAAATTAAAACCTTTCGAAATCAAAACCTTTCGAAATCAAATCTTTCGAAATCAAACCTTTCGAAATCATTCAAAAACAATGAAGTGTTGGTATTGGAACCAACCCTTCAAAAGTATACTTTCGACCATGTTGTAAGGTTAACCCTTCGGCTTGCCGAAAGGTATAAAAACAACTTTTCAAAAAACATTTTAAAAAGGTACTCTTGAAGGTTGAAGCTTTCAAAGATCCCCTTCAAAACTCCTTCTTGAATATATAAATTTTTTAATCTCTTATAAAATGTTAGAGTCAAAGGATCCCCCTTCAAATTATTCGAAAGAAATTTTTATTTCTATCCGAAAGCAAAAGAAACAGCCTCTCTGTCCCTTCGCCCTTTTCTTCCCTTCGGCCCCGGCCTACCTTTTGACTTTGGGCGAAAGGTAACTGTGTACCTTTCGTTTAGACGAAAGGTACCTTTCGACTTCATCGAAAGGGTAAAAGTGGGCTTGTAGAAGTCGAAGGCAGAACTGGGCCCACTGAAGTGATGTTTTATCTTGTCTGTCCGATTTTGATTGGTTGAGGAAACTTCTCCTGTACTTCCAAATAGTAAAAAGTATACAAAAGTCAACATTTTTCTCAAAACACTGTACTTCTTCCTCAAATATTTCAAAAAGCAATTGCCTTCCGGATTTAAATAATTTTGGAAGCAAATTTTCAGTTTAGCCCTTGGGCTTAAATAATTTAATTACCTTAGTAAATCACTAAAGAAAAATTCCCAAAAATCTCCAAAAATCAGATAAATCATATACTTCAACATATTAAAATTTCAAAACATACGAAGATCAAAACAATTCGGAATTTAACCAAAACCGAATGAAAAAGTGTTAATTATCCCATTAACATTTTAAAACACCTATGTCATATCCGAATAAAGGTTTATATGGTTATATCCTAACCAAAATCAAAAATATGAATTAGGTACAACCCATAACCAATCCAAACACAGAAAAACGAGATGGTAAACATGATTATTCACCTTGATTAGTTGATTGGAGAATGAGATAATTTCCTAGCTTTAATTCCTTAGATTATTCTTCAATTTAAACTCTTCCTGGAGCTTTTTAAGGGCCGGCCAAAATATGTGGGAGTTAAGAATGAAAAAGTGGAAGTGTATTCAGGTGGAGGAAGAGATATATATAAAGAAATGTAGCCCCATTTCCAAGTTTACCCCTTAGGAAGTTCCTCCTTCTTAATTTAGTTAAGTCTTATTTTAGTTCATTCATTAGGACACAGCCATTGGATTTATTAATCTCATCTCCCTAATTATTCACATTATTCTATTTAATTTATCCAATTAAATATCCCGAATAATGTTAATTAAAATTCTGGGGCATTACAGACTCCCCCCTTAAAGAATTTCGTCCCCGAAATTTCAGTAAGGATACAACAACAAGCATATAGCCCATGCAAGCAAAGTTAGCATAACCTACAAGCCAAATTCTATATAAACCCTATATAGACCATACCATCTAAAACAGCCCAGGAAAAGTAGCCCTAATCATGTCTTCTGTCTCCCAAGTACAGTCCTTCACGTTGTCGCTCCACTGAACTTTCACCAACCTGACTGTCTTGTTCCTTAACCTCTTCTCATCTTTTTCCACAACATGAACTGGTTGTCTCGCAAAAGTCATATCTGGTTCCACTACTAAGTCTTCCAGTGCCGTTAGAGCAATAGTAATTTCTGGATCATGAACATACTTCCTAAGATGAGAAACAAGAAACAGATTGTGGACCCCGGCCAAACCGCTCGGCAAATCTACTCGGTATGCGAGTCTCCCAATCCTCTCTGATATAGGAAATAGTTAAGCACATCTCGGTGCTAGCTTCCCGGTCTTCCCGAACCGAACTACACCTTTCATTAGTGATACCTTGATGAAAACTCTATCTCCAACTGAGAACTCTAGATCTTACGCCTCTTGTCAGTGTAACTCTTCTGTCTAGACTGAGCTTCCTACATTCTTTCCCATATTAACTTGATCTTTTCGGTCACCTCTTTAACCAAATTTGGACCAAGGACTAACCTGTCTCCGGTCTCTAACCAACATGCTGGTGATTTGCATGGCCTTCCATACAAAGCTTAAAAAGGCGCCGTTCCTATAGTAGTCTGATAACTATTATTATAGGAAAACTCCACAAAGTGCAAGTGATCTTCTCAAGAACCACTAATATCCAGCACACAAGCTCTCAACAGATCTTCCAGTACCTTGTTGACTCTCTTTGTCTGCCCATCCATCTGAGGATGATATGCGGTACTCATCTTGAGCTTAGTGCCTAGCACGCTCTGCAGGCTCTTCATAAATTCGCTAGTAAACAAAGCATCTCTATCACTGATGATACTACTAGGAATTCTATGCAGTCTAATGATGTGCTTCATGAAAAACTTAGCCAAAATAGGTGTCGTCCTGGTTGACCTTACCAGAATGAAATGGGCACTTTTGGTCACTCTGTCCACTATGACCCATATACTTTCATTACCCCGGTTTGACCTTAGCAGCCCGTCAATAAAATCCATGGATATCGAGTCCCACTTCCAAACTGGAATATTCAGAGGCTAAAGCAACCCACTTGGATTCTGATGTTCGGCTTTTACTTGTTGACAGTTCAAACACTGTTTTACCCATAAGCCAACATCCCTCTTCATTCCTTCCCAAAAGAAACTTCTCTTCATATCCTGATCCATCTTGGTTCCCCAAGGATGAATCGTAAACTTCAATCGATGACATTCCCTAAGAACTTCCTTCTTAAGGTCTCCAACATCCGGAATACATAACCGTTCCTTCTTTCTCAACCAACCCCTACAGTCAAGAATAAAATCCTTTAAATCATCAATCTTGGTTCCAGCTTCTAACCTTCTAATCCTTTCGGCTAACACCAGATCCTCTTTCTGCCTAGAAGCAATTCGTTCGATCAGAACTGATCGAACTTCCAAACAAGACATCATGGCGATATTCCGACTGGATCCAGCAGTCGACCTCAACTACACACTACAAGCAGCCAGTGCTTCCAAGTCTTTCCATTCTTCTAACATAGCTAACACCACATTCTGATGTTTCCTGCTAAGCACATCTACCACCACTACGCCATAAATGGCCTTCTGCAACATTTTTGCAAGGTGTTGCCAGGTAAAATGTTGCGATAGCTATACAATTTTGGTCCTACTGCAACGTTGAATTTTTGATGTTGCCTTAGCCATAAAAATGTGTTGCTCTAGCTAAACAAGTGTAATTGATGCAACATTTTTTTATAGTGTTGCTATAGCAGACCTTTGCATATCTTTCGCACCGATCCGCGCCAATCTACCAAGGCAAATCCTACGTTGGAGAACGTGACACCTCAGCAATCCGAACACCACTCCTTGATCTTTTAGAGCCGCGAAGAAAAAAAGTCCTTGCAAATAACTTTTTATTTTCATTCTTCTCTGTCTTCTTACAAAGTTTCAAGCGATTTCGGTTCGATTAGGGCTTCGATTTGGGAGTTCAAGCTTTGTTCAGTGATTTCGCTTCGATTTGGGGGTTCAAGCATTGTTCACATCACTTTAGGGCTTCAATTTTGATTTTGAGGTATAACACTCTCTCCCATCACTTTAGGGTTTCGATTTAAACTACTTATAAATTCTTAATTCGGCCGGAATTAACAATTCGACTTGTCTAGGTTTCCTCTTGTTGGACACACACACAAATTTTATCTTTTTATGTTAAAATACTCATATTCATAATTGTAGTGATGGACAGCGAAAACATTTGGATAGAACTTCCAAAGTTTAGTGAAGGATATATTAGCGGGATAAGAGCCTTTATACAAAACGGTTTTTCTAAATTCGCCGTAGGCGATGAAATGACGTGCCCATGCAAGAATTGTAAAAATAGCAAGTGGCGTCATCCAGATATAATTTATGATCATCTCATCTGCAATGGTCCATCTCCATTGTATGTGAAATGGATTTGTGAGGTTTCTCACCCAAATTTTGGAAGCAGTGATAAAGATATAGACTGTGATGCTGGTGATTTTGGAGATAATCTAGGTGAAATGTTGCACCGTACTCGTGGAAATATGCAGAACTGTGAAGATGAGAATTCTGATGCACCAAATGCCGATGCTAAAAGATTTTATCGCCTTGTCGAAGATGGAAAGCAGCCATTATATCCTGGCTGTTCAAAATTTTCGAGATTAAGTTTTATCATCAGGCTTTATTCTTTAAAATGTGTACATGGAATTACAGAGTCTGCAGTTGGGGATATACTAGAGTTGATGAGAGAGGCTTTTCCACAGGCCCACATACCTTTATCTTTTAGAGCCGCGAAGAAAATCATTAAAGATTTAGGTCTTGATTACAAAAAAATACACGCATGTCCAAACGATTGCATGCTCTATTGGGCAGAAAATGAAGATAAAGATGTCTGTAACTCTTGTGGTATTTCGAGGTGGGAAGAGGAAAAGAAAGGCACCCGTGACAATGATCCAGAGAAGTTGATTCACAAAGTCCCGGCAAAAGTGATGCGTTACTTTCCGCTAAAACCAAGGCTGCAAAGGCTGTTTATATGCAAGGAGTATTCACAACTTATGAGATGGCATTCTGTGGGCCGAAAAAAAGACGGAAAACTTAGACATCCAGCTGATAGCGAGACTTGGAAGGCGATGGATGCTATGTATCCTGATTTTTCATCAGAAAATAGAAATATCAGATTGGGTGTAGCCTCTGATGGATTCAATCCTTTTCGTACAATGAGTACAACTTACAGTACATGGCCAATTGTATTAGTTAACTACAACCTTCCACCTTGGTTGTGCATGAAGCCCTAAAATCTAATTCTTTCAACACTCATCTCCGGTCCAGAGTCTCCAAAGAATAAAATTGATGTATATATGCAGCCTCTAATTGAAGAGTTGAAAGAATTATGGGATCTAGGCATAGAAACTTATGATGCTTTTACTGATCAAAAATTCATGTTACGTGCAAGTGTGTTGTGGACCATTAGCGATTTTCCGGGGTATGCAATGTTATCCGGTTGGAGCACAAAGGGTAAATTGGGTTGTCCTGTATGCCATTATGAGACTTCTTCAATGTACTTGAAACATAGTAAAAAAATGTGCTACATGAATCATAGAAAATTTCTGGATCCGAAACACAAGTGGAGGTTTGATAAGAGGAGGTTCAATGGTGAAGTTGAAATAGGACAGATTCCGGGAAATTTATCAGGAACAGACATTGAAGAACTGTTGCGTGACTTTGAAAATAATTTTGGGAAGAAAAAGGATTCCCCTTTCAAAAAGAAGTCAATATTTTTCAATTTACCGTATTGGAGCCACAATTTATTGCGACATAACCTTGATGTTATGCATATAGAGAAAAACATATGCGACAACATACTCGGTACTTTGCTAAATATTAGTGGCAAGTCAAAAGACCATTTGAATGCTCGTTTTGATTTACAGGAAATGGGCATCAGGAAGGTCCTGCATCCCGTTTTATCAAATGACGGCAAACACTTTGAAATTAGGGCTTCCATATTTGACATGACGAATAAAGAAAAAGAAATATTTTGCTCAGTACTGGAGAATGTTAAATTGCCATACGGTTGTGCAGCCAATATCAGTCGGTATGTTCACACGAAGGAAAGGAAAATCTCAGGGTACAAGACGCATGATGCTCATTTTCTACTTCACTACTTGTTGCAATTTGCTGTGAAAAAAATACTGAAGCCTGAGGTTGCATTGCCTCTGATAAGATTTGGTGCATTCTTAAGAGGTCTTTGGAGCAAAGTAATTGATTTGGAAGATGTGAAGAGGCAACAACAAGAAATTGTCGAAATTCTTTGCCAATTTGAAATGATATTTCCACCGGCTTTCTTTGACATAATGGTTCACTTGATGGTTCACTTGTGCAAGGAAGTTGAATACGGTGGACCTGTGCACGTTCGATGTATGTTTCCGATTGAGCGTTATCTAGCTAAACTCAAATCTTATGTGCGCAACAGATCTAAACCGAAGGGTTCCATCGCCGAAGGTTACTTGGCAGAAGAATGCTTGACATTCTGCTCAAGATTCTTAAGCGGTGGTGATGCAGTACCTAAATTTGAAAGTTGTCCACAAAATATGGAATATGCTATTGGTACAAGAGGAAATAAAGACGGAAAAGCTATTCATCTAAAAGAATCTGAGTGGATGGCATGTCATCGGTACATTCTATTCAATTGTGGTAACGAGGAAATAGATAATTTAAAAGAGTAAGTTTTTATGTTCTAATTTATTCTAGCAAGTACTAAAGAATTAGAATATTTCTTTATTGATATTAATACCATCATAATTATTATAGGGAACATCGAGCTTTAATTGATGGTCATGCAATATCGAGAAGATATAAAAGAGAGAGAGCACATACTGAAGAATTCTGGAAATGGCTGAAGGATGAGGTTGGGAAGAAAGAGGACATTTCGAAAGAGCTAGAAGTGCTTGCAATGGGCCCTAATCGGACAGCTAGGAAATTTAGTGGATATGTTATTAATGGATACAGATTCCATACAAAATATAGAGATGCTAAGTGTAAAACACAGAATAGTGGTGTATTCTTGACTGCCTTGACCACTAGCTTTGCAAGTTCAAAAGATCAAAATCCATTGGTTGGTAATGTTAGTTACTACGGAGCAATTGAAGAAATACTAGAAATTGATTATTGGGGAGAAATTTCAGTGGTTTTATTTAAGTGTTGCTGGTACCAAGAAGAGAAAGATTTGTATGGGATGACTCGAGTTAATTTTAATAGATTGTGCCAGAAATCTGATCCGTATGTTATGGCTTCACAAAGTACAACAAGTATTTTATATACAAGATCCAACTGATACGGCACTTTATAACGTTGTCAAGAAATTGCCGAGGGACTGGTGTGATGTCGAAAATGAAAATGGAAATGAAGATGATCCAGTTTTACATGATATTCAATGTGGTAATGGAATAGGAAATCAAGTTAGTGATGTTAGGTGGTATAGAGATGACGTCCCGGCAACACAAATCCTCATTCCGCCTAGCATAGAGGAAACTTCCTCTTGATTTCTATGTAGCAATATCAAGTGACTTCTATTTATGTATTAGTTCTTAATTAAGGGACGACTTCTGTATCTATTGATTTTCATAATTAATTTACTACTTTTTAATTACTTGACTGCTTGTAAGTTATTCTGATTTTATGTGTTCCCTTGTTGTTTCTAGTGCTTTATATACCTGCATACACATATGTACTTAATATACCTACCCATTTTATTATTTCATATCTTGCTTCCAATGTAAACTCACCATTCTGTATCCATTTTGTATAGGATGGGGGAACTCATGCAGCTCACATTTCATCACAAGGGTGCATTTCAGAAGGCACAATATGTTGGTGGAACCAATACTGTGGTAAAGAGGGTTGATCCTGACTACTTCTCGTACACAGTGCTCATGGAGTTTGTGAAGGATGAACTTCAATACACCGAAATAGGAGGAATTTATATGAGAAATGGTGAGAAGGGTGGGTGGAAGTTAGTGACGAATGATGCGGACCTCTCCGAATTAGTCAAAGGAGTTAACACTGGTGGCAACTTGGATTTTTATATCGACAACGTTGTCGATACTGCAATTGAGCCATTGAAGCAAATGCAGCCGCATGTAATCATGCGGCCAAGGCAGAATCTGGTTACAGGTATATATAAATGGATAGTTAATATCATTTACAGATTGTGATATTTTGATATAGCAAAAAAAAAATTTATTGTGATATTTTGATTATAACATTTAAAGATTATGATTATAATATCATTGTATTGTTGCAGCTACAAAACCAGTGAAACGATAGTACGTGACGGCTCATCAACTAAAACAGAACCAAAAAAACAAAAAGTTAGCTGAAGTCAATAGTCCTCGGAAGTCAGCACGGCTGAATAGCAATGCAACTGTGAATCTAAAGTTAGGTGAGGTGAACAGTCCTCGGCAGTCGACACGGCTGATTAATCCAGAACCCAACGATGCAACCGTGAATCTAAAGTTAGCTGAGGTGAAAAGTCCTCGGAAGTCGGCACGGCTGAATAATCCAGAACCCAGCAATGCAACCGAGAATCTAAAGTTAGCTGATCAGGTAAATCCTCAGAAGATGACACAGAAAAAAAAACCAAAAATCAGCGATTCAACAGTGAATCTGAACTCATCAAGTGTTAAGAGGAAGTTGGAATCACGTTTACCAACATCGGAAGAAGAAGATATGGATGAAAATGGCATGCAGGTTTGAAGAATTCTTATTATGATGATCTTATTGTAATTTGAATATTTTGTACCACTCTTGCAGCATACTTACTATGATGTTCCTGTTTATTATATACTTGCAGGATGTTCATCTACCACCTCCACCACCTCCAAATGAGTATTCTACACCTCCACTATCTCTACAAGATTATGAAGTACAGAGAGCTGCTAAGTTGATGGTGAACCTAAAAGATTATGAAGTACATAGAGCTGTTAATGTGATGAGGAACAACGAAGTTCTTGCTTCTCTAGGTGTGCCTGCAATTTCAGCTGAACTGAGAAATGTAAACGAAAAAAAAGTTAAAGGAAAAGAAAAGATGCAAGAGGATGTGGATAGTGATCAGGAATATAATCCGGACCATGAGGAGCATAGTGAAAATGATACTTTACAAAGTCCAAGAAAGGTGTGTGATAGCTACATATCTTATTTTTTCTGCTTATGAAGATAATAACTATAAAATCCAATCTTATTTCCTACTTATATATACAATTTAGAGAACTAAAAAAGTTGAGAAGCCCAAGCCTGTTAGTGGACCACAAACTCGTTCAGCTAGTGGTATCGCAAAGGAAAAGGAAAAGTTGAGAAGCACAAGCCCAAGCCCAAGCCTGGTAGTAAGTTCAACTGAGAAGGATGCTGAAGGAAAAGGAACAATGGCTGATTATTTGGCTCTGCGGGAACGACAAAAGAAAAATGCTGCAAAAGCTAGTGCAAGTGGTATGGCAAATAAGTATGTTGCGGAGAATGTCTTGCCAGACATTGAAAATGAAGAAGTTGAAGCAGGTACTGAATTGATGTGATAATAATATTTAATATTACAGTAGGATTAATATTTAAGTACCGAATTTACATTATGATTTATGTTATTATTTGACGGGACTTTTCATTTTAATTAAAGGTAAAGTTCCTAAAAGACTCAGAGGTCACACAAAGATGTTTAATGTTCATACAAGGGCGAATGACAAAAGAGTTGTAATTATGATGAACCAGTGGTTCCAACCTATTTCAGATGATGACAAAGTAATATCTGAACTGAGCAACTTTTTAGGAACATTGAATAGGTCCGTGCCACTTACGTATAAATCTTGGTCGGATGTTCCTGAAAAGTTGAAGAAATCTCTATGGGATTATGTTAAGGTAATCTATTATTAACTATAATGTTGCTGAATTTTACTTTAATAAGTAATATTGATCTATTAACTATAATGTAGCTGAATTTTGATTTATTTATTCTTTTTTATATTTGATTTATATTTAAGCAACGGTGTATTATTCCGGATGAATGTGAAAACTGGGTGTTGAAGTCTATTCGTGACTGTTGGAGGGGGTACAAGAGTCGCATAAAAACTGCTCATTATAAAGCTTATAAGACTGATGAGGAGAGGCTAGAAAACAAGCCGGACAACATCCCAGTGGAGGATTTTAAAGTGCTCTTGAGGTATTGGGCAGATGATGAGATTCAGGTATACGTACATATTATTTATTTCGCAAGATAAACGAGTACTTTTTTTTGTGAGATAAACGAGTACTTTGTTTTTTGTGTATTTTTTAGCAAAAAGCACTGAAAAATTCTGATAGTCGTAAGTCGTATCAAGACACACACACCGCTGGTCCAAAGTCGTTCGCCCAGCTTCGTCATAAGATGGTATGTGATACTTTACATTTTTGACTGAAGAGAGTGTATGCTAAACTATCTATTGAACTTGTATCAGGAGACACCATCCGATGCAGCACTTTTTCTTAAAAGTCGTAAGAGAACAGATGGGCGTGAGTACGTGTCTAATCCTCAAGTAATGAAGTACAAACTTGTAAGTAATAATTCTGTTTTGTAATAATTTTGTTCTGTTTTGCACATGCTGCACATTGTTTATGTCTTGCTCATGTGCATGTATGCTCATGTCCTTGAAACTGTCCTTGAAACACTTGTTGAACCAGAGTTTCACAAACGTACTAATGGCATAGATGTTTGCTTTGGAAATTGTAATTGAGTATATTGTGAGATTAAGAATTTTGAACCCTCAGCCATTTTTTCCCTTTTCTAGTCGAATGAAGAGGACTTGCTTTTGCGTTTGGCTAGAAATGACACAAAAACTGGAAACGAAGAAATGAATTTGGTTAAAGGGATTACTAACTTGGTTTATATAAAAATATATGTCTATAGTAATACACATATGTGCATAAATAAAATGAATGGCCGTTTGAAGCCTCAGAATCCAGATGACGAAGCCATAGCTGGTTGTCGACGGAATTGTTTTCCAGTTTTTACTAGTATATATGTTACAAATTGTTTTCTAATTACATGCACATAAACAAATTGTTTTCCAAAATGTGGCTTTCTCTGCATTTGCTGTACACAATCCATATATAAGCATTTGCTGCATTCTCTGCATTTACTGTAGGGTAATTTTGATGTGGTTTTATTTTGTAGGACTTAGTTCAAAAGGCAATGGCCGGTGGAGAAGGAGGAAATACTGTCGAAACAGTAATTTCGAATGGAAAATCACAGGGTCGTCCTTTGCTTATAGGGAGGCGTGCAAAGTGTGCAAAACAATCAACCGAGGCTCTAACAAATGCTTACGAACATGACTTAAGGCAAAGGCTTGTCGAAGAAATTGAAGCACAGCTAGAATCCAAGGTAAATCAGAAGGTACAAGAGAATTTGGCTAGGGTGCTTAAGAAATTAGGTGATGCCAACCCAGAGATGAACATCAATGTAGAGGATCTAACTTCCGCAATCATGTCCAGTGAGACTGATAATCTGACTGGAGGCACCAGCTCTTAAGTCTCATTTATGAATTGTTATGTGTACTGGATATTTTGGGGTAGCTTTGTAGTATTTTGGGGTAGCTTTGTAGTATTTTGGGGTAACTGACATGAATTGTGATGTGTACTGCTGTATGAATTGTTATCTGTACTGTGTATTATGCTGTGTATTATGCAAGTGTTTTATGTGATATTGTACTGTGTATTATGCAAGTGTTCTATGTGATATTGTACTGTTCTATGAGCTCTTAGTGTCTCTTCAGTATAGTGTTGCAATAGCTTCAGAATAGTGTTGTAGTAGCTTCAAAATAGTGTTGTAGTAGGCTTCTGAATAGTGTTGCAGTAGCTTCATAATAGTGTTGCCACCGGGTTATAAATGTTGCTTAAAATAATGTTGCAATAGTCATTCAAGGTGTTGCCATAGGGATGGACCCAGTTGGGTCGTGGGACCCACATTGTGGGCCCCACAATATGCGGGCCCCACAACTTCAGAAATTTAATACCCTATAGCAACATTTTTGGAATGTTGCTACAGATACCTATGGGTGTTGCCATAGACCCAAATAGGGTTCTATTGCAACAATATTACTTATGTTGCCTTAGATAGTCAAAATGTTGCCTTTGAGGTCTAAGGCAAAGGCAAAAATTGCATCACCCTAAAAGTGTTGCCATAGACCTATGGCAACATTTTTCGGTCCTGAGCCAACATTTTTTTTGTGTTGCAGAAGGCCATTTATGGCGTAGTGCACCTTATTTCCTTTTCCCGGTGTATACTTGATGCTAAAATCATAAGTTGTAACAAACTCCAGCCATCTCTGCTATCTCATGTTCAGCTCCTTTTAAGGGAATAAATACCGTATAGACTTATGATCCGTAAATAGCTCAAATCTTTCTACCAAAAGATAATGTCTCCACACCTTCAATGCGAAGACTGCCGCTGCCAATTCTAAATCATGAGTCGGGCATCTCACTTCATGCGGTTTAAGCTGTCTAGAAGTATAGGCAATAACTTTTCCATTCTGCGTTAGCACAGCACCTAACCCGGTACCACACACATCAGTGTAAACTACCAACCCCTGATTCCCATCAGGAACTACTAACACGGGTGCATTGGTTAACAAATGTTTCAACTTAAGGAATGCCTCCTCACATTTGTCAGACCAGACAAACTTCACGTCCAACCTGGTTAGCATAGTCAAGGATCCCGCTATCCACGAGAAATCCTTAATGAACCTTTGGTAGTAACCTACAAGTCCAAGAAAACTTCTAATCTCACTTACCGTCTCTGGTCTCTTCCAACTGTTAACAGCTTCGATCTTATCCGGATCAACTGCTAAACCTTCCTTGGAAACCACATGACCAAGGAACTTCACTTCCTTCCAAAAATGACACTTGGAGAATTTCGCTTTCAGCTGATGCTGCCTTAGTGTCTCCAATACTATTCTAAGACGATCTGCGTGATCCTTATCATTCTTAGAATATACCAAAATGTCATCAATAAAAACCAACACGAACCTATCCAAGTGCTCTCGGAAAACCTGGTTCATTAAATCCACAAAGAAAGCTGGCGCATTAGTAAGCCCGAATGGCATAACCAACCATTCGTAAGGCCCATATCTAGTCCTAAACGCCGTCAAAGGAATACTGTCCTCTGCCACTCTTAGCTGATGGAAACCTGTCACCAAATCTAGCTTGGAAAACACTCTAGCTCCACTCAATTGATCGAATAAATCATCGATCCTCGGCAAAGGATACCTATGCTTGATCGTCCTCTCGTTCAACATACGATAGTCGATACACATCCTTAACGACCCATCTAGCTTCTTCACGAATACGGTGGCCGTTCCCATGGCGAACTACTTAGCCAGATAAAATTTTTCCTTCCAATTCCTCTAGCTGCACCTTCAATTCCTCCATCTCGGTTGGTGACATCTGTTAGGTGGTCTACTTACTCCCGGTATGAGATCTATCCAAAAGTAGATAGCTCTTTTCGGCGGCAAGCCCGAAACTGGTTCAAACACATCCGCAAACTCTCTTGCTACATAAACCTGCTTCAACTCTGCTTCCGTTCCCATAGCACCCAATAATGCATAAGCATTTCCGCTCGAACTCCTTACTGAGTAAATGTCTCGGTTACGACTATTAGGGTGTTTCAATGATATTTCCCTCTCTTGGCAAAATATCCTAACATCATATCTATCCAACCAATCAATACCCAATATGATCCCGAAACCCACTAAATCAAAAACATATAAATTGCATGCAAACATGTGACCTAAGAAATCAAGTTCTAACTGGTCATATCTCGTTCCCAGAGTTGCATACCCTCCTATAGGATTCGCAACCCTTAAAGGAGTACAAGGTATAAAGGTTCTAGACATAAGCAATCTACCAAATACTTAGATATAAATGAGTGCGATGCACTGGTATCAAATAGTATCCTAACCAGAGTACTATGAATCAAAAGCATACCTTCCATCATAGCTTTTCCTTTCTAAGCAGCCGTTGGTCTAGAGGATGATGGTTCCAACACAAAGACTTTTTTCTTTCCAGGCTTAGCAGCCTCGGGACACTTGTCCTTGTAATGCCCCATCTAGCCACAATTGTAGCACTTCACATTCGGCCTCACTGCAACTGCTCTTCCATCACCCGAGCGACACTCATTAGCATAGTGCCTTTTCTTGTCACACTTGTAACAAACAATATCAGCCTTGCTCTTCTTAGCTGTTACCCCCGACTGGGCACCTTTCTTCTTGAAGAACTTCCGCTTCTTACCCTGAAAATTCTGAACCTCAGCTGGTTTCCCTTTTCCAAAAGTAGAAAGCATCTCTTCATTCCGAATAGACATCTCAACAACAATATGACGTGGATTCCGAAGGTTTGGCATTATTGCTCTGGCGATCTCAGGATTCAACCTCCTGATAAACTTATCATTCCTCCGAATGATAGTATCCACAGTAGCATATCTGTAACGGGACAGCTCATCAAATTCTGTAGCATACTCAATCACCGATCTATCCCCCTGGACTAAATCTGCAAATTTCCTTAGCAATGCTGACTTGACAACCTCTGATAGAAATCTTTCTTCGAACCTCCTTCGAAATTCAGCCTAAGCCAGTCTTCCTCTGGCTCTCCTACGGTAACTCCATTCCACCAAAACAATGCTGCTCCCTGCAAATGCCTTGAACCAAGTCTCCTCTTCTGCATATCCGTCAAGCCGAGATCTGCAAATATCCTTTCAGAATGCAATAGCCAGTTCTCCACTCCTACTGCATCCTCGGTTCCCAGAAAAGGCTTTCCTCCAAGACTAGCGTAATCCCTGCTCAACTTGGCATAATTATTGCCAATTGGGGCCACCAGATCAGCTCCTTCAGCATTCCCTATAGCCACGCCCGCAGCTGCTCTAGCTTGCATCATATTCATGAAGAACTGATACATTATCCTTATATCAACCGGCAGAATCTCAGCACCAACATTGGCATTTGCATCTGGGTTTGCATTTTGCCTATCGACCCTAGTTGCTCCTAGTATTGGGTCGAACATTTCCACGTGTTGCGGTGCATCTCCCACCTTGATTCACTCATCCGTTTCCTGCCTCCATATCTTACTTCCCTATTACCTGAAATCAAATCTTAGTAAGTTACAAAAGAACAGTCTAAGAGAGTGGGGAATACATACTTAGGTATTTATAGCAAAGTACACATACGTTACTATAACGCTTACCCAAGCCCAACCAAGTTTTAGATTCATTAGATTATGCTTTAAAAATATTCTGAGGTTTAAATTCCTTTTTAAGTACATAAACCATGATTTGATACCAACTTGTAACGTCCCGCTTCCGGAAGCTCAAAACTAACTGCTACGGATGCTGTAGTCATCCATAGGTGTTATTTCTGAGTGACCGAAATCGAAATCTTGAAACTATTGGCAACATAGAAACACAAGAATATGAAAAAATTTAAACTTCAACAAAACAGAATTTCTCATTTCTTATGAATATCAATTTAAGATTTAATTACATAATCTCAGATGTTAACCACGTTCAGATCACATATACATGTACAAAATACGATAAGAGTGACATATGAAGATGTCCCATATAATGATCAGAGAACTAATAAATATGAACATTACAGTTCTTAGTACATCACAACGAAAAACACAAAATAGCTCCCATATAGCTAACACTGCCTCCTACACGTCTCCGAAAGCTTATTCTCCAAAACCTGAAAGTCTCCCACTCTCAGACTACTCGATTTAATTTTGAATACCTGAGAGTTTGTGGAGAAACACAAACTTCGAGTCAGACAATAATTCTGGTATGAATAATCCCATATCATCTCATATCATAAATAGATAGCTAGTGAGACCACGCCGCTTAGCGGAATGGGTTTTCCCCGCTCTAGTATCCAAAACAAACATGCAAATCATTTACTATGCCCCTGCACCAAAAATGATTAGTCTTAACATAATATGAAATAAAGTCATAAATCATATGTATTGGATGTCCCATCCACCCATTTATTAAATATCCCATCTAAAAGCAATTTATTAGATTTCCCATCTAAAAATCAATTTATTAGAGTTCCCCTCTAAAATCTTTAAAATGACTATCCGCCATAATTTAATAGGGTTATCCATCCCAAATCCATTCAAAATAAATGTAGATTATCTATTGTACATTGTTTTATAAAAGATTGTAACAACCCGCATATTTATCGATTTTATATTTAAATATTTTATTTAAATATAACATCGTTCGTCGGATTATAGTCCGAAAAGCTACTTTTTGCAAACAGTCGAATTAGGACTCGAGACCACCCCCATTGAATTCAAAATGCCATTTGCGACCTTTTTGAGTATAAGCTTCGATATGTTTGGAGTTAGTAGAATTTTGCTACTTTTTCACTTTGGACTTTGGGTTGGGTTCAACCCACTTGCCCAAATCTGGTTATATCTTTACTCCACCCCCTCTCCTCTTCATTACTTCACTTTCATTTCCTTAGTATCAAGCTTCATCAAAAATGGGGGAAGAGAAAAAGAATTAGGAAATTCCTAAGCCCTAGTTCCATTGCAAATTCAAGTTCTTGCTCCAAATTCAAAGAGAAGCTATTGGTAAGGCTCCTCTTCATCTTCTCCAACCCGTTCTGCTTTCAATTTCAGAAAATTCCCTAAACCTAATTTAGGAAACGTTTCTCTTTTGAGCATAGATTCAAGCTCATTTGGGTTGTGTTGAAGAGTGGTTGATTCTCCCTTTGCTTTCGAGCTTCTTCTTCATTGATTTGGGTTCAAAGGTGAGATTTTTATCTCACATCTTAAACTATATTTATCTTCGATTGTTAGGTATGAATTCCTAACACTTATTCTTGTGCAATTGCACTTGGTTTGGATTGATTTGGTGAATATTCCAATTTTTAGTGTTTTGAGTTCAATTCTTTGAAAATCCTAACTTTGATGTTTTGATCATGTTTTTGGTGATGAATCGAAGAGCGTATATGGCCGGGTAGTCGATTGGCGTAAACCCTTAGTGCCGTTGCTCGACCGATTGAAATTTGGAAGGGATGGGCATTCATTTGATTGGCATGGGAGTGCTGGAAACAGGCTCCGGTCGACCGACCTCAGGGTCCGGTCGACCGACCTCAGGGTCCGGTCGACCGACCTGCTACTCTAGCATCTCCCTGCCTCTGTTTGGAAGTGCAGGTTACAGGCTACGGTCGACCGACCTCAGGGTCCGGTCGACCGACCTGCCACCCGAGCACTTCTGTCTCTGGTCCGGTCAACCGACTCAGGAAGTCCGGTTGACCGACCTGCTCCTATTTGCCAATTATGCCTATATTGCCTATTTTGTTTGAATTTCCAACTTTAATCGATTCGTGTTGTCTCCTATTTGATGTTATCATTTCTTAAGACTTTGATGACTCCTTCGTAGGGGATCTTATCTGAAAAACAATCAACATAATTTCTACTATGATGGTTTTGGGATTGATTTCTTTGGATTTTTCTCACGTCTTCGAACGTGAATTGATGTGATTCGATTTGTTTCAACAATCGTTTTGTGACTTGTCACTTTAAAGATATGAAGGTTTCAATACTAGTAGTAAATATCAAAACTCTTTCATCAAAGCGATTTCAACACTATTTTAAATATCAAAAGTTCGTTTTCTCAAACCGATTTCCAATCTACTAGTATATACAAGCCTTTACTTCACTCGGATGAGAAATCGACATAAACGACTTAGTAAAACGAGTGGTATGAAACGCTTGCGTTCACTTCGTCGGTTAGCTCTTGGACTTGTTCGATTGAACCCTTTTTGTGACAATTTCCTAGTGCAGATCTACAATCTGTTCGTAAATATTTGAGTTAAGCAAGTGGCTATGGGACATGAAGCTAAACTCTTATATTTACTAGCTTAGTGTAATCGACACTTCCTAATGATCATGACGATCATTTTTGTGATTTAGACTAGCGATTGAGCGATGTCTCTTTGTTTGCGAGGTTAGACTAGACACCATTTGTGTGATTTCGATTCACACATATCTCTTTATCTTCAAGGTTAGTCTATACCTCATTGGTGTGATTTCGATTCACACATATTGAAACTCTTGTGACAATTTTCTAGTGCAGATCTACAATCTGTTCGTAAATATTTGAGTTAAGCAAGTGGTTATGGGACATGAAGCTAAACTCTTATATTTACTAGCTTAGTGTAATCGACACTTCTTGATGATCGATGATGATCATTTTATGGTTTAGACTAGCAATTAGCGATGTCTCTTTGTCCACGTGGAGGATTGTTCCTCGTTTTAATGAGCTTCGGCTCATCAGGAGGAGCTTCGGCTCAAAGTCCGCAATGGGGGACTATACCTTGTCAGGAGGAGCTTCGGCTCATCAAGAGGAGCTTCGGCTCATCAGGAGGAGCTTCGGCTCAAAGTCCGCAATGGGGGACTATACCCTGTCAAGAGGAGCTCCGGCTCATTTTTATAGGATTGGCCATCCTCTTTCTTGTGCTTTCTGGATTTCTTGTTGATGATATCTAGAATTTGTGTGTCATTAACTTTTGTGATTTCTGGAATTTATGTTTCACCAGCATTTACGATGGGCATTGATATGTATGTCTTTATTTGTGGCTTGGTGAATTAAATTAAGAATATGACGTTCTTTTTTGTCGAATTGAGATTCTTGAGATATTGTATGACTTTTGTGGGATTTCTAATGTATACTTATCATAGTATGACACCTTTTTGTTATCATACGTTTTATTATCATATCTCATATCCTATCTCACTTTATCTGATATTTATAGCTAGACTGATCCGTTTATTATTTTCTTCTTAAATAATACTCGGGTCAAACTGAGATTTTACAGGTGCTTCCTCATGACTTCGTATCTGGAGCCATCTTCTGAGTTTTGGCTAACTACTCTAGTTTAGTAGTTTTTGTTGTATACATTTGAGATTGAGACTCCTTGATGTATACATATTCTTTTACCTTGCACTTGTATCTATTCTTTTGTGTTATGTGGATCTTATATGACCACTACTCTGATGTACACTTTCATGTGTTATATTCATATCTATTTCCGCCTTTGTGATATGAATTGTCTGTGAATGATTTGTGTTATGTTTATTTCTATATTTGTTTCCGAAGATTATATATATAGCCACTGTGTGATAGCTTTGAGTTTGTATCGGTATGTCGAATTTGCATTCTATACTATCTGACATATCGGTGCTCGCACAAAGAAGTTACACGGATGGTCGCTCCTCAACAGCCTTATTCTCCGTGCTAGTTGACAGCATTACACTGTAGTGTTCTTGGCTAGCATGGGTATAGAGGTGGGGCGTCACATGATCAATGTTCATAGTTTATACATCTTCAGAATCTTTAATTGCTACAACTATGGTATCAAATTTAGAATCCAAAGATTGTAAAATTTTCTCAAATATTCTAGAACTAATTATTTTTTTCTCCATATTTTTTCAATTGATTTACAATTGATAAAACTCGTGAAAAATAATCATGGATTGTTTCCGATGATTCCATTAATAAGGATTCAAACTTACCTCACATATTTTGCAATCGAATTTTCTTCACATTATCAATTCCCATAAATGCATTCTCCAAATTCTCCTATACTTCCTTACTAGTAGATGCGTTTACTACCTTCTTGAACATAGTATCATCCAAACCTTGATAAATGATAACTAGGGCTTGTAAATCCTTCTTCTTCAAACTCTTTAAATTATCCCTTTTACTTTGGGATAAAGTGGTTGTAGGATCGATTTCACCCTAGAGGGTTGTGAATAGGGTGATGCTAATAATAATAAAAATTAATGCGGAAATATATATAATAATTGTAGCACATATAATAGCAGAATAATAAAAGCAGAAATAGAACAACACAGATTTACCTAGCTTCGGCAAAACCCTACCTACGTGCTGCCCCCAAGGTTTCTACTAGAAATAAGTAGTCAGATGCTTACACACGTAAACTTGTGACACCCGCTATCGACTAACCTAACTCTACGCTCAAAACCCTACCATAACTCAGCCACTGAGTTGCGAATTCTCGAACTACACCACCGTAGCTCGTCACCTAGTCACACGACTAGAATTTTACAAAAGTTTAAAAGAAAATTACAAAAACAAGAACAAAACCCTTTATATGTATATTTAAGCCCAAATATCAAATAAAAACAGCCAGCCCATAGAAAATATAAAGATGTCTCCCTTTTTTTTCCTTTTATTTTACTTTGACCGACTATCTTCTTTTTTTGCTTTGTAATTTCTGCTTCGTTCCTCTTTAAGAAAATTAAGGCTTTGTGAATTGAAGTCACCGATTGAAATTTGTGCTTCAATTGAATTATGCGTTTGCTTTGGATTGCCTTGTCAATCGAATGCTGCTTCGTTCGCTTACGGCTACTCCAATTTCGTCGAGATCGAACAATGCTTTATACTGGTATGTGAATTGGCTTTTTCGAATTTTGATTATTCTCGACTTGATTCGAATTTTATGTTTGTTCGTGATTTAGCTAGCTCTGGTATTTGTTTGAACTCGAATTATTAACTGTCGATGATGTATTTGGGTTATATAGGGAACGAATCCCTTAATTTTTGTTCGTATATACTGTTTGAATTCTTAATCTAATTTTGCTTCGCCGTTCGATTATGCTTAAATGATGATTAATTTTGATTGCTTCATATGTTTACACGTTACTGATACATTTTCACTTGCTTAAGTCAGTTCCTTCTTTTGCTCCTACAATCATGGAATTTGAATTTTTTGAGACTTCGACTTGTTCAGGTTACTGCATATACCTTTGTTTGAAAATGTATGAACCACGGCTTGATCATTTCTTGACTTTCATCGAACTGCTACTTCACTATGATTTTCTCTGTAATTTACTCAAACTATTGTTTCATTCTTGTTCGAACTGCTAATGTTGGTCTGATTGATTTCACTTGATTTTTGTTCGAACTTTTGCCTTGACTTGGATATTGTAATTCGAATTTTCGTGAATTTCTTTGGTCAGTTCCTATAGCTTGATGAATGTCTATGCAGTTTCTTGTAGTCTAGCACAACTTTGTTGTTGTCTCTGTTTTCATGTGATGTCTCCATACATATATACATACATATATGTATGTATATATGTGTGTGATTGTCCTTTGGTATTGCAGTCTTGTTCATTACTACATATATGTATAGGCTGTTTCCTCTTGAAAACTGCTGCATATTTCGAATGTCCTCATGTTGCATTCGCTTGTATGTTAGTGTCTTGTTGTGCACACTGGTCTCTATAGTTCTTGGTTCACTGAGAATCTGCTTCCAATGTGCTTCTGATCATGTCATGTTGAGTTGCTTCATATGTACATCATCTGGTTTTGTCCTCTTGAATTCTGGTCTTTTTGTGGTTGCTCATCCACTTCAGTGCTTGCATATCCCAGTGTGTATTGTGTAGTGCTTGTATCTCAGTGATGCGTTGCTTTTGTTCCACTGACTTGTCTTTTTGAATTGGTTCATGGATCTAGCTGCTCCCTTGCTCGAAACTATTTTACTGGGTTACCTTGTTTAGCCTTTACACAATTGAAATGTTGAAACCATGTTGGTCTCTAGTTCCACATGTTAATACATTTTCCTTTGTTTGGTTTATATGCATACTTGAGTTTTGTTGCATATGTGAGTTCATGCCATGATGTAGTTTCGAGTCTGTGCATGTTGTCTGGAGCAGTTCTTCATGTGTACTGAACTTCATTGTATATCCATTTGCTATGTTTTGTTTGTTCACTACTGTTGACATGTGCATTTTGGAGTCTGGATTTTTGTTTTGATTCTTTGAGCTTGTTCGTGTTGTTATGTGGTTGTACATGATCTTGCTGTTGCATACATACTATCTGGTTTTTGGTTGATTTGGTCGAGACTCTATGCACTTGAGTTGAATCCAGCTTCAGCTCAAGTATGACCTTGTGTTCACCTGTCCCTGCAATTTTACAAGTGTATATCTATGTGCACAGCCTTGTGGCATGTACAGTGATACATTTTGCTTGTCACAAGTTGTTCGTGCATGAATGGATTCAAACGAAAATGATAACGAACAACCCAAATAACTGAGGCAAATAACATTTTTCAATAACACACACTTTATTTTACACTGCAAAAATATTTCATTTTAAATTTTACTGCGTCGGTGTTTATTTTGCAGATAATTCAAATGCTGGATTCAATCTGGAATAGAGTTGAAGATAAATACAAGTGAATGAGTGATATGTAGTGAGGTGAACATTGTAAATTGAAATTTGTGATGTAATCGAAATTGTAATGTAATTGAAATTGTGTATATATAGTGAGAGCTCAAATTTGTACTATTCAAAATTGTAATAAAATATCCGTTTGAATAAAATATTTGTTTGAATTTAAATTCTTGTTATTTATTTTATTCAATAACTATTTATTTAATTATGTGAAAAATAAAATAGTACAATAATAAATACATTTAAATGAATATATTTTTTATTATTATCAAACAAAAATCATATACTAGCATATTCAACAATCTTTCCCTTTTGATGATAACAAACATCTATTAAGATTTTGAATTTATTAAATGTATTTGGTCTTAATGAATTCCATTTGCTCCCCTATTTGAATGCTCCCCCTACATCAAAGATCCCTCTTTATATATGCATAAAAAATATGCAAACGAACCTAGGTGGGAATATGCAAATTAAGAAATATGACTTCACTTATTTGCCAAAATCTTAACTTCTTTCTCCCCCTATTGTTATCAGCAAAAGAGTAATAATGTTAGAAAAACAGAGATAAAGTGATAGACATTAATACAACATTAATACCCAATCGAATATAAATTTTAAATTTCAATAAAAAATCAAACAAAAATCATAAATACTCTATTGGGCACATATTCCACTTTAGAGTGATAGGGGTGATGTCGGCATATGAAACCATATAGTTGTGTCTATTTGTTGTATATTTATATCAGGAATTTGAATATCTACTAACCATGCATAACCATTAGGACTTTTAAATGAGATTAGTAGTATTCCATTTTTCTTTAAAAGAACGAATTTCAAGCATCTTCTAACCATGCATAACCATGAGGACTTTTAAATGGGATTAGAATCAACTTGTCTATTTAATAATCAATTTTGATATGTGTTCCATACATGCATAACCGTGAGGACTTTTAAATGAGCATGAAAGCACATAAACAAATATTCCAAGTAATTCACCCATGCATAACCATGAGAACTTTTAAATGAGAGTGAATACTTTGGATTTTTTTAAATAAAAAATAAAATAAAAATGAATAATTTCCCATTTAAAATACCACATTTTGAAATACCATATTGGATTTTAATGAGTGATGGTCGTTAGAAATATGATAGAAACAAAGATGGTTATGGAATTTTTACCATCAAAAGTTATTATAACTCTTGTTTAAGAGATTTACTAAATATAATGTCTCAAGTCATAATATATGATTAATATCAACACTCGTCACTTTTTCAATCACTATTTATCTTTTCGATAATCAGTAGGGAGTCAGATTAGTTAATGTAGTCATTTAAGATCAAATCCAAAAATAATTGTAAAATCAAATTTTCTAAAATGCCTAATCTGAAATGAAGTCAACAAAATCTATTTTCTGGAAGGAGTTTTCAAAAAAATGTCTGCTAATTTAAAATCAGTTGAAATGAAAAATATGCAGATATTTTCTTTGAAAATGATGCGACTAATGACTGTCTTAACATATAACACGTTCCACTAGTACTTTTGTAATGACCCACTATTTTGGACCATTCAAATCGACAATAAAACCACACATGTCAGACTTGAATAATTCAAAACAATAGATTGTAAATATATTTTGGAGCAAATAAAACCAATCATAGAATCACAGACATAGAATATCAGAATAATTCGCAGCGAAATAAAATACATAGTAGTTCATGAAGCTACTACAATACATAGTCTCAAAACAAATACAAAATACCATAGTCTGAAAAACAGATACAACAAAAGTCTGAATACATAAGTTCACAAATACATAAGCAAAGCTGAATAGGAAATAACTGAAATGGAAATAGACAACTAGAAAGACAGATAAACTCCAGCAAATCTCTAGCTCCAGAAGATGAATCCAAAGCCGTGATACTCAGGCTGACCCGAGCATAAAGCAAAACAAAAAACACTCGAGTCAGGACATACATACTTATAAAATGTAAATCGACTCAAGTGAACTGCAATAGAAATGCATCAATAACTTAAAGGATGTTTGGGATCACCCATCCTTTAAGGATCCGTTAAACTATCTACGATGTAGTAAGATACGCTATTATAATAATGTCTAAAGTAAAGTAAACTATTTAAAAATAGCGTTAAGGCGTTACCCATATCCCCCTTAACACATTTTATAGTGCCAATAGTCTATATAGTACCGTAATACCCCGTAAACTGAAGCTACCAGAGGATACTCCATAGGTACAACACAAAACAAACTCGTAGTAAAGCACGCTAGGGTAGGTGACACGACACAACTAGGAAATGCCAGGGTAGATATACCTATTACACTTCCGGGCCGGTGGTAACGCAGAGCCGCAGCAATCGCCCACCTCGAGCCACACTCCCGAATCAAGGGGTGCACCCAATCAATCACAAAGTAATAGAATGGTATACGATGGAATGTGTCCGATCAGAGGTGCTACCTCATTAGCCCGTCAATTGCTCTGGTTTTAGCCACCTTATGCCAACTCACGGGAGTTGGGTCCAGGTTATACCTCAAATGGAATCGTCGCCACCATCCTACTTCATTCTGGAATCTCCACCATGTACATAGTTGTTAAAGCGGTTTTCGGTATCGACAGAGAGTATGTCCATATGTGATCCCGGTCTCTTTAATAACCAATCGTTATTATAACTCGTGGTTATAAATTTCAAAATGGTTTATATTTCAAATCAAAACATATTCATTTAAAACCCTTTTAAAGTCGATGTCAATATCTTTCAAAGTAATATTCATTTCCAAAGTTGTAGCATTTCTAATTCATTCATTCAATTATAACATTTCAAAAACATTGTATTTTTTTTAGCATTTGTAGCACTTTGAAAATGTGATAATACATATAGTAGCAGTTCGAAAATATTATCTTTTTAGAAACAGCAGCACTTAGAAAACGTTACTGTACATATAGTAGTGTTTCGAAAATATTGTCTTTCTGGAAACAGCAGCACTTAGAAAACGTTACTGCAGATATAGTGGTGTTTGGAAAAACACTACATTGTTAGAAATGGTAGCACTTATAAAACGCTGCCTTAAAACCACAACATTGTGGAAACGCTGCCAATACAAATCTAAGATTTATTATAACATTTCAAAAACATTATAATTTCAGTTTTCATCATTTTTAACATATAAAGCTTATCTCACTTTTCAAAAATATTTATTTGGATATCACTTATGATTTTAATAAAATAAAATTTTTATAACTAAAATATCCAATTAAACTATAATTCATTTATTAAGTCAAAATACACTTAAATTGCTTAACTTTTAATTTAACAAATAACTAGATACTTTATTTACTTTTAAAAATATCCATTTCATAAATAAAATATTTTATTACAAATTTAAGCCTAAAATTCCATTTTAAATCTAATTTTCAATTATTAAGTTAAATCACATTTTAATTTACATTTTAAATTATTTATTAACTCATACAATTTTAACTTATAGAAAATCACTATAAAATTTATTTAAATCATTTAAATCCAATTTAAGTTAAAATCTCATATATTTTAAATTCCAAATACTTAAAATTTTGAGAAAATATTTATATTTAAAATTAACCACGGGTCTGTATAATATTTTCTAACATAGGTCAAGTGATATAGATATATATCATTTCAATCCGAAATAAAATCTCGGGTTTGATCATTTCAAACCCGCAATCCCAAGTCTAATAAAAAAAATCGCTCGAGCCTATCATTTCAGCTCATAACGACTTTTCCCTATTCTAAAGTCCGTTCGGGTATGTATCATTTCAACCCATAGTGAGGGAACTTGCAGTTTGAGAAACAGAAAGATAAATAAGCAAAAAAGCATAGCATGTCATATCAGGTGATGAAACAGGTATATAATCAGGTTATAACATCATATAATATCATATCACATGCATATATGAAAATACTATCAACATGGCATATCACTACTACAATTCACATGACATTGTTTCACAAATTTTATAAGTACGAAGTCGAGAGTGATAACTCACCTTCTAAAGCTAGAGATGACAATTCAAAACACAAGAACAAACTCCGAAAAGCATGATAAAGCACGAATCAAATTCGAGGAGATGTGATGCAGCCCGATATTCTCGTCTCCTAGGTCGCCAACGACCTAAGAAGTTGTTAAGTCGCGCAAGCGACCTAACGAGTCATGCACACGACCTAGTACTTCGTGACCTAACCTTCAAACGAATTAAGGAAATGCGGTATAGACTTGTTAGGTCGTTGCTCCCGAACTCGTAACTTAGCTCGTACATCTCGCTAGGTCGTATCTCGCTCGCAGGCATCCCTTGTGGCCATAACTCGCGTGCATGACTCGTTAGGTCGCTTGCGCAACTTAAAAACTTCTTAGGTCGTTGGCGACCTAGGAGACGAGAATATCGGGCTGCATCATCCTCCCCCTGTTGAAAGAAATTCGTCCTCGAATTAACACTTTCTTTGTCTTCGTTATCCTTGTGGACTGGAACCAAATATCTGATACTGTCAACGTTAGAAATAGGAAGATGAACCGGTAAACTCAACTTACAATCATTCTCACAAATTTCCTTCACAATTTCCAAACGACCCATTCCACCGGTATCCAGCTTGTTGTACGTACCGACAAGAGATCGTTCAACCTTCAAGTAGATAGATTTGTTGCCACTTTGCGTCTTCATAAACCCAATACAGAGTCCATATTTTTGTCCACCCATGAACTAGTATGTATAGGTAATGACATACATAATCCTGATTTCGTCGCGGTCTCTTTTGACATTTGATAATTCTGACTCTTCTGAACAAACATTTTAACCCCTTTTCTTATTGACGGTCCCAAACAAAATATTGTAACCAACTACATGGTATGATAACTGTCCACTTGTCTTTCTATACGTACATCTTTGATAACTTTTATTTGCCAACTGCGATCAAGAGTATACAACTGTCTTCCTTTGAATAGTAACCCATCAGCCAATCTTCTCAACTCTACCTGCTCTGTCGGACACATATGATTACGTGGCATATACGATACAATAGCACTTGACACTTGATTAATATGATGTACGTCCCTCAGTGGCAGTAATTCTTTGGACAGTTCTGCAGGAACTACATCTTCACATTCATTCACCATTGGCTTAACCTCTTCGATAATTTCAACACTTTTACTGGGTCTAATTTCATTCAACAGGAATACTTCTGCACTACCATCCACTTCTTTAACAAACTCTTTTGTAGATTGTAGACTAGTCGAATCCACTTCCTTCATCAGCAATTTACCCTCTTCATCTCCTGACTTGCTTTCTTTACCATCATCCAACGTTGCTGATTGTGAATTTTCAACCTCAGGTTCAATAGATTTCGTTGGTTGAAACTTATCAACTTCACCTTTATCAAACTTTGATGATTGACAACAATCGACTTCATCTTCCACATCAACAAGTTCCTTTAAAGACAACAAAGTCTTTAGCTCCTCGATTTCCTCCAATTTGTTTTCACTCTGTTGACGCTTCTTAGGAACCAAAACGATTCGTGTATCCTCGAACATAAAACTGTAGCTGTTTGTGCGTCCATCATGTTGCACAGCTCTATCGTATTGCCATGGCCTTCCCAACAACAGATGACATACATCCATGTCAACCACATCACACCAAATTTCGTCTTTGTATTTCTTCCCAATGGAAAAATTAACACAAGCTCTTCGATTAACCTTCACTTCCTCTCCTTTCCTCAACCAAGCTAATTTGTAGGGGTGTGGATGCTTTTCTGTTTTCAATGAAAACTTCTTTACAGCTTCCGAAGAAAAGATATTATCATAACTTCCTGCATCGATGATAAATTTACAAACCCTTCCCAAGATCGTGCACGTTGACTGGAAAATGTTACTTCTCAACCAACTTGAGTCATCCTCTTGCTTTGGTGTCAAACACGATCTTCTCATCAACAAACTACAACCCTCATCTCTAGACAATAATTCTTCCTCTTCAACCGGTAATGAATTGACACCCTCTACCTCTGCATCTTCATTCTCAATCCCCGTAATCATCGCTCGCTTCTTTGGCTTCGTACATTCATTGCTTTTATGGCCAAACTCTTGACAATTAAAACATTTGAGATTACTATTGGCTTTTGCTTGCTGGCTTCATTCACAATCGGTTTACTGATGACTTTGGCAACATCCACATTGTTACTAACATCCTTGTTCTGGTTGTTGGAATTTGTAAACACACCACCACCTCTCCTCCCTTGTTTCTCCCAAGCAAGTGCTTTTTGATGTGCTTCGGTGATAGATCTTGGATCAAACATATTCACCATGTCTTGAATTTGTGTTCGCAACCCTCCAACATACCTAGCTGTTAGCTGTTCCTCTGTTTCCATAATGTCATTCCTCGCAATCAATTGATAAAATTCATCCGCATATTCATTCACTGTCCTCGTCCCTTGCCTTAGATTCTGCAATCTTTGATACATAAGGGACTGATAATTGTGCGGCAAGAAAGTTGCTTTCATCATTTTTCTCATCTTATCCCATGTGACAATCTTTGACTTTCCCATCCTCCCCCTTGTAAGTTTTGTTTGCTGCCACCATGCCATAGCTCTCCCTCTTAATCTCGTAGCAACTAACATCACTCTTCGATCCGCAGGAACTTCTTTGAAGTCAAAAATTTCCTCAACATTTGAAACCCAATCCATAAATTCCTCCTTTACCATTCCTCCCTTGAATTCTGGAATTTCAATTTTCATCCCCGACTCCCATCGGCGATCATCCTCAACATCCCGATATGCATTCCGTCCTTGGTCTCGATCTCGATAATGGATATTACTTCTATCACTCTCTTCATCATAATCACGTGTACTTCGATATCGATCTCGACCATCAACATTTCTTCGATCACGCATGTCTCTTCTACTATGTCTGTCATCATCTCGATATGGCTCATACTCAAACTCACGTTGAGTTCTTCTTTCTTCATCTCTATACTCATGGTGATCTCTTCTCATCGAAACTGATGATTCTCTCCTACCTCGATCAGATTATGGAGACACCCTCCTCGCTTCCGTAACCGATGGCGAAACTCTGTTTCCTCCATGGTTCGAGACTGGCGATCTCCTCCTTTGTCCTTGATTCATATCATTCATCAGTTTCTCTAATTTCCCAATGCCTTCATCAAACTTTTCATTGATGCGTTGTTCCATTTACTCGGCTTCTTCTCTTCTATACAACGCTTCAACATTCTGATGGCGATTAGCTCTTCTTAGTGGCATTGTCAAACTTCAACTCTCGGCCTTGATTTATAAATGAACAACTATGCACGGCTCAAACACTTCTATAAGAATTGGCTCCAAGACTCGGCTTAGCTATGATTGGCTAAGTCTAGCTCTGATACCAAATGACGCAGCAGCGGATAACGAAAATGATGAAACGGTGAAAGTAGCAAACGATGGAATAGAAGATACCAAATGGCCCAAATCCGTTGATCCAAAGATGCCGGATTCTAGCTATCTCAAACACGTTGATCGCGCACGATACCGTGTTTAAAGATCTACGATTCTTCGTACGTTGATCTAGCGCACTAGATACCGTGAATCGGCTTCAGCAGCCGTTGAATCGAGAGCACTCGATTACCGAAAGTGGAGATAGGAGATCACACTCAACTACCAATTTAAGAAGAGGCATAAAGCTCTCAAACAAAAGTTTATTCAAAATCAACTAACTCAAAGTTACAACTCACCCACTATTTATAGCCTTTACAACCCAACACACTAGGTCGTTCACGCGACCTTACGACCTAACTTAGGTCGGCAGCGACTTATCAAACAGCATCGACGACTTAAAAAACAGAACACAACACGATACATCACTTAGGTCGGCAACGACCTAACACAGACAACACTTAGGTCGTGAGCGACCTAATACTTATTACAACACATGATATCACATATTTACAACACATAGACCGGCCTTGACCTAAAATACAACTCACGCGACCTACGACTTAAAGCAAAATACAAACACATTACAACATAGTATCAACGACATATCATCTGGAGCGACCTAAGGTCCTTGAACATATGGAGTGAGCTAAGGTCCTTGAGCGTCCTTGCGACATAAGGAATTTACGAGTTAACCATTTGAACGTCTCGAGAAGAAGTGGCATAAGAGAGAACATTTGGAGCGACCTAAGACTTGAGCATCCCACGCGACTTAAGAACAAGCGACATATGACCTTCAGCGACCTAACTGGAAAGCGGCATAGGAATTCTGCACGCGACCTAGCACTTCGCGACCTAAGTTTTTGGAACGACCTAACTTCGGCACGCGACCTAGTACTTCGCGACCTAACCTTCAAACGACTTAAGGAAATGCGGTATAGACTTGTTAGGTCGTTGCTCCCGAACTCGTAACTTAGCTCGTACATCTCTCTAGGTCGTATCTCGCTCGCAGGCATCCCTTGTGGCCATAACTCGCGTGCATGACTCGTTAGGTCACTTGCGCGACTTAAAAACTTCTTAGGTCGTTGGCGACCTAGGAGACGAGAATATCGGGCTGCATCAAGATGTAGCACCCAAATCCAAATGTAACGACCCGTAAATTTCAACGGTTTTAATAACGTAATTAGTTGAAATTTTGTGAAATTTTAAACAATAAAATTTTGAAATAAAAATTTAATATTTGGAATACGTCTAGTTAAACATAGCAACTGGTAAATTTTCGTCCGAAAATATGAAAATTTATTTCGCGCGTAAATTCACTTCAATTTAATCAGTTAAAAAGCAGTGAAAATAAAATATTTCCGAAACCTAAATATTTTTACATAGAAAAATTCTAAACCATCTTCTGAGCAAGATGTCAGTTCGTCATTTTTCCAAATTCGGACATCTATTGCTCCGTCGTTCTTATTTTCTGCAAAATGCAGCATTCTGGTACCGATATCGATTTTTATCGGATGATCGTACCACTGATTTCTATATACCGTTTTGATCGCCTCGTCGTGCCGATCTCTACGGTATATTCGATTGTCAAATTCGGAGTTCCGGTGTACGTTGCACTTTGCGTAACGCCTACCGTATCGGTAACCGTTTCATGCCTTTCGGCTTCCGGTGTCCATTCAAATTTCCAACGGTTGGAAATCAAGCTTTCATTACTTTATTATTCCCTGAATTATCGCGAGTGACTTTACCATACCCACTGCTTCACATTTATTTTGATACGTTTCTTTTCTCTATTATAGAATACTAACAGCTGTTCACTTCTCTTCCAACCCCTCCCTCCCCTCTCTGTCTCTTCCATTTCTTAGTTCCTACTTCAAAAATTTTCCTTCTGCCATTTTTCAGAAAAGCCTCTTCACTTCTTCCCTTCACCAAATCGGTTTCCATGCCTTCCACTTCATCACGCCCGCTCATCCACTCAACCACCTGACCTCGCCTCCGCCACGTCAGCCTCCGCTTCCTCACGTCCTCCACCCGTGACAACCCACCACCAGGCCACACAATTCGCTCAACCTCACCGCCACATGCACCCTAGCTGCACGCGGGTCCAAACCCGCACCCCAAGCCACCTCGGCACCAGCAACTCCGCCTTCCTCCCCTTTCAACGTCGGCCATCCCCTCACCTCACTTCCCTCAACGCCATCAAGTCCTTCCGCCACCTCACCCATCAACCCACTCGAATTCCCACGCCTATGCAACCTCCTCTTCCAGCTAGCCCGTCGCCTTCGCCAATCACTTCCACGTCGTCGACCCGCTCCGCATCTGCTACTCTAGCCTAACCACCAGCACCACCCTGGCACGCCCTGCCTTCCTCCGCCTTTCCTCCGATCCGCAGCCCACGCACGCGTCCATTCCTCCCCACGTACAGTCGCAACTCGACCCAACGCCTCCAACTCACGGCCGTTCATTACATCACTTCCTGGCATTCCGATCACCACCTCCGTCTCGTGCTTCCCTCCCGCCACCTTGGGATCAGACGTAGCCACGTGAAACTGGCCTCGTCCTTCTCCTTCTATCTTGCAGCCGGCTGTCGTTTTAGGTATACTTTATTTTATATATTAGGATGTTTATATTTTATTTGTTTGCTTTATAAGTTGCAGTTATATCTATGATTTATGCAAGTACTAGTTTATGTATATAAGTCATATATTATAAAGTATTTTATATATTAAAATGATAAATATAAACAGAGTATATTTATTCTGTTTTGGAAGTTTGTTGCGTTTGTTTCCTGTTATCTAAATATATGTTGAACTATGTTACTGTCTATATTTTGAACAATATATACACACCTCATATGTGTCAGTATAAAATTTTATATATAGTTGCGTGCGCCTAATTGAGTCTACATTACATTATGGTTACAAAGTTTTAGTTTTATTTATTTTATCTTATTTTCTTCTTCTAATGTATATACATTTTTAATGTAAAATATATATGTTTTTTTTTATTTTTAGATCTATCAGTATATAAGTTACCTGACGATAATATATGTCTTTAAGGATTGGATATGTTTATAACCTTATAGTGTCTGCATTTATATAGGGTTACTTACATGTTTGCATACTCATTAGCCTGTATGGTGTCTGCAGTTGTATTTATAGTTATGTATGTATATACACATATTTAAAGTACAAATGTTTTGTCTTGTTTTATAAATTGTTTACATTATGTAAGTATATTTTAATATGTATACGTTTGTGTATATGGGTCAGCATGCATTTGAATATATCTCAGTACATGTATATTGTCCAGTGATTTCATATATCAGCATATATTGGGTTTTAGTTCTAAACTTTTTTTTTATATATATGCGGGAAAATACATATGTGTGTTTTAAAGATGCGGTATCGATTTCAGAATATATGTATTTATAAAGATTTTTTTTATATGTATTTTTAATTTAATAATGATTTAAGAAGAAAATATAATAAATTAGTATATAATTTATTTATGTCTATGTCGAGCAATTTCTGATTTTTCATCGATCTCTATTTATCAGCTTGTCCATCCAATTTCTGCCCATCTCGCTTTGATTTGGGAGTCGTACCTGCATTTTGCAACTCAATTTCATCGTCCAATCTATCTAACCTCGAAAGGTGAGCACTCACTCACGATTAACGTTCTTTTATTTATTAAATTTGATTTCAATTGAAACGACAATTGAAATATTGCTGCTGTTTGATATTTACACTGTTATTACCTGTATCAGTTCACCTGTGACATCTGACACCATTATCTGTTAATTATTTATGCGATGATAATACAGTTTAACTGATAATTGATTGATTGTTGATGTGTATATTAGATGTTAAATTGTTAATGTTAAAATGATAAATAGTATGCAATTGAACTTGATATAAGATAGTTAAATGTTAAATTTGATTAATTGACATTGTATAATATGACCCCTTTAACTGTTAAATTTATTGACACGTAGGATTTGTTTAATTATACCTTGAACCACTGAATGTATGTTGTTAAATTGATGATGTATGAAATTGTAAACAGATGACAAGTGAAAACCGTAATGTAATAATCTTTAATCTACATGAAATGATAGTGTGGATTCTAGAAATAATTATATTAATTCGTACAAATAACAATGCGAATTAATATGGTTATTTCGGGATTATTTGAATTGATTATTGAATTGATATTGATTGTTGTTATTGCTTGTTTATTTACTTTGACACCATCCCAGTTATCACACTGCAAGTTCCCTCTGTTATGCTTTGATTTTTAATTGAATTGGAATCGGGTTGAAATGATAAATACCCAAAATTGAACTTTGACCTAGGATAGAAAATTAAATAAAACCCGATTGGTCAATAATTTGATTTAAAAATAAAACGAAGATTTTATTTGAATAAATAATATGGTTTTGAAATGAAGTTGGAATTTGAATTTTTAATGGAAGGAAAATGTTAATATTTGAAAATCTGAAACAAAATAATAACAATGTAATTGATGAAGAATGTTGTTTAAATTGAGAAATGATTGAATTAAGTTTGAAATGATTTAATAATCAAGTTTGAAATTATAATTAAGTTTGAAATTGTAATTAAGTTTGAAATTATTAAACTTTGAAATTATTTAATAATTAAGTTTTGAATTATTTAATAATTAAATAAGATTGAATTATTTAATGATTAAATTGATTTGGATTCTTTAATAAGAGAAATTGAATTTTGAATAAGTGAATTTTACTTCGTAATAACTGAAATTGAGTTTCTTTATTAATTAAGTTTTGGAAAATTATTTAAGTAAGTAATAAGTGAAATGGAATTTCTTTAACAAGAAATGAAAATGTGATATTTTTGGAATTAATGTAAGACTTGTAATTGGAAGAATTGATTTGACAAATTTAGTTTAATTCAAAATTGTAAGTTTTGATTTGATGAAGTTGAACTTAAGAATTGATTTAATGAATTGGAAATTTAATAGAATTTTTTTTGAATGATAAAGTAACTTAACGAATATTGAATGGAATCGATAGATGAGTTTAAATTGATTTGAATGTTAAATAGAATTTATTTAAATGATTTCGGAATGAAACTTATATACGAACTTGAATCAATATTGAATTGTTTTAAATAGAAATTGAAATTGAATTATAAGATTTTGAAACGGAAAATTGGAAGTTTTGAAACGAAAATTTGGAAATTGTTTTAGAAAGACAAATGAAATGTTGATTTACGAATTCTATTTGAAATTTGATTGATTTGGTTTTGAAATATATAAACGACCAATCGGTGTAATAATTACGAAAGTTATTAAAGAGACCGGGATCGGTAATGGATATACTCTCTATCTGAACCGAAACCACTTTAATAACTATACGCGGAGTGTTGATCCAGAATGAAGTGGATGGTTTTGGTGAACGCGTTGATTGAAGAAAGAGAACGATTTTGGATGACCCCTGACATGACTAAAACAGGAGCCGCGCCGGCCATTGAGGTTCGCCACCTCTAGCGGACACACTTCTTCGTTACCATATCTATTACTTTTGTGATTCGATTTGGGTGCACCCCTCGATTATGGGAGTGTTGTTTCGCGGTGTTGGGGTAGTAGCTGCTATGCCCAACATCAGTCCGGATCACGCAACTACTAGTATCCTAGTTGGTATTGCCTCATGTACCTTGTCATACTGATTATCCTATTCGCGACCACTACGATTTTGATTTGTACCTTTAGTATATGGATTGCCCTCTGGTGACTTCCGGTTTTGGGGAAACTACGGTCTTGTATATGCTTTTGGGAATAAACAGGTTAAGAGGTGTATGGGCCCTGCTTAACCCTACTTTGATATCTTTATATTACTGATAGACATTATCTACTTAGCGTACATTACTACCTAGTAGATAGTTTAACGGATCCTTAAAGGATGGTTATTCCAAACATCCTTTGAGTTACTTGTATTTCAATTGCTATTTCACTTGAGTTGGATTTATTAATATAAGAATGTTAATCCTGACTCGAGTGTCTTGTGTTTTGCTTTACGCTCGGGTCAAACTGAGTGTACCAGTATTCGAGACTCACCTTTGGAGTTGGAGCTTTGCTTGAAGATCCAGCCATCTATTCTGCTTTCAGTATCCGATGATTCCAGTGATGTATTCTGATTTGTATCTGATGTATCATATTACTCTTCTGTTGTAAACTCTGATGTATTTTTATATATTCATATAGTAGCTTCATGAACTACTATCTCTTTTATTTCCGCTGCATTTATTACTCTGTGTCTGTGATCTGTGATTATATCTATTTACTGTATATGTTCAGTTTTGCCAAATTTAAATTAACAACGCGGTATTTTGAGCAATTCAACTCCGGCATGAGTGTCTACCTATACACTTATAATGGACGCGAATGGTCCAAAATTCTGGGTCGTTACAGTTGGTATCAGAGCTTTGGTAGCTCTAGGCAAACTAAGCATATAGGGTAAATATATTTACAGAATCACTCTCGTTCGAGTTTCAATCTCTTCCTTTGACTCAATTTCTTTGAATTTTGAAACGTTCCCCTCGGTTCCGAAATTCATCCGTGTCCTTCACTATTCGTCTTCTTTCAATTCTGGAGCATCCCATAACTCCATTCTAAATGTTATCTATAATAGATCGGCGGTCTCGCCAATCTTCGAATGATTCGTAAAGGAGTAAAACTCCTTTATAATAGGCATCGATTTACCGGAGATTTCAGTACCCTTGGTTTATGATGCTATCTATTACCTGCTATACCTGAATTCCATTTCTTGAGATCGAGTGTTGATTTACCTTGAAATTCAGCATCGACCTTATTCTTGAAGTTACGGACGACCCGGTTAAGGTTGCCGTGAATTAAATAAACTCATCCATCTTCCGATTGTGGTAATTGAATTATCTTATCTTCCGTTTCAAACTTATTTTCGAATCAAAATTCTCTTTGATTTAAGTCAACAAAATTTTGAATCCCTATCCTTATTTTGAAAATTTATTCCTGTATCGTCGAGCAAAGAAATGTATTTGTAAATTAATATTAAAATGTTTTATATATTGTGTTGTTTGAGTTGTTGATGTTGATTTGGGTTTCCGATCGATACGTCTGATCAACGCTATCGATAGGATTTCCAAAACACTTGAACAGAGCAAACTGACACAATATTATTTTCAAATTTGGTAAATGAAATAATTTTGTTTGATTATAATGTAAAAATATAAGTAAAAATTTCTGGAATTTAATTAGTTAATTAAATTGTTGTTGAAATGATAATATTTGATTATCATTTATTGTTCTAAATAAATTTATAAATACGGTTTATAAATTGATTTGGAATTTGAAATGAATTTAATTCAGAAATTTGAGAAATTTAGTTTCCGGTGATTTCAAACTTTGGTTTTAAAATTTTACAGTATATATTATTGAAAGTATTTTCGAATAGAAATCGTTTTCAAAGAATTTTAAAATGTTGAAATCAGTGCTCTTCTCTTTGTCGCTGGAAAATAATTTCGGTGATGGCGGCCGCATCATCGACGTTCATTTTCGAGTTTCGAAATGGAGATACTATTCTGTAGCTTTGTTATGGTTTGTTTTGAAAAGTATTTTGATTTGAAATTTTCAGTATATTTTGATTTACATATATATAGTTATCTTATTTTTAAATTTAATTTGATTTGATATAAATATATTATATATATCTCTAAATTGTTTAAAGTTGATCGGAAATCTAATTCTTAAATTTTGTTAAAAGATGATTTTAATTATAAATGAAACCAAAATTTTGATAAATATTTAAACTTGAAATAATTGGATTTGAGAATATTATTTGTATAGTACTAAATTGCATTTCAATATAACTTACCTAAATTATTCAGAAGTTAAAATGTAATTAGATAATATACAATATAAAATGATTTTATAATATAAATAAAATTTGAGTGTCTATAATAAATGTTATACACTTAGATTTTTATTATAAAAAAAAAATACTAATAAGTTGATAGAATAATAAGTTAATTGAATGAGATGAATATGATAAATTTTGTTCTCTAAGAATTAACAAAATTTAAATTAAATCAACTTATGGAAATACCTCAGATTTAAACCAATTATTGAATATAAATTAATTTAAATTGAAATTTATATGGTTTAAATTAATTTATATGGTTTAAATATATGTAATAAGATATTAAGTGGAACAAATTTAATAATAATTTGGAGTAAAGAAAATTAAATTTGTTGAATAAAATATGATTGTAATAAATGACTTTTCAAGTTTATGATTTTAGAAATTGGTAATAAAGGATAATTGGATAATAAAGCAATGAATAAATGAGATAAATAAAATAAAATTTTGTTTTGAAGAAATCTTTTGGTATCAAATATTAATAATTTGGAATTAAATCAACTTATTGAAATACCCTGAATTTTAAATCAAATATTGAGTATTAATTAAGGTAAATTGAAATTTATACGTTTTAAACCAATTATTTTATTTTGTTTTCAAATCTGTTTTCTTTCTAGTTGTTTCTATTCTCCTACCTCGTTCCTTTTCGGGGACGAAAAGTTTTGAGTGGGGGAGAGTGTAACGACCCGTAAATTTCAACGGTTTTAATAACGTAATTAGTTGAAATTTTGTGAAATTTTAAACAATAAAATTTTGAAATAAAAATTTAATATTTGGAATACGTCTAGTTAAACATAGCAACTGGTAAATTTTCGTCCGAAAATATGAAAATTTATTTCGCGCGTAAATTCACTTCAATTTAATCAGTTAAAAAGCAGTGAAAATAAAATATTTCCGAAACCTAAATATTTTTACATAGAAAAATTCTAAACCATCTTCTGAGCAAGATGTCAGTTCGTCATTTTTCCAAATTCGGACATCTATTGCTCCGTCGTTCTTATTTTCTGCAAAATGCAGCATTCTGGTACCGATATCGATTTTTATCGGATGATCGTACCACTGATTTCTATATACCGTTTTGATCGTCTCGTCGTGCCGATCTCTACGGTATATTCGATTGTCAAATTCGGAGTTCCGGTGTACGTTGCACTTTGCGTAACGCCTACCGTATCGGTAACCGTTTCATGCCTTTCGGCTTCCGGTGTCCATTCAAATTTCCAACGGTTGGAAATCAAGCTTTCATTACTTTATTATTCCCTGAATTATCGCGAGTGACTTTACCATACCCACTGCTTCACATTTATTTTGATACGTTTCTTTTCTCTATTATAGAATACTAACAGCTGTTCACTTCTCTTCCAACCCCTCCCTCCCCTCTCTGTCTCTTCCATTTCTTAGTTCCTACTTCAAAAATTTTCCTTCTGCCATTTTTCAGAAAAGCCTCTTCACTTCTTCCCTTCACCAAATCGGTTTCCATGCCTTCCACTTCATCACGCCCGCTCATCCACTCAACCACCTGACCTCGCCTCCGCCACGTCAGCCTCCGCTTCCTCACGTCCTCCACCCGTGACAACCCACCACCAGGCCACACAATTCGCTCAACCTCACCGCCACATGCACCCTAGCTGCACGCGGGTCCAAACCCGCACCCCAAGCCACCTCGGCACCAGCAACTCCGCCTTCCTCCCCTTTCAACGTCGGCCATCCCCTCACCTCACTTCCCTCAACGCCATCAAGTCCTTCCGCCACCTCACCCATCAACCCACTCGAATTCCCACGCCTATGCAACCTCCTCTTCCAGCTAGCCCGTCGCCTTCGCCAATCACTTCCACGTCGTCGACCCGCTCCGCATCTGCTACTCTAGCCTAACCACCAGCACCACCCTGGCACGCCCTGCCTTCCTCCGCCTTTCCTCCGATCCGCAGCCCACGCACGCGTCCATTCCTCCCCACGTACAGTCGCAACTCGACCCAACGCCTCCAACTCACGGCCGTTCATTACATCACTTCCTGGCATTCCGATCACCACCTCCGTCTCGTGCTTCCCTCCCGCCACCTTGGGATCAGACGTAGCCACGTGAAACTGGCCTCGTCCTTCTCCTTCTATCTTGCAGCCGGTTGTCGTTTTAGGTATACTTTATTTTATATATTAGGATGTTTATATTTTATTTGTTTGCTTTATAAGTTGCAGTTATATCTATGATTTATGCAAGTACTAGTTTATGTATATAAGTCATATATTATAAAGTATTTTATATATTAAAATGATAAATATAAACAGAGTATATTTATTCTGTTTTGGAAGTTTGTTGCGTTTGTTTCCTGTTATCTAAATATATGTTGAACTATGTTACTGTCTATATTTTGAACAATATATACACACCTCATATGTGTCAGTATAAAATTTTATATATAGTTGCGTGCGCCTAATTGAGTCTATGTAACGACCCGTATTTTTACGGATCGACATGTTCGTCAAAATCTGGAATTTTAGCACTTTCATGTCATTTCAGATTTTTTTAGGCAGATTTGTCTAAGTCCTAGGTCGTACGCGACCTAAGGGTTGTTGGCAACTTAGAGAAGGTCTGCGACTTAAGAAGAATGTTGTGAGCGACCTAAGTTTTGTTAAGTGTTAGGTCGGCTGGGAAAGTTAGCGACCTAGTAGTTGCCGAGTTAGCGACCTAGTAGTTGCCGAGTTAGCGACCTAGTAGTTGCCGAGTTAGCGACCTAGTAGTTGCCGAGTTAGCGACCTAGTAGTTGCCGAGTTAGCGACCTAGTAGTTGCCGAGTTAGCGACCTAGTAGTTGCCGAGTTAGCGACCTAGTAGTTGCCGAGTTAGCGACCTAGTAGTTGCCGAGTTAGCGACCTAGTAGTTGCCGAGTTAGCGACCTAGTAGTTGCCGAGTTAGCGACCTAGTGGTTCTGAGTTAGCGACCTAGTGGTTCCGTGTTGGCGACCTAAGGAGTTAACAAGTTGGCGACCTAAGGAGTTAACAAGTTGGCGACCTTAGGAGTTAGGCTAAGTGTTAGGTCGTGTGTTGTTTTAGGTCGACTTGTGTTAGGTCGCAACCCAACTGAGTCTTAGGTAGTTAGGTCGTTAGGTTGTTAGGTCGCTGGGTTTCCTAAGTGTTAGGTCGCAAAGGAGTTAAGTCGTACATCTGTTAGGTCGCGTAGATTGCTAAGTTGTTAGGTCGCTAGGATAGTTTGTGTTAGGTCGCGTAGATCTATCTGTTAGGTCGGAGAAGCTTAGGTCGGAAACGACCTAGGGAGATAGCCGTGTTAAGCGACTTAAGGAAATTTCTGCTATAAATAGGAGGGGTTGTTCTCACTTTTTGGGATCCGGATTTTGAAGCGACGAAGTGCTGCCATTTTGAGAGCTCGACTTCTACACTTCTTCACTTCTTTTCTCCACTCTAATCTAGTGCTTCCATCCATCCAAATCGAAGATCAAGATTGAAGATTCAAGAGCTTAGGTTGAAGATCTTCATCTTTTCAAGAGAGATTTCTTCATTTGAAGCGGATTTGTGGTAGATCTAGCTTCATCCTTCGCTGTCCAGATCTGGAGTGTGTTGATTTGAGGTTGTTTAGGTGATTTGGTGAGTGGTGATTATCTCTCACACGGATCCAAAGGAGTATATCGGATTGTTGGCCCGATTTGGTGTTAAAATAGTGATTTCCATGCATTTTCTTCATCCTATGTGTAGATCCATATAGATCCATTGTTCATGATGATGTTACATCCATTTTATCATATGTTAACCTATGCAAGTTCATTCATCAAGTTTGTAGAGATATAATCCATGTTTTCATGCTTATTGGACTTTCAACTCTTTAATTACGAAAATGCCATTATTGTTATAATTGTCTACTTAGATCATTTTTGAATGCTTGATTGCTTGGATTGATGTTTGATTTGATTGATTGTTATGAACTAGATGATTGATGATTAGATTAGATCGAAGATGATTCAAAAGCTAAGGGAAAGGCTCTTGAATTGGAAAAGCTGCTCGTGGCATATGTAGCGGGATGATGAAGCTCTTATGCATAGATTCGATGATGTGATGATGAGATGAGGCTTTGCGAGGATGTAATGAAGCGAAGCAATCATATGATGAAGACTTGGTCTAATCCAGACGGGATCATTCCAAGCATGTTGATAACTCGGTGATATGATTCGAGTTGAGGATAATGAATGGATATGAGAATAGTCGTCGAGGAGGATGACTAGGAGGCTTGGATAGCATCGTTGTTGAAGGTTCTAGCATGCTCTAAGCAAGGGTACGTTTGGGCAGATTCGATAGTCCCAACGGCCAACTGTTGATGGTCGAGTACTCTGGGCAGATTCGATAGTCCTAGGCACGGGCTGCGACGACGTGCGGGAGTTATGTCTAGAACCGGGGTTTCCATTAGCCCTTGACGGACGGCTGAAAGAATGTGCCGGTCATTCAATTAACGGTGATATCGAAGCAATGATAACAGTGATAGCCAGAGTCATGGATGTTTGGTTGTATCGTCATTCGGACTCAAGAGCGGTATTTTCTGGGTGCTTATCTGATTTAGGCCTTGGTACTTGGAAAACATCGCCCTTGACTCGAGTGATAGTAGCTTTACTTTAAATTGTATGCTCTGCTATGTTTGCTTCTGCTTAGTGTGTGTCTGGGGGCTATCACTGTAGAATGAGGTTGGAGTGGGAGGGTTGTATTCCTATTCCTTTTCCTTTATGCTCTTTTGGTATGTTGTTAGTTAATTTACTGCTCACTAAGACTGTTGTCTGACTCAAGGCTTTATGTTTTAATTCTTATTGCCTTGGGCTGTTCGTCCATTTTGGGACGGGCAGACTAGGTAGCAGGTGACAGGTGCTGTTCTCTTCTCACGATGCTGATATCGAAGACGAGCTAGAGGGTTGCATATTATCTTCTTATTATATGTACTGGATGTTCCGCTGTTTTGTTTTCTCTGAGAGATATGTAGTGAGGCTGGATGTATTGACTATATGAATGCTTGTATTCAACTATTATGGAGTTTTATAAGATGTCATTTTGTTCTGTAAAGCTTCACTATACATATGTTCTATTGTATTTTGTCCATGCGCTGTGAGTAATACGATAGATTCTGTTGTTTTAATCTTACCTTGACAATCGTCCATGGTCGCCTGGCACACTGTACAGCGCACTATCTCTAGATTCGGTGCAGGAGTCATGGGCGGTCGTCACATTTGGTATCAGAGCCAGGTTAATCGATTTTACCCAACGCTCGCTGTCGTAACTACGTATGAGAGACGTAATTGTATTTTGATGGATGATTACTATATATAATATAGTAGCTTAGAAGAGTTTGAGTCCTTTATGCAGTTGTTTCTCTAGATGTTTTAATCATTCCTTTTTATAGATATTGAGAATGAGTCGAAGAGGGAGACCAGCTGCTAGGGAAGGCCGTGCTACTGAAGAGACTGCTGATTATGCAGCCATGTTCGAAGCTATGATGACTTCGATCATGAGGAGGATACCAGTTCCGGGGGCGGCAGTAGATGTTGGAGTTCAAGTCCAAACTCCGAAACCAGTGGATTTTGCTAAGCTGTGCAAGGATTATACTGCTCTTGGAGGGAAGGTTTTCTTGGGAACAGAATCAACTATTGAGGTCCAGAGGTGGATAGATGCTTGTAGAAGGATCTTTGGTGATTTGGGAATTGATGATGCAACTAAGAGGAAGTTGGCATCAAGGCAGCTTCAAGGGAGAGCCTCTGATTGGTGGAACTCTATTACCATCGATACTGCGGAGGAAGAGATTACTTGGGAGCAATTCCAAGCTAGATTTGAAGCTAAGTTCATTTCTACAGCTCAGAAGTCTGTTCTGTTCAAGAGGTTTGTGGAGCTCAAGCAAGGTGGAAGATCAGTTCTTGAGTATGTTTCTGAGTTCGAAGCTTTGTCCAAGTATGCCCGGTCGTATATTGAATCTGCTTATCAGAAGAATGAGAAGTTTGTGACCGGCTTGGATAGTTATCTTGGGAGACAGTTGGTGGATCACTTGGACGATTCATTTGAGAAGCTTGTGGAGAAAGCTCTTAGGCATGAGAGTCTGTTTCCTAAGGAAGGACCTGTTGTTGCTGTTACCAAGGGAGAATCTAAACCACAGCAGGGTGGAAACCAGAAGAGGAAGCAGCAGCAACAGAAGGGTAAGGATGGCCAGAAGAAGCCGAAAGGCGAGGTGACTTGCTACAATTGTCAGCAGAAGGGCCATTTCTCTAAGGATTGTAAGAATCCGAAGGCACCGATGAAGTGTCACAACTGTGACAAGCCGGGGCATTTCAGGAAGAATTGTCCGGAACCAAGGAAGGACAGGCAGATTGTGCAAGCCTATGCTTTAGGAGCTGTTCCGTCGTCTTCAAAAGCTCCTACTGCTGAAGAGAAAGGAAAGAGTGTGGTTGTTCAAGGTACTCTTTTCCTATGTGGTGTTCCAGTTAGAGTTCTGTTTGATACTGGAGCGTCGCATTCATTTGTTTGTAATGAACTAGTAGGCCGGTTGGGTTTGAAGCCGGATATTGTTGATAGGCCATTGGTTGTGACTAATCCAGTTGGGGGTTCGTCTTGTTTGTGTATGTTATGCCGTGGTCTAGTTGTGTCGAGTCATGGTTGCTCTTTTGTTTGTGATTGCTTTGTTCTGAACTTTGCGGGGTTCGGAATTATTTTGGGTATGGACTGGCTTAGGAAGTATGCGGCTAAGGTTGATTGTGAGAGGCTAGAGGTGACAGTCGAGAATGTGGAAGGGCGAAAGATTGTGATACGATGTAAGCATGAGGAAGGCGTCTTCATGAGCTTCATGTATTCGCTAGTTGTTCCACGGGATGGACTGTCTTTAGTGCCAATCGCAAATGGATTCGAGGATGTCTTTGACGAAGTCAAAGGGTTGCCGCCGCATAGAGAGATCGAGTTTCGTATAGATCTAGTTGAAGGAGCCAGACCTGTTGTGATGCCTCTTAGGCGGATGGCGCCTAGGGAACAGCAAGAGTTGAGGGTGCAAGTTGATGATCTTTTGCAGAAAGGATTCATTCGGCGTAGTGTGTCCGAGTGGGGTGCACCAGTTGTGTTTGCAACCAAGGCAGATGGATCGTTGAGATTGTGTGTGGATTATCGTGAGCTGAATAAGGTGACTAAGAAGAACAAGTATCCATTGCCGAGAATAGATGACTTGTTTGATCAGCTTCACGAGGCTAAGGTGTTTTCTCAAATGGATTTGGCAACGGGATTTCACCAGTTGAGAGTGGCTAAGGATAGTGTGCCGAAGACTGCTTTTAGGACACCATCCGGTTTCTTTGAGTGGCTGGTAATGCCGTTTGGATTGACTAACGCGCCAGCATATTTTGTGGATCTTATGAATAGAGTGTTCAGAGATCAGTTGAACAAGTTCGTACTTGTGTTCGTGGATGATATTCTGATTTATTCCAGAACGGAGGAAGAGCACAAGACGCACTTGCGTATTGTTTTGGAGATCTTACGGAAACATCAGCTGAAGGCTAAGTTTTCGAAGTGTCACTTCTGGAAGAGTGAAGTGAGGTTCTTAGGCCATGTGATTTCTGGAAATGGAATAGCGGTTGATCCCGCTAAGGTGGCAGCAATCCAGGATTGGGTTAGACCTAAGAATGCATCTGATGTGAGAAGTTTTCTTGGATTAGCAGGATATTATCGACGGTTTATCAAAGACTTCTCCAAGATAGCTGCACCGTTAACAGGATTGACGAAAAAGAACCAAGTGTTCAGTTGGGATGCTAAGTGTGAGCAAGCTTTCGGAATCCTGAAAGAGCGACTGACGAGTGCTCCTGTTTTGACTATTCCAAGTGGGAATGATGAGATGGTGGTTTACACCGATGCATGTGGTACTGGACTTGGAGCAGTGCTGATGCAGAAGGATAAAGTTGTTGCGTATGCCAGTCGACAACTGAAGCCGCATGAAAGGAATTACCCAACTCATGATTTGGAATTGGCGGCGATTGTATTTGCTCTGAAGATGTGGAGACATTACCTGTTGGGAGTTCGATTCGAGTTGTTTACGGATCACAAGTCGTTGAAGTATCTTTTCTCCCAAAAGGATTTGAATCTTCGGCAGCAACGTTGGCTAGAATTTTTGGCATCATATGATTTTGGAATAGCTTATACTCCGGGAAAAGGTAACGCAGTGGCAGATGCGTTAAGTCGAAGACATGCAGGATTGGGAGCCATGTTTTCTGAATGGAAGAGTCTCGAGTATTTAGCTGGATTTGACTTCAGGCCTAGATGTGAATTGGAACCTGAGATGTTGGCAAACTTATCGATAAGACCCACTCTTGTGGAAAGGATTGGCGAGGGCCAAAAGCGAGATGATAAGCTTGTCAAGATTATCCGTGGATTGGAATCTGGATTGGATCCAGAAAAGGATAAAGGATTCGAGGTCGATAGAGAAGGTTGGCTTCGGAAGCAAGGACGACTAGTTGTTCCCGATATAGATGAATTGAGGAGTGAAGTTCTGAAGGAGAGTCATCACTCGAAGCTGACAATTCATCCAGGAGGAAACAAGATGTATCGGGATATGAAGAGAACCTACTACTGGGAAGGCATGAAGAAGGATGTTGGAGATTTCATTTCCAAGTGTATGAATTGCCAGTTGGTTAAAGCCGAACAGAAGAAGCCAAGTGGATTGCTTCAGCCCTTAGAAGTTCCTACATGGAAGTGGGAACAAGTGTCGATGGATTTTATTGATGGATTGCCTAGAACCAGAACGGGAAATGAAGGAATTTGGGTCATTGTGGATCGTCTGACTAAGAGTGCACGATTCATTCCTGTTCGATCGACTAGAACGGCATCAAAGTTGGCTGAGTTGTATGTTAAGTGGATAGTTCGATTCCATGGTGTTCCGAAGAGTATAGTGAGCGATCGAGACCCATTGTTCACTAGTGGATTTTGGAAGAGCTTCCAGGAAGTCTTGGGAACCGAGTTGTGTTTGAGTACAGCTTATCACCCTCAGACAGATGGCCAGACTGAGAGAGTCAACCGAGTTTTGGAAGATCTCCTCAGAGCCTGTGTTTTAGATTTCGGAGGATCATGGGAAGATCACCTTCATTTGGTGGAGTTTGCGTACAACAACAGTTACCAGTCAAGTATTGGTATGGCACCGTATGAGGCGTTGTATGGAAGACCGTGTAACTCTCCGACATGTTGGTTGGAAACTGGAGAAAAGCTGATGCTTGGGCCAGAGATGATTCGGCAGACTTCAGATTGTATAGAGATCATTCGGCAACGAATGAAAGCAGCCCAAGATCGTCAGAAGAGTTATGCCGATAAGCGTCGAAAGGATTTGGAATTCGATGTAGGAGATATGGTTTTTGTGAAGATTTCTCCACTGAAGAATGTTATTCGATTTGGAAAGAAAGGAAAGTTGACTCCGAGATTTGTTGGACCATTCCCGATTATCGAGCGAATCGGAAAGCTCGCTTACAGATTGGAGTTACCAGAGAAGATGTCGAGTGTGCACAATGTTTTTCATGTATCATATCTACGGAAGTATGTGCACGACTCGAGTACGGTGATTTCTGCTGATAGCTGTGAAGACTTAGAAGTTGATCCAGTTGATAGAAGACCTCGTAAGCCGCTTCGTGTTGTTGAAACCGACACGAAACAGCTTAGGAGGAAGGTAGTTAAGTTGCTCAAGATACAATGGAGTGATGATGATAACGACTGTACGTGGGAAGTGGAAGAGAGGATGAAGGCAGCTCATCCTGAACTCTTCAAGGTATGGCCCTAAGGTGTCGTCTCATCTCGCGATATTGTAACTTGTTCTAAGTTTTAGAATTCTGTACGCTAAGTTAGAATTGGATGCATGGTTTGTTGATTGTTATGGATGGTAGGCGTACAGAATAGTTTTGATTGCTTGGAATTTCGGGGGCGAAATTTCTAAGGGGGAGAGAATGTAACGACCCGTATTTTTACGGATCGACATGTTCGTCAAAATCTGGAATTTTAGCACTTTCATGTCATTTCAGATTTTTTTAGGCAGATTTGTCTAAGTCCTAGGTCGTACGCGACCTAAGGGTTGTTGGCAACTTAGAGAAGGTCTGCGACTTAAGAAGAATGTTGTGAGCGACCTAAGTTTTGTTAAGTGTTAGGTCGGCTGGGAAAGTTAGCGACCTAGTAGTTGCCGAGTTAGCGACCTAGTAGTTGCCGAGTTAGCGACCTAGTAGTTGCCGAGTTAGCGACCTAGTAGTTGCCGAGTTAGCGACCTAGTAGTTGCCGAGTTAGCGACCTAGTAGTTGCCGAGTTAGCGACCTAGTAGTTGCCGAGTTAGCGACCTAGTAGTTGCCGAGTTAGCGACCTAGTAGTTGCCGAGTTAGCGACCTAGTAGTTGCCGAGTTAGCGACCTAGTAGTTGCCGAGTTAGCGACCTAGTGGTTCTGAGTTAGCGACCTAGTGGTTCCGTGTTGGCGACCTAAGGAGTTAACAAGTTGGCGACCTAAGGAGTTAACAAGTTGGCGACCTTAGGAGTTAGGCTAAGTGTTAGGTCGTGTGTTGTTTTAGGTCGACTTGTGTTAGGTCGCAACCCAACTGAGTCTTAGGTAGTTAGGTCGTTAGGTTGTTAGGTCGCTGGGTTTCCTAAGTGTTAGGTCGCAAAGGAGTTAAGTCGTACATCTGTTAGGTCGCGTAGATTGCTAAGTTGTTAGGTCGCTAGGATAGTTTGTGTTAGGTCGCGTAGATCTATCTGTTAGGTCGGAGAAGCTTAGGTCGGAAACGACCTAGGGAGATAGCCGTGTTAAGCGACTTAAGGAAATTTCTGCTATAAATAGGAGGGGTTGTTCTCACTTTTTGGGATCCGGATTTTGAAGCGACGAAGTGCTGCCATTTTGAGAGCTCGACTTCTACACTTCTTCACTTCTTTTCTCCACTCTAATCTAGTGCTTCCATCCATCCAAATCGAAGATCAAGATTGAAGATTCAAGAGCTTAGGTTGAAGATCTTCATCTTTTCAAGAGAGATTTCTTCATTTGAAGCGGATTTGTGGTAGATCTAGCTTCATCCTTCGCTGTCCAGATCTGGAGTGTGTTGATTTGAGGTTGTTTAGGTGATTTGGTGAGTGGTGATTATCTCTCACACGGATCCAAAGGAGTATATCGGATTGTTGGCCCGATTTGGTGTTAAAATAGTGATTTCCATGCATTTTCTTCATCCTATGTGTAGATCCATATAGATCCATTGTTCATGATGATGTTACATCCATTTTATCATATGTTAACCTATGCAAGTTCATTCATCAAGTTTGTAGAGATATAATCCATGTTTTCATGCTTATTGGACTTTCAACTCTTTAATTACGAAAATGCCATTATTGTTATAATTGTCTACTTAGATCATTTTTGAATGCTTGATTGCTTGGATTGATGTTTGATTTGATTGATTGTTATGAACTAGATGATTGATGATTAGATTAGATCGAAGATGATTCAAAAGCTAAGGGAAAGGCTCTTGAATTGGAAAAGCTGCTCGTGGCATATGTAGCGGGATGATGAAGCTCTTATGCATAGATTCGATGATGTGATGATGAGATGAGGCTTTGCGAGGATGTAATGAAGCGAAGCAATCATATGATGAAGACTTGGTCTAATCCAGACGGGATCATTCCAAGCATGTTGATAACTCGGTGATATGATTCGAGTTGAGGATAATGAATGGATATGAGAATAGTCGTCGAGGAGGATGACTAGGAGGCTTGGATAGCATCGTTGTTGAAGGTTCTAGCATGCTCTAAGCAAGGGTACGTTTGGGCAGATTCGATAGTCCCAACGGCCAACTGTTGATGGTCGAGTACTCTGGGCAGATTCGATAGTCCTAGGCACGGGCTGCGACGACGTGCGGGAGTTATGTCTAGAACCGGGGTTTCCATTAGCCCTTGACGGACGGCTGAAAGAATGTGCCGGTCATTCAATTAACGGTGATATCGAAGCAATGATAACAGTGATAGCCAGAGTCATGGATGTTTGGTTGTATCGTCATTCGGACTCAAGAGCGGTATTTTCTGGGTGCTTATCTGATTTAGGCCTTGGTACTTGGAAAACATCGCCCTTGACTCGAGTGATAGTAGCTTTACTTTAAATTGTATGCTCTGCTATGTTTGCTTCTGCTTAGTGTGTGTCTGGGGGCTATCACTGTAGAATGAGGTTGGAGTGGGAGGGTTGTATTCCTATTCCTTTTCCTTTATGCTCTTTTGGTATGTTGTTAGTTAATTTACTGCTCACTAAGACTGTTGTCTGACTCAAGGCTTTATGTTTTAATTCTTATTGCCTTGGGCTGTTCGTCCATTTTGGGACGGGCAGACTAGGTAGCAGGTGACAGGTGCTGTTCTCTTCTCACGATGCTGATATCGAAGACGAGCTAGAGGGTTGCATATTATCTTCTTATTATATGTACTGGATGTTCCGCTGTTTTGTTTTCTCTGAGAGATATGTAGTGAGGCTGGATGTATTGACTATATGAATGCTTGTATTCAACTATTATGGAGTTTTATAAGATGTCATTTTGTTCTGTAAAGCTTCACTATACATATGTTCTATTGTATTTTGTCCATGCGCTGTGAGTAATACGATAGATTCTGTTGTTTTAATCTTACCTTGACAATCGTCCATGGTCGCCTGGCACACTGTACAGCGCACTATCTCTAGATTCGGTGCAGGAGTCATGGGCGGTCGTCACAGTCTACATTACATTATGGTTACAAAGTTTTAGTTTTATTTATTTTATCTTATTTTCTTCTTCTAATGTATATACATTTTTAATGTAAAATATATATGTTTTTTTTTTATTTTTAGATCTATCAGTATATAAGTTACCTGACGATAATATATGTCTTTAAGGATTGGATATGTTTATAACCTTATAGTGTCTGCATTTATATAGGGTTACTTACATGTTTGCATACTCATTAGCCTGTATGGTGTCTGCAGTTGTATTTATAGTTATGTATGTATATACACATATTTAAAGTACAAATGTTTTGTCTTGTTTTATAAATTGTTTACATTATGTAAGTATATTTTAATATGTATACGTTTGTGTATATGGGTCAGCATGCATTTGAATATATCTCAGTACATGTATATTGTCCAGTGATTTCATATATCAGCATATATTGGGTTTTAGTTCTAAACTTTTTTTTTATATATATGCGGGAAAATACATATGTGTGTTTTAAAGATGCGGTATCGATTTCAGAATATATGTATTTATAAAGATTTTTTTTTATATGTATTTTTAATTTAATAATGATTTAAGAAGAAAATATAATAAATTAGTATATAATTTATTTCTGTCTATGTCGAGCAATTTCTTATTTTTCATCGATCTCTATTTATCAGCTTGTCCATCCAATTTCTGCCCATCTCGCTTTGATTTGGGAGTCGTACCTGCATTTTGCAACTCAATTTCATCGTCCAATCTATCTAACCTCGAAAGGTGAGCACTCACTCACGATTAACGTTCTTTTATTTATTAAATTTGATTTCAATTGAAACGACAATTGAAATATTGTTGCTGTTTGATATTTACACTGTTATTACCTGTATCAGTTCACCTGTGACATCTGACACCATTATCTGTTAATTATTTATGCGATGATAATACAGTTTAACTGATAATTGATTGATTGTTGATGTGTATATTAGATGTTAAATTGTTAATGTTAAAATGATAAATAGTATGCAATTGAACTTGATATAAGATAGTTAAATGTTAAATTTGATTAATTGACATTGTATAATATGACCCCTTTAACTGTTAAATTTATTGACACGTAGGATTTGTTTAATTATACCTTGAACCACTGAATGTATGTTGTTAAATTGATGATGTATGAAATTGTAAACAGATGACAAGTGAAAACCGTAATGTAATAATCTTTAATCTACATGAAATGATAGTGTGGATTCTAGAAATAATTATATTAATTCATACAAATAACAATGCGAATTAATATGGTTATTTCGGGATTATTTGAATTGATTATTGAATTGATATTGATTGTTGTTATTGCTTGTTTATTTACTTTGACACCATCCCAGTTATCACACCGCAAGTTCCCTCTGTTATGCTTTGATTTTTAATTGAATTGGAATCGGGTTGAAATGATAAATACCCAAAATTGAACTTTGACCTAGGATAGAAAATTAAATAAAACCCGATTGGTCAATAATTTGATTTAAAAATAAAACGAAGATTTTATTTGAATAAATAATATGGTTTTGAAATGAAGTTGGAATTTGAATTTTTAATGGAAGGAAAATGTTAATATTTGAAAATCTGAAACAAAATAATAACAATGTAATTGATGAAGAATGTTGTTTAAATTGAGAAATGATTGAATTAAGTTTGAAATGATTTAATAATCAAGTTTGAAATTATAATTAAGTTTGAAATTGTAATTAAGTTTGAAATTATTAAACTTTGAAATTATTTAATAATTAAGTTTTGAATTATTTAATAATTAAATAAGATTGAATTATTTAATGATTAAATTGATTTGGATTCTTTAATAAGAGAAATTGAATTTTGAATAAGTGAATTTTACTTCGTAATAACTGAAATTGAGTTTCTTTATTAATTAAGTTTTGGAAAATTATTTAAGTAAGTAATAAGTGAAATGGAATTTCTTTAACAAGAAATGAAAATGTGATATTTTTGGAATTAATGTAAGACTTGTAATTGGAAGAATTGATTTGACAAATTTAGTTTAATTCAAAATTGTAAGTTTTGATTTGATGAAGTTGAACTTAAGAATTGATTTAATGAATTGGAAATTTAATAGAAATTTTTTTGAATGATAAAGTAACTTAACGAATATTGAATGGAATCGATAGATGAGTTTAAATTGATTTGAATGTTAAATAGAATTTATTTAAATGATTTCGGAATGAAACTTATATACGAACTTGAATCAATATTGAATTGTTTTAAATAGAAATTGAAATTGAATTATAAGATTTTGAAATGGAAAATTGGAAGTTTTGAAACGAAAATTTGGAAATTGTTTTAGAAAGACAAATGAAATGTTGATTTACGAATTCTATTTGAAATTTGATTGATTTGGTTTTGAAATATATAAACGACCAATCGGTGTAATAATTACGAAAGTTATTAAAGAGACCGGGATCGGTAATGGATATACTCTCTATCTGAACCGAAACCACTTTAATAACTATACGCGGAGTGTTGATCCAGAATGAAGTGGATGGTTTTGGTGAACGCGTTGATTGAAGAAAGAGAACGATTTTGGATGACCCCTGACATGACTAAAACAGGAGCCGCGCCGGGCCATTGAGGTTCGCCACCTCTAGCGGACACACTTCTTCGTTACCATATCTATTACTTTTGTGATTCGATTTGGGTGCACCCCTCGATTATGGGAGTGTTGTTTCGCGGTGTTGGGGTAGTAGCTGCTATGCCCAACATCAGTCCGGATCACGCAACTACTAGTATCCTAGTTGGTATTGCCTCATGTACCTTGTCATACTGATTATCCTATTCGCGACCACTACGATTTTGATTTGTACCTTTAGTATATGGATTGCCCTCTGGTGACTTCCGATTTTGGGGAAACTACGGTCTTGTATATGCTTTTGGGAATAAACAGGTTAAGAGGTGTATGGGCCCTGCTTAACCCTACTTTGATATCTTTATATTACTGATAGACATTATCTACTTAGCGTACATTACTACCTAGTAGATAGTTTAACGGATCCTTAAAGGATGGTTATTCCAAACATCCTTTGAGTTACTTGTATTTCAATTGCTATTTCACTTGAGTTGGATTTATTAATATAAGAATGTTAATCCTGACTCGAGTGTCTTGTGTTTTGCTTTACGCTCCGGTCAGACTGAGTGTACCAGTATTCGAGACTCACCTTTGGAGTTGGAGCTTTGCTTGAAGATCCAGCCATCTATTCTGCTTTCAGTATCCGATGATTCCAGTGATGTATTCTGATTTGTATCTGATGTATCATATTACTCTTCTGTTGTAAACTCTGATGTATTTTTATATATTCATATAGTAGCTTCATGAACTACTATCTCTTTTATTTCCGTTGCATTTATTACTCTGTGTCTGTGATCTGTGATTATATCTATTTACTGTATATGTTCAGTTTTGCCAAATTTAAATTAACAACGCGGTATTTTGAGCAATTCAACTCCGGCATGAGTGTCTACCTATACACTTATAATGGACGCGAATGGTCCAAAATTCTGGGTCGTTACACCAAATCTTGTAAACAATAAAATAAACATTCATAAGCAAATGATTTATACATAAAAGAATTAAACAAAACAAAAGAAATGGGCTAGACAAAAACAAGTGGGCTTGGCCACATACACATAGGCTCGGCCAACATGAAAGTGGGTTCGGCCACCTTGGTTTTGAGGCAACTATGCTCGGCCATGGTCAGTTTGGATCAGGTAGGCTCGGTCTAGGCAAGCAACAGGCACGGCTAAGCAATGGAATGTGAAGAGATGGCATGTCAAAAGTCATTTGGAAGGTAAAGGGGCAGGGCAAGTGAAAGTTTATGTGTACTTTGGGTTTGGCCTAGGCTAACATGGTTCAACCACATGGTTCAAGGCTTGGATCAGGTCAAGGCACATCTGAAATGGTGCGGCTATGGACTGGAATTGGTCACGACAAGGCAAGGAAAAGGAGGTGGTGTGGTTAATGGCCGAGGCAAACAAAGAGAAAGGGGATGATTATATAGGCTCGGCTATGGGTTTCAATCTTGTTTTGGTGATGGATTTGAATCTAGGGGTCACGGCAATAGGTTGAAGTGGTGGAGGCCAGTCATGGTTGATGGTGTAGTAGAGGAGATGGTCGGCTAAGGGGGATGGGAATGGTGATGGCCGAAATAGCATAAGAGAAAGAAAAATAAAAGAGAAAAAGAAAAGAGAAGAGGAAGACATGAATTTACTTACTGTAATTTGCTTTGTTAGGAAATGAAAATGAGAAAGAAGATGGGAAACAAATGAATTGTACGGCTATAGGAAAGGAAGAGGTATCCATTCATTTAAAAGAAAAAGAAACTTAAGTCTCTTGAATTTCCAAGCCCATTTGTCAAGCCCAAAACAAAACAAGCTCAAACTCAAACAAAATCAAAGTCCAAACCAAAATAAAATTGAAATAAACATAGAAAAATATACAATAAATACTGAAAATAATTGCATGTAAAACACTGAATTTTATCAGATTTAAAAAGTATAAAACAGAATTTAACAAAATGAAAAGCAGAACGAATATCAGAATCAAATTCAGCTTAAAAGAAAAAGATTGGAAATTTAAAAATTCAAATTTAAAATGTCAACTGAAAGTCAAAGTTTGACCAAAGTATAAAATTTACAAAAAATATTTATTTTATTATATTTGGAAAAACAATTATAAACAAAATCCAAAAATACATTGGAAAATTCCAAAATTTCAATTTTTAAATGATTTAAAATCAAAATTTCAAATAAATTCAATAAAAATATTTGTTAAAATTTATGGGTTGTTACAACTTTTTCTATTAACTAGGCCACCAATGTAATCTGCATCTGAATACCCCTTTAAATCACAGTTATCATAAATTGGATATCATAGACCAAATCGTGGAGTGTGCAACAAATACCTTAAAAATCCTTTTTACAACTTTAAAATGAAATTCTTCTTGATTTGAATTGAAACCGTGCAAATAAACAAATAGTGAACATAGTGTCGGATCTAGAAGCAATAAGATAAAAAATATATCCACGTGTATCTTGAGTAATCATCAATCAATACAAGACAACATCTCTTATCATCTAAACTTGCAATATAGTTGGTTCAAGCAAATCTATATGAAATAGTTCAAGGATGAAAAGATGATTGGTCACATTTTTTGCACAAATCAGAATCAAAATCAACATTTATTTCCTTATCACATAACCGACTGAATTAAATCAGATTATGGTGCAGATTTTCAACATTTAATATATCGTTCAAGATAAATGTACCGTTACCTATTTTACCTTTACGATAATTTTTCATTGTTACCCATTGTGACTCTGCCACCTTTGTGCTAGGCTAAACAACTTTGATTCGTCGCCCATCGTGTGCTTGGAATAGCCAGAATCCAGGTATCACTTTTGTTGTTCCTTAGCCTGCCACCACACCTACACGAGGAAAGATTTTTGTGACCAATTTGTTTTTATAGGTCCATGATTGTTAGTGACAGATGATTTTGAAAAACAAGTTTGAGTAGACCCAAAACAATTTATATTTGTTTCTTTTGGCACCCAGATTTGTTTGACTTTAAGGGATTTTATATTCGTGCCTTTTGGAACCCAAATTGGTATGATTTTCACATGTCTGGGTCTATACCAGCAATTATTGTGATTGTGTCTAGTTTTTTCACAAATCGTGCACTTGGAATTGACTTGATTAATTTCGCTTCTAACAGTTCAGATTAAATATACCCAAGTCCTTGTCTAGTGGAATTAACAGTTTGTTTCCCTAATAACATATTTAATGATTTTTCACCTTTGGAAAATCTTCCTAAAGTTGTAGACAATTGTTGGACTTATGTTTTGAGTGGTTCATTTTCATTCAATAACAAGGTGCACATTTTAATAGAATTTTCTCTCCTAGTGTTTTCACTTTGTTTCAAAATCAGATATTCATTTGCAAGTGATTTAATTCTAGTTTCCGATTTTTTCATTTCCTCTTCAAATGATGGTCAGTTATCACACTTAGGGCTCTTATTTCCATAGTTTTTACCAATTGATCAAGCTGTTTATTTAATTCTATCAAACTATCTCTTTGTGATTCAATTTTAGCGTATTTCTCCTTATGTCTTTCAAAACAGCCATTTACTTCACGAAAATATGTAAATAATTCTGACTGAGTAAGTTTTGATACCTCGCTTGGCTCGTCATCATCACTATCACTTATTTCTCCTTGAAGACACATTTTTGCCTTTTCATTTTCACTGCCAGTGCTTTCATCAGTTTCATCCCAAGTAGCAGCAAAACTTCTCCTTTTCGGTTTCTTTTCTTGGCTATGTCGATTCTGAGGACAATTTGGCTTGATATGACCAGGTTTATTGCACTTGTGATATATGATCCCCTGCTCTTCTGGGTTGTCTAGAACTTTGACTATTCTGCTTTTCAGTTGTTGATTTAGAACTAGATTTCCATACTTGTGATTCCACCTTTTGAATCTCTTTATTAACAGAGCCAGTTTAGCTGCTCCATCATCGTCGTCGTCATCACTTTCAGTTGTCCTTTTGAGAGCTATTGATTTCTTTCGAGTATCACCTCCATCACGTTTTTCCTTGAATTTCATCTCTAGCTCATAAGTGGTGAGATTTCCAATCAGTTCTTCAACTTTAACTTGTTTCAAATCCTTTGATTCTTGAATGGTAGTAACTTTTGCTTCAAAATTTCGTGGAAGGACTCTGAGGATTTTTCGGACTATTTCCAGTTCTGTGTATGGTTTTTCGAGAGCTATTGATTTGTATACGAGATTAGAAAGTCGTCCATACATCTCTTTGGCATTTTCATCCTTGGCCATTGTGAAGTTCTCGTATTCGCTACTAAGCATGGCAAGGCGAGATTCTTTGACTTGAGAGGTTCCTTCGTGAGTCACTTCAAGTGTGTGTCAAATTTCCTGAGCAGTTAGACAATGTGAGACATGATTAAATTCAATTTGATCCAATGAACAAATAATAGAATTCATAGCTTTAGCATTAGCATTCTGCAGTTTATTTTCAAGATCTGTCCATTGATCGATTGGTTTTTCAATTTCTTAATTATCTACCAATATAGGTGGTGTCCTATATCCCGTCTCAACAATATTCCAAGCATCAATGATTTTTAGAAAAAATTTCAATCTAGTTTTCCAGTAAGCATATTCACCATTGAACATGGCTGGTCTAACTATGGACTGACCCTCAGCAAAAGCATTATTAAAAGAAGCCATTTAAAAAATCAAATTTTTAAAACAAAAATTGGTTTTTGAAAAATCAAAATTTTTTAAACAAAAATGGTTTTTGTTCCTAGCTCCGATACCACTTGTAGGATCGATTTCACCCTAGAGGGGGGAAGAATAGGGTGATACTAATAATAATAAAAATTAATGCAGAAATATATTTAATAATTGCAGCACAGTTAATAGCAGAATAATAAAAGCAGAAATAGAACAACACAGATTTACCCAGCTTCGGCAAAACCCTGCCTACGTGCTGCCCCAAGGTTTCTACTAGAAATTAAGTAGTCAGACGCTTGCACACGTAAACTTGCAACACCCGCTATCGACTAACCTAACTCTACGCTCAAAACCCTGCAACAACTCAGCCACTGAGTTGCGAATTCTTGAACTACACCAACGCAATTCGTCACCTAGTCACATGACTAGAATTTTACAAAAGTTTAAAAGAAAATTACAAAAACAAAAACAAAACCCTTTATATATATTTAAGCCCAAATATCAAATAAAAAAAACCGGCCCATTAAAAATATAAAGATGTCTCCTTTTCTTTCCCTTTTATTTTACTTCGGCCGACTATCTTCTTTTTTTGCTTTGTAATTTCTGCTTCGTTCCTCTTTGAGAAAATTAGGGCTTTGTGAATTGAAGTCGCCGATTCAAATTTGTGCTTCGATTGAAGTATGCATTTTCTTTGGATTGCCTTGTCAATTGAATGCTGCTTCGTTCGCTTACGGCTACTCCAATTTCGTCTAGATCGAATAATGCTTTATACTGGTATGTGAATTTCCTTTTTCGAATTTTGATTATTCTCGACTTGATTCGAGTTTTATGTTTGTTCATGATTTAGCTAGCTCTAGTATTTGTTTGAACTCGAATGATTAAATGCCAATGATGAATTTGGGTTATATAGGAAACCAATCCCTTAGTTTTTGTTCGTACATACTGTTTGAATTCTTCATCTAATTTTGCTTGGCCGTTCGATTTTGCTTAAATGATGATGGTTAATTTTGACTGATTCATATGTTTACATGTTACTCATACATTTCACTTGCTCGAGTCGGTTCCTTCTTTTGCTCCTACGATCATGGAATTTTAATTTTTTGAGACTTCGACTTGTTCACGTTACTGCATATACCTTTGTTTGAAAATGTATGAACCGCGGCTTGATAATTTCTTGACTTTCATCGAACTGCTACTTCACTATGATTTTCTCTGTAATTTATTCAACCTGGTGTTTCATTCTTGTTCGAACTGCTACTATAGGTCTGATTGATTTCACTTGATTTTTTTTCGAACTGTTGCCTTGACTTAGTTATTGTTGTTCGAATTTTTGTGAATTGCTTTGGTCAGTTCCTATAGCTTGATGAATGTCTATGCAGTTTCTTGTAGTCTGGCACAACTTTGTTGTTGCCTCTGTTTTCATGTGATGTCTCCATACATACATACATACATATATGTATGTATATATGTGTGTGATTGTCCTTTGGTATTGTAGTCTTGTTCATTAATGCATATATGTATAGGCTGTTTCCTCTTGAAAACCACTGCATATTTCGAATGTCCTCATATTGCATTCACTTGTATGTTGGTGTCTTGTTGTACACACTGGTCTCTGGAGTTCTTGATTCACTGAGAATCTACTTCTAGCGTGCTTCTGACCAAGTCATGTTGAGTTGCTTCACATGTACATCATCTGGTTTTGTCCTCTTAGATTCTGGTCTTTTTGTGGTTGCTCAGCCACTTCAGTGCTTGCATATTCTAGTGTGTATTGTGTAGTGCTTGTATCTCAGTGATGCATTGCTTTTGTTCCACTGACTTGTCTTTTTGAACTGGTTCATTGAGCTAGCTTCTCCCTTGCTCAAAACTGTTTTACTGGGTTACCTTGTTTAGTCTTTACACACCTGAAATGTTGAAAACATGATGGTCTCTAGTTCCACATGGTAATACATTTTCCTTTGTCTGGTTTATATGCATATACATTTTGGTTGAGTTTTGTTGCATATGTGAGTTCATTCAATGCTGTAGTTTCGAGTCTATGCATGCTGTCTGGAGCAGTTCTTCATGTGTACTGAACTTCATGTGTATATCCATTTGCTATGTTTTGTTTGTTCACCACGTTTGACATGTGCATTTTGGAGTCTGGATTGTTGTTTTGATTCTTTAAGCTTGTTCGTGTTGTTATGTGGTTGTACATGATCTTGTTGTTGCATACATACTGTCTGGTTTTTGGTTGATTTGGTCGAGACTCTATGCACTTGAGTTGAATCCAGCCTCGACTCGGGTTTGACCTTGTACTCACCAGTCCCTGCAGTTTTATCAATTGTATATCGGTGTGCACGGCCTTGTGGCATATATAGTGATACACTGTACATGTCACAAGTTGTTCGTGTATGAATGGATTCAAACGAAAATGATGACGAACAACCCAAATAACTGAGGCAAATAACATTTTTCAAAAACACACATTTTATTTTACACTGCAGAAATATTTCTTTTTCAATTTTACTACATCTGTGTTTATTTTGCAGATAATTAAGATGCTGGATTCAATCTGGAATAGAGTTGAAGATAAAAACGAGTGAATGAGTGATATGTAGTGAGTGAACATTGTAAATTGAAATTTGTGATGTAATCGAAATTGTAATGTAATTGAAATTGTGTATATATAGTGAGAGCTCAAATTTGTACTATTCAAAATTGTAATAAAATATCTGTTTGAATAAAACATTTGTTCAAATTCAAATTCTGTGTTATTTGTTTTATTCAACAACTATTTATTTAATTATGTGCAAAATCAAATAGTATAATAACAAATACATTTAAATGAATATATATATATGTTTATTATCGTCAAACACAAATTGTATACTAGCATATTCAACAGTGGTGACATCGACGGGTTCTTCGTACCTATTTTCTTCGATATCCCACACACCTTGTAATTCAAGCACCGCCTTCATGTGAATACTCCAATTATCATAAAACCCTTTTTTGAGTAAGGGAATTTTTATAAAACTCAATCTAGTTGACATTCTTCCTTGCTATCAACCTGAATTAGTAACCAAGCTCTGATACCACTGTTGGGAATTTTAGAAGGATCTTCAAGTTTTGATACCACTGTTGGGAAATTTCTATAAAAATAAGGAGGGAGAAACTTTTAATTTACTAATGGAGATTGAGATAATATTTTATAAAGGAGGAAATAGCTTTATTTTCTTTGCTCTTTTATTCTTTTTGCTTGCTTACAATTGTGTTTGCTTTGCTTGCTTAGATACAGGAGATGAGAGACAACATCCTTTTAACATTATCTGGATTTTTCTTGACCATGAATTTTCTAGAATTCTCTAAAATTTCATATTTAATAATTCTAGATTCTTCTCTAGGATTTTCTCAAACAGGAAATTTTCCTCAAGGACAGTTTTTAGGGCTTTTTTTGGATGTAGGACAGCCCACTAATAATTTTTTGTAAAGGACAAATTATCATATTTTCCTTCCAGCCTACTTTCGCGCGCTTCTTCTTCTTCTTCCTTTCGATTAAATTTTTCAATCGCGATCAAATATCTCTCTCGCAATAAAAATATCGATCAATTTCGTTCGGTTATTTCAATTTCGTCCTTCTGAAAATTGTAGTTCATCGATCATTTTTTTCTAACGCGCGTTTGTTGATCTCGTTCTTTTCATATTTGCACTTTGATCTCATTTTTATTCAAATTGTATTAATTAGGTATGCTTATATTACTCTATTTTTTGTTCTTTTTCTATTCAAGTTAAAAAAATTGACTGTGCTTTCTAATTGTGTTCATTTTTACAAATGACATGCAGTGTTATTTTTCTGATTGCTTGTTCGTTCGTCTATGGCAACTTTTGGAAGCAGCAGCAGGTTTTTTATTATTATTCGTTTGTTTATGCAATGTTGTATTTTAATTTGCTTTTCATTTAATTTATCTTGCATTTTCTTGCATTAATGTTGGGATGATTGGAAAAGTATCATTGCTTGGGTTATATATAAAGTTGTGATAGAGTGGAAAATTATCATATTTTAGGTTCAGTTTCTGGGTATCATTTTTATGTTTTCTTAGTATCATTTTTTTTATTATTAGTAACTAGGTATCATTTTGTATACGGTAGGTACCAATTTTGTGAAATTGAATAATTAATGTTCTAAATTGAACGTATTTTTACTAATGTTTATTTTTTATTTTTTTGACAGTGGGGATAACAGTCTTCTTTATCTGTTTGTGTTGAATAATAACACTTTTAGCACTCGATTGTCTATTGATTGCTCTTTGTATGATTTGAAGAATGAGATATGTCGATGTTGGTCTCAATTAACTCCTTCTTCTATTTAGATTTCTTATGTACTTGAGGACAAAGTTATTATGGTTGACACTGATTCTGATATTCAGAGTATAATTTGTTTTCAGTTATACAAGAAAAGTTCTTTCTTTGGTTTTACAGTTAAGGTTAAGGGTTCTGAATTGGAATATGTTGATGGTGCTTCTATTTCAAGTTCATCCGATGTTCATGCTTCTTCATCTTCTATTGTATCAATCTGTTCAAATGTTGTTGTTAATGGTAAAAGTTATTTAAAAGATATGTTGAGGAGAGGGTCGACATTATGCATTTCCGATTTTGTTGGTTTTTGTTTTGGAGGAGCTGAACATTTTAGAGAATTTTTGATGGCATATCAAATTCAAAAGGGGTATGAATTAGTATTTTTAAAGAATTGTGCTACAAGGTTACTGTGATTTGCTCTTCATATAAGGATGGTTGTCTTTTCAAAGTCCATGGTTCCTGTGATTCTGGAGAATTGAAAAGGTTTTTATGAGAAATTTGGTTGCTGATCATTCTTGTGGGGCTGGTCTTAGAAATGTGAATAATCCACATATATCTAGTTCGTTTGTTAAATCGATGATTATTGAGGTAACGACCCGTAAATTTTAATTGTTTTTAATAACGTAATTAGTTGAAATTTTGTGAAATTTTAAACGATAAAATTTTGAAATAAAAATTTGATATTTGGAATGCGTCTAATTAATCATAGCAACTAGTAAATTTTCATCAGATAATTTGGAAGTTTATTTTCTAGTGTAATTTTATTCCAATTTATATCAGTTAAAATTGAAGATAATAAAATGTTTTCCAAACCTGAATAGTTTTACATAGAAAAATTCTAATTCATCTTCTGACTAAGACGTCATTTTTCGTTTTTCCAAATTCGGACTTCTTTAGCTCTGTCGATCTTATTTTTCTGTATTTTTGCTGCATTTTCCGCTAGTAGAAAATTCGAATTTTTATAATTCAATCATACCATTGATATTTGTGTATCGTTTTGATCGTCTAGTAGTGCTGATCTCCGCAGTATATTCATTTGTGTGTTTTGAAATCCGACACGCGGCGAAGTCCGTGGAACAGTTAACCGTATTGGTATCCGTTTTGAGCCATTCAGTTTCTATTGTCCTTTTGTTATCTGCCGTGTTAACTCAAACAACACTTGCCTTTTTATATTCATAGTGGCTGTCACTATTCCCTAGTTTGAATTAATACAGCTGGATACTGGAACATTGAAACGTTTGCTTTCCATTTTTTTCTGTTGTCTTCTTCATGAAAAATATATTATTTTATCTTAAGCGTGCGTTATTTATGGAAGCCTGTGCCATTCACATCCACCCGTCCATTCATTCCTCTGCTCTTCTTTCTTTTTCTTTGCCCATTAAAATTTTTGTTTTGTTTTCTTGTTCTTTCACTCGGTTACTTTTTATTTATTTTGAAACTTTACCATAAAAAGAGGAAGCTGGCTTTTATCTTCTGAAGCTATTATCGTCTCCCATGAATTCAAACACCACTCATCTACCGTGCCTGGCCACCTCCGCCCTGCTTTCACCTCCTCCTGATCCCCACCCAAGCCGACGCAAGCTTAGTCGAGCCACCGTCAGCGACTGCCTCCAGTTTTTCCACTTCTCCTCTATATTAGGTAATATATATTTGTTAATTATATATCAGTATACATAGCTGGCCAGTTATATTGTGTATAAGAATTTTTGATTTATAAAATATATACTGTACGAAAGTGTTTGTATATATAGAAATTTTGTTTCAGGTTTTATGGATGTTTGTAGATATATAAAGCTATATACAGTATATAAATATATCTTCGTATGCGGCCGTTGTGACGACCGCCCATGACCTCTGCACTTAAACCTAGAGATAGTGCGCTGCAAAGTGTGCCAGGCAGCCATGGACGATCGTCAGGGTATATTAAAACATCAGAATCTATCGTATTACTCACAGCGCATAGACAAAATACAATAGAATATATATAGAGAAGCTTCACAGAATAGAATGTCATCATATAAAACTTCATAATAGTTGAATACAAGCATCAGAATAGTCAATACAACAAGCCTCACTGCATATCACTCAGAGAATACAAAGCAGCGGAACATCCAGTACATATAGTAAGAAATAATATGAAATACACCAGCTCGTCTTCGATATCAGCACCGTGAAAAGCTAGAACAGCACCTGTCACCTGCTACCTAGTCTGCCCGTCCCAAAATGGACGAACAGCCCAAGGCAATAAGAATTAAAACATAAAGCCTTGAGTCAGACAACAGTCTTAGTGAGCAGTAAATTAACAATCAACATACCAAAAGAGCATAAAGGAAAAGGAATAGGAATATAATCCTCCCACTCCAACCTCTTTCTACAGTGATAGCCCCCGGACACACACACTAAGCAGAAACAACATAGCAGAGCATACAATGTAAAGTAAAGAGATTATCACTCGAGTCAAGGGCGATGTTTTCCAAGCACAAACCCCCAAGGCCTAAACCAAGATCAGATAAGCACCCGGAAAACACTGCTCTTGAGACCGAATGACAATACAACCAAACATCCATGACTCTGGCTATCACTGTTATCATTGCTTTGATATCACCGTTAATTGAATGACCGGCACATTCTTTCAGCAGTCCGTCAAGGGCTAATGGAAACCCCGGTTCTAGACAGTACTCCGCACGTCGTCGCAGCCCGTGCCAAGGATTTTCGCAACTACCCAGGGTACTCGACCATCAATTCATTGTCGTTGGGATTTTCGCAACTGCCCAAACGTACCCTTGCTTTGAGTCTGGTAGAACCTTCAACAACGATGCTATCCAAGCCTCCTAGTCATCCTCCTCGACGACTATTTCCATACTAGCTCAAGCGCCTCTCGAGCATCCATTATCCTCAAACTCGAACCATATCACCGAGTTATCAATCTGCTTGGAATGATCCCGTCTGGATTAGACCAAGACTATCTCATATCAATCTTCGCTTCATCACGTCCTCGCAAAGCTTCATCTCAACATCATCATCAAATCTATGCATAAGAGCTTCATCATCCGCTACATATGCCACATGCAGCTTTCCCAATTCAAGAGCCTTTCCCTCAGCTTTTGAATCATCCTCGATCTAAATCAAATCATCAATCATCTAATTCATAGCAATCAACCAAGTCCAACATTAATCCAAACAATCAAGCATTCAAATATGATCTAAGTAGACAATTATCACAATAATGGCAATTTCGTAATTAAAGAGTTGAAAGTCTAACAAGCATGAAATCATGAGAAATATCTCTACAATCTTGATGAATGAACTTGCATAGGTTAACACTTAGTAAAATGGTTGTCAAATCATCATGAACAATGGATCTACATGGATCTACACTTAGGATGAAGAAAATGCATGAAAATCACTATTTTAACACCAAATCGAGCCAACAATCCGATATACTCCTTTGGATCCGTGTGAGAGATAATCACCACTCACCAAATCACCTAAACAACCCCAAATCAACACGCTTCAGATCTGGACAGCGAAGGATCAAGCTTGATCTATCACGAATCCGTTTCGAACGAAGAAATCTCACTTCAAAGGATGAAGACCTTCAATCTAAGCTCTTGAATCTTCAATTTGATCTTCAACTTGGATGGATGGAAGCACTAGATTAGAGTGGAGAGAAGAAGTGAAGAAGTGTAGAAGTCGAGCTCTCAAAATGGCAGCACTTCGTCGCTTCGAAATCCGGATCCCAAAAAGTGAGAAAATGGACGAGTATTTATAGCTGAATTCCTCCTTAAATCGTCCGCCTTCCCTAAGTCGTCTCCGACTTATAACCTTCCAACTTAACATCCCAGACGACTTACGACTCAACTGCTATGCCAACCTACGACTTATCAAATCCCACTAGCCTACGACTTATAACTTAGCAGAACTGGGTTACGACCTAACCTTAAGCCAACACGCGATCTAAGACTTAGCAGCTAACCCCTAAGTCGGTTATGACCTAACTGCTTAACAACCCACGACCTAACGGCTTAGCAGTCCTACGATTTACAACTCAACTGGGTCTCTGACTTAACATAGCGCGCGACATAACAGTCTTCGACTTAACGACTTAACCTATGCGCGACTTAGCGACTTACGACTTAGCGACTTAACAATCTCGCGACCTATCTCCTAGCGACTTATCTTCCTTAACTCGACCACGACTTAACTGCTATAAGTCGCCTACTCCTATAAGTTGCTAACTCGTATACGACTTAGCAAGCACACGACCTGTTTAACTATCATAGGTCGCTAACTCGAACTGTTTAACTCGGTTAGGTTCTATAGGTCGTCCCAAACTGTCAACCGACTTAAACCACTCCCCTGTCTTCCTTAAGTCGTCGCTGACCTACCCCTTAGATTGCTAACTCGCCAACTTCTAAAAGTCATCCCAACCGACCTAACACTTAACCAGTCTACAAAGTCGTCTGCTACACATCCTTAACTCGGTTAACTCCTTAAGTCGGCCACTCGACCCAGACTTATTACTTAACTCGTCCAAACCGACTTAGGACTTAACAAAACCTGCCAAAATCTGAAACGACTTAAAAATGCTGAAGATTCCATATTTTAACGAACTTTTCGATCCGTAAAAATACGGGTCGTTACATTCTCCTCCCCTTAGGAATTTCGCCCCCGAAATTCCAAACAAACGAGGCAATCAAAGACTATTCTATATGCCTATCATCCATAGCAATCAACAAACCATGCATCCAATTCTAGCTTAGCGTACAGAATTCTAAAACTAGAACAAGTTACAATATCGTGAAATGACACGACACCTTAGGGCTATACCTTGAAGAGTTCAGGATGAGCTGCCTTCATCCTCTCTTCCACCTCCCACGTACAGTCGTTATCATCATCACTCCATTGTATCTTGAGCAACTTAACTACCTTCCTCCTAAGCTGTTTCGTGTCGGTTTCCACAACATGAAGCGGTTTACGAGGTCTTCTATCGACTGGATCAACTTTGAAATCTTCACAGCTATCAGCAGAAACCACCATACTCGAGTCGTGCACATACTTCCGTAGATATGATACGTGAAAAACATTGTGCACACTCGACATCTTCTCAGGTAACTCCAGTCTATAGGCGAGCTTTCCAATTCGCTCGATGATCGGGAATGGTCCAACAAATCTCGGATTCAATTTTCCTTTCTTCCCGAATCGAATAACATTCTTCAGTGGAGAAATCTTCACAAAAACCATATCTCCTACGTCGAATTCCAAATCCTTATGACGCTTATCAGCATAACTCTTCTGACGGTCTTGGGCTGCCTTCATTCGTTGCCGAATGATCTCTATGCAATCCGAAGTCTGATGAATCATCTCTGGCCCAAGTAACAGCTTTTCTCCTGTTTCCAACCAACATGTCGGAGAGTTACACGGTCTTCCATACAATGCCTCATACGGTGCCATACCAATGCTTGAATGGTAACTGTTGTTGTATGAAAACTCCACCAAATGAAGGTGATCTTCCCATGATCCTCCGAAGTCCAAAACACAAGCTCTAAGAAGATCTTCCAAAACTCGGTTGACTCTCTCGGTCTGACCATCTGTTTGAGGGTGATAAGCTGTACTCAAACACAACTCGGTTCCCAAAACTTCCTGGAAGCTCTTCCAAAATCCACTAGTGAACAATGGATCTCGATCGCTCACTATACTCTTCGGAATACCATGGAATCGAACTATCCACTTAACATACAACTCAGCCAACTTTGATGCAGTCCTAGTCGATCGAACAGGAATGAATCTAGCACTCTTAGTCAAACGATCTACAATGACCCAAATTCCTTCATTTCCCGTTCTTGTTCTAGGTAATCCATCAATAAAATCCATCGATATCTGCTCCCACTTCCATGTAGGAACTTCTAATGGCTGAAGTAATCCGCTTTGCTTCTTCTGTTCGGCTTTTACCAACTGGCAGTTCATACACTTGGAAATAAAATTTCCAACATCCTTCTTCATACCTTCCCAGTAGTAGGTTCTCTTCATATCCCGATACATCTTATTTCCACCTGGATGAATTGTCAGCTTTGAGTGATGACTTTCCTTTAGAACTTCACTCCTCAATTCATCTATATCGGGAACAACTATTCGTCCTTGCTTTCGAAGCCAACCCTCTCGATCGACCTCGAATCCTTTATCCTTTTCTGGATCCAATCCAGATTCCAATTCACGGATAATCTTGACAAGCTTATCGTCTCGCTTTTGGCTCTCGCCAATCCTTTCCACAAGAGAAGGTCTTATCGATAAGTTTGCCAACATCTCAGGTTCCAATTCACATCTAGACCTGAACTCAAATCCAGCTAAATACTCGAGATTCTTCCATTCAGAAAACATGGCTCCCAGTCCTGCATGTCTTCGACTTAGCGCATCTGCCACCGCGTTACCTTTTCCCAGAGTATAAGCTATACCAAAATCATATGATGCCAAAAACTCTAGCCAACGTTGCTGCCGAAGATTCAAATCCTTTTGGGAGAAAAGATACTTCAACGACTTATGATCTGTAAACAACTCGAATCGAACTCCCAATAGATAATGTCTCCACATCTTCAGAGCAAAAACAATCGCCGCTAATTCCAAATCATGAGTCGGGTAATTCCTTTCATGCGGCTTCAGTTGTCGACTTGCATACGCAACAACTTTATCCCTCTGCATCAGCACTGCTCCAAGTCCAGTACCACATGCGTCGGTGTAAACCACCATCTCATCATTCCCACTAGGAATAATCAAAACAGGAGCACTCGTCAATCGCTCTTTCAGGATTCCGAAAGCTTGCTCACACTTAGCATCCCATCTGAACACTTGGTTCTTTTTCGTCAATCCTGTTAACGGTGCAGCTATCTTGGAGAAGTCTTTGATAAACCGTCGATAATATCCTGCTAATCCAAGAAAACTTCTCACATCAGATGCATTCTTAGGTCTAACCCAATCCTGGATTGCTGCCACCTTAGCGGGATCAACCGCTATTCCATTTCCAGAGATAACATGGCTTAAGAACCTCACTTCACTCTTCCAGAAGTGACACTTTGAAAACTTAGCCTTCAGCTGATGTTTCCGTAAGATTTCCAAAATAATACGCAAGTGCGTCTTGTGCTCTTCTTCAGTTCTGGAATAAATCAGAATATCATCCACGAACACAAGCACAAACTTGTTCAACTGATCTCTGAACACTCTATTCATAAGATCCACAAAATATGCTGCCGCGTTAGTCAATCCAAACGGCATTACCAGCCACTCAAAGAAACCGGATGGTGTTCGAAAAGCAATCTTCGGCACACTATCCTTAGCCACTCTCAACTGGTGAAATCCCGTTGCCAAATCCATCTGAGAAAACACCTTGGCTTCGTAAAGCTGATCAAACAAGTCATCTATTCTCGGCAATGGATACTTGTTCTTCTTAGTCACCTTATTCAGCTCACGATAATCCACACACAACCTCAGCGATCCATCTGCTTTGGTTACAAACACAACTGGTGCACCCCATTCGGACACACTACGCCGAATGAATCCTTTCTGCAAAAGATCATCAACTTGCACCCTCAACTCTTGCTGTTCCTTAGGCGCCATCTGCCTAAGAGGCATCACAACAGGTCTGGCTCCTTCAACTAGATCTATACAAAACTCGATCTCTCTATGCGGCGGCAACCCTTTGACTTCGTCAAAGACATCCTCGAATCCATTAGCGATTGGCACCGATGACAGTCCATCCCGTGGAACAACCAGCGAATACATGAAGCTCATGAAGACGCCTTCTTCATGCTTACATCGTATCACAACCTTTCGCCCCTCCACATTCTCGACTGTCACTTCCAACCTCTCGCAATCAACCTTCGCCGCATACTTCCTAAGCCAGTCCATTCCCAAAATAATTCCGAACCCCGCAAAGTTCAGAACAAAGCAATCACAAACAAAAGAGCAATCATGACTCGACACAATCAGACCACGGCATAACATACACAAACAAGACGAACCCCCAACTGGATTAGTCACAACCAATGGCCTATCAACAATATCTGGTTCCAAACCCAACCGGCCTACAAGTTCGCTGCAAACAAACGAATGCGACGCCCCAGTATCAAACAGAACTCTAACTGGAACACCACATAGGAAAAGAGTACCTTGAACCACCATACTCTTTCCCTTCTCTTCAGAGGTAGGAGCTTTCGAAGACGACGGAACAGCTCCCAAAGCATAAGCTTGCACAATCTGCTTGTCCCTCCTCGGTTCTAGACAATTCTTCCTGAAATGCCCCGGCTTGTCACAGTTGTGGCACTTCGGCGGCGCTTTCGGATTCTTGCAATCCCTGGAGAGATGGCCTTTCTGTTGATAGTTGTAGCAAGTCACCTCGCCTTTCGGTTTCTTCTGGCCATCCTTACCCTTCTACTGCTGCTGCTTCCTCTTCTTGTTTCCACCCTGCTGGGGTTTAGATTCTTCCCTGGTCACAGCAACAACAGATCCTTCCTTAGGAAACAGACTCTCATGCCTGAGAGCCTTCTCCACAAGCTTCTCAAATGAATCGTCCAAATGATCCACCAACTGTCTCCCAAGATAACTGTCCAAGCCTGTCACAAACTTCTCATTCTTCTGATATGCAGATTCAATATATGACCGAGCATACTTGGACAATGCTTCAAACTCATAAACATACTCAAGAACTGGTCTTCCACCTTGCTTGAACTCCACAAACTTCTTGAACAGAACAGACTTCTGAGCTGTAGAAATGAACTTAGCCTCAAATCTGACTTGAAATTGTTCCCAAGTAATCTCTTCCTCCGGAGTATTGATGGTAATAGAGTTCCACCAATCAGAAGCTCTTCCTTGAAGCTGTCTTGATGCCAACTTCCTCTGAGTTGCATCATCAATTCCCAAATCACCAAAGATCCTTCTACAAGCATCTATCCATCTCTGGACTTCGATAGTTGATTCTGTTCCCAAGAAAACCTTCCCTCCAAGAGCAGTATAGTCCTTGCACAACTTAGCAAAATCCACTGGTTTCGGAGTTTGGACTTGAACTCCAACATCAACGGCTGCCCCCGGAACTGGTATCCTTCTCATGATCGAAGTCATCATAGCTTCGAACATAGCTACATAATCCGCAGCTCCCTCAGTAGCACGACCTTCCCTAGCAGCTGGTCTCCCTCTTCGACTTATTCTCAATATCTATAAAAAAGAATGATCAGAACATCTTAGAGAAACAACTGCATAAAGGACTCAAACTCTACTAAGCTACTATATTATATATAGTTATCATCCATCAAAATACAATTACGTCTCTCATACGTAGTTACATCAGTGAGCGTTGGGTAAAATCGATTAACCAAAGCTCTGATACCAAATGTGACGACCGCCCATGACCTCTGCACTTAAACCTAGAGATAGTGCGCTGCAAAGTGTGCCAGGCAGCCATGGACGATCGTCAGGGTAAATTAAAACAGCAGAATCTATCGTATTACTCACAACGCATAGACAAAATACAATAGAATATATATATATATAGAAGCTTCACAGAATAGAATGTCATCATATAAAACTTCATAATAGTTGAATACAAGCATCAGAATAGTCAATACAACAAGCCTCACTACATATCACTCAGAGAATACAAAACAGCGGAACATCCAGTACATATAGTAAGAAATAATATGCAATACACCAGCTCGTCTTCGATATCAGCACCGTGAAAAGCTAGAACAGCACCTGTCACCTGCTACCTAGTCTGCCCGTCCCAGAATGGACGAACAACCCAAGGCAATAAGAATTAAAACATAAAGCCTTGAGTCAGACAACAGTCTTAGTGAGTAGTAAATTAACAATCAACATACCAAAAGAGCATAAAGGAAAAGGAATAGGAATACAATCCTCCCACTCCAACCTCTTTTTACAGTGATAGCCCCCAGACACACACACTAAGCAGAAGCAACATAGCAGAGCATACAATGTAAAGTAAAGAGATTATCACTCGAGTCAAGGGCGATGTTTTCCAAGCACAAACCCCCAAGGCCTAAACCAAGATCAGATAAGCACCCGGAAAACACTGCTCTTGAGATCGAATGACAATACAACCAAACATCCATGACTCTGGCTATCACTGTTATCATTGCTTCGATATCACCGTTAATTGAATGACCGGCACATTCTTTCAGCCGTCCATCAAGGGCTAATGGAAACCCCGGTTCTAGACAGTACTCCGCACGTCGTCGCAGCCCGTGCCAAGGATTTTCGCAACTACCCAGGGTACTTGACCATCAATTCATTGTCGTTGGGATTTTCGCAACTGCCCAAACGTACCCTTGCTTTGAGTCTGCTAGAACCTTCAACAACGATACTATCCAAGCCTCCTAGTCATCCTCCTCGACGACTATTTCCATACTAGATCAAGCGCCTCTCGAGCATCCATTATCCTCAAACTCGAACCATATCACCGAGTTATCAATCTGCTTGGAATGATCCCGTCTGGATTAGACCAAGACTATCTCATATCATTCTTCGCTTCATCACGTCCTCGCAAAGCTTCGTCTCAACATCATCATCAAATCTATGCATAAGAGCTTCATCATCCGCTACATATGCCACATGCAGCTTTCCCAATTCAAGAGCCTTTCCCTCAGCTTTTGAATCATCCTCGATCTAAATCAAATCATCAATCATCTAATTCATAGCAATCAACCAAGTCCAACATTAATCCAAACAATCAAGCATTCAAATATGATCTAAGTAGACAATTATCACAATAATGGCAATTTCATAATTAAAGAGTTGAAAGTCTAACAAGCATGAAATCATGAGAAATATCTCTACAATCTTGATGAATGAACTTGCATAGGTTAACACTTAGTAAAATGGTTGTCAAATCATCATGAACAATGGATCTACACTTAGGATGAAGAAAATGCATGAAAATCACTATTTTAACACCAAATCGAGCCAACAATCCGATATACTCCTTTGGATCCGTGTGAGAGATAATCACCACTCACCAAATCACCTAAACAACCCCAAATCAACACGCTTCAGATCTGGACAGCGAAGGATCAAGCTTGATCTATCACGGATCCGTTTCAAACGAAGAAATCTCACTTCAAAGGATGAAGACCTTCAATCTAAGCTCTTGAATCTTCAATTTGATCTTCAACTTGGATGGATGGAAGCACTAGATTAGAGTGGAGAGAAGAAGTGAAGAAGTGTAGAAGTCGAGCTCTCAAAATGGCAGCACTTCGTCGCTTCGAAATCCGGATCCCAAAAAGTGAGAAAATGGACGAGTATTTATAGCTGAATTCCTCCTTAACTCGTCCGCCTTCCCTAAGTCGTCTCCGACTTATAACCTTCCGACTTAACATCCCAGACGACTTATGACTCAACTGCTATGCCAACCTACGACTTATCAAATCCCACTAGCCTACGACTTATAACTTAGCAGAACTGGGTTACGACCTAACCTTAAGCCAACACACGATCTAAGACTTAGCAGCTAACCCCTAAGTCGGTTACGACCTAACTGCTTAACAACCCACGACCTAACGGCTTAGCAGTCCTACGATTTACAACTCAACTGGGTCTCTGACTTAACATAGCGCGCGACATAACAGTCTTCGACTTAACGACTTAACCTATGCGCGACTTAGCGACTTACGACTTAGCGACTTAACAATCTCGCGACCTATCTCCTAGCGACTTATCTTCCTTAACTCGACCACGACTTAACTGCTATAAGTCGCCTACTCCTATAAGTTGCTAACTCGTATACGACTTAGCAAGCACACGACTTGTTTAACTATCATAGGTCGCTAACTCGAACTGTTTAACTCGGTTAGGTTCTATAGGTCGTCCCAAACTGTCAACCGACTTAAACCACTCCCCTGTCTTCCTTAAGTCGTCGCCGACCTACCCCTTAGATTGCTAACTCGCCAACTTCTAAAAGTCATCCCAACCGACCTAACACTTAACCAGTCTACAAAGTCGTCTGCTACACATCCTTAACTCGGTTAACTCCTTAAGTCGGCCACTCGACCCAGACTTATTACTTAACTCGTCCAAACCGACTTAGGACTTAACAAAACCTGCCAAAATCTGAAACGACTTAAAAATGCTGAAGATTCCATATTTTAACGAACTTTTCGATCCGTATTGTTGGCTGACTGTTCATATGAATATTGGTAAAAGAACATTTAATATAAATATAAGATAACAGCTTCTTTTGTTTCTTTGTTTAAGCTGCTACATTTTAAGCCGTTTATATCTTATATATATATATACTGATTTCCATATATTATACTTGTTTATTGACCGTTTTAACAGTTTAATATATGTTTGGGCAATATTGAATTTAAAGTACTGGTTTGAGGGATAATGTGTGTATATATATATTTTGGTTTTGAGAACATAGGTTTTAGGAAATAATGATTTTATGATAGTATATATATTTTCCATTTATATCCAGCTGATTTTATTGTTCTCATCGAATCCTTGTTATCAGCTTTGACCGTCGAATTCATACCAATCTTACTTTGCTTTGGAATTCGTGCTTGGATTTGTAACTCGTTTCATTGTCTTGTCTTCTCGAGCCTCGAAAGGTGAGCAATCACTCACGATTAATGTTCTTTTATTTATTAAATTTGATTTCAATTGAAACGACAATTGAAATATGCTGATGTTAGTTATTTACACTGTTATATATATGATATTACCTGTATCGGTTCACCTGTGACATCTGACAATATTATCTACCAATTGAAATATGCTGATGTTAGTTATTTACACTGTTATATATATGCTATTACCTGTATCAGTTCACTTTTGACATCTGACACCATTATCTGTTATTTATATTGATGATATATGCATGTTATATTATTATCATATCTGTTTTTCACTCTGCAAGTTCCCGATTAGTATAGAATTCACTATGGGTTGAAATGATACATACCCGAACGATCTGTAGAATAAGAGAAAATCGTTATGGGTTGAAATGATAAACCCAAGCGATTTTCATTGAATTAAATTTGGAATTACGGGTTGAAAAGATATATACTCGTATATAATTTAAATTACGGATTGAAATGATAAATATCCGTATCACTTGACCATAAGGTAGAACATTTTATACAGACACCGTTGGTCTATATATATAAATATTTTGAAAATGATTTCTATGGTTTTGAAAAGAATTATATGGTTTTAATAAATATTGATTTTAAAGATTTATTAAAGTTGATTTAATAAAGTTAATTTGAATCAATATAAATATGTTTAAATATTCATGTAAAATTTATATTTCCAAATATAGAGTTTATATTATTTCAGGTTGAAAGATAAATTTGAATTTGATTTGGAATTTTTAATTATTTAAGAATTATACTTAAATAAGTTTGATTTGAAATCTATTAAATTTGAAATTTTAAGATATGTTTTATAACTTGAATTTGATTAAAAAGTGGCTTAAATGAATATTTCAAACTTATATAAATTTAAATGGGATATTTTGTTTATATAAATTTGTAAATTGAAGTTGTATTTAGATGTATTGAAATGATTAAAGAAATATCTCAGAAACTAAATGTAATGAAATTAAATTGAGATATAAATGGAATTATCAAATCTAGTTTTTGAAATGTGGAATATTTAAAGCTTTGAAATATATTGAAATTTAATGGTTTATTTTGTGTTTCAAATCTGTATTTGAAATCGTTATAATTCGAAATGATTTATTGAGAAATTGAATTGAGTTGAAATTTATGAATTGAGATTTATTAAGTTGAATTTGGAAGTCGAGTTAATTTGAATCGATTTGTGAATTTGTGGAAGCTATTTTATTTTATAAAGTATTTTTAACCTATATCTACAACTATTTATATTTTACTTTATAAATTATTTTAATATAAACTATTTTATATAAATCATTTTCAAGATATATTATTTTATTATAAACTATTTTAACTTATAATTATTTTATATAAACTATTTTTATTTTATAAACTATTTTATTATATGCACTAATTTTAATATCTAAACTGTTTAAGAGGAAAGTGTTATAAATTCCAAAATGTTATGATTTCAAACTATAGTTTCAAAGTGTTATGAATTTCGAGGTTTTGATTTCCAAAGTGTTTTGATTTTAAAAGACTTACGATTTCGAAAGCGATATAACTTTGGAAAGTGATATGATTATGGAAATAGATTTATTTGAAGTGAAAGTGATATCATATGGATATGGTTTTGAAATGGCAATGATATTTCGGTTTTTGAAATATAAACTATTTTGAAAGTTTATTAAATGACCAATCAGGGTAATAATTACGTAGTTATTGAAGAGTCCGGAATCGGTTAAGGACATACTCTCTGTCCAAACCGAAACCCACTTTAATAACTATTATACGCAGAGTGTGATCCAGAATGAAGTGGTTGGAATGATGACGTTGCTGGATTTGAAGAAAGAGAACGATAATGGATGACCTTGACACTTGTGTCAAATTGGAAATGACTTAAACAGGAGCCGTGCCAAGCCAGTGAGGTTAGCTACCTCTAGCGGACACACTTCTTCGTAAACTACTCATTACTTGTTTTTGATTGGTGCACACCCTTGATTTGGGAGTGTTGTTTCACGGTGTTACGATCGTTGCGGCGATGCGTTCTCACCAGTCCGGATCAGGCAAACGGTAGTTTCACTACCTTGGGTATTGCCTCATGTGCCTTGTCATACTTGCATCCCTATACGCGACCACTACGATTTGTTTCGTGTTATACCTATGGAGTACTCCCTGATAGCCCACTAGTTTATGGTGGAGTTTACAGTGCTGTATAGACTAAGACACTTATATAAAATGTGTTAAGGGGGATAATGGTAACGTCTTAACGCTATTTTGATACTTTATATTTTTGATAGGCATTATCTACTTAGCGTACACTACTATATATAAATAGTTTAACAGATCCTTAGAGGATGGTTATCCCAAACATCCTTTGAGTTACTTGTATTTTCAGTTGTTATTTCACTTGAGTTTGATTTATTGATATAAGAATGTTAATCCTGACTCGAGTGTTTTGTGTTTTCTTTACGCTCGGGTCAGACTGAGTGTACCAGTATTCGAGACTCACCTTTGGAGTTGGAGCTTCGCTTGGAGATCCAGCTATCTATCCAGCTTTCAGTTATTCAGTTGATTCCAGTGATGTATTCAGATCTTGTATTTGACTACTGTATTGAGATATCTATGTATTCGAGACTTCTGTTGTATCTTGTTTAACTCTGTTATATATATAGTAGCTTCATGAACTATTATTCTTTTGTTTCCGCTGCACTATTGTTATATTACTCTGTGTCTGTAATTTTGTGATTATTTATTTACTATATATGCTGAGTTTTGCCAAATTTTAATTAACAATCTATTATTTTGAATTATTCAAGTCAGACATGTGTGGATTTATTGTCGATTTGAATGGTCTAATATACTGGGTCGTTACAGTTGGTATCAGAGCTCTGGTTTTAGGCAAAACTCAGCATATATAGTAAATTCAATTACAGAATCATGTTCGTTCGAGCTTGAATTCCTTCTTCTTTGACTCGGGTTCTTTGAATTTTGGAACGTTCCCTTCGGTTCCAAAGTCCATTCGTGTCTCCCCTATTCGTGTCTTTTTAATTTTGGAGTATGCCATAACTCCACTTCGAATGATCTCTATAATAAATCGGCGGTCTCACCAATATCTGAATAATTTGTAAAAGAGTGAAACTCCTGTACAACCAGCATTGATTCACCGAAGATTTATGTATCCTCGGTTTACGATGTTGTTATCTTTTGCCATACCCGAATTCTATCTCTGGCGATCGAATGTCGATTTGTCGCAGAATTCTACATCGAATTTGTTCTTGGAATCACGGTTGACCCGGTTAAGGTTACCCGCGATTTATATAAGTTTTTCCATTTTCTAATTTGAAATTCAATCACCTTATCTCCCTATCGAGTCTATCTTTTAGTTGAATTCTATTTGATTAGAGTTCCTCTACTTTGAATCCCATCTTTGCTTTGAAACCATCTCTGAATCATCGAGTGAGGGAGTGTATTTGTAGATTTATATATAAAATGTTTTATATATTGTGTTGTTTGAGTTGTTGATGTTGATTTGGGTTTTCGATCGATTCGTCTCATCAGCGATATCGATAGAATTTCCAAAACACATGAACAGAGCAAACTGACACAATATTATTTTCAAATTTGGTAAATGAAAATGATTTGTATGATTATATCATAAATATATAAGTAAGTTTTCTGGAATTTAATAAGGTAATTAAATTGGTTGTTTGAAATGATAATGTTTGATTATCATTTATTGTTCTTAATGAATTTATAAACACGGTTTATAAATTGATTTGGAATTTGAAATGAATTTAATTCAGAAATTTGAGAATTTAGTTTCCAGAAATTTCAAACTTTGGTTTTAAAATTTTAAAGTATATTATTGAAAGTATTTTTGAATAGAAATCATTTCCAAAGAATTTTAAAGTTTTAAATCAATGCTTTCCTATTTTGTCGCTGGAAAATAATTTCGGTGATGGCGGCCGCATCATCGACATTCATTTTCGAGTTTCGAAATGGAGAGACCATTTTGTAGCTTTGCTACAGTTTTACTTTGAAAATTAAATTGATCTGGATTTCTAAAGTATTACTTGATTTATAATATATATATAGATATATGATTATAGATTTGATTTGATATATATAGTGTGTATATATATTTATACCTCTAAATGGTTTGAATTGAAACTGGAAATTTTATTCTTAAATTTTGATAAGGGATGATTTCAATTATAAATTAAAGTCAAAAAATTTAATAAATATTTAAATTTGGAATAATTGAAGTTGGAAAATTTTACTTGTATATTACTCAATTACATTACAATATAACTTGCCTAAATTATTCAAAAGTTGAATATGTAATTGGATAATATACAATATAAAATGAATTTTATAAATAGAATTTGAGTGGTTATAATAAAGGTTATACACTTAAATTTTAGTTATAAATATTAATTGAAATGAATAAAATAATAAGTTAATTGAATAATAGATGAAACAAATACATTTGTTTTGAAGGAATTAATAAATTGAAATTAGATCAACTTATGGAAATACTTTGAATTTAAAATCAAATAGTGAATATAAATTAATTTAAATTTAAATTTATATGGTTTAAATTAATTTATATGGTTTAAATATATGTAATAAGATATATTAAGTGGAATAATAATTTGGAATAAAAGAATTAAATTTGTTGAATAAAATATGAGTACAATAAATGACTATACAAATTGATGATTTAGAAATTGTTAATTGAGGATGACTAGATAATAAGATAATGAATTTAGAAATAGATAGATTGATATAACTTAAGTGAACTCAAAGGGATTTAACCAAATTTTTAAATATTAATTAATTAAAATTGAAATTTATATGGTTTAAATTAATTGTTTTACTTGTATTCCAATCTATTTTCTTTCTGGTTGTTTCTATTCTCCTACCTCCTTCCTTTTCGGGGACGAAAAGTTTTGAGTGAGGGAGAGTGTAATGACCCGTAAATTTTAACTGTTTTTAATAACGTAATTAGTTGAAATTTTGTGAAATTTTAAACGATAAAATTTTGAAATAAAAATTTGATATTTGGAATGCGTCTAATTAATCATAGGAACTGGTAAATTTTCATCAGGTAATTTGGAAATTTATTTTCTAGTGTAATTTTATTCCAATTTATATCAGTTAAAATTGATGATAATAAAATGTTTTCCAAACCTGAATATTTTTACATAGAAAAATTCTAATTTATCTTCTGACTAAGTCGTCATTTTTTGTTTTTCCAAATTCGGACTTCTTTAGCTCCGTCGATCTTATTTTTCTGTGTTTTTGCTGCATTTTCCGCTAGTAGAAAATTAGAATTTTTATAATTCAATCATACCATTGATATCTGCGTACCGTTTTGATCGTCTCGTAGTGCTGATCTCCGTAGTATATTCATTTGTGTGTTTTGAAATCTGACACGCGGCGAAGTCCGTGGAACAGTTAACCGTATCGGTATCCGTTTTGAGCCATTCAGTTTCTATTGTCCTTCCGTTATCTGCCGTGTTAACTCAAACATCACTTGCCTTTTTATATTCATAGTGGCTGTCACTATTCCCTAGTTTGAATTAATACAGCTGGATACTGGCACATTGAAACGTTTGCTTTCCATTTTTTCATGTTGTCTTCTTCATGAAAAATATATTATTTTATCTTAAGCGTGCGTTATTTGTGGAAGCATGTGCCATTCACATCCACCCGTCCATTCATTCCCCTGCTCTTCTTTCTTTTTCTTTGCCCATTAAAATTTTTGTTTTGTTTTCTTGTTCTTTCACTCGGTTACTTTTTATTTATTTCGAAACTTTACCATAAAAAGAGGAAGCTAGCTTTTATCTCCTGAAGCTATTATCGTCTCCCATGAATTCAAACACCACTCATCTACCGTGCCTGGCTACCTCCGCCCTGCTTTCGCCTCTTCTCCTGATCCCCACCCAGGCCGACGCAAGCCTAGTCGAGCCACCGTCAGCGACTGCCTCCAGTTTTTCCACTTCTCCTCTATATTAGGTAATATATATTTGTTAATTATATATCAGTATACATAGCTGGCCAGTTATATTGTGTATAAGAATTGTTGATTTATAAAATATATACTGTACGAAAGTGTTTGTATATATAGAAATTTTGTTTCAGGTTTTATGGATGTTTGTAGATAAATAAAGCTACATACAATATATAAATATATCTTCGTATGCGGCCGTTCTTGTTTTACAGAGAGTTGTTTTGTTTCGATTTCCGATGCTTTTATGTGGGTTGAAAGCTATTTTGTATATGTATATTTTTAGGTTATATTATATATAATAGTTTATTACATATGTGATATGCTTTAGTTAGTGTATATTATAAAGTAAGTCGGCATATATAGATATGCGTTAAGTAAGTTTTATGTTTGCAACAGTTTGTGTATTATAATATAAGTATGTATACATTGGTACTTATAAGGTCTGCATATTTAATATATGTTGATTGTGGTTTATTTAACTTTATTATATATAATTTACTTATATATTGATTCCAAAATAGATTGTGGTGGTACTCAATTTCCTGCAGTTGTTATATAAGGTCGGTTTGCAAAGTTCAATTTATATAAAAGGGGTATATATTCAAGTTATGTTCAAGCTACTATATACATATTGTGTATATTAAAGTGTATAAGCTGCATACATATTTTATTTTTCTCTCTTCTTTTGCCCAGCTAACCAAGCCACATTTGTTAATTTTATAAATCTGCTCTTTGTTTATGCATTGGTATGTTTAAAATAAATATATTGTTTTAGTATGATGCTATGTCAGTATTGGTATATATTGATTTTACATGTAGTTATTATCTGCTATATATTTATAGAGTATATAAATAAGATCTGTTATTGATAGGCTGTGGCTATTAAATATGAATTGTTGGCTGACTATTCATATGAATATTGGTAAAAGAACATTTAATATAAATATAAGATAACAGCTTCTTTTGTTTCTTTGTTTAAGCTGCTATATTTTAAGCCGTTTATATCTTATACATATATATATACTGATTTCCATATATTATACTTGTTTATTGACCGTTTTAACAGTTTAATATATGTTTGGGCAATATTGAATTTTAAGTACTGGTTTGAGGGATAATGTGTATATATATATTTTGGTTTTGAGAACATAGGTTTTAGGAAATAATGATTTTATGATAGTATATATATTTTCCATTTATATCCCGCTGATTTTATTGTTCTCATCGAATCCTTGTTATCAACTTTGACCGTCGAATTCGTGCCAATCTTACTTTGCTTTGGAATTCGTGCTTGGATCTGTAACTCGTTTCATTGTCTTGTCTTCTCGAGCCTCAAAAGGTGAGCAATCACTCACGATTAATGTTCTTTTATTTATTAAATTTGATTTCAATTGAAACGACAATTGAAATATGTTGATGTTAGTTATTTACACTGTTATATATATGCTATTACCTGTATCGGTTCACCTGTGACATCTGACAATATTATCTGCCAATTGAAATATGCTGATGTTAGTTATTTACACTGTTATATATATGCTATTACCTGTATCAGTTCACTTGTGAGATCTGACACCATTATCTGTTATTTATATTGATGATATATGCATGTTATATTATTATCATATCTGTTATCACTCTGCAAGTTCCCTGTTAGTATAGAATTCACTATGGGTTGAAATGATACATACCCGAACGATCTGTAGAATAGGAGAAAATCGTTATGGGTTGAAATGATAAATCCAAGCGATTTTCATTGAATTAAATTTGGGATTACGGATTGAAAAAATATATACCCGTATATAATTGAAATTATGGATTGAAATGATAAATATCTGTATCACTTGACCATAGGGTAGAACATTTTATACAAAGACCGTTGGTCTATATATATAAATATTTTGAAAATGATTTCTATGGTTTTGAAAAGAAATATATGGTTTTAATAAATATTGATTTTAAAGATTTAATAAAGTTGATTTAATAAAGTTGATTTGAATCAATATAAATATGTTTAAGTATTTATGTAAAATTTATATTTCCAAATATAGAGTTTATATTATTTCAGGTTGAAAGATAAATTTGAATTTGATTTGGAATTTTTAATTATTTAAGAATTATACTTCAATAAGTTTAATTTGAAATCTATTAAATTTGAAATTTTAAGATATGTTTTATAACTTGAATTTGATTAAAAAGTGGCTTAAATGAATATTTCAAACTTATATAAATTTAAATTTGATATTTTGTTTATATAAATTTGTAAATTTAAGTTGTATTTAGATGTATTGAAATGATTAAAGAAATATCTCAGAAACTAAATGTAATGAAATTAAATTGAGATATAAATGGAATTATCAAATCTAGTTTTTGAAATGTGGAATATTTAAAGCTTTGAAATATATTGAAATTTAATGGTTTATTTTGTGTTTCAAATCTGTATTTGAAATCGTTATAATTCGAAATGATTTACTGAGAAATTGAATTGAGTTGAAATTTATGAATTGAGATTGATAAAGTTGAATTTAGAAGTCGAGTTAATTTGAATCGATTTATGATTTTGTGGAAGCTATTTTATTTTATAAAGTATTTTTAAGCTATATCTACAACTATTTATATTTTACCTTATAAATTATTTTAATATAAACTATTTTATATAAATCATTTTCAAGATATATTATTTTATTATAAACTATTTTAACTTATAACTATTTTATATAAACTATTTTTATTTTATATACTATTTTATTATATGCACTAATTTTAATATCTAAACTGTTTAAGAGGAAAGTGTTATAAATTCCAAAATGTTATGATTTCAAACTATAGTTTCAAAGTGATATGAATTTCGAGGTTTTGATTTCCAAAGTGTTTTGATTTTAAAAGACTTACGATTTCGAAAGCGATATAACTTTGGAAAGTGATATGATTTTGGAAATAGATTTATTTAAAGTGAAAGTGATATCATATGGATATGGTTTTGAAATGGCAATGATATTTCGGTTTTTGAAATATAAACTATTTTGAAAGTTTATTAAATGACCAATCGGTGTAATAATTACGTAGTTATTGAAGAGTCCGGAATCGGTTAGGGACATACTCTCTGTCCAAACCGAAAACCACTTTAATAACTATTATACGCGGAGTGTGATTCAGAATGAAGTGGTTGGAATGACGACGTTGCTGGATTTGAAGAAAGAGAACGATAATGGATGACCTTAACACTTGTGTCAAATTGGAAATGACTTAAACAGGAGCCGTGCCGGGCTAGTGAGGTTAGCTACCTCTAGCGGACACACTTCTTCGTAAACTACTCATTACTTGTTTTTGATTGGTGTGCACCCTTGATTTGGGAGTGTTGTTTCGCGGTGTTGCGATCGTTGCGACGATGTGTTCTCACCAGTCCGGATCAGGCAAACGGTAGTTTCACTACCTTGGGTATTGCCTCATGTGCCTTGTCATACTTGTATCCCTACACGCGACCACTACGATTTGTTTCGTGTTATACCTATGGAGTACTCCCTGATAGCCCACTAGTTTACGGTGGAGTTTACAGTGCTGTATAGACTATGACACTTATATAAAATGTGTTAAGGGGGATAATGGTAACGCCTTAACGCTATTTTGATACTTTATATTATTGATAGGCATTATCTACTTAGCGTACACTACTATATATAAATAGTTTAACGGATCCTTAGAGGATGGTTATCCCAAACAATCTTTGAGTTACTTGTATTTTCAGTTTTTATTTCACTTGAGTTAGATTTATTGATATAAGAATGTTAATCCTGACTCGAGTGTTTTGTGTTTTCTTTACGCTCGGGTCAGACTGAGTGTACCAGTATTCGAGACTCACCTTTGGAGTTGGAGCTTCGCTTGGAGATCCAGCTATCTATCCAGCTTTCAGTTATTCAATTGATTCCAGTGATGTATTCGGATCTTGTATTTGACTATTGTATTGAGATATCTATGTATTCGAGACTTCTGTTGTATCTTGTTTAACTCTGTTATATATATATATAGTAGCTTCATGAACTACTATTCTTTTGTTTCCGCTGCACTATTGTTATATTACTCTGTGTCTGTGATTTTGTGATTATTTATTTACTGCATATGCTGAGTTTTGCCAAATTTTAATTAACAATCTATTATTTTGAATTATTCAAGTCAGACGTGTGTGGATTTATTGTCGATTTGAATGGTCCAAAATACTGGGTCGTTACAATTGACGAGATCCGTGATTGTCCTAGTAAAAGCCTAAAGATATTTACTTGATTTTAGAAGAGAATACAATTTTCAGTTGTCTTACGGTTATGCTTATCATGGGAACAACTTGCATTGATGGAGATGCATGGTAATGATGCTTTGTCTTATAATGATTTGAGTTGGTATTTGGAGCAGTGAAGAAGTCTAATCCAGATAGTTATGTTGATATGGATGTTGATCCTTGTACTAATGAATTTGAAAGGGTGGTTATTGCTTTTGGAGCTTGTTTACTTGGTTTCAAGTATTGTCGTCCTATGATATTCTTAGATGCTACTCACTTGAAGGAACACCTTGGTGTGTTGATGGGTGCTACTGCAAAAAATGGCGATCAAGGTATGTGTTTGTTTTCAGTTTTGATTTATTTGTATTGAGATCATAATACTTAGCATAATCATTAATATTAATTTGTTATCATAATTTGTATTATGTTTGTATCAGTTTTAAGATATGCAGTTTACAGTTAGCAAGTTTCTAGTATCAGAATTTTCATTGTATTGAATTGTAAGTTTGTATTTGGTATCATAATTTCATACTGCTTAGCAGGAGATTAGTATCAGTTTGTGTATAATGTTAGTATCAGTTTCAAGTATGTTAATATATGGTATCATATATAGTTATGTACTATTGAAATTTCATTTGTATCATAATATATGTTAATTTTCGTTACTTTGTTGTGTTAGAATGAAGATTAATGTGCATAATGTTGTGGTTATCAATATTTTTATAATGGTCATATCAGGTTTTCGGTATCAGTTTTTTTACTGTTAGTATCAGTTTTATGAATTGTTTTAGATTTATGGTCATAATTACTTTTAGTTTTTTTACTAATTATTTTTTTCATTTGCAGGTTTCTTCCCTTTAGCTATGAGTGTAGTTTCTGTAGAAAATGTGGATAACCGAACATGGTTTTTGAACCATTTAAAACAAATGCTTCAAGAAGATCATACTTTGGTTTTTATGTCAGATCGCCACCAAGGTTTGCTTTCAGGTTTTCGTGATGTTTTTCCTTCAGCTTATCACAATTATTGCTATTTTCATATGGAACAAAATCTTCTTTCAGCAGTAAAAGCCAAAAATGCAAATGTGTCTATTGTTGATCTATTCAAAATGTGTTCTAGAGCTTCTACTCTATATGAATTTGAAGGAGCACATTCTAAGTTCTGTCAAATTGGTGGTGTTGCTGGTGTGAATTTGTTAAAGGATAAGCCATTTGATAAGTGGGTGGGTTTATTTTTTCCAGGGAAACATTATGGTGAATATAGTTCCAATGTTGCAGAAAGTTTTAATAGTTGGATTATAGATGAACGAGCATTGCCTATTACTTTGTGTTTAGATGGTATTCGTGTTAAGATTATGGAACAAATGGCTAGAAGAAGAGAAGAGTGTCGTTTGTGGAGAACAAGTCTTTGCCCTTCTATGGAGTTACGTTTAGGTGAATTGATTGAAGAAGGATTTGGATGGGATGTATATAAATCTTCTGATTTTGCTTTTGAAGTGAAATCTCCAAACTCCCATTGTGTTGATTTGAAGGAACGGGTTTGTAGTTGCAACCAATGGAAAATTATGGGATTTCCTTGTGCTCATGCTATAAAGTGTATGAACAAGTCTAAGTTGTCTGTATATGATTTTGTCGAGAATTATTTCACTGTTGATTCTTATCGATGTTCTTATGCCAATGCTATAAATCCTATTCCAAATTATGATATGCCTATTGTTGATGGTAGCATTCAAGATGTTATCAAGCCACCAAAGGAGAAACGTGGCGCTGGTAGACCATCAGTGAAGCGCAAAGGAGGATTTTCATATTTTCAGAACAAGCAAAACAGATGTGGCGAGTGCAAGCAATTTGGTTATAATAAACGGAATTGTCAAGCTTTAAAGAGGATATGATTTGATTTTAGTTTTTCAATTTGTTCAGAGTAATAAGTGGATGTGAGACTTGTTTTGGTGGTCTATAGTAATTGAACCTTTTGTTATTAATTTGTATTTAGTATAGCATATTACCAAATTGATTTTAATTTCAACTATTTAGTATAAATGATAGTATCAGTTATATGTTTTTACAGTATCAGTTCTGTTGTTTGTTTTTACAAGTTTTGGTATCTGTTAACTCCTCTTTTGGAGCGACCTAAAACCTAACGACCTAACACACTCAATGACCTAGCGACCTAACCCCAGAAAGAGTCCAGGGACCTAACTCCAGAAAGTTATAACGATCTAAAAAAGGAAACGACCTAGCGACCTATAGCTCCAGCGACCTAAAGATGGAACAGTTCAACGACCTAAAGCTCTAGCAACTATTCCCTAGGTCGCTCATGACCTAAATAAACCCAGACAAATTCTTATGCCGCTCCTCTCCTAGGTCGCTCACGACCTACGACCTATCCAAGGTCGCCCACGACCTACGACCTATCCAAGGTCGCTCACGACCCAACAAGTGCAAAACTGTTAAACCGCAAAACATGCCCATTAGGTCGCACGCGACCTAAGACCTATCTTAACCCGTTCACGACCTACTAGGTCGCCCACGACCTACGACCTACCCCTAGGTCGTTCACGACCTACGACCTAACTCCGAATTCTCCCTATAAATACCCCACCTACTCCAACTTCAAAAGGACTTTTGGCTCATTCTCTGAAGCGCCTATACTCTGCTGCTTTCTCGACTCAACGAACACTCCAAACACCAAAGACACTTCAACGAACTTCAAGAGGAGATCTAACACATTCAACACGAATTCGATAGATCCTTCTACATCGGAGTTCTAGTTACTTGTCTAAAGTTTGTCGTAATCAAGTTGTAATCGAGGAATTGCTGTAGAATGTTGTAATCGAATTAGCAATAAAAAAGATAAAGTGGACGTAGGCTTAATTTCAAGCCGAACCACTATAAAACTGCTGTCTCTTTACTTTCTGCTATTTTTTGCTTATATTCTGTTCCCGTACCAATGGGTGGTGCTTTCACTTTTTCTTTACACACACCGGGGTGTTAACGTTCAATTTTCAGCGTTAACATTTTGGTGCTTTCACTGAGAATTGAACTCAGGGATATTTTCACCATTGCTTCGCAAAGCTATCTGAGATCATGGCTCCTAGAAGAAAGAGTAGATCTACAAGATCCGGAAATGCTAATGATAGGGCTGATTCTTCTCCAGCGCCAAATCAGGCAACTCCCACCGTTGGAGTAACAAGGGCTGAATTAGACGACGTAGTGTCGGGATTATACCAACAAATTGAAACTCAAAACGCTTTGATGATGGACAGATTAAACGCTCTGCTTGGGGCAAATCGACAACCAGAAAACAATGAAACAACCTTTGCCGAAGATGCTCGTAATCCCCAAGAGAGAGGTATTCCTCAAAGAGCAACTGGTACCGCCGAAGCGCCACCTTTCCAAGCTGAAGGTTCAAGGCCGCAGCCAAATTTTCGCGAACATTTTCCCAGGCAAACTTCCGAAAGGAGAGCTGACGTCTGCCCGGCGATGCCTCTGAACAATGAGGAGTACCTATCAGGGATGATTCGCCGAATCATGAAAGAGAGCATGCACAGGGAAGAAAATGAGAACGACTGGGGATTTGCTCCAAGCAAGACTCCGTTTACTGAAAGGATCCTGAAAGCAGAATTTCTAAGGAAATTTGTACCTCCTACTATCCCGGCCTATAGGGGGACAAGTGACCCAAACCAGTTTCTATACAAGTACGATTGGCATGTGACCAGTGCAAGGGCATCGGATGAGATTAAATGCCGATACTTTCCAGTATACTTGGAAGGAGTGGCTCTACTTTGGTTCACAAAGCTACCAGTTCGGTCCGTAGATCAATTCTCTGACTTAACTCGAAAATTCAAGGATCAGTTCAGGTTGCATGCTTCAAAAGCTAAGGATATAATGTCACTGTCCAACCTTGAACAAGCTCTCGGAGAATCTATCAGATCTTTCTTGAACCGTTTCAATATAGCCCTAGCTGAAGTGGATAATGCAGAACCCCGTATGATCCTGACTTACCTAATGCGAGCCATCAACAAATCAAGTGAATTCGGAAGATGGTTAAAAATGAAGGAGCCAAACTCACTTGAGAAATTCTATAAGAAGGCCGACGAATTCATGCACTTAGAAAGCCTTTCTGCGCCAGTGAAAGTAGTTGTTGCCGAAATAAAAAATAACGATGTTGCTTCTAACAAAAGAGAATCTGGAAACCAGAAAAGGGAAAATGACGGAGGAAGAAAGTAGTAGAATGAGAAGAAACCTCGCCACTTTAATCCTTCATATTTTACTCCCTTGACTGATACACCGGAAAATATCTTCTTCGCAACGAAATATGCCGTTGAGTTCCCTGAACCACCTAAGATGAGACTCGGAAATAATTCAATGCATAATGGGAAATTCTGTCGATTCCACAATCAACCTGGCCATGACACTAATCAATGCCGCCAGTTAAAGAATGTGATTGAAGAGTTGCTGAAATAGGGTAAACTGCAACAATATGTGAAGAAAAACGGAGTCGACCCAACCTCATCCACTCAGGGGCAACAACTTCCTGCCCATCGATCTGGCTCTGGCAACAATACTGCAGTGCAAGAATCCGAAATGCTTGTCATTAATGTTGTCACAGGAGGTCCACACCCAGTAAGCGGAAGTTGGGACGACTACTAACTACCCACAAAAACTGCAGCTGGGGCATCTTTCATTCTCTCTGGCATATGAATCCAAAGCAATGAATCCAGGGGAAATGGAAATTCAATCCCGAGATTCTGGAACAACAATCACCCGCATCCATATTTTACTTAAAAAGCATTGCTTAAATTTGTAAAATGATGATAGATGTATAACTCTTGTATTGTAAACCACTGAGAAATCAGTGCGAATTAATAATAAAGAACTTTAAATCTTGTGTTCTCTAATACTATACAATGCCTGTTTCATTTCGATATGCAAATATCTTAAGTATATTGGTAAAATGTCGATTTAATATTGCAGGCTATCAAAGCAAAGCTTACCTATTCAACACATCACAAGATTCAATGATTCTCATAAATCACTCAACAAACCAATGTCAAGCCACAAAAGTTCCAAAATTCAACTCCTACAAAAGAAGTGCTATTCAAACAGTTAGTGATTCCACCAAAGTGGGCACCTTCTTGACGAGAAGGTTCCAGACCCTTGCCAACCAATCGCGATCGTTTGTGCAAACGAACATCCGGTAAAGTAGCTTGCGTCTGCCCCATGGATTCACTCAACGATAAAGTACACTTCTCTGGCAAAAAGCAAACACCTTGCAAAAGGATGGGACATGTATTTGAAGTGATAACGAGGAATCGCTAGGAAGCAGATGGTGGAAGGACACAAGCAACAATGCTACTCCTCCAAGTTCACGGGCTACTCTTCGGAATCCAAATGCTACTCCTCAGAGTCCTCGTGCTACTCTTCGGAGACCAAATACTACTCCTTCGAGTCCTCATGCTACTCTTCGGAGTCCAAATGCTACTCCTCCGAGTTCACGTGCTACTCTTCGGAGTCCAAATGCTACTCCTCATAGTCCAAACGCACCTCTTCGTAGGCAGAAACTGCTTCGGAGGCGTAAGCCCTCTTCGGAGGCACACAAGCAATGACCTCTTCGTAGGCAAAAAACTGCTTCGGAGGCACAAGCCCTCTTCAGAGGCACATAAACAATGACCTCTTCGTAGGCAAAAAACTGCTTCGGAGGCACAAGCCCTCTTCAGAGGCACATAAACAATGACCTCTTCGTAGGAAAAAAACTGCTTCGGAGGCACAAGCCCTCTTCGGAGGCACACAAACAAAGCCCTCTTCGTAGGCAGAAAACTGCTTCGGAGGCACAAGCCCTCTTCGGAGGCACACAAACAAAGCCCTCTTCGTAGGCAGAAAACTGCTTCTGAGGCACAAGCCCTCTTCGGAGGCACACAAACAAAGACCTCTTCGTAGGCAAAAACTGCTTCGGAGGCACAAGCCCTCTTCGGAGGCACACTTCACCAAGTTGAAGTGCCAAACCAAAGCCCTCTAACGAGGCACAAGCCCTCTTCGGAGGCACAACTCTTCGGAGGAGCCCTCTCCCGAGGCACAACAAAAAAGCCATTCCCAAAGGCATATAAAACAAGCCCTCTTCAGAGGCACACTTTTACTCTCAACAGTGAAGTGTTAAACAAAGCCCTCTAACGAGGCACGTCCAACAGATCAAAACATTCTTCAGAAGCTCGCTTCACTGCGTAAGGGAATCCACTTTTTAACAAATAAAAGTGATCATCCCCGAAAGTAGAAGTGTTCTTTGAAAAGAAAGAGAAAGAAAAACTTCTCCGATACAAAGCGTATTCTATTAAAAAGCAAAATAATATTTCCTCAAAACGGAAGAATTATTCTCTAAAATAAGAATACAAGTCTTTTCAGAATATTGCAGTAAGCCGTGGTATGGGGGCATATAACTATATTAATAAAAACAATGCTCAAACATCATACCATGAGCTCATTGCAATATCATATAAAGTAAATAAAGAAACTTGTGCAAAAACAAGGAATAAATGCGTTCACACATATACTAACAAGAAATTGTACAAGTAAAAAGAACCATTTTATTCCATACTACGAAATTTTTGTACATATGCAGGTTTCAACAAGCGGGGACCGGTACCCGCACAATCTCCAGTCAATACATGCAAAAAGCAAAAAGAAAAATAAGAAGCGTAAATTCCAGCTCATTACTCCTTCTTCCCGCCACCTTTAGAGCTCTTGCCCGGCTTAATGACTAGTTTCGGAATCCGGCGTGGACGGGTCGGGGAAGAAGGAGAAGAAGGTGTAGCCGGATCTTCTTCTACTTTGTCTTCACCAGCAGAAGCACTTTTCTTCTTCTTCTTCTTCGTAATTGTGCGCTTCCCCTTCTTCTTTGAAGAAGACTCACTGCCCAGATTGATTAGCTCAGATAGCTTCGTGTCATCATCATAAGGCTCCGGAGTCTTCTCACCTTCTTCGAGTTCCCTAACCTTCTGCTCTTGCGAAGCAAGTGGATCGTCCAAGCCTTGAAGGGCTCATATTTGTTCTTCCTGCGATCCCGGCTGAGAAGCAGGAGTAACTTGAAGTGATGGAGGAGGAACAGCTGGAAGGGGAGAAGTTTGCGCAGCTCTCGGTACTTCCGCTACAGAAGAAAAGAAGTTAAAATCAGTATTCTCCAAAAAAAAGAAGATATGGGTTCATCGAGACTTAAGTAATCAGCAAGAAATTCATCAAACTCAGGTGAAGCAAGCAAGTAATCTGCTTGACCTGGATCAACATCAAAGTTACCTGGAGAAGTCGGTTTAATCACTTCGATTTCAAAGTTTTCGGCTTCAGTGTCATCCTGGGTCTTCTTCTCGGCTTGAACAGTGGGAGGCTCGGTAATTGCGGTTTTTATTTCGGCTTTTGCAGGAGGTGGAGAATAAGAACTAGAGCCGATGGTATCAGGGTTGACCGAAGCCGGAGGACGAGCGGGGTCAGTTAAAAGCGCTTTCTCTAAACGCTCTCCTCCTGCTGCTTCGGCTCTCTCCCTAGTAAGCTGCTCCTTTCCCCTGGCAAGGGCGGTACGTGCTTCATCATCCAGATAGGTCGCCTCAAGATCCGCTTCTGCATAACCAGCACCTCCAAACATGTCAATTACCGCTTCCCATACTTCGGCCAAAGTAATTTCATATGTCGGTCCCAAAAATGAGAGGCTCCCGCGCCCCAAGATGCTGTGGATGTAAAAATCAAATAATGTAGAGCTAATTTTGGCTTTCGTCGCCTCGTGCGATTGCTCAGCCGCTTCTTTTCCGGCGATGGCTGCTTCTTTTCCGGCGACAGCCTCATCGCGCTCTTTTTCAGTTTTTGACAGTTGAGCTCGCAACCGCATAATTTCCAAGTCATGGGAACTTGTCTTCTCTCGTAGCTGGGCAATGTCGGTGCGATAGATTTCTGTCATCTTCTTTTCAGCTTCAAGTTGAGCCTCAGCATTCCGTTGAGCAGCATGAGCATCGCGAACTTGTTTTTGAAGTACTTCTTCCTTTTGAGTGTAGGAAGTAGTAGAAGTAACAAGCTTATTTTTGAGTTTTCTAACTTCAGCTTCAAGTCTCTCATTGTCCTCAGCAATGCTTGTCATTTTTATATCGTGTTGCTTAAGAACTTTCTTCCACTCCGAATGATCGTTTTCCATAGTCAACATGGCTTCGAGATTCATACGATTAACCCTTTGAAGCTCGTCAACCAGTTTTTGCCATCCAGACATTCTCTCGATGTCAAGCTTAACAGCATCGAGATTCCTTAGCATGGCCCGCTTACCGATGGGAACCAAATCCAAGTCAAAGCGTACTCCTTTTAAACACCAATTTGGGAATCGGCTTTGAAGTGTAGGAGGAGCATCCCTGACTTGATACTGAGGCCTGTTAATAATCGTCTGAATGTCAGTTTTCTAAAGAGCAGGAGAATCGGAGGGGATGTCAAGAGAGATAGAAGCAGCAGTCTTTTCAGAAATTGCAGACGCGCCCTTTTCGCTAAGTTTGGTCCGTTTGCTCGGATCTTCAGCAACGTGACCTTTCCCTTTAATGTCATAAGATTTCCTTTTATGGGAATCATCATCCCTTCTTCTTTGCCACTCCTCATAAGTTTTTCTTTCATGAGCTTTTCTGGCAGCTCTTTCTTCATCGGTTTCCCTTGGGGCAGGAAGATATCGCCTATAGTCATAAGTGTCACGGCATCCATGGCGCTGGAAATTGTCATAGTACGAGCCACTTCGCCCCATCGGAGAATCTGAAAATGAAAAAGAAATGAAATTTAGAAATCTCCAGGAAAAGGAAATTATGTGCGAGTAACTGCTAAATATTCCTAAGTGTGTGTGGCGTGTAAACTATGCGCGTCGAGCTACAAACCACTCTTCGGCTTGGGGTTAACGTCAACTTTTGCAGCTGGCGTTAACTCTTGGGTTGATGGAGTTTGCTGCAAGGCGGATGTCGCCTCAATTGCTGAAGAAATAACTTTGGTAGTAATAGGGTCATCCTTAAAGAGCTCTTGTGAAGTTATCATTAAGTTGCTTAGATCATCAAAAGTGTCGTCATCGTCAAACTTAGCGGGACTCTTTCTCTCAACTCCTTTATCATCAGCATTCCCGGAGTGTTGAGAAGGTTCTTCTTCTTCGATTACGGGGGAGAGTGTGAGTTTGCCAGATGACCCCGCAACATCAACGGAAGTAGAACACTTCACCAATGTAGCCTCTACAGTAGGTTCTTCCAATGCAATTTCTTCTGCAGAGACCGGGGCATTTGATGTCTCTGCTTGGGAACCTAGGGCAGCTAATGTCTCGGTCTCAGAACTAGAAATTTCGTGAATCTGAGTAGATCGAGAGGAGTGTAAAAGTTCAAACTGAAGCAGAAACTCATCTTTCAGCAAAAATTTAGCGCTTCTCTCTTCAGCAGCCACAGCACTTAGAGTTTCGAAGGTTGCTTGTGACTGGGATCTCTGAGCGGAGGAGGAAGTGCTACAGAAGTAAAGAATGAAGTTCAGTACTTGACAATTCAAGTTTCAAGAGACTCGGAAAAAATGAAGTAAACGAAGAAAAGCATTCTTACTTCCTACTCTCCAAATGGCATAGAATCCCGGAGGACAGCGAACGAAGAAGAATTGGTTCAAGAATCCATGTGCACTTTCGGGAAGATCAATGATCAATCTACGGTTTCGAGCGCTCCTCACAAGTGTAATAGAGGGGTGATCCTTGTTTTTTGCAAAAGTGCACAAGTAACAAATCTCTTTGAAGCTCGGAAGACGGTCGAGTGTCCTCCTGAACAATACACACAATCCCATCAAGATGGCATAGCCGTTGGGGTGCAGTTGGGACGGAGAGATAGTCAATCGAAGAAGAAGCTGTTGGGGAAAATCAATAAAAGGTGGAATAGCTCCGCTGAAACACATCTGACGATTAACTGCAACAAAACCAAGAGGTGGCCTGTCAGCAGTATCGTTTACTCCGGGAAGTAAAGCGTCCGTTTCAGCAATACCAAACTGAATACATAGTTGGCGGAACGCCCGCTGATTTAGAGTAGTTGGAGTTCTTTCTGGAGGACTATCCAAGAAATTAGCTATGGGAAAGGCTTCTTCATCTTGTTTGATTGTCTCTTCTTGTTGAGAAGTCATTCTACACAAGGAACTGGACATTCAAATATGAAGGTGCACGTTTCCTAAAAGTGTGAAGTGTTGTGCGAAACTAATAAAAATGACAAGCAAATATAAATGAAATCAAATTAGATAATTATAGAGTTTCAGGGCTTGTTATTCCAAGTCCAGGTACAGTGTTGATGCAAACAAATCAGCTTTAGTTGATTATTTTAGCTTTGCTTTAATACTTCACTTGAACTTGTTGATTCACAGCATTTCATTCACAAAGTTCATTTGAGTTGATTATTCTTTATCGACTAATCTGTCATTCGATGTGGGCAGTCAATGGCAGTATATTCGCCCTAGTTTTTTGCAAATGTTGTGTTTGATAGGTTGTTAGATTAAAAGATTAGTATAATTTGTAACAAAGTTCAAACAGTTCAAGCCCAAGCAGTTCAATCAAGTTCTACCCAAATTTTACAAGTCTTAGGTCGTCCAGTGACCTAGCATGGGTCGAAGAATTCTTAGGTCGCACTGTGCAAGTCAAAGGGTTTAAGGCATGAAGCTTTAAGTCAAGGCAATGCAAATTCTTCTAAGTCCTAGCTCGGCCGCGACCTAAAGCCTATGTCGCAAGAAAGTTAGGTCGTGCAATTCATGTCCAAGCTGCAAGTCATAGGTCGTTGGAATCCTAGCGCGACCTAAAAGTTAAGTCACAGATTCGAAAGATCCTTAGGTCGCGAGAGTTCTTAGGTCGGCCAGGCTTCTTAGGTCGCGAGTTATCTTAAGTCGCTCGAATTCACTAAGTCGCTAACTTCCTCTCCATGCAATAACTCACTAGACCCGATAACCCGTTATCGCCAATACAATGAAATCCATCATCCTCTTCGTAAAATTCATCATCTCTTCATACCAATCAAATGACCCAAAAACCGATTCAAAATATCTCCGATCTATCATAGATCCAACTCGCTGCTGTGCGTTCGTGAATCACAACAAACGACAGTCACCAATAACGATCAAAAGTCGATCACAACATGACTCAAAATGAAGCACGGCGTACAAAATTGGTCTGGGGTTCGGATATTAGAATTCAGGGTTCGATGGTGATCGTGGAATGGATAAAGATCGAGTGTACTTACGTAATATGATAGCAAGGATGAATTGTTGAATGATTAACTCAAATTCGCCTTCGAAATCACAAAGTTCTGTTAATGGCAAAGCGGGAAATCGAAGCAGGTGAGTGAGGAAGAATCAGCGACCTAACAAATTTATATGGGGCGAAAAGGAGAAGGCGAATAGGAACGCGAGTTAGCATATGTTTTAGGTCGCTCACGACCTAGCAGAGTTAGATCGAAGCACACGACCTATGACATAGGCATGTACTTCGAGGGGAAAATGTTAACTCCTCTTTTGGAGCGACCTAAAACCTAACGACCTAACACACTCAGCGACCTAGCGACCTAACCCTAGAAAGAGTCCAGCGACCTAACTCCAGAAAGTTATAACGATCTAAAAAAGGAAACGACCTAGCGACCTATAGCTCCAGCGACCTAAAGATGGAACAGTTCAACGACCTAAAGCTCTAGCAACTATTCCCTAGGTCGCTCACGACCTAAATAAACCCAGACAAATTCCTATGCCGCTCCTCTCCTAGGTCGCTCACGACCTACGACCTATCCAAGGTCGCTCACGACCCAGCAAGTGCAAAACTGTTAAACCGCAAAACATGTCCATTAGGTCGCACACGACCTAAGACCTACCTTAACCCGTTCACGACCTACTAGGTCACCCATAACCTACGACCTACCCCTAGGTCGTTCACGACCTACGACCTAACTCCGAACTCTCCCTATAAATACCCCACCTACTCCAACTTCAAAAGGACTTTTGGCTCATTCTCTGAAGCGCCTATACTCTGCTGCTTTCTCGACTCAACGAACACTCCAAACACCAAAGACACTTCAACGAACTTCAAGAGGAGATCTAACACATTCAACACGAATTCGACAGATCCTTCTACATCGAAGTTCTAGTTACTTGTCTAAAGTTTGTCGTAATCAAGTTGTAATCGAGGAATTGTTGTAGAAAGTTGTAATCGAATTAGCAATAAAAAAGATAAAGTGGATGTAGGCTTAATTTCAAGCCGAACCACTATAAAACTGCTGTCTCTTTACTTTTCTGCTATTTTTTGCTTATATTCTGTTCCCGTACCAACGGGTGGTGCTTTCACTTTTTCTTTACACACACCGGGCTGTTAGCGTTCAATTTTCAACGTTAACAGTATCAGTATCATTTTTTACAGTATCAGTTTTTTACAGTACCAATTTTTATAAGTTTTTACAAGTATCAGTTTTTACAAGTTTTGGTATCATTTTTTACAGTATCGGTATCAGTTAGCTTGGTTGGAGATAATGTTTGTTTGATTGATGTAAATGACTTAAGTATCAGTTTTGGTTAGTTTTTAGTATCAGTTTTGTGTATTATAATACGTGCTAGAATTGACACCAGTACTAATAAATAATTAGAATGATATCTGTGTTAGCAAAAACTGACACCAGCACTAATTGTTGTTTCATAAAGTATGTTGAGTGTAAGTTTTAGCAAAACTGATACTATCAGTCATAAGAACTGATACCCAGTTACTGTTTTGTATTGAAGTATTATATGAAATTTTATAATATCATTATACAACTGATAGTTGGATCATAATACTAATAATATTATGTGGGATCCATAGTTGCATGATAGAACATACAGTATTTATTCTTGTTATAATATAAACAACAAGAAAAGAAAAGAACATCAACCACAACATATCATTCCAGGAGATCAGTATCATTTTTACAAGTAAGAGCAGCATTGTTTTAAGAACAGAACAATGTTACTTCATAAGTACCAAAAGGCAACAGAACATCATTACTTCACAAGTACAAATTTCAACAGAACAACATTACTTTACAAGTATCAAATTTAATTATGAAATAACACAATGTGAATTCAGTTCTTTTTTTTCTTTCTTCTTCTAAGCTTGACATGTATTTAGACAAACTCCAGCAGTGTTCATCATCTGTTAATATTGCATGTACAATCTTTGCTCTTGTCGATAATATTTCCTTCTTTTCAAGTTTTTGTAACGACCCGATATTTTCAACCATTCGCATCCATTATAAGTGTATAGGTAGACACTCATGCCGGAATTGAATTGCTCAGAATACCGCGTTGTAAATAAAATTTGGCAAATCTCAGAATATACAGTAAATAAATATAATCACAGATCACAAAGACAGAGTAAAATAATGCAACGGAAGTAAAAGAAATAGTAGTTCATGAAGCTACTATATAAATATAACAAAGTTACATAAGATACAACAGAAGAAATAGAGTACAACAGAAGTCTAAATACAATAACCAAGTACAAACTGAGTAGAACAACAGAACTGAAATAGATAGGACAAGACAAGCAGATAATCTCCAGTGATTCAAATCTCCAGAAAGTGGAATCCAAATCTGTGAATAACTCTGGTTGACCCGAGCGTAAAGCAAAACACACAACACTCGAGTCAGGACAATATATACTTATATAATGTAAACCAACTCAAGCGAACTGTAATAAGGGTACAAGTAACTTAGAAGATGCTTGGGACCGCCCATCCTCTAAGGGTCCGTTAAACTATTTACTATATAGTAATATACGCTATATACAGTAGTGTTTAATCAGTAAAGTATAATCATATAGAAAATAGCGTTAAGGGGATGGAGAACCTTAACGTGGTCGGATCTTAAAATCATAATCGTAGTAAAGCTCGATATTGTAGGTGACACGGCACAACTAGGCAATGCCAGGGTAGATATACCAATTACGCACATGGACTGATGGAGCGCATAGTAGCCACTACCGTCCACCTCGAACAACACTCCCAAATCGGAGGATGGCCATCTAATCAATCACAAGTAAGAGTATAATATCGATGAAATGTGTCCGAGAAGAGGTCTACCTCACTGGTCCGAGATCGCTCCTGTATTAGCCACCTTATGCCAACTCACGGGAGTTGGGTCCATGTAACATACCTTAAGAACGTCGCCACCATCCTACTTCATTCTGGAATCTCCACCGCGTACACGATTGTCAAAGTGGTTTTCGGTATCGACAGAGAGTATGTCCATATCCGATCCCGGTCTCTTTGCCAACCAATCGTTATTATAACCCGTGGTTATAACTTTTAAAAACAATACTTTACTTCAAAATAAAATATCATTTCAAACCATATCTTTATCAAAATAAAGATTAAATCAATTCCAAACCATTTCCATATATTTAAATTTTCATATCATTTCAAAACTTCATTTCAAATCATTTTAATATAATAAAATATCATATCCTTACAAAACTTCATTTCAAATCATTTTAATATAATAAAATATCATATCCTTACAAAACTTCATTTCAAATCATTTTAATAAAATAAAATATCCTATCAGTTCAAATCCAAATATTCAACTTTAAATACCTTTTAAATTCAAAGATATCGTTCATTTACTATCATTTCAAATCACCTTTAAATAGTTTTTATTCCAATCAAAATAATTCATTTAAACCTTTTAAAAGTGTAACTATTATATTTTCAAATCAAGTATTCAATTTCCAAAGTTTCAAACCATTCTGAGTTCGTTTACTAAGTCAAAAACCCTAATTATTAAAATTTCAGCATTTCATAGCATTTAAAAACAACTGCTATAAGTTATATTTGAAAACATTTTTAATTCAGCAAAGACAACACTTAAAATTGCTGTTAAAACTCAGTTTTAGTTGAATTATAGTTCAAAACAGAAAAGACAGCATTTCAGAAGTGCTGCGGTAGTTCAGATTTCAAAATAAGGGTTAAATTTGATTTCAACATAGACTGCAGACCATTATAGCATTTCCAGAGAATGCTATAATAGGCCTGAGTTCAATATTAGCCTATAAGTTCAACTACAACATTCCAGAAATGCTGTAATAGCTCCTTTTTACACAATTTTAGTTCAAAACAGAATCTATAGCATTTCTGAATGCTATTAAAAGTTAATTTCAGGTGTTAGTGTATTTCCAGCAATTAAATAACTTTAATTTAAAACACATAAACATTTTTAAAATCATATTTTAACATTTAAAATGTTCATTTTCATATCATTTAACATATATCTTTTCATAATAAATTTCTTATAATCAAATCCAATTTTCAACAATTTACTTAATAAATTTTAGTGTAAAAGTGTCCAATTCTTCACATTTCAACCAATAAACTTAACACTTCAAATTTAAATTAGCATTTCACAATTTAACTAAATTTCCAATTTTATTTAATTAACTTAAACCTTTAATTAAAACCAAATTTCACATTTCCTAGTCAAGTTATATTTTAAAAGATCACTTTTAAACATTCATTTATTTAACCACTTAAATTCATAGAAAAATCAATAATACTTTAATAAATCACTTAAATTCAAATTTAATCAAATTATCATATTTACTATTTCCAAATAAAATTTAATATCCATTTTATTTATATAACTTAAATATCATTTTTAACCAAAATTCCAAATTCCAACTTAAGTTATATTTCAAAAATCCAGTTAAACCATTCATTAATTACATTTTTAACACATAGAAAAATCATAATTTCTTTAATTCAAAATATTTCAAAATCTGTTTAAATCAAATTTCATAAATTTATATTTTTAAAATACTTAAAAATATTCAAAACACTTTATAAAATAACCACGGGCCTGTATATAGTTTTCTAGCCTAGGTCATGTGATACGGATATGTATCATTTCAATCCGTAGTTTAAAAAGAAAAATTCGGGTTCTATCATTTCAAACCCGCAATCCCAAGTTAAAATAAATTAAATAAAAACCATTCAGGCCTATCATTTCATCCCATAACGATTTTTTTCCTATTCTAAAGTCCGTTCGGGTATGTATCATTTCAACCCATAGTGATTCTAGTCTACAGGGAACTTGCAATGGTGATAACTGATATAAATAACAGAATAACATTAAATAACAGTAACATATGATATAACAGGTGTATAAACATCATATGATCATAACATAGTCAAGTATAACATGATAATATATTTCTACAGATTTACAGGGTGTCAATTTACTAGTTATATAGGTACATATTGTCTGGTGAGAATAACTCACCTGTTTGTGCTGGAGATATCAAAACCAATGACACAATGGAAACAAAAGCACGATGACAAGACTACGGACTTGAGTGGAGAGCGAATCCAATCTACAACTCTTGTGTACAACCCAAAACAAACAATCAAAACAGCAAAATTCAATACGACTTTAAAATGCAATAACATTGAAATAAAAGGAGATACGACTACGCAGTCTTTTGCTTTGCCTTCTCTATTGTTTGGTATGGCTTTGGGGTCTGATGTGGTTCAGATATGGTCAAGTTTTGGGTCAGGGTTGGGCTAACATAGCTCGGGTTCAAGGCAAGACAAGGTGAAGTTTGTACATGAGGAGGTGATGTGGTTTTGAAGGCAACTAGGTGGTTTTTGGTCAAAACAAGGGCTCGGCCATGGGGATTGGGCTCGGCCTGTGGTGTGTCATGACTGGACAGAGATGGGGAGGGGTGTGTTGAGGTTAGGTCAGGGGAGTGGTTGCGGCTATGGTGGTGGTTTGGGTGGTGGTTGAAGTGGATGAGCATGTAGAGGTGAAATAAGCATGGATCTAGGCATCTAGGTTGTAGTTTGAGGGGTTTGGCCATCAAGGGGGTTCGGCCATGGTCAGATCTGGTGGGGTAGATGGTGGTGGTGGTCTGGAAGAGATGGAAGGAGGTGGTGGCCATGAAACAAGGGGGAGAGGTTGATCTAAACAAGGGAGAAAGCAAGGCAAAATTGCATAGAAAAAGTAAGAAAAAAAAAGTAGAAAGAAAAGAGGGATTTACCTAATTTTTTCAAGATGGAGGCCATGACTTTTTTTTAGGGTTTTGGAGCTTGAAAATTCGTGAATAATATGGGGAAGTCGGCTGAAACAAAAAGAATGAGGAATAGTAATGTCTAATTGATGATAAGTTAGGTTAAAACGTAAAGAAGGTAGAAGGTTTAGGGCCTTTCATATTACTTTATTTTATTTTTATAACTTTATATTTCTGGAAAAAATAATAATCCCAGATAAAATTTCGAAATCTTATCAAAATATAATAGTTTATATAAATATTTATCAATCATATAAAGTTAAATTAAGAAAATAGCTAAAAATAGTAAACTAGTCTAGAAAATTTGAAATTGAATAGAATAAATTTTAGAAAAATTCATATGAGCTTGTAATATATTTCTAAACATAAATAATAACATAACATAAAAATATATTCACAAAATAAATATTTAAAATTTAATTTACATATAATTTTTAATGAAGAAAATAGCAGAAAATAGGGAAACAGCCTTTAAAAATAGGAAATCATCATAGTAAATTTTGGAAAAATTCTATTATTATTTTTGAAAATATATAGAGATGAAAATATACATAAATTAAAATATTGACACATATTAAAATAATATATAACAAAGAAAAAGTAATTTATACAATTTAAAATAGACAAAATTGTTAAATAAACAATTTATACTCAAAATTGAAATGTACATAACTTTTACATTTTAACTCCGTTTTCAACGAGACGAAAAGCAGTATTCATGTTATTAAATCTATTTTCATAATAAAAGATAAAATTTATAATTTAAAATATTTAAAATTTAAATTTAAAAGTCAAAGTTTGACTATTGACCAAAATTCACATTTTCTAGAAATATTAATTTTAGCCATATTTGGAATTCTAATCCACATCAAAATCAAAGTTTATACTTAAAATAACAAAATTTATTCTTTTTCATAAATAAAGCCTTTGAATCTGGAAAAAAATCAATTTAAGAATATTTGTAAAATACAGGGTTGTTACACTCTCCCCCACTCAAAACTTTTCGTCCCTGAAAAGGAACGAGGTACGGGAAAGCATAGAAAAAGATAGAATGAAATAGAATTAATACAAGATGATAAGAAGATTGGAATTACACCTAATAACTATTGTTATAGGTAAGTTTGACAAGATGGAGGTGATCAAATCAAGAATATAAGGACGAAAAAGATCCTCTAGATTCTGAATCTCCCTTTCACTTGACCGACGGTCTATGAATGGGAAACAGTGTTCAGATCCAGATGAGTAACAAAGATTATAAAAGATTACAGAAAGATTTCTAAACGGACTAGTATAAGCAATAGCCTTCCCATTCTGTAACAAGATAAGAGAAATAAGGACAACCAAAAGGTAGTTTGAAAAACAAAATAAGATAATAAATTTGAAACCATAATGCTTTGAAAATCATAAAAATTTAGGGATGTTTATCATCTGGAAATCACACTACTAAAATCATAACACTTTGGAAATGTTATTCTTTAAAAAAAACATAACACTTAGAAAATCAAAACTCCTTTTTAAAAAAAAAATCTTCATTTAAACCATTTTAATTCAAGGTCAAATAATATTCATTTTAAAGTTGTAACATTTCTAAGTTCATTCAATTATAAAAATTTCCAAAACATTGTCTTTTCAAAATAGCAGCACTTATAAAATGCTACAGTAGATATATTAGTATTTCAAATCAGTTTAATATCAGAAATATTCATTTGGATAGCATTTAACTTATGACTTATTTAAAACAAACTTTTATGAATGGAATATTCAAATCAAACTATACTTCATTTATTAAGTTAAAAGTTCACAATTTTAGTTAGCTCTTAATTTAACACATAACCTAACACTTTATTTAAAATACCCATTTCACAAATAGATATTCCTTTAATAAGTTACACTTAAAATTCCATTTGAAAACCAAATTCTCAATTATCAATTTTTAGTGATGTTAAAATACATTTTAACTATTTAAATCATAATCATTCATTTTTCAAGACATATCTATTTCATAAATAAAATATTTATATAGCAAATATAACAATCAATTTTTTTTACACATTTATTCATTTAGACATCAATTAAACTATGAATTCAAGTTAAATAAACTTTATTACAAAATGTCTAATTCAAATGTATTTTATTTTATCTATTCAAAGATACATTATTTATTATACAACATATTCATTTTAGGAAATAACATTTATTAAAATTCCTAGGTTAGACTTAAGGTTCCATAGTAAATCAAATTTGATTATTAAGTTATTTAAATAAAATCTCTTTAAATTCCTTTTTCACTATTTAACTCTGTTAATCTTTTATAACTAAATTTAAGTGTATAACATTTATTATAACCACTCAAATTTTATTTATAAAATCCTTTCTATATTGTATATTATCCAATTTCATATTCAACTTCTGTGTAATTTAGGTAAGTTATATTGGAAATGAAATTTTGTGTTATACAAATAAAACTTTCCAATTCAATTATCTCAAGTTTGAATCATTTATTCAAATTTTTGATTTTTCTTTTTATAATTGAAATTATTCTTTAAGAAGAACAAAAAATGTAAGAATTAATTTCCGATTTCCTTTAAACCAGTTAGAGATAAATAAATTTATGTACATAATATGTCAAATCAAATTTAAATCATATATCTATATATATTATAAATCAAGTCATATTTTTAGAAATTCATATTAATTAAATTCCTCAAATAAAAGCTGTAGCAAGACTACAGAACAGTCTCTTCACTTCGAAACTCTAAAATGAACGTCGATGATGCTGCAGTCATCACCGAAATTATTTTCCAGCGACAAAGAGAAGAGCACTAAATTTTTAAACTTAAAATTCTTTGGAAATAAATTTCTATTCAAAATACTTCAAATAATATGTCCTTTTAAAACTTTAAACACAAGGTTTGAAACCATCAGAAATTAAATTCTCAAATTCTTGATTTAAATTCATTTCAGTTCCCAAATCAAATTTATAAACAACTATTTATAAATTCATTTATAGAATGATAAATCAAGTAATATCATTTAAAATAATCAATTTAAATCAATTTATTAAGTTCCATAAATTTACTTATATAACAAAAATTATTCCATTAACCAAATTTAAAAATAATATTGTGTCAGTTTGTTCTGTCAAAGTGTTTTAGAAATCCTATCGATAGCGTTGATCAGACGAATCGATCGGAAGCCCAAATCAACATCAATGTAACAACCTGGGATTTCGCATTTTATTTTATTATCGTCATTGGACGATTAATATCGTTTGTTGATTGTTGATGGAGTTTTTAATCTGTAGAAATTCTTTTGAAAATTTGTTAAAAAGGGCATGGGCTTTATAAATATTTTTGGGCCATGTTTTAATTGGGTTTGTGGAAATTAGCTAAGTTATACCGTTCCCCTCAAATTTCACATTGATTCAAAAACCCTAGCTTAATGTACGTGAAAATGGTGGCTCGTCTGGAATTAGGGCTTCGGCCTCGTCGCTTCCAAAATTAGGGCTTTGTCCTTACTCGTTTCACTGGCAAATTGAAGCTTCAGCTTCGTCGACTTTTGTAGCTCTAGCTTGCGATTCCCTTTGTGTCGAGACTGGAATTAGGGCTTTGCTTGGTCGGAGCAACCGACTTCTGTTGATCGATTGTGTAGATGAACTCGCGTGTGACTTTGATCGATCGTTCGTCTCGTTGAAGCTTGCTTCGGCTTCTTCGATTGCATTAAAAGGTGAGTAATTTCTATTACTCACATCTACTTCGACTGGTTAAATCCGTTGCTTATTTTGGTTCCGTGGGTTTCGACTTCGACTTGATTGTATCGATGTTGATTTGGGATTATGGCTCGACTTGTTCGACTTTTTGTTCGCCATGACTTTGGCTTCGTGCTTCTTTTCAGTGTCTTTGGTAAAAAAGGAATTTACTTAGATGTGTTTTCACCTTGGCCCTGACTTGTTAATGTCGGCCTCGACACTTATGTTGATGATATTTAAACTGTTACCCATTCGTACCCCTGTCACTTGTTGACTTCGGCATGACCACTGGGTTGATTTTTGTGAATTTCTGGCTGTGTCAATTTCATATGGTTTGATGATGGTTTGTTCGTCACAGTTTCGAATTGTTTTCGTGACCGCCCCAGTCGTTTTGATTTTTGGTTCGATGTTGATATTTTCTGACTTGAGGCAGTGGATTTAAGTTGCATTTTTATGGTGATCTCGGCTTTGAATTCTTGACAACTTTGTTTTGATGATACTGATTTCTTGTTTCTGATATTCACAGTATTGTTTTATTTCATGGCCACCATGGCTCGACTTATATCTGACTTTGCAAATACTATTCCCTGACTTGTTCGATTGCTCACAGTTTTGACTCTATCTGATATTATCACTTGTAAGTCGTACACTAAGTATTGTTCGAATTTTTTGTAATTTGACTTGAGCATACTTGGGGCCTGGCTGCGCGTTTCTCGGTTTTGAACTTAGTTTGAATTTGGTCTCTCGTCTAATTCATTTGCGAAAATATGAGATTGCTTGATTGGCTTTAAAAATTGTGATGATAGACTTTGTTTCTGTGATTTTCGACTATGGCTGCGCGACATTTTCCTTCGGTTGACTTCGAATTGGATTTGACATTTGAATTCAGATTGGTTTTAAAATTTGATTTCTCGGCTCAGACATTTATATAAGTGTATCTGAATTTACTTCATTGTTCGATTGCATAAAAACTTGGGTTCTTTGATCCATCACTGCATTCCAGTTTGCTGTCTACCTGAGTACATATGTATTGGTTCTTGCATATCTTTATATAAGTGTGCATGTTTCTACTGCATTGTTTAGTGCTTATAAAACTTGGATTTTGTGTACTTGCCTCTGTTTCGGGTCTGATACTTTTTGAAGTTTCCCTTAGTTAGCTTGTAGTCCCTGTATACTCTGGGTTACCACTTGCTGTTGCATGTTGTACCTGTTACTCTTGTAGTGGGTTGAAATTCACGTCTACACTTTGATCATATATGGTGTTTGCATTTCCAGTTTCATTTAGTAGACCCTGTTCAACTGCACTCCATGTATATACTACTTGGATGTCATCGTATATGCAGGTTATTCACTTGGTTGAAAATGGTCACTCATGTTGTAAGTAGGCACGATTGTTAGATGTCGAGTTGTAGTATTGTGGTCTTCGGTCTCATATACTCTGTGTAGCCATTGCCAGACTACCTTCTGTCTGCACTTGTTCATTCAAGTATGTGCTCACTACTTTAACCACCCACTGTTGCTACTTCTGTTTGCATAATTAGCTCTGTTGTTTCGAACTCAGTTGTATATATGATGTCTTGATTGTTGGAACAGTAACATGGAGATTTGATTCTTCCTTTGCTTTGTAATTGTTTTTGTACATTGAGTTGAACCCAACTTAAATGCTCGGGTCTGACCTTGTGTTTGTTGTAATTTTCCTTGAGCTTTCGTGTATTTCATCGCGGTAGTGGCGAGGCAGTACACGCGTGCGTGTACTGCAACCACACCGAAAGTTGGTTTGGATTTGCTGAGTTGTTGTTAACACTGTTTAGTGTTATATTTGCTGTTATCCGTTTCTCTTATCGAGAAGTTGGATATACGAGATTTCTGTAACTGTCGTCTATTTGATATTGATTATTATTGCTCCTGTGCATTAATAACTGAGTTTGAATTAGACTGACCCGTGTATTATTTTCTTTTGAATGTAATACTCGGGTCAAACCCGAGTTATTTCAGGTTGTAGATTCCCTTCTTTGAGTTGCTGTTCAGGCTTTGAAGACTTTTCACATCTTTTGAAGTTGTCTTTGTCATTTTGTAGAAGTTGTCTTTGTCATTTTGTAGAAGTCGTGTCATTGTATGGATGATATGTATTCATGTATATTAGTTGATAATGTACTTGTATATATAACTTCCAGAGTCGACAATTGTAGTTGTATCATATGTATTGTGTCAACTATATTGTAACTGACATCAGTTATATATATATGAGACTTTTGTTTTATCTGTGTTAGTATTATATCTAATGTCCTAAACTATTATGAACCATCGTAGTTTGTTTTATACTGATAATTGGGTATGTCGATGGGAGTAAATAAATAAGATGAAAAATTAAAAGTGTATAACACTCCTATCGAGGTAACCAATATTAGTGTAAGGCCAACTACGGATGGCCGCTCCTATCCAGCCTTATTCTTCATAATAATAGACAGTATTTCTTTTAATACTCTTTGTTATTATGAGCATAGAGGTGGGGCGTTACAGTTGGTATCAGAGCTTGGGGTTTATGGACATAATATAAAGCATAACTTAGATGGAACATATGGTACAACTATTGGTCGATGTTTTATTTGTGATTTGAGTCAAAACTAAAGTTTTGAAATTTTGATGAAATTTTTAAATATTTTATTTAAAAATAAAAGTGAAATTGTGTTCTGATGATTTGATTGATTTGTGTTCTGTTTATCAGAGTGCGCAGCGGAAACAGTGAAACTGTCTTCGCTGAGTACAACTGATAATCTTTTTGATTTAAAAATTAAAATGTGAAATTGAAATGAATTTCATTTGTTGTTTACATAGCTGTATTTATTTTGTTTCTTTGAGAATTTCGAATCCGAATTGAGGATTCGAAACGATTGAAGTTATGTGATTTTGTTGAGATTTTTACCGGTTTCTTTTATACTAATCATTATTGATTAGATTTTTACTGTTTTGAATTGTCTTCATTGAAGATACATTCGAATGATTTCTTTGTTTATATTTTAATGTGCGTGCAAATATGAATTGCACGTTACTGCATTAATTTAACGTTGAACCGATGCTTGGTTATGAAACGTATTTTGTTGCCGTTATTTTATAACGGGATTTTTACACCAATGCTAAATTTTTGAAGCACGGTGTTTTGTGGCATTTTTGATGAATGAAGATTCACCGACATTACATTTTGATGTGAATTATTTGATGAGATTTTGTCGTTTTAAAAATTACTGTCGTTTTGGCTTCAGTAACAGTCAAATTTTTAAAAAAGTGAATTTTCAAGCGGTTATTCCGTAATGCTGACTCTGAGATTCGTTTTACGATGTTCTGGAGAAGTACAATTTCCTTTTCGAAATTGTTACTAATATTGCTGCTTTAATCACGTGATTGGAAAATCGTTTTAAAATGAAAATTGTTTTATAAATTTTTAACAGTTTGCGTTTTCAAAAGAATGAGAAAGCGACTTAAACGATTCAACAAAATCGAGGATTATGACCCCTTTCTTTTACTGTTTCGCTTAACTCCGAACTTGTCCAGTTGAGAATGTGAATTGTTATTTTTACAAAATAAATAAAATTGTTTTCAGGAATTTTAACAGTTTGCGCTTTCAAAAGAATGAGGAAGCGATTTAAACATTTCAGCAAAATCGAGGACTATGACCCCTTTCTTTTACTGATTCGCTTAATTCCGGACTTGTCCGTTTGAGAATGTAAAGTGTATTTTTACAAAATACACAATTTTGCACTTTCAAGGAAACGATGAAGAGATTTAAACGATTTAGCAAAAGTGTGGAGTATGGAACCACACTTTTACTATTTTGGTTAATTCCGGACTCGTTAATTGAATATCTGTTGTTTTGATGATTTTGATGAATTTTGCACTTTCAAGGAAACGATGAAGAGAATCAAACGATTTAGTAAAACACGTGGTATGGGACATGTGCGTTTGCTATTTCGGTTAATTTCGGACTCGTTAATTGAAATATTTGATGCTTTCGTGTGCTTTCGAGCCACTATGTTGGACCTTCGGGTCATATGATGGACCTTCGGGTCATATGATGGACCTTCGGGTCAAATACCAGTACTAGACCTTCGGGTCATTTGTTGGACCTTCGGGTCATTTGTTGGGCGCCAAAATTATGTTGAGTACTTGGTAGGCTTCGACCATTTGTTGATGCACGTGCGGCGAATTAAAAACTCGCCATCTGATGGGATCGATCCAAGCTTTTATGTTGATTTTCTAGTCTTCTTAATTGATTTCTAGATATTTGTTGTTTCCAATTATCTGCAGGTAATTGGATATTTGTTGATATGAGTTCTGATTATCGTTTTTGATAATCGGATATTTGTTGTTTCTAATTATCGCTTGTGATAATTGGATATTTGTTGATATGAGTTCTGATTATCGTTTTTGATAATCGGATATTTGTTGTTTCTAATTATCGCTTGTGATAATTAGATATTTGTTGATATGAGTTCTGATTATCATTTTTGATAATCGGATATTTGTTGTTTCTAATTATCATTTGTGATAATTAAATATTTGCTAATTTGAAATTTGATTATTGCTTTTAATAATCGAATATTTGTTGATTTGAGATTTAATTATCGCTTTTGATAATTAAATATTTGCTGATTTGAAATTTGATTATCATTTGTGATAATTAAATATTTGTTGATTTGAAATTTGATTATCATTTGTGATAATTAAATATTTGTTGATTTGAGATTTAATTATCGCTTTTGATAATTAAATATTTGCTGATTTGAAATTTGATTATCATTTGTGATAATTAAATATTTGCTGATTTGAAATTTGATTATCGTTTTGATAATTAAATATTTGCTGATTTGAAATTTGATTATCGTTTTGATAATCGAATATTTGTTGATTTGAAATTTGATTACCGTTTTGATAATCGAATATTTGTTGATTTGAAATTTGATTATCATTTGTGATAATTAAATATTTGCTAATTTGAAATTTGATTATCGCTTTTGATAATCGAATATTTGTTGATTTGAGATTTAATTATCGCTTTTGATAATTGAATATTTGCTGATTTGAAATTTGATTATCATTTGTGATAATTAAATATTTGCTAATTTGAAATTTGATTATCGCTTTTGATAATCGAATATTTGTTGATTTGAGATTTAATTATCGCTTTTGATAATTAAATATTTGCTGATTTAAAATTTGATTATCATTTGTGATAATTAAATATTTGCTGATTTAAAATTTGATTATCGTTTTGATAATTAAATATTTGCTGATTTGAAATTTGATTATCGTTTTGATAATCGAATATTTGTTGATTTGAAATTTGATTACCGTTTTGATAATCGAATATTTGTTGATTTGAAATTTGATTATCATTTGTGATAATTAAATATTTGCTAATTTGAAATTTGATTATCGCTTTTGATAATCGAATATTTGTTGATTTGAGATTTAATTATCGCTTTTGATAATTAAATATTTGCTGATTTGAAATTTGATTATCATTTGTGATAATTAAATATTTGCTAATTTGAAATTTGATTATCGCTTTTGATAATCGAATATTTGTTGATTTGAGATTTAATTATCGCTTTTGATAATTAAATATTTGCTGATTTGAAATTTGATTATCATTTGTGATAATTAAATATTTGCTAATTTGAAATTTGATTATCGCTTTTGATAATCGAATATTTGTTGATTTGAGATTTAATTATCGCTTTTGATAATTAAATATTTGCTGATTTGAAATTTGATTATCGTTTTGATAATTAAATATTTGCTAATTTGCAATTTGATTATCGCTTTTGATAATCGAATATTTGTTGATTTGAGATTTAATTATTGCTTTTGATAATTAAATATTTGCTGATTTGAAATTTGATTATCATTTTGATAATTAAATATTTGCTGATTTGAAATTTGATTATCGTTTTGATAATCGAATATTTATTGATTTGAAATTTGATTACCGTTTTGATAATCGAATATTTGTTGATTTGAAATTTGATTACCGTTTTTGATAATTGAATATTTGTAAATTTGTTTTCTGAGTATCATCTGGATAATTGGATATTTGCAAATTTTTCTAATTATGAAGTTCGTATTTTCTATTTATCTGTTAGATAACCAGATGTTTGCAGTTTTGCGATTTGCGAATTTTATTTTCTAATTATCATATCGATAATTAGATATTGCTGTTTTGTGAATTTCTGTATTTTAAATTATCTAGTTGATAATTGAAGATTGTTGATAATTGTGATTATCCAGTTTTGCTATTTTCTGATTATCTACTGATAATTAGACTTTGTTAGGAATTTGTGAATTTCCCTTATGAAATTAAAAGATTACTTTGACATTTGAATTCTCGACTTTTATTTTTCTAACTTAACCAGTTTATGTTAGAAGAATAATAGTGGTTGACGACCTTAATTATGAAAATTGCGGGGACGCAATTTTTATAAGGAGGGGAGTCTGTAACAACCCGGGATTTCGCATTTTATTTTATTATCGTCATTGGACGATTAATATCGTTTGTTGATTGTTGATGGAGTTTTTAATCTGTAGAAATTCTTTTGAAAATTTGTTAAAAAGGGCATGGGCTTTATAAATATTTTTGGGCCATGTTTTAATTGGGTTTGTGGAAATTAGCTAAGTTATACCATTCCCCTCAAATTTCACATTGATTCAAAAACCCTAGCTTAATGTACGTGAAAATGGTGGCTCGTCTGGAATTAGGGCTTTGTCCTTACTTGTTTCACTGGCAAATTGAAGCTTCAGCTTCGTCGACTTTTGTAGCTCTAGCTTGCGATTCCCTTTGTGTCGAGACTGGAAATAGGGCTTTGCTTGGTCGGAGCAACCGACTTCTGTTGATCGATTGTGTAGATGAACTCGCGTGTGACTTTGATCGATCGTTCGTCTCGTTGAAGCTTGCTTCGGCTTCTTCGATTGCATTAAAAGGTGAGTAATTTCTATTACTCACCTCTACTTCGACTGGTTAAATCCGTTGCTTATTTTGGTTCCGTGGGTTTCGACTTCGACTTGATTGTATCGATGTTGATTTGGGATTATGGCTCGACTTGTTCGACTTTTTGTTCGCCATGACTTTGGCTTCGTGCTTCTTTTCAGTGTCTTTGGTAAAAAAGGAATTTACTTAGATGTGTTTTCACCTTGGCCCTGACTTGTTAATGTCGGCCTCGACACTTATGTTGATGATATTTAAACTGTTACCCATTCGTACCCCTGTCACTTGTTGACTTCGGCATGACCACTGGGTTGATTTTTGTGAATTTCTGGCTGTGTCAATTTCATATGGTTTGATGATGGTTTGTTCGTCACAGTTTCGAATTGTTTTCGTGACCGCCCCAGTCGTTTTGATTTTTGGTTCGATGTTGATATTTTCTGACTTAAGGCAGTGGATTTAAGTTGCATTTTTATGGTGATCTCGGCTTTGAATTCTTGACAACTTTGTTTTGATGATACTGATTTCTTGTTTCTGATATTCACAGTATTGTTTTATTTCGTGGCCACCATGGCTCGACTTATATCTGACTTTGCAAATACTATTCCCTGACTTGTTCGATTGCTCACAGTTTTGACTCTATCTGATATTATCACTTGTAAGTCGTACACTAAGTATTGTTCGAATTTTTTGTAATTTGACTTGAGCATACTTGGGGTCTGGCTGCGCGTTTCTCGGTTTTGAACTTAGTTTGAATTTGGTCTCTCGTCTAATTCATTTGCGAAAATATGAGATTGCTTGATTGGCTTTAAAAATTGTGATGATAGACTTTGTTTCTGTGATTTTCGACTATGGCTGCGCGACATTTTCCTTAGGTTGACTTCGAATTGGATTTGATATTTGAATTCAGATTGGTTTTAAAATTTGATTTCTCGGCTCAGACATTTATATAAGTGTATCTGAATTTACTTCATTGTTCGATTGCATAAAAACTTGGGTTCTTTGATCCATCACTGCATTCCAGTTTGCAGTCTACCTGAGTACATATGTATTGGTTCTTGCATATCTTTATATAAGTGTGCATGTTTCTACTGCATTGTTTAGTGCTTATAAAACTTGGATTTTGTGTACTTGCCTCTGTTTCGGGTCTGATACTTTTTGAAGTTTCCCTTAGTTAGCTTGTAGTCCCTGTATACTCTGGGTTACCACTTGCTGTTGCATGTTGTACCTGTTACTCTTGTAGTGGGTTGAAATTCACGTCTACACTTTGATCATATATGGTGTTTGCATTTCCAGTTTCATTTAGTAGACCCTGTTCAACTGCACTCCATGTATATACTACTTGGATGTCATCGTATATGCAGGTTATTCACTTGGTTGAAAATGGTCACTCATGTTGTAAGTAGGCACGATTGTTAGATGTCGAGTTGTAGTATTGCGGTCTTCGGTCTCATATACTCTGTGTAGCCATTGCCAGACTACCTTCTGTCTGCACTTGTTCATTCAAGTATGTGCTCACTACTTTAACCATCCACTGTTGCTACTTCTGTTTGCATAATTAGCTCTGTTGTTTCGAACTCAGTTGTATATATGATGTCTTGATTGTTGGAACAGTAACATGGAGATTTGATTCTTCCTTTGCTTTGTAATTGTTTTTGTACATTGAGTTGAACCCAGCTTAAATGCTCGGGTCTGACCTTGTGTTTGTTGTAATTTTCCTTGAGCTTTCGTGTATTTCATCGCGGTAGTGGCGAGGCAGTACACGCGTGCGTGTACTGCAACCACACCGAAAGTTCATTTGGATTTGCTGAGTTGTTGTTAACACTGTTTAGTGTTATATTTGTCGTTATCCGTTTCTCTTATCGAGAAGTTGGATATACGAGATTTCTTTGACTGTCGTCTATTTGATATTGATTATTATTGCTCCTGTGCATTAATAACTGAGTTTGAATTAGACTGACCCGTGTATTATTTTCTTTTGAATGTAATACTCGGGTCAAACCCGAGTTATTTCAGGTTGTAGATTCCCTTCTTTGAGTTGCTGTTCAGGCTTTGAAGACTTTTCACATCTTCTGAAGTTGTCTTTGTCATTTTGTAGAAGTCGTGTCATTGTATAGGATGATATGTATTCATGTATATTAGTTGATAATGTACTTGTATATATAACTTCCAGAGTCGACAGTTGTAGTTGTATCATATGTATTGTGTCAACTATATTGTAACTGACATCAGTTATATATATATGAGACTTTTGTTTTATCTGTGTTCCGCATTTATATTATCTGTGTTAGTATTATATCTAATGTCCTAAACTATTATGAACCATCGTAGTTTGTTTTATACTGATAATTGGGTATGTCGATGGGAGTAAATAAATAAGATGAAAAATAAAAGTGTATACCACTCCTATCGAGGTAACCAATATTAGTGTAAGGCCAACTACGGATGGCCGCTCCTATCCAGCCTTATTCTTCATAATAATAGACAGTATTTCTTTTAATACTCTTTGTTATTATGAGCATAGAGGTGGGGCGTTACAATCAACAACTCAAACAACACAATATATAAAACAAAACATAGATTTACAAGTACAATTTAAAAATGTTTGGAAACAAAAGACAAGATGATTAAATAACAAAATAGGGAGATGGGTAAGCTTAAATAAATCGCGGGCAACCTTAACCGGGTCAACCGTGACTTAATGAATAAGATCAAATGTGTATTTTTTTCTGGGGTAAATCCACATCCGAACTCAAGAGATAGAGTTTGGAATAACAAAAGATATTAGCATCTAAACCAAGGATAGATATAAATCTCTGGTGAATCGATGCAAATTTGTAAAGGAGATTCCCCCTTTACCAGAAAATTAAAATATTGGCGAGACAGCCAATTCACTATAAAGATCATTCGAAGTGGAGTTATGTGATACTCCAAAATCAAAAGAAGATGAATAGTGAGGGACAAGAATGAATTTTGGAACCGCAGGGAACGTTCCAAAAATTCAAAGGAAATTCGAATCAAGAGGAAAAGATTCAAACTCGAACGAAAGTGATTCTGTAAATAAATCTACTCCATATGCTGAGTTTTGCCTCAAAGCCAAAGCTCTGATACCAACTGTAACGACCCGATATTTTCAACCATTCGCATCCATTATAAGTGTATAGGTAGACACTCATGCCGGAATTGAATTGCTCAGAATACCGCGTTGTAAATAAAATTTGGCAAATCTCAAAATATACAGTAAATAAATATAATCACAGATCACAGAGACAGAGTAAAATAATGCCGCGGAAGTAAAAGAAATAGTAGTTCATGAAGCTACTATATAAATATAACAAAGTTACATAAGATACAACAGAAGAAATAGAGTATAACAGAAGAAATAGAGTACAACAGAAGTCTAAATACAATAACCAAGTACAAACTGAGTAGAACAACAGAACTGAAATAGATAGGACAAGACAAGCAGATAATCTCCAGCGATTCAAATCTCCAGAAAGTGGAATCCAAATCTGTGAATAACTCTGGCTGACCCGAGCGTAAAGCAAAACACACAACACTCGAGTCAGGACAATATATACTTATATAATGTAAACCAACTCAAGCGAACTGTAATAAGGGTACAAGTAACTTAGAAGATGCTTGGGACCGCCCATCCTCTAAGGGTCAGTTAAACTATTTACTATATAGTAATATACGCTATATACAGTAGTGTTTAATCAGTAAAGTATAATCATATAGAAAATAGCGTTAAGGGGATGGAGAACTTTAACGTGGTCGGATCTTAAAATCATAATCGTAGTAAAGCTCGATATGGTAGGTGACACGGCACAACTAGGCAATGCCAGGGTAGACATACCAATTACGCACACGGACTGATGGAGCGCATAGCAGCCACTACCGTCCACCTCGAACAACACTCCCAAATCGGAGGATGGCCATCTAATCAATCACAAGTAAGAGTATAATATCGAAGAAATGTGTCCGAGAAGAGGTGCTACCTCACTGGTCCGAGATCGCTCCTGTTTTAGCCACCTTATGCCCACTCACGGGAGTTGGGTCCACATAATATACCTTAAGAACGTCGCCACCATCCTACTTCATTCTGGAATCTCCACCGCGTACACAGTTGTCAAAGTTGTTTTCGGTATCGACAAAGAGTATGTCCATATCCGATCCCGGTCTCTTTGCCAACCAATCGTTATTATAACCCGTGGTTATAACTTTTAAAAACAATACTTTACTTCAAAATAAAATATCATTTCAAACCATATCTTTATCAAAATAAAGATTAAATCAATTCCAAACCATTTCCATATATTTAAATTTTCATATCATTTCAAAACTTCATTTCAAATCATTTTAATATAATAAAATATCATATCCTTACAAAACTTCATTTCAAATCATTCTAATATAATAAAATATCATATCCTTACAAAACTTCATTTCAAATCATTTTAGTAAAATAAAATATCCTATCAGTTCAAATCCAAATATTCAACTTTAAATACCTTTTAAATTCAAAGATATCGTTCATTTACTATCATTTCAAATCACCTTTAAATAGTTTATATTCCAATAAAAATAATTCATTTAAACCTTTTAAAAGTGTAATTATTATATTTTCAAATCAAGTATTCAATTTCCAAAGTTTCAAACCATTCTGAGTTCGTTTACTAAGTCAAAAACCCTAATTATTAAAATTTCAACATTTCACAGCATTTAAAAACAACTGCTATAAGTTATATTTGAAAACATTTTTAATTCAGCAAAGACAGCACTTAAAACTGCTGTTAAAACTCAGTTTTAGTTGAATTATAGTTCAAAACAGAAAAGACAACATTTCAGAAGTGTTGCGGTAGTTCAGATTTCAAAACAAGGGTTAAATTTGGTTTCAGAAAAGACTGCAGACCATTATAGCATTTCCAGAGAATGCTATAATAGACCTGAGTTCAATATTAGCCTATAAGTCCAACTACAGCAACTACAGCATTCCATAAATGCTGTAATAGCTCCTTTTTACACAATTTTAGTTCAAAACAGAATCTATAGCATTTCTGAATGCTATTAAAAGTTAATTTCAGGTGTTAGTGTATTTCCAGCAATTAAATAACTTTAATTTAAAACACATAAACATTTTTAAAATCATATTTTAACATTTAAAATGTTCATTTACATATCATTTAACATATATCTTTTAACAATAAATTTCTTATAATCAAATCCAATTTTCAACAATTTACTTAATAAATTTTACTGTAAAAGTGTCCAATTCTTCACATTTCAACCAATAAACTTAACACTTCAAATTTAAATTAGCATTTCACAATTTAACTAAATTTCCAATTTTATTTAATTAACTTAAACCTTTAATTAAAACCAAATTTCACATTTCCTAGTCAAGTTATATTTTAAAAGATCACTTTTAAACATTCATTTATTTAACCACTTAAACTCATAGAAAAATCAATAATACTTTAATAAATCACTTAAATTCAAATTTAATCAAATTATCATATTTACCATTCCAAATAAAATTTAATATCCATTTTATTTATATAACTTAAATATCATTTTTAACCAAAATTCCAAATTTCTTTTTTGAAACAAATGAAACAAACTGTAAATGAAATACAAAAGATTCCATGTCTTCTCATGGTGTCCTTCCCCCATCCCCCCCTGTACCTTTTTCTGCCTCAACCATTCCTTCTGCCCCTGCCATTCCCTCTTGTCCATCACCTGTCCAATTGTCAGTTCCTTCTCCTCCGGTCCCTCCTCCTCCTCCATTGCCTGATGACCCTCCTCCTCCTCTTCCTTTTCCTCTAATCCCTGTTCTGCCTATTCCTCCTCCTCCATCATCTCCTTCACTTGATCACTTTCCCTCCCTTGGCTCAAATTCTTCTGCTTCTCCATCTGTGTCTTGGTCCTCTCTTTTCAATTCGAAGCCAAGAAATGCTGGTTTGTATGTCCCTACTCACTTTGATATTGCTTACACTGGAACTCCCATTACTCCACCTCAAGAAGTGCTGTCTGAAGGAATTAAAGCTTGGTCGGAATGTCTGGTTGGATCCTTCTTAGCTGGTAATGTGAATTATATGGCTGTTAAATCTCATCTTCAAAAGGTTTGGAAGCTCAAAGGCTCCTATGAAATCTTCTTTGATAAACAAAATTACTTTTTTAAATTTGCCTCGGAGGAAGATAAAATCATGGTTCTTCGTAGAGATCCCATGTTTATTAGAGGTCAAATGTTCATTATTTCTAAATGGAATCCGTCCCTCTCCTCAGCTCAGGCTGCAGTTAAATCTGTGCCAATCTGGGTTCACCTCTATAGAATTCCAATAATGTTATGGTCCCTGCTAGGCATCAACTGGATTGCCTGTCATCTTGGAAGACTTGTTTGCTATGATGAGAATACTGAAAGAATGAAAAGATTTGAATATGCAAAATGTTTAATTGAAGTATCGCCTGACAAAGAACTTCCTGAATTTATAGCAGTTGGTGATGAATCTTGCCCTAATATTTTGATTGAATATTCATGGAAACCTCTAATCTGTGTTACATGTAAAGTTTTTGGTCATGCAACAGAACAGTGTGAGAAGAACAAGGATCTGCCTGATGGAGGAACACATGTGAATTCTGATAAAAGAAATGAATCTTCTGGTGAGATAATCAAGGATAAAGAGGAGATACAAGATGATAAAGATAAAAGGGTGTTTTATGTGAGAGGCAAAAAGAGAGTTAAAACAGGGCTAAAGGTCTGGAGAAAAGTAGACAGGGAGATGAGTAATAATATTCAGATGGAAAAAATTGTTGATGATAACCTTTCTGATGAGGCTCGTGCAAATTTAACGAATGACGAAGTTGCTGGTCAAATTGATATTGAACAAAATGAAATAATGGCTGTGACTTTGTTGGAAGGTAACATAACTGGAAATAATGATAATGAAAATGCTTCCACAAGTCAACAAATGATTATTCAAAATGATGGTATAAATCAACCTGCTCCTTCTCTGTTAGCTGATAAGTGTAATATTTTAAATAATTCTGGAGTTATTCAAATGGAAACAATTTGCTCTGATAAAAATGAGGTTCTGCATGGTAATATTGGTGATATGCAGTCTGAATTTGAATTGGTGCCTACCCATAATGCCTTCTCAGTGCTTCAGGAAATTTCTGAAGATGGTGAAGATGTGCATCTCAATGTTCACTCTTCTGACATGCACAATGATACACCAAGCCCTGACATGCACACCTTATTTCCAGATATTACCTGCACTTCTCCTATTGCTCGTTCTACTCAGCCTCTTACTTCTTCTATATCACAAGCATCTCCATACTCCTCCCTTTCTCTTCCTAGTCCAATTTTCAAAGACTTACTTAATTCAGTTTCCTCAGCTAATCCAAATATTCTCCATTCCTCAATTCCGGTCTCCTCATCTAAAAGAAAGAAAGGTAGACCAAAGAAATCCAATATTACTTCCTCGACTGACTTAGATAATGGGATGGAGTTTTCCATTGACCAAATTGGTTTGAATATGTTATCTCCACATTCCATGGCAATACCTTCTTCTGGGGTTAAAACCAGAGCATCTTCAACACTAATATCATAATGACTGGAAATATAGGCTTTTGGAACATTAGGGGTGCTAACTCCATTGTCAAGCAACTGGAAATATCTAATCTTATTTCTTCTCACAAAATCAATCTTATGGCTATTGCTGAAACAAAACTCAATCATAATTCTACTATCAATGCTGCCTCCATTATTAGACATGGCTGGAGCTTAATCCATAATCTTTCTCAAGCTCCTTTTGGTAGGCTATTAATCATATGGAATCCATCAATATTCAATCTTTCTCCAATCACCGTTCATAGGCAATTCATCCATTCTGAGATTTTTCACATCCCTTCCTCCACTTCCTTTCTTCTTACTACTGTTTATGCTGATAACAATGCTTCTCTGAGACAATCTTTTCTTGATATCCTTCCTTCTCTTCAACAGTCTAATCTACCTTGGCTCTGTCTTGGTGACTGGAACTGTATGCAATTATCTTCTGAGAAAACTGGTGGTACTCCTTTATCCTATAATCAAACTCGTCCCCTCAACAAAGCCATCTATGATGCTAACCTTATTCCCTCCCCTACAAGAGGAGCTTTTTTCACTTGGAATAACTCGAGTAGAACTGGAAAAAGAACCTCCTGTAAACTTGATAGAGTTTATATGAACTACTCTGCTATACTTGAATGGCCTAATCTTTCCACCAATATTCCCCCTCCATCCTTATCTGATCATTCTCCTCTTATTATTGAATGGGGCAAGGATCCTGTGAGAAGGCGTTCCTCTTTTTCATTTTTTAATAACTGGTCTAAACACCCTGATTTTTTAAGTATTGTTAAAGATAACTGGAAGTCTCATTTTTTTGGAAACCCTATGTTTATTTTGCAGGCTAGGCTCAAGCATCTAAAGTTTATTTTAAAGACATGGGCTCAGCAGACTTTTGGCAATGGTAATAGTATGTCAGCTGCAATTCGTGAAAAGTTATTCCAAACTCAACTTCTTATCCAAAGAAATAATGATCAGCCTCATCTGACTGCTCTTGAGACTTCATTACTGAAAGACCTCTCTAAAGCTCTTGTTGAAGAAAATATCATGGCAAAGCAAAAATCTAAACATGATTGGCTTCTGAATGGTGATAAAAACACATCCTCATTTCACAAATCTTTAAAAATTCAGCAGTCTTCTGAAAACATCTCTTCCATCCTAGATATGCATGGCTTACCTTGTGATACTCATGAATCTGTTCATGGAGCCTTTTTGGATTACCTTCAGTTTAATCTTGGTAATCCTATAACTCCTTCCATTTCTCTGGATCAATTTTCTTCCCATCACTTTCCTTCCATCTCTGATGCCATGGGATCTGACTTAATCAAGGAAATCACTGAGGATGAAATTAAGCAGTCTATTTTTGGTATGAATTCTAATAGTTCTCCGGGTCCGGATGGTTTCAATGCTCATTTTTTTAAAGTTACTTGGGATATTATTGGTAATGATGTTTCTAAAGCAATAAGGAATTTTTTCAAGCATAGTAAATTATTATCTGGCATTAATGCTACCAAGTTAGCCCTGATTCCTAAAACTGGCCATCCTACATCAGTTAACCAATTTAGACCTATTGCTTGTTGTAATGTGATCTACAAATGCATATCTCGTATATTGACTGCTAGAATGAAAATCACTATGGATGTTTTAATCTCTGCTAATCAAAGTGCTTTTCTTCCTGGTCGTGACATCACTGACAATATCCTTCTTGCTTCTGAGCTTCTGAGGGGCTACAGCAGGAATCACATATCCCCTAGATGTGTTCTTAAATTAGACATTCAAAAGGCCTATGATTCTGTTCAGTGGAAATCTATTATTTACATTCTACATAAGATGCACTTCCCAGTCCCCTTCCTGTCTTGGATATATACTTGCATCTCTACAGTAAACTACTCCCTTAGTATTAATGGCTTCACTTTTGGATACTTTGGAGCTACTCAAGGAATTAGACAAGGTGATCCAATCTCTCCCTACCTATTTATATGTGTCATGGAATTGCTCACTTCTCTGTGTACTTCTGCTGTGTGTAATAAGTTTTTTGATTATCATCCTTTGTGCAAGAAAAATGGTATTTCCACTCTGTTGTTTGCTGATGACCTTCTCCTTTTCACCAAGCCAACTTATAACTCTATTAGTGGGGTATTAAATGTTCTAGCTTCCTTCCAGGTTCTGACTGGTCTTACCATTAATAGAAGTAAATCTAGATTGTTCATTGCTGGCTTGCCTGATGAAGAAAAAGTAATATTGTATGCAATGACAGGTCTCTCCCCTTTTAGTGACAATGAATCATATCTTGGTATTCCCCTGTGTACTTCTAGAATAAGAACTTATCAATGCCTTCAACTGTTTGAAAAAGTTACTACTAAGTTATCTAGTTGGAAAAGTTCTAAGTTCTCTATGGCAGGTAGGCTTGTTATTGTTAAGTCTGTTGCAATATCCATGTGTGTTTATTATGCCAGAATATTCATCCTTCCAGCCAAACTTATTAGCATGATTAACTCTGCCTTGAATCAGTTTCTTTGGCATGCTAACCCTTTTGCTAAGAAATTGATTCCAATTGCCTTTCGACATATATGCTGTTCTTTTGATAAAGGTGGTCTTGGAATTATAAATATCAAGAAATGGAACTTTGCTACCCTATCTTCTAGAATTGACAAAATTCAGAGGTGTGATAATAATTTGTGGGCTGCTTGGTGTAGGAACTATCTCATTCGTGATAATAATTTCTGGACTATACCTACTCCATCTGACTGTAGTTGGGCTTGGAGGAATATCTTGAGAAGCAGAGAGTTTTTCCTTCCCATGGTCCAGAGGAAAATGAAAGACATTGCTAACATATCCTTTTGGTATGACCCATGGTCTACTAGAGGTATCATTCTGGCTACTGAAATTGAGTATGAATCTAAACTCCTCTCTGGCATTAATGATAATGCATCTGTTGAAAGATACTGGGCTGATGGGATTGTCTCTTTACCCTACTGCAGTTCTTCTGTGATTAGGAATGCTTGGAATATTATTCAGACTCAGCAATATAATGTTTGCAATCATCATGTTTCCTGGAATGACAAGGCTCATAATTTACATTCTGTGTATGCTGCTCTTACCTCCACTGATGAGCATCCTTCCTTTTTATGGTCTTCCAGAACTTGGGACTCTCTTTCTGTGCCAAAGGAAAACATTTTCATGTGGAAAGTGCTGAAGAATGGTATCCTTACTTTACATAAACTTAAATCCTATGGTATTATTCAAAGTGATATATGCTTATTCTGTGGTACTGGAGTTGAGACTGTGTCACATTTGTTTTTTGAATGTGATTTCTGTTTTCATATTTGGAGTAACCTGCTACTTCATTTTGGATTTCAAAGGCCTGTATGTATTTCCACCATGGAATGGTACAATATTTTCAAGGCTACAAGATGGAAGACTGAAAGAGGTTGCTTATTACTAAGAATCTTTAAGAAGGCTTTATACTTCATATGGATGGAGAGGAACACTAGGGTGTTTAAAGGGCAAGCTACCTCTAAACATGTATTGGTCCTCTCTATTATTAGTTCTTTATAACCTTTTCTGGTCCTTTGTATTGACCCTTTGTTTTTGGTGATTTCCTTGTTGTAATATCTTGTTATTATCCTTTTGTTAATAATAAGTATGGTAGGGGTCCATTTAACCCCGCTGGCTTTGCCAAAAAAAAAAAAAATTCCAAATTTCCAACTTAAGTTATATTTCAAAAATCCAGTTAAACCATTCATTAATTACATTTTTAACACATAGAAAAATCATAATTTCTTTAATTCAAAATATTTCAAAATCTGTTTAAATCAAATTTCATAAATTTATATTTTTAAAATACTTAAAAATATTCAAAACACTTTATAAAATAACCACGGGCCTGTATATAGTTTTCTAGCCTAGGTCAAGTGATACGGATATGTATCATTTCAATCCGCAGTTTAAAAAGAAAAATCCGGGTTCTATCATTTCAAACCCGCAATCCCAAGTTAAAATAAATTAAATAAAAACCATTCAGGCCTACCATTTCATCCCATAACGATTTTTTTCCTATTCTAAAGTCCGTTCGGGTATGTATCATTTCAACCCATAGTGATTCTAGTCTACAGGGAACTTGCAATGGTGATAACTGATATAAATAACAGAATAACATTAAATAACAGTAACATATGATATAACAGGTGTATAAACATCATATGATCATAACATAGTCAAGTATAACATGATAATATATTTCTACAGATTCACAGGGTGTCAATTTACTAGTTATATAGGTACATATAGTCTGGTGAGAATAACTCACCTGTTTGTGCTGGAGATATCAAAACCAATGACACAATGGAAACAAAAGCATGATGACAAGACTACGGACTTGAGTGGAGAGCGAATCCAATCTACAACTCTTGTGTACAACCCAAAACAAACAATCAAAACAGCAAAATTCAATACGACTTTAAAATGCAATAACATTGAAATAAAAGGAGATACGACTACGCAGTCTTTTGCTTTGCCTTCTCTATTGTTTGGTATGGCTTTGGGGTCTGATGTGGTTCAGATGTGGTCAAGTTTTGGGTCAGGTTTGGGCTAACATAGCTCGGGTTCAAGGCAAGACAAGGTGGAGTTTGTACATGAGGAGGTGATGTGGTTTTGAAGGCAACTAGGTGGTTTTTGGTCAAAACAAGGGCTCGGCCATGGGGATTGGGCTCGGCCTGTGGTGTGTCATGACTGGACAGAGGTGAGGAGGGGTGTGTCGAGGTCAGTTCAGGGGAGTGGTGGCGGCTATGGTGGTGGTTTGGGTGGTGGTTGAAGTGGATGAGCATGTAGAGGTGAAATAAGCATGGATCTAGACATCTAGGTTGTAGTTTGAGGGGTTTGGCCATCAAGGGGGTTCGGCCATGGTCAGATCTGGTGGGTTAGATGGTAGTGGTGGTCTGGAAGAGATGGAAGGAGGTGGTGGCCGTGGAACAAGGGGGAGAGGCCGATCTAAACAAGGGAGAAAGCAAGGCAAAATTGCATAGAAAAAGTAAGAAAAAAAAGTAGAAAGAAAAGAGGGATTTACCTAATTTTTTCAAGATGGAGGCCATGACTTTTTTTAGGGTTTTGGAGCTTTAAAATTCGTGAATAATATGGGGAAGTCGGCTGAAACAAAAAGAATGAGGAATAGTAATGTCTAATTGATGATAAGTTAGGTTAAAACGTAAAGAAGGTGGACTATAAAAGCCCATAGGAAGATAGAAGGTTTAGGGCCTTTCATATTACTTTATTTTATTTTTATAACTTTATGTAACGACCCAAAATTTTCAACCATTCGCATCCATTATAAGTGTATAGGTAGACACTCATGCCGGAGTTGAATTGCTCAAAATACCGCGTTGTAAATAAAATTTGGCAAATCTCAGAATATACAGTAAATAAATAAAATCACAGATCATAGACACAGAGTAAAATAATGCAGCGGAAGTAAAAGAAATAGTAGTTCATGAAGCTACTATATAAATATAACAAAGTTACATAAGATACAACAGAAGAAATAGAGTACAACAGAAGTCTAAATACAATAACCAAGTACAAGCTGAGTAGAACAACAGAACTGAAATAGATAGGACAAGACAAGCAGATAATCTCCAGCGATTCAAATCTCCAGAAAGTGGAATCCGAATCTGTGAATAACTCAGGCTGACCCGAGCGTAAATAAAAATACAAACACTCGAGTCAGGACAATATATACTTATATAATGTAAACCAACTCAAGTGAACTGTAATAAAGGTACAAGTAACTTAAAGAATGCTTGGGATCGCCCATTCTTTAAGGATCCGTTAAACTATTTACTATGTAGTAATATTCGCTAATACAGTAGTGTCTAATCAGTAAAGTATAATCATATAGAAAATAGCATTAAGGGGATGGAGAACCTTAACGCGGTTGGATCTTAAAATCATAATCGTAGTAAAGCTCGATATGGTAGGTGACACGGCACAACTAGGCAATGGTAGGGTAGATATACCAATTACGCATCCGGACTAGTGGTGACGCATAGCAGCCACTACCGCCCACCTCGAACAACACTCCCAATCAAGGGTGGCCACCAAATCAATCACAAGTAATAGAATGTGTAACGACCCGTAAATTCCAGTGGTTTTATTTATTTAATTAATTGAACTTTTGTGAAATTTTAAACAGTAAAATTTTGAAATATAAATTTGATATTTGGAATGCGTCTAATTAAACATAGTAACTGGTAAATTTTCGTCCGAAAATATGAAAATTTATTTCACGCGTAAATTTACTTCGGTTTAATCAGTTAAAATTGGTGATAATAAAATGTTTTCCAAACCTGAATATTTTTACATAGAAAATTTGTAAATCATCTTCTGAGTGAGACGTCATCTTTCATTTCGTCAAATTTGGATGTCTATTACTCCGTTTACCTTAATTCTGGCTGAATAGCAGCATTTTCGGTACCGATTATCGACTTTTGATCGGATGATCGTACCACCAATATTTGCATACCGTTTTGATCGTCTCGTCGTGCTGATCCCTGCGGTATATTTAACTCTATATTTTTAAGGTCCGGTACGCACCGAAAACTATAAAACGTTCGTTGTATCGTTAGCATAAATCGTGACTTTACTATTTCTTTGATTTCAAAATCTGATGGCGTGTTGTCCAAGCATCACAATTAATTGCTTTAAAAAAACTTTTGCTAAATCAATGGATAACTACACGTCCCTTTGGCATTTGAATTTATATCTAAAATAACGGTGGAACGTTTCTTCTGCCCCTTTCTCTCTTTCATTCTATTTACTTTCCTTTTTGAACGGTTCAATCACTGTTCTCTACTTCATTTCTTTTTCCCTCTGCCAATTCTATTCCTTTCACTTTTCATCTTTATAGAAGCTCTAAAAATTTTCGTACCATTTCACCTTGAAATTGAAGCAGTTTACACCTTTGCAATCACCACCACGTCACCAGAGCAAACCCCAGCCTTCGCCAGACCTACCAGCCGAGTCTCCCTCCATCACCCTCCACCGTGAAACGCCTCCACCCAGGCAACCCCACGCCTCCACCAAACAGCCACCTGCCTTTAGAATCCTAAGATATTAATATCTAACTCTTGACATTCCACCGGTTGCCTCACTTGTTCTTTTGTTCTCTGGTTTCAATAGAGAAAAGAAGGAATTTTGAATATTCCTTCTGCCTTTCCCTTCTCCTATCTATATTATTCTCGAAAACTAGCTTGTGTGCCTTTAAGTGCTTGCCGCCTGCCCACGTTATCAACTCCAAATGATTCGGTCTCTCCCATATGCATGCAACCTCAGCAACCCACCTTTGCGTCACCATCTATACTTCTATACGTGAGCAGCACCATCATACATCGCCGAGAGCCACCACCACAGCTCGGTCAGTCACCGTCTGTTCTTCCACCTTGTCATTGCCGAGCCAACCGAAGACGCCACCACCTCCTCTTCCTCTCTGGCCGAAGACCTTCGCCGCCTGACCTCGTCCACCGTAGCCTCGTTATAGGTTGGCTCTGCATCGTGTAAGTGTGTACACGTTTCTCCTCTTTTGTTTGCAAACCGCACCGCATATATATATATATATATATTTTTACTTAAGTTTTTGTTTATTTCAAGTTTTATATATATTTCAAGGAGCAAGTTAAAGTATATTATATATAACATGTTACTATTTGTACATCAATGTATATATTATATATATAGTTCTGTTTAGATTTCTGTTATATAATTATTTATAAGTTAATATATGTTAGTGTTTGAATGGTTCGTTCAGTCTGCATACTTCTTCATACAAGCTGGAGGAAAAAGAAAAACAAAACTGTTCCAAGTATGAGTCTTTATATGTTGTATATATTTGTTTATATATATAGGAGGTAAATATTATTCAATGTATATATGTAAGTAGTTTTGAGTCCTCTGGTTTTATACGTTCCACCATTTACAGTTATGATATTTAGTTTTACTTGTTTATACTAGCCTACGCATTTTATTTGTAAGTTAGTTTAAGCATGGTTTTCAACAGTGTATTTGTTGTCTAAATAGTATTGTGAAACTTGTTTTAAGGTATTGCAATCCACTGTCATATAGATACAAGTTTATCTATACATACATTACTCTGTTTCAATGTCTGCATACATTCTTTTTTTTGCATTAGTATTATATTGGTTTTACAAAAAGATATATAATTGTCTGTTTATTTGATTGGTTTTGTAAGTATATTATATGGTCAGGCTATATATTATTATCTGTTATTTATGTATAAGTATGGGTAAGTCGAATTCAGTTGTATATATTCGGGTTTGCCTATATATGTATTAGTTAGTAAACTTTATAAGTTATATAGCTTATTTGATCCGGTTATTTATATAATACATAAGTTATAAAATATGTTTATAATATATAAACTTATATAAGTATGTATATGGGCACACTGGTTTTACTCATTTCTGTGCACACGAATTGTACTTTATATATATATTATTGTTATCATGAGTTCTACAGTTTTGTTTCTCTTTATTTAGAGTTTGTACAGATATTTATACTTTAGTCATATACTAGTCTACATATACATACATTTAGTGGTGTGTCTGCATGCATGTTATTTTAGTCCAGTTATATATATTGTTAGAACTGCGAATATGCATATTGTTTATAGCTTAGAGTTATATATTATTATGAGTATTGTTTAAAAAAAAAAATTGTTTATATTGATTTGATAATAAATATTTGATTTTATATATAACCTGTATGTAAGTTGTGTATATATATATGTGTAGATTTGGTTTTCAATTTTATATATATACATTATATGTGTTTGAATTTAGTATATGATTTATATATATAGTATATACAGTTATATATATATATAAGTTCACTTATACCATTTATCATCATTGATCCAGTTTTGATTTGATTCGTCTATTTTTGTTATCAGCTTTATCCGTCAAATTTCGTACCAGTCCTGCTTTACTATGAAATTCGTACTTGGATCTGTAACTCTTATCATTCTCGTTCATCCCTAGCCTCGAAAGGTGAGCAATCACTCACGATTAATGTTCTTATATTTATTAGATTTAATTTCAATTGGAACGTCAATTGAAATATGCTGTTGTTAGTTGTTCACATTGTTATATATATATGTCATTAACTGTATCTGTTCACCTGTGACATCCGACACCATTATCTGTTATTTATACTGATGATATATGCCTGTTACTGTTGTTATTTTATTTTCATATCTGTTATCACTCTGCAAGTTCCCTGTTAGTATAGAATCACTATGGGTTGAAATGATACATACCCGAACGATCTGTAGAATAGGAGAAAATCGTTATGGGTTGAAATGATAAACCCAAGCGATTTTCATTGAATTGAATTTGGGATTTCGGGTTGAAAAGATATATACCCGAATATGTTTAAATTGCGGATTGAAATGATAAATATCCGTATCACTTGACCATAGGATAGAAAATTATATACAGGCACCGTTGGTCTATATATAAACGTTTTGAAAATGATTTCTATGGTTTTGAAGAGAAAAATATGGTTTTGATAAATATTGATTTTAAAGATTTATTAAAGTTGATTTAATAAAGTTGATAAATAACATGTTTAAGTATTTATTTAATATCTATATTTTCAAATATAGAATTTATAATGATTTGAAATTGATTGAAATTATATTTATTTAAGAATTATACTTAAATAAGTTTGATTTGAAATGTATTGAATTTGAAATTTAAAGAAGTGATTTACAACTTGAAATTTGAAAAGGTGACTTAAATGGATATTTCAAACGTATAAATATTTGAATGAGATGTTTTGTTTATTTAAATTGTAAATTGAAATTGAATTTGAATGTTATGGAAATGATTAAGTTAATATTTCAAAACTAAATAATTGTAAAGGGAATCTGATATGTATATAAATTTATCGAATTTAGTTTTGAAATGATGAATATTTAAAGCTTTGAAATATATTAAAAATTGAAATGACTTATTTTATGGTTCAGATATGTATTTGAAATCGATAAATTGAAATGGTTTATTTAGAAGCTAAATCGAGTTGAAACGAATGATTTGAGATTTGATTAAATTAAAATTTTGGAATTCGAGTTAATGTGAATCGATTTGTGAAATTTAAGGAACTAATTTATTTTATAACGAAAATTTAATGTCTAGACTGTTTAAAAATGAAAGTGTTATGATTTCGAAAGCATTATAACTTTGGAAAGTAATACGATTTTGAAAATGGATATATTTGAAATGAAATGATATCATATTAAATTGGGTTTTGAAATGATAATGATATTTTGGTTTTGAAGTATAAACTATTTTGAAATGACCACGGTGTTATAATAACGATTGGTTGGCAAAGAGACCGGGATCGGATATGGACATACTCTCTGTCGATACCGAAAACCACTTTGACAACCGTGTACGCGGTGGAGATTCCATAATGAAGTAGGATGGTGGCGACGTTCTTAAGGTATGTTACGTGGACCCAACTCCCGTGAGTTGGCATAAGGTGGCTAAAACAGGAGCGATCTCGGACCAGTGAGGTAGCACCTCTTCTCGGACGCATTTCTTCGATATTATACTCTTACTTGTGATTTGACTAGATGGCCATCCTCCGATTGGGAATGTTGTTCGAGGTGGAACGGTAGTGGCTGCTATGCGTATCCATCAGTCCGTGTGCGTAATTGGTATATCTACCCTGGCATTGCCTAGTTGTGCCGTGTCACCTACCATATCGAGCTTTACCACGATTATGATTTTAAGATCCGACCGCGTTAAGGTTCTCCATCCCCTTAACGCTATTTTCCGATATGATTATACTTTACTTATTTAGACACTACTGTATATAGCGTATATTACTACATAGTAAATAGTGTAACGGATCCTTAGAGGATGGTTATCCCAAACATCCTTTAAGTTACTTGTATTTTAGTTGATATTTCACTTGAGTTAGATTTATTTATATAAGAATGTTAATCCTGACTCGAGTGTTTTGTGTTTTGCTTTACGCTCGGGTCAGACTGAGTGATACAGCATTTGAGACTCACCTTTGGAGTTGGAGCTTCGCTTGGAGATCCAGCTATCTATCGATCCTGCATTCAGTTATTCCGTCGATCCAGTGATGTATTCAGATCTGGTATTTGATTTTTGTATTGAGACATCTATTGTATTCGAGACCTCTGTTGTATCTTGTTTAACTCTGTTATATATATATAGTAGCTTCATGAACTACTATCCTTTTGTTTCCGCTGCATTATTGTTATATTACTCTATGTCTGTGATCAGTAATGATTTTATTTACTGTATATGCTGAGTTTTGCCAAATTTTATTTACAACGTAGTATTTTGAGCAATTCAACTCCGGCATGAGTGTCTACCTATACACTTATAATGGATGCGAATGGCCAAAAATACTGGGTCGTTACAGAATGGTATCGAAGAAGTGTGTCCGATAAGTGGTGCTACCTCCTTGGTCCGTCAATCGCTCCTGTTTTAGCCACCTTATGCCAACTCACGGAAGTTGGGTCCACGTATATACCTTAGGATCGTCGCCACCATCCTACTTCATTCTGGAAACTCCACCGCGTACACAGTTGTCAAAGTGGTTTTCGGTATCGACAGAGAGTATGTCCATATCCGATCCCGGTCTCTTTAACAACCAATCTTTATTATAACCCGTGGTTATAACTTTTAAAATAATACTTTACTTCAAAATAAAATATCATTTCAAAACCATATATTTATCAAAATAAAGATTAAATCAATTCCAAACCATTTCCATATATTTAAAATATCATATCATTTCAAAACTTCATTTCAAATCATTTCAATATATCAAAATATCATATCTTTCCAAAACTTCATTTCAAATCATTTTAATATATCAAATATCAATCTTTCCAAATCTTTATTTCAAATCATTTTAATATAATAAAATATCATATCCTTACAAATCCAATTATTCAACTTTAAATACCCTTTTAAATTCAAAGATATCATTCATTTACTATCATTTCAAATCACTTTTAAATAGTTTATATTCCAATCAAAATAATTCATTTAAACATTTTAAAAGTGTAATTGTTATACTTTCAAATCAAGTATTCAATTTCCAAAGTTTCAAACCATTCTGAGTTCGTTTACTAAGTCAAAAACCATAATTATTAAAATTTCAGCATTTCACAGCATTTAAAAACAACTGCTATAAGATATATTTGAAAACATTTTTAATTCAGCAAAGACAGCACTTAAAACTGCTGTTAAAACTCAGTTTTAGTTGAATTATAGTTCAAGATAGAAAAGACAGCATATCAGAAGTGCTGCGGTAGTTCAGATTTCAAAACAAGGGTTAAATTTGGTTTCAGCAAAGACTGCAGACCATTATAGCATTTCCTGAGAATGCTATAATAGACCTGAGTTCAATATTAGCCTATAAGTTCAATTACAACAACTACAACATTTCAGAAATGCTGTAATAGCTCTTTTTACACAATTTTAGTTCAAAACAGAATCTATAGCATTTTTGAATGCTATTAAAAGTAGATTTCAGGTGTTAGTGTATTTCCAACAATTAAATAACTTCAATTTAAAACACATAAACATTTTAAAAATCATATTTTTAACATTTAAAATGTTCATTTACATATCATTTAACATGTATCTTTTTCACAATAAATTTCTTATAATTAAATCCAATTTTCAACAATTTACTTAATAAATTTAAGTGTAAAAGTTTCCAATTCTTCACATTTCAACAAATAACTTAACACTTCAAATTTAAATTACCATTTCACAAATTTAACTAAATTTCCAATTTTATTTAATTAACTTAAACCTTTAATTAAAACCAAATTTCACATTTCCACGTCAAGTTATATTTTAAAAGATCACTTTTTAAACATTCATTTATTTAACCACTTAAATTCATAGAAAAATCAATAATACTTTAATAAATCACTTAAATTCAAATTTAATCAAAATATCATATTTACCATTTCCAAATAAAATTTAATATCCATTTTATTTATATAACTTAAATATCATTTTTTAACCAAAATTCCAAATTTCCAACTTAAGTTATATTTCAAAATTCCAATTAAACCATTCATTAATTACATTTTTAACACATGGAAAAAATCATAATTTCTTTATTTTAAAACATTTCAAAATCTATTTAAATCAAATTTCATAAATTTATAATTTTTAAAATACTTAAAAATATCCAAAACACTTTATAAAATAACCACGGGCCTGTATATAATTTTCTAACTTAGGTCAAGTGATACGGATATGTATCATTTCAATCCGCAGTTAAAAAAGAAAAATCCGGGTTCTATCATTTCAAACCCGCAATCCCAAGTTAAAATAATTTAAATAAAAATCGTTCAGGCCTATCATTTCAGCCCATAACGATTTTTCCCTATTCTAAAGTCCGTTCGGGTATGTATCATTTCAACCCATAGTGATTCTAATCTACAGGGAACTTGCAATGGTGATAACAGATATAAATAACAGAATAACATTAAATAACAGTAACATATGATATAACAGGTGTAATAACAGGTGTGAACATCATATAATAATAATATAAGCATATATAACATGATAATATATTTCTACAGATTCACAGGGTGTCAATTTACTAGTTATGTAGGTACATATTGTCTGGTGAGAATAACTCACTTGTATTGAGCTGGAGATGACAACTAACACACACATCATAGAATCCACAAAGGCACGAGAGTATGATAGTGATTTGAGTGTGGGAGAGACAAGACTAAATGCCTTGAATACATGAAACAAACCAATACAATATACATGAATAAACACTACACAACAATTTAAATTACTTGTATATTCAAGCACAAATCAATTCCAAACCAATTGCACTTGCCTCCATCTAGCATAGGCTCAGCCATGGATGGAAAATACATGAATAAGGCTTGCTCTAAGGTCTGGTTGTGGACCTATAGGGGTCGGCCTAACCTAGAGAAGGTGGTGGACAAGTTTGTGAAGCAAAAATCAAATATTACAAGGCAAAAGCATTGAATTCAAGGCAACTAAAGGGCTCGGCCTAGGTCATGGAGGACATGGCTATCTCAGGTGGGGTCAGTAGGTGGTGTGCAGAGGTTTCTAAGGTCTGAAACAGGTTGGTGGTGGTGGTGGTTGGTCGGCCTAGGTAGTGGAGAGAGGTGGTGGAAGGAGGATGTGCTTGGCTATGGGATCTTGGTGATGTTGCATCAAAACTATGGTGGTTCTTCATCACATAGGGGCTAGGCTATGGCATGGGAAGGGGCTGGAGGAGGTGTTGGTCAGAGGGGATGGTGGTGGAGGTGGCCAAGGTTGTGGATGTGGTGTTGGACGATCCAAAGAAGAGGAGGACAAGTGCAAAATCATGTGAAAACAAAGGAAAACATAGAAAAGAAGAAGGTTTTTTACCCAAAAATCTTTGCAAATGATGATGGCCATGATTTTTGTGATTGAGAAGAGTTTGTATACGGAAATAAAAAGAAAAATAAGCAGCTGAAAGAAAAGTTAAGGTCGGCCAAAGAAATTGAATGAAAAAGGTTGGAAAACAAAGAGACGGGAAAACAAAGAGCCTTAGGCAAACCAAGAGTCACAAACTCTTCAAATTTCCATTATTAATTTAGAAATTTGTAAATACATATAAAACTGATAAATAAAGATAAAACTCAGTAAAGAAAATTAATATATAAAATAAATAATTAAATTTTAATTATATAGCATTTAAATTAAGAAAATGGCTAAAATTTGCAAACTAGGCTTTAAAAATTTAGAAATAACCTCAATACACTTTGGAAGCATTTATTTAAATTTGAATACATGTAAAATGAATAAAATAAAGTAAAACACAGCAAATAAGAGTGAATGCATAAAATAAATAAATAAATTTTAATTATATATAATTAAATTAAGAAAATAGCAAAGAAAATAGAAATTAGGCTTTAAAAATGAAAAATAAATACAGTAAATTTTGGAAAAATTCTATTATCATTTTAGAAATATAAAAGACAAAAATATACATAAAATAACATATTAACACATATTAAAACAAAATATAAGAAAGAAAATATGATTTATAAAATTTAAAATAGGCAAAATTGCACAATAAAACAAATTATACTAAAAATTGAAATGTACATATCTTTTGCAGTTTAACTCCGTTTTCAATGAAACGAAAAGTAGTATTCATGTTATTAAATCTATTTTCATAATAAAAGATAAAATTTATAATTTCAAATATTTAAAATTTAAATTTAAAAGTCAAAGTTTGACTATTTTAACCAAAATTCACTTTTAGGAAAATTATTCTATTCAGTCATATTTGGAATTCTAATCCATATCAAAATCAAAGTTTATATTTAAAATAACAAAATTTATTCTTTTTCATAAATAAAGCTTTTTAAATCTGGAAATATAAATTTAAAAATAATTGTAAAATACAGGGTTGTTACACTCTCCCCCACTCATAGCTTTTCGTCCCCAAAAAGGAACGAGGTACGGGAAAGCACAGAAAAAGATAGAATGAAATAGAATTAAGACAAGATGATAAGAAGATTGGAATTACACCTGATAACTATTGTTATAGGTAAGTTTAAAAAATCCTCTAAAGTCTGAATCTCCCTTTCACTTGACCGACGGTCTATGAATGGAAAAACAATGTTCAGAATCAAAAATGAGTATCCAAGATTATCAAAGATTACAGAAAGATTTCTAAACAGACTGGTATAAGCAATATCCTTCCCATTCTGTAACAAGATAAGAGAAATAAGGACAACCAAAAGATAGTTTCGAAAACAAAATAAGATAATAAACTTGAAACCATAATGCTTTGAAATCATAACAATTTAGGGATGTTTATCATTTGGAAATCACACTACTAAAATCATAACACTTTGGACATGTTATTCTTTTAAAAAAAAACATAATACTTAGAAAATCATAACACCCTTTAAAAAAAAATCTTCATTTAAACCATTTTAATTCAAGGTCAAATAATATTCATTTTAAAGTTGTAACATTTCTAAGTTCATTCAATTATAAAAATTTCCAAAACATTTTCTTTTCAAAATAACAGCACTTATAAAACACTAAGTAGATATATTAATATTTCAAATCAGTTTAAGTCTAGAAATATTTATTTGGATATCATTTAACTTATGACTTATTAAAACAAACTTTTATGAATGGAATATCCAAATTAAACTATACTTCGTTTATTAAGTTAAAAGTTCACTATTTTAGTTAGCTCTTAATTTAACTCATAACCTAACACTTTATTTAAAATACCCATTTCTCAAATAGATATTCCTTTAATAAGTTACACTTAAAAATTCCATTTGAAAACCAAATTCTCAATTATCAATTTTTAGTGATGTTAAAATACATTTTAACTATTTAAATCATAATCATTCATTTTTCAAGACATATCTATTTCATAAATAAAATATTTATCATAGCAAATATAACAATCAAATTCTTTACACATTTATTCATTTAGACATCAATTAGACTATGAATTCAAGTTAAATAAACTTTATTACAAAATGTCCAATTCCAATGTATTTTACTTTATCTATTCAAAGATTTATTATGCAACATATTCATTTCAGGAAATAACCTTTATTAAAATTCCTAGGTTAGACTTAAGGTTCAATAGTAAATCAAATTTGATTATTAAGTTATTTAAATAAAATCTCTTTAAATTCCTTTTTCACTATTTGCCTATGTTAATCTTTTATAACCAAAATTTAAGTGTATAACATGTATTATAACCACTAAAATTTTATTTATAAAAATCCTTTTTATATTGTATATTATCCAATTCCATATTCAATTTCTGTGTAATTTAGGTAAGTTATATTGGAATGAAATTGTGTGTTATACAAGTAAAACTTTCCAATTCAATTATCTCAAGTTTGAATCATTTATTCAAATTTTTTATTTTCCTCTTATAACTGAAATTAATCTTTAAAATAAAATTTAAGAATTAAACTTCCGATTCCTTTCAAACCATTTAGCGATAAGTAATTATACATACATAATATGTCAAATCAATTTTTAAATCATATATCTATATATATTATAATCCAAGTCATATTTTGAAATTCAATTAAATTAAATCTTTCAAAACAAAGCTGTAGTAAGACTACAGAACGGTCTCTTCAGTTCAAAACTCGAAAATGAATGTCGATGATGCTGCAGTCATCACCGAAATTATTTTCCAGCGACAAAGAGAAGAGCACTAATTTTTTTTTAAACTTTAAAATCCTTTAGAAACAAATTTCTACTTGGAAATACTTTAAATAATATATCCTTTTAAAACTTTAAACACAAGGTTTGAATCCATCGGAAATTAAATTCTTAAATTTCTTGTTTTAAATTCATTTTAGTTCCCAAATAAAATTATAAACAACTATTTATAAATTCATTTGTAGAACAATAAATGATAAATCAAGTATTATCATTTCAAATTATCAATTTAAATCAATTTATTAAGTTCCATAAAATTATATATCCAAATTTATTTCATTAACCAAATTTTAAAATAATATTGTGTCAGTTTGTTCTGTCAAAGTGTTTTAGAAATCCTATCGATAGCGTTGATCAGACGAATCGATCGGAAGCCCAAATCAACATCAACAACTCAAACAACACAATATATAAAACAAAACATAGATTTACAGGTACAATTTAAAAATGTTTGGAGATAGTTTAGAAACAAAAGACAAGATGGTTAAACAGAGTAGAGAGATGGGTAAGCTTAGATAAATCGCGGACAACCTTAACCGGGTCAACCGTGACTTAATGGATAAGATAAAATGTGGATTTTCTGGGGTAAATCTACCTTTGATCTCAAGAGATAAAGTTTGGAATAATAAAAGATATTAGCATCTAAACCAAGGATAAATATAAATCTCTGGTGAATCGATGCTGATTATAAAGGATTTTCACCCTTTTACAAGAAAATTAGAATATTGGCGAGACCGCCAATTCACTATAAAGATCATTGGAAATGGAGTTATGAGATACTCCAGAATCAAAGGAAGATGAATAGTGAGGGACACGAATGAATTTTGGAACCGCAGGGAACGTTTCAAAATTCAAAGGAAATCGGATCAAAAGGAAGAGATTCAAACCCGAACGAAAGTGATTCTGTAAATAAATTTACCATACATTCTAAGTTTTTCCTCAAAGCCAAAGCTCTGATACCAACTGTAACGACCCGATATTTTCAACCATTCGCATCCATTATAACTGTATAGGTAGACACTCATGCCGGAGTTGAATTGCTTAAAATACCGCGTTGTAATTAAAATTTGGCAAATCTCAGAATATACAGTAAATAAATAAAATCACAGATCATAGACATAGAGTAAAATAATGCAGCGGAAGTAAAAGAAATAGTAGTTCATGAAGCTACTATATAAATATAACAAAGTTACATAAGATACAACAAAAGAAATAGAGTACAACAGAAGTCTAAATACAATAACCAAGTACAAGCTGAGTAGAACAACAGAACTGAAATAGATAGGACAAGACAAGCAGATAATCTCCAGCGATTCAAATCTCCAGAAAGTGGAATCTGAATCTGTGAATAACTCAGGTTGACCCGAGCGTAAATAAAAATACAAACACTCGAGTCAGGACAATATATACTTATATAATGTAAACCAACTCAAGGGAACTGTAATAAAGGTACAAGTAACTTAAAGAATGCTTGGGATCGCCCATTCTTTAAGGATCCGTTAAACTATTTACTATGTAGTAATATTCGCTAATACAGTAGTGTCTAATCAGTAAAGTATAATCATATAGAAAATAGCGTTAAGGGGATGGAGAACCTTAACGCGGTCGGATCTTAAAATCATAATCGTAGTAAAGCTCGATATGGTAGGTGACACGGCACAACTAGGCAATGGCAGGGTAGATATACCAATTACGCATCCGGACTAGTGGTGACGCATAGCAGCCACTACCGCCCACCTCGAATAACACTCCCAATCAAGGGTGGCCACCAAATCAATCACAAGTAATAGAATGGTATCGAAGAAGTGTGTCTGATAAGAGGTGCTACCTCCTTGGTCCGTCAATCGCTCCTTTTTTAGCCACCTTATGCCAACTCACGGGAGTTGGGTCCACGTATATACCTTAGGATCGTCGCCACCATCCTACTTCATTCTGGAAACTCCACCGCGTACACAGTTGTCAAAGTGGTTTTCGGTATCGACAGAGAGTATGTCCATATCCGATCTCGGTCTCTTTAACAACCAATCGTTATTATAACCCGTGGTTATAACTTTTAAAACAATACTTTACTTCAAAATAAAATATCATTTCAAAACCATATATTTATCAAAATAAAGATTAAATCAATTCCAAACCATTTCCATATATTTAAAATATCATATCATTTCAAAACTTCATTTCAAATCATTTCAATATATCAAAATATCATATCTTTCCAAAACTTCATTTCAAATCATTTTAATATATCAAATATCAATCTTTCCAAATCTTCATTTCAAATCATTTTAATATAATAAAATATCATATCCTTACAAATCCAATTATTCAACTTTAAATACCCTTTTAAATTCAAAGATATCATTCATTTACTATCATTTCAAATCACTTTTAAATAGTTTATATTCTAATCAAAATAATTCATTTAAACATTTTAAAAGTGTAATTGTTATACTTTCAAATCAAGTATTCAATTTCCAAAGTTTCAAACCATTCTGAGTTCGTTTACTAAGTCAAAAACCATAATTATTAAAATTTCAGCATTTCACAGCATTTAAAAACAACTGCTATAAGATATATTTGAAAACATTTTTAATTCAGCAAAGACAGCACTTAAAACTGCTGTTAAAACTCAGTTTTAGTTGAATTATAGTTCAAGACAGAAAAGACAGCATATCAGAAGTGCTGCGGTAGTTCAGATTTCAAAACAAGGGTTAAATTTGGTTTCAGCAAAAACTGCAGACCATTATAGCATTTCCAGAGAATGCTATAATAGACCTGAGTTCAATATTAGCCAATAAGTTCAATTACAGCAACTACAGCATTTCAGAAATGCTGTAATAGCTCTTTTTACCCAATTTTAGTTCAAAACAGAATCTATAGCATTTCTGAATGCTATTAAAAGTAGATTTCAGGTGTTAGTGTATTTCCAACAATTAAATAACTTCAATTTAAAACCCATAAACATTTTAAAAATCATATTTTAACATTTAAAATGTTCATTTACATATCATTTAACATGTATCTTTTTCACAATAAATTTCTTATAATTAAATCCAATTTTCAACAATTTACTTAATAAATTTAAGTGTAAAAGTTTCCAATTCTTCACATTTCAACAAATAACTTAACACTTCAAATTTAAATTACCATTTCACAAATTTAACTAAATTTCCAATTTTATTTAATTAACTTAAACCTTTAATTAAAACCAAATTTCACATTTCCAAGTCAAGTTATATTTTAAAAGATCACTTTTTAAACATTCATTTATTTAACCACTTAAATTCATAGAAAAATCAATAATACTTTAATAAATCACTTAAATTCAAATTTAATCAAATTATCATATTTACCATTTCCAAATAAAATTTAATATCCATTTTATTTATATAACTTAAATATCATTTTTTAACCAAAATTCCAAATTTCCAACTTAAGTTATATTTCAAAAATCCAGTTAAACCATTCATTAATTACATTTTTAACACATGGAAAAAATCATAATTTCTTTATTTTAAAACATTTCAAAATCTATTTAAATCAAATTTCATAAATTTATAATTTTTAAAATACTTAAAAATATCCAAAACACTTTATAAAATAACCACGGGCCTGTATATAATTTTCTAACTTAGGTCAAGTGATACGGATATGTATCATTTCAATCCGCAGTTAAAAAAGAAAAATCCGGGTTCTATCATTTCAAACCCGCAATCCCAAGTTAAAATAATTTAAATAAAAATCGTTCAGGCCTATCATTTCAGCCCATAACGATTTTTCCCTATTCTAAAGTCCGTTCGGGTATGTATCATTTCAACCCATAGTGATTCTAATCTACAGGGAACTTGCAATTATGATAACACATATAAATAACAAAATAACATTAAATAACAGTAACATATAATATAACAGGTGTAATAACAGGTGTGAACATCATATGATAATAATATAAGCATATATAACATGATAATATATTTCTACAGATTCACAGGGTGTCAATTTACTAGTTATATAGGTATATATTGTCTGGTGAGAATAACTCACTTGTATTGAGCTGGAGATGACAACTAACACACACATCATAGAATCCACAAAGGCACGAGAGTATGATAGTGATTTGAGTGTGGGAGAGACAAGACTAAATGCCTTGAATACATGAAACAAACTAATACAATATACATGAATAAACACTACACAACAATTTAAATAACTTGTATATTCAAGCACAAATCAATTCCAAACCAATTGCACTTGCCTCCATCTAGCATAGGCTCAGCCATGGATGGAAAATACATGAATAAGGCTTGCTCTAAGGTCTGGTTGTGGACCTATAGGGGTCGGCCTAACCTAGAGAAGGTGGTGGACAAGTTTGTGAAGCAAAAATCAAATATTACAAGGCAAAAGCATTGAATTCAAGGCAACTAAAGGGCTCGGCCTAGGTCATGAAGGACATGGCTATCTCAGGTGGGGTCAGTGGGTGGTGTGCAGAGGTGTCTCAGGTCTGAAACAGGTTGGTGGTGGTGGTGGTTGGTCGGCCTAGGTAGTGGAGAGAGGTGGTGGAAGGAGGATGTGCTTGGCTATGGGATCTAGGTGATGTTGCATCAAAACTATGGTGGTTCTTCATCACATAGGGGCTAGGCTATGGCATGGGAAGGGGCTGGAGGAGGTGTTGGTTAGAGGGGATGGTGGTGGAGGTGGCCAAGGTGGTGGATGTGGTGTTGGCCGATCCAAAGAAGAGGAGGACAAGTGCAAAATCATGTGAAAACAAAGGAAAACATAGAAAAGAAGAAGGTTTTTTACCCAAAAATCTTTGCAAATGATGATGGCCATGATTTTTGTGATTGAGAAGAGTTTGTATACGGAAATAAAAAGAAAAATAAGCAGTTGAAAGAAAAGTTAAGGTCGGCCAAAGAAATTGAATGAAAAAGGTTGGAAAACGAAGAGACGGGAAAACAAAGAGCCTTAGGCAAACCAAGAGTCACAAACTCTTCAAATTTCCATTATTAATTTAGAAATTTGTAAATTCATATAAAACTGATAAATAAAGATAAAACTCAGTAAAGAAAATTAATATATAAAATAAATAATTAAATTTTAATTATATAGCATTTAAATTAAGAAAATGGCTAAAATTTTCAAACTAGGCTTTAAAAATTTAGAAATAACCTCAATACACTTTGGAAACATTTATTTAAATTTGAATACATGTAAAATGAATAAAATAAAGTAAAATACAGCAAATAAGAGTGAATGCATAAAATAAATAAATAAATTTTAATTATATATAATTAAATTAAGAAAATAGTAAAGAAAATAGAAATTAGGCTTTAAAAATGAAAAATAAATACAGTAAATTTTGGAAAAATTCTATTATCATTTTAGAAATATAAAAGACAAAAATATACATAAAATAACATATTAACATGTAACAACCCGCAAATTCGTAGCATTTAATTATCGCCATTAGGTGATTAAATCGTTCGTAAATTTTTATTGAAATTAAAAATCAATTTGAAATTCTTTTATAAAATGGTTGGTGGAGTTTCTATATCGAGTAGAAATTCTTTTAATAAAATTTCGTAATTTTGGAAACGGGCTTTAAAGAGAACTATCGTGGCCCATACTCATTGTTGCCGTGATAATCATCTAGACCAGCCGGCCCTATTTCTTTTGTTCTCTAACTCGTTCCTTTTTGCTCTGAAAAGAAAATGAAGGTGATTATTTTTCTTCGATCTGTGAAATTTAGGGCTTGGCCTCGCTTTCTGAAACTCTGGCAAATTGAGACTTCAGCTTCTCTTCGCTTGCTTCTGGAATTAAGGCTTTGTGTTTATGGCCTCTCGATGCTTCGTTCTTTAATCAGGGCTTCGGCTGAAATCTTTGAAGCTGCTGCTTGAAGGTTGATCGATTACTGGTCGTTCATTCGTTGCTCTGTCGAATGTGATGTTGGTGCTTGCGACTCCTTCTCTCGAGTTCGCCTCCGCTTCAAACAAGGTGAGTGAAAACTCACATCTAATTCAATTCTCCAGTGCATGATTTTGGGTTGAATTTATATGGTTTCGTAACCCTGTTTCCTCGTTCGTATATTCTATGTTGAATTCGTCTTTGGATGTTCAACATTGTTTTGATGATTGTGGTGAATTCTGACCCGTTTCATATGCAAATATTTGATTTCTTCTGGTTTTGCTTGGCCACCACAGTACGATATACTCGGCCTTGATGTGGTTTTTTTGGAAATTTTCGACTTGAAATGGTTTTGAATTATCAGTTTGAAATCTTAAGGTGTATTTGATTTTAACTGCCTTGTCTTGGTCTCGGCTTTGACTCCAGTTTGCTTGACCATTTCCGTCCATCCCTGTAGTATTATTTTGTTTCCAGTGACCTCGGTTTGACTTGAATTTTTGATGACCATGGTTTTAAAACTTTGTAGTTGGCATCTCGTAGTTGTTGTGTATTGGCTTTACTTGAAGTTGTAGCTTGCACTGTTATTAATACATTGTCCTGGCTACTGAATTGGTCCACTTGTATATGCCATATATACCCATGTATTTATGGGTGTATATGTGTGTTAGTGGTTACCCTTGTTCCTTTTGCTTGCCAGTTCTGTTTTGTGCCAATATTTGTGATTCTTTTTAAGGTTGCATTTCAACCCAGTTGCCTTTGTCAACCATGTTGCTGCCTATTTCAATTTGCACATGGGGTTTGAGCTGTAGCCTTGTCCCTCTCCACAGTTTCATTATGTTGCCCCTGTAGTTGTTGATGCCTCTGCACATTTGCCTGAGTCACCTGTAACTGCTGTTACTTGTTGTTCGATCTATTTGACTTCGGCTTCCACTTTGATTAATCTCATATTCCGATGTAGTGGTTGTACTTCACTTTATATAACCTGATTACTGTGGCCTTCCTGTATCCACCTTGTAGTTGCACTTGATCACTTGACTTCGAGTTTTGTAACTCTGGTGCTTCAACATACCGTTGTGTCACCTTATATGTGTATTCATGTATACTTGAGCCTTGCAGCATTGAAACCGCACCGTGCCTTGTTCACTGGTCTCTCTGGTACACTTTGTTGTACCTGTTAGTGACTATATTTTCAATGGGGTATTCGATCTACCTATGCACTTGAATATGGTCTTCATGTATTTGAAATGGTGCATGTTGTTTCTGTCTTCATCTTGTTCACTTAGTCACTGCTGCAGTTTGATGTGGTTATATGTATTTACTTGAACTTGAGCTACCCTGGTCACTTGAGTCTGTTGCCTTTGAGTATCTGGACTTGATTTTATTCATTCCTATATTGTGTAGTTGTGTTGTAGTTGCATGTTTGATCTTTGATCCCTGACTTCATGCATCCCTGACCTGTGACTTCTCGTGTGTTCATCCTTGACCTGTTTTGCTTCACTACATAGCATATTCTCTTTTGTATATAGTTCGTACAGTCATGCTGCTTCATGTGTACCACACTTCACTGTGTACATCTTTGTTGAGTCTGGGCATTCTTGCTTTCCAAACTTGATACTTTTGCCCATTTCACTGCTTTCCTGTGTGTAACTGCTATCAGGTTTACTGTTGCATTGTATACATACATTCATGTATGTATATAATTGTATGACCATTCAAAGATTAACATGTTCACTTGTAGTTCATGTGTACTTGATTTCATTGGCCTTCACTTGAAATTGTTTTGTGCACTTGGTCGTCGGGCCTTTGTACCTGCTGCACTTGCTTGATCAGTTTCATTCATCTTTGTTTATTTTCGTTGCCTGCACTTATATGCTTCATCATTATTTGCCATATTGGCTTCACTACATCATCTTCTACCTGTTGCACTTGCAATGATGTTCTCCATTTCACATTTGAATTCCTACTTGTTTGTCACTGCAGTTTCATTGTGGTGGTGACTTTATATTCGGTGGTGGCGAGGCAGTGCACGCGTGCGTGCACTGCAGCCACCCAGAATTGACAGTTTTGAATTGATTTAGTCGATTTGATAAATTGTTTATTTATCTCTGTTGATGATTTAAATCTGCTGATTTTTGTTAAACACTGTTAAGTGTTATATTGACCGTCATCCGGTTTCTTTGGTTAAAGAATCGGATAGACGGGAATTATTGTGACTGTCGTCTATTTAAATTATTACTGCCTATATGCACTAATAAACTGGTTTGAATTAGACTGATCCGGGTATTATTTTCTTTTGAATGTAATACTCGGGTCAGACCGAGTATTTACAGGTTGTAGATTTTTAGCTTTGGGTTGCTGCTAGAGCTATGAAGACTATTTATATCATTTGATGTGGTCTTCGTCTTGTTGTAGTAGTCAGTGTGTTTGTTTTAAGATGATAATGTATTCATGTATATTAGTCGATAATGTACTTGTATATATAACTTCTTGAGTCGACAGTTGTAGTTGTATCATTTGTATTGTGTCAAATGTATTGTAACTGATATCAGTTATTGTATATATGAGACTTTTCGTTCCATCTTTATTCCGCATTTATGTCTATCTGTGTTATTTTTATATCTATTGTCCTAAACTATTATAGCCACTGTGTAGTAGCTTTGAGTTTGTATCGGTATGTCGGTATTCCTCTAAAAATTGAAATGCAATGTTTTATTATCTGACATATCGGTGCTCGCACAAAGCAATTACATAGATGGTCGCTCCTCAACAGCCTTATTCTCCGTGCTAGTTGACAGCACTACACCGTAGTGTTCTTGGCTAGCGTGGGTATTGAGGTGGGGCGTCACAGCTTGGTATCGGAGCCTGGGGTTTAGGACAATTATAAAACATAACTTAGATGGAACATGTGTTACAACTATTTGTCGATGTTTTATCTCTCATCTTTACATATGACTATTTTTGGCCGTTAGGTATGAATTCCTAACGCTTATTCTTGTGTTTTCGGCTTTGAATTGATTTAGCCGATGTTGATTTTGTTTTAATTTGGCAAATTAAAGCCATTTTGACTTTTGGACTTTGTTCCACTTTTGTTCTATGCTATGAGTGTCATTGTGTACCTGTTACACTGTGATGAAAAATAGCTGGACCAGTTGCAAATTGAGTGATTTTGATTTCTCATTCACATCTAGTTTGAATCTCAGCGATTTTGAACTTGATATTTTGTGTTTTCCTCATCTGGATTTCCCTTCGACTTCGGTCACTTTGTTTTTGAGAAATTGCTAATTTCTTGATTTTCAAGACTCTGATTTTGTTTGCCGTTGGTTTCCTAATTTGATCGATTCTTGATCATTCCCCCGATTTGTTGCTATCATTTATTAGCAACTTTGATGACATTTTCTTCGGGATTTTTGTGGACATACTTTTTGATGGATTCAGTATCGATTTCTTTGGATTCCATTCACATCTTCGTATGTGAATTCTTGTGATTGATTGTTTCTACAATCATTTTTGTGATTTGTCACTTTAAAAATATAAAGGTCTTCTATACTAATAGTAAATATTAAAATCCTTTTCTCCAAACAGTTTCAAAACTATTTTACTACAAAACTCTTTTTCTTAAACGGGTTTCCAATCTATTAGTATATACAAGCCTTTACTTCACTTGAATGAGAAATCGACTTAAACGACTTAGTAAAACGAGTGGTATGAAACGCTTGCGTTCACTTCGTCGGTTAGCTCTTGGACTTGCTCGATTGAACCCTTTTTGTGACAATTTCCTAGTGGAGATTTACAATCTGTTCGTAAATATTTGAGTTAAGCAAGTGGTTATGGGACATGAAGCTAAACTCTTATATTTACTAGCTTAGTGTAATTGACACTTTCTTTATGATCATGACGATCATTTTTATGATTTAGACTGGACCTCATCGGTGTGATTTCGTCTCACACATATCTCTTGGGCTTTGAGGATTGTCTAGACACCAGTGTGTGATTTCGTCTCACACATATTGCACGGTTAGACTAGGCCTCATCGGTGTGATTTCGTCTCACACATATCTCTTGGGCTTTGAGGGTTGTCTGGATACTCTTTGTGTGATTTCGTCTCACACATATTTCTTCGTCTACGGGGAGACTATACCCCGATTATGTGATGTTTCGCCATCACATATTTCTTCGTCTACGGGGAGACTATACCCCGATTATGTGATGTTTCGCCATCACATATTTCTTCGTCTACGGGGAGACTATACCCCGATTATGTGATGTTTTGCCATCACATATTTCTTTGTCTACGTGGGAGACTATACCCCGATTATGTGATGTTTCGCCATCACATATCTAGGGTAGCACCCTACGGTCTTCGGGCCATTCCTGTGTGAAAATTTTATGGATAGCTTCCATGAGATAGCTTCTCGTCATGTGTTTACGCGTAGGTGAGTTTTCATGCTCCCATTCATGTGTTAGGCCTCCCCCCTTATTTATGTGTTTTCTGGATTTCTTGTGATGATTTCTGGAATTTTGTGCTTCACCAATTTTCGTGATTTCTATTGACAAGTTTTGTCAATTTTTGTGTATTGGTAAATTCATGTGTTATTAACTTGTTATGAATACAAGTTTAGGGTATGATATCCCTTTCTATCTTTGAGAGGATTCTTGTGACATTTTTGATGAATGAAAATTCATTTGGTATTATATTTTGATGCCAGTTATTTTGATGAGACTTTGACGTGTTAACTTCGGTAACCGTCAATTTTGAAATGGATTTACAAGCGGTTCTCCCGCAACACTGATATTGCTAATTTAATCATGTATTTTCAAAATTCGTTATTTTTAAAAGTTGTTTCAAAAATATAAATTAAAATTGTTTTCAAAATTTTTACAGTTTACAATTTTCAAAAGAACGAGGAAGCGATTTAAACGTTTCAGCAAAATCGAGGACTATGACCCCTTTCTTTTACTGATTCGCTTAATTCCGGACTTGTCCGTTTGAGAATGTGAAATGTTATTTTTAAACACACAATTCTGCACTTTCAAGGAAACGATAAAGAGATTTAAACGATTTAGCAAAAGAAAGGAGTATGGAACCATACTTTTACTACTTCGGTTAATTCCGGACTCGTTAATTGAATATTTATGACTTCTGATTATCGTTTTTGATAATCGGAGGTTTGTGTTTCTGATTATCGTTTTTGATAATCAGATATTTGTGAAATTTGATTATCGTTTGAGATAATTAAATATTTTTCGATTTGATAATCGAATATTTGTGATTTCTGATTATCGTTTTTGATAATCAGATATTTGTGAAATTTGATTATCGTTTGAGATAATTAAATATTTTTCGATTTGATAATCGAATATTTGTGATTTCTGATTATCGTTTTTGATAATCAGATATTTGTGAAATTTGATTATCGTTTGAGATAATTAAATATTTTTCGATTTGATAATCGAATATTTGTGATTTCTGATTATCGTTTTTGATAATCAGATATTTGTGAAATTTAATTATCGTCTGAGATAATTAAATATTTTTCGATTTGATTAATCGAATGTTTGTGTTTCTGATTATCGTTTTTGATAATCAGATATTTGTGAAATTTGATTATCGTTAGAGATAATTAAATATTTTTCGATTTGATAATCGAATATTTGTGATTTCTGATTATCGTTTTTGATAATCAGATATTTGTGAAATTTGATTATCGTTTGAGATAATTAAATATTTTTCGATTTGATAATCGAATATTTGTGATTTCTGATTATCGTTTTTGATAATCAGATATTTGTGAAATTTGATTATCGTTTGAGATAATTAAATATTTTTCGATTTGATAATCGAATATTTGTGATTTCTGATTATCGTTTTTGATAATCAGATATTTGTGAAATTTAATTATCGTCTGAGATAATTAAATATTTTTCGATTTGATTAATCGAATATTTGTGTTTCTGATTATCGTTTTTGATAATCAGATATTTGTGAAATTTGATTATCGTTTGAGATAATTAAATATTTTTCGATTTGATTAATCGAATGTTTGTGTTTCTGATTATCGTTTTTGATAATCAGATATTTGTGAAATTTGATTATCATTTGTGATAATTAAATATTTTCCAATTTAATTATAGTCTGAGATAATTAAATATTTTTCGATTTGATTAATCGAATATTTGTGGTTCTGATTATCGTTTTTGATAATCAGATATTTGTAAAATTTGATTATCGTTTGAGATAATCAAATATTTTTCGATTTGATAATCGAATATTTGTGATTTCTGATTATCGTTTTTGATAATCAGATATTTGTGAAATTTAATTATCGTCTGAGATAATTAAATATTTTTCGATTTGATTAATCGAATGTTTATGTTTCTGATTATCGTTTTTGATAATTAGATATTCGTGAAATTCGATTATCATTTTTGATGATTGAATATTTGCGATTTTGAGATTTGAGCTTCGTCTTTTTCTCTGTCGATTCAGGTGAGTAATTTGCTTTACTCGCATTCAATTCGTGCAGTATGTGAATTCTGCTCTGTTTTCCTTTTCTTTTAAATACTGGAACTCGATTGATTCTTGCTTTAGCAGTCGTCTGATTTTGATTCCTTGATCCCCTCGATGTCGATTCTTTTGACTTGAAGCAGTCGAACCTTTTTGATTCTATATCTGATACTTCCATAATTCCTATACTTCCCTGCTGACATTTGCTTTGCTTATACATTCGACATTGCCATGCTCTTATGGTTGTTACCTTTTATCTATTTATTCCTTATGATTGCGAGGACGCAATTTCTTTAAGGAGGGAAGTCTGTAACAACCCGCAAATTCGTAGCATTTAATTATCGCCATTAGGTGATTAAATCGTTCGTAAATTTTTATTGAAATTAAAAATCAATTTGAAATTCTTTTATAAAATGGTTGGTGGAGTTTCTATATCGAGTAGAAATTCTTTTAATAAAATTTCGTAATTTTGGAAACGGGCTTTAAAGAGAACTATCGTGGCCCATACTCATTGTTGCCGTGATAATCATCTAGACCAGCCGGCCCTATTTCTTTTGTTCTCTAACTCGTTCCTTTTTGCTCTGAAAAGAAAATGGAGGTGATTATTTTTCTTCGATCTGAGAAATTTAGGGCTTGGCCTCGCTTTCTGAAACTCTGGCGAATTGAGACTTCATCTTCTCTTCGCTTGCTTCTGGAATTAAGGCTTTGTGTTTATGGCCTCTCGATGCTTCGTTCTTTAATCAGGGCTTCGGCTGAAATCTTTGAAGCTGCTGCTTGAAGGTTGATCGATTACTGGTCGTTCATTCGTTGCTCTGTCGAATGTGATGTTGGTGCTTGCGACTCCTTCTCTCGAGTTCGCCTCCGCTTCAAACAAGGTGAGTGAAAACTCACATCTAATTCAATTCTCCAGTGCATGATTTTGGGTTGAATTTATATGGTTTCGTAACCCTGTTTCCTCGTTCGTATATTCTATGTTGAATTCGTCTTTGGATGTTCAACATTGTTTTGATGATTATGGTGAATTCTGACCCTTTTCATATGCGAATATTTGATTTCTTCTGGTTTTGCTTGGCCACCACAGTACGATATACTCGGCCTTGACTTGGTTTTTTTGGAAATTTTCGACTTGAAATGGTTTTGAATTATCAGTTTGAAATCTTAAGGTGTATTTGATTTTCACTGCCTTGTCTTGGTCTCGGCTTTGACTCCAGTTTGCTTGACCATTTCCGTCCATCCCTGTAGTATTATTTTGTTTCCAGTGACCTCGGTTTGACTTGAATTTTTGATGACCATGGTTTTAAAACTTTGTAGTTGGCATCTCGTAGTTGTTGTGTATTGGCTTTACTTGAAGTTGTAGCTTGCACTGTTATTAATACATTGTCCTGGCTACTGAATTGGTCCACTTGTATATGCCATATATACCCATGTATTTATGGGTGTATATGTGTGTTAGTGGTTACCCTTGTTCCTTTTGCTTGCCAGTTCTGTTTTGTGCCAATATTTGTGATTCTTTTTAAGGTTGCATTTCAACCCAGTTGCCTTTGTCAACCATGTTGCTGCCTATTTCAATTTGCACATGGGGTTTGAGCTGTAGCCTTGTCCCTCTCCACAGTTTCATTATGTTGCCCCTGTAGTTGTTGATGCCTCTGCACATTTGCCTGAGTCACCTGTAACTGCTGTTACTTTTTGTTCGATCTATTTGACTTCGGCTTCCACTTTGATTAATCTCATATTCCGATGTAGTGGTTGTACTTCACTTTATATAACCTGATTACTGTGGCCTTCCTGTATCCACCTTGTAGTTGCACTTGATCACTTGACTTCGAGTTTTGTAACTCTGGTGCTTCAACATACCGTTGTGTCACCTTATATGTGTATTCATGTATACTTGAGCCTTGCAGCATTGAAACCGCACCGTGCCTTGTTCACTGGTCTCTCTGGTACACTTTGTTGTACCTGTTAGTGACTATATTTTCAATGGGGTATTCGATCTACCTATGCACTTGAATATGGTCTTCATGTATTTGAAATGGTGCATGTTGTTTCTGTCTTCATCTTGTTCACTTAGTCACTGCTGCAGTTTGATGTGGTTATATGTATTTACTTGAACTTGAGCTACCCTGGTCACTTGAGTCTGTTGCCTTTGAGTATCTGGACTTGATTTTATTCATTCCTATATTGTGTAGTTGTGTTGTAGTTGCATGTTTGATCTTTGATCCCTGACTTCATGCATCCCTGACCTGTGACTTCTCGTGTGTTCATCCTTGACCTGTTTTGCTTCACTACATAGCATATTCTCTTTTGTATATAGTTCGTACAGTCATGCTGCTTCATGTGTACCACACTTCACTGTGTACATCTTTGTTGAGTCTGGGCATTCTTGCTTTCCAGACTTGATACTTTTGCCCATTTCACTGCTTTCCTGTGTGTAACTGCTATCAGGTTTACTGTTGCATTGTATACATACATTCATGTATGTATATAATTGTATGACCATTCAAAGATTAACATGTTCACTTGTAGTTCATGTGTACTTGATTTCATTGGCCTTCACTTGAAATTGTTTTGTGCACTTGGTCGTCGGGCCTTTGTACCTACTGCACTTGCTTGATCAGTTTCATTCATCTTTGTTTATTTTCGTTGCCTGCACTTATATGCTTCATCATTATTTGCCATATTGGCTTCACTGCATCATCTTCTACCTGTTGCACTTGCAATGATGTTCTCCATTTCACATTTGAATTCCTACTTGTTTGTCACTGCAGTTTCATTGTGGTGGTGACTTTATATTCGGTGGTGGCGAGGCAGTGCACGCGTGCGTGCACTGCAGCCACCCAGAATTGATAGTTTTGAATTGATTTAGTCGATTTGATAAATTGTTTATTTATCTCTGTTGATGATTTAAATCTGCTGATTTTTGTTAAACACTGTTAAGTGTTATATTGACCGTCATCCGGTTTCTTTGGTTAAAGAATCGGATAGACGGGAATTATTGTGACTGTCGTCTATTTAAATTATTACTGCCTATATGCACTAATAAACTGGTTTGAATTAGACTGATCCAGGTATTATTTTCTTTTGAATGTAATACTCGGGTCAGACCGAGTATTTACAGGTTGTAGATTTTTAGCTTTGGGTTGCTGCTAGAGCTATGAAGACTATTTATATCATTTGATGTGGTCTTCGTCTTGTTGTAGTAGTCAGTGTGTTTGTTTTAAGATGATAATGTATTCATGTATATTAGTCGATAATGTACTTGTATATATAACTTCTTGAGTCGACAGTTGTAGTTGTATCATTTGTATTGTGTCAAATGTATTGTAACTGATATCAGTTATTGTATATATGAGACTTTTCGTTCCATCTTTATTCCGCATTTATGTCTATTTGTGTTATTTTTATATCTATTGTCCTAAACTATTATAGCCACTGTGTAGTAGCTTTGAGTTTGTATCGGTATGTCGGTATTCCTCTAAAAATTGAAATGCAATGTTTTATTATCTGACATATCGGTGCTCGCACAAAGCAATTACATAGATGGTCGCTCCTCAACAGCCTTATTCTCCGTGCTAGTTGACAGCACTACACCGTAGTGTTCTTGGCTAGCGTGGGTATTGAGGTGGGGCGTCACATAACACATATTAAAACAAAATATAAGAAAGAAAATATGATTTATAAAATTTAAAATAGGCAAAATTGCACAATAAAACAAATTATACTAAAAATTGAAATGTACATATCTTTTGCAGTTTAACTCCGTTTTCAACGAAACGAAAAGTAGTATTCATGTTATTAAATCTATTTTCATAATAAAAGATAAAATTTATAATTTCAAATATTTAAAATTTAAATTTAAAAGTCAAAGTTTGACTATTTTAACCAAAATTCACTTTTAGGAAAATTATTCTATTCAGTCATATTTGGAATTCTAATCCATATCAAAATCAAAGTTTATATTTAAAATAACAAAATTTATTCTTTTTCATAAATAAAGCTTTTTAAATCTGGAAATATCAATTTAAAAATAATTGTAAAATACAGGGTTGTTACACTTTATATTTCTGGAAAAAAAAAATCCCAGATAAAATTTTGAAATCTTACTAAAATATAATATTTTATATAAATATTTATCAATCATATAAAGTTAAATTAAGAAAATAGCTAAAAATAGTAAACTAGTCCAGAAAATTTGAAATTGAATAGAATAAATTTTAGAAAAATTCATATGAGCTTGTAATATATTTCTAAACATAAATAATAACATAACATAAAAATATATTCACAAAATAAATATTTAAAATTTAATTTACATATAATTTTTAATGAAGAAAATAGCAGAAAATAGGGAAACAACCTTTAAAAATAGGAAATCATCATAGTAAATTTTGGATTAATTCTATTATTATTTTTGAAAATATTTAGAGATGAAAATATACATAAATTAACATATTGACACATATTAAAATAAAATATAACAAAGAAAAAGTAATTTATACAATTTGAAATAGACAAAATTGTTAAATAAACAGTTTATACTCAAAATTGAAATGTACATAACTTTTACATTTTAACTCCGTTTTCAACGAAACGAAAAGCAGTATTCATGTTATTAAATCTATTTTTATAATAAAAGATAAAATTTATAATTTCAAGTATTTAAAATTTAAATTTAAAAGACAAAGTTTGACTATTGACCAAAATTCACATTTTCTGGAAATATTAAATTTAGTCATATTTGGAATTCTAATCCACATCAAAATCAAAGTTTATACTTAAAATAACAAAATTTATTCTTTTTCATAAATAAAGCCTTTGAATCTGGAAAAAAATCAATTTAAGAATATTTGTAAAATACAGGGTTGTTACAGTTTTATTGGTATCCTGCTTTTGTTCAATGAAATGATGAATATCATTACAAATATTCCACAATCAAGCCTGTTGAAACCAAAATGTAATATTAGTATCAGTTTGCATCAGTTGTATTAACAGGTTTATAATTAATACAAAACATTGAATTTCAGAGATAATGGTACAAGCATATAGTATGCTTTGAATTAAAATATTTAATAGTTTTACTAGCAGACTTAGTATTAATTTCTGTATGAATTTTTGTGTTTGTAGCTATTGCTTTAAGATATTTTTGCTATATTTTTTTTTAAATTTTTGATTATGTAGGCGTTAGTTTTTTTTGCTATGTGTCAGTTTTATTTCTGCAGGTATCGGTTTGTTTTATGTAGGTGTCAGTTTTGTTTCTGTAGGTATCAGTTTCTTTTATGTAGGTATCAGTTTTCTTCCTATAGTAACTGTTTATTTCTGAACTAAAAGTTTATTGAATTGAGAGATAATAATTTTCAATATTTTTGTTATGAATCAAATTCAATTAAATATAAAAGGTATACAACGATGTATAGAAGTATGTATGAAATATTATAATGCAAAAACACAGATAGTTTGAATAATGAGCAACTGTCAATTGATTATGACTAGTAGTTTCAATTGTATTGTTCATTATGTTCTCAGTAGATAACATTTTGACCAAAAAAACTTACGTGTCTTCTGCTTGCTGTGCACACTTAATTTGATGCATATCATCTGGTGTCACCTCCATGTCAGTTATGTTATTGCTTTTCCAGATTTCTTTGAGCATGCCCTCTATTTCATGTCTTTAAAAACAGACAAAATATTAAAATGTTAGGTCATATTCACTGTAATAAGTATTTTTTTTTAAAAGAAAGAGAAATTTCATACCAATTTTATAGCTTCTTTTAAACTGGAATTATTTCTTTCATTTGATCTTCTAGGGAGGTTAGAATCAACATGGCACCATTGCATTGTTGGGTATGTTAAAGTCACTAATGTCCAGTGGTTTTCACAATGCAAAGGAAAATATATACTTTCAGCAAATTTGTCTTGTACAATGGATTCTAGCATAGGGAGGACAAGACTTTTTTTCACACCCTTTATATCACACACAATTGCTTTCTGTTTAATATGAAAATAAGTTATGATTTAATAAATGAAGCAATTATTATGTACTTGGATATTAAAGTTTTATTTACCGTCATTGTAGTTGTGAAAGCATAATTGTGTTCTTCCAGTCCACATTTTGAAATATACCAATCTATAATCTATATTAAAATCAGAAAAGTATAAGGTTTTTTATTGGTGAAGCAATATTAAATTGTAAATAGTATCACTAATGTTAATAGTGGCTGTGTATGTTGATAAGTATAAAAATAATTAAGCATCAAGTAAATTAAAGTATGCTGTGGATTTGGGTATCATTTTTGCTTTTATTTTGGTACTAGTTTTGATGTAAAGAAAAATAAAATTATGTACCTGCCCATCTGTCTCTTTCCTTCTAGTACATGTTTTAGTGCATTCTTTGTTATGACACAACCTCCTTTGATTGTGTCCTTATCTTCCCATGCCACTACACTATTTTAACAAAAACAATTTGTATATGTTAGATAAACTTAATTTCATATTTAAAATTAATATACATATTTGTACACTTACTTTTGTGATGATTTTGTCAATGAAAAGAAAGTTTTGATCATGTTTTGTTGCTCAACATTGAGATAGATCAAACATTTGCAATGTCCAAGCCCTATCTCTGAAAGTGTTGGCTCTATTACTGCAAGTGGCTTTGGACTGTTGTCTTGTTCACTTTTGTTTTCAACATCATCATTTTTTTCGGGTTTTGGTTTATTTGCAACTTTTTTTTGTTTCATCCCATATTCAAAGCTATCACATTGTTTTTTCACTCTTGTTCTTGCCTTCTGTGACGACCTTGAATTTTTGACATTGGAAATCAGAATATTTAATTGATTTTAAATATCTGGAAGTTAGTTTAATTTGAAATTCAAATATCGGAATTTATTTGGCAATTTAATTATTAAATTTAATTTATTGCAGTTGGGTAAAAATATTGAATCTTGATTTTTAAGCTGATTAAAAATATTTTCAAGGCTTAGAAAATTTATATTAATAATACTGAAGGTGATAGAAATTTTGAAATTGAATTTAACAGTGTTTTGTTCAGTTTTGAAATTTTATCATTTAAATCGATATTTAAAAATAGCCTTCCGAGGCACAGTCTCGGAATTCGACGAAACCAGTTCCATTGGATCTGAAATATTGTATTATTATCGGATTTCAAATTTCGTAGTGATTGGAGTTGTTGTGTGAGCGTACGACATATAAACGCGCTGAAAATTTTATCGAAATTCAATTTAATAACTGGTCCAAAAGGCTATCTTCTCCATATGATCGAATTTGGACTCGAAACCTTTTCCAATGTGTTCGAAATAGGGGTATAACCGTATAAACGCCTAACGGCACGCCTCAATAGGAGTTTGACATTTTGAGCTGCGTAATCGAGACGATTTGAAATTTAAATTATATATATATTGTAACTACCCTGAATTTTTGACATTTGAAATGTGAATATTTAATTGAGTTTAAATATTCAAATGATAATTTAATTTGAAATTCGAGATATCGGAATGAATTTGGAAATTAAATTATTGAATTTAATTATTGAAACTGGGTAAAATATTGTATCTTCAGTTTTAAGCTGATTAAAAATATTTTCAAGGCTTGGAAAATCTATATTGATAATTCTGAAGGTACCGGAACTTTCAGAATTGAATTTGGAAGTGGTTTGTTCAGTTTTGAATTTTATCGTTTAAATCGATATTTAAAAATAGCGTTCCGGGGCATAGTCTCGGAATTCGACAAAACCAGTTCCATTGGATCCGAAATATTGTATTATTATCGAATTTCAATTTTCATAGTGTTTGGAGTGATCGTGTGGCCGTACGATAAGCAAACACGCTAAAATTTATATTGAAATTTAATATTATAACTGGTTCAAAAAGTTATCTTCTCCATACGATCAAGTTAGGAATCGAAACCTTTTCCATTGTGTTCGGAATAGGCGTATAACATTACGAATTCCTAGCGGCATGCCTCGTTAGGAGTTCGAAATTGTAAGTTGCTTTTGAAAAACGAGATATTTTGGGTTTGAAATAAAATAATATATACAATCAACACAACTTTCCTTTCAGCCAAAGATTTATCAAATCGTAGCCGCCTGGTTTAAAACACGTTTTTTATCAAATCATTCAAATCGCTGTTCCCTTCCCTTTTCTGTAAAAAAAATCATGTCTTCACTTCCTAGAGAAAAAAAAATCATCAATTTGTCCTCGTTCAAAATCAAACCCGACTTCCTCTCTACCCATTTTCGAATCAAAGAAAAAATGAGGGCATCGCATCAAAGAATTCAAAATCGCGTTCGATTACTCGAATCAAATCGAGGAGTAAGGGGCGCGGATTCAATTCGATTAGAACGAGTGCCATCTCCCCTCAATTCCTCAGTCTCATTTCGTATCAAATAAAAAAAATCGCGCATGCGTATGGTTGTAAACGCGAGGAGATTAGGGCTTCGATCGAGCTCGAGCGACGAGTGCGGCAGGCATATAGCTGATGTCGAGTGTCGCGATGATCTCGAGCGCGTCAGTGAAGTAGGGGATATCGTGAAGTGATGGCGGCAATTCACAAACTCGATGCTGGGTTTCGAGACAACGTGGGGAAGCAGGGGTTGCGACTTAGGGCTTCTCGACGACCGAAGGAGATTTCGATGAGGTGGCGGCGCGCGTCGAGGCCGGAGACGAGTTCGTCTATGTGGTGGAAATTGCGATTGTCAGTGAGGTAGTTTTTTTCTTTTCTTTTTTATTAAATTTAATAAAAACAGTTAAGTATATGTATATAGGTTTGAAAAGAAATTTTTTTTATACAGTGAAATTTTAAACATACAATAGGGTTTATGTAAATGCAAATTTCAGTACGTATATATATATATATATAGTTTAAGTAAAATTATTTGATTGAGTTAAGATTTATTAAATGGAAACTGTGTTTACGGAAGGTGTAGACATTTATATATATATATAGGATTTTGCAAACCATAGGGATTTATATAAAGATTTGATCTTTATAGATTATTTTAGAAAGTGTATAGGTAGTTTCAAAAGAAAAGAAAATATTTTTGTTGTTCCGAATAAAATTTTAATTTTAAAATTAAAATCATTGGTTAATTAAATTATCCAATAGGAATTTATTATTCGATTTATTTCGAATATTAATAAGTTGTATGAATTGTTTATACAAGGTTTAAAACCGTGAAGAAATGGTCGAAATGAAAATGGATTGCAAATTAAAGCAAAGGTGAGATTTTCTCACTCAAATGAAAAGTTGAATTTTCAGATATTGATTGCTGTTTGGATGTGATATTTGATATAGTAGAATATCTATATATTAGTATATAGCAATATATATATATTGTAATATGTATATATTGGAGTTGATTGATTTCCCGCATTATATAGCGGATGAGACCCTATTGCGCCGCATAATAGCGGATTGATATTTTTATAAATCCCATATACCGCGATATTCCACCTCGAAGTGGAATTGGTATTGTGCTAACATTTGTGGATGCAGGGAAACAGGTTGGAGGGATCCAACTAGATTCCTCAAATTGTATGAATTTATTTCATATACTGTGTGATGATTTTTGATAATCTATGAATGATTATAGTTGTGATTGAATGTGTCGAAGGCTAAAATTTAGCCGAATATATTTTGGTATCGTTGGATACCAGAAATGAATATAAATTGGATTTTGAAATTAAAGTGGAAAACTGTAAGTGAATTTATTTTTAAGAATTGAATTAATTTGAAAGAAGGAAATTTTAAAGTATTAATATTGATTTTCGAAATCTTACCGAATAAACTCCGAAATATGGGAAAAGATATTAATAAATGACTTTTAAATAATATAGTTTAAAAGTTGAAGAATTCATTTAAAAATGGAATTTTGAATAATTTGGAAAGAATAAGAGAATTTATTTAAAAGTGATAAATTTCTAGAAATCAAATTGTAATTGATTTGGTATTTGAAATAAAACTTAGAATCAATTTGTAATTGCTTTCGTATTGAAATAAAATTAGAAATCAATTTGGAATTTGATTTTGGGGTTAAAAGTAAATATTTGGAAATGTAAATTCAAATGGAATTTATAAATGAAAGGGAAATTTGTCTTAAAAATAAACACTGATTTATTTTAAAGTGTGAAAGTAAATCTACGAATTTGGAACGTAAATTTAAAATAAATCGATATGGATTTATTTAACTGGTTTAAATGGACCATTTTGAAGTGGAAGTGTATTTTCACTATAAAGCCGATATATTTCCAAAGTAGCTTTTAAAAATATAAATTAAAAGTTCTTGAGTTGGTTTTTAAAAGAAATATTTGGAAATATATTCCGCGTAAGGGAATTGATTTGAAATTTATTTTCAAAAGTTGAAAGGTGAAAAATTGATTTGAAATTGTTTTCAAAGTATTGAAGTGGAAAAATATATATCTTGTGAAGATATTTTGAAATTAAATAATTTGGGAAAATTATTTAATTTGATGATTGTGTAAATGTTATTGATAGTTAAATCACCGACTAGCAATATTGCCTTTGAAATGGCACTTGAATTTGTTTTTAAAACAAACGCTTATTATTCGGTTTAGCCGGGAAAAGACCTTTGTGTCAGACAACCCATTCCGAATAATGATATGACGATATGGATCGTATCGAAGACCGGGTATTTTCAAAAATGAAAGGACAACCTATCGAATGTCTCTGCACCGAGTTGCTCCGGTAAAGAGATTTATATCAATCTTTTTGTGATGGGAAGTCCGATCGGAATTGTGAATACCCGGATTGCAAGGGCTTCTTTGGAAGTGCCTTCGGTTCTGTTCGAACCCGGAACAGACTTGTATGGTTACGTGTCTGACATTACACTTTGAGATATAAAGCTGATTTCTTTCAAATACATTTCTGTTTGGTGGCGGAGAATTTATTCTCTTAGCTTAACACCCTTCTCTGAGACGTACGAGCTCAGAGGTTATGTAGTTGAATGTTATCAGCGATATATTCCCAATTTGGTAATGTGACATGTTGAGTGTTGTTGTGTGATGATCATTTATTGATCATTTATGATCAAAGCGTGGCTTTGTGAAAAAGCGTAGCTTTGTGGACGAGACTTCGTCAGACCTCACTTCCCGGAAATGGTCGAAATAGGAATATGCGGCAAGGTTATGAGGGTCGCACCCTTTAGGGTATGTCATTTCCATCTGGAAAAGGGTGGTATCAGGTATGGAGCCCTGGTATTTAACCTATGTGGATACTCCGATCTCATTTATTGTGTGATTGTGTGTTTATCGAGGCGCCTCGGATAAAGGTCCCAAAGGACCGGGGATGGCATATTCGTGAGTTACCTAGTTACAGGGGTAACCCGGCCTTCTGTTGGCAGAGAGCAGTTGTCTCTCGGGACGTCCAGCCAGAGGCGATCCCATGTGGCAGTAGGAAAGGAAGTTCCTTAGCTTGACCATTTATTGGAAATCTAAAGAAACAATACGAGCCTTGTACGGATTTAGTTGTATAACCTGCTATGGAATGTGGCGGTAACCTGCTATTGAACATAGTAGCTATGGTAGGCATAAGTGCGGAATGCCTATGCTGGCTAAGATTAATATTATACTTTCGAAATGTTTTCTACACTAGACATTAATAATAATAATCCAATGATTTGCGTAGTAAGCATCTTTGACTATCATAAGAAGAAATCTCCTCCAATTCTGCGTTTGCATTGTGTGTGTGGCTGGAGGTCTTATGGTAGTTTTATTTTCCAAAAGCATTGCGAACTAATTTTATCTTCTTTGTGAAAATAACTGTTTTACGATCTCACACTAGTCACCATGACTGACTCGGAGTTTATTGTTCCCTTCTAAACTCTGGGTGCCCACAATTTTCCACACGGGCAGCCTAGAGTTATGTTATTAGGATATTCTGGATATTCTAGAGCTTGGGAAGCAAGCTGGATGGCGAGACGTACTCCCGTACTTGTATATTTATTCCGATGTGTATTCTATATGAGGGCAAGTTTATATAACTGTCCATTGTTATATTGAGTTGTATATTGACTCTGATTGATGTATGTATAAACTGATATAGTCTTTTGTTTTAAAGATTATTGTTTCATCTATCATATATTGTTCCGCTGCGAATGTGAGATTCCGTTGTTGTTTCTATTTAAATGTTCTTTCTTTTCTTCTGTCTTCTTCTACCTCTTCTTTTAACCCCAATGGTTCGGTTTTCCGGCATTCGATTGCGCGGCATTTGATACAGTGGACGTATTAATGTTGACTTTCGAGCGTCGAAAAGTCGAGTCGTTACATGTGGTATCAGAGCATCCGGTTAAGCGATAACCATGGCTCTGTTGGGTGTTACTCATTAGAGATAGAGTCAGTAGTACTCTAGAATGAGTTGAGTGTATTAATAGATATGAGCGCGTATTTGTTAGTAAATATTAAAATTTGTTTTATATTGTGTTGACTTATCGGTTGATTGTTTATAGATTCTGGTCAGTGCAGTCTGGCCAACTGAAATCGATGGGGGTTTCTAAACTCTTAAACAAGATAAACTGACACAGTATTGTTTTAAAATAGGGTAAATGAAATAATTTTACCCAAAACTATTTTTGTGTAGAAAAGAAATGATTTTCTATGAATTATTATAGTATATGGATGCTTGGTTGTTAGGAAGTGATAATATTGAATTATTATCATTGTTATAAGAAAATTAAATAAGAAATAAAATGATATAACCGAAGATTTGAAGATAAATCCATTTAACAAATGGAAATTATAAATATGAATTAAGAATATAAGGAAATAAAATTCATATACGAATGGGATTTGTAAATATAAATTGTAAATGAGATTTATAATTGGAAATAGAATTCCAGGAAAAGTATTTGAGAATAAATTCATTAATGGAATGAAAATTGATAATGTGAAGTTTATAAATGAGTTTTATAAAATCGAAATGAGATGGAATAAAAATGGTGAATGAACAAATGAGTTTACATATGTAAATAAATAAATTAGAATTGAAAAATGAGATTTGATTTGAATCAAGTTGAATAAAAACCCAAACTTGAAAAAAATAAAATAAAGTGGATTGAATTCAAGTAAATTAACTTGATAATTTATTAATTCGTGAAATAAATGAATTGGAAGTTGAATTAGTTAAAGATGAGCTGTGAGCTAAGTTTAAAAATGGTTTGAATTTGTATATAAATTCAAGTAGTAAAAATAAATTGAAAATTTCCTTGTTATTAATTAAATAAATTCACGATGAATTGAAATGGAAATTGAAATTTAAAATGAATAAGTGAATGTACTAATTGAATTAAATTAATAAATGGAATAGATTTGATTAAATGAAAAATCAAATCAAAGATTTAAATTAGAAATTGTTTACAAGGAAACCATAACTTGAATTTTGAGTTCAAATAACTTAAGCAATATTTGGATAAAGGCTTGACTTAAGTAAAATTGTGAAATGGTTGTTATCAAATTTTATTGAATGGTTTTGGATGAAATTTGTTTGATTAATGAGTTGCAAATTAAATTGAATTGAAATGGAATCGATTTAAATGATTATTAGCTTAAGTAATCATTTAGCTCCATGAATATTAACAAATTTGAATAGAAAGAATTATCGTTTGTCAAAAACGAGAATAAAAAAAATCCTATGAATTGATAGAAGTGAAATAAATTGATTTTGGAATCAATTGAATTAGATATGAACTCGTTTCGCTAAAAATGAATAGAATGAAGAAAATGAGTTGTAAATCACTTGAAGTAAATGGAAATGGTATGTGAATTGGTCGTAAGCAATTTAATTTGTATTGAAACCATATAAATTGCTAATGGAAATGATTTTGGATGTATTGCTAATGAAATCTATATATTTGTTATTGAAAAGAGTGAAATGTTAATAGATTTCCTATATTTGTCACTTACCTGTTTAAATTGAGTAAGTACAGGTTTTTGGAAGCCGTTTGGCTGCGTTGGGTTGCGCAAATAGCTAAATAAATAAGCCGCTTTGCTTAAAATGCTAAAAAAGGTACGCCTACGCAATACAAAATTAGGAAATATGAACTGTTTTTTCTGCTTTTCCGACCGAGTGGGTCGATGTATATATATTTATATCCTTTGTCAAATTGCAAAAGCTCCTCCGTACAAAGGAGACTCCGCCAAAATTTTCTGAAAATTTTGGGAGTTAGGAAAATTTTGAAAATTTGGAAAATTTTTGTTAACGGAAAATTTGATTTTCAAATTGTAATGGAAACGTAGGAATTGGATTAGAAAAGGAAAACCATTGTTTTGGTCGAAGTTAAAAGTTCTAGAAAAAAAGTGAATATCGAATTTTCACTAAGTGAATTTTTGAAGATAAAATGAATTCAAATAGAATTGAAACTGTAAATTGAATTCAAATGGAATTGAAAATACAAAGTTGAGTTCAATTTGAATATATAACTTTGTTAGTAAAGTGAAAACAAATATAAGAAGTATGTAAATACTTATATTGAACTTAAGAAATAAAGAATGAAATTCTTAAGTAAAAAAATTGGTTTTGGGAATCCAATAAGAAATTTGGTCATTGTTGTTAAGTAAGGTATACAGGAATTATAAAGGCTGTAGGGAAATGGAATTGGATTTAGATTTTGAAGATGAATTTGAATTTCTCAACAAAAGGTATGCATTTAAAATTTCAGTATGAAGTTTGTTGAGATTCTGATTTTGCCACTTGGCATTTTGTTTTCTATTGGGATTTGAGAATCCATAGGGACATTTTGTAGTTGTACCGAGTTAGCCGCGCAAAGGAGACACTGACGAAATTTTTCAGAGATTTAGAGAGTTAGAAAATTTTTGAGAAATTTTGGATAATTTACAATTTGAATTCAAATTTAAATTTGAATTGTGAAGTAAAATAAAGTTGTTTGAACTTATGAATAAGTTTGGAAACTTAGAAAAAGATTAGTGTCTTAATAGAAGATTATTCTAGAAAGTTGTTTAAAACTATTTGGATTTGAGAAAATAGTTAACGGGGATTGGATCATTCTTCTTAACTTGTAATTTCGGGACGAAATTCTTTTAAGCGGGGAAGATTGTAACGACCCTGAATTTTTGACATTTGAAATGTGAATATTTAATTGAGTTTAAATATTCGAATGATAGTTTAATTTGAAATTCGAGGTATCGGAATGAATTTGGTAATTAAATTATTGAATTTAATTATTGAAACTGGGTAAAATATTGTATCTTCAGTTTTAAGTTGATTAAAAATATTTTCAAGGCTTGGAAAATCTATATTGATAATTCTGAAGGTACTGCAACTTTCAGAATTGAATTTGGAAGTGGTTTGTTCAGTTTTGAATTTTATCGTTTAAATCGTTATTTAAAAATAGCGTTCCGGGGCACAGTCTCGGAATTCGACAAAACCAGTTCCATTGGATCCGTAATATTGTATTATTATCGGATTTCAATTTTCATAGTGTTTGGAGTGATCGTGTGGCCGTACGATAAGCAAACGCGCTGAAATTTATATTGAAATTTAATATTATAACTGGTTCAAAAAGCTATCTTCTCCATACGATCAAGTTAGAAATCGAAATCTTTTCCATTGTGCTCAGAATAGGCATATAACATTACGAACGCCTAGCGGCATGCCTCGTTAGGAGTTCGAAATTGTAAGTTGCTTTTGAAAAACGAGATATTTTGGGTTTGAAATAAAATAATATATACAATCAACTCAACTTTCCTTTCAGCCGAAGATTTATCAAATCGTAGCCACCTGGTTTCGTTTAAAACACGTTTTTTATCAAATCATTCAAATCGCTGTTCCCTTCCCCTTTCTGTAAAAAAAATCATGTCTTCACTTCCTAGAGAAAAAAAAATCATCAATTTGTCCTCGTTCAAAATCAAACCCGGCTTCCTCTCTACCCATTTTCGAATCAAAGAAAAAATGAGGGCATCGCATCAAAGAATTAAAAATCGCGTTCGATCACTCGAATCAAAACGAGGAGTAAGGGGCACGGATTTAATTCGATTAGAACGAGAGCCATCTCCCCTCAATTCCTCAGTCTCATTTCGAATCAAATAAAAAAAAATCGCGCACGCGTATGGTTGGAAACGCGAGGAGATTAGGGCTTCGATCGAGCTCGAGCGGCGAGTACAGCAGGCATATAGCTGATGTCGAGTGTCGCGATGATCTCGAGCGCATCAATGAAGTAGGGGATATCGCGAAGTGATGGCGGCAATTCGCGAACTCGATGCTGGGTTTCAAGACAACGTGGGGAAGCAGGGGTTGCGACTTAGGGATTCTCGACGACAGAAGCAGATTTCGATGAGGCGGCGGCGCGCGTCGAGGCCGGAGACGAGTTCGTCTATGTGGTGGAAATTGCGATTGTCAGTGAGGTAGTTTTTTTCTTTTCTTTTTTATTAAATTTAATAAAAACAGTTAAGTATATGTATATAGGTTTGAAAAGAAATTTTTTTTATACAATGAAATTTTAAACATACAGTAGGGTTTATGTAAATGCAGATTTCAGTATGTATATATATATATAGTTTAAGTAAAATTATTTGATTGAGTTAAGATTTATTAAATGGAAAATGTGTTTATTGAAGGTGTAGACATTTATATATATATATATAGGATTTTGGAAACCATAGGGATTTATGTAAAGATTTGATCTTTATAGATTATTTTAGAAAGTGTATAGGTAGTTTCAAAAGAAAAGAAAATATTTTTGTTGTTCCGAATCAAATTTTAATTTTAAAATTAAAATCATTGGTTAATTAAATTATCCAATAGGAAATTATTATTCTATTTATTTCGAATATTAATAAGTTGTTTAAATTGTTTATACAAGGTTTAAAACCGTGAAGAAATGGTCGAAATGAAAATGGATTGCAAATTAAAGCAAAGGTGAGATTTTCTCACTCAAATGAAAAGTTGAATTTTCAGTTATTGATTGTTGTTTGGATGTGATATTTGATATAGTAGAATATCTATATATTAGTATATAGCAATATATATATTGGAATATGTATATATTGGAGTTGATTGATTTCCCGCATTATATAGCGGATGAGACCCTATTGCGCCGCATAATAGCGGATTGATATTTTTATAAATCCCATATACCGTGATATTCCACCTCGAAGTGGAATTGGTATTGTGCTAACATCTGTGAATGCAGGGAAACAGGTTGGAGGGATCCAACTGGATTCCTCAAATTGTATGAATTTATTTCATATATTGTGTGATGAATTTTGATAATCTGTGAATGATTATAGCTGTGATTGAATGTGTCGAAGGCTAAAATTTAGCCGAATATATTTTGGTATCGTTGGATACCAGAAATGAATATAAATTGGATTTTGAAATTAAAGTGGAAAACTGTAAGTGAATTTATTTTTAAGAATTGAATTAATTTGAAAGAAGGAAATTTTAAAGTATTAATATTGATTTTCGAAATCTTACCGAATAAATTCCAAAATATGGGAAAAGATATTAATAAATGAGTTTTAAATAATATAGTTTAAAAGTTGAAGAATTCATTTAAAAATGGAATTTTGAATAATTTGGAAAGAATAAGAGAATTTATTTAAAAGTGATAAATTTCTAGAAATCAAATTGTAATTGATTTGGTATTTGAAATAAAACTTAGAATCAATTTGTAATTACTTTGGTATTGAAATAAAATTAGAAATCAATTTGGAATTTGATTTTGGGGTTAAAAGTAAATATTTGGAAATGTAAATTCAAATGGAATTTATAAATGAAAGGGAAATTTGTCTTAAAAATAAGCACTGATTTATTTTAAAGTGTAAAAGTAAATTTACGGATTTGGAACGTAAATTTAAAATAAATCGATAAGGATTTATTTAACTGGTTTAAATGGACCATTTTGAAGTGGAAGTGTATTTTCACTATAAAGCCGATATATTTCCAAACTAGCTTTTAAAAATATAAATTAAAAGTTCTAGAGTTGGTTTTTAAAAGAAATATTTTGAAATATATTCCGCGTAAGGGAATTGATTTGAAATTTATTTTCAAAAGTTAAAAGGTGAAAAATTGATTTGAAATTCTTTTCAAAGTATTGAAGTGGAAAAATATATATCTATTGAAGATATTTTGAAATTAAATAATTTGGGAAAATTATTTAATTTGATGATTGTGTAAATGTTATTGATAGTTAAATCATCGACTATCAATATTGCCTTTGAAATGGCACTTGAATTTGTTTTTAAAACAAACGCTTATTATTCGGTTTAGCCGGGAAAAGACCTTTGTGTCAGACAACCCATTCCGAATAATGATACGACGATATAGATCGTATTGAAGACCGGTGTGAAGACCGGGTATTTTCAAAAATGAAAGGACAACCTGTTGAATGTCTCTGCACCGAGTTGCTCCGGTATAGAGATTTATATCACTCTTTTTGTGATGGGAAGTCCGATCGGAATTGTGAATACCCGGATTGCAAGGGCTTCTTTGGAAGTGCCTTCGGTTCTGTTCGAACCCGGAACAGACTTGTATGGTTACGTGTCTGACATTACACTTTGAGATATAAAGTTGATTTCTTTCAAATACATTTCTGTTTGGTGGTGGAGAATTTATTCTCTTAGCTTAACACCCTTCTTTGAGACGTACGAGCTCAGAGGTTATGTAGTTGAATGTTATCAGCGATATATTCCCAATTTGGTAATGTGACATGCTGAGTGTTGCTGTGTGATGATCATTTATTGATCATTAATGATCAAAGCGTGGCTTTGTGAAAAAGCGTAGCTTTGTGGACGAGACTTCGTCAGACCTCACTCCCAGTCCCCGGAAATGGTCGAAAGTGGAATATGCGGCAAGGTTATGAGGGTTGCGCCCTTTAGGGTATGTCATTTCCTTTTGGAAAAGGGTGGTATCAGGTATGGAGCCCTGGTATTTAACCTATGTGGATACTCCGATCTCATTTATTGTGTGATTGTGTGTTTATCGAGGCGCCTCGGATAAAGGTCCCAAAGGACTGGGGGATGGCATATTCGTGAGTTACCTAGTTATAGGGGTAACCCGGCCTTGTGTTGGCAGAGAGCAGTTGTCTCTCGGGACGTCCAGCTAGAGGCGATCCCATGTGGCAGTAGGAAAGGAAGTTCCTTAGCCTGACCATTTGTTGGAAATCTAAAGAAACAATACGAGCCTTGTACGGATTTAGTTGTATAACCTGCTATGGAATGTGGCGGTAACCTTCTATTGAACATAGTAGCTATGGTAGGCATAAGTGCGGAATGCCTATGCTGGCTAAGATTAATATTATACTTTCGAAATGTTTTCTACACTAGACATTAATAATAATAATCCAATGATTTGCGTAATAAGCATCTTTGACTATCATAAGAAGAAATCTCCTCCAATTCTGCGTTTGCATTGTGTGTGTGGGGGGAGGTCTTATGGTAGTTTCATTTTCCAAAAGCATTGCGAATTAATTTTATCTTCTTTGTGAAAATAACTGTTTTACGATCTCACACCAGTCACCATGACTGACTCGAAGTTTATTGTTCCCTTCTAAACTCTGGGTGCCCATAATTTTCCACACGGCCAGCCTAGAGTTATGTTATCAGGATATTCTGGAGCTTGGGAAGCAAGCTGGATGACGAGACGTACTCTTGTACTTGTATATTTATTCCGCTGTGTATTCTGTATGAGGACAAGTTTATATAACTGTCCATTGTTGTATTGAGTTGTATCACTACAAGAAAATTCACTTTCAATAGTATAACATGATAGCGTTTCTAAGTAAAATACCGTTTTAAGTTATTTTGCTTTAGAGAAAATAAGTATTGAACGCTATTTCAAGTTCACCTCCGTACATCACGGTCCAAAATATACCCTTCCCTTTTTTTCCCTTCCCTCTTATTCGCAGAATTTCACATTTCACGTTCCCTCTTCTCTCTTGCTCACCAAATTCCACATTTTCCCTCAATAATTTCTACCATACAAATTAGAGTGAAAAAACTCTAAATATTCAAGAGTTTCAGATCCAAATATTTACAAGTTCCCTCAATAATTAGTTCCAATAAGCCAAAAGGGAAATCCCTAAGCATCCTCCAATTTCTAATCCAAAACCTTCATCAATCTTCAGCATCCTCCAATTTCAAGCTAGTTGATTGAGCAACTACGATTACCTGATGACATAAAGAGTGAACGTAGGCGGGGCAGTGTGGACTACAAATTTTTTGTGTGTGTTTGTTCAGGAAAGTTAAATGACCATCTACTCATTATCTGTTTGTGTGCATTCATCCACAAACTATGATCTGAAGGTTAGCTAATAGATTATATTCCTGCTTAATACTTTTCACAGTTTTTTTCATTTGAAAATTAACTTTTGTTAAAACTTTGATTGACATTTTGTTTTATTATGTGGATCTCAGGTTGATTTCATACTCCAATTTAGTTACTGTTGTGTATATCTTAACTGTCTGATTGATGAAGAGAAAGCAAGATCAAATACTACATGAGCTTTTTCCCTAACTTTTGGTAATCAAGTTTTAATACAATCATTTATAATTCATAAATATGTCCATTATTTTACATCTGAAATGTCATAGTTTGGCCTATGTATTTTAGTAATAGATTGATTAACATTAAACATTGTCTATGAATACAGTTAGCTTCCATCTGACTAAGAGATTGTTAGTATAGTTTCTAAAATTTAATGGTTGATGTATATTAAGTATAGTTATTAGCTTAATTATCTACATTTTGTAGCTTGTTAACAAAACTTTTCTAACACTAAATGTTAAATATTGAATCAAATTTAGTTTATCTTATTAAATAATGAATGTTGTTGATTTTTTTATACTTATCATTTTTGTCTCAACACGTGTAAATTATTTAGGAGTACGTTTAAATATATAATATTATTAACACCAGTTCAGTGAAATAGGAAGCTAACTCCTATCAGTTACTTATTTCAGTGCCCTACCAGTGGCATAATATTTACCTATTTACCAAATTGAAGGAAAAATCACAATAGTTACCAAAAACTTAATTCTCTTTCAATATTTTGTTTGTTGGTTTCTTTTGGTGAAGAATTTATACGTGATATTTTATTCTTGAATTTTATGTGGCAGTGCATAACATTTTCCTTTAATATACACTATACTAACTTGTTTCAAATATGAAAGTCATTTTATAAAGTAACATGTCAATCGCAACTGGTTGAGTAAGTAAATGTAAATAATTTAAGTTAAATTTTGTATATCTTTTTAAAGGGGAAGTTTGTTGAGACACCTATGAAAGGAAAATGATGACCATGATATTGATGATTTGATGCTCATGAGTAAAATGAAGTTCCTTTATTTCTAACTTTATTTTAGTAGTCTATCTTTGTATAAGCTTTGACAACATACATTCAATCAACTCATTCCAAAATATTAAATAATAATATCGTATTCCCTAATGAAAATAATTAATAAGAATTAGATTTGAAATTCAAATGTACATATATTTAATGTTATTATGTAGAAATTTTGAAATTTCAATTTTTTTTCTTTTTTTTCTTTCCACTGAAACAAGTGTAATAGTACTGAAACATTACCCTGCTGATATAAGATATTATATGTTTCTATATAAATTTTTTGTGTGTGTATGTATATTAATCAACTAATCTTTTATTATAATGGCAATACTTTAAGGTGAACCCTTTTTTGAATTGATTCTATTACACATGCTTCAAATAATTAGAAGTTAAGTACCATAATCACATCTAGAGGATAACTTTGTCATTCTATTCGCCCTTACTGTCATTACTTCTCATATAACATATAGTGAGATGATGTTTATAATATTCAAAGGATAATTTAATGCTTGTTGGTATACTAACTTTCAGGTGTAATTCTTATTAACAATCATTGCTTTTTGGTATGTTGATTCCTTGAATGTGGCTCAACATTAAACAACAGCTCACTGTAAATGCTACAACTGGCTTAAGGGCTAGAGAGTGGCTTAAATGTGGCTGTTGTGAGGGAAAAATAAAGCTACCTGATTGTAATGCCGGTTGGCTTGAGGAACTGCTGCTGCATGAATGTGGGTTGAGAGACAAGGTGTTGAAAACTGTTGTAAACTGAGTAACTACTGCTGGAACAGCATGAACTTCGGGGTTGAACTTGAATAGCATGTATAGCTATAGTGTAGGACTTTGAAGTTGTTAAAATGGCATGGCTAATACATGAAATGAAAATTAATGAGCATGTGGGTTGAAAAATTGCTGAAAGGGTGGAAATTCAAACAAAATAGACAAAATGTCAAGATTATCAGGTTGCATATCGGTGGCAATGCAGAAGCAAAGCACTAACGTCGTTGAGTGGAAGATGCAACAGAGTAACTGTCTGCAGATATGGTTGAGTTATGAAGGCTGAACCATGTTGCTGGTCAGCCTAGTATTGGGATGCCGAATAGTAAGATGAGAGCTGAGTGTACACAAAATGAAGCGCATGATGGGGATGATGGCCTAACAACTGAAATGAGTATGATTGAGTATATGCACAGCATGCAGGGTGAAAACATCATAGTGCAAGGACAATGTAGCTGTTGTATGTGCTCTGACTGAAGTTGCGTGAGTGCATAATGGATGGTTCCATACTGGATCATTATGTGCTACAACTTGGTGCAAATGTGTTACTAATGCTGCGTGGGTGCACCACAGCTGAAGCAAAGGACTGGCCTGATGATGAAGAGAGTTGCTATAAGGTAGAGTGTCGCTGAAATAGTATAGACTGCAAACAATCACTACAATTCAAAGAACTCCAATTCAAAAAACCCTAAATCAAACCAAATTACCTAACACAGTACCACACTCACCTCGTCTAATCGCTCTAATTCAACAAATTGTTGTCGGTAGTATATTATTAGCGCAAGTGATAACAATGATTTTCCTCCGCCTCCATCAAAATTATCCATTAGAGTCCTCAACTGTGCGAATTGGCGATTCTATGCTTTGAGTCTTCGACAAACCCACCAGTGCGATTCTTTGCTTTGACCGTTCAACAAACCCACCATCTTTAGCCGATTCCGCCGCTTCCAGGCATGGTTCCCATCACCGATGATGCTCTTCAGTGGTATGATTTTTTTTCCGTTCCTATTCGAGATCAAGTTCTTTTAATGTGCTATGTTTATTGTATACTAAAAATTGATTGATTCATTCAAAGCCGATTTAGTTCCTTTTAAATTTTCCCACTGAAGAAAAAAAGGAACCGCTCAAATCAATCACCCAACGCCGCTTCTTTTCGTCACTCCAAGCTAATTTGTATGGGCTTGGAGTGGGAAGGTTGTTTGCTTATTTATGTTTTGAGGTTCAAACATCTTGGAGCTTGCAAGTAGGAGGCTTTGGTAATTTGTATAGTACTTCTTATTATAAATTTCACATAACAGTCTATCCATGATTATTTATCACATTCTGCTGTTTGCATTGAATGTTTAATTACTTAATAACATGTTGTTATTATTATGAAAACTAGTGTTTAAAAATATGTTAGATACAGGTACATCTAAATTTTTTCTAGATGTCTTCCCCTAATAAAATTTACTTTGGGACGAGTAGGATCACCTTAGTAAAATGTAGTTTATTGGTTGGTTCGACCATGGGGTTCAAGTTGATGATTGGATTTTCTTTGATGTTTTGTGTATCACTTTATGTTACGCTTGATCCTTGTTTGTCACCATATTGATGCACGATTGCATGTTATCTATTTAAGATATAACACATTGTGTTTCATGCTTTATGACGTAGTGTAACATCATGATGAGGGAGTTATGTTACGGTGGTTTAAAAGAGAACATTTATGCGTATATGGGTGTGATGTGTACCTGTACTTATGTGATTTACATGAGTTGTAACTGAAACAATATTTTGAGTTTTTCCATGTTTCTGTGATAGTTTGTCCATCTGGTAAATGATGGTACTATAGAACCTTTTAGTAGACCTTCATTAGTTTAGAACAGTGGTTTTATTTTTGTAATTTCATGTTCCAGCGCACCTTTTAAGCAGTGGTCTTCACTAGTCATGGTATCATGCCACATTGCACATTTGAAGTAGGGATTCCCAATGGTAGTGATCTCGTGTCACACGCACATTTGTTGCACAATTCCTCAGAAATTGAAATTGTAGCTTCATGCTACATCATACAAACACTTTTAGAACATGAGTCTCCACTGGTCACAACTTTATGTCATGGTGCACCTTTGAAGCAAAGGTTTTCACTGATCATGGCTTCGGCCATTTGATAAATTTTTGCAACACAAGTATAATTATTGGCAAGCTCATATTTTTAGTGTTTTTTTTGCAACTTTCTATTTTTTAGTAAGTTGGTAATTCTGAAAGTTCATATATTTTGGCAATTTCGTATCCATGGTTAATTTGTATTTTTGGAAAACTTGTTTTTTTTAAATCTCTTATACTATATTAAGAGAGACCGAGAGAGAATGTAAAGCAGTCCAAGAAAATCAAGCTTGTAACCTGTGGGAGAAAATAAAAGTAAAACTGTAGATTTTAAACCGAGATCATATCCACAAAAAACTGAAATGTTTATGAATACTATTTAGTTCAAACACACTTACATGTGTGTGTATCTATATGTATGTATATTTTATGATATATTATTCATTTTATACCAAAATACTAGTAATAATAAATCAAAAAGGTGAATTTTCATGAAATAATTGCACTTCCGTCGAGTCAACCTCATCTCTGCAATTGTTTAATACATAGTCTACTTGTATGCAGACCTATTTTGAAATCCTCGGTAAACATATATACTATTTTCAGATTATTATTTCAACTTAATAATAATTTAGCAGCTGCTTCTGGCTAGATATATCAACTATTGAATTGCCAAATGATTTTTGTATAGGTGTAAAAGAGTCAAGCGCAAGGGAGCAAAAGAAATAAGAGAAAGCAAAAGTGGAACAAGTTGAATTGGTAAGAGAAACAGCTGATACTGGGAAGAAGCAACCTGACCTATTGGAGCTCTCACTACAAGAAATATGCCTTTTAGCAGCCTGACCTATTGGAGGTATATTGTATGTCTGTCCTTCATTATAATTATCAATGAGATAGTTATTACCTATACTTCTTTTCAGTAATAGGTTTATTCTCTGTAATTGTTTAGCTGAACTGACTGTGCATATATGATATCATGTTGGGCACTATATGTGGGAAACCGTTATACCCATTGCCATTGCTATCCAATTTGTGTGTAAATTAAACGATAAATTGATAGTCAACTAAATCATTAAGTTTGTATTTGAGAAGTGAAGTGAATTAAACATTTCTTTATTTGTAATGTCACTTTGATCTTAAGCTTACAGACACGATTCTCTAAAACTGCACGATCACTGGATCATTGTATATTGCTTGCACGGGGAGGGAAATAACATGGTGTGTATTCTATAGATGAAGACAAGCAACCGACGTTCAGGTATTTCGTTCTCTAATACTCCTATTATTATTGTTATAGATTTTCATAGTTTTGGTTTTGTCTTCATTTCTGTAGCATTCATTATTCCACACTGAAGTTAACCGTTAAAATTGTAACAATTTTAGCCTAAACTTTGGATAGCACAAATTGGTTGTTTAAGATTTGATGAACTAATTATGCCATGATAAATTTAATTAGTAATCCTCATAACCTAATCATTTACTCAAATAACACATGAATATGTATTGATTGTGTTAATATATAGGTCTTATCAATTTCCTGATGCTCACATGATAGGAAACTATGAGGTCTAGTATTGCCAATTGAACTAATTAAGACATTTAGACAAATGATACCAACGGTGTTGTGTGCAAGCTTCTTCTGCAAAAAGGTGCTACTTTATAATTCAAACCATCAAATAGTGAAGTATTCTTTTGCTAATTCGAAGAGTTTCACTAAAAACCATATTTTAATATAGTAATGGGAAAAGTCAGAGTTTGATATATGATTTGTATAAAAAGGTGACTTCCAATACTGGTTGTCGATGCTTATGAACACATATAGATCTATTATGCTTTCTTACTATGAAAAAGAATTGTAGATTTTAATCTTCATTCATTATAATTTCAAAATAAAATATAGGATCTTTTGGAAGTTTGGCATGTAAAACTATACTAGCATGCTTCTTTAAGTGATTTAGTTCACAATTACTAACATCTACTTTGTGAATGTCTGACATAACAATTACTAACATCTAGATTGCTTATTTGATTATTGCAGATGAATGGAGTAAATGTCTAGAGCGCTCTTTTCCACTGGTTTGATTATCATGTGACCATGTCTTGTAGTATTTGTGTTCATTTGTTAGACTATTTTGAACTATTATCATGCGACCATGTCTTGTAGTATTTGAAATATTAGCAGAATTATTTGAAACTTTTTCACTGGTTTGATTGTGTGTTTCCAAATTAGAATTCACTACAACGTTATCATTGTTACATATAGTTGTTGTCATCTTCTCGATTTGTTATTTTTGGGATCCACATTTTAATATATATATATATATATGTGTGTAATGTGTATACATATATCTATCTGTGTGCATATATATATATATAATATAATATAATAAAAAGAAAATTGAAACAAATGCTGAAAATTAATATTATATAGAATAGCGTTTGAAAAACGCTATTGATTCATCAAACGCTATCGCAACTCTATATGAGATGTAAGATTTATGCATCAAAAACGCTATAATAGAATCAAAAACGCTATAATAGAAAATAAAAACGCTATACAAGCATGACAAGAAATGCTATCGAAAAACATTGTAACGCTATAACATGGTTTGATGAAACGCTATAAAATGTGCTCGAAAACGCTATAGAAGTTAAATGAAGGATTATATTTCCTATAGCGTTTAAGTTTAATAACAGAGAAAAAATGCTATGGTAGGTTGCAAACGCTATGCCCTTTTGTAAACGCTATTAGCTATTATAGCGTTTTCCTTCCTGCTATGTAATGATGCCGGCCTACCATAGCTTGTGGTTCCACGGCGTTCTCTAAAACGCTATGGTAGCCTGTTATAGCGTTTTTCAAACGCTATGAAACCCATAAACTGTTGTAGTGTATATTGACTCTGATTGATGTATGTATAAACTGATATAGTCTTTTGTTTTAAAGATTATTGTTTCATCTATTATATATTGTTCCGCTGCGAATGTGAGATTCTGTTGTTGTTTCTGTTTATCTGTTCTTTCTTTTCTTCTGTCTTCTTCTACCTCTTCTTTTAACCCCAATGGTTCGGTTTTCCAGCATTCGATTGCGCGACATTTGATACAGTGGACGTATTAATGTCGACTTTCGAGCGTCGAAAAGTCGAGTCGTTACACACAGATATATATATATATATATATATATATATATTTGATTTGACCATACCTTTCACATCTGTCTACTTTCCTTCTTATCAGCCACCTACCATTCCTTCCTTTGCACACCACTTTCCCTTCAATCACCTTCTCTCTTCTTTTGAAAATGAAACCCGTTCAAAAAAAAATTGGTGGCTCTCGAACAAAAATCTGAGGTGCATGCACGCGCACGTAAGGGGAGGAGTCTCGGCGGCCTCGATTTTGACGAGGGCAGTGAGGCGAGCTGTTATGCGAGATGGTGGGCCGCGTGTATGAGTCAGTAGCGTGGAAGAGGGCTGCGTTCGAATCGGCAATTAGAGAGGTGACTGAGCTAATCATCGAATCGTGTATGGAAGGGTAGCAACGTCGCAAGCTTGGAGAGGGTTTCGACGTCTTCATCTTTGGCCGAAGAGAGGTAGGCGTCCGACGTTGGTTCGTCGTAGCAATTTGGTGATGTTAGGGTTTTGATCGAGGGTCGTGTGTTTGTGTATGCATATCGCGTGGGATCTGGTGTTGTAACTGTGAGGTTCAAATCTTTTTCTTCAGTCAATTTTGATTTAATGTGTAGATATAAGAAATTAAAAATATATTGGTTAGATAAAATTCAGTATAGGAAGGAAATTACATATTACAGAAAATATACCTCTGTATATTTTAATTTACTAGTAATTTTAAAAAGGAAAAATTTGTTTAAAATTAAATCCTTTGTTTAAAATTAAAATATTAGTTGAATTAAAATTTCAAAATGGCAATTGAATTGTTTGATTTTTTTCGAATATTAATAAAATGTATAAAATTGTTTATACAAGGTCAATATCTGAAAGAAAACAAGCCGGAAATGGAAATGAGTTGGAATGGACTGCAAATTAAAATCAAAGGTGAGATCTTCTCACTCACTTGACTGTTTGATGAATTTAAATAGTTGAATTTAAATTCTGGATGTGTTTGGATGAATTGGATAATTTATCTATTGATGATATTAGATATAGTAGGATATATATATATATATATATATATTTGGACTGATTGATTTCCCGCATTATATAGCGGATGAGACCCTATGCGCCGCATAATAGCGGATGATATTTTATAAATCCCATATTCCGCGATATTCCACCTCGAAGTGGAATGGGTATTTAATTGTTGTGCTAACATCTGTGGATGCAGGTAAACAGGTTGGAGGGATCCAACTGGATTCCTCAAATTGTATGAATTTGTTTCATATGTTGTGTGATGATTTATTGATAATCTGTGAATGATTATATTGATGATTGAATTTGTTGAAGGCTATAATTTAGCCGAATGTATTTTTGGTATCGTTGGATACCAGAAATAAATAAAATTGGATTTTTGAAATTAAAGTAGGAAATTTTAAGTAAACTCCTTTTGAAAGAATTGGGTGAATTTAAAAGAAGGAATTTAAAAGCATAAAGTTGATTTTTGAAATCTTATCGAATTATTTCCAAAATATGGGAAAAGATATTAATAAATGGGTTTTGAATAATATTGTTTAAAAGTTGAAGAATTTATTGGAAATGGAATTTTAAATAATTTGGAAAGAATAAAGGGATTTATTTAAAAGGTGATAAATTTTTTTGAAATCCATTTGATAATTGATTTGGTATTGGAAAATAAATCTTCGGAAAATCAATATGAAAATCGATTTGGTGTTTGAATGAAAAATTGATTTTGTGTTGAAAATTAATTTGGAAATCGATTTGCAAATGTTTGTTATTTGGAAATATTTATACTCTATCTACTAATTTTATTACTTTGGACTTGAAGTTTTATGTGTGATATTAGTATAATATTTTCATAACTAATATTTAAGTAAGAGTTTAAAGATAGTTTTATTTTAAAATATTTCCAAGTATATTTTGGATAAGTGATTTAAATTACTTTAAAATATTCGGACTTGGCAGATTTCCAGTGGAAATAAATAATATCGAGAATTTTATCCCGCGAGTGAAAAGTGATTTGAAATTGGTTTTCAAAGTGATGAAGTGTGAAAAAAATATATCTTGCAAAGATATTTTGAAATTTAATAATTTGGAAAAAATTATTTAGATTGGATGATTATTGTGAATATTGTTTGATAGTAAAATATCCAACTATCAGTATAAACAATTTGGGAAAATTATTGAGGCTTGATTGTTGAGAATGTTGTTTGATAGTTAAATAACCAACTTTCAATATTTGCCTTAGAAATGGCACTTGAATTTGTTTTTAAAACAAGCGCTCATTATTCGGTTTAGCCGGGAGAGGACCTTTGTGTTATATAACCCATTCCTAATAATGATACGACGTTATGGATTGCAATTGAAGACCGGATTTGCAAGGGCTTCTTCCTTATTTGGACGAAGTGCCTTCGATTCTGTTCGAACCCGGAACAGACTTGTATGGTCGTATGTCTGACATTACACTTTGAGATATAAAGCAGATTTCTTTCAAATACATTTCTATTTGGTGGCGGAGAATTTATTCTCTTAGCTTAACACCCTTCTCCGAGACGTACGAGCTTAGAGGTTATGTAGTTGAAGGTTATCAGTGATATACTCCCAATTTGGTAATGTGGCATGCTGAGTGCTGATGTGTGTTGCCGATCATTTGTTGATCAAAGCAAGGCTTTCGTGTAAAGCGTAGCTTTGTGGACGAGACCTCATCGGACCTCACACCTCGGAAATGGTCGAAACAGGAAAAATGCGGCAAGGTGATGAGGGTCGCACCCTTTAGGGTATGTCATTTCCTTCTGGAAAAAGGTGGTATCATGGTATGGAGCCCAGATACTTTATTTATGTGGTTGCTGCAATCTCATTTACGGTGTGGTTGTTGCTTTGTTATCGAGGGCCCTCGGATAAAGGTCGCAAACGACCAAGGGGTAGCATACTCGAGTAGTAGTTACCTAGTTACAGAGGTAACCCGACCTTGTGTTGGCAGAGAGCTGGTTAAGTTCTCGGGACGTCCCTCCAGAGGCGTACCCAGGTGGCATAGGAAGTTCCTTAGCCTGACCATTTGTTGGAAAATCCAAAGAAACAATACGAGCCTTTTACGGTTTTAGTTGTATAACCTGCCATGGAATGTGGTGGTAACCTGCTATTGAACATGGTAGCTATAGCAGGCATACAATAATGGTTGTATGCTGGCTAAGATTTATATTATACTTTCGAAATATTTTCCACACTAGGCACTAATGATAATATTAAAAAGATTTTGCGTATCAAGCATGTTTGAATATCATAAGGAGAAATCTCCTCCAATTCTGCGTTTTCATTGTGTGTGTGGTGGGAGGCCTTATGGTAGTTTCATTTTCCAAAAGCATTGCGGATTTCTTTTTAATACCAATAACTTTTTTTAAGATCTCACACTAGTCCCATGACAGACTTGGAGTTTATCGTTCCCTTTCTAAACTCTGGGTGCCCATAATTTTCCACACGGGCAGCCTAGAATCAGGTTATCAATTGGATCTAGATGGATTGTTGTGGAGATCTGGAGGCAAGCTGGATGGCAAGACGTATCACTTATACTAGTATTATTCCGCTGTGTATTCTGTTATGTGGACACGTTTATATAACTGTCCAGTGATGTGTGTTGTTGTTGTAAACTCTGATGATGTATTGTATAAACTGATATAGTTCTTTGTAAAAAAAAGATTATTCATTCATCTATTATATATTGTTCCGCTGCGAATGTGAGATTATGATATTGTTTCGGTTTCTTTTTCTTTCTTTCTTCTTCTATCTCTTTCTTTCTTTAACCCTAACAATTTGGTTTTCCGGCATTCGATAGTTCATCAGTTGATACAGTGGTTGTATTGATGTCGACTTTCGGGCGTCGAAAAATCAGGTTGTTACATAGTGGTATCAGAGCAATTGGTTAAGCGACAACCTTGGCTCTATTGGGTGTTACTCATTAGAGATAGAGTCGGTAGTACTCTAGAATGAGTGTTAGTGTAACAATAGATATGAGCGCGTATTTGTTAGTGAATATAAAAATTGTTTTGTATTATGTTGACTTATCGTTTGATTGTTTATAGATTCTGGTCGGTGCAGTTTGGCCAACTGTAATCGATAGGGGTTTCTAAACTCTTAAACAAGATAAACTGACACAATATTGTTTAAAATAGGGTAAATGAAATAATTTTACCCATAACTATTTTTTATATAGAAAAGAAATCATTTTCCGTAAATTATTATAGTATATGGTTGCTTGGTTATTAGGAAGAGATAATATTGAATTATTATCATTGTTATATGGAAACGGAATAAGAAATAATGGTATAACCAAAGATTTGCAGATAAATTCATTTAACAGATGAAATTTATAAATATGAATTGAAAGGATAAGGAAATAAAGTTCATATACGAATGGGATTTGTAAATGTAAATTGTAAATGTGATTTATAATTTGAAATAGAATTCCAGAAAAATATTTGAAAATAAATTCATTAATGGAATGAAGTTTATAAATGAGTTCTATAAATTAAAATAAAGTGCCAAAGAAATTTTTGCAATACGAATTAAAGGATTTGGATTGAAATTTCAAAAGATTAAATTTCCTAATTTGAAAATGGTTTCCAGAAGTCTGGAAAATAATTATTTGAGAAGTATTTTTGAGTTGGATATGAAATCTAGTGGGGTTTGAAATTTAAAATTATTTGGGAAAATATTTTGAAGAAACATAATTAATTTCAAATTTAGTTTTGAAATGTGATTAATTGTTAAAAAGACTCTGAAATTTCTTTAAAATGTTATGGAATGTAAATAAGTTGATAACTTATAAAAATATTTGAAATTTGATTGGAATAAGGTTCAAATTGAAAAGGAATGAATTTGTGAATGAACAAATGAGGTTACATTTGTAAATAAATGAATTGGAAATTGAATAATGAAATGAGATTTGATTTGAATCAAGTTGAAGAAAAAATCCAAACTTGGAAAAAAATAAAATAAAATGGATTGAATTTAAGTAAACTAACTTCAAAATTTATTAATTCATGAATTGGAGGTTGAATTAGTTAAATTAAAGTTAAGTTATGAGCTAAATTTGGAAATGGTTTGAATTTGCATATAAATTTAATAAGTAAAAAACAAAATAAATTAAAATTTTCTTGATAAAGATAAAGTAAATTCAGGATGAATTGAATATGGAAATTTAAAATTTAAAAAGGGATAAGTGAATATACTAATTGAATTAAATTAGTAGATGGAATGGATTTGATTAAATGAAAAATCAAATCAAAGATTTAAATTAGAAATTGTTTACAAGGAAAATGAACTTGAGTTTTGAGTTGAAATAACTTAAGCAATATTTGGATAAAAGCTCGACTTAAGAAAAAAATTGTGAAATGGTTGTTGTCGCATTTTATTGAATGGTTTTCAATGAAATTTGTTTGATTAATGAAATGCAAATTGAATTGAATGGAATCAATTGGAAATGAAATGGAATTAAAATAAATTGAGTTGGTATCAATTTAAATTAGTTATAAACTAGAATGGATATTCTATTAAGTGAATATCGTTGAATTTGCGTATAAATGGTTGTCGTTTGACGCAAACGAGGTTATATAAAATTCTATGAGTTATTAAAAAAATTGATTTTTGAATCAATTGAAATGGATATGAATTCGTTTCACTTAAAAATGAATTGAATGTAAGGAACTGCATTGTAAATCACTTGAATTGAATAGAGATGGTATGTGAATTAGATGAAAGCGATTAAATTTGTATTGAAACTGGATAAATGGCTAATGGAAATAATTTTGAGTGTATTGTTTACGAGAACTACTTGTTTGTTATTCAAAATGAGTAAAATGTTAATAGATTTCCTATATATGTCACTTACGTGTTTAAATTGAGTAAGTACAGGTACATGGGGGCCGTTTGGCTGCATTTGGTTGCGCAAAAATGCTTAAAAATAACCGCTTTGCTTAAAATGCTAATAAAGGTACGCCTACGCAATACAAAGTTAGGAAATATGAACTGTTTTTGTTTTCTAACCGTGTGGGTCGATGTATATATAAATATATCTCTTGTCAAATTGCAAAAGCTCCTCCGTACAAGGGAGGCTCCGTCAAAATTTTCTGAAAATTTTGGGAGCTAGAAAAATTTTGAAAAAAATTTGGAAATTTTTGTTAACGGAAAATTGATTTTCGAATTGTAATGGAAACGTAGGAATTGAACTAGAAAAGGGAAAACTATTGTTTTGGTCGAGGGTAAAAGTTTTGGAAAAAAGTGAATATCGAGTTTTGACTAAGTGGATTTTTGGTTTTTGAAGATAATTTAAATTGCTCGACAATAGGGTATGTATTTAAATTTCAGTATGAAATTTGATCCTTTCTTGTCTAGCCGCTTGGCTTTTCTTTTTCTTTTTGAAATCTGGGGGTCCGTAGGGACATTTTGTAGTCGTACCGAGCTAGCCGCGCAAAGGAGACGCTGGCGAAATCTTTCGAAAATTTAGAGAGTTAGAAAATTTTTGAGAAATTTTGGATAATTTAAAATTTGAATTTAAATTTGAATTGTGAAGTAAAATAAAGTTGCTTGAAACTATGAAAATGTTTGGAAAATTAATAAGGATGATAGTGTGGTTATGATAAGAAGATTGGTTTGAGAATTTGATAAAATTGTTTGGTTTTGGGAAGTTAGTGAACGGGTTGAGGATCATTCTTCTTAACTTGTAATTTCGGGACGAAATTCTTTTAAGGGGGGAAGAATGTGACGACTCTGAATTTTTGACATTGGAAATCAGAATATTTAATTGATTTTAAATATCTGGAAGTTAGTTTAATTTGAAATTCAAATATCGGAATTTATTTGGCAATTTAATTATTGAATTTAATTTATTGCAGTTGGGTAAAAATATTGAATCTTGATTTTTAAGCTGATTAAAAATATTTTCAAGGCTTAGAAAATTTATATTAATAATACTGAAGGTGATAGAAATTTTGAAATTGAATTTAATAGTGTTTTGTTCAGTTTTGAAATTTTATCGTTTAAATCGATATTTAAAAATAGCCTTCTGAGGCACAGTCTCGGAATTCGACGTAACCAGTTCCATTGGATCCGAAATATTGTATTATTATTGGATTTCAAATTTCGTAGTGATTGGAGTTGTTGTGTGAGCGTACGACATATAAACGCGCTGAAAATTTTATCAAAATTTAATTTATTAACTGGTCCAAAAAGCTATCTTCTCCATACGATCGAATTTGGACTCGAAACCTTTTCCAATGCGTTCGAAATAGGGGTATAACCATATAAACGCCTAGCGGCATGCCTCAATAGGAGTTTGACATTTTGAGCTGCGTAATCGAGACGGTTTGAAATTTAAATTATATATATATATATATTTGATTTGACCATACCTTTCACATATGTCTACTTTCCTTCTTATCAGCCACCTACCATTCCTTCCTTTACACGCCACTTTCCCTTCAATCACCTTCTCTCTTCTTTTGAAAATGAAACCGGTTCAAAAAAAAATGGTGGCTCTCGAACAAAAATCTGAGGCGCATTCACGCGCACATAAGGGGAGGAGTCTCGGTGGCCTCAATTTTGACGAGGGCAGTGAGGCGAACGGTTATGCGAGATGGTGGGCCGCGTGTATGAGTCAGTAGTGTGGAAGAGGGCTGTGTTCGAATCGGCAATTAGAGAGGCGACTGAGCTAATCATCGAATCGCGTATGGAAGGGTAGCAGCATCGCGAGCTTGGAGAGGGTTTCGACGTATTCATCTTCGGCCGAAGAGAGGTAGGCGCGCGATGTTGGTTCGTCGTAGCAATTTGGTGATGTTAAGGTTTCGATCGAGGGTCGTGGGTTTGTGTATGCATATCACGTGGGATCTGGTGTTGTAACTGTGAGGTTCAAATCTTTTTCTTCAGTCAATTTTGATTTAATGTGTAGATATAAGAAATTAAAAATATATTGGTTAGATAAAATTCAGTATAGGAAGGAAATTACATATTACAGAAAATATACCTCTGTATATTTTAATTTACTAGTTATTTAAAAAGGAAAAATTTGTTTAAAATTAAATCCTTAGTTTAAAATTAAAATATTAGTTGAATTAAAATTTCAAAATGGCAATTGAATTGTTTGATTTTTTTTGAATATTAATAAAATGTATAAAATTGTTTATACAAGGTCAATATCTGAAAGAAAACAAGCCGGAAATGGAAATGAGTTGGAATGGACTGCAAATTAAAATCAAAGGCGAGATCTTCTCACTCACTTGACTGTTTGATGAATTTAAATAGTTGAATTTAAATTCTGGATGTGTTTGGATGAATTGGATAATTTATCTATTGATGATATTAGATATAGTAGGATATATATATATGTATATATATATATATATATATATATATATTTGGAGTGATTGATTTCCCGCATTATATAGCGGATGAGACCCTATGCGCCGCATAATAGCGGATGATATTTTATAAATCCCATATACCGCGATATTCCACCTCGATGTGGAATGGGTATTAAATTGTTGTGCTAACATCTGTGGATGCAGGTAAACAGGTTAGAGGGATCCAACTGGATTCCTCAAATTGTATGAATTTGTTTCGTATGTTGTGTGATGATTTATTGATAATCTGTGAATGATTATATTGATGAGTGAATTTGTTGAAGGCTATAATTTAGCCGAATGTATTTTTGGTATCGTTGGATACCAGAAATAAATAAAATTGGATTTTTGAAATTAAAGTAGGAAATTTTAAGTAAATTCCTTTTGAAAGAATTAGGTGAATTTAAAAGAAGGAATTTAAAAGCATAAAGTTGATTTTTGAAATCTTATCGAATTATTTCCAAAATATGGGAAAAGATATTAATAAATGGGTTTTGAATAATATTTTTTAAAAGTTGAAGAATTTATTGGAAATGGAATTTTAAATAATTTGGAAAGAATAAAGGGATTTATTTAAAAGGTGATAATTTTTTTTGAAATCCATTTGATAATTGATTTGGTATTGGAAAATAAATCTTCGGAAAATCAATATGAAAATCGATTTGGTGTTTGAATGAAAAATTGATTTTGTGTTGAAAATTAATTTGGAAATCGATTTGCAAATGTTTGTTATTTGGAAATATTTATACTCTATCCACTAATTTTATTACTTTGGACTTGAAGTTTTTTGTGTGATATTAGTATAATATTTTCATAACTAATATTTAAGTAAGAGTTTAAAGATAGTTTTATTTTAAAATATTTCCAAGTATATTTTGGATAAGTGATTTAAATTACTTTAAAATATTCGGACTTGGCAGATTTCCAGTGGAAATAAATAATATCGAGAATTTTATCCCGCGAGTGAAAAGTGATTTGAAATTGGTTTTCAAAGTGATGAAGTGTGAAAAATATATATCTTGCAAAGATATTTTGAAATTTAATAATTTGGAAAAAATTATTTAGATTGGATGATTATTGTGAATATTGTTTGATAGTAAAATATCCAACTATCAGTATAAACAATTTGGGAAAATTATTGAGGCTTGATTGTTGTGAATGTTGTTTGATAGTTAAATAACCAACTTTCAATATTTGCCTTAGAAATGGCACTTGAATTTGTTTTTAAAACAAGCGCTCATTATTCGGTTTAGCCGGGAGAGGACCTTTGTGTTATATAACCCATTCCGAATAATGATACGACGTTATGGATTGCAATTGAAGACCGGATTTGCAAGGGCTTCTTCCTTATTTGGATGAAGTGCCTTCGATTCTGTTCGAACCCGGAACAGACTTGTATGGTCGTATGTCTGACATTACACTTTGAGATATAAAGCAGATTTCTTTCAAATACATTTCTGTTTGGTGGCGGTGAATTTATTCTCTTAGCTTAACACCCTTCTCTGAGAGGTACGAGCTTAGAGGTTAGGTAGTTGAAGGTTATCAGTGATATACTCCCAATTTGGTAATGTGGCATGCTGAGTGCTGCTGTGTGTTGCTGATCATTTGTTGATCAAAGCAAAGCTTTTGTGTAAAGCGTAGCTTTGTGGACGAGACCTCATCGGACCTCACACCCCGAAATTGGTCGAAACAGGAAAAATGCGGCAAGGTTATGAGGGTCGCACCCTTTAGGGTATGTCATTTCCTTCTGGAAAAGGGTGGTATCATGATATGGAGCCCAAATACTTTACCTATGTGGTTGCTGCAATCTCATTTACTGTGTGGTTGTTGCTTTGTGATCGAGGGCCCTCAGATAAAGGTCGCAAACGACCGGGGGTGGCATACTCGAGTAGTAGTTACCTAGTTACAGAGGTAACCCGACCTTGTGTTGGAAGAGAGCTGGTTAAGTTCTCGGGATGTCCCTCCAGAGGCGTACCCAGGTGGCATAGGTAGTTCGTTAGCCTGACCATTTGTTGGAAAATCCAAAGAAACAATACGAGCCTTGTACAGTTTTAGTTGTATTACCTGCCATGGAATGTGGTGGTAACCTGCTATTGAACATGGTAGCTATAGCAGGCATACAATAATGGTTGTATGCTGGCTAAGATTTATATTATACTTTCGAAATATTTTCCACACTAGGCACTAATGATAATATTAAAAAGATTTTGCGTATCAAGCATGTTTGACTATCATAAGGAGAAATCTCCTCCAATTCTGTGATTGCATTGTGTGTGTGGTGGGAGGCCTTATGGTAGTTTAATTTTCCAAAAGAATTGCAGATTTCTTTTTAATACCAATAACTGTTTTTAAGATCTCACACCAGTCCTATGACTGACCTGGAGTTTATCGTTCCCTTTCTAAACTCTGGGTGCCCATAATTTTCCACACGGGCAGCCTAGAATCAGGTTATCAATTGGATCTGGATGGATTGCTGTGGAGATCTGGAGGCAAGCTGGATAGCGAGACGTATCACTTATACTAGTATTATTCTGCTGTGTATTCTGTTATGTGGACAAGTTTATATAACTGTCCAGTGATGTGTGTTGTTGTTGTAAACTCTGATGATGTATTGTATAAACTGATATAGTTCTTTGTAAAAAAAAGATTATTCATTCATCTATTATATATTGTTCCGCTGCGACTGTGAGATTATGATATTGTTTCTGTTTCTTTTTCTTTCTTTCTTCTTCTATCTCTTTCTTTCTTTACCCCTAACAATTCGGTTTTCCGGCATTCGATAGTTCGTCAGTTGATACAGTGGTTGTATTGATGTCGACTTTCGGGCGTCGAAAAATCGGGTTGTTACACCTTCAATCTTTGAATATAAGAAGCTTTCCTTTTTTGTGTTGCTTTGATTTTTTTGGCACTTAATTTTGCGACTGTTTCTTTTTTCTTTTCTAACAGCTGGTTGTACAGTTTCTTCTACATCTTTTTTTCTTAAGTTTTTTCACTTTCAAACTCTTGTGTGTCGTAAAGTTTGAAAGATGGAGGGGTAAAGTCAAGCGCTGAAACGACGTACGGTACATTTTGGTTTTTTACATCTATATCCTCTTTAAGATGTTGAGTATCTTCTGTTTTATCTTTCTGCACTTGACTTTCTTTTTCCAACTCTTGTTTTTGATGCACAGTTGGAGTCTGTTTTTTTCTTCATGTTCACATTGTATTTCTTTATTGTTCTTTTTTTTTACCCAATTCACTTTCTATTTTGATGGGCATATGTTTCTCCATTTCTTCTGTTTTATCTGCTCTTTTCTGTACACACTCTTCAGCTTTTGTTTCTTTATTTTCTTCATTTCTTTCTATTCCCATTTCTACAAAAGTATCTGCATTTAGTTCAGTTTGTAAAATGTCGCTTTGTACATTGAAAATTTCTTTTTTATTTTCGCCATTTTCCTCACTGTCATTCAAATCATCTTCAAATTTCTTGGTGTTGTCTTCAGCCTGCGATCTTTTCTCTTCATTTTCTTTCAACTTCAACTTAATTTCTTTCAACTTTTCTTTCAAACTCAAAACTTCTTGCTCTGCTTTAATTCGTTTTTTTTCTACTTCCAATTCTTTTTTTTTCTTTGTTTCTTCTTCCAAATCTTTTATATGCATTTGGAAGATCCTGATGCTTATGTCTTCCTCAAACGAATGTGCACTTTCTTTGGTTTCTTCAAACTTTCTTTTTTTTTCCATGCTTTTCTTTTTGAATTTTGGGGAAATTTTGTTCAACTGTTTCTGTTTGAAGTAGACATTCTTCATATGGGCTGAGATTTGTAATTTCTTTCACCTATAAAATTAATATTGGAAAATTTGTTTCAGTTTTAAGCTATGATTTCAATTTACAATGACAATTGAATTTTTATTGTAACGAAAAGAGGAAATACTATGCGATAAAAGAAATAGCTAATGTTTTAATTTCTGATACTATTAGTTCAGCTTCAATCATGTAAAACTGTGGTATCGGTTTTTGAATTCTAGTATCAGTTTCTTATAATATTAGTATCAGTTTCTTATAACATTAATATCAGTTTCAAGGATGTAAAACTATGGTATCAGTTATTGCATTGTAGTATCAGTTTATTATACTTCTAGTATCAGTTTCAATTGTGAAATTATATGGTATCAGTTTTTGAATTCTAGTATCAGTTTTTGATACTTCCACAATTAGTTTCAAGCATGTAATCATATGATATCAGTTTTTGCATTTTTTGTATCAGTTTATGATACTATTAGTATCCGTTTCAAGCAAGTAAACATATGGTATCAGTTTTTGCATTCTAGTTTTCGTTTCTGATACTATTTGGTACGTAATAATATGGTATCAGTTTTTGCTCTCTGTAGTATCAGTTTTATGTTATAGAAGGAAGAATATACAATTAAACTTTATTCTACATAAGAGTTAAAGCATATTGATTTACAAAAATTAAATGGAATTTTAACTTACATCACCCTCTTTCACATTATCAAAAACTTCTTTGATTGCTTTGTCTTTTAGTTTCCTTAAGTCCCACTTTGCAAATCTTGGTAAAGCTGCAGTATAATGTTGTCTTTGTTGAATGAGATGCAATTTCTCACAAATGCAATACTGTTAACATAAAAAGAATTGACTAGATATGTCTGTTAAAAAAAAATTAAGTAATAAAATTTTGATTAATTTATCTTACCAATGGAAGCATGTAGCTTCCTGACATATTTCTTGGCTTATGGATGAACTTCTTAAAAATTTACTGAAATTATTTTCTATCGTTAGTGGCCAAGAAACCAATTGCATTGTCTCTACACTAATTAAGTATGGTAGAAGTACCCATCTTAACTTTTGCTGGTTGTTTGGGAAGAAGAATGTTAATAGTATTTCAATTACTATTAACAGTGGCAAGTCTTCTTCATATTCTTTTTTCTTCTTTGCCACTTGTTGCTTTATTCTTTTTTCCACAACATTCCTTCTTATGTAAGTGCAATTGCCAAAGTTTCTCTTTGCAAATTCCCTGCACTTCATTGGAATTGTTCTGTTTTTCATTTTTTGAGTTGGCTCGATGTTAATTCCTTTTAATGGTAGGCCAAAAATCAAACTTATATCTGTTTCTATAACTTTCATTCTTTCTTTGGAAAATAAGAATGCTCTTCCTCAACTGAGTAGCATTTGTATAAAGCATCCAAATTGTGTTGATGCTTTTTACATTCTTTCATCAAAAATTTCTCTTCATAAAAAACTCTAAAGAAATTGTAGAAAGGAGTGCTCTTCAATATGTCCATCTGCTTTTTGGATAGAGCATTTTTTTGTTTTATCATTTTCACTGTTTTGAATACTGCTTGCAATCCACATCTATAAGCAGTTTCATGCTTTTTATCTTCAGATTTTGATACTTTCTGCTGTTTTGTTTGTGATCTTCCTTTTATGCATTTTGGATGTGGATTAACAAAATCATCATCGTCCTATTATTTCAAAATAAAGACAATAAGTTATCTATGAAACAAATTATGTTGAAACATAACAATAGGTTGGGTATTAGCTGCAGTGACATATCTTCAGTCAAATATGTAACAATTTCAAGTTTGCAGTAACTAGGTATTAGTTTGCAGTAACTAAGTATCAGTTTGTACTAAGTTGGTATCAGTTTTCTATAAGCAGGTATCATTTTTTTCAAGTAGGTATCAGTTTTTTATGAGTATGTATCAGGTTTTTTGTAAATATGTATCAGTTATTTGTAAGTATCAGATTTCAAGTATATGATACTGACTATTATTTTACCAAACAATTTACGCTAAATGATAATTGTTAGCACCAAAATTGGTCACTAACCTCGTTAAGAAAGATTGTGTAGAGAGATAAATGAAGAAAGTAAATTTAAACAAGGAACAATATGCTAAATTGAATGCAAAGACGAGAACACCAGATTTATAGTGGTTCGGCGTAACAGCCTACATCCACTTTGAGGTTAATCTTTATTGCTTTACTAGATAATTGATTACAGATACAATGCGTTTTCCAACTACTTGAATACAATTGCTAAGTAAAGAGGATGAGTCTTGAAAGTGCCAGAGTCTCCCAAATGTTCTCGAAAAAAGGTCCCTCTCACTGTGCCCCTGCCTCTCTATTTATAGACAAAGATGGGTTGGACTTCCCTGGTGGGCCTGGTAGCTGAATACCTCGACCCAAATGGAGTAACTCTATGTGCCGACCCAAATATGCCGAACGGCTAAATGCCGAACAGGGCATGAATGCCGAACGATCTCCTTATGCCGATCGAAGTGAGGTCGAACACTCTGAATGCCATAGGAAGTATTTGTGTCGAACGACCATCTTCATGCCGAACGAAGTGAGGTGTTGATTGGGGAGTGTATTCCGAGCAATGGTTGAAATTGACTGAGGTTGGATGAATGCCGATCACCTCTGGCTGCCGAACATTCTCGGGATGCCGAACAGTCTTTGGATGCCGGTCGAACTCAAATGCCGAGCAAACCTCTTGTGTCGAACGTTCACAGATGCCGGACGATATACAATATCGAACGTCTCTTAAGGCCGAATGCTCTTGCGTGCCGAGCGTCCCATAGATGCGGGACGATCTTGGATGCCGAGCACTTCTTGGATGCCGAGCGCTTCGTGGATGCCGAGCGCTTGCTAATGCCGAGCTCTTCGTGGATGCCGAGTGCTTGCTAATGCCAAGCGCTTCGTGGATGCCGAGCGTAACGAGATGCCGAACAACCCAGTTGAGCCGAACAGTATGGATGCCGAATGACCCATAAATGCCAGACAGTATGTTAATGCCGAGTACTTAGTTGCCTGGTCAAATCTCCAGGAAACACTTGCCCCCCAAAGTGTATCACGTGACCGAACGTGATACGCTTTGAATTACATGCTCTTTGTGTTCCGCTTTGATCCTTGTCTTATTTCTCTCGGAGTTGTCATCTTGTGATTACCAGGTGGTGTGTGCCGAACGACATGCAAATGCCGAACAGTACAGCTGAAGCCGAGCGCTCTGTGTATGCCGAACGACTTCGTTTTGACCAGTTCTAACGGTCATCGTCTCTTCGACTTCTTCTTCTTCCCTATATAAAGGCCGGCCTGCTCCATCTTCTTCTCTATTTTACACTCACTTCTTCTATCTTGTACTTGAGAAACTCACCTGTTAACAGCCTCCAAAGACTTAACAATACTTCCCAATCTATTCGGCATTAATTAAAACCGCGCCCTCAACTCCAGATTTCTCCAAGTCTCGATCTACTAACTAGGTAACGATCCCTTTAATTAAATCCTTTCCCTGAACAAAGAGGTTTTAACACGAGGCTCGAGTTCGTAAATTAGAACTGTAGCCGATAGGTGTTGCGTGGATGAAGGAATCGAACTTCGACTAGGATATTCTTTTAGGGCCAGATGATGTGGAGGAAAGTAGGAGTTGGCTAGAATACCGAACAGCATGGTCCGACATGACTCACTGAACGATACGTCCTTATTGTTCGGTGTGGATGGAGGGAGAAAAGAAAAATGAAAGCGTTATTTAAGGAAGGAGTACCTAGTGTTGGAGCTCGGCGTAACTTTGGTACGGCGTGATTCACCACATGCCGAGCAGTGGAATGGAAGGATAGGGAGGAAGTACGAACTAGATAGGATGCCGAACGATACTTCGGCCGAACATAACTTAGACCGAACAGCGCTTTGACCGAACGATACCCAGGCCGAACAATAGTTAGGCCGAACGATAATTTGGCCGAACGAGATTTAGGCCGGACGATAGATATGCCGGACGATAGTTTGGCCGGTCGATTCTAATGCCGAACAACGTGAATGCCGAACCATACTTAGGCCGACCAATCATAAATGTCAAACCACACTTAGGTTGTATAACATAAATGTCGAACCATCAATTGCCTTGCCTAATCACATAACAAAACAAGGACAAGGACTCTAGCATACTAGCATATCAAACTGATCTGGACTATTAACACCTAGTTTCAGTAGACATAAACCTGAACTTAGATTGACATAATCAGATAACTTCTTTTAACGTTTTCTGAATCTAAAACTGTAATTACCATAAAGCAGGATTTTGGAGACGGTCAGCGATGACGGTCTTCGAAGGCGATGATTTGAAGCTCAGTTTTATATCAGTAACCTTGTGACCTTCAAATTTTCAACGCTTATACACGTTTGATTGCACTAGTTCACACACCTCGTGGGGGGAATTTTCGCGTTGTTAATTCTAACATTGAACATTTTTCAAGTATAGTTCTCACAGGTGCTCAGCCAGATTCACTATTTATCGGAGATGTCTAAAAAATCTAGCTCCGCCACTATCTCAGATAGGCCCGAGCCGTCTTCAAAGCAAGAAGTCGCGGACACTTCAAATCCGTTGACTTCCCCTGCTCATAATTTAGCTCCTAATACCCTGGAGTCGACAATTCTCTTGGACGACCCGATTGATTCGCAGGCTTCGAAGATTAACGAAGTCGCGCTTCGGCGAATATGCTCCATCCACGGAATCCCTTTCGCCGACGTGTTGGTTCCGTCGAGGCATGATCGTCCTCATCTGCCCCCATTCGGATATATTGCCTGTAATAAGTTTATGTGCTGGATGGGCAGCGTGCCTCCATTCAATCTATTTCTTCGGGACGTGTTGCAATACATAGACATTGCCCCGTCGCAGCTGCACTCAAACGGCCATGCATTCATATACGGGACCTACCTCCTTTTCATGGCCGTCTTCTCTAGGCCTCCGACTTTCGGCGACATCAGATATATTTATATGATTAAGAAGCGGAAAGATAGCCCCTCCTTTGTGTTCCTCGAGCCGTACCACAAATGCCAAATTTTGACTGGAGCATGTAGCAAATTTTCCCTGTACAAACAGGAATGGTTCTATGTGCGTTGCCCTCCTGGTTTCGCGAGGAGATGGGTTGAAGGCAGTAAGTCTTTTCCCTGAGTCTATATTCGCGCTCTATCGGGGCTATGCTTTTTCTAACTTCTTGCTTCATCTTTTCAGGTATCAACCCACGTCCTGAGGGCCAAGGATATTCTGAAACCGTCGAAGCCATTAGAGCTCTTCCTGCCGAGGAACGGGACATCCGAACCTTCATTTCAAATGAGTCATTATCGAGATTCAGACTGTTAGCAGGAGGTCGCCGGATTAGTCTTCCTGAGGACGTCTCCATTCCCAAGCCCGCATTCGGTAAAGGGAAAAACTAGCTGAATCGTCATCACGCCATACCCCTGATGTACAGGAAGGGGAGAAAATCAAAAAGAGTGAAGCTCCTGAAACACAAGGCGAGAATGTGGGTCCTACTCTGGATCCGCTGGTCGAAGTGCATGATATTGAAACGTCATCTTCCTCTTCGAAGGGGAAAAAGAAATTGACGTATAAGATACGGAGGAGAAGGTTGGTGGGACTTCCAATGTTACGCTCATCCCGCCAGAGAAAGAGACTTCTTCACAGCACATGGAAAGTTCTTTAAAGGGTCTGTCAAACCTTACCATTCCTGACGATCTACTCAATTACAGTTTCGACGATCTAGAAGCCCTTAAGTTTCATTCGCCCGCTAGATGCGACACGGAAGTTCAAGCCCCAGTCCAGGGAGATAACACTCCAATCAGTAAAGATAAAGGAACTGGTCCGTCGGGGGGAACACTAGGACACACATGCACTTCATAATACACTTCAATTTTTTCATTACCCCAATTTTTCCTAACTCGCTGTTATTTTTATTCTATGAAGGTGACATGGGGCGCTCCCACGGGTTCAATCGCCTCCACGGTTCTTCTGTATTTCACCATCCGGGACGGGATTCAGGCTCCGGTAGACGTAGGGACAGAGACGATTACGAAGATCGAGACAACCGTCCTCGTGAGTCATCTTATCGAAAGAAAACATACTCCCAGTTTTCATACTCTCGCGATCCCCCTCCTCAAACTGAGCCAGACAGAGAAAAACTTCTGCAGAAGGGGTCTCAACCTGATGTTTCCCGAGATCCACATTCTGGTTCATCCAACACACGGCAATCTCGGGAACATCGGAAAAGAACTGAACTTTCAAAGCCTCCTCCCCCTATTACTGCGGCTAATCCACCGATAGCAGAGAAGATGGTCGATCTTAAGGCTAAATTTCCAAAAATCTGCTTTGACGGCCTGAAGTTCCTCCCAGCTATTCATCACATCCCAGGGCACGTCAAGCAGAGTGCCATCGCCTGTAACAACGACGTCTATGTTCAACATGACGCATTTGTACACTTGGTCGAAAAAGTCTCGGAAGTATCCGTTGAGCGACAATAGGAAATTGACCGTTTGAAGCTTGAAGCTATCTTAGACAAGGACATCATCAAGAATCAAGACGAAGAGCTCGCTTCATATATATCCAAGCTTGAAGCCGCATAATAGAATGCTAAGGAGACTGCAGAGGCCGTCGCTCGTCTAGAGACGGCCCATAAGAAAGAACTTGACGTCGCAATCCAACGCAGCGGGGCCCTAGCTCTAGAAAAAGATTCTATTCAAAAAGAAAGGGATACACTTGCCCTGCAGGTCAAAGAGCTGAAGGAGCTGCTCTCTAAGGAGAGGGAAGAAAAGATAGCGGCTCAAGAAGAGTCTCAACGGTACTGTAACAAGATCGTTGATACACGTCTCCTAAAAGCAAAGCTAGACGATGAGCTTTCCAAGGTTGAGACGATGAAGAGCGAAGCCCATGAGGAGGGCAAGAGACTAGCTTCCGAGGAGATCGACTCCTGCCTTGAAGCAACTGAAGAGGCCGGTAGAGAAGAGGTGAAGTGTATGTTCGACCCATTGATCGCCGAGTACAGCGCCCGCGTCCTCATGCACCGGGACTTGACTTTATTGGGCGAGGGCTATCTTGAATCTCTAGCTGATGCCTGGAAGACTTTAATAAAGATCAGAAAGATCGAGTCGGGCACTGAGGAAGTCGATGAGGAGGCTCTAGTGAAAGAATTTCTCAGGGGGAACGAGCCATCAGACTTGTCTGCAGCTTTGGCTCTCTTTGGTAAAGGCTCTTCCCCGTCAAAAAAGAAAAATGACGAAGTCGGTCCGTCTAGAACCGAGGCTGCAGCCCCTCCTCCTATTCAACCGGCCGATCGTCCAGCACTTGACCCGTTTGAGCAGCATGCCGGCTATGATCCGGAAGACCCCGGTCTCGGCATTCATGTGCTATCCCCCATTCTAGATGGTGAAACTCCACGCACAGTTGAAAGCCAGCAAGAAACTGGTATAAAACTATTCTCCTAGAATTTCAAAGATCCGTCGCTTTCTGCGATCGGTTATTGGTTTTAATGTTCGTTCTTTATGTTTTTTATGCAGGCCGTTCTGATCCTGAACCAACTCCGAGGAGCGATGACGCCAAGGAGGAGGCGGGAAAACAAGCAATGTCGCTCATGCGGGAGTAACTCCCGGCCTTGATGCTCAAATGATCGAGGCGCTAGATGATGATAAGTCCGACACTTCATCTCCCATTGAAGGAAGTTATGAAATCGAAATCACTGTCGCCTCAGAACATACTTCGAAGGTGAGCATGAAGGAGCGACTCGCAGAAGAGAAGAAAAAGAAGGTCGAGATCAAGGCCGAGCCTAAAATACTTGAACTTACCGACCCGCTGAATAGGCCTCTAAAAGGCATTCTTCCCGGCAAATCCAAACCACTGGATGTTCCTTCCCCCACTCCTGACTCCGCTTCTTTGGCAAGCAGAAAGTCCAAGAGGAAGCGTGAGGGAGAGGAGTCATCTGAGAAAACAAAGGAAGACAAGAAAAAGAAACCGAAGAAATAGCCACTATACTCGTTCAACGAGATTTTGTTTAGGTCCTGTGACTACTTTTGCTTTTTCGTCTTCGTAGTTTGTGCAGATAGATTTTTGACTCCAAGTTTTGGAGGAGTGGTTGTATAACCCCATTTTGGATTATTGAATAAAGTTTAGTTTCTTTTTCGTTTGAACGATTCTCTGGAATTGTACATTTCTGTATAACTGTGGTCGAAACTCAAGTTCTTATGAGTTGCGCAATTTCTCAATCCATTCTTACATTGATCGAACATTCTTTGGAGTGGCATATTTCTCGTTTCACATTTTCGGGTACTTAGAATTTTTTCTAATCCGCGCTCCGGAGATTTAGAGTAATTCGGTCCGCATTTAGGGGACTCGGAGATTTGAATCGTCTGTACTCTAATCCGCACTCCGGGGACTTAAAGTACTCCGGTCCGTGCTCAGGGGACTCGAATATTGGAGTTGTTTATACTCTATTCCGCGCTCCGGGGACTTAGAGTACTCCGGTCCGCACTCAGGGGACTTGGAGATTCAAGTCGTTTATACTCTAGTCCGCGCTCTGGGGACTTAGAGTACTCCGGTCCACGCTCAGGGGACTCGGAGATTCAAGTCGTTTATACTCTAGTCCGCGCTCTGGGGACTTAGAGTACTCCGGTCCGCGCTCAGTGGACTCGGAGATTCAAGTCGTTTATACTCTAGTCCGCGCTCCAGGGACTTAGAGTACTCCGGTCCGCGCTCAGAGGACTCGGAGATTCAAGTCGTTTATACTCTAGTCCGCGCTCTGGGGACTTAGAGTACTCCGGTCCGCGCTCAGGGGACTCGGAGATTCAAGTCGTTTATACTCTAGTCCGCGCTCCGGGGACTTAGAGTACTCCGGTCCGCCCTCAGGGGACTCGGAGATTCAATTCGTTTATACTCTAGTCCGTGCTTTGGGGACTTAGAGTACTCCGGTCCGCACTTAGGGGACTCGGATATTCAAGTCATTTATACTCTAGTCCGCACTCCGGGGACTTAGAGTACTCTGGTCCGCCCTCAAGGGACTCGGAGATTCGATTCGTTTATGCTCTAGTCCGCGCTACGGGGACTTAGAGTACTCCGGTCCGCACTCAGGGAACTCGGAGATTCAAGTCGTTTATACTCTAGTCCGCGCTCCGGGGACTTAGAGTACTCCGGTCCGCACTCAGGGGACTCAGAGATTCAAGTCGTTTATGCGAGTTCATATGTCAGGCAGAATACAACTGCAGTTGTTTATCACTGGACTATAAGGCACAGGAACATCAATGATTCTTAAAAAGACGACTTCAATCCTTTATTAATGAAACAAACTAAATTGTCCGATTACATGCTAAAAAGTAACTAAGAAACACTGGAACAAAAACATACAGGAAATAACTGCACCTAAAACATGACAAAAACAAACTAAGTATAATAACATCGCAAATGTTCACTGTTCCACACTCGGGGGAGTGTCATGCCATCAACGGTCGCTAGCTTCAAAGTTCCTTCTCCAAGCTTCCGTTCAATGACATACGGACCTTCCCAGTTGGGATTCATATGTGATGGTACTGGGAAAATTCGTTTCAAAACGAGATCACCCACATTAAAGATCCTTGGGCGGACTTTGTCGTCGTAATATCGCTTGACTCGATGCCTATGTGCTGCCACCCTTAGCTCAGCCTCTTTACGTTTTTCGTCGATGCAGTCCAGTGACTCCAACAAGAGATCCTGATTAGTCCTAGGATTATAATATGTCACTCGATGAGATGGAACTTCAAGCTCCACGGGTATAACGGCTTCCGAACCGTATGCCAATGCGAATGGAGTGTGTCCAGTCGTGGACTTGTGGGTAGTTCTATAAGCCCATAATGCTGTTGGGAGTTCATCTACCCACTTGCCTCCGGCTTTTTCCAAACGCTTCTTCAATATGGACTTGATTATTTTGTTCACGGCCTCGACTTGTCCTTTAGCTTTCGGATGCGCAACGGCGGCGAACTTCTTCTCAATGCCGTACTTTAAACAGAAATCTTTGAACTTTCTGCTTTCAAACTGCATTCCGTTGTCCATAATGATGGTTCAAGGGAGACCAAAGCGGCATATAATGTTTCATACAACGAAATTAATGACCTTCTTGGAGGTGATTGTGGCTAAAGGTTCTGCCTCGGCCCATTTTGTGAAATAGTCGACTGCAACTATCGCGTATTTTGCACCACCTTCGGATATAGGCAAAGAACTGATTATGTCGATTCCCCAGATTGTAAACGGCGAGGGACTAACCATTTGTGTGAGTTCCGTTGGTGGAGCTCTCGGGATTTTCGCATATCTTTGACACTTGTCACATTTTCTTGCATAATCTGCAGCATCCCGATTCACAACTGGCCAGTAGTATCCGTAACGGAGGATCTTTTTCGCTAGCGTTTGCCCCCCAGTATGGTCGCCACATTCTCCCTCATGAACCTCCTTCAAGACCCACTTTGTCTCATCATGGGCAATGCATCGTAATAAGGGGACCGAAAACCCCTTCCGATACATTACTCCATCCTGCATCACATATCGTGCGGCTTTTCGAATGACCTGTCGTCTTTCGCTCCTTCTTTCGGTAAAGTCCCGGTCATCAGGTATAGTTTGAATGGGGTCATCCATGATTCCCTCTCGATTCCTATTTCCAACACAAAATCAACTTTCATCACGTCTATGCTTGGAGCATGCAAGGTTTCAACGGGAACTAAACCCATCTGCTGCGCATCGCTAGTGCTTGCGAATTTGGCCAACGAGTCGGCTTCCTTGTTTTGTTCACGTGGGACATGCGAAATGTCATAATGTTCGACGTTCGCCAATAGTTCCTGAACCAGAGCAAGGTATGGAGCAAGCTTTTGCCCCCTTGCGTGGTAGTCTCCTCGCACTTGGTACACCACCAGCTACGAGTCACAAAAGATTTCAACTGATTTAACCCCGAGTTCTCCAATGAGTTTTAAGCCAGCAATCAGCGCTTCATATTCTGCTTCGTTATTCGTAGCCGGGAAATTGAGCTTCAAAGCGTAACAAATCGATCGGTTTTCTGGAGTTACGTGAACTACACCAGCCCCGGAGCAACGGTCGTTTGATGCCCCATCGGTGTACAATTTCCATCGAATGGGGGGAATGACACTGTGATTATCTGGTTCGTCAGATACAGTAAACTCAGCGATGAAATCTGCTAATGCTTGCCCTTGTATGGCTCTTTGTGGCAAGTAGGTAATGTCGAACTGACTCAACTCGATATTCCATTTTAACATCCTTCCAGAAGTTTCTGGTCGTTGGAGTACCTGCCGTATGGGCTGATCGGTATAGACACTGACTGAGTGTGCTTGAAAGTATGGACGCAGCTTACGTGATGCAATCACCAAGCAATAGGCCAATTTCTCAATTTTATGATAATTTCTTTCTACCCCTGTTAAACGTTTGCTAATGTAATACACCGGCTTTTGGACTCGGTCCTCATCGCGGACCAAAGCCGCGCTTATAGCATGCGGGGATACAGCCAAGTATACATACAGCATCTCGTGGTCTACTGGTTTCGACAGCACTGGAAGACTCTCCAAATGCCTCACCAGATCTCGGAACGCTTCCTCACAGTTGGATGTCCATTCGAATTCCTCTTCCCTTTCTTTATTATATCGAGAAAGGAATGCATTTGTCCGTGGCTCTGGATATAAATCGGCTCAGCGCAGCCACCTTTCCATTCAATCTTTGCACCAGTTTTATAGTTCTGGGTGCTTGCACGTCTCGAATAGCTTGAATCTTTTCCGGGTTAGCTTCAATTCCCCTAGCATTAACAATGAATCCCAAAAACTTCCCTGACGCAACACCGAATGAACACTTCAGAGGGTTGATCTTCATCCCATAATATCTAAGTATATCGAACATCTCCGCTAAGTCTCGAATGTGGTCGTTTGAGTGTCATGACTTCACGAGCATGTCATCCACATAGACTTCCATCGTCCTACCAATCTGGTCTTTGAACATTCGGTTCACCAAACGCTGATAGGTCGCCTCCGCGTTTTTCAATCCGAAAGGCATTACTACATAGCAATATAGCCCAACGTCTGTGACGAAACTGGTGTGTTCTTGATCCGGAATATGCATCGGGATTTGATTGTATCCCGAGTATGCATCCATGAATGATAACAACTCGTGTCATGCAGTGGAGTCGACCAACTGATCAATCCTAGGCAATGGGAAACTGTCCTTGGGGCATGCTTTGTTCAAATCGGAATAGTCTACGCAAGTTCTCCATTTCCCATTCGCCTTTTTCACCAGCACGGGGTTTGATACCCATTCAGGGTAGAGGGCGTCGCGGACGAACCCATTGGCTTTGAGTTTGTCCACCTCCTCTCTGTGAGCAGCAGACCTCTCCGGGTCCATCCCTCTCCTCTTTTGTTTAACCAGGACGTACTTTGGGTCTATGTTCAACATATGACTCGTAATAGCGGGAGAAATCCCACACATGTCAGAATGTGTCCAAGCAAAAACATCAAGATTCGCTCGGAGGAAATCACTGAGGTCTTCAGTCATTGCGGGGCTGAGTTGTGATCCGATCTTCAGTACTCGCGACGGATCGTCTCGGCTGACTGAAATGTCAATTGTCAATTCAGCTGGCGCTACCTTTTCCTCCCTGGGTTTCTCATCATCGTCTCTCGGATCTATGTCTCTGAAGATCCGAGAATCACGCCCGAGCCAGGGCTCGGGCATTACTTGTCAACTGTCGGTATTATGGATGCGGACGGAATTGTCCGCAACCTTTCCTTTCTCCCTCCGCTGGGCCTCTCGGAGCTAAGCCACATAACATGCACGACCAGCCGCCTGGTCGCCATGAACAACACCTACTCCTTTGTCAGTCGGAAACTTCAATGTCAAGCACCACGGGGCTAATGCTGCCCTAAACTCAGCTAGGGCCGGTCGACCCAAGAACACATTGTACGGAGAATCCACATCCAAAACTATGAAGGGTAGGATTCGCAACCTCCTACGCTCGCCTTGTCCCAGTTCAACTGGTAACTCTACATACCCCACTACATTGGTCGCTACGCCATTAAACCCGTGTATACGAGCTTTAGACGGTTTCAAATCCTTCGTCTCCATCTTCATCTGGTCATAAGCCTTTTTGAAGATGATATTGACTGAACTTCCACAATCAATCAAAATTATCTTTACATACGCAGGCCCGATTGTTGCAGATATGACCATCGGGTCGATGGTAGGAGCCTCTACTTGATCAGCATCTCTGCTTCTGAATACTATATCGTCTGTCATCATGTGTAGCTGTTTAGCAGGGGTCCCATCCTCTACGTTGGAACAACACTCGAAATCTGCATGCTTCAGGGAACTAGCATACCGCTCCATCTCTTTCCAGTTCTTATCCGCAGGGTGAGGCCCGCCGATGATCGTGTTTATGACTAGTCTGCCACAGTCCGGGCAGGCTCCTTGGGATGACGCGGAGCTGGTGCACGACCTGGGTTGGATGTTCCTTGTCCTCCTTCCTGTGGATCCTTCACAAACTCCTGTAACTTTTTCTACCTGATCAACTTCTCTATAGCGTCGTGTAGGTGTCTGCACTCTTCCGTATTGTGCCCATAAGTCTCATGGAAGCGGCAGTATTTCCCAGTCCGCTTTTGTTCTTCGGTTGACTCCTTTGGACATGGCTTTCTGTACTGAAATTGCAGGTTGATAGGTAAATGTTCTCAAGAGACGCATTCAGCGGGGTATACTCGTTGTAGGTTGGAATTCTCGGCTTCCACTTCCCCGCTTCTCTCTTCTTTCCTTGATTTCTTCCTCCGGATTCCTTAGGTTGCCCGGGCTTGTTCTGAACATTGACTTGAACTTTTCCCGAGTTGTCTCCGGACTGCTTCACAGCAATGTTGCTTTTCACGGATTCCTGGACAGTTCCCGGTGCCTTATCTCGCCTTACCCACCTAGCTTCCTCTCTTCTTATGAACTGATGTGCCTTTGGGTAAAAATGCTCTAGCGTAGTCGGAGGTTTTCCTGCCAGCCAGTCTCCAAACTCTGAATCTGGATCCACGCCTCGCATCACAGCCATAAGAATTGCATGATCATTGGGATTGCTGACTTCAGTTGCCGCAACATGGAATCTCTGCAAATACTCCTTCAATGATTCCCCAGGAGCCTGGATTACACTTGATAGAGACATCACGTCCTTTGGATGAGTAGTATGTATCCTGAACTATTCTATAAATTTATTCGCCAACTCATCGAAACTGGATACGGACCGTGGAGGAAGTCGAGTGAACCACATGGTAGTGATCCCAGATAGAGTTATTGGAAAGCATCTACACTTGGTTCAAGGTTTTAAATATCGGATTTCGGTCATGTTTCGTCTCGGAATTTTTACACAAGTTATCTCGTATCGGGGGAGATCTCGGATGAGATGAGTACATATCGGGTGTACATCTCGGATTGACATCTCGGGTCTTATAATGCATCTCGGGAATATCTCGGATGTACTTATGTGTCTAAAATTGATGTGTCAAAAATTTATTTAACGGTTATAACTTTCTTGGTAAAAATAAAAATGGTAACATACTTGATTTACATGGAAAAAAGAATATTTTTAGAAGAGTAGTAGCTTGATTAGCTTAATTGATTTGGTAATGATTGAATAATATCCTTTTATTTGAACATAATACAGAAGTGAAACCTTTTGCTATGACTTATTAAGATAAAAAGTAAAGAATATGTTCAAGAAGTTGGTAATTTATAATTGGATTGAGTAGTTTCTTTTGAATCAATATGAAAATAAAAAATATTTTGGAAAAAAAGAAAAATGTATAATTTCGGGTGAGATCTCGGATTGAGATTTTGATCCATATTTTGGGTGAGATTTGAATATCTCGGACGAGATGAGAGTCGAGGGAGATATGGAGGAGATTTGATGTCTCGTCTCATTTAAGTGTGAAAAGGAGATCTCGGAGGAGATCTTGGGCGATATATAGGAGATTTAAAACCATGACTTGGTTGCATCATTTGCTCTAGCTGAATCCATCATCCATTCGTATCTCATGACATGCTGTCTGGGATCAGTCTTTCCTTCATATGCCGGGATAGTTGGCATACTAAACTGCCTAGGGTACGCTGCCTGCAGAACAGTGTCTGTGAACGGAGTATGGCTTATGGACACCCCCAATCGTCGTTTGATAAGCCTTGATTCTCTTTCATCAATTGTCTGATCATGGCCGTCAGGTCTGGGGTGATCTGTATGGAAGGTGGAAGGTTGGAGTCTGTCCTTCGTGATTGATCAGGCTGATGCCTCCTCTATTGGCGATCTGCCAAATGTGCATCTTGAGGTTCGACATTATTGGTATCTTGATGATCCGGACCTTCAGCCTCCACCTGCACTCCAGCTCCTAAGTTTCTAGCTCTTGCTTGGTCACGGTCTCCAGCTGTTCGGACAGCAGCACCTGCCTGCGTAGTTTCAGTCTTACGGTGTCTACGCCTGGGAGGTTCATCGGACGAAGTTGAGCTGTCGGATGAAGAATAAGGAGCGGGATTTCCCCCAGCATTCTGATGCTGTTGTTGAGTGAGTTGTGCCATGAGGTTGGCGTTTGCTTGCATCTGCTCTCCGAGTTGTCTCCTGCTTTCCCTGAGTTCTCTCATCAATTCGTTGAACTCTATTCTGGTGACAACCGGCATTTGGTCCTGGGCGGTAGTCCCTGCAGCTAGCATTGCTTGCTGATTGCTAGGCCCTACTTGTTGTACGCTAGCAGTCTCGTGGCCGTCCACATTATGAGAGGCTGATCTGGTACGTGGTCTTGCCATTGTAGAGTTATTGGTATGAACTCTGAGTAGAATCAATGGACGTCCTACAAATGAATCGGATCTTTCTTGGGGGATTTATTCAATCCAGTAGCTTCAAAGCAGATCCTTGAGGTCTGAGAATTCAGCTCTCAGTGAAAGCACCAAAGTGTTAGCACCAAAATTGGTCACTAACCTCGTTAAGAAAGATTGTGTAGAGAGATAAATGAAGAAAGTAAATTTAAACAAGGAACAATATGCTAAATTAAATGCAAAGACGAGAACACCAGATTTATAGTGGTTCGGCGTAACAGCCTAAGTCCACTTTGAGGTTAATCTTTATTGCTTTACTAGATAATTGATTACAGATACAATCCGTTTTCCAACTACTTGAATATAATTGCTAAGTAAAGAGGATGAGTCTTGAAAGTGGCAGAGTCTCCCCGGTGTTCTCGAAAAAAGGTCCCTTTCACTGTGCCCTTGCCTCTCTATTTATAGACAAAGATGGGTTGGACTTCCCTGGTGGGCCTGGTAGCTGAATACCTCGACCCAAATGGAGTAACTCTATGTGCCGACCCAAATATGCCGAACGGCTAAATTCCGAACAGGGCATGAATGCCGAACGATCTCCTTATGCCGATCGAAGTGAGGTCGAACACTCTGAATGCCATAGGAAGTATTTGTGCCGAACGACCATCTTCATGCCGAACGAAGTGAGGTGCTGAGTGGGGAGTGTATGCCGAGCAATGGTTGAAGTTGACTGAGGTTGGATGAATGCCGATCACCTCTGGCTGCAGAACATTCTCGGGATGCCGAACAGTCTTTGGATGCCGGTCGAACTCAAATGCCAAGCAAACCTCTTGTGCTGAACGTTCACAGATGCCGGACGATATACAATATCGAATGTCTCTTAAGGCCGAATGCTCTTGCGTGCCGAGCGTCCCATAGATGCCGGACGATCTTGGATGCCGAGCACTCCTGGATGCCGAGCGCTTCTTGGATGCCGAGCGCTTGCTAATGCCGAGCGCTTCGTGGATGCCGAGCGCTTGCTACTGCCGAGTGCTTCGTGGATGCCGAGCGCAACGAGATGCCGAACAACCCAGTTGAGCCGAAAGGTATGGATGTCGAATGACCCATAAATGCCGGACAGTATGTTAATGCCGAGTACTTAGTTGCCTGGTCAAATCTCCAGGAAACAATAATGACTATTATTTCTTGTAAGTACGTATCAGTTTGTTGTAATTATCAGCCTTTTCTTTTACCAAATGATTTACAGGTATTATTTTTGCAATATCTATCATGCTATAAAGTTATAATGTTTCTAATTTTACCGAATTGACTTGTTCTTCTTCTGATTCTTCATCTGCAGCTTTTTTCCATTCTTTTTTTTGAGATTTTTCCTGTTTAACATTTTTGATAATATTAGAATACATTTAACAGTATGAAATTGTTAGTATTAGTTTTATAATTTTGCAATTTCAGTTACCTCAGTTTCTGTTTGTATTTTGTTCCGAATCATTTTTTCATTTCTTCTTTTTGTTCTTTGTTCTCTTTTTTGCATATTGTCTTCAACGGTTTTCTCTGCAGCTATTTATTGCTGCATGTTCTCTTCTTTGTTCTATGCAAAAAAATTCAATGTTACTATAATAAAACTATACTAACTTTGTTATATTTGATTTTATAGTATCAGTTACCTTCTCTGGTATACTTTCGCTTACTTCTGGTCTGCTTTCAATTGCTATTATTTTTTCATGTCTTCTTTTTGTTCTTTTCTCTCTATTTTGCTTTTCCTCTTCTACTGAGGTAGGTTTTTTAAGTTTTAACTTGTTGCTTTTTCCCTTTATTGTCGTTGCTATCTTTTGCACTAGAGGTAGGTTTTTCTCTTCTATCATTGCGTTTTCTTTTTGAATATCTGCTGTTGGAAGTGATTCGACATTTTGATTTTCACTTTGCTGCTTCACTTCCGACGTAGTTAGGTTTTCATCGACTGTCGATTATTGTGCTCGTTGTTCATCGACTGTCGATTGTTACGGTTGTTGTAACGATCCTGAATTTTTGACATTGGAAATCAGAATATTTAATTGATTTTAAATATCTGGAAGTTAGTTTAATTTGAAATTCAAATATCAGAATGAATTTAGCAATTTAATTATTGAATTTAATTTATTGAATTGGGTAAAAAAAATTGAATCTTCAATTTTAAGCCTGTTAAAAATGATTTGATGGCTTAGAAAATTCATATTGATTATACTGAAGGTAATGGAACTTTCAGAATTGAATTTGAAACTGTTTTGTCAGTTTTGAAATTTTATCGTTTAAATCAATATTTAAAAATAGCCTTCCGAGGCAAAGTCTCGGAATTCGACGAAACTAGTTCCATTGGATCCGTAATATTGTATTATTATCGAATTTCAAATTTGGTAGCCTTTGAAGTTATCGTGTGAGCGTACGATATATAAACGCGTTGAAATTTATATCGAATTCAATATTATAACTGGGGTCCAAAAAGCTATCTTCTCCATACGATAGAATTTGGACTCGAAACCTTTTCCATTGCATTCGGAATAGGCGTATAACAATATAAACACTTAGCACCACGCCTCAATAGGAGGTCGGGACTTTTGGTTTCGTTTCCGAGTAGATTCGAATTTGAATTTAAATAAATTAATACATTGTTTAACCAGTTGAATTTATTTTACGTCAATGCTTTTTGCCTTCACGTCACAGTTACTATAGCTCATCTGCCACACGCAACCCGTCACCTCATATTTAAATCACTATAGCCGTCATTCTCACGCAAGAAAAAATATCTCTCGGCCCTATCTCCTTTTCATCTTCAGTTAGAACGAAATAAAATCAAATGGCCGAAGCCTCTGTCGTTTGAAATACAAAATCAAATTCTATGAATTATAAATGGCCGCATACATTTAGTAATCAAAATCGCGAGCTTCTCTTCACCACTTTCCAATCCTCCCTCAAATCAGTATTTCGATTCAAAGGAAATAAATCGCGCCTAATACTCCTACAAATCGAATGAATTCTCGTTCGAATTTTTGAATCCGTATTCGAATCGATGAGGCTTGGGGAGAGACTCATCACTTCTGGAGGCTTCGCCGTTATCGGAGGCGGGCCGCGAAGGGAGTCTCGATCTGAGTTCTCGCTCGGCGATGGGGTTGTCGATCGATTGGGTGTCGCGTCGAACGAAGAGGTGGGCAGCAGCTTGGAAGTGCGTGCATGAAGCGGAGCATGGCGACGACTGGAAATTGAGATGAGGGGTTCGCGTGGGGCGATCGAGTCATCAAGCTAGGGCTTCGAACGATTTGGGGCGACATCATGACTGGTGGGTTGTGTCTCGTGGTGATGTCCAGATGTGTGTAGGGTTTGGGGATTTTGTTGGAAGCAGTGAGGTATATTTAAGATTACTTCTTAATTTAAAATCTTGATATCCAGAGAAAAATAAACAGTAAAGTAAATATATATGTGTAAAAAATACTCATACCTGCTTTAATTTAAATACAGTAAAACAGAGGGGTATATGTATAGATAAGCTTTGAAAAATATATAGGAATAAGAGTTAAATTTACAGTAAAGTATATTTTCAAAGTAGATTTCAAAGTATAAATTAAAAGTTCTAGGAATTGGTTTGCAATAAAATCATTAGATAATTAAAATTACCAAACGAAAATTGATTATTCGATTATTTCGAATATTAATAAATTGTATAAATGTTTGTTACAAGGTTTAAAAATTGTGAAAAATAGCTGGAATGGAAATGGATTGCAAAATAAAAGCAAAGGTAAGATCTTCTCACTCGAATTAAAATTGGAATTGCAGTTATTGATTGACTGTTTGGATGTGGTAGTATATATAGTAGTATGTATATATATATATATATTTGGAGTGATTGATTTCCCGCATTATATAGCGGATGAGACCCTATGCGCCGCATAGTAGCGGATGATATTTTATAAATCCCATATACCGCGATATTCCACCTCGAAGTGGAATTGGTATTTAATTGTTGTGCTAACATCTGTGGATGCAGGGAAATAGGTTGGAGGGATCCAACTGGATTCCTCAAATATTTCAATTTGTTTCAATGTTGTGTGTTGATTTATTTATAGTCTGTGTATGATTATATTTGTGATTGAAATTGTTGAAGGCTATAGTTTAGCCGAATATATTTTTGGTATCGTAAGATACCAGAAATAAATAAAATTTGATTTTGGAAATTAAAGTAGAAAAGCTTAGACCGTTACAATTAAAGCATTAAAGTTGATTTTTATAACCCAATCGAATTATTGCCAAAACATGGGAAAGGATATTAATAAATGGGTTTTGAATAATATTGTTTAAAAGTGGAAGAATTTATTGAAAATGGAATTTTAAATAATTTGGAGAGAATAAAGGGATTTATTTAAAAGGGTAATAAATTTGTTTGAAATCAATTTGATAATTGATTTGGTATTGGAAAATAAATCTTTGGGAAATTAATAAGATAATTGATTTGGTGTTCGAATGAAATTTATTTTATACTGAAATAAACTTGGAAATCAATTTGTAATTGAAGTAATGTTTGAAATAAATTTGGAAATCGATTTGGAATCGATTTGTTGATTGAAATCAATTTGAAATCAATTTGGAATTTGATTTGGGGTTTGAAATGAAATTGAGAAATCAATTTTGAATTTGATTTGGTGTTTGAAAGTGAATAATTGGAAATCGATTTGAAAATCATATATCGGTGAAAATTTGGAAATTTGAATTCACAGTGGGAATTTATAAAGGAAAGGGAATCTTATTCCGCGAGTGAAAAGTGATTTGAAATTGGTTTTCAAAGTGATGAAGTGTGGAAAATATATATCTTGCAAAGATCTTTTGAAATTTAATAATTTGGGAAAAATTATTTAAATTGGTTGATTGTCGTGAATGTTGTTTGATAGTTACATAACCGACTATCAATATTTGCCTTTGAAATGGCACTTGAATTTGTTTTAAAACAAGCGCTCATTATTCGATTTAGCCGGGAGAGGACTTTGTGTCATATAACCCATTCCGAATAATGATACGACATTGTGGATTGCAATTGAAGACCGAATTTGCAAAGGCTTCTTCCTTTATTTGGACGAAGTGCCTTCGGTTCTGTTCGAACCCGGAACAGACTTGTATGGTCGTATGTTTGACACTACATTTTGAGATATAAAGCAGATTTCTTTCAAATACATATCTGTTGGCGGCGGAGAATTTATTCTCTTAGCTTAACACCCTTCTCTGAGACGTACGAGCTTAGAGGTTATGTAGTTGAAGGTTATCAGTGATATACTCCCAATTTGGTAATGTGGCATGCTGAGTGCTGCTGTGTGTTGCTGATCATTTGTGGATCAAAGCAAGGCTTTCGTGTAAAGCGTAGCTTTGTGGACGAGACCTCATCGGACCTCACACCCCGGAAATGGTCGAAACAGGAAAAATGCCGCAAGGTGATGAGGGTCGCACCCTTTAGGGTATGTCATTTCCTTCTGGAAAAAGGTGGTATCATGGTATGGAGCCCAGATATTTTACCTGTGTGGTTGCTCCAATCTCATTTACTGTGTGATTGTTGCTTTGTGATCGAGGGCCCTTAGATAAAGGTCGCAAACGACCGGGGGGTGGCATACTCGTGTTGTAGTTACTTAGTTACAGAGGTAACCCGGCCTTGTGTTGGTAGAGATCTGGTTAAGTTCTCGGGACGTTCCTCCAGAGGCATACCCATGTGGCATAGGAAGTTCCTTAGCCTGACCATTTGTTGGAAAATCCAAAGAAAAAATACGAGCCCTTTACGATTGCAATTTGTATAACCTGTCACCTCAGGTAGCATCTATAGCAGGCATAATATAATGGTACCTATGCTGGCTAAGATTAATATTATATTTTCGAAATGTTTTCACACTATGCACTAGTAATAATATCAAAGGGTTTCCTCGTATTATGCATGTTTAACTATCATAAGAAGAAATCTCCTCCAAGTCTGCGATTGCATTGTGTGTTTGGTGGGAGGTCTTATGGTAGTTTCATTTTCCAAAAGCATTGCGAATTTATTTTATTTTCTTTGTGAAAATAACTGTTTTTAAGATCTCACACCAGTCCCACGACTGACCTAGAGTTTATTGTTCCCTTTCTAAACTCTGGGTGCCCATAATTTTCCACACGGGCAGCCTAGAGTCAGGATATCAGGTCATTCTGGAATTCAAAAGTGCTGTGGAGATCTGGAGGCGAGCTGGATGGCGAGACGTATCACTTATACTAGTATTATTCCACTGTGTATTATGTTATGTGGACAAGTTTATATAACTGTCCAGTGATGTGTGTTGTTGTTGTAAACTCTGATGATGTATGTATAAACTGGTATAGTTCTTTGTGATAAATATTGTTCATTCATCTATTATATATTGTTCCGCTGCGAATGTGAGATTCTTTTATTGTTTCTGTTTCTTCTTCTTCTGTCTTCTTCTACCTCTTCTTTTTAACCCTAATGATTCGGTTTTTTGACATTCGATTGTGCATCATTTGATACAGTGGACGTATTAATGTCGACTTTCGAGCGTCAAAAGATCGTATCGTTACATGTGGTATCAGAGCAATTGGTTAAGCGACAACCATGGCTCTATTGGGTGTTACTCATTAGAGATAGAGTCAGTAGTACTCTAGAATGAGTGTGAGTGTAATAATAGACATGAGCGCGTATTTGTTAGTGAATACAAAAATTTGTTTTATATTGTGTTGACTTATCGGTTGATTGTTTATAAATTCTGGTCGGTTCAGTTTGGCCAACTGTAATCGATAGGGGTTTCTAAACTCTTAAACAAGATAAACTGACACAGTATTGTTTTAAAATAGGGTAAATGAAATAATTTTACCCAAAACTATTTTGTATAGAAAAGAAATCTTTTTCCGTAAATTATTGTAGTATATGGATGCTTGGTTGTTAGGAAGTGATAATATTGAAATATTATCATTGTTTTATGGAAATTGAATAAGAAATCATGGTATAACCAAAGATTTGGAGATAAATTCATTTAACAAATGAAATTTATAAATATGAATTTAAAAAGGATAAGGAAATAAAGTTCATATACGAATGAGATTTGTAAATGTAAATTGTAAATGTGATTTATAATTTGAAATAGAATTCCAGAGAAATATTTGAAAATAAATTCATTAATGGAATGAAATTGGTAATGTGAATTTATAAATGAGTTTTATAAATTGAAATGAGATGCCTGAGTAATTTTTGCAATGAAAGCACTAAACTCTTTTCGATTGCTGGAAAATAATTCCGATGATGATCGCGACATCATCGGTGTTCATTTTCGAGTTTCCAGAAGAGGAATTGCTGCCGAATTATTTTAAGTAAAAATTGTTTGGAAAACTGGGGATGGTTTTGGAAATTCAAAAGATAATTTGAATTGATTTCAAAACAAAAAATGGTTTTGAAAAGATGGAAAAACTCTGGAATCTTATTTAAAATATTTGTAGAATATAATTGAGTTTGGAAACTTACTTTGATTTGTGATGAACAAAGTAAAGTGGAAAATTTGTCAAGTTGGACAAAATGAAGTGAAGTATTGAAATAAAGTTGGATTCAATATTTATGAAATGAAAGGTAAATTGAATTCATATAGAATTTGAAATCCAGTTTAAATATAAGTGGTTATTAACCACAATGGTGAATTGGAAGTAAATATGGAAACTATATAGAATATTGATATTGAACTTAAGAAATAAATGATGAAATTCTTAAGTAGAATTTGGAGTTGAGAAAATATTCTAAATTAATGAAGATTAAACTGGAAATTGTGAGATGGTAATTGTGAATAAAGGAATGAACAAATGAGGTTACATTTGTAAATAAATGAATTGGAATTGAAAAATGGAATGAGATTTGATTTGAATCAAGTTGGAAAAAAAAATGGTTTGAATTTGCATATAAATGGATGTGGTTAACGCAAACGAGGTTATATAAAATTCTATGAGTTATTAAAAGAAGAAAAAATTGATTTTTGAATCAATTGAAATGGATATGAATTCATTTCGCTTAAAAATGAATTGAATGTAAGGAACATCATTATAAATCACTTTAATTGAATAGAAATGATGTGTGATATAGTTGTAAGAAATTTAATTTGTATCGAAACCATATAAATTGCTTATGGGAATTATTTTGAGTGCATTGCTTATGAAAACTATGTGTTCACTATTGAAAATAAGTGAAATGTTAATAGATTTCCTATATATGTCACTTACATATTTAAATTGAGTAAGTACAGGTGCAGGGAAGCCGTTTGGCTGGTTTTGATTGCGCGAAATGCTAAATAAATAACCGCTTTGCTTTGAAATGCTAAATAGAGGTAAGCCTACGCAATAAAAATAAAAAATATCAACTGTTTTTGTTTTTTCGACCGTGTGGGTCGATGTATATATATTTATATCTTTTTTCAAATTGCAAAAGCTCCTCCGTTCAAAGGGGACTCTGCCAAAATTTTCTGAAAATTTTGGGAGTTAGAAAATTTTTAAAATTTTCACTAACGACGACTGATTTAAAATTGGAATTTGAGATAAAGGTAAATAAGATTCAATCTTCGAAGTTAAAGATGAATCGAATTCAAGTAAAATTTGAAATGAAAATCTGAATGAAAATTTGGAAAAAAAAGTATTTATATTTGAAATGAATTAGCAAATTGATTTTATATGAAATTGGAATCAAAGTTGAATAGAAGTAATAATATAAAGATATACAAAGTGCCTATATTGAACTTAAGAAATGAATGGAAAAAATTCTTAAGTAAATGGGTATTGGGAATCCACTAAGTGAATTTGGCCATTGTTGTTAAGTAAAGTATACATGGATTATAAAGGCTATAAGAAAATGGAATTGGATTTAGATTTCGAAGATGATTTTGAATTTGCTCGACAATAAGGTATGTATTTAAAAATTTTAGTATGAAATTTGATTGGGTTTTTGATCTAGGCACTTGGCGTTTTGTTTTCTTTTGAAATCCGAGGGTCTGTAGGGACATTTTATAGTTGTACCGAGTTAGCCGCGCAAAGGAGACGCTGGCAAATTTTTTTTTAAAATTTAGAGAGTTAGAGAATTTTTGAGAATTTGATAAAACTATTTAGTTTTGGAAAAATGATAAACGGGTTGATGATCATTCTTCTTAACTTGTAATCTCGGGACGAAATTCTTTTAGGGGGGAAGAATGTAACGATCCTGAATTTTTGACATTGGAAATCAGAATATTTAATTGGTTTTAAATATCTGGAAGTTAGTTTAATTTGAAATTCAAATATCAGAATGAATTTAGCAATTTAATTATTGAATTTAATTTATTAAAGTTGGGTAAAAAAATTTGAATCTTCAATTTTAAGCCTGTTAAAAATGATTTGATGGCTTAGAAAATTCATATTGATTATACTAAAGGTAATGGAACTTTCAGAATTGAATTTGAAACTGTTTTGTCAGTTTTGAAATTTTATCGTTTAAATCAATATTTTAAAATAGCCTTCTGAGGCACATTCTCGGAATTCGACGAAACTAGTTCCATTAGATCCGTAATATTGTATTGTTATCGGATTTCAAATTTGGTAGTTTTCGGAGTTATCGTGTGAGCGTACGATATATAAACGCGTTGAAATTTATATCGAATTCAATATTATAATTGGGTCCAAAAACCTATGTTCTCCATACGATCGAATTTGGACTCGAAACCTTTTCCATTGCATTCGGAATAGGCGTATAACATTATAAACGCCTAGCAGGACACCTCGATAGGAGGTCGGGACTTTTGGCTTCGTTTCCGAGTCGATTCGAATTTGAATTTAAATAAATTAATACATTGTTTAACCAGTTGAATTTATTTCACGTCAATGCTTTTTGCCTTCATGTCACAGTTACTGTAGCTCATCTGCCACACGCAACCCGTCACCTCGTATTCAAATCACTACAGCCTTCATTCTCACGCAAGAAAAAATATCTCTCGACCCTATCTCCTTTTCATCTTCAGTTAGAACGAAATAAAATCAAATGGCCGAAGCCCCTATCGTTTGAAATACAAAATCAAATTCTTTGAATTATAAATGGCCGCTTACATTTAGTAATCAAAATCGCGAGCTTCTCTTCATCAGTTTCCGATCATCCCTCAAATCAATATTTCGATTCAAAGGAAATAAATCGCACCCAATACTCCTGCAAATCGAATGAATTCTTGTTCGAATTTTTGAAGCCATATTCGAATCGATGAGGCTGGGGGAGAGGCTCATCGCGTTTGGAGGTTTCGCCGTTATCGGAGGCGGGTCGCGAAGGGAGTCTCGATCTGAGTTCTCGCTCGGCGATGGGGCTGTCGATCAATTGTGGGTCGCGTCGAACGAAGAGGTGGGCAGCAGCTTGGAAGCGCGTGCATGAAGCGGAGCATGGCGACGACTGGAAATCGAGATGAGGGGTTCGCGTGGGGCGATCGAGTCATCAAGCTAGGGCTTCGAACGATTTGGGGCGACATCATGACTAGTGGGTTGTGTCTCGTGGTGATGTCCAGAAGTGTGTAGGGTTTGGGGATTTTGCTGGAAGCAGTGAAGTATATTTAAGATTACTTCTTAATTTAAAATCTTGATATCCAGAGAAAAATAAACAGTAAAGTAAATATATATGTGTAAAAAATACTCATACCTTCTTTAATTTAAATATAGTAAAACAGAGGGGTATATGTATAGATAAGCTTTGAAAAATATATAGGAATAAGAGTTAAATTTACAGTAAAGTATATTTTCAAAGTAGATTTCAAAGTATAAATTAATAGTTCTAGGAATTGGTTTGCAATAAAATCATTGGATAATTAAAATTACCAAACGAAAATTGATTATTCGATTATTTCGAATATTAATGAATTGTATAAATGTTTGTTACAAGGTTTAAAAATTGTGAAAAACAAGTTGGAATGGAAATGGATTGCAAAATAAAAGCAAAGGTGAGATCTTCTCACTCGAATTAAAATTGGAATTGCAGTTATTGATTGACTGTTTGGATGTGGTAGTATATATAGTAGTGTATATATATATATATATATATATTTGGAGTGAATTATTTCCCGCATTATATAGTGGATGAGACCCTATGCGCCGCATAATAGCGGATGATATTTTATAAATCCCATATACCGCGATATTCCACCTCGAAGTGGAATTGGTATTTAATTGTTGTACTAACATCTGTGGATGCAGGGAAACAGGTTGGAGGGATCCAACTGGATTCCTCGAATATTTGAATTTGTTTCAATATTGTGTGTTGATTTATTTATAATCTGTGTATGATTATATTTGTGATTGAAATTGTTGAAGGCTATAGTTTAGCCGAATATATTTTTGGTATCGTAAGATACCAGAAATAAATAAAATTTGATTTTGGAAATTAAAGTAGAAAAGCTTAGACCGTTACAATTAAAGCATTAAAGTTGACTTTTATAACCCGATCGAATTATTGCCAAAACATGGGAAAGGATATTAATAAATGGGTTTTGAATAATATTGTTTAAAAGTGAAAGAATTTATTGAAAATGAATTTTAAATAATTTGGAGAGAATAAAGGGATTTATTTAAAAGGGTGATAAATTTGTTTGAAATCAATTTGATAATTGATTTGGTATTGGAAAATAAATCTTTGGAAAATTAATAAGATAATTGATTTGGTGTTTGAATGAAAATTTATTTTGTGCTGAAATAAACTTTGAAATTAATTTGTAACTGATTTAATGTTTGAAATAAATTTGGAAATTGATTTGGAATCGATTTGGTGATTGAAATGAATTTGAAATCAATTTGGAATTTGATTTGGGGTTTGAAATGAAATTGAGAAATCAATTTTGAATTTGATTTGGTGTTTGAAAGTGAATAATTGGAAATCGATTTGAAAATCATATATCGGTGAAAATTTGGAAATTTGAATTCACAGTGGGAATTTATAAAGGAAAGGGAATCTTATTCCGCGAGTGAAAAGTGATTTGAAATTGGTTTTCAAAGTGATGAAGTGTGGAAAATATATATCTTGCAAAGATATTTTGAAATTTTATAATTTGGGAAAAATTATTTAAATTGGTTGATTGTCGTGAATGTTGTTTGATAGTTACATAACCGACTATCAATATTTGCCTTTGAAATGGCACTTGAATTTGTTTTAAAACAAGTGCTCATTATTCGATTTAGCCGGGAGAGGACTTTGTGTCATATAACCCATTCCGAATAATGATACGACGTTATGGATTGCAATTGAAGACCGAATTTGCAAAGGCTTCTTCCTTTATTTGGACGAAGTGCCTTCGGTTCTGTTCGAACCTGGAACAGACTTGTATAGTCGTATGTCTGACACTACACTTTGAGATATAAAGTGTAACGACCCGGAAATTTCGAACCAGAAATTTCTAGATAGTTAGAAGAAAAAGAAAGAGATAGAAGAAAGAAACAGAAGAAGAAGAAGATCAGAAAACATCAACATCTCACATTCGCAGCGGATAAAATATAATAATAAATGATAACAGTTTTACAAAACAATATTATATCTGTCGATTACATTTTAATACATCAGAGTTACATATTTATACAAACACTGGATATACATAATTATCAAGCCTCAGATATACAATAATATAACACAGTAGAAACACTCCATACGTTCCTGCCATCCAGCTCGTCTCCTGAACTCCCAAACGTCCTTACCTGAAAATCTGTAATACTCGGTCTGACCCGAGCATTACATCAAAGTAACACCCGGGTCAGGCTGGAAACCAGCGTGAGTAAACCCATCTAACAAGAAATTCCAATCTATAGAACTTATTTAAAACCCGGGGTAACTCGTACATTATTACAAGTAAACAACTTATATAGTCAACACCTATTTTCACAAAACAATATCTAAGTATCCAACTTAGTTTAAATGGTCCATTTTATCCCAACCAGCCTATTGGTTTCACATATCAATCTATAAAGTTTTTTATATGATATCAAATCGAAGTGGTTTCGGATATTTATTAATACCCGACCCCGGTCTCTTCGAAACCAATGTCATCTTAAAGGTCAAGTTATTTAAAAGTTAAACAATTCAATTTAACACTTTGAATTCACATAGCATTTATCTTAGATAATCAATACATCCATCACAGATATATCCAAAACTTATCACAGAGTATCATAGAATATCACCCAATAGATATCAATCAATTCAGACATCCTACTCCAACAATCATCCAAACAGAATTTATTAATCCATATTATAATTAATTTGATTATCTTAAATTAAATTAATTACTTAAGAACTAATCACTTATCCTGCTTAATCAATTATTAATTAATTACAATCATTTAATTAATTAATCATACCTTAATTACTTTTATAAGTAAATTAATTAACCTTGATCAGAGATTAATTATCCTTTAACTATTAATTAATAAACCTAAATTATTAATTAATAAAACTTAATTTTAAATTAAGTAATCCTTAATCAAAGATTAATTAATTATTAATTATCAATTAATTACTTAATTAATTAATCACAATTTAATTAATTCTTAATACTTGATTTTTAAAAGAAAACAAATTCTTGACATTTGTCATCTCCCTATATTAACATGTTAACACATGTGCTTAGATGGTTTTACTAATTTACACATATGATTTTACATGCAAAAATGAATTTATAAATGGATAAAGCTTTTATTAATTAATTTCCTAATAACTAAATATATATTTTATTTATATAAATGAAAAATATTTTTAAAGAAATAGAATAAGACAAACTATATTTACATAAAAATCATTTATACATACTTCTAAATCCAAAATATATATTAAGATATATATATCATCTCTTTGAAATCCCAATATAAGTTCAAACCATTTTTTAAATAAAATTTTTAAAATAAATCTTAAAAATCAATTTGATATTTTTAGATATATCTCAGAATTTCATTTGTTCAATTTACAAATAAGTATTTTAATAAATTTAATTATGTTAATTTCCAATTAACAGATGCCCAAATATTCGGGTTATCACATTCCTCCCCCCTTTAAATCTTTTCGTCCTCGAAAAGAAACGAAGCCAAAATTTATTATTTACCTATTATCAGATAAATTTTCTCTTTGAACATATTTTTTTTTTAAAACACTTTAAAAATCTTTATAATATTACTAAATTAGTTTTTATAAAAATACTTTTATAACTCGATGTTTCAACAAGTCCATTCTCGTTCTCACAGAAATTCGGTCATACGTTGATCAGGCGTAAGACTGAAAATCTATAAGTACTTAGCAGACCCATTTTCAACACCCAGTGAAAATATTTGGAAAATACTTATTTGAAAATATCGAAAACGTTTTTGAAAATAGAGGAAATATCTTTGGTGAGAATGCTCTGGAAATCATCACCCCCATCCATGGTCGCAGTTCACCCGATGGTTACGTTGCCGTCCCGGCAAAATCCACAGATAACTGTAGGTCTTCGCGCTCCTCGATTACGCCATGGAACCCGCTACAGATCGCAGTTATACCCGGGCCTTACGTTGCTATCACAGCACAAACCCATATAACTGTAGGCATCAGCGCCACCGAATTTCGCTGCCAAATAATGAAACTTCTCCCACATAGGTCGCAGTCTACCGATATAAAATCAAACGTAGACAGTTGGCTCTCAGCGGCACACACGACTTTCGCTATGTTACCATAGTGTCACAGTCTACCGATATAAAATCAAACGTAGACAGTTGGCTCTCACCGGCACACATGACTTCCGCTATGGTCTGCAGTAGATCGCAGTGACATCGAGTTAAACTGCCGTCACAGCATAACCCAAATGCCTCTGTGGGCACCAGCCCCTCGACTTTCGCTACACAAATAATCCTCAGGAACTAGTTTGTTCGGACTCCTCACAGGATCAACTTTAGAATCCCCCCTTGGGGTTCAAGGCAGTACCACCCAGTGGCACTCCTGAGAAGTTCATTTCAAGGAAGCGCCTTTTTTCCCAGAGCTATTTTCAAAACACTTTGTACTATACACTTATAGTATCTTCAAATCATATCCTTTATGATTTATCAAAATCTCATTTACTCAAAATCGATTACCAAAATCGATAATTCTCAAACTAGGCTTTCCAAATTCCAAAAATTGATTTTCCCAAAAATCAAAAGCCATTTCCAAATTCATAGGTTCTCAAAACCTTTTTCAAAATCATTCTCATAAGATCCTCTTTATATATATAGATATATATACTTTTAAAAATCTTTGGATCACTTCAAACTTGTATAAAACCTCTTTTTATACTTCAAATATTTCCAAAAACCCTTTTATTCTGGCTAGATTCAATAAGGGGAGTTTATCATATTATAAAATATAACTTTATTTATTGCCAAATCAAATATTCAAGTTTGATTTCTTTATAAAGTTATTTACCATATTACTTACCTCCATAAGTAAATTTCAACCAAAGAAATATCCAATTCCACTATATTTCACAAATATACTTTTCATTTCAAAACCATTTCAAATTCCTTATTCAAAATTTTCAATATCAATTTCATTCAAACCAGTACGATGTACGCATATCATCCGTACGCTATATCCATCTGATCGCTCAATCGATCACACAATTTCACTTCCGAACTAGTATCGTCCACCCGGCTTCCTAGTGCGGACTCAGATCTGGTTTCTTGATCAGAAACCGTCATTCTCCTTGCATAGTCGTAGCTATGATAGAGAATATCCAGAATCAATCAACAATCCATATCCAGGTTCGCCGTCGAAAATCGAGCGAAAAAAATCCCAACTCGGATCGATAATACTATCTCGAAATTCTGTGTTCGAATCTAGATCAAATCACTATGCGAATAGAATAATATACGTATATCTTACGTATTCATCTTTATTGGTTATTAGCCAAATCAATTCTCTTTTCTATTTACATTTTCTTTAATTCCATTCACTTATTCTCAATTGCCTCCATTTCCAATTGAGTTATTACTTTAATTTCCAACAGTTTGAACTCTGACCTTTTTAAATTTAAAAAAAATAGCTTGAAAAAGTTTAAAATAGATAAGTAGTTGAAAAATAGTTATTAGTTTGTAAAATAGCTCTAAAATAGTTAAGTAGGTATAAAATAGTTAGATTATTGCAAACTAGTTTTTAAAATAGTGATTAGATATAAGTAACTGAAAAATAGTAATTAGTTTATAAGACAGTTTCAAAATAGTTAAATAGTTCCAAAATAATTGTAAAAATAAGTATAAGATAGTTTGGGGTTTAAGAAGAAGATTATATAGTAAATAGTTTGGAAAAATATATTTGTATTATAATAATTTATTTTGAAAATAATCCAGAGCCAAACTGTTTAATTTCCCAATCTCCATTTCCAATTAATTTCCCATTAATTCAATTTAAATTTCCACTTCCATTTAAATTGACTCAATACTTCAATTTCCATTGAATTTAATTCAATCCTAATTCAAGTTGAATTAATCTTAATTCCTTTCCAAATTCAAATCAAATTCCATTTGATTTTAAACATATTCACTTTAATCACAATTTCAAATTATTCAAACTAATTTCAAATTGAATCCACTTAAATTTCAAATCATTTCAATTTCTATATGAATTAATCCCAATTCCCATTTGAATTTTAAACTTATTTATCTTAAATCACAATTCCCATTTATTCAAATCGAATTCAGTTTGAACTAATTCAATTTAAATCTCAATTTTAAACTATCTCGAATTATATAAATTCGAGTTAAAATTGATTTAATTCCTTAAATCACAATTCCTTTACTTTTAAATTAACTCAACCTTTTATTTTTAATTTTAACAAATTAAATCTTTAAACCTTTTAATTCTGAATTCAAATTTCAAAATTCCATTTTAAAATTATCTTTGCTTAACTTATTACAAAGTTCAAATAAGAATTCAAAAACAATTTAATCTTCAGATTCTAATTTATTATCCATTTTCAATTTCCAGATTTCAAACCCATTTTGAGATTACTCGTAACTCCCATTTAAAATTAACCATTTAACTTCCCAAGTTAAATTTAAATTGTATCTTGAAATTTCCAATTCAAGTTATTTATTCAAACTTATTTAACTTCCTCCAAATTAAATTAAATTTACTTAATCTGGTCAACTTTACACAATTTGAATTCCCATTCAAATTTTAAACTTCAGATTAATAATTTTTCCCCTTTTAAGTTTAAAAACTTACTTCACTTTGGGTTTCACATCACATTCCAATTTAAAACTCAACACTAAGTGTTTATTTCAAATCATCATTGGTATTATATATATTCCTCATATATACATTTTCTTTATACACCAAGTTATACTTTAAATTTTTAAACCACCTTTGGTTTTAATTCAAAACAAACTTCTTTAAAACAATTTCAAGTTTTCTGGATTTAGATTTAAAATTTCACAATTTTAAATTCTCTTCAATTCCAATTTATAAGTTATACTCACTTAAATGTTTACTTCCCTAAACATTTCATTTTGCTAAATCATTAACAACATTCATTATTAAACACAATTACCATTTATGATAATAACCAAGATTATCATATCTGGAAACCAATTCATTATTACCTTTATTCTTGATAACATTTCTACAAATTCAAGATTTTAATTTTAGTTTGAATTCATTTCAAACTTATCTTTATTCAATTTTAATTTGGCTTTATTTCTATGACCACTTAATTTAATTCGAATATTTTAACAACCAATTACCTTAATATTTATTAGAAAGAAATATCATTTTATATATCAAAATATATTCTTATATAAAATCATTTAAAATCCTTATATAAGAAAATAACAATTACGCTCTCATATATATATATATATATATATACACTCAACTCGTTCTAGGGTACCATTGACCCTATCCTTAACGAGTAATCCCAACAGAGCCAAGGTTTTCGCTTAACCTTCTGCTCTGATACCAACTGTAACGACCCAGAAATTTCGAACCCGAAATTTCTAGATAGTTAGAAGAAAAAGAAAGAGATAGAAGAAAGAAACAGAAGAAGAAGAAGATCAGAAAACATCAACATCTCACATTCGCAGCGGATAAAATATAATAATAAATGATAACAGTTTTACAAAACAATATTATATCTGTCGATTACATTTTAATACATCAGAGTTACATATTTATACAAACACTGGATATACATAATTATCAAGCCTCAGATATACAATAATATAACACAGTAGAAACACTCCATACGTTCCTGCCATCCAGCTCGTCTCCTGAACTCCCAAACGTCCTTACCTGAAAATCTGTAATACTCGGTCTGACCCGAGCATTACATCAAAGTAACACCCGGGTCAGGCTGGAAACCAGCGTGAGTAAACCCATCTAACAAGAAATTCCAATCTATAGAACTTATTTAAAACCCGGGGTAACTCGTACATTATTACAAGTAAACAACTTATATAGTCAACACCTATTTTCACAAAACAATATCTAAGTATCCAACTTAGTTTAAATGGTCCATTTTATCCCAACTAGCCTATTGGTTTCACATATCAATCTATAAAGTTTTTTAGATGATTTCAAATCGAAGTGGTTTCGGATATTTATTAATACCCGACCCCGGTCTCTTCGAAACCAATGTCATCTTAAAGGTCAAGTTATTTAAAAGTTAAACAATTCAATTTAACACTTTGAATTCACATAGCATTTATCTTAGATAATCCATACATCCATCACAGATATATCCAAAACTTATCACAAAGTATCACAGAATATCACCCAATAGATATCAATCAATTCGGACATCCTACTCCAACAATCATCCAAACAGAATTTATTAATCCATATTATAATTAATTTGATTATCTTAAATTAAATTAATTACTTAAGAACTAATCACTTATCCTGCTTAATCAATTATTAATTAATTACAATCATTTAATTAATTAATCATACCTTAATTACTTTTATAAGTAAATTAATTAACCTTGATCAGAGATTAATTATCCTTTAACTATTAATTAATAAACCTAAATTATTAATTAATAAAACTTAATTTTAAATTAAGTAATCCTTAATCAAAGATTAATTAATTATTAATTATCAATTAATTACTTAATTAATTAATCACAATTTAATTAATTCTTAATACTTGATTTATTAACCCTTAAAAATTAATTAATTAACTACTAATTACCAATTAATTTCTTAATTAATTTCTTAATTAATAACTACTAATTATTAATTAATTAACTTTAATTATCTGATTAATAATTCTTAATTACAAATTAATTAAACTCTAATTAATTATAATCTTTAACTATTGATTTATTATTATTTAATTAATAATTAAAATTAATTAATTACTCTTTATTAAATTATCAAACTCTTAAATATCTTTAACAAATCATTTTCTTTTGTTAATTACTTAATCACATTATTAAGTTTAACCTTTAATTAACATTTAATTATAACTATAAAATGATTTAGTTTTAAAACATTTTATTTAAGTTTTAACAAACTTAAATTTAACAAACCTACCAATAAAATAGAGTTTAAAAGCAATTAAAAAGAAGTCTAGAAAAGTTTAAACATAGAAACATTTTAAAATTCCAAGCTTTTATTATTTTTAAAACTTTTTAAAACGTGCTACACTTCTCTGATTCTTGCTCCGAGTTTCCTACGAATTCACTCGAGATCGTCTTCGAGTTCCTCGCAGCATCTTCTCCTAACTCGTTTTCTTTTATAAAACAAAACTGCTAGAAATACACTACTCGCACACGAGAGCTACTTCGAGCCTGGCCATCTAAAAATCCGAGACTTCTTCGAGTCGCCCACGCATCCATCATTCCTGACACGCACCTCACCGTGGTGCACGTGCACGGCGATTCCAGCCAACTCCGGCGAACTCACTCATCTCTGGTAAATCGTAAATCAACTCGCCATTCAACTTCTAGCATCAATTTGCAACCATCTAGCCTAAATTGAAAACGAGACATCAATTCGAACAGCAGTTCGACATCACCTGGGACGAACGTCTCGCCACCTCGCCTCTGACCTTTGTACCACCTGAAACTCCGGCAACAACTTTCCAAGCCCTTCACGCATCCATCCCCATCGCTCCGGTGCCACTCGATTCACCGTAGACACTCCAGTCATCTCATTTCCATCACGACAAGAACAAGGGTGTTAAACCCTAGTTTGTTCAATCACCATCGCCACAAAGGATGATAAAATCATCAGGCATTTTTCTCAACATCTCTGACCATCAACCAAGCTCCGATCAAAACCCCGACCACCAGAGATAAACCCATCGCCTGAATTTGCTTCGAATTCATATTCTAGTCATCACCAGAATACTCCCTCAAATTCCAACTAAAATTCGTGATTTTCGTTTTAAAAATCCAATTTTTCAGAGATGATTTAAGTTCTATACTTGAACCTATAAATTAAATAAATTAATTTTTCCACATTTTAAAGTTCTTGCTGTATTTACTTAAGAACTGTAGATTTCCAAAACTATTTTGCTTGAATACGAAATTTAAATGTTAATCTATATGTAAACATCTTATTATGTTTGAATTCCACAACCCAGAAATGAAAAGATCAAGAATATTGAATTTTTCTTACTTTTAAACTCTGTATTTTTGAAACAGAGAGGCACAGATATGAAAAGTTCAAATATAACAACATACTGACCTATACTGGTAAATACATATACATGCAGGCATAAATACATTCCAGAAACACACATGCACAAACATTTAATTTACTTAGCTTTTAAAACAAATATTTACTCACCTGGTTTATGATGAAGAACAGAGCCTTCTTTTGTTTTGGAAACAGCTTTTGAAACTTTTAAAATTTGAATTGCTGAAGCTGCTTGAGTTAAAAACTTGAATTGCTTCTTTGTTTTAAAACTGGAATGCTTGTTGTTTTAAAAACTTGGGTTGCTTGTCTCAGATTTGAAGAATGTAGACTTTGATTCAGGTTGAAGAGAACTTGTAGGCTTTTGATTCCAGGTTGAAGAAAAAGTTTGCAAGCTTGGGTTTTTGAATTTTGAAAATGATATTATAGGCTATTGAATTTGATTTCAGGTTTGTGAGGAGTTGATTACGGTTTGTTAGAGAATTTGTTTGAGTTTTGTTACAGGCTGAAGTTTTCTTTATTTCTTTAGTTTTGATTAGGGAAGAAAGAAATGAAGAGGAGAAAACATATGTATTTAAAATGGCTAAAATGATAAATTTAAAAATTAAAAGAAAAACAAATTCTTGACATTTGTCATCTCCCTATATTAACATGTTAACACATGTGCTTAGATGGTTTTACTAATTTACACATATGATTTTACATGCAAAAATGAATTTATAAATGGATAAAGCTTTTATTAATTAATTTCCTAATAACTAAATATATATTTTATTTATATAAATGAAAAATATTTTTAAAGAAATAGAATAAGACAAACTATATTTACATAAAAATCATTTATACATACTTCTAAATCCAAAATATATATTAAGATATATATATCATCTCTTTGAAATCCCAATATAAGTTCAAACCATTTTTTAAATAAAATTTTTAAAATAAATCTTAAAAATCAATTTGATATTTTTAGATATATCTCAGAATTTCATTTGTTCAATTTACAAATAAGTATTTTAATAAATTTAATTATGTTAATTTCCAATTAACAGATGCCCAAATATTCGGGTTATCACATAAAGCAGATTTCTTTCAAATACATATCTGTTGGTGGCGGAGAATTTATTCTCTTAGCTTAACACCCTTCTCTGAGACGTACGAGCTCAGAGGTTATGTAGTTGAAGGTTATTAGTGATATACTCCCAATTTGGTGGTGTGGCATGCTAAGTGTTGCTGTGTGTTGATGATCATTTGTTGATCATTTGTGATCAAAGCATGGCTTTCGTGTAAAGCGTAGCTTTGTGGACGAGAGCTCATCGGACCTCACACCCGGAAAATGGTCGAAACAGGAAAATGCGGCAAGGTTATGAGGGTCGCACCCTTTAGGGTATGTCATTTCCTTCTGGAAAAAGGTGGTATCATGGTATGGAGCCCAGATATTTTACCTGTGTGGTTGCTCCAATCTCATTTACTGTGTGATTGTTGCATTCTGATCGAGGGCCCTCGGATAAAGGTCGCAAACGACCGGGGGGTGGCATACTCGTGTAGTAGTTACCTAGTTACAGAGGTAACCCGGCCTTGTGTTGGCAAAGGGCTGGTTAGGTTCTCGGGACGTCCCTCCAGAGGCGTACCCATGTGGCATAGGAAGTTCCTTATCCTGACCATTTGTTGGAAAATCCAAAGAAACAATACGAGCCCTTTACAATTGCAATTTGTATAACCTGTCACCTCAGGTGGAAGCTATAGCAGGCATAATATAATGGTACCTATACTGGCTAAGATTAATATTATATTTTCGAAATGTTTTCACACTATGCACTAGTAATAATATCAAAGAGTTTACTCGTATTAAGCATATTTAACTATCATAAGAAGAAATCTCCTCCAAGTCTGCGATTGCATTGTGTGTATGGTGGGAGGTCTTATGGTAGTTTCATTTTCCAAAAGCATTGCGAATTTCTTTTATTTTCTTTATAAAAATAACTTTTTTTAAGATCTCACACCAGTCCCACGACTGACCTGGAGTTTATTGTTCCCTTTCTAAACTCTGGGTGCCCATAATTTTCCACACGGGCAGCCTAGAGTCAAGATATCAGGTCATTCTGGAATTCAGAAGTGCTGTGGAGATCTGGAGGCGAGCTGGATGGCGAGACGTATCACTTATACTAGTATTATTCCGCTGTGTATTATGTTATGTGGACAAGTTTATATAACTGTCCAGTGATGTGTGTTGTTATTGTAAACTCTGATGATGTATGTATAAACTGGTATAGTTCTTCGTGATAAAGATTATTCATTCATCTATTATATATTGTTCCGCTGCGAATGTGAGATTCTGTTATTGTTTCTGTTTCTTCTTCTTCTGTATTCTTCTACTTCTTCTTTTTAACCCTAATGATTCGGTTTTCTGGCATTCGATTGTGCGGCATTTGATACAGTGGACGTATTAATGTCGACTTTCGAGCGTCGAAAGATCGTATCGTTCAGTTGTGTTGGAGATGTAAATTTGTTTCTGGTTTACGGTGCCATTTTTTATTTCGAGCAAAATTTCGTCAAATTCTGAGTGAAAGCAAGGTGGAGGAAGACGAACGAAATTCTTTATTTTGTTTTAAATTGTATCTAGGCTTTGGGCTTTGTCCTTACGGTAAAAAATTTGTGCGCGTGTCCTTGTGACTAATTATTTACTTTAATTTGTCCTTTAAATTTTTTTCCCTTTTCTCAAATTACATATTAGATAACTCTAGATTTCCTTCCATGCTTAATTTGGCATTTCCATTGAGAGACTAAAATTGTTAAGAAAATCAACGTTTCCTACAAAACCAAGTCTATTTGCAACATTTTCTGTTTGATCTTAGTTATATTAACCAGCAGAAAACTATATAGTGAGTCATTTCACAATTATCCAATAACTATCAGTATGTAATCCCTTAGTGCCCTCTAGCAGTCATGAGTAATAAACTGCCTAACATTTGGAGAGCGTTATATACTCTAGTCTAAATGGATTTATCGATATCCAATCTCGATACATCTTGACTAGCAATATTTAAAACAGTATTTTAATTTCATTATGATAAATTTTCTATTAAAACTATTATCACAAAACATTCTATTTAACAATTTTCTATTAAATATTATTTAATTAAATGAATTAATATAATTCATTTTATCAAGTATATAATAGTAAAAAACATCTTTTATTTCAAACAAGATTGGTTATCGAGTTACATATATGTAACAAATTACATAATTTTCCTTAGGTTATGCCTCTATCGCCGACAATGTTGTTGGTCAAATGCTAGTTCTTATTCCCTACTAAAATGCACAAGCCACCAACTATAACGCATTCAAGCAACTATACATGTAATAATATATCAAACAAATAATTTTTGTTCATCTTATCTTATAATAATAACTTAGTCTAAAAGCTTGCACTTGGCATAACTTCATCTAATAGAAATAGTTGTCCTTGACTAATACAAATAAAAAAAAATTTAAATTATACTTTGATCTTATTAGAATGGATTTGGATAATTCGTTAATTTTTTATGACATGTTTTTTTAAATTATGTTTGAAAAGACACCAATGTTTAAGTTTAACCATCATTAGTGATCAGGGAATCAATAGTTCTATGGTGGTATATGTTCCATTAATAATTGTTGATAGTCGTATACTATTGCAATTTTTTTCTAAATTTTTTTAAGATGTTAAAGACCGAAGAATGTCTATCAACTCCGAAAGAAACATCACTAACTTCAGTAAATGTAATCCAACCTATTCAACATAGTTAAGATTCTAGTTTTTCATTCACACTATTTGAACCATCGGTCTTTAACAAAATGTTGTACTTTTAGGAATTAAATCCTAAATAATAACCATTTTGACCAAACAGTTTAATGGAAATGCTTGGCAACACTATAACTAGTCTATCATACATTCATTGATTCGATGAATCAAAATTTCTGATAAGTAATGTATCTATCGTGAGCTTATTTTTTTATAGAAGGTGCTGCATATTTTATTTTACTTTCTTTACAAAATTTTATGTATTCTTCTCATTGTCAGTACACGTATTGTGGATTTTAGACTAACACCAAAAATACTTTAGACCATAATATTATGCATTGGGTTAGTATATAACCTAGTGGTTTAATGGAGATAATAAATATTGATGCGTGTATATCACTTGAATATGGTTATCAATTCATTGATCTAAAATTTTCAAATCAAAGACAGATCAAATACAATGGAATTACATATGTAATTATAATGCATGTGCGCTTAATAGGATATTGTACAAAGGGTTCATTGTTCCTTGTTTACGAGTACGTAGAGAATGGAAATTCAAGTGAACATTTACGCATAAGCGGTAAGTAGTTAATACAACTTCAGTTTCAAAGATCTTACATACATTGCTTGAATAAGAAATTACGATTTACTTTTTAGATCAACCATTATGGTGGTCTGCTAGAGTCCAAATTGCACTTGATTCTGCAAGGGGATTTAGGTACATACATGAACATACAGTTCTAGTGTACTTACACTATGATATCAAGATAGCCAATGTATTGATAGACAAGAACTACCCTGGAAAAGTCAAAGATTTCAGGCTAACCAAACTCACTAAAGTTGGCAGCCTTTTTCTACAGACACTGCTTGTCGGTACGTTTAGATTAGTTCCACCTGAGTAAATGCATGTTTACCTTCTATAATATTTTAAATTATGGACACCTGAGAAACTATGAACTTTTTGTTTTAATATGTGTTCAAATATGCTCAATATGGTAATGTTTCACTAAAGGTAGATGTATATGCTTTTGGTGTTATACTCTATGAACTGAACTCATCGAAGCAGTTACCATTAAGTTAGACGACTCTGCCATGGAAATAAAGGCATTAGCTGCTTTGGTATTTACTTCCAAACTAGTTATATCATCTTTTATAATGTACAATTATGTATTTTCTTTAACTATTATGTGAAAATTGGACTGTTTAGTTGGATGCTGCACCGAGCTAGGAAAACCCAATGGAAGAGTTGAGGAAACTTGTTCATCAAAAACTTGGTGATGACTACTTGATTTAATCAGTTCATAAGGTAAAACCTTAAAGTTCATATTGAGTCTATTATCGAATTAAGGTGGGCTTAAGTGTATATGAATATGGGTTTAGTAAAAAACAGATGGCGCAGCTAGCAAAAGCGTGCACACATGAGAACCCACGGCTAAAGCCAAGCATGAGGTCTATAGTAGTGGCATTGATGACACTGTCTTCATCTACAGAAGATTGGGATATAAGATCGTTTTATGAGAACTAGGCTCTGATAAAGCTCATGCATGGTCAGTAGTTTACCAGATGTTTTTAATGCATTTGACTGTGGTAGTTAGATATTAGTTAGCAGTCTGGTGTTGTGATTGATTTATTTGCAATAAGTTTAGAGTGAGCTACGAGTTTTTACAGTTGATAAATAAGTGAATGTATATGTAAACCTATATACATGCATGTGTTTTCGAAAATACTTAAGAGAACCCGGTGGACCGGTAAACTTCTGAGAAGGAATTATGTTGTGTTTGTCCGCTTCAACTAATGACACCTATAACTCTTGGATTCTATTTCCGTAAGAAATATATGCATTGCAGGCTTCAAACCATGCTTTGTTATCAGACCTAGGCAATCCTTTTTGATTTCATCACATTCGCGGACACATGCTTGTTAATTTTGCAGTCATAAGTAAGTGTATTGTGACTGATTATTAGTTGGTATAAATTATTATTTGTATTTTGGTAAATCCTTTTTCTCTTTCATTTGATTTATGATATAGCTTATTTGCATTGGCCATATTAAAAATTTGCAAAAATGGTGTGAATATTTGTTTCTATGTTCAATCAGTTTGTAATATTGATATACTAATTATGATTTGTTCGAAGTTTAAGGTAAATATTTGTTTCAAGTTAAAATCAGCTATTAATATTGATAAAAACAGATTTTTTTTCCAATTTTAAAAATGCGTATTCTGGATTTTTATTTGTGTTCCAGGTTTAAAAAATGCGTTTGCTTTAGAAAATTAGCGTCGCTAAATTTTAGCAAACGTCATTATGACGCATATTTTGTATCAGAAAATGAGCATCGCAATGGCATCACTAAATTTTGTGACGCCATTGCAATGCATGTTTTGTATTAGAAAATTGGTATCATAACGGTGTCACTAAAATTTAGGGACATAATTGTAATGCCTGTTTTGTGATGCTTTAGTGATACTAAACGACTTACTGATGTTTATTTTCCATTGAAGCTTTTATCATCGGGAAGACATTTAACGATGCCTAAAGCCCATCAGAAAACCGCAGATTTTTAGTAGTGTATATACATAAACTAGCATCGCCAAACCCCATGAATATGTGTGTAAATCATCAAGATTTTATAAAAACGTTGAATGGTAAAATTTTTACGTGAGTTTTACTTTTGTTGGCAAATAATGTATTGCCTAGCAAAAATAGTCAGCAAGTTCTAGCTACATATCTATACAGTTACTAGGTCATCTGTCATTCACTCCATCATACATTCTTTAAAGATGTAACGTACTCAATTTAAATCCTAACTTTTCATTCATTATTTGAAATACAGTAACATGCATTATTTTGAGTTGTTTTTTGATGAGCTTGTCAGCTATTAAATGTAGATGCAGTAAGAGGCAGTGTAACACCCGCCATTTTAACCCTCGAACGTCGACACTAATACATCCACGGTATTCACGTGTCAAGCACTTAGGTGTTGGAAAGACAAATTGTTGGGGAAAATAAAAAAAGAAATAGAAAAGGAAAGAAGGAACATAATATCAAAATCTTATAGTGGAATGATAACATAAAGTATCAAAAAACTGTACAAACTGTTACTCCAAGATACGAAACATTTCATAGTTACTATTCTAAGTACTATCATCAGCCTAGATAGTTATAATAGCTTTTTCTCACAAATGTTGATATATACATAATAGTAATGCAGCGGAAATAAGAATACTACAGTAGAGCAGATATCCGGCTCATCTCCTTGAGCTCCAAAGAATATCCAACTAAAACTGCCTATCTCAAACTGCTTAAAAGAGCACCTGGGGAATTAAGCCAAAAAAAGACCATGATTCAAAAAAAAATTTGATGTGAGAAACTCAAAAAATATGATGCATTCATATAAAAATGCCTTTCGAGACCAAACGAACCACCGGAATGATTTTCCCCTCAAAAAAGCCAACCATCTAATAAGTGCATATTGCGATATAATAGATAATATTTAAGGTGAGGAATATAAATTAAAAAATAGATATGTTGTGTGTACACCACAATAATATTAGGTATACAATCAATACAGCTAGCTGGATTCATGTGTGTGTGTAAATATAAATATATATATATATATATATATGGATTTCCATTAAAGGTGTCCTCGGTATCGTCAGGAACGATCCTCCTAACAAGGGTCAGAGATATCCTTCAGAGCAGCGTATATCTTTAGATAAAATATACCATAGTAAAAAGATAGCTGGTCCACGCTCGATCACGTGGCACCGAGTACTATCTCCCTCGCATGCATATCCGAAAGCATCACTATATACAGAATGATATACCCTTGGATTAGCTAAATCCTTTGCTTATGCCCCTACTTTGGTTTCTGTATTTTTCGATGGTATAGTCACGTTCAGCATCTCATCGCATGAGTCATCATCACTCAAACGGATTTCGAATCTCTCTTTGGATTCCAACATCTCAAACAGATCCCAAATCTCTCTAGATTCCAGCATATCGAACAGTCCATGAATCCCTAAAGGATTCTAGCACAACTCCTCTGACGAATGCTAACCCTATCCTCTCTCTTGGGATCACCCTCAAGATAGATTATCCCACATGATAGCAATGTTCAAAATGTTAACATTTTAGCTCTCCCTTTGACTTTACCTTAGGATAGACTGCGCAACTCTATAACATTTTGCTTCATAATCGCATCCAAAACATAAATCACATATGTGGTTTGAAATGGTTATAGTTTCTACACATCTTATATAAGTACACTTCCCTGCTTACCGAACACTCCAAAAACAAATCAATAAATTTTCGGTTAACTTAACCCTAGTACTTTTAGAAATAAACAGACAATACGTGAGGGTGAAGATCATCTCCTATCCAGATGGATTTCCTTAGCATTTTTCCTAAAAACCAAGACAAGTTTTATACGTACATTATAGCATCGCCGAAGATAACTATACTGTATAACTCTCTTATTCTTTCTAGATATTTCTTAAGTTATTAAGGTCAAATACAATACTAATGAGAATGGTCGCATATGAAAACTAAGTCTCGTACACTTATCACGTTTCCGACCTTCTCAACTCTCACTATCCCTCTGTCAAGAGTGAAGTCGATAAGTTAGAGCATATTGCTTCTACACCCCACTCGAACATTATTTTCAACTCTCACAAATAAAACAAATCTACTTCATTGGCTTTTAATACTCAGTACATGACTAAATACTTTCCACGGACAAGTAAACACAAAAAGCATGATTAAGTCACACGAAGCACGATTATATCACATAACGACTTCTAATCCCCTTATTATTTTATTAGTTCTTTTATTAGTTAAAACTTTTTTATTAGTAAAACTCCTTTTATCTAATAAAACTTCATCTATCAATTACTACTATTTCCCTATTCATTTGCACTCTTTCCAATACTTCAAAAAGTAACCATATTCCTATCTCAAATTGTATAAGGATATTCACAACCATTAACAAGATTTCTTACTTCAAAATAAAATCAAAGAGGTTAAAAAAATGTTGCTGAACATTGTTACGATAAACCCTTTCCCTTTTAAAGTTAAATCTTTACTTTTTCTATCTTTTTCCAAAAGATTCTATACTTGTCATTGTCCTTAAAATCTCCATTATAAAGATCTAAGTACATTCAAAAATTTATTTCAAAAGGTTTAAGACGCATGTTACTTAAACATTATCAGTATAACACAAAACCATTTCACTTATAATTATCATTAAAAGTATTCTTTTTAAAGGTTTAACTATATTTATATAAGTATAATAAAAAAGGTTGAAGATAAATGTTATTAACACATTGCCACAACAAAACCAAAACCATTTATAATTAACATTATCTTTAAAACATTTTTTAAATATGCAAGTATACTTATTAACAAGATAGTATACTTTTAATTAAATTCTCAAAACTATTCGTTATGACTAAGTGTTATAACCAAAACCACTTATCCTTTTATAAAATACTTACCTACTTTTCAAAACTTATACACATAATATTAATACTTTAAAATACTTATAAATTGGTTATATATATAATATTACTTAAAAATAACACATTTTAGAACTTTAACAAAAATCAACAATATACAGACACTACAACAAAAACACCATTTTACAATACTGAATAACTGTAGTTAGTGTATTTTAACAACATTTATCGTTACGTTGTTATATCCACGGTTGTGAAAGAGAGGGTATTTTTTACAATATTTATTTGAATGTTATATAAAACGTTGTAGAAAAGTCGGTTATAACAAAACATAAATATAGTGAAAACACAAAAAAAAATTGAAAAACTATTTACTACGTTTTTTGAATGTTATGAGATAGCCAATTACAACATATTTCAAATATTGTGACATTTTTTTACGATAATATCTATACTTGTATATCTACTTTTTCAATAATTTCTATATGTCATAATTTGATTTCAACAACGTTACTCATTTATTGAAAACCCATTATTCGCATCTTCTGGAAAAAGTTTTGTATTACTTTTATACAACAATTTTCGAATGTGGTATTTGGTATTTTAATTATATTAATCAACGTTGTAAATACAAACTAGACTATATTGTTTAAATGTTAACCAAACTTCAATTGCATTGGTTGTTGAACGTTTCAAAGAAAAAAATTTACAACTATTTTTATTTGTTATATTTTGTATCACCACCACTATTGCGAATTATTATAAATTTCTACAACATTATTTTAACATAAATAGAAATACTACAATTAATTCAAACAATAAACGTTGTAACGACCCAGAATTTCTGTCATCTGAAATTCGTATATTTAATTGATTTTAAATATTCAAAAGTTAATTTTATATGTTGGATAACTTATATTTGAAATATAGTGGTTTAATTGGATAATTAAATTGTTAATTTAATATTTGAAATTGTAGAAATAGTTAGAAATTGAATTTAATGTGAAAAAAATGATTTATAAAGTTGAATTAAATCTTATTTGAATTAGAATGATGTTAGAGAACTTTTAAAACTGAATTAAAAGTTAATTTGTAGAAATTTAATATTTTAATATTTAATTAACGTGTAAAAATAGCCATTTTTCGAACTGTCTTGGATTTCGATGAAACCTGTTTCATTGGATCCGTAATGTTATATTATTGTAAGATTTCAATTTTCATGTCAATCGGATTTACGGTTTGTCCGGGGCAAGCTAAAACACGTATAAATCTATTTAAGTGAATTTTAAATTTAAATAATTCGATTCGAAAACCTATCTTCCAAATACGATCGAATTGGCTCTCGATATATATTCCATTGTGTTCGGAATAGGGGTAAAACATTATAAACACTATGCGACATGCTTTGTTTCGAGTTCGAAATTTTTTCGGGTGAACAGTGTTTTGGAATTTTCTATAAAAGGCCATCTTTTTCCTCTATTTTCAAAACCCTAATTCAAAGCTAGGGAAAACAAGTAGCAGCCGCCACTAACGAAACCAATGGCCGAAACCTCCTAAACTTCATCCCCTCCGATCTCCTCATCCGTCGACTTTTAGCAAAAACCTTCAACTAGTAAATTGTAGAGCGTCATGAGTACTAGCTATCCAACGGTGGTGATCGATTAAAACAAAGCCGATCGATGGAAATTCGCCCACAAAGGCACACAATTCATTCTCGATTTTCATGGCTTAGGGATAGCCGAGCTTGGCCGGTATCTGGGCAGTGGTGCGCGAGAATGTGGGCTCTAACATGGTGGAGCTCGATCAACGTTTAGATTGACGATGTGGCGTGTTAATTCAAGCAAAGAACGGCGACCGATATGGGTTTTCACGCGAATGAAACCTGGAGAGGGAAGAAAGGCCGATCGGCCACGATCTCATCAGGGAAAACGAACGGTGCAAATGAGTTAGGGTTTTATAATAAAAAAATATATTGTGAAATTAATTATATTAAATTCGTATAAACTTTGTAATGCTATAAATTGTTCATACGAGGTCTGTTTTTGACGAAACGAATTGCATCGGGTCCGTATTGATGAGCACTACATTTTAGAGCTGGTTTGGAGTTGATTGGAGCTAGTGTGAATTTTGGGTAAAATTAAACGGTCGTTTAATTTTATTCGGAATAAAACGCTGCAACTGCTATTGGAAGCAATGTGAGTATAACTCACTCTTTCTGACTCACTGATATTTTTATATAAGTGAGAATAAATATTATTTATGATGATTGATGATTGTTTGGATTATATATGATATATTATATATATATTGATTGGTATTTGGATATATACCTGCCTATTGGAGCAGATGAGACCCTATACGTTCCCGTGTATGAGCGGATGACCCTTTGTACGCGCGTCTGCCTCGAAGTGGACATTGTACACATATTCTAATATGTATATTTGTTGCAGGTGACAGGTTGGAGGGATCCAACTGGATTCCTCACTAGTATTGGTTTATTTACAAATATTGTGATATATGGTGTTATCATATGATATATGATGTTATCATATGATATATGATGTTTGGATGTTGTGATTGCTGTATTTGGTGTCGTTGCAGCATTAGGCCTATTTTGGAAATTTAAAAATGTTAAAGGATGATTTCCAAATTTAAAAGGATTTTAAAAGTGATTTTGGAAATATACGTTTTATTGAAATTTGGAATTGTTGAAGGAATGGATTTATTTTGAATAAATAAAAAGTAATAATTTTTATGTTATAAAAATTATGATTTTTGGGAAATATAATCAGAATGTGATTTTTGAAATACAAAGCTGATTATTTTGTAAAATAGTTAAAATTGAGATTTTTGAACTATTATAAACGGTTTATATGTATAGATTTATAAAATTGATATTTTATAAATCAAAATAAAGGAATTATAAAGGAGTTTTATAAGTGTTGAATTGGAGTTATAAATGGATTTTATAAGTGAATAAGATTAACAATTGATAATGTTATAAAAAGAATGATTTTGTAAATAAACGATTTATAAGTAAATTAACTCATAATTTGGATTCTGGTATATAATTGAGATATAAATAATGAATTTGGTAAATGAAGTATATCCACGATTTTGGACAGTGGATAATCCTTTAATAAATAATGTATAGAAGTATTGAATTTGGTTAGAGAGTTATATTCACGATTTTGGACAGTGAATAATATTTTAAATTAAATAAATGTTTTGAAAGTGATATTATAAAATGAAGTTAAATGGTTTGAAGATGTTTCAAAATATGTTGAATATCGAAACCATAGATTTCAACATTTATTGTTGAAATTGACATTTTTGAGAAATAAGGAAATGATGGACTATAACACTGTTGTTATAGTAAATGATTTTCGAAAGAAGATGTTTTGTATAGTATCTGGGATTTATATATCTATCTTATTTTCAAATCCCTATACTAGTGATTTTGGGTTGTCGTAACGATGTTTTACGCAGCATTCGTTTTGACCCTAATAAATGTGTTTAAAGAGAATGTTTTCCTTAAAGAATAAAATATATACTTAATACCGATTTAAGTATATGGAATATTTTCTAAGTGTTAAAAATAAATTGAATTGTGAATTACTTATTATTATATAAGTAAATGGAAATGTTTTCCAATAGTGAAATGCGAAATGTTTTGAGAATATATCTTTTGAAAGATAATTTGAAGTGAATATTTGACAAATGGTTAAATTTATAAAAGACTAATTAAAAGGGCCTAGTGATTCTTTATGGTGCTAAATATTTGTTTGTTTGTGTTGATAGTTAAATAACCGACTATCAAATTTGGCCATTTTAGTTCCTCGACTTGATGTGGGAATTATTTAGTCGTACACTTAGTACGTAGCCTTCTATGTAGGCTTGATTATCGTTTCTGTTGAGAATGTTGATTCGTTAGTGCGGAGTATTACTCCAATCTATCGAGCTTCCTTCTTGGCTGAAGGATAGCAAGTTGAAAGTTGGAGACGTGATAAGTCTATGAGTCTTAGTTTCTGTGTGAGGTTGAGTAACGCTTTTGCGTTGTTGGTGCGAAGAGACCAGGATCAGATTTATCTGAAAACAACTTCGGACCAACGTATATGCGACGATTGTGCATGTTGCTTATGATGATATTGATATTCCGGATTTTCATAGTGGAGGAATGCTTGTTGATCGTTTGGGGTTAAAATCCCAATATACATCCAGTAGCAGTAGTCTCTTCGTTATGAAATATCCAATGCAAGGACTATTCGCTACTAATCCTAGGGATTTCCCAACAGGATGTGGCAGGAAAGTGCCTTCGGTTTGTTTTGTTCCTGGACAACTTATATGAATGTTTGTCTGACATTGCATTTCTAAAGATTACGTACATTGGTTTTTACAAACGTACATCTGTTTGGTGGCGGAGAAGGCAACTTCTCTTAGCTTAACACCCTTCCTTGAGACGTACGAGCTCAAGGGTTGTATTTTTGTGGAAGGTAATTAGTAGTCAACGGAAATGGCCATGTGGCATTCATAGTAATGTGATTGTGATTTGTGAAAGGTAATAGTTACCTTAGGCTTCATCAACCGGAAATGACCAAAACAGGGATAGATGCAACAAGGCTAAGTGGGTCGCTCCCAAATAAGATATGATCATCCTCTTCTAGATATATCTTTACATGCTATGACGTCGTGTATCTGATTATTGTGGTTTGTATGCTATGAGGGCCCTCGGTAAAGGTCGGTAACGACCAGAGGATGATATATTTGGTACCATCTGGTTATAAAGGTGGGCCGGTCTTGTGTTGGTAGAGGATCCTTTGTGATGGTTGTGATAACCCTGATTTTTGTGAGTAATTTCATGATTTAATTTAGTTTGTATTTGTTTGAAATTGCATTGAAAAAAAAATAGGAATAGGAAATTGATTTGCAGATACCAAGTATAAAGCATGTACAGGTGCACAAGGCAGTGCACAAACATGTACACAGTTTTCTGGGTGATAAAATAAGCAACAATCAATGGAAATAATAGGATATATGAATTACAAATATATATACATGTAGGCAGAAATCACCAACCCTTAAGAAAAAAAAAGACTTAGGCCAGGGTAGGCATACATGTATTATACATGTGCACAAAATAATACTGGCAGAAATAAAAAGAAAAATTAACATTTGCATGAAAATGGTATGAGCTATTGGACAAGACTTTATCCATTTTTAGCAATTCCTTTTTACTTTAGAAAAAAAAAGAGAAGAAATCATGCAAATGACATGACCGGGGCAATGAGGTATATTTTCTGGAAAATATACCATGACTATTTACCCATTTTCTCTAAAATGTTAGAATAAGAGGCAGATCATAGTTGGTAGGGTAAAATTGGCATTTGGTAATTTCCTAAAACCCTAGTAGCAGCCAGAGTTCATATAAGAAGACCTGGTGTGGCAAGGTTTTATGTTTGCTCTACCTCTTACAAAGAAAATATACAAAGTATAAACCAGAGAAAATAGGAGAAGGCAGAAGACTAAAAAGGGGTTCATAAGGCATAGGAAGAAGAAGGATTAATGTGAGTAATCTCACTGAAAACTTTGGCATTAAGACCTGAATATTGAGGCAGCCAGTTTGAACTAATTTTCTTTTACAAGTTATGTTTTATGATTGGATGACTTTGGCTTGTGAATGATTTGTTTAAGGGTAAAATCTCTATCTGGTTTACCCAGGAAAAATAAGAGTCATGGATTTATGAACTAAAAATGTTTGTCTGAGATATGGGTTAACTTTGAGACTGGGTGTTTTCTTTGATAAGTTTTCTTTTTAAGTTGTTTGTAAAATCCCCGGATTCAAGTAGTGGGTATATGGTCTAAAGGCAGAAAGAAATATGGGCTGTGACATTGTGTTGTTGCTTATGCCTCATATTAATTAAAACAAAAGAAAATGTAGAAGTGCAATGTTGTACATGTGCTGAGCTTCTATGTTTTATGAAATACCCAAATCAAATATACTTGTGGTTTAGCCAGATCATGAATCTGATTGAACCAGAGGTAGGGAAGAATATATATATATCTGGAAAATTACTCAGGACCATATGCTTACATCTTGATCCAGTGAAACCCATAGGCAAAATAATGTGCTAAGAAGTCACCTCACTCTTTTATGATAAAATGGTTGCTTCTGAGAATTTAACTTACCAAATTCTGGATGAATATATGTTGCTTGCATCATTTATGTTTCTCCGATTAAGAAGTGAGATGCAGAAGGGATTAGCACTGCTATGAAAAATATTAAAACACTTAGTAATTTAACTAAGGACTTGGGATCTTAGGGCTACCAAAGTATAGCTTGGCAATGGGAATATTGCAAGTTCACACATGGTATATTTATACCCAGGGGCCTGAGTGTGCTGGGTTAACAGAGAAAGGTCCCAGACAGTGTGTGTTTAAAAAGAAGAAAGTAGCTAAAGTCCCTGATAAATTTGATAATGAATTCTAGGAATAGATTCAGTAGAGGTCTGGGCAAAATCCCTGATGGCCAGTAAAGTTGAAAAGGAGATGATAACTGGATTGAAGTTTGTATTGGGTTGTTTTGATGCTTTATTGGTGAATCTTGTGGTTGTTTTCTATGAACTAAAACATGGTGATCATATATAATCTGTTTGGCACTAATACGAATGCACATGCTTCACAAAAAACATGCACACAAAAGATATTGAGTTTCTTATTCTTGCAAAGTACAGGAATATAAATAGAATTGAAATAAATCATGTTTTCAGTTAGATTATTCACACCAGACAAATAGTCTGACCCTTTTGTGTTTATGCACCATTGGGTGTCTCATATTTATATGGGGCAGTTCATGGTGACTTTGCAGGGAAATAGGGATTGCTTTGATCAGGCTTTGGATATTAAACTGCTTAAGAATTGGATGCTATATTTTTAAAAGTCTTTGCTGAAGCTAAATTAGATATTCATGTTGAACTATGTTAAGCTATTTGTTTAAGTTGCTTAGAAAAACCAATGTAATGTTATTTGCTGTTTTGTAAGTGTTGGATTTATATGTATCAGTTAGAACTTATGTATTTTGTTTTGCAAAATGCTTTGTTAAGAAAATGAATTTCAAGTTTCAAGAACAGTTAGGCTAAAATGATAGAAAATCTGAAATTGAAAGAATTTGTGGTTTATATATATATATCAAAAGACCTGGCATAAGAGAATTCTTGTTCAAGTCAAAAATAAAAATCTGATAAAAGGGTTTGAGTTGCTTTGAAAAGGAAATGTTAGAGCAGATACTTTGTATCAGAATAGTGCAAACCAGAACAAGGCTAACATAGCCATTTTCTTAAGCCTGGGCTAAGACAGCACCCTAGTGTTTTTAATTAAGTTTTAAATCTGTTTCATAGCCAAATACAGGGTGGACTCAGGCAACTATGTAAAAAAAAAACAAAAATTGGGTTGAACCGACCAGCATAGCACTCGAACTTGTGACCTCTCATGTATAAGTTAGGCGCGTTTCCATTACGCCTAGATGTTGCTTGTGTTCCCTTAGAATCCACTTTATTATAGCCTGAGTTTGAACACACCTGCACAGAAACATGCACATACATACTTGCACAAGTAAAAGCAAAGTTTACCCAGTAAGAAAATCAGAAGCATATATGTAAAATAAGGAGCCTTGAGATATAGAATCAATAGTAATGCATTAATCTAAAAATTGGGAAAAACCTAGTTTTGAAAAAGAAACACTATTGCTATGTAGAGAGTATTTCTTTAAGCAATACTCAACAGGTTTCTACCTTCAAAATTTCTATACTCTGATTTAGGTAGAAGATGACTTATATATCCTCATATATATAAGTTCAAGATAAAATGACTAAACCAATATTTATTGGCAGAAAGGTCCTGGATAGAAGAAAAGTTTGAATTAAATACTTTTGATTAAATGGCCACTGAATGTTTAAAAAAAAAAAATTTAAGTGGGTCATTTCATTTGGTATCAGAGCTATGTTGTTAAATAACATAGCAAAAAAAAAAAAAAAATTGTATGAATTTGTTTACATTGGATGTATAGAAGTATTTACTGCTTGGATGTTTTGTTTTTATATATATATTTACACTATTGATATCTATTATGACAGAATAAGTGATAAATTAAAATGAATTAATCGATAGAGCATTAGGCAAAACAGACTAACCTAAGTGTTGTATCCATAGAGCTATGGTAGGACCCAGACATCAAAATGTAGGAACAAGTGAACCACCCATGGTGAATGTGCAAGAATTCATGAGGGCCATAAGAGATGGAGTAGGCAACAGGCAGGAAAATCCACATGAGGAACTTTCCAAACTACTCAAGACTTTTACTAATCTTGGAGGCAAAACCTTTGATGGCACAGAAGGAGTTATGGGGGTTCAAAATTGGCTTAGAATTCTGGAAAGAATCTTTGCAGACATGCAAGTTGAAGACCAAAGGAAGAGGCAAATTGCATCCAGGCAATTGAGAGGAGCAGCTTTGGATTGGTGGGAAGTTATCATAGCTGGAAGACCTGAAGGAGAAGTGACATGGGATCAGTTTAAAGCAATGTTGGAAGGCAGATTTATCCCTGCATCAGCTAAGGAATCTTTACTGGAGGAGTTCATCAAATTGAGGCAAGGGACTATGAGTGTCACTGAGTACACTCAGAAGTTTGAATCATTGGCAAAGTATGGTGCAGTGCTCATTACTACTGAGGAAGCTAAGAATGGCAGATATATCCAAGGGTTGAACTCTAGCCTTAGTAGAGCCATGCTACCATATAAGGATAAAACTTTTGATCAAGTTTTGGATTTGACTCTGAGCATTGAACAACATGATAAAGCTAGAGAGAATTTCAGGGCATTCAAAAATAATCAGAACAAGAAGGGAAAGGGTAAATTTCATCCTTATGATAAAAAGAAAACAGATATAACTTCCACCAAGAAACCAGAAGAAGCTAGAACTGCTGAAGTTAAGAAGAGGATCACTTGTTACAACTGTGGACAAGAAGGGCACATGAAAAATAGGTGCACCAATCCTAGACCAGCATCCTTCAATTGTCACCATTGTGGGAAGGAAGGTCACATAAAAAGGAACTGCCCAGATTTTAAACAAGGAAAATTAGGGGCTTTGGAAGGAAAAGGCAAGGCAGCTGAGGGATCAAATGTTGAAAGGCATGGTCAAGTAGAAGGTACTTTGCTTATCCATTCAATACCTTTAACAGTAGTATATGATACTGGGGCTACACATTCATTGATCTCTCATGATATTGCACAACAATTAAAATTGAATTGTATGATTGTTGATAAACCACTGCTAATTAGAAGCCCTATAGGTAGTTCATGTGTTATGGGTATGATGTGCATGCAACTGGGATTAAATATAGGAGGACATGTGTTTGAGTCAAACCTATATGTGTTGCAATATCCAGACATAGGAATTATTTTAGGAGTTGATTGGTTGAGTAGATATAAAGCTATCATAAATATGGAGACATCCACCATATCATTGAAGGTCTCTGATGGACAAAGAATAATTGTTCTTTGTGAGGCAAACAAAAATAGAAGTATAGCCAACCTTTCTGCATTGTCAAATGAAAAACCCATGCCTGCATTAGAAGAGATCCCCATAGTTAATCAATATGATGATGTGTTTGGGGAAGTAAGAGGAGTTCCTAATCACAGGCCAGTTGAATTTTCAATTAAAATAATTCCAGGAGCTAGCCCAGTGGTTAAAAGACCAACCAGAATGGGGCCTAAGGAATTGATAGAATTGAAAAAGCAATTAGTTGAACTAGAAGAAAAAGGTTTTATTAGACCCAGTAGCTCATCATGGGGGGCACCAGTAGTCTTTGTTAAGAAGCATGATGGATCTCTGAGATTATGTATTGATTATAGGGAATTAAATAAGGTCACAGTTAAAAATAAATACCCCTTACCAAGAATTGATGATCTCTTTGATCAATTGAGTGGTGCAAAAATATTTTCTAGACTTGATTTAGCTTCAGGCTTTCATCAGATGAAAGTAGAAGAGGAAAGCATTAAATATACAGCTTTTAACACCAGATATGGACTTTATGAATTTTTGGTGATGCCATTTGGCTTAACAAATGCTCCTTCCTATTTTGTTGATTTGATGAATAGGATTTTCAGAGAATACTTGGATAAGTTTGTATTAATATTTATTGATGATATATTAATTTATTCTAAGTCAGTTAGGGAGCATGAAAACCATTTGCATTTGGTATTTGAGAAATTGAGACAGGAAGACTTGAAAGCAAAGTTTTCAAAATGCACTTTTTGGCAGAATGAAGTGAACTTTCTAGGCCATATTATATCAGAAAAAGGAATAGCTGTGGACTCCAATAAAGTCATTGCAGTGCAAGCTTGGAAAAGGCCTACTAATGTCACTAAAGTCAGATCATTCATGGGAATGGCTGGTTACTATAGAAGATTTATAAAAGATTTTGCAAAAATCTCAATTCCATTAACCAGATTGACTAGGAAGAATCAAGTATTCAATTGGACTGAGGAATGTGAAAATGCCTTTGGGAAATTAAAAGAGGCACTGGTACAAGCTCCAATTCTTAAAGTACCTGAGGGAAATGAAAACTTGGTGGTATATACTGATGCAAGTGGACAAGGGCTTGGAGCAGTATTGATGCAACAACATCAGGTAATAGCTTATGCCTCTAGGCAGTTGAAATCAAGTGAAGTAAGGTATGCTACTCATGACCTTGAATTGGCTGCTATAGTGTATGCCCTTAAACTATGGAGACACTATTTGTTAGGAGCAAAATTTGAAGTATATACAGACCATAAATCCCTCAAATATTTGTTTTCACAAAAAGAATTAAACATGAGGCAGCAGAGATGGATTGAACTCTTAGCCTCATATGATTTTGAAATATTATACACACCAGGTAAGGCTAATAAGGTAGCAGATGCCCTAAGTAGACAACATGCTAAAGTGGCTAGATTGATGATAGAAGAGTTTAACACTTTATCATTATTAATTGATTCAGAGATAAAAAGTGATAACCTAGAAAACATGAGCTTATGCAGTGGGAAGGTAGAGATGGGAAAATTAAGTTTTATTACTCTGGGATCAGAATTGAAAAATAAAGTTGCAATGCTACAAAACCAAGATCCATTTTTATTTGGAAAGAAGACACAAATATTAAATGGTGAGACAGTGGAAGGTTTTCAGTTGGATGATCAGGGCCATCTGAAGAAAGGAGAAAGGATATGTGTTCCAGCAATGGATGAGTTGAAGCAAGAAATTTTGGATGCTTACCACAAAAGTAAATATACTATACACCCAGGAAGCACAAGAATGTATCACAACCTCAAGAGAGATTATTGGTGGAGTGGTATGAAGAGTGCAGTGGCAACCTATGTATCAAAATGTATGGTCTGCCAGCAGGTGAAGGCTGAGTATCAAAAACCCTCAGGAATGCTTCAACCTTTACAAATACCACAGTGGAAATGGGAAGACATATCAATGGATTTCATTGATGGTTTGCCTAGAACTAGGAGGGGAAATGATAGTGTTTGGGTAGTGGTTGATAGGTTAACTAAGTCAGCCCACTTTATACCAGTGAAATCAGAAAGAAATGCTAATACCCTAGCCCAGTTGTTTGTTAAAGAAGTAGTCAGACTACATGGTATACCAAAGACTATAGTGAGTGATAGAGATACCATCTTCACTTCAAAGTTTTGGCAGAGTTTTCACAAGGCAATGGGGACTGATTTATGCTTGAGTACAGCATACCATCCTCAATCTGATGGCCAAACAGAAATTGTGAACAAATTGCTTGAAGACATGTTGAGAGCATGTGTATTGGATTGGGGAGGAAGCTGGGAAGATTACATATATCTAGCTGAGTTTGCATACAATAACACCCATCACAGTAGTATAGGCATGGCCCCCTTTGAAGCTCTCTATGGAAGGCCATGTTTATCACCTTCAAGTTGGCATGAGTCTGGAGAAAAAGTGGTCTTAGGACCAGAAAATGTGAAGGAGACTTCTGAAAAGGTAGCCTTGATCAGAAAAAGAATTGCCTCTGCCCAAGATAGGCAAAAGAAATATGCAGATCAGAGGAGGAAAGCAGTATAATATGATGTTGGGGATTATGTATTCATCAAAATATCACCCATGAAAAAGGTTCTAAGGTTTGGGAAACAAGGAAAGTTGATTCCTAGATATATAGGACCATATAAAATTCTAGAAAGAATAGGGACAGTAGCCTATAAATTAGAATTACCAGAAGAAATGAGAGCAATGCATGATGTTTTTCATGTGTCTCAACTAAGGAGATGGGTTCATGATAAGGAAGCAATATTAGAATCCTCTAAAGATGTGCAGATTGATCCTAGAATGATCTATGAAAAGGAACCAGTGGGCATAGTTTCTAGAGAAACTAAGAAATTGAGAAACAAAGAAATTAAACTAGTAAAAGTACAATGGAGTCTAGACCCAAATGATTGCACATGGGAAGTAGAGGATAAAATCAGAAATGATTATCCTCAGCTGTTTAATTGAAGAAAAGGTAAATCTATATATATATATGTACATACTAATGAATGTGTTGATTGAATATGCATTGTGATTTTTATCTTGTGTTGATATGCATAGTGCTTAATAGGTGATTGGTTTGAAAATGGTTTTGAAATCAAAAAAAAAAATTCACTTTTCTGAAGAAATGATACTTAAGTTAAGTATAAAAGAATTGTGGGACACAATTCCTAAAAGGAGGGGTATATGTGATAACCCTGATTTTTGTGAGTAATTTCATGATTTAATTTAGTTTGTATTTGTTTGAAATTGCATTGAAAAAAAAATAGGAATAGGAAATTGATTTGCAGATACCAAGTATAAAGCATGTACAGGTGCACAAGGCAGTGCACAAACATGTACACAGTTTTCTGGGTGATAAAATAAGCAACAATCAATGGAAATAATAGGATATATGAATTACAAATATATATACATGTAGGCAGAAATCACCAACCCTTAAGAAAAAAAAAAAGACTTAGGCCAGGGTAGGCATACATGTATTATACATGTGCACAAAATAATACTGGCAGAAATAAAAAGACAAATTAACATTTGCATGAAAATGGTATGAGCTATTGGACAAGTACTTTATCCATTTTTAGCAATTCCTTTTTACTTTAGAAAAAAAAAAGAAAAGAGAAGAAATCATGCAAATGATATGACCGGGGCAATGAGGTATATTTTCTGGAAAATATACCATGACTATTTACCCATTTTCTCTAAAATGTTAGAATAAGAGGCAGATCATAGTTGGTAGGGTAAAATTGGCATTTGGTAATTTCCTAAAACCCTAGTAGCAGCCAGAGTTCATATAAGAAGACCTGGTGTGGCAAGGTTTTATGTTTGCTCTACCTCTTACAAAGAAAATATACAAAGTATAAACCAGAGAAAATAGGAGAAGGCAGAAGACTAAAAAGGGGTTCATAAGGCATAGGAAGAAGAAGGATTAATGTGAGTAATCTCACTGAAAACTTTGGCATTAAGACCTGAATATTGAGGCAGCCAGTTTGAACTAATTTTCTTTTACAAGTTATGTTTTATGATTGGATGACTTTGGCTTGTGAATGATTTGTTTAAGGGTAAAATCTCTATCTGGTTTACCCAGGAAAAATAAGAGTCGTGGATTTATGAACTAAAAATGTTTGTCTAAGATATGGGTTAACTTTGAGACTGGGTGTTTTCTTTGATAAGTTTTCTTTTTAAGTTGTTTGTAAAATCCCCGGATTCAAGTAGTGGGTATATGGTCTAAAGGCAGAAAGAAATATGGGCTGTGACATTGTGTTGTTGCTTATGCCTCATATTAATTAAAACAAAAGAAAATGTAGAAGTGCAATGTTGTACATGTGCTGAGCTTCTATGTTTTATGAAATACCCAAATCAAATATACTTGTGGTTTAGCCAGATCATGAATCTGATTGAACCAGAGGTAGGGAAGAATATATATATATCTGGAAAATTACTCAGGACCATATGCTTACATCTTGATCCAGTGAAACCCATAGGCAAAATAATGTGCTAAGAAGTCACCTCACTCTTTTATGATAAAATGGTTGCTTCTGAGAATTTAACTTACCAAATTCTGGATGAATATATGTTGCTTGCATCATTTATGTTTCTCTGATTAAGAAGTGAGATGCAGAAGGGATTAGCACTGCTATGAAAAATATTAAAACACTTAGTAATTTAACTAAGGACTTGGGATCTTAGGGCTACCAAAGTATAGCTTGGCAATGGGAATATTGCAAGTTCACACATGGTATATTTATACCCAGGGGCCTGAGTGTGCTGGGTTAACAGAGAAAGGTCCCAGGCAGTGTGTGTTTAAAAAGAAGAAAGTAGCTAAAGTCCCTGATAAATTTGATAATGAATTCTAGGAATAGATTCAGTAGAGGTCTGGGCAAAATCCCTGATGGCCAGTAAAGTTGAAAAGGAGATGATAACTGGATTGAAGTTTGTATTGGGTTGTTTTGATGCTTTATTGGTGAATCTTGTGGTTGTTTTCTATGAACTAAAACATGGTGATCATATATAATCTGTTTGGCACTAATACGAATGCACATGCTTCACAAAAAACATGCACACAAAAGATATTGAGTTTCTTATTCTTGCAAAGTACAGCAATATAAATAGAATTGAAATAAATCATGTTTTCAGTTAGATTATTCACACCAGACAAATAGTCTGACCCTTTTGTGTTTATGCACCATTGGGTGTCTCATATTTATATGGGGCAGTTCATGGTGACTTTGCAGGGAAATAGGGATTGCTTTGATCAGGCTTTGGATATTAAACTGCTTAAGAATTGGATGCTATATTTTTAAAAGTCTTTGCTGAAGCTAAATTAGATATTCATGTTGAACTATGTTAAGCTATTTGTTTAAGTTGCTTAGAAAAAACCAATGTAATGTTATTTGCTATTTTGTAAGTGTTGGATTTATATGTATCAGTTAGAACTTATGTATTTTGTTTTGCAAAATGCTTTGTTAAGAAAATGAATTTCAAGTTTCAAGAACAGTTAGGCTAAAATGATAGAAAATCTGAAATTGAAAGAATTTGTGGTTTATATATATATATCAAAAGACCTGGCATAAGAGAATTCTTGTTCAAGTCAAAAATAAAAATCTGATAAAAGGGTTTGAGTTGCTTTGAAAAGGAAATGTTAGAGCAGATACTTTGTATCAGAATAGTGCAAACCAGAACAAGGCTAACATAGCCATTTTCTTAAGCCTGGGCTAAGACAGCACCCTAGTGTTTTTAATTAAGTTTTAAATCTGTTTCATAGCCAAATACAGGGTGTACTCAGGTAACTATGTAAAAAAAAAAAAAAATTGGGTTGAACCGACCAGCATAGCACTCGAACTTGTGACCTCTCATGTATAAGTTAGGCGCGTTTCCATTACGCCTAGATGTTGCTTGTGATCCCTTAGGATCCACTTTATTATAGCCTGAGTTTGAACACACCTGCACAGAAACATGCACATACATACTTGCACAAGTAAAAGCAAAGTTTACCCAGTAAGAAAATCAGAAGCATATATGTAAAATAAGGAGCCTTGAGATATAGAATCAATAGTAATGCATTAATCTAAAAATTGGGAAAAACCTAGTTTTGAAAAAGAAACACTATTGCTATGTAGAGAGTATTTCTTTAAGCAATACTCAACAGGTTTCTACCTTCAAAATTTCTATACTCTGATTTAGGTAGAAGATGACTTATATATCCTCATATATATAAGTTCAAGATAAAATGACTAAACCAATATTTATTGGCAGAAAGGTCCTGGATAGAAGAAAAGTTTGAATTAAATACTTTTGATTAAATGGCCACTGAATGTTTAAAAAAAAAAAATTTAAGTGGGTCATTTCAATGGTCCTCGGTACATTCTTCTAGAGATGTACTGCCGGAAGGTAGTCCCTTCACCTGGTCATTTGTATGGAAATCCAAACTCCACTACGAGCTGCGATTTTGTTTGTAAAGGCATAATGAATAGCCTCGAAATGCTATATGGGTAACCATTTCGACTATGATTAATATTATTTGTATATACTAGACACTGGTATAATATAAGAGGATTTGATATGAAATGTTTTAGTTATCGTAAGGTAAAAACATGTCCGTGTTTATGTGTAGGCGTGTCTTACGAGATACTTTTGTTTTGATAAAGGAAAAGTTTGGTAATCTAATAAATTCAGTTGAGTGTGTTTCTCACGATGGTTTACCAGACTGATCCGGGCGTTCTTCCCTTTCAATGCTCGAGTTAGACCGAGTATATTTACAGGTTTAGATTTGGTGCTTTTGGAGCTTCAGCAGGAGAGCTGGAGATCTTCATTCTCGTATACACGTACATGTTTTGCTTGATTATCCGCTGTGCTTTGTTGGTTGTTGTATATTATCGGCAATTGTGAGGACATGTTATTATAACTGTTCAGGCTGATAACTATTTATTGATTGTTGACTCTGATTGATGTATGTATATAAAGTTTCTGTTTTGTAAAGATCATTGATATGATATTATATGTTTTCCGCTGCGATGTGAGATTCTGTATTGTTCTGTTTTGTTCTATCTTCTTTCTTTCTTCTCTTCTCTTCTTCTTTCTTCTTTTCTTTCTCTTGACTTTCCGTCAGTCTATGCTTTTTAGGTCGGACATGTGTGGATTATTGTCGATTCAAAGGGGACGGATTTGTGGGTCGTCACAAACGTTGTGTATAAATATCTTACAACTAACGACGAACATTGTATGTAAATTATGCCAATATTTTTCATATGTTGTAACTTATATTTTAACAATATTTACAAAGTATCACAACATCATTTTTATTAGCCACAAAATGTTATGAACCACGACTCTGCACAAACATTGCAGAATATGTTATATATATGAACATGACAAAATTGATTGATTTCTTAAATTTCGATGAAAAAAGCGTACATGATACATAGGACCATGCGATGGAACAACTAATGATTTACTAATAGAAAAACATTACATGAGTCATCAAAAAGTATTTTATGGTTTGGAAGACATGTATTTCAAATAAGAATCTAAATGTAAATTAGAACAAAAATGCAATTTTGTAACAACCCGGGGTTTTAAAATAGTTGATTATCGTCAAATGACGATTTAATTGGTTAAACAACTGCAATTCGAATTTTTATTCAAGTTGACATTCGTTTATATAAATGGTGATTGGAGTTTCTATATCGAGTGGAAATACCTTTGATAAAAAAATTGTTAAGTGTTAGTGGGCCTTTAAAGCTAGCCCATGCTTTATTTTATTTGAGTGCCTTATTATCAAACGAAAACCGGGTCTTCCCTCATTCTTATTTTTCTTCGTTCGAAATCAAAAGAAAAAAAATGGAGGCGGCTAGGTTATTCGTTCTCGTCCCCAAATTAAAGAATTAGGGCTTCTGTCAATTGGCTTCAATCGACTTCGTGATGCCTGCTTCGTCCCAGCTTCGATTCGTACTGCGCGGTCTTTGGAGGTCTTCGAACCTAAGGTGAGTGAATATTCACTCGCATCTAGTTCTTCTTGGTTGCTGTACTTCGACTGTTCGTTTTGGGTTTGAAAAGCTGATATTGTTTCGACTTAGTCGATTTCCTTGTCATCTGATTTTGTGACATTTGTATTTGGTTCGATTATTTCGTGATTGTCACGGCGTTGAATTCGTTGTCGTTGATCTTTGAATTTCTGAAGACTTCGGCAACATTGGTTTTGTGAAAATATTTTGTATTTGTGAAATTCTTCGGTCTTGAGAACTTTATCGTGGTTGATTTCAATTGACTGTTGCTTACATCCCTGTATTTCGACTCTGGCCATTCCATTTTGTACTTTGTCGAGCACCTACTTATTCATGGTTGCTAATTGCCATTGCATACTTTTGCATAATTGTCTGGTCATTGTGTATCTTCATTCTCTTGTATAGTGGGTCACTTGGAATGATTTTGTTCATCCTGTCATTGCCACCATGGTTCTGACTTGATGCTGTAGTTGCAGTAATGTTGTAGTTTTCTTAGACGAGTCGGGTGTAGTTGTACACTTGATTACTTTATAATTGTACATATATCTTCAAGGTTGCACTGCGAATATATGGGCTAGTGGCTATGCACATTGTTCTGATTCTTTATAAGGTCGCACCTGTACACTTGTAGTTGACTTAGTCGGTTGCATCGAGTCTGCATTGAGCCCTGGTGACAATTGAGTCTTGTTCAAGCTCGCATCTGTACCATTCTGTTTTCACTTGAACTGGTCTGGTTTGCTTATATATCATGATTGGTTAGAGTTTTGCTGCCTTCACGTCTGTATCATATTCACTGAGTCATGTTTGGACTCCATGTAGTCTGACATGTGCATATTGAAGTTTGTCCCATTGTGAGTTTGAGTTGTTTTGTTAAGCTCGTCCACTGTTTCTGCATATATGTGCATATATACATATGGATGTGTGTATGCATATATAGGTGGGTTGGCTTGAATTGCAAATCGAGTCTGGCACATTTGTATGTAGACTTGATTTTGTTCACTATGTTCCCTGTGTCACTGTTGAGTTTGTAGATTCATTTTGTTCGCCGATTCGATTTATTGACTTTGGCATGGAACCATATTTGATTTTGAGATTGATACACCTGCCACTGTTCGAACTTGGCACTGGTTGATTTTGACCTTATATTCTTGTATTGGTTTGAGTTGGTCTTGTAGCATTGTTATTATGTGGACATGTGTAGTTTGGAGTCTTTGTATACATCTGTGCACATTGTAGTCTTTGTTGTTGTAGCATTCAGGACTTCAGTTGTGTTTGCCTTAGAGATTTAGACCTGTAGCCTTACTATTTACATGTTTGATGTGGTGTGCTCGAGTTCATTATTCGTGTGATTCCATGGCACTCTGGTTTGTCTTGTATGCTACATTGCACATGTCTTGATGGCTGAGGCAGTTCTGGCTTGTTTCAGTTGTCTTTGACATGTTGCACCCATTCCTTTGATATTGCAGTCTAATCATCTTCACTCTGGCCATACTGCACCGTTCCAGTTGAGTCTGGCATGTGTATTTAGTCTGAATTCTTTTGTTTCAGTTTGATCTTGTTTATATTTCCTTGTAGTGTTTATTCGAAGTTGTGCAGTTCCCTTGTCTTTGCTTGCACACTGTCTTTGTGATGCTTTGGTTTGTTGCACTCAGTTGATTGTTTGGTGCCTCCTTGAATTTCCGGTCTTGTTCAATTACCTGGTGTTGAACCCAATATTTGGGTTTGACCTTTGCAGTTTCTTTGAGTTTGGTCATTCATTACATTTGTCTTGACCATTTGGGACAGTTACATACCTGTTTCAAGTAGTATTTGGGTTTCCCTGACCACGCATGCTTGTTAGTATCGACCGATACTTTGAGGCGTGTTGTACCCTGCTGTCTCTGTGCAGCCATTGTTTTCTGTTGGTTGAGTTGAACTTGGGCCGAGACTTAATTTTATGTCTCGACCATTTATTTGGATCGCATTTGAGTTGAACCCGACTTTCTCTGGGTTTGACCTTATGCGCGTTTCGTGAATTTCCGTTGATCTTTTATGCATTTCGTTTGATAGTGGCGAGGCAGTACACGCGTGCGTGTACTGCAGCCCTATCAGATTTGACAGATTCAAATTGATTTAGTCGATTTGATAAATTGTTTATTTATCTCTGTTGATGATTTAAATCTGCTGATTTTTGTTAAACACTGTTAAGTGTTATATTGACTGTTATCCGGTTTCTTTGTTTAAAGAATCGGATAGACGGGAATTATTGTGACTGTCGTCTATTTAAATTATTACTGCCCATATGCACTAATAAACTGGTTTGAATTAGACTGACCTGGGTATTATTTTCTTTTGAATGTAATACTCGGGTCAGACCCGAGTATTTCAGGTTGTAGATTTCTTTCTTTGAGTTGCTGTTCGGGATTGAAGACTTTTCACATCTTCTGAAGTTGTCAGTCATTTTGTAGTAGTCGTGTCATTGTATAGAATGATATGTATTCATGTATATTAGTCGATAATGTACTTGTATATATAACTTCTAGAGTCGACAGTTGTAGTTGTATCATATGTATAGTGTCAACTATGTATTAACTGACATCAGTTATATATATCTGAGACTTTTGTTTTTATCTGTGTTCCGCATTTATATTATCTGTGTTATTGTTATATCTAATGTCCTAAACTATTATGAACTATCGTAGTTTGTTTTATACTGATAATTGGATAGGTCGATGGGAGTAAATAATTAATAGATGAAAAATAAAAAGTATATACCACTCCTATCGAGATAACCAATATTAGTGTAAGGCCAATTACGGATGGTCGCTCCTATCCAGCCTTATTCTTCGTAATAATAGACAGTATTCCTTTTAATACTCTTTGTTATTATGAGCATAGAGGTGGGGCGTCACAGTTGGTATCAGAGCTTGGGGTTTATGGACATAATATAAAACATAACTTGGATGGAACATATGTTACAACTATTGGTCGATGTTTTATTTGTACTTTGAGTCAAAACTAAAGTTTTGAAATTTGGATGAAATTTTTAAATATCCTTATTTAAAAATAATAGTGAAATTGTGTTCTGATGATATGATTGATTTGTGTTCTATTTATCAGAGTGCGCAGCGGAAACAGTGAAACCGTCTTCGCTGAGTACAACTGATAATCTTTTTGATTTAAAAATCAAAATACGAAATCGATATGAATTTCATTTGTTGTTTACATAGCTGTAATTATTTTATTTCTTTGAGAACTTCGAATCCGAATTGAGGATTCGAAGAAATTGCAGATATGTGATTTTTGTTGAAATTTCCGCTGGCTTTCTTTTGTACTAATCATCTAGTGATTAGATTTTTGCTATTTTGAATTATCTTCATTGAAGATATATTTGAATGATTTCTTTGTTCATTCTGTAGTACGTGCAAAAATTTGAATTGCACGTTACTGCATTTATTTACGTTGAACCGATGCTTGGTTATGAAACGTATTTTGTTGCCGTTATTTTTGTAACGGGATTTTTACACCAATGCTAGATTTTTGAAGCACGGTGTTTTATTGATAATTTTAATGAATGAAAATTCTCTGATATTACATTTAGATGTAAATTGTTTTGATGTGATTTTGACGTTTTAAAATTACTGTCGCTTTGGCTTCAGTAACCGTCAAATTTTAAAAGTGGATTTTCAAGCAGTTATTCCGCAATACTGATTTGTGACCGTTTTTACGGTATTTTGAGAAGTACAATTTCCTTATCGAAATTGTTACTAATATTGCTGCTTTAATCACGTGATTGGAAACTCGTTTAAAAATGAAAATTGTTTTATAAATTTTTAACGGTTTGCGTTTTCAAAAGGATGAGAAAGCGACTTAAACGATTCAGCAAAATCGAGGATTATGACCCCTTTCTTTTACTGTTTCGCTTAACTCCGGACTTGTTCAGTTGAGAATGCGAATTGTTATTTTTACAAAATAAATAAAATTGTTTTCAAAAATTTTACAGTTTGCGATTTCAAAAGAATGAGGAAGCGATTTAAACGTTTCAGCAAAATCGAGGACTATGACCCCTTTCTTTTACTGATTCGCTTAATTCCGGACTGGTCCGTTTGAGAATGTAAAGCGTATTTTTACAAAATACACAATTTTGCACTTTCAAGGAAACGATGAAGAGATTTAAACGATTTAGCAAAAGTGCGGAGTATGGAACCACACTTTTACTTTTTCGGTTAATTCCGGACTCGTTAATTGAATATCTGTTGTTTTGATGATTTTGATGAATTTTACACTTTCAAGGAAACGATGAAGAGAATCAAACGATTTAGTAAAACACGTGGTATGGGACATGTGCGTTTGCTATTTCGGTTAATTCCGGACTCGTTAATTGAAATATTTGATGCTTTCGTGTGCTTTCGAGCCACTATGTTGGACCTTCGGGTCATATGATGGACCTTCGGGTCAAATACCAGTACTAGACCTTCGGGTCATATGTTGGACCTTCGGGTCATTTGTTGGGCGCCAAAATTATGTTGAGTACTTGGTAGGCTTCGGCCATTTGTTGTTGCACGTGCGGCGAATTAAAAACTCGCCATCTGATGGGATCGATCCAAGCTTTTTTGTTGATTTTCTAGTCTTCTTAATTGATTTCTAGATATTTGTTGTTTCTAATTATCTGCAGGTAATTAGATATCTGATGTTATGAGATTTAATTATCGTATCGATAATTAAATATTTGTTGTTCTAATTATCGCTTGTGATAATTAGATATTTGTTGATATGAGTTCTGATTATCGTTTTTGATAATCGGATATTTGTTGTTTCTAATTATCGCTTGTGATAATTAGATATTTGTTGATATGAGTACTGATTATCGTTTTGATAATCGGACAATTGTTGTTTCTAATTATCGCTTGTGATAATTAGATATTTGAGATTTAATTATCGCATTTGATAATTAGATATTTGCTGATTTGAGATTTAATTATCGTCTTTGATAATTAAATATTTGTTGATTTTGGATTTAATTATCGTCTTTGATAATTAAATATTTGTTGATTTTAGATTTAATTATCGCTGTTAGATAATTAAATATTCGTTGATTTGAGATTTAATTATCGCTTTTGATAATTAAATATTTGTTGATTTGAAAATTTGATTACCGCTTGAGATAATCAAATATTTATCGAATTTGAAATTTGATTATCGCTTGAGATAATCAAATATTTATTTGAGTTGGAAATTTGATTATCGCTTTTGATAATCTAACAATTGTTGATTTGTTTTCTGATTATCGTTTGAGATAATTAGATAGTTGATTTGTTTTCTGGCTATCGTTTGGATAATTGGATGGTTGCTGATTTTATTGAATCGCTGTTTTCTATCTATTTCTGTTAATAGTCAGAGTTTACTGATTTTGAAATTGTATTTTTCCAGTTAATTGTTGAATAACTGAATATTGTCAGTTTGCTATTTGTGAATTGTGCTTCGTAATTATCTTTGTTGATAATTATATTTTGTTGTTTTCTAATTATCGTATCGATAATTAGATATTGCTATTTTTGAGATTTTTGTATTTCTGAATATCTAACTGTAGTTGGATATTGCTGATGATTGCATTTATTCGGTTTTGATTGTTTTCTGATTATCTTTTGATAATTGGACTTTGTTGAGATGTTGTGAAATTCTTTTATGGAATTAAAAGATTACTTTGGCATTTGAATTCTCGACTTTGATTTTTCTAGCTTAACCAGTTTATGTTAGAAGAATAATAGTGGTTGACGACCTTAATTATGAAAATTGCGGGGACGCAATTTTTATAAGGAGGGGAGTCTGTAACAACCCGGGGTTTTAAAATAGTTGATTATCGTCAAATGACGATTTAATTGGTTAAACAACTGCAATTCGAATTTTTATTCAAGTTGACATTCGTTTATATAAATGGTGATTGGAGTTTCTATATCGAGTGGAAATACCTTTGATAAAAAAATTGTTAAGTGTTAGTGGGCCTTTAAAGCTAGCCCATGCTTTATTTTATTTGAGTGCCTTATTATCAAACGAAAACCGGGTCTTCCCTCATTCTTATTTTTCTTCGTTCGAAATCAAAAGAAAAAAAATGGAGGCGGCTAGGTTATTCGTTCTCGTCCCCAAATTAAAGAATTAGGGCTTCTGTCAATTGGCTTCAATCGACTTCGTGATGCCTGCTTCGTCCCAGCTTCGATTCGTACTGCGCGGTCTTTGGAGGTCTTCGAACCTAAGGTGAGTGAATATTCACTCGCATCTAGTTCTTCTTGGTTGCTGTACTTCGACTGTTCGTTTTGGGTTTGAAAAGCTGATATTGTTTCGACTTAGTCGATTTCCTTGTCATCTGATTTTGTGACATTTGTATTTGGTTCGATTATTTCGTGATTGTCACGGCGTTGAATTCGTTGTCGTTGATCTTTGAATTTCTGAAGACTTCGGCAACATTGGTTTTGTGAAAATATTTTGTATTTGTGAAATTCTTCGGTCTTGAGAACTTTATCGTGGTTGATTTCAATTGACTGTTGCTTACATCCCTGTATTTCGACTCTGGCCATTCCATTTTGTACTTTGTCGAGCACCTACTTATTCATGGTTACTAATTGCCATTGCATACTTTTGCATAATTGTCTGGTCATTGTGTATCTTCATTCTCTTGTATAGTGGGTCACTTGGAATGATTTTGTTCATCCTGTCATTGCCACCATGGTTCTGACTTGATGCTGTAGTTGCAGTAATGTTGTAGTTTTCTTAGACGAGTCGGGTGTAGTTGTACACTTGATTACTTTATAATTGTACATATATCTTCAAGGTTGCACTGCGAATATATGGGCTAGTGGCTATGCACATTGTTCTGATTCTTTATAAGGTCGCACCTGTACACTTGTAGTTGACTTAGTCGGTTGCATCGAGTCTGCATTGAGCCCTGGTGACAATTGAGTCTTGTTCAAGCTCGCATCTGTACCATTCTGTTTTCACTTGAACTGGTCTGGTTTGCTTATATATCATGATTGGTTAGAGTTTTGCTGCCTTCACGTCTGTATCATATTCACTGAGTCATGTTTGGACTCCATGTAGTCTGACATGTGCATATTGAAGTTTGTCCCATTGTGAGTTTGAGTTGTTTTGTTAAGCTCGTCCACTGTTTCTGCATATATGTGCATATATACATATGGATGTGTGTATGCATATATAGGTGGGTTGGCTTGAATTGCAAATCGAGTCTGGCACATTTGTATGTAGACTTGATTTTGTTCACTATGTTCCCTGTGTCACTGTTGAGTTTGTAGATTCATTTTGTTCGCCGATTCGATTTATTGACTTTGGCATGGAACCATATTTGATTTTGAGATTGATACACCTGCCACTGTTCGAACTTGGCACTGGTTGATTTTGACCTTATATTCTTGTATTGGTTTGAGTTGGTCTTGTAGCATTGTTATTATGTGGACATGTGTAGTTTGGAGTCTTTGTATACATCTGTGCACATTGTAGTCTTTGTTGTTGTAGCATTCAGGACTTCAGTTGTGTTTGCCTTAGAGATTTAGACCTGTAGCCTTACTATTTACATGTTTGATGTGGTGTGCTCGAGTTCATTGTTCGTGTGATTCCATGGCACTCTGGTTTGTCTTGTATGCTACATTGCACATGTCTTGATGGCTGAGGCAGTTCTGGCTTGTTTCAGTTGTCTTTGACATGTTGCACCCATTCCTTTGATATTGCAGTCTAATCATCTTCACTCTGGCCATACTGCACCGTTCCAGTTGAGTCTGGCATGTGTATTTAGTCTGAATTCTTTTGTTTCAGTTTGATCTTGTTTATATTTCCTTGTAGTGTTTATTCGAAGTTGTGCAGTTCCCTTGTCTTTGCTTGCACACTGTCTTTGTGATGCTTTGGTTTGTTGCACTCAGTTGATTGTTTGGTGCCTCCTTGAATTTCCGGTCTTGTTCAATTACCTGGTGTTGAACCCAATATTTGGGTTTGACCTTTGCAGTTTCTTTGAGTTTGGTCATTCATTACATTTGTCTTGACCATTTGGGACAGTTACATACCTGTTTCAAGTAGTATTTGGGTTTCCCTGACCACGCATGCTTGTTAGTATCGACCGATACTTTGAGGCGTGTTGTACCCTGCTGTCTCTGTGCAGCCATTGTTTTCTGTTGGTTGAGTTGAACTTGGGCCGAGACTTAATTTTATGTCTCGACCATTTATTTGGATCGCATTTGAGTTGAACCCGACTTTCTCTGGGTTTGACCTTATGCGCGTTTCGTGAATTTCCGTTGATCTTTTATGCATTTCGTTTGATAGTGGCGAGGCAGTACACGCGTGCGTGTACTGCAGCCCTATCAGATTTGACAGATTCAAATTGATTTAGTCGATTTGATAAATTGTTTATTTATCTCTGTTGATGATTTAAATCTGCTGATTTTTGTTAAACACTGTTAAGTGTTATATTGACCGTTATCCGGTTTCTTTGTTTAAAGAATCGGATAGACGGGAATTATTGTGACTGTCGTCTATTTAAATTATTACTGCCCATATGCACTAATAAACTGGTTTGAATTAGACTGACCTGGGTATTATTTTCTTTTGAATGTAATACTCGGGTCAGACCCGAGTATTTCAGGTTGTAGATTTCTTTCTTTGAGTTGCTGTTCGGGATTGAAGACTTTTCACATCTTCTGAAGTTGTCAGTCATTTTGTAGTAGTCGTGTCATTGTATAGAATGATATGTATTCATGTATATTAGTCGATAATGTACTTGTATATATAACTTCTAGAGTCGACAGTTGTAGTTGTATCATATGTATAGTGTCAACTATGTATTAACTGACATCAGTTATATATATCTGAGACTTTTGTTTTTATCTGTGTTCCGCATTTATATTATCTGTGTTATTGTTATATCTAATGTCCTAAACTATTATGAACTATCGTAGTTTGTTTTATACTGATAATTGGATAGGTCGATGGGAGTAAATAATTAATAGATGAAAAATAAAAAGTATATACCACTCCTATCGAGATAACCAATATTAGTGTAAGGCCAATTACGGATGGTCGCTCCTATCCAGCCTTATTCTTCGTAATAATAGACAGTATTCCTTTTAATACTCTTTGTTATTATGAGCATAGAGGTGGGGCGTCACAGTTGGTATCAGAGCTTGGGGTTTATGGACATAATATAAAACATAACTTGGATGGAACATATGTTACAACTATTGGTCGATGTTTTATTTGTACTTTGAGTCAAAACTAAAGTTTTGAAATTTGGATGAAATTTTTAAATATCCTTATTTAAAAATAATAGTGAAATTGTGTTCTGATGATATGATTGATTTGTGTTCTATTTATCAGAGTGCGCAGCGGAAACAGTGAAACCGTCTTCGCTGAGTACAACTGATAATCTTTTTGATTTAAAAATCAAAATACGAAATCGATATGAATTTCATTTGTTGTTTACATAGCTGTAATTATTTTATTTCTTTGAGAACTTCGAATCCGAATTGAGGATTCGAAGAAATTGCAGATATGTGATTTTTGTTGAAATTTCCGCTGGCTTTCTTTTGTACTAATCATCTAGTGATTAGATTTTTGCTATTTTGAATTATCTTCATTGAAGATATATTTGAATGATTTCTTTGTTCATTCTGTAGTACGTGCAAAAATTTGAATTGCACGTTACTGCATTTATTTACGTTGAACCGATGCTTGGTTATGAAACGTATTTTGTTGCCGTTATTTTTGTAACGGGATTTTTACACCAATGCTAGATTTTTGAAGCACGGTGTTTTATTGATAATTTTAATGAATGAAAATTCTCTGATATTACATTTAGATGTAAATTGTTTTGATGTGATTTTGACGTTTTAAAATTACTGTCGCTTTGGCTTCAGTAACCGTCAAATTTTAAAAGTGGATTTTCAAGCAGTTATTCCGCAATACTGATTTGTGACCGTTTTTACGGTATTTTGAGAAGTACAATTTCCTTATCGAAATTGTTACTAATATTGCTGCTTTAATCACGTGATTGGAAACTCGTTTAAAAATGAAAATTGTTTTATAAATTTTTAACGGTTTGCCCTATATTGTTTCTTCTATAGTAATCCCTATATTTTAAAAAATTCTACAATCTCTGAAAATTTGTTCTCGCTCTTAACTGATAAGCCTTGGATTCAGCAATAGTAATTTTCCTACTCGTTGTTCTAGAATCCCTAATGACCGGAAAAAACACAATAGTGGCCAGAGCTTTTGATCAAGGCTAATTCGAAATTGTATTAGAAAATATGGTGATGGCGTTAGCTATATCTCCCAGTTTTGATTCTATGGTGGTAAAGCGTTGAACATTTGGGACAAGTTTATCATCTAATCCTAGGGTTATTAGTTTAGGACATTTGGAGATGATATAAGTAAGCTTACACTCCTTTATACCAATGCTCTTTAAATAGTTTCAGTTCTCTATGACTAAATCTGAGTTGGTTTTTAAATGGAGTATGGTTTTTCATATAGCTTACATTAGCCAACTTATCAATATTTGAATTTCTCATATGGATGTTTTCTCTTAATGTTTTTGTTCTCTCATAAATTATACTTGGTATGATGTCTCATTATTTATTAAGTCAATCGAAAAAGCATGTACCACAGCCTTTACTGAAATGTTAATAAGTAGGTGCATGGCTAGTAAGTAAGCTTACACTCCTTTATATCAATGCTCTTTAAATAGTTTCAGTTCTCTGTGACTACATCTGAGTTGGTTTTCAAATGGAGCATGGTTTTTCATATGGAAGCTTACATTAGCCAACTTATCAATATTTGAATTTCTTATATGGATGTTATGTTGTTCTCTCATAAATTATACTTGGTATGATGTATCATTATTTATTAAGTCAATCGAAAGAGCATGTACCACAGCCTTTACTAAAATGTTAATAAGTAGGAGCATGGCCACTAAAACCACAAACATAATCATTTGTAATGAAATCGATCAGTGGGAGAATATAAAAAATGACCATATGTTATTCAATAAGGTAAGCTCAGCTAATCATAGTATGAGTAAGAGAGATAAAATTCGCCTTTCTTAATCGGTTTGTAACGAGAGAATTTGGTAATTGTACTAACCAAAAGCATGCTCCAAATATAACTGATACTGATATTTTCCTGCGAATTACAAGCATATCAATAAATTAGCAATCTAACATAAGAATTAAATATGGTTAAAAAATATTAATTTATATAGATCCTCTGAATGCGTGCTAACATCGTGATTATTGGTATAGCCCATTCTGTAGCAAGGATTTGATGGAAATAATATGAAGAAAGAATGCATATTAACATGTTATTTAGAGAATATACATCTTTAATTACTTAATTTGTGAATATACGTATTAACATGTTATTTATCTATCAAAGTCTAAGTTCTACATGCCTCAATTACTCTAAGTTGCAGCTGCTTCTTCAAACAATTATAGTTTGTTCGGTTTTAGAAAGAAATATTAAAGAGAGGCTGAAAATTAGCTAAATGCCTCCATGGTTGAAGTCATTTACATGAAAAAAATGCATTCTTAATTATCATTTACTAATACTTTTTATATGTATATTTATATCCAAATTTAGAAACGTTAAACTGAAAAATAATCATGTAAGAATTAATATATTCATAACTCAACTTAAAAATATTATAATATAACAAATAAAGGATGCATGTAACAAATTATGTGCATTTGTATCTTTCCAAATTTATTATGGTACATAAATTATAAAATATATGTATATATCTTTCATTGCTTAGTTAATGTGTATCCAACATTTATTTATTTCCAAAGTTAAAATTTCAACTCTTTTGAACCACATCTTCTCCTTCTTCAAGCAATCAAAATAAAATTGTTATTTATTCAGTTTTATGAATTTGATTTGCAATCTGAAAAGGGATTTTATACAACAAATGTTTTTAGGTAGTTGACCTGATAAGCGGTTGAATGACAGACCATTACCTAAAGAACGGAAATAAGAGAATCTACACTAGTATGCCTTCATGACCCTTTCTTTCGTTGCCATCATAATCTTCTAAAGTTTCATCAAGTTGTGATATATGTAAAGGTTGACAACTTATATAGGTATCCTTATTTCACATTTCTAATTCAAGAAAACCTCTAAATGGTGGTTTCAATTCAACATAGGATTTAGAGGCATCGGAATCTCTTGAGTTGAAAACTTGTCTAGCTTGTGAATCTAAAATAAAAGGATCATTGTGGAATTGGTTTTGAAATTGGTGTAGATTAGCTAATAGAAAACCATCTTCTTAAGGAAACAATGTAAAAAAATTAAATATGCAGTGGACGTTGCTAATAACCATCTGCATTTTCTACCTTTTCACCCATAACTATTAATTTTGAATAATCTACCAAGAAATGCATATGATGCTCAAATTCTTCATTTACCTCAACTATTAACAAAATGAACTAACGTCATTAATAAGAAACCACAAAATTACCCTCTTTTAACTTTCATTACCCATTTATGCTAATTCCAGATAATAATCTGGATGCAAGTCTTTCAACAGGTGACTTGCAATAAACTCATCACTAATCATTTTTTATCAATATGTTATTAATTTAGCACACCTGTCAAACTTATAATAAATCTATACTCATTGCTTTAGTAATCTTCCCTTAAAAAGTTGTAGAAAGCTGTCTGGCACATCGACTGCTAATACACAATGCAATGTAACTTTTATACCAATCTATGCGAATGGATTTACACAATTCGTTTATTCTATTACTATCATAGAACTTCTAATAATAGTATTATTAAAACAAATGTCAATAAAACATAAAGAGCGTCAAATACCTTCAAGTGTTTTCAAATTTAAAATTTATAAACAACAAATAAAGGTTTTACCCAATTATTTGCTAGTACAAATATCAGACACGCTATCCTTTGTTAGTATATTAGTTCAATTGATATAAATCAACCAACATGCCAGGCTTGAAAAATGCCATTTTCTATTACTACTTTATTAGTTAAGTATAAAATCAACCATCGAACTACATGTCAAGCTTAAAAAATGCCAGTTTCTGTTACTGCTTTATTGTGTAAGTTCTAAGCATAATAAGTTACATCAATTTTGAGAATAACTTAAATCAAATCAAATGCAAGCGCAATAAATTAACATATATAATTTACTAATATGGTCAGCGTTCAACACAACATCTTCTTAATTACAATATATTTCACCTTCTAAAAAAATTAATACATTAAAGTAAGCTAACAAATTCATCAGTGGTCATAGAAACGGAAAAAAAGAGAATGGATCATTGGTTATTTTGTTATTTCTACGTAGGAAAAGCTTCTAAAGTATATATAAAAAATTAATTACAAAGACCCGCATTGAAACATGGTGAGTACAAAACATCTGACACCACAGACATACCACGAAAACTAATAGAAAGCTTCTCCAATGTCTACAGTAATCCTAATCTCAGGTTTGAAGTTATTGACCAATGTTCCAATCCTTCTTAAATAATTTCCTATGGTGTAAGATATTGTATTATTTGTATATATATATATATGTGTTCCTAAGATTTATGTGTGAATGCACTAAAAGATTAACTAATAACGTATAGAGCATGAGCTTTATATGTATTGGTATAGCAACTAAGGAAAGTAGCCTGTATATAAGGCCAACCAACATCTTTTCCTGCTTAAAGTAATGAGTGTATTAGGTTTATGTGATCATGTCATTACACCTAAGTGATTATGAATGACTAGTTTACTGGTTGACTTCTACAAACTAGTTTTAAAATTTTCACCTAAAAACTAATGTGACATGTACATTTAAAGAGGATCATAATCATGTTTAGTAAGTCGTGGCTGAAAGCAAAAATCATTCACATAGACAGTTTGACTTTTTAACGTGATCAAATTTAGAATGTTCGCAAAAAATATCATATATATGCTTGATAAAAAAAAGATAATATCATACACAACCCACAACGGTGCACAACAAAAAATAATATCCCGTTCCAAACAGCTTATATTTGGTTATGACTTTTAACATACGTTAGTGCTATGGGTCCTTCAGCTTTCAACTTTTAAGCCGTTTCTTTTGGGTATGCTTTTTATTTCATTCGGTCCACTTATGTCAATTATTAATATATCATGCTCACAGTGTATAATATGCAAAATAAATGGCCAAAACTAATTAATGTACACAAAGATTTAATAAGTTCCAATTTAATCTATTCAAGCTCCAGCTACGTAAAATATTATCAATTTCATGGTAAAATAAAAAATATTAAAGTATTTGATTTGAGTATACCATTCAAACTGTAAAAAGACATTGATGTATACCAAGATGATTCAATCATAAAGCAAATCTAAACCACGATAGACATTTACTTGTAGGCATGGAAGACTAAAGCAACAACATGAAAATCAAGATACGAATAGAAAATAGAGAGTAGAAATGTCAAAAAAATTCGTTAATCTAATAAGCAAATAATCGACAAAAACTAACCGTAGTGAAGGGTGACCGGAGGGAGGAGCTGCGTTGACAGGCTTCGATCCAGAAGGAAACTGTTCCAGCAGCAGCATGAAAGCGAAGGCAGGTACGGTTTAGACGTATGGTTTATATTTTGGGGGAAAATTTTTTGTAGTGAGAAATATTTTAGAACTGGAAATGCGAGGGATATAAGTTAATTTTTGATTGGGAATTCATACTAACGGGCGATAGGTTTTCGTAGGACTAGGTGGCTGCCTACGGCATATGACTATTGGTTTTAATGTTTTATTTTACAAACTAATTTAATTTTAATTTTATAACTGTTATAATTTAATTTTAAAAATTATGATAATTAAATTTAAATTTAATTCAATAGAAATGGTTGTATATAAAATAATTATTTTTCATTTAAAAGTTAAAACTATTGCTAACTGATTTAATTTAATTTTTAATTTTGTTAATCTAATTTTATTTTTAATTGTAAAAGTTATTAACTACGACTTAATTTTAAAAGTTAATAATTATAGTTTAGTTTAAACTTTAAAATTGTTATAATTATTTTTAATTTAAAGTCCGTTTTAAAATAGTTAGCAACGTTAGTTCAAACCAATCGTTTCCGTGATAGTCAATTTTTCATTATTTTAACGCAAATTTTAGCCACGGTTCAATATTTGTGATATATACTATTTACATCAAAAATGACTCAAATATCCAATGAGATGTTAAATATGAAAATTAGAGAAGGAAAAAAGATAAAAGTAAGAAAAGAACATAAGATTTTTATAGTGGTTCGGCGAATACTTCGGCCTACGTCCACTTAGTCATTTTCTGTTGATTATTCTTTGTTTTACCAAGCTTTTTTCGCAACTCGTTAGGAATCCAGCTCTGGTATTTTTCAGAGTTATGTTTCTACAAACCGTCGTTGTTAGAGGTTCAAAATTGAAGAGAATCGAAAAGTCCTTTTCTAATTATTTTTCACCTCTATTTATAGAAATTGCTCTGCACTTTCATCATGTCGTGCACGTTCTTCCACACAAGTCGCTCGACTGAACCTGACCCAACCACCATGGTTCAATGCCGAACCATGAGGCACGGGTCGGTGCCGACCTGTCTTGGTGTTCCACTCCACGTCATCACTTTGTTTACTCCAGGCCTTGCTTCAAGTTATGCCCTGGGTTGTTATGCTTCGTGCTTCCCATCATCTACTTCGAGTTTTTTATCACTTGCTTCAAGTCCAACCCGGGTTTTTGTCCACCTTCTCCAAGTCATGACTCGGGTTTGAACCATGAGGGGTTAAGTCATGAAGACTTAAGTCAACTTTTTCATTCACTTCTAGTTATTTCCACTATCTTGTCTTGGTGTGATGTTTCCTAAGCTTTCAAGTTTGTTCTTCATTTTTTGCTCATCTAATTCAATCATTTCAGTTCGTTTGTAAATTGCAGAAAATTCGGCTGTAACACTTGTCTTCTAAAACATGCCTTTTGAATGGAAGGTGTGCTTTGCTCAATCAGAGTTGGAAAATCATTAGTAGTTGAGTTTTCTGACTATTAACTGATGAAACCGTTGTGAATAGTCTGGTTCTTTCAGATTCACCTATAAATCAAAGGCTTTTCCAGACCATTATAGCCAAGGACTCGAGTCCTTGTTTAAGTATCGGTCAGAAGACGTCGTTATTATGTGTTCTTCTAGAAATATCATATCACATATCGTACCATAAATCAGAGTCTTCCAATATTTGTCCGGGATTCCATTATCATGGTTAGATAATGTATCAAGTGATCAAGAGTCAATAATTGTGCAAGTTCATTACCACCGGTCGAAACGTTATTTATAAGTCATCTAGTATCGCATAGTATCAAATTATAAGAACGCCCAACCGAATCGAAGCGATGAATTTCATCAATTATTTAGTTATCATAGTTATCAATCAGGGTTGTGCATTGCCACCAATCGGAGCATCGTCTATAAGTCATCTGAAATCGCTCGGCATTCCATCATAAACAAGTCTGACTAAATCGAGGCAATGACGTGATTTAATAATTGCTATCAAATCGTTTCAAAGTCAAGTGGCATTCAAATCCTAATTCTAGTTTTCTATTTCTCCAGATCACATCATCAATATCCAGGTTAGCTTTCGATCTCTTCGGGTCTTTAGTTTAATCCTTGATCTCTCCGGATCGTTAGTTTATTCTTTGATCCCTTTGGATCGTTAGTTCACGCGGAGTCAAATCCGCTGGTTGTCCAAAGAGGGGACCCAATGACCGAGCAAGTCCATTCGCTCACTCTCCGATGAGGAGACTTACTATCATGTACAAGTCCAATCTGGTCACTCTTCTACAAGGGGACTCGCACCTTATGGTTTGTCGCCCCATCTCTCTAGTTGGAAGAACCGCATTCAATCGTTTCATAAATCAACATCGGGGGGTAATCAATCTCCATTGGTGTTTGAAAATCAATATCATTTATTATGTTCGATTGATTTTCAAAATCAAACGCTAATTCATAAAACTCAAATTCAAATGTCATAAACATGCAACATCTATCATATCAAGCATCACACCCAAACATTTGATTTAGAGCAACAACTTTTTTCATGTTAAAAAACATCACAGATCGAGGCAGATCCATCGCAAATTAGCCATAGATTTATTCATCGAATAATCTACATCATTATCTCAGCCTTTTCTTCTGGTGTTGGAATATTGAAATCTGGGATATAATACATTGTAAATGTGGATATCCCAAAGGCCGACCAAAATCACACGAAAATTAAAATATCAATTTGGAGTTGATAAACCTTAACATTAAAGAGATTCCTTGTCAATTAGTTATGGTTTTCCAATATTTATGAATCTAAACCAAATGAAAATGTTTTCTAGAATTTGTGCCTTGCAAGTTTAACAACATAGAACCTGATAATACGATATTTATATAAAAACAATAGTGTATGATTTGTTAATTTTTAACGTTATAAGCTTGTATGTAAAAACAACTACAAATAGTCATACTAGTTTATTTGAGCATATTAAATTCAAATAACCAAATGAATTCTTGCTTTTTGAAATAATTACCAATACATTTGATTTTAATAGAATTGCCTTGCTTTGGCGCTTTGTATTATAGTGTTTTCAGCTCCAGAAGATTTGGAAATTATAAGAAATTAGAAGTCAACTCTAGCGGATGTTGAAACTATAGTAAATTAGAAACTTCAAATCGCATAGAAGAGGCGTCCATAGCGAAATTCATGGTGGATGAGTTGGAAGTGCGGCTAATTGGAAGAGTTTAAGACTACATCTTTTTCAGTTAAGCGGACAATGCACGAACGAAAACTTTTTAAAGGCAGTGACTAGATTCGGTTGAATTTTTCCACTAAGGACCCAGTAATTTGGATTTTTAGGGATTATTTATTTTTTATCATTTTTTTAATTCATTGAGTGTCCCATTGGGGTGACAAAACATTGGTTCGGATGAAATAAACCAACTAAATCTAATCGTGAATAGGTTCCTTTTAGAATTAAATTCATTGATAATCGACCCATAAATTAATCTTATTTTGTTACTATTTAAAGCAAATTAACTAAACTTTTGTTACATTGTCAAATTAAATATTTAAAATACATTGTGAAATTAAATATTTAATAATTTTATAGGTTAATTTGGTAACATGTAAAAAAAACATAACTATATCAATATCACTAATAGAAGTCTTGAGAATACTAAATGAAAATGCATTTATTGCTCAATTTTCTCGCAAGTAATTGGCGGATCGATTAATGTAGTCTGACCCAACCAAATCCAACCCACTGTTCTACGACCGGCCCGCATAAGTCAGCTCAGTCCCTTGTTGGTCTTGATCCAACTCTTATACTTGACAAGGCATCAAGGTGGGGTAGTTGCCTTATCTCTAGGCACCTTCACAACCTGCTCATAAGATCAGATCTAAGCCCGGCCTCGCCGAATCCAATCATACATGGCTCAATGAAAACCAGCCTTCCTATGTTGGCCTACTTCCAGCATGACTTCAAGTCAGCACGTTCACTCAGTGTCACTTAAGTTGACGTCCGACACCTCTTCAGTACGCTTCAATGAACGGCGCATCAAACAAGGTTGGCTCAGATGTTGCCCTTCCTTGGCCTGGCTTCAGTACAGCTGCCTCCGATCGGTCCCAACCAGCCCTCCCTATCATCTCGCATATGACTTGGCACCATCTTCCCAGCACGGTCCTTAACAATTCCAATAGCCGGTTCAACAAGCCTTACAGATAAACACACATGAGTAGACGACAAGCTGTTTATCCATATGTTCAAAGCACTGTAGTTAGGTAACTGAACTGATGTAGCAAACTATCGGCATTAAATGTGCATTAAATGCAAAGTCCGCACATGGTTCAGAGGAGAAATGAGTATATTTTCTCAGCCACGCATCCTTTTGCACCTTTATATCCATCTTCCATCTTTCCATTCAACCAGATAATCAGCCAATATTATAGCACAATCTCATGCTCTCGCCATCTACCATCCATTTCAGCTACTATAAAGATCACATGCAATACCACTGCACAAGACTTGGAATATATAAGAATTCCGAGTACTATACACAATGCAGAACTCTTTACATCGCAAGCTCCTAAGATTAACAACTTTATTAATCTTAAGTGCTAATTTTTTTTATTATTCTCTTCTAACTCCTTATAATTACGTCAGATATATAGTAAGAGAACTTAGGCAAGCTTGTCGAACCACTCTATATTTGGTGTCACGTGCCTTTAACTACTTTATTTTTCATTCTCACTTTTAAGCTTAGTTATTAGCAAGTAACATTTACTCTTCACAATACATTAGTCTAATTTCAAGGTGCATCTATTATAAACTGAAGAATTTAAATGGATTATTGTTTTGGGTAAGAGGAGAAGATTATAAAACGTAAATTTTCATGATTGTTTGAAATTTTTATGGTTTGAAGTCCATATTCCTTTTAGTACAATTATGTTATACAATGGTTACATAGTGAAAAATATAATTTTTAGTGTCGGTCCGATGTAGTTGTACTTAGATTTGTGATAGTTAAAACTGATTGGATGACCGTAGAACATGTTAGATAACCCACTATATCATGTTATTAAGTAGTTTTCAACTAATACTGCAAGATATGGCTTGATATTTGGAATATTTGTGTTTGTAATGCATGAGAGAGTTATCAAGTGTTTGCGCTTCTCTTCATCTATTGCCTCTTTTAGGGTAGGCTTCCTATACTTAACTATACCTTGAGTTTTCCAATTAAATATTTTCCATATGGTCATTCAACTTCGTGTATTTTTCTTTTTGGAAGAGCCGCATTCATTTCTTGGGGACTTGCCTCCTGCCGCAATTTTGTTTTCCTCCCGCTTATTCCCATTTATAGAACTATTGTTTCCATTGTCACCGTCCTTCCTGATAGCCACATTACCATGTGGCTTGGTCTAGACTTCCCACTAGCTCTTAATTCTTCTTCCGACTTCGCCTCTTCCATACGTAGAAATGGGTCTGCTTTATATAAATGTCTTTCAACAATCATCATCGATAGGTTGACTTTCCCTCTTTCTTTCTTCAACGTAGTTCACAAGCTTTTAGAACTTCAAGTATGAAAAAGTCAAAGAGGATTGGTCGGTACCTATCGTTGTTAAATCATTTGCAACTGCATTTTCTTTCAACCTTCGACACAGAGTCACATAGAAGCAAAATGGACGCCAAAGCTCTCGCTGGATCGTTTGGTACCGATCGATATGTTTCATACTTAACCAAAACGTTCAATTCTTTAATTTTGATACAAACCAAGCTTCTTGATCCATTCCTCTATCATTTCGTAGTTCAGATCCAATGAAACATCGCTTGCTTCAAATACCAAATAAGAATATATAAGAAAAAAGTCCTTAGGAATATTATTTTATCGATAACAGTTACGAATGTGTTTGCAACATTGAATTAATATATAAATACTTACTTCTTAAACGTTCATACTCAAGATGTATCCAGAAAATAATATCAATACATCACTCGAGAGTAGTGTACGTAGCACACCACACATGATAGACGGTGAATTACTCACGACTATTGGAGGGCACCAAGGGTTACGTGAAATTTGAAAATTAAAATTTTCCAAATTCAAAACTTGAAATTTGAAATTAAAATTTTGAAATTCTAAATTGTGAATCTAAAAGCCAAATTTTATAAAGTTTGAACTTGAAAACTTGGAAACACTAATTCTTAAATTTTGAAACCTAAAAAATCGAAAATTCAAATTATGAAAATTTTTTATTTTAAAAATTCAGAATTTCAAATTTTAGCATTTGAAAATTCTAAATTGAAAATTTCAACTTTTGAATTTTAATTGAAAATTTTAAAGTTTAAAATTTGAAAACGCATATTTTGAAAATTCAAAATTTTAATCTTGAAAATTTGATAATTTAATATGTGAAAATTGAAAGTTTAAAAACTTGAAACTTCAGTTTTGGACTAAAATATTCAAATTTTGAATTTGAAAACATGAAAACATAATCTAGAAAATTTAAATTTTAAAATCTAAAATCGTGATAACTCAAATTTTGAAATTCAAAAATTCAAAATTTGAATTTATTATCGATGAATTTAAAAATTCAAAATTTGAAAATCATGAACTTGGAAAGCGGTTTTCACGTCCAGTTGCTCCAGATCCAAGTAATGAGCTGCGATGATAGCGAGCAAAATGCGGATGGACGTATGCCTCACTACTGGAGAGAATATCTCATCATACTCCAATCCCTTTCTTTGTGAAAACCCTTTAGCAACTAGTCTAGCCTTGTATCTCCCATTATCCTTCACCTTGAACCCCCATTTGCAACCTATGGCTCGGCTAAATTGAGGAGGTGGTACCAAATCCCAAGTCTTGTTCTTCTTCAACGACTCTAACTCCTCTTCCATAGCACACATCCACTTCGAACTGTCACATGACTTCAAATCTTCATCAAGGTCAAGCGGCTCCTCGTGAACCACATGTAGGGCATAGTCAAACTGATCACCAAGGCTAAGGTTCGCAAACTGTCAATCACCATACATTTCGGGTGGCCTAATAGTCCTATGACTGACCCGGGTAGGTACTACTTCGCCTAAACTCCTTTCAGCTCCACCTTGAACTGAATTTCCTCTAGATTCATGCACATCACCAGCACTACTAGAAAGTACCTGTGGACTATCGTGTGATGTTTTATCAACTACATTTTCTTCGAAAGCATCAACAACAACTCTACTCTTTGGCTGGAACACGGGAACTTCTTCCATCTCCTTAGGCCTATCAGAATCTTCTGATGTGGTAGGTAGCTTTTCCTTTGGATTGAACATAGCAGATTCATCAAAGGTAACATGTCTGGAATGAACAATCTTCTAATCAACAAGGTTCCAAATTCGATACCCTTTGATACCATTGGTGTATCCGATTAGTATGTCCTTGTATGCTCTAGCCTCCAACTTGTCATCACCTGTATGGTGAATGTACACAAGACAACAAAAATTCAGAAGTAACCAAGATACACTGCTTTACCTCTCCACTTCTCCTCTGGAATCTTCCTATCTGTGGCTGAGCACATAATTCGATTTATGATATGCGCCGTAGTTGATAATGCCTCATCCCGAAAGCCTCTAGACAAGCCCGCCGTCAATCTCAATCAATGAGCCTTCTCCAGTAGAGTCCTGTTCATCCTTTTTACAAACCCATTTGATTGCGGATCTTCGGGTGTAGTGAAATGTCTCTGAATGTCATGATGTCTACAAAAGTCGAGGAACTCCCTAAAGACAAATTCACCGCCATTATTAGATCTCAGCACCTTCTACCTAGAACCAGATTGGTTCTCAACAAGTGCTTTCCATTCTTTGAACTTCTCAAACTCTTCGATTTGTCCTTCATCACATACACCCATACTTTCTGAGAAAAGTCATCAATGAAAGAGATAAAATACTTTGCTCCTCCAAGAAAAGGAGTAGCAACCAATCCCCAAACATCTGTATGCACGTACTCAAGTACTCGCCTTGATCTATGAAGCCCAACTCTAAAAGATACTTTAGTTTGCTTGCCTAGCACACACTCCTGGCAAAAGTCCATCTTATTGAAGCTTTCTCCTTTGATCATCTTTCGTCTCCGAAGCAACTCTAAGCTCTTCTCTGAAATATGACCCAACATGAGATGCTAAAGCTTTGTGGCATCCAATACACGAGAACTGTCTACTCCAACACACGACTCTCCTAGAACCGTGGTTCCTTTCAGCAAATACAGATTTCGAAACACATCCCCTTTCATAAGAACTAGTGCACCTCTCGAAACCTTCAGACTATCCTTCTCGATAGTTACCTTGGATCCCAAAGATGCCAATTGTCCTAAAGAAATTAAGGACTTCCGAAGACCGAGAACATACCAGACACCTATCAAAGTGCGTATCACTCCGTCAAACATCCTGATCCTCACTATACCATCACCTATTACTCTACAGCTAGCATCATTACCCATAATAATAGAGCTTCCCTCTCATCCAAAAAAAGAACTGAAGTAATCCTTATTAGGTGTCATATGGAAAGACGCCCCCGAGTCCAGCACCTAATGGTCTGAGACATTCGATATTGCTGCAGACAACACATCGTTAGATACAGACTTCTCCACCGCAAATGATGATGATCTGTCTTCTTCCTTCTTCTTAAAATATGGACAATCCTTCTTCCAATGACCAGTTTTCTTGTAGATAAAGCACTTTCCGTTCTTAGACTTTCCTCTCCTACCATTACCGGGCTTCCTGGACTTGGAACGCCCTCTAGAGTGCCAATTCTTCTTATCATTTCTTCCTCTTTCAAAAAACAGACCGTTACTACTACTTCCACCTTTACTTCCTTCACTTATCTCCTTCATCTGATCTCTCAAGCCCTCAGATAGAATGCCTGACTTCACATCTTCCATTGTCAATGTGTCTCTAGTGAAGATAAGGCTGTTAGCAAAACCAGTGTAACGCTCCAGAAGAGAACACAAAAGAACCATTGCCATTTGCTCCTCATCTGTAACGACCCAGAATTTTGAACAAATTAAATTGAGAATATTTAATTAATTTTAAATATTTGAACGATAATTTAATTTGAATCCCGATATAACTTTGAAATTGGCGATTAAATTATAAAATTTAATCTGTTGAATGTTGGATAAAAATTTAAAATCTTCAATTTTAAGCTGAAGAAAAATATTTCAAAAGCTTTTAAAATTCGTATTGATAATACTGAAGATAATTGAAGCTTTAGAAATTGATTTGGAAACAATTTGTTCAGTTTTGAAATTATATCGTTTGAACCGATATTTAAAAATAGCCGTCCGAGGCACAGTCTCGGAATTCGACGAAACCAGTTCCATTGGGTCCGTAATATTGTATTATTACCGGATTTCAAATTTCGTATTTTTCAGAGTTGTTATGTAACCGTACGGTGAGTAAACGTGTTGGATTTTAATTCGAATTCAATTTAAAATTTAAAATTTAAATATTTAGTCAACACACACACGTTCTCCCCTCAAACCACGCCTTGAATCACGCCATCGATCACGGAAAGATAAACGTGCTTGCACGACTCTTCTCTGATAAAATCACGGGCCTCTCCAGTGAAACAAACGTAGTCGATTCCTTCGTTCAAATTTGAAAACAATGGCGACCAAGTTTCTCTTTCAAATCATTTCAAACGTAGATTCCCCCTTTCACAATTCATTCACGAAATAAAAATCAAGTTCATCTCAGTTCGAAAAAATGCGACTGAAGTCATCGCGATGTCAGAGGCGGCGGTCGGAGCGAGCGCGTGAGCGTTGAGGGAGTTTGTTCGATTCAACGGAAGGGGGTTTCGCGAAGTGAATCGGTGGTATCGCGCTCGCGTACGCGAGTTTGAGGGATTGGGGGTTTGGCGTTCACGACGCGAAAGAGGCTGGAAGGAGGGCTTCGCGGCGAGGCGACTTTGGGTGTCGCGATTCTAGCAATGGTGGCAGGCGAAGGGATAGCGAGTCGAGGCTTGGTCGAGCTCGAGTCTGAGGTGGTTTCGAAGCGGCGAAGGTGGTGGCATATTGTGGTAGCCGAAGTCGAGATTTAGGGGAAGTTCGAATTAGGGGAGAGCTTCGCGAATGGAAGCATGCAGTCGAGCTCGAGTTCGAGCAATCTGGGCAACGACAGTGTCACAATTTTGGTGCTGCGATGGCGACGCCGTGATACGAGCGATGAACAGTGGGATTTTTGGTGGTCGCGAGTTCTACAGTGGAGGTATATGTTTCAGCTTGGATTTAAATAACCTATGTATGAATATGTTAGGTAAACTAAAGAAAATGAAATTAATATTGTGTTCTGGTAAAATTTTGAGTGCAACAAAAAAAAGAAATTTGTTTAAAATTTAATTCTTTGTTTAAAATAAAATTTGGGGTTAAGTAAATAAATTTAAACGAAAATGGAATTGTTGATTTATTCAAATATTAATAGATTGTATAAATTATTTATACAAGGTTAAAGTCGAGAAAACGAAAGAAGAATGGGAAATTGGATTGCAAATAAAAAGCTAAGGTGAGATTTTTCTCACTCAAAATAAATTTTGTATGACAGTTATTTATTGACTGATTGTTGCTATTGGATGTGATATTAGATATAGTAGGATATATCTATATATATAGCAATATATACATATTGGCATATGTATATATTGGATTGATTGATTTCCCGCCTCGTATAGCGGATGAGACCCTATTGCGCCGTTAGTAAGCGGATTATTTTTATAAAACCCATATACCGCGATATTCCACCTCGAAGTGGAATTGGTATTGTGCTAACGTCTTTGGATGCAGGGAAACAGGTTGGAGGGATCCAATTGGATTCCTCACCAGTATTTATTTATTTACAGATATTGATGTATATTCTGTTATCATATTGATATATGATGGTTGATGTTGTGATGGACTAATTAGTGCTGTTGCATCATCGGATTCAGTTTTTGAAGCTTAAAAATAACGACTTTTACTATAAAAAGATTTTTAAAGTGATTTTTGAAAATAGACATTTTATTGAATTTTTGAATTGATTTATTTCAAATGAATAAACGTTTAAAATCTTAAAGTTATAAAAGTTAAGATTTTTTGGTGAAATTTAACCAAAGTGTGATTTTTGAAATAAATAGTTGATTTATTTATAAAATGGTTTAAGTTGGGATTTTTGAATAACTATAAATGATTTGTATAAAAAGGTTTATAAATTTGGAAATTTATAAATCAAAATATTGGACTTATAAAACGAATTTTTTTATAAGTGTTAAAAAGAAGTATAAGTGAATGAAATAAATAGATTTATAACGTGAAGTTATAAAGTGAATAGATACCGTAGAATAAAGGATTTATAAGAAATTTACTTATAAATTTGACTTTTACACTTAGATGAGATATGAATAGAAATTGCTAAATGAAATGATTTTATAAGTTGAAATTGTTATAAAGTATAAATGCGATTTATAAACGTTGTTTATAAATCCAAAATCACTTATTTTGATAAGTAAATTATAGAAGTAATAAAAGAAAATTTATAAGTCGAAGTTGTTATTAAAATAGAAATAGAATTTATAAACGTGTTTATAAATTCAAAATCAGTTGAATTTGAGAAATTAAATATAGAAGATTTTTAAAGAAGATATATTCGTGATTTTGGATAGCGAATTTTTATTGAGATAAAAATGTGTAGAAATGATTGAAATTGGGTTAAGTGAATTATATTCACGATTTTGGACAATGAATATATTGTTTAGTAAAATGGATTTATTTTTGAAGAAGTGATATTAAAAATGAAGTTAAGCATTTTAAAAATGTTTTAAAATGTATTATGAATCGAAAGCATAGATTTCAACACTTGTTATTGAAATAGACGTTTCCGAGAAATTTAAGGAAATGGTGGACTATAACACGCTGTTGTTATAGTAAATGATTTCCGAAAGGAAATGTTTTTATATAGTATTGGGATTTATATATCTATCTTAATTTTCGAATCCCTATACTAGTGATTTTGAGTCGTCGTAACGATGTTTTACGTAACATTCGTTTTGACTCAAATAGATGTTATAGTAAATGTTTTCCTTAAAGAATGAATATATACTTAATATTGATTTAAGTATATCGAATATTTTCAAATGTTGAAAATAAATAGATTTGTGAAATACTTATTTTTAAATAAGTATGGAAATGCTTTTCCAATATGAAATGAACTGTTTTGAGATTTTATCTTCAAAGATAAAATGAAATGTGGAAATTAATTTGAAATTGTTTTCAAACGGTTAAGTGTGGAAATTATATATCTAGTAAAGATATTTTTTGGAAGATTAAATAATTTGGAAAATTATTTGGAATCTGATGGTGTTGCGCATCTTTATTGATAGTTAAATAACCGACTATCAATAATTACCTTGAACGATATTTGTTGTGAATTGGATGAATTTGAATGCCACACTTATTTTTGAATAATCGCTCACTATTCGGGTTAGCCAGGAAAGGACCATGGGGTCGTATAACCCATTCCGAATATGTGATACGTCGTTATGAATCGCATTCGAAGACCGGTGTTGAAGACCGGATATTTTTGAAAACGGAAGGATTACCGTCGAGTTACTCTACATCGGCTGATCTCCGGTTTAGAGGTTTTATCACCCTTAGTGACGGGAAGTCCGGACGTGATTGAAATTTATCCGGATATGCAAGGGCTTCGTGAGAAGTGCCTTCGGTTCTGTTCGATCCCGGAACAGACTTGTATGGATTGTATGTCTGACGTTACAGATTGAGATATAAAGCTGATTTCTTTCAAATACATTTCTGTTGGTGGCGGAGAATTTATTCTCTTAGCTTAACACCCTTCTCTGAGACGTACGAGCTCAGAGGTTATGTAGTTGAAATTTATCAGCGATATACTCCCAATTTGGTAACGTGGCATACTGAGTGTTGCTGTGAAATGATCAGTGTTTGATCATTTGTGATATGATCATTTGTTTGATCTTATATCTTTGTGATCATAGGTTGATCATTTGTTAGACCCGAAGCATGGCTTTGTAGAAAGCGTAGCTTTGTGGACGAGACTTCGTCGAGCCTCACACCCCGGAAATGGTCAAAACAGGAAGGATGCAGCAAGGTTCTAGGGAGTAGCGCCCCTTAGTGTATGTCATTCCTTCTGGATAAAGGTGGTATCATGGTATGGAGCCCAGATACTTAACCTCTGTGGTTGCTGCAAATTTATTACTTTGTGGTTGTTGCGAATCGGGGATCCTCGGGAAGATCGGTGACGATCGGGGGATGGCATACGCGTGTCAGTAGTTACCTATTTTTGCAGAGGTAACCCGGCCTTGTGTTGGTAGAGATCTAACCGTAACGTTAGGTTCTCGGGTAGTCTATTCTAGGGACGTACCCATCGTGGCATAGGAAGTTCCTTGGCCTGACCATTTGTTGGAAATACAAAGAAACAATACGTGACGTGTACGGTTTTAGTTGTATTACCTGCTATGGAATGTGGCGGTAACCTGCTATTGAACATAGTAGCTATAGTAGGCATACGATACTGGTCGTATGTTGGCTAAGATTAATATTATACTTTCGAAATGTTTTCCACTCTGCACTAATAATAATATCGAAAAGGATTTGATTTTGCGTAGTAAGCATCTTTGACTATCATAAGAAGAAATCTCCTCCAATTCTGCGTTTGCATTGTGTGTGTGGCGGGAGGTCTTATGGTAGTTTCATTTTCCAAAAGCATTGCGAATTGACTTTAAAAATTATTTTGTTGTTATAAAGAATAACTGTTTTACGATCTCACACCAGTCACCATGACTGACTCGGAGTTTATTGTTTCCCTTCTAAACTCTGGGTGCCCACCAATTTCCACACGGGCAGCCTAGAGTTATATTATCAGGATATTCTGGATATTCTGGAGCTTTGGAAGCAAGCTGGATGGCGAGACGTAGTATTTGTATCTGAAATTATTTATTCCGCTGTGTATTCTGTATGAGGACAAGTTATATAACTGTCCATTGTTGTATATTGACTCTGATTGATGTATGTATAAACTGATATAGTTCTTTGTTTTAAAAGACTAGTGTTTATCTATTATATATTGTTCCGCTGCGATATGTGAGATTCTGTTCTGTGTTTTCTGTTCTTCTTCTTCCTTCTTCTTCTATCGTCTTCTTTCTTCTCTTCTTCTACTCTTTCCTTCTTCTTCTACCTTTTTCTTCTTTCTTAAACCATCATATTTCGGGTTTCCGGCATTCGATTTCTCGGCAGTCGCTAAAGGGAGTATCGATGTCGAATTTTCGAAAGTCGAAAATTTCGGTATGTGACAAAGTGGTATCAGAGCATATGGTTAAGCGACAACCCTGCTCTGTAGGGTGTTACTCATTAGAGATAGAGTCAGTAGTACTCTAGAATGAGTTGAGAGTAATAATAGATATGAGCGCGTATTTGTTAGTGAATATGAAATTGTTTTGTATTGTGATGATTGGGTTATTGAGTGGCATATGAACCTTCGTCGGCACAGTCTGCAAAACTGGATCGAAGGGGTTTCTAAACACTTGAATAGAACAATTCGGCACAGTATTGTTTTTAAATAGGGTGAATGAAATAATTTTGCCCAAAATTATTTTTGTATATAAAAGAAATGATTTTCTATGAATTATCATAGTATATGGATGCTTGTTTGTTAGGAAAGTGATAATATTGAATGTTATCATTATATGAAATTGAATAAGAAATTGAAATTGTAACTCCAAAGTTAAGAAATAAATTCATATACGAATGAAATTTAAGAATATAAATTATAAATGTGATTTGTAATTTGAAATAGAATTCCAGAGAAGTATTTGGAAATGTTTTAAAAAGATATTTGAAATTTTGGAGATTTGGAAAGTTTAAATTCCTTTTTGGTTTGAAAATGATTTTCAAAGGATTTTGGAAAAAAATGTTTTGTAGGAATGAAAAGCTCTAAACTCTTTTAGGTCGCTGGAAAATAATTCTGATGATGACCATGGCATCACCGGTGTTCATTTTCGGGTTTCCAAAAGAGGAATTGCTACCAAATTGTTTTAAATGGAAATTGTTTGGAAAAATTTGGGTTTTGTTTTGGAAATTCAAAGGATAATTTGAATTGTTTTCAAAATGGCTTTGAAATGTTGGTAAACTCTGGAATGCTATATAAAGATATTTATGAAATGTTACTAAGTTGATAACTTATACAATTTGAATTTAGATTGAATAAATTTAACTTAAGGAATTTCAAGTTGAATTAATGTAAGTATAAGCAAATAAATGAAATTGAATTGTTAAATTCATTTTGAATTTATAAGTGAATAAAACTAGAATTGAATTCGATTTGTGGAGTTAAACTAAAATTAGTAAGTGAAGCTAATTGAATATTGACCAAATGGATAAGGTATTGAACGAATTAAATTCAATGATTATAAAAGAAAAGTAAATTGAATTCGAATTGGAAATCCAGTTTAAATGACAGTAGATTTAACCGAAGGGTAAATTGAAAACAAATTTTGGAAATGAACAAAAGTGAATAAAACTGGAATTGAAATTGAATGTTGAAAGCAAATCTGAATTTGTTAGTAGATTAGAATTTGAAATGAATTAGTAATTGAAACTAATTTAAAAATGTATAAGAAGTTTATATAGGACTTTTGTAATGGAATTGGCAAAATGGTTTGAATATGTAACTAGATATTATGGCTAGTAGGACATACAGGTGTATAAAGGAATCGAAATTTTGATTTCGAAGATAATTTGAATTACTCGAAAAAGGTAAGTATTTGAATTTCAAATATGAGATTTGATGATTTCTTGTCTAGCCGCTTGGCTTTTTCTTTTTCTTTTTGAAATCTGAGAGTCCGTAGGGACGTTTTGTAGTCGTACCGTGTTAGCCGCGCAAAGGAGACGCTGGCGAAATATTTCGGAAATTTAGGGCGTTAGAAAATTTTTGAGAAATTTTGAAAGTTTAAATTTGAATTTGAATTTGAATTTAAATTTGAATTTTGAAGTAAAGCAATGTTGTCTGAAACTTATAATTTAAGTTGGAAAATTTGTTGAAATGATAACGAATCTTTAGTAGAAAGATTTGTTTTGAAAATTTGATAAAACTTTTGAATTTTGAAAAATAGTAGACGAGTTAAGGACTTTTTTCTTGACTTGTAATTTCGGGACGAAATTCTTTTAAGGAGGGAAGTTTGTAACGACCCAGAATTTTGAACAAATTAAATTGAGAATATTTAATTAATTTTAAATATTTGAACGATAATTTAATTTGAATCCCGATATAACTTTGAAATTGGCGATTAAATTATAAAATTTAATCTGTTGAATGTTGGATAAAAATTTAAAATCTTCAATTTTAAGCTGAAGAAAAATATTTCAAAAGCTTTTAAAATTCGTATTGATAATACTGAAGATAATTGAAGCTTTAGAAATTGATTTGGAAACAATTTGTTCAGTTTTGAAATTATATCGTTTGAACCGATATTTAAAAATAGCCGTCCGAGGCACAGTCTCGGAATTCGACGAAACCAGTTCCATTGGGTCCGTAATATTGTATTATTACCGGATTTCAAATTTCGTATTTTTCGGAGTTGTTATGTAACCGTACGGTGAGTAAACGTGTTGGATTTTAATTCGAATTCAATTTAAAATTTAAATTTTAAATATTTAGTCAACACACACACGTTCTCCCCTCAAACCACGCCTTGAATCACGCCATCGATCACGGAAAGATAAATGTGCTTGCATGACTCTTCTCTGATAAAATCACGGGCCTCTCCAGTGAAACAAACGAAGTCGATTCCTTCGTTCAAATTTGAAAACAATGGCGACCAAGTTTCTCTTTCAAATCATTTCAAACGTAGATTCCCCCTTTCACAATTCATTCACGAAATAAAAATCAAGTTCATCTCGGTTCGAAAAAATACGACTGAAGTCATCGCGATGTCAGAGGCGGCGGTCGGAGCGAGCGCGTGAGCGTTGAGGGAGTTTGTTCGATTCAACGGAAGGGGGTTTCGCGAAGTGAATCGGTGGTATCGCGCTCGCGTACGCGAGTTTGAGGGATTGGGGGTTTGGCGTTCACGACGCGAAAGAGGCTGGAAGGAGGGCTTCGCGGCGAGGCGACTTTGGATGTCGCGATTCTAGCAATGGTGGCAGGCGAAGGGATAGCGAGTCAAGGCTTGGTCGAGCTCGAGTCTGAGGTGGTTTCGAAGCGGCGAAGGTGGTGGCATCTTGTGGTAGTCGACGTCGAGATTTAGGGGAAGTTCGAATTAGGGGAGAGCTTCGCGAATGGAAGCATGTAGTCGAGCTCGAGTTCGAGCAATTTGGGCAACGACAGTGTCACAATTTTGGTGCTGCGATGGCGACGCCGTGATACGAGCGATGAACAGTGGGATTTTTGGTGGTCGCGAGTTCTACAGTAGAGGTATATGTTTCAGCTTGGATTTAAATAACCTATGTATGAATATGTTAGGTAAACTAAAAAAAATGAAATTAATATTGTGTTCTGGTAAAATTTTGAGTGCAACAAAAAAAAAGAAATTTGTTTAAAATTTAATTCTTTGTTTAAAATAAAATTTGGGGTTAAGTAAATAAATTTAAACGAAAATGGAATTGTTGATTTATTCAAATATTAATAGATTGTATAAATTATTTATACAAGGTTAAAGTCGAGAAAACGAAAGAAGAATGGGAAATTGGATTGCAAATAAAAAGCTAAGGTGAGATTTTTCTCACTCAAAATAAATTTTGTATGATAGTTATTTATTGACTGATTGTTGCTATTGGATGTGATATTAGATATAGTAGGATATATCTATATATATAGCAATATATACATATTGGCATATGTATATATTGGATTGATTGATTTCCCGCCTCGTATAGTGGATGAGACCCTATTGCGCCGTTAGTAAGCGGATTATTTTTATAAAACCCATATACCGCGATATTCCACCTCGAAGTGGAATTGGTATTGTGCTAACGTCTTTGGATGCAGGGAAACAGGTTGGAGGGATCCAACTGGATTCCTCACCAGTATTTATTTATTTACAGATATTGGTGTATATTCTGTTATCATATTGATATATGATGGTTGATGTTGTGATGGACTAATTGGTGCTGTTGCATCATCGGATTCAGTTTTTGAAGCTTAAAAATAACGACTTTTACTATAAAAAGATTTTTAAAGTAATTTTTGAAAATAGACGTTTTATTGAATTTTTGAATTGATTTATTTCAAATGAATAAACGTTTAAAATCTTAAAGTTATAAAAGTTAAGATTTTTTGGTGAAATTTAACCAAAGTGTGATTTTTGAAATAAATAGTTGATTTATTTATAAAATGGTTTAAGTTGGGATTTTTGAATAACTATAAATGATTTGTATAAAAAGGTTTATAAATTTGATAATTTATAAATCAAAATATTGGACTTATAAAACGAATTTTTTTTATAAGTGTTAAAAAGAAGTATAAGTGAATGAAATAAATAGATTTATAACGTGAAGTTATAAAGTGAATAGATACCGTAGAATAAAGGATTTATAAGAAATTTACTTATAAATTTGACTTTCACACTTAGATGAGATATGAATAGAAATTGCTAAATGAAATGATTTTATAAGTTGAAATTGTTATAAAGTATAAATGCGATTTATAAACGTTGTTTATAAATCCGAAATCACTCATTTTGATAAGTAAATTATAGAAGTAATAAAAGAAAATTTATAAGTCGAAGTTGTTATTAAAATAGAAATAGAATTTATAAACGTGTTTATAAATTCAAAATCAGTTGAATTTGGGAAATTAAATATAGAAGATTTTTAAAGAAGATATATTCGCGATTTTGGATAGCGAATTTTTATTGAGATAAAAATGTGTAGAAATGATTGAAATTGGGTTAAGTGAATTATATTCACGATTTTGGACAGTGAATATATTGTTTAGTAAAATGGATTTATTTTTGAAGAAGTGATATTAAAAATGAAGTTAAGCATTTTAAAAATGTTTTAAAATGTATTATGAATCGAAAGCATAGATTTCAACACTTGTTATTGAAATAGACGTTTTCGAGAAATTTAAGGAAATGGTGGACTATAACACGCTGTTGTTATAGTAAATGATTTCCGAAAGGAAATGTTTTTATATAGTATTGGGATTTATATATCTATCTTAATTTTCGAATCCCTATACTAGTGATTTTGAGTCGTCGTAACGATGTTTTACGTAACATTCGTTTTGACTCAAATAGATGTTATAGTAAATGTTTTCCTTAAAGAATGAATATATACTTAATATTGATTTAAGTATATCGAATATTTTCAAATGTTGAAAATAAATAGATTTGTGAAATACTTATTTTTAAATAAGTATGGAAATGCTTTTCCAATATGAAATGAACTGTTTTGAGATTTTATCTTCAAAGATAAAATGAAATGTGGAAATTAATTTGAAATTGTTTTCAAACGGTTAAGTGTGGAAATTATATATCTAGTAAAGATATTTTTTGGAAGATTAAATAATTTGGAAAATTATTTGGAATCTGATGATGTTGCGCATCTTTATTGATAGTTAAATAACCGACTATCAATAATTACCTTGAACGATATTTGTTGTGAATTGGATGAATTTGAATGCCACACTTATTTTTGAATAATCGCTCACTATTCGGGTTAGCCGGGAAAGGACCATGGGGTCGTATAACCCATTCCGAATATGTGATACGTCGTTATGAATCGCATTCGAAGACCGGTGTTGAAGACCGGATATTTTTGAAAACGGAAGGATTACCGTCGAGTTACTCTACATTGGCTGATCTCCGGTTTAGAGGTTTTATCACCCTTAGTGACGGAAGTCCGGACGTGATTGAAATTTATCCGGATATGCAAGGGCTTCGTGAGAAGTGCCTTCGGTTCTGTTCGATCCCGGAACAGACTTGTATGGATTGTATGTCTGACGTTACAGATTGAGATATAAAGCTGATTTCTTTCAAATACATTTCTGTTGGTGGCGGAGAATTTATTCTCTTAGCTTAACACCCTTCTCTGAGACGTACGAGCTCAGAGGTTATGTAGTTGAAATTTATCAACGATATACTCCCAATTTGGTAACGTGGCATACTAAGTGTTGTTGTGAAATGATAAGTGTTTGATCATTTGTGATATGATCATTTGTTTGATCTTATATCTTTGTGATCATAGGTTGATCATTTGTTTGACCCGAAGCATGGCTTTGTAGAAAGCGTAGCTTTGTGGACGAGACTTCGTCGAGCCTCACACCCCGGAAATGGTCAAAACAGGAAGGATGCAGCAAGGTTCTAGGGAGTAGCGCCCCTTAGTGTATGTCATTCCTTCTGGATAAAGGTGGTATCATGGTATGGAGCACAGATACTTAACCTCTGTGGTTGCTGCAAATTTATTACTTTGTGGTTGTTGCGAATCGGGGATCCTCGGGAAGATCGATGACGATCGGGGGATGGCATACGCGTGTCAGTAGTTACCTATTTTTGCAGAGGTAACCCGGCCTTGTGTTGGTAGAGATCTAACCGTAACGTTAGGTTCTCGGGTCGTCTATTCCAGGGACGTACCCATCGTGGCATAGGAAGTTCCTTGGCCTGACCATTTGTTGGAAATCCAAAGAAACAATACGTGACGTGTACGGTTTTAGTTGTATTACCTGCTATGGAATGTGGCGGTAACCTGCTATTGAACATAGTACTATAGTAGGCATACGATACTGGTCGTATGTTGGCTAAGATTAATATTATACTTTCAAAATGTTTTCCACTATGCACTAATAATAATATCGAAAAGGATTTGATTTTGCGTAGTAAGCATCTTTGACTATCATAAGAAGAAATCTCCTCCAATTCTGCGTTTGCATTGTGTGTGTTGAAGGAGGTCTTATGGTAGTTTCATTTTCCAAAAGCATTGCGAATTGACTTTAAAAATTATTTTATTGTTATAAAGAATAATTGTTTTACGATCTCACACCAGTCACCATGACTGACTCGGAGTTTATTGTTTCCCTTCTAAACTCTGGGTGCCCACCAATTTCCACACTGGCAGCCTAGAGTTATATTATCAGGATATTCTGGATATTCTGGAGCTTTGGAGGCAAGCTGGATGGCGAGACGTAGTATTTGTATCTGAAATTATTTATTCCGCTGTGTATTCTGTATGAGGACAAGTTATATAACTGTCCATTGTTGTATATTGACTCTGATTGATGTATGTATAAACTGATATAGTTCTTTGTTTTAAAAGACTAGTGTTTATCTATTATATATTGTTCCGCTGCGATATGTGAGATTATGTTCTGTGTTTTCTGTTGTTCTTCTTCCTTCTTCTTCTATCGTCTTCTTTCTTCTCTTCTTCTTCTTCTACTCTTTCCTTCTTCTTCTACCATTTTCTTCTTTCTTAAACCATCATATTTCGGGTTTCCGGCATTCGATTTCTCGGCAGTCGATAAAGGGAGTATCGATGTCGAATTTTCGAAAGTCGAAAATTTCGGTATGTGACATCATCCATCTTTATGTCAACGGTCTTCATCTTCATCACAAGATCATCAAAGAAATTAAGATGTTCCTTCACTGAAGTACCCTCTCTCATCCGCATGGTGAAAAATATCTTCAGCAATATCCGACGATTAGTCAGAGATTTCTTCAAGTAGAGATTTTCTAGCTTAGTCTAAATGCCCCTAGTAGTGGTCTCACTGCTAATCTATGAGATGACATTCTCTCCCATAGCTAGCTGTAAAGTAGTAAACGCCCATTTCTCCATCTTCTTCCTTTAAGCGACTGAGATGTCAGCCATCAACTCCTCAGGGGTAAATACTACTAGATGGACTTCATTCCTCATTGGAACAGCCTTCATCCTCCATTGCCACTTCTCGAAGTCTTTATCTCCATTACATTTCTCAATTGCCAACTGTGATCCTAATGCGATATACATCACTCTAGTATAGGGTCTTGTAACAACTAGAGTCTCTTCATCTCCTGCCTTTAGCATCTAACTCTCCTCAATCAACCTTGCAGCTCTGATACCAGACTGTTGGAGAAAATCCCTTCAAATGATCAGTCTAAGGGAATAAAAAAACCAACGTAGCGGAAAACAACTAGATCGTAATTGTAGTGAGACGATACAAACAGAGATAAACACCAGAACAGACTGTCACAGATCTACGCAATGTAGGAAAATAAATAACACCAGTATTTATAGTGGTTCCACTACCACGAGGCAATATACGTCCACTTGGGGAGAGGATATTTTGTTAATCACTGAAAGATTAGAGTTACAAGATCGATTCACTTTTGGAGGCTATACAAAAGAAGAATTTACTATACAGACAAAATTCTACAGAGTTTCAGCTCTCTAGGATGGCTCTAAAATTGGCTGGAATTAGCTCTCAATTTCAACTGCCACTGTTGTCCAGAAGCTCCACTATTTATAGAGTGAAGAAACGAGGAGGGGTAGCTGCTATATAGCAGTCCTGGGGTTTGGTTCAACATGCATCTGGTCCGGCACAATTTGTTTCTGCAGTCCTGGTTCAGCATGCATCACTTGGTATTTGGTTCGGCAAAGCGCCAAGCGACAAATTTAGACCGACATCTCCAAATCACCGAATAAAATATTTCGTTCAGCAAATCACCGAACGAAATATTTCATTCGGCAATTTTCCTTTTCTTCTCTCCGCTCCTCTATTTTACCGAACAAAATAAGATGCTCCACCTTCTTTGTTCCAAATCACCGATCCAAACTCCACCTTCTTTGTTGCCAAATCACCGATCCAAACTTTTTACCGATCCAAACTCCTTCACTGATCCAATCTCCACCTTCCTTCACCGATCCAAATCAGCTCCACGTATCTCGCGAATGAGCTTCCACTGCTCGAGATTTGGAGCGGCATCTCCTTCTTCATGTGGCTCTTCTATGGTGCAAGGTTAGGGCTAGCTTCATCTTCCTCCTCTCATGGAATCAGGTAGCAAATCTAACAAATGGTCATCTATTGTTGTTTACCATTGAGTTTACAATGTTTGTTAAATATTGTTGAATACTACAAAATTATAACGTTCATAAAGCATTGTTTGATTTATGAATTTCAATGATAATACATATATGTTGTGAGAAAATAATTTAATACAATGTAAAAAAATCGTTGCCAAAAATAGTTTTTTACAACAATCTAGACAAACGTTGTAGATAATTTTTTTTACAACATTAATTCAGAGAACGTTGTTTAGAGAAACATACCACAACATTCTTTTTAAAAATGTTGTGAAAGCTCTACATTTTTCAACAATTTGGTCAACTGTTGCATAATATGCGTTGTAAAATGGTATTTTTGTTGTAGTGTGAAGCACTTACAAAAGTGATGTTTAAAGTTTCGAAACACCTAGAAAATGTTTCAGTTTAAATGCCATATTATGCAGTTTAAAGTTTCAAACAAGCAAACAATAGCATTTATAGAAATGCTGTCAAAAGAGATTTTTTCTTTAAAAATTCATGTTTAATTATTAAAAGTATATTTAAAATTCTAATCTTTTTTTCAAGGTGGAGCCTTGGCGCAACAGTTAGGTCACCCGCATGGTGACTTGGGCACCCAGGTTCGAGTCCGAAAACAGCCTCTTCGCAATGCGAGGGAAAGGCTACGTACATTATCGACCTCCCTAGAGCCCGCTATCGTGCGAGAGCCTCATGCACTGGGTTCCACCATTTTAATCTTTTTTTCATACTCAAATACATGTTGTTAGACTTCACTAAAAAGGTTTTATAAAATAATTAAATTTAAAAATTTTAAATTATGAGAAACTTGTCAAAATGTTGCATTTGAAACAAAATAGTGCAACAAGCCAAAGAGTGTGGTAGTAGACCAAAGACATCATTTATAAATGTGTCTAAAGTTCTGGGTAGAGAATCAACATGAAATGCATGATCTTTGTGGCCATTTTTAACCACTCAAACAAATGATTTTTGATCCAATATTTTTACAGTAACTATTATACTTAGACTAGTTAAAAACCATGGAAATAAACCACTAAGTATATCTTCCAAAAGCATATAAAAATTCCTGGAAATAAGGCATTTTCAAAGTGGTCATATAGCAACCATTCATGCTATAACCTTTTCCACTTCATTCAACCAGTTCTTTAACTTTTAAACCTTGGTATTTTTACAGTAATAAGTACACATACTTTACTTATTAATATAATAAAGAAACCTTTACGGATACTTCCTAAGTTAACTTTAAAAATCGCCGAACATATGGCATTTTCAAAGTGCATCCATAGTGACCTTTTTTTGCTTCTAACTTTCACAACTTTCATCCACAAGTTCTACAACTTTTCAAACCATTTATTTACTACCTTAGACACCAAAATATGTGTTCTAAACAAGCAAAATATATTATGTCATGTCACCAATTTTGATAGGTTTAAAGTAAGGAGATTTCAAAGTGCACTTATAGCGACTATCTCTATGCAAACACTTCCATATTCAAATCAATTCAACATGCAAGCCAAATAAACATGTAAAAAAAAAGTCTAGGTCATGACGCATGTTCTAGAGGGTAATAGAGGTAAAGATAGACTACATAAAATTGTCATTTGCTTTCAAAAGCAAGCAAGGTCTAAAAGTTATAACTTTAATTAGTTACCTTAAACTTTATATTTCACAATCAAATATATATATATATATATATATATATATATAGCCACACACAAAATATATCCCATTCAATGGTAAGTAAACTCACCCAAATCCAAGCTAAACATAAGCACAAGCACTTAGGATCAAAGAACCACTTCATAACATCACCAAACATCCAATGCTTCCACATTTAGTCCATTTTTGCACTAGGCCAAACTTCCTCCTATCTATAATGCTCATGGCCCAAGAATGACCAAGGGTTTGTGCTCCTTTTTTCCATATTTTCTTTGTTATTCCTTATTTCCAAATGATCTAGCTTCTTGGTTAAATTTTAACATGATTTGGAGTTGTTCTGATATGTTTTTAAGAAGATTAAAGAGGAGAAAGAAGTGATATTTCTTACGATTTTTTCACAAAATTGGACAATAATTATGAACCAAGGAGATATGAAGTGTAAACTTTAGCAAAGCTAAAAGACACCTCCTAACCCTCCTTTGGCCGGTCAAACCATGGAAGGACTTTTTATTTTTTTTGTTGGTTAATATAAATAAAATAATAAAAAAATTATCGATGTGGCTGATTTACATGGTTCTCTAGATTTGAGAATACTGGTGATCTTCAATATGAAAGCTCCACTTTGATTATATTCAAATCATGGCACAACTTCCATCGAGTGACTATAGTTTGGTGAAGTACAAGTACTGAAAGTGAAACACTATTCAAGAAGGATTCGTCCACTTAGTTATATGGGTTAGTACCACAGGTCTACTCAAGTCAACTCACAGTCAAAATCTCGGACTTGAGAGTTGTTCGGTTAATAATAATTGTTATTATAGAACCAAGGATTTTTTTGGACTATTAAGTTGAATATGGACGATATTGGAATTTTGACCTATAACGATCCACCTTTTTGGATGGTTTAAATCGACAATAAACCACATATATCTAATTCAAACCATTCAAAAGGGAGGATTGTTAATCGAGTAAATAAGAAAATAAGAGAAAGAAAGAAAAACAAAACGCAAAATCTCATGGCGAAATGATAAAATATAATAATCAAATAAACAGTTCATGAAGCTCTTTTACAAATAACATTTGATTACACTTTGACAATATATCAGAGTTATACATGCAGCAGGAATAAATAAATAATGCAGTGGACCAACATGATACGGTGGAATAATAATAATAATAATAATAATATAATACTAAACTCCGTCTTCGTCCTCTAGAAATAAGGTCTTCAACACTAAAAAGCTCAGGCTGACCCGAGCGTAATGAAAAGACAAAACACTCGAGTCAGAACTAAATGATCTTATGTAAGTTAAATCAACAGCAAATAAATACGAGTGTAATGTCTTCAGAGATGTTTATGGGATTTTACATCTCCTATCCAGTGTATAACGTGTGTGCAATAACTTAAGAGATGTTTCAGGATTTTCCATCCCTTAAGGATCCATTAAACTATTTATATGTAGTAATATATGCTATATATAGTGTCTACCAGTAAAGTAAAGTATTAAAATAGCGTTAAGGATTACCCATATCCCCCTTAACACATTTTTATAAATGTTGTAGTCTATACAGTACTGTAAACTCCACCAAACTGGTGGGCTATTAAGGAGCACTCCATAGGTACGACACAAACCGAAATCGTAGTGGGCTCGATAAGGCATATGATAGGGCACACGAGGCTATACCCATGGTAGGATTCTACCGGATTGCGAAACCAGGTTGGTGGTAATGCATAGCAGCTACTATCGCCTACCTCGAACAACACTCCCATAATCAAATGGAAGTGGCCACCAATCAATCACAAAGTAACAGATATGGTATCGAAGAAGCGTGTTCGATCGGAGGAGTGACCTCACTTGGCCTGGTTATGGCTCCTGATTTTAGTCATATCAAGCTGACCCGAGGGGGTCAAGGCTGTGTTCTTACCTCATACTAGTAGCATTCGCCAAACCATCCTACTTCATTCTGGATTCTCCACCACATGCACAATTGTTAAAGTGGTTTTGGAATTGGCAGAGAGTATGACAATATCCGACCCCGGTCTGTTTAACAACTAATCGTTATATTTTTCACACCGTTGTCATTTTATAAAACATTTATAATAATAAATCCAAAAAACAATTTATAGTTTCATATCAAGATATCCATATGCTTATTCCAAAAGTATAAATATATTCATAAATACCATGGAAGATTTCTTTCAATCATTTTCGAAAATAATTTTTAAATCTCTCTTAAACCATTTATAAACTATATATATGCTTTAAAACCCTTAAAATAATCTTTTATAAAATTCTTTATAAAACCATTATAAAATCCTTTATAAAAATGTGAAGGCTTGCATCTCCGTACACTTTGAGTCGATAATAAATCACACGTGTCTAACTCAAATTGAACGGAAACATGAATCTTTAGTGGTAAAGAAGAAAGAGATAGAAGAAAAAGAAATCAATAACACAGAATCTCACAATCGCAACGGAACAAAATATAATAGATAATAACATATCTTTATACAAAAAGATCTATGACTGTTACTTATACATACCATCATCAGAGTACAACAATCAACAAAACAATACTGGACAGTTATAATAACTTATCCTTTCAAATCTGAACATTCAGTTTAACATACACAGCGGAATATAAATCAAGTAGGTATAATACGTCAGGGAATCCTCTAGCTCGTCTTCCGAGCTCCATAGCATCCTAACCTGAATCTGTAATACTCGGTTTGACCCGAGCATTATTATAAAATAACACCCGAGTCAGTCTGGAAAACCAGCGTGAGAAAAACACACTCAATTTGAATTATTACTATTTCAAAAATCCTTTGAAAAACAAAGGTATCTCATAAGACCACATCACACATAAATACGACGGGTTTTTACCTTACTATAACCAAGACATTTTATATCAAAATACTCTGATATTATAATAGGGTCTACAGGAAGTAAATTAGAAAATAGTTGAAATGCTTGCATCTCACATTTCAACGATATTTGGTATACAATCAAAACTGTACAAGTTCGTAGTGGATATTGGATTCCAACAATGACTGGGCTACTGGGATACCGCCCGCCACAGTACACCTCTAGAAAAATGTACCGAGATCGTACCTAACAATCCCTGCCAACACAGGACCGGCCTACCCCTTACTGGATAGTACCGAATATGTTATCACCCCGGGTGTTCCCACCCTTGTCGAGCGCTCTCTTTTCCATGCACAACCATATCCATAATTATAATACAATGTATCTGAGAGTATCTAGAAGAGTGATTACATACCCTACTTGGGTGCATCCCACTTAGCCCTACTGCATCTCCCCTGTTTTAGTCATTGCCGGTTGATGAGGCTTGAGGCTACGTTTTACCTTTAGAATAGCATTCGTACTTGGAATGCTACATTGCCTTCCAAGCACCAATGCAATGATAGCATTCATCCATATAAGTTGTCCTGGGTCTGGACAAACCGAATCGTCGTCTTCATTGCCTTTTCGGTATCACAATTCGTAACGCACAAATCGGATCAAAGTGGTTTTTGGATAATTAAATCTGATCCCGGTCTCTTTGAAATGATCAACGAATTTGGCCAGATTTGATAGTCGGTTATTTAACTATCAAATAAACAAAACATTCAAATCATACATTTCATTTCCCATGGAAACCACTGAGCTTTACCTTCACTAATTTGAAATCACTTTTCAAAAACTTGGAAATCAGTTCCATATTATTATCTCACAAAAATGAGTATATTCACAAAATGAAATATTTCAATACTTAGAAAATAAAACCAAGTTCTTATCTTAGCAATATAAGTATTGTGACGCCCCACTCCGAGACCCACATTAACAAAGAGTATTACTGGGTAATACTGTCTATTAATGCAGAGAATAGGGCTGGATAGGAGCGACCATCCATAGCCTTGTCTTAAATATTTATTGAATACGTCGACAAATGCGATATATATTTTTTCTATCTCAAGTGGATCGACATATCCAATAAATACTTAATACAAAGCCATAGGTGGCTAAAGGATCTATCAGAACAAAATACAACAACCCGAATGCAAAACACATCACAGAACAGTAGATCATCACATATATATACATATACAGATACATCACAGGGTATACAAAATGATACATGTCAAGTGGTATAGCAACCATAATATACAAGCGAGTCAAAAGAATATACATATCAGAGTAGTAACCCATAAGGACTACACAAAAAGCTATAACAAAAAGAGCTAGCAGAATAATCCATGTGGAAGCAGAATAGGTTAAATGCAAATGAACCTATCCTGAAACACCTTGGTCTGACCCGAGTATAAAATACACGGGTTAGTCTAGCTAAACAAATCAGTTTACAAGGATAAGCGATAATATGAGCATAAGGATAATGTGATAATATTCTCAAGTGAGAAGAGACAAGTAAAGTGTATGATTACATCAAGTAATAAAATGGTATCACTACACAAACATATAATATCAAAAGAGATAAAATAACTCATAAAACGCTAAAAGTAGTGAGCCTCGTATCATCGGCATTCATAAAACATCAAATATTGTTTAGGGAAAACCAAAACCCGCCATCTTGGCAAACTCAAAACATGCATAAAGAGATCTCATCTCAAACACGCCATAAGGCAAATATATCTCCAAAGAGGAAAATAAAATCTCAAGTAAACGCCAAAAGGCAAATCTCATATAACTCCAGTGTAGGCAATTCAAATCTCAAAAATAGAACTTCAAAGTGTTCAAATTCCCGAAAGGTAATCGCCACGAATATATATCGAATGGTTCAAAGGACCAATTCCGAAAAAGGGCGATACACTAGGGAAATCACAAACATCAATGAAATCACATTAAAGATATAACACGTGCTTATGGCCGAAGCCCGCCAAGTACCGTTCTCCCAAAATAAGGCACCACGTCTTTTAGACAAATGTCTCGAAGGACAATAAATACATCCCTTAGACAAACATCCCGAAGGACAACATCCCCAAGGACAAATACGTCGCAATGGACAAATATGTCTCTTAGACAAACGTCCCTAAGGACAAATGACCCGAAGGTCCAGTACTGGCAAATACGTCTCTTAGACAAATGTGTCACAAACTTTCGGATATGAACCCAAGCAGTGTTAACGTGTGTCCCATACCACACGTTCGCACTAAACGGTTTACTGACCGCTAGTAAATTTCACACTCAAAGTAGTAAAAAGTTTACCTCATCTCATCGGTAAACTCGACCCGCAGGTCAAAACGATCAAACGGACAAGTCGGGAATTAACTGATAAGATAAACGCATGTGTCCTGCACCACATGTTTTACTAAACCGTTTAATTCTCCTTCTCATTCGCTCGAATAGTGCAAAAACGTGTATTTTATATATAAAATAATTTACTTGAGAAAACAAGCTTTTAATACCAATTTTGAAAGCCATATTTGAAAATTCCCTTATTATCGAGAATAAATAGATTCTATATTTGAAAATACTTTAAAAATATCATATAACAATAATTTAAAATGTCCATTTATTTTAAAAATTATTTTAAAAAGGTTTGGAAAAATCCATGCTTGAAGAGGAATATAAGCAATACTATGAGAATGAATATATTAACATTTTACATTAAATGGAGAAATTCTGTGAAACAAATATTAAAGTACGAAGTGATATTTGTGTTAATCAATGAGATTAAAAAATGAATTTAATTGAAATGTAATTCAGATGAATCAAATTGGAATAAATACGTAAGTTGTGCGTATATTATTTTATTCGCATAATTAATTTGATCCGGATTTGAGTACATAAGTTTGAGGTGAATTACACCATTTTGCATTAGGATTTTTCATTCGATTCTTGATGGCGAATATTTGATATGGATTTTGGTTTGATTCTAGAATTCTCTATCATAGTATATGGCTATGCAAGGAGAATGATGGTTTCTAGTCAAGAAACCATATCGAAGTCCGCATTAGGGAAGTTGAATGGACAATACTAGTTCGAAAGCGAACTTGTGTGATCGAGCAAGCGATCGAATGTGATTTTGCGAAATGATGACATATGTACATCTTATTTTCTAATATTCTTGATATGCTTTGGCGCTGAAATTGAAAGTTGTTGGGTTGGATATCTTTGTAATTTAAATTGGAATTTTTCTTATATGCAAAACTACTATTAATTTAAACCCATTTTACAAAAACTATTTTCTTTTATTTTTCTTATACAAACTATTTTCTTTTATTTTTCTCATACAAACTATTTATTCTATTATATTTACAATACTATTTTACAAACTATTTTATTTACAAAACTATTTTACAAACTATTTTATTTACAAAATTATTTTTCAAACTATTTTATTTACAAATTATTTTACAAAACTATTTCACAAAACGATTTATATACGAAACTATTAAATTCAAAACCTTTTATAAAGCAAAGATACTGAATATCATATGGCTTTCCATATAGCGAAATTGATTTTGGAAAATTTTGATTCTTGTATAAGATGAACTTTATATAAGTACAAGTGATTTTGAAATTGTTGATTTTGGAAGGTATTCGATCTGAAGAGATAAATCTTATATATAACAAAATTTATATAAGAATGATTTGATATATTCGAGATTATTGATTTTGGAAAGTACTATATCTGAAAATGAAATCTTATATATAATGGAATTTATATAAGTGCAATATTTGAAGTTATGATTTTGAAAGGGTACTATATATGGTATGTTATATTTTGAAGTAAGAGGTATGGGGAAGTACCCTCCGCGAAGAAGTATAGTATGATATGCTTCGACCCAGATGGACTTGGGGAATCCAGGAATGGATTCGACCGATAAACCCTAATGGACTTGGGTGAATTCAAAAATGGATTCGAACTGATATGGGTGTCCGGACTTAAACTTATGAGTTCCTTGAATTTTTTTCAGGGTAGATGGTTCTTTAGTTTACCCAATGGAGGCGCTTTCGATCCTGGGATCTGTTGTTTATGGATCTTCCGGGAAGGAAGTTGTAACAACCCGCATATTCTACGATTGAATATTTAAATATTTTATTTAAATATAGAATCGTTATCGGATTGAAGTCCGAAAAGCTACTTTTTGCAAACAGTCGAATTAGGACTCGAGACCGCTTCCATTGAGTTCGAAATGCCGTTTGCGACCTTTTTGAGTATAAACTTCGATATGTTTGAAGATAGTAGAATTTTGCTACTTTTTCACTTAGGGCTTTGGGTTTGGGTTCAGCCCATTTGCCCAATTCTGGTTTTATCAACCCAACTCCACTCCAACTCTTCATTACTTCATTTCTAATTACTAATACTCAAGCTTTAGCAACAATGGTGGGAGAGATGGGAAATGGAAATTCCTAAGCCCTAATTTCGTTTGCAAATTCTTGCTCTTGCTCTAAACTCAAGAAGAAGCTATTGGTAAGCATCCTCTTCTCCTTCTCCAACTCTTTCTCCTTTCAATTTCAGAAATTTCCTAAACCTAATTTAGGAAATATTTCTCTTTTAAGCTTAGATTTAAGCTTCTTGAGTTGAGATTGAAGAGGAATTGGTCTATCCTTTGTCTCAAAGCTTCTCTCTTGTGTTTCGTGTTTAAAGGTGAGATTTTTATCTCACATCTATGACTATAACCATCTTTGATGTTGGGTATGAATTCCTAACACTATTTCATGATTAATTTCTTTTGGTTTGAATTGATTTGGCGAACCTTTCAATTTTTGATGTTTTGAAGTCAAAACTTTGCATCTCCTTGCTTTGAATTGTGAACATGTTTTTGGTTGTGAATAGGAGAGCCTATAGGGCCGAATCATCGATTGACAAAAGCCCCGAATTCCATTGCTCGACCGGGTGAAAGGAGTGGGTGATTGCTCTCCCACTTGGCTGAAAAACAAGTTCAGCTCGTCACCAGACGTCTGCAGGTAAGCTCAGACGTCTGGGGTCTGTTTCAGGAGGTTCCTGAAACTTCCTGCAGACGTCTGAGTATTTACCTCAGACGTCTGGGGTATGTGACCTGCTCTGTTTGACCTGTTTTGCCTTAGGTCGTACGCCGCTTGGCTTCACTAGGTCGCTTGTCTTCACTAGGTCGAACACCGTAGCAGGGGCGTTGCCCCCGCACCCCCACCTATGGGGGTTGCCACCCTCCTCCGTAGGGGATCTTATCTGAAAAAACATTCAACAGAACTTCCTACTTGGATGGTTTTGGGGATTGGTTTCTTTGGACTTTACTCACGTCTTCGAACGTGAATTTATGTAATTCGATTCGTTTCAACAATCGTTTTGTGACTTGTCACTTTAAAGATATGAAGGTTTCAATACTAGTAGTAAATATCAAAACTCTTTCATCAAAGCGATTTCAACACTATTTTAAATATCAAAAGTTCGTTTTCTCAAACCGATTTCCAATCTACTAGTATATACAAGCCTTTACTTCACTCGGATGAGAAATCGACTTAAACGACTTAGTAAAACGAGTGGTATGAAACGCTTGCGTTCACTTTGTCAGTTAGCTCTTGGACTTGTTCGATTGAACCCTTTTGTGACAATTTCCTAGTGAAGATCTACAATTTGTTCGTAAATATTTAAGTTAAGCAAGTGGTTATGGGACATGAAGCTAAACTCATATATTTACTAGCTTAGTGTAATTGACACTTCCTGATGATCGATGATGATCATTTTATGGTTTAGACTAGCAATGTGCGATGTCTCTTTGTCCACGTGGAGGACTGTTCCTAGTTTTATTGAGCTTCGGCTCAAAGTCCGCAATGGGGGACTATACCCAGTCAGGAGGAGCTTCGGCTCATCAGGATGAGCTTCGGCTCAAAGTCCGCAATGGGGGACTATACCCAGTCAGGAGGAGCTCCAGCTCATTTTTATGGGATTGGCCATCCTCTTTCTTGTGTTTTCTGGATTTCTTGTTGATGATTTCTAGAATTTGTGTGTCGTTAACTTTTGTGATTTCTGGATATTGATTTCTGGAATTTATGTTTAACCAGCATTTACGATGGGCATTGATATGTATGTCATTATTTGTGGCTTGGTGAATTAAATTAAGAATATGACGTTCTTTTCTCTGTTTTGAGATTATTGAGATATTGTATGACTTTTGTGGGATTTCTAATGTATACTTATCATAGTATGACACCTTTTTGTTATCATACGTTTTATTATCATATCTCATATCCTATCTCACTTTATCTGATATTTATAGCTAGACTGGTCCGTTTATTATTTTCTTCTTAAATAATACTCGGGTCAAACTGAGATTTTGCAGGTGCTTCCTCATGACTTCGTATCTGGAGCCATCTTCTGAATTTTGGCTAACTACTCTAGTTTAGTAGTTTTTGTTGTATACATTTGAGACTAGACTCCTTGATGTATACATATTCTTTTAGCTAGCACTTGTATCTATTCTTTTGTGTTATTGTGGATCTTATTTGACCACTACTCTGATGTACACTTTCATGTGTTATATTCATATCTATTTCCGCCTTTGTGATATGAATTGTCTGTGACTGATTTGTGTTATGTTTATTTCTATATTTGTTTCCGAAGTCCTTATAGCCATTGTGTAGTAGCTTTGAGTTTGTATCGGTATGTCGGATTTCCTCCTCAAATGAAATACATGCTATACTATCTGACATATCGGTGCTCGCACAAAGAAATTACACGGATGGTCGCTCCTCAACAGCCTTATTCTCCGTGCTAGTTGACGGCATTACCTCGTAGTGTCCTTGGCTAGCGTGGGTATAGAGGTGGGGCGTCACAGAAGTGCATCCATTTCGTAAATCATTGAATCAGCAGCGTACCACTGCAGCAAGGATCGATGGTCCCTTGTTTACGAACTGGCTACGATATTTTCCTGGAATCCGAAAGTTAGAAGGATCTTCTGGAAAGTTTTGGGTCCATTGCATAAATACTGGATCAGCAGCGTGCCACTGCTATCGTATTATCATCATTTGACATTGGATTTTGAGCGGTACTTCTCATACCTAATTTTAAGTATTTTTCACTGGGTGTTGAAACAGGTCTACTAAGTACTTGGAGAATTCTAGCCTTGTGCTTGATCAACGCATGGCCAGAGCCTGCAAGAACGAGGATAAACCTGTTAAGACATCGAGTTATAAAAGTATTTTGATAAAGTATTATATAAAGGTTATTTTGATCATTTTTGTCAATTCTAAATACTTTAAAATGTTTAAAATATTGTTTATTCATGTACAACATGATTTAATAGTAAATTATTAGTGTTGTAAATATTTGAGAAGTTATTTATTAAATAAAACATATTAAGGGAAATGATTATTGATTTATTAATAATGTTTGAAAAGTATCTTGAGATAAAACTAATAAATTTATAAATAATGGATTTTAGGTTTTCAATAGCTTCTTTGTAAATATAAGTAATGATGTAAATAATTATTTTCAAATAGTTTACATATATTTATAAAGATGTTATTTAAATATTTAAATGGTATTTATACATGAAGCAAGGAATTTTAGAAATGATTTTTTTTGAAAAGTATTAAAGTATTAAAGATGGTTGATTTGCAAATGAAGCTTTCAAATGAATATTTCAAGTAAAATTTATATAAGTTTCTTTGAATGTATAATTTAAAGATATTATATAAATGGAAAAAAAATTGATTTGTGAAGTTTATTTATATTAATATACCTGACAAATAAATGTGAATCTCTATTTTGGAAGTATAATTTGGAATATTTACTTGATTTCAAAGTACTAATAGTAAATTTATTGATTTATTTACTGTTTGAATTTTTGTATTAAACCATAATAAATGTTTTTCCATTATTTGAATATTCATTTTTAAAACAAGTGTGTAAAATTAATTATGAAGATATGAAATTTTGTACTTTGATTTAGAAATTTAACGTAAGATTTGAGTATACTATTAGTTTCAGTTTAAAAATCTTGAGTTTATACTTATTTTAAAAATAATGAGTCTAATAAATCTTCGGATTTAAGGAACTTTATTTTAAAAGTTTATTATAATGTTTTGATATAAATTTATAACATTGTTTTAGACTTTTGAAAAACCTTTACATAATGCTATGAGGTTGTTTTAAATATATCTTACATTTTTACTAAGTGAATAAGGTTAAATGTTTTAATTGAATTTTTAGGGATATTGAAATATTTCCTTTCTCTTCAAGGGCGAATACCAAAAACTTAAATTTTTATTCAATAACCGAATTAAGTTATAAACTTAAGTAAGGCAGTAGAGGCTTAAGTTATATTTTTTTAAATGATTCATTAATGACTTAAATCCTTAATGGAAAAAAAATTATGTAAGAGATTGATCTCTATATGAATAAATGAATGGAAAAGTAAATAATGAGAAGAAAAAAAACCCAGTAGAATAAACTAAAGTAAATTTAAATTAGAATTTCAATTATTGTAATGGAATAAAATTTTAACTATTTAATAATTGGAACTTCTAAAGTTCAAAGTAGGAAATTAAATGCTAAGTTATAAATGAAATATATAAAGAATTTGAAATTTGTAACTTGTAAACATAAAGGATATGAAAATAAGAAATGATAACCATTGAACGTTTATTTACTAAAATGAAATAAGATAAACTTGTGTAACTTTCAATTACATTCTTAGAAACATATATATATATATATATATATATATATATATATATATATAACTTACCAGAATATTAATAGTTGTAATGTTAAATAAGGATATGTAAGGGAATATTATAGAAGAAAAACTTAAATAATGAAAGTGTTCAATGAAATTTACTTTTATAAATAAGAAATTTGATATGAAACAGTTATAAACGTGAGTTATAACTGTAGTGCTACTTAATAAAATGAAATAGAAAGTGAATATTGTAAGCAAAGAATTATGAACTTAAGTTAATGTTTGAAGCTATTGATAATTAAAGTAAATAATTAAATGAATACTATATTAAATTTAATGATTGTAATTTTAGAAATGGTTGATTACTTTGATCCCTTGTGAAAATTGTATGCTTGTTTGCAAAGATTGTTGTTATGTTGTATTGATTTATTTTGATTTTATGTGATGATGGTATGCTTTTGGTCGAAAGTGATTGTTGTTATGTTATGTTGATTGTTTGTTATTAATTTAAAACAATATAATCATTTCACTTCTATATAATTATTAACCTCTTTGGATTATATAAGTGGAATACGGGTTATGGAAGCAATTGCTACTGCTTTTGGTTTCATAAAATAAACGTTATTTGCCCGGCAAATAGGTACGTTCTCGGATTACGGTTTTCTACCGATATTATATTGTTTCTCCTGCTGTTAGGATATATTATTTTAAAAATATATGATATATTTTGTTATTTTGATATTATGATTTCTCTCGAGCCTCTCCGTACAAAAGAGACTCTATCGAAATTTTTCGTGAATTTTAGACTTAGAAATTTTTGTGAAATGTTTTCCAAACTTTTGTTAATTTTAATATAAAAGGACTTAATTGTTTATAAATTAATATATTTTATTTAAATTATTTATTATGTAAATAAATTGTTTACAAATTTAATATTTTGAATAAGATATATTGATTACTTAATTGCTTTTTTTCCATTCTTTTTTCTTTTCAGGGACGAAAAGTTCTGAGTGGGGGAGAGTGTAACGACCCGTAATTTTCGACAATTAAAAATAGTAAATTTAATAAGATTTTTGTAATTAAATGTTAGAAGAAATTAAAATTTAAGATTTATAATTGGAATAATACTAAACTGAAATGCAACAATGTTACTAATTATTAACAATTTGAATGGAATTCCAATTAATTGAAATAGTGTAAGGTTATACTTGGTTATAAAGTGAACATAGGAAAAAGAATGTAAATATTGAATTCATTAATGAAATAATATATTGTTAATGGAAATTGAATAAAATCAGTGTTATGAAAGAAATGGCAACATTTGTTTGTTAGTAATAAACTTATAAATGTAATTAAAGGCTAATGGTGACAATTATTATATGTAACAACACGTATAATTGGACCATTTAAATTGACAATAATCCACACATGTCAACTTAAATAGTACAAAACACAAATCATTAATGGATTATTTGTATATAAATGAGAATCATCACAGAATCACAGAAAATACAACATAACAGAATAGTGCAGCGGAATTACAACATAGTCATAAAAGTAGTTCATGAAGCTACCCATAAATACAACAATGTCTCAAATAAAATGAAATAGAACAACATAGATGTCCAATAGTGTCCAAATAGAAAGAACAATACTGATAAGATAAATATGATGATAGTCTTCGGTCTTTAGCTCCAAATAAAACAGCAACAGCAATCCTCAGTCTGATCCGAGCATAAGCACAAACAAACACTCGAATCAGGACATATATTCTTATACAGATAATATGATTCAGAATTGGAAATAACAATAACTCAAAGATGAATGGAATAAACATCTTTCAGGATCTGTTAAACTATACATAGTAGTGTACGATAAGTAGATAATGTCTAACAGTAAAATAAAATATCAAGGTAGTGTTAACGCATAACCATTATTCCCCTTAACACATTTATATAAGCATCATAGTCTATACAGCACTGTAAACTCCACCGTAAACTAGTGGGCTATCAGGGAGTACTCCATAGGTATAATACAAACCAAATTCGTAGTGGTCGCGTATAGGGATACAAGAATGACAAGGCACATGAGGCAATACCCAAGGTAGTGAAACTACCGTTTGCCCGATCCGGACCGGTGAGAACGCATCGCCGCAGCGATCGCAACACCGCGAAACAACACTCCCAAATCAAGGGTGCGCACCAATCAATCACAAGTAATGAGTAGTTTACGAAGAAGTGTGTTCGCTCGAGGTAGCTAACCCCATTTGGCCCGGCATGGCTCCTGTTTTAGTCATTTCCAATTTGACACAAGTGTCAAGGTCATCCATTATCGTTCTCTTTCTTCCATCATCGACGTACGTCATTCCAACCACTTCATTCTGGGTCACTCTCCGCGTATAGTTATTAAAGTGGTATTCGGTTTAGACAGTGAGTATGTCCCTAACTGATTCCGGTCTCTTTAATAACCTTCATGATTATTTCACCGATTGGTCGTTTAATAAATTTCAAAACCAAATCAAATTCAATTTCAGTAAGAATTGGTAAATCAACATTTCATTTGTCTTTCCAAACAATTTCCAAAAATTTAACGTTTCATAACTTCAAAACCCATTTCAAACTCTATAATTCAATTTCAAAATTTTGTATTAAAATAATTCAAAATATTCATTTGAATTCGAATACAAGTTTCATTCCATAATTATTTAAAATAAATTTAACTCGTTTATCATTTACGTTCAATGCTCGTTAAGTTAATTTATCTTCTAAATCAATTTCCATTTCACCCTTAATTCATTAAATCAATTACTTACGTTCAACTTATTATATCTAAGCTTACAAATTCAATTAAGTTAAATTTGTCAAATCAAATTTTTAGGTTACAAGTCTTACATTTGTTTCAATAAAACACATTTTTATTTCTTGTTAAAGAAATTTAATTCCACTTATTCATTTTCTTAATTACAAATTTACAAAAACTCAATTAATAAAGGAACTTAATTCCACTTATTTAAGAAGTTCAATTTCACTTATTAAAGAATTCAATTTAGTTTAATTTATCAAATAATTCAAACTTATTCAATTATCAAGTAATTTCAAATCTTAATTATTAATAATTTCAAAACTTAATTATTAACAATTCCAAATTTAATTATTAATGATTCCAAATTTAATTATCAATTAATAAATTTTACACAACGTTCTTTCATCAAAATTTAAATTCCAGTTTTATTTCAAACTTTATTTTCATTCAAATAAAATCCTTATTTTACTTCAAATCAAATTTTTTTGACCAATCGGTTTTATTAAATTTCTATCCAAAGTCAAGTTTATTTGGGTATTTATCATTTCAACCCGATTCCATTTCAATTCAAAAATCAAAGCATTGCAAAGGGAACTTGTAGTGTGATAACTGGGATGGTGTCAATGTAAATAAACAAGCAATATCAACCATACATAACAATTCAACAATTTATTTAAATAATCCCGAAATAATCGTATTAATTTACATTTGTTATAAATGCAAATTAATATTATTATTCCTAGAATCTACACTATCATTTTATGTAGATTAAAGATTATTACATTATGGTTTTACCCTTGATGTCCATTATTCAACTTATACTACATCAATCATACATTCAACGGTTCAAGGTGTAACTAACACTACTACTACGTGTCGATTTATTTGACATTAAAGGGGTCAAATTTAACTAATCAATATTCAACATATGAAGGGGTCAAGTTTTACTAATCAATATTCAACATAAATAATCCATTTTAAATTGTTAAATATCCTATATCAAATTCAATTACATATTATTTATCACTAAAATAATAATAATTAACATCTAATTTCAACATCACATAACAATCATTCATCAACCAACTTGTATAAGAATATAAGTCGTTAAAATTAATTCACCTTTCGTGGCTAAAGAAATTGACGGCGAAACGAAAAGAAGCACGAATAGAGTCGGTACAGTACGAACAACGGACACTGCAAATATCGACAAAAGAAAGACGATATTAATTCAATGAACGTTCATATATAATTTATAAAATCATATATGTGCTTACCACGACGAAGAAAGAAAAAACCGAAAATTTTAATGTTGCTGCAAATGGGACTTCAACCGGTTGCTGCTGCACACAACAGGGAAAAAGTTCAGCAATAAGATTTATACTATGCACCAATTCACTCTTGCAAACTAAGCGCAGTAACACTTCTACTACTGAAAGCAAGACTGTTCACTTCAATTCTTTTTATTAGAACAGAACCCAACTTCTCACTGTCTAAACTTATATTCACCCTTCCATTCTTTTTTTTTATTTTTTTTAGAACAAACCCCAACTTTCCTCACCCTTGATGCACACAGCACTACCTCCACACATGCACACACACATTTGTACACATAGCACACACACATAGGCATGCACGCGAGCGAGGTTAGGGATTGGGTAGTGGCGCGGATGGTGCACTTAGTGGAGGGATTCAAGTGGGGCGGTGAATGGGGCTGCAGTGGTCGGGCTTGGTTGGCGCGCGTGTGGGGAGAGGCGGTGAGTGATGGAAGGGGTGGAGTGAAAGTGGGTGCATGGTCGGTCGCGGCTGGAGACTACGGCGCTGGAGTGGGCGGAAGGTCAGGGAGGTAGTGCGAGAGGAGGCGAAGGGAACTGGCGAAGTGATGTTGGCTTGCGTTTTGGGTGGTGGGAGGCATGGCTTGGGTGGGGACGTGGCCGGGATGGACGGTGACGGGAAGGAACAGGCAGTGTTTGGATGTGGGGCTGGTGGCGCGGTCGGAGGGAGGCGATGCAGGCGAGCTGGGTCGCGGTGGTTCGGAGGTAGGGCGCAGGGATGCGAACGGAGGCGAAGTCGGCAGTCGGAGTACGAGGCTACGGTGATGGTCGGAGGCTTGTGTGGCGGCGAGTGGAATGAGGAGACCGAGTTCATTTTTCTTTTTTTCTTATTTTTATTACAGAGGAAGATGGAAAAATGGGAAAGGAAGAAGTAAAGTGGAGAAGAGGCATTTCGTACCTATAGACTGATGGTTCAAATGACTCAGTTACTATTCTATTCATTTTATTATATTTGGTTGAGAACATTAGGACAGTAAATATTTTTTGAGTTACGAAACGTCTTCATATTTTTCCATGCAACCACCAGCTGCCAACCACCCAATAAATGCACATCAGCCATAGTATTTTTCAAATTTCGAATGGGTACGGGCTGCAAATTTTTGGGCTGGATATGGTTTAACCGGTCCACCCGGAACGGTTAAATTAACGCAACGTTTTACGTCGGACTCCAATTTGCACAAATAAATATACCGTTTTGATCAGCGCGACGGGGCACTTCCAACGGTACACAGTTAATTATGGTATAGTTGAATTATAAAATTTTGAATTTTATACTAGCGGGAAAATGCAGGAAAAACGCAGAAAAATAAGATCGACGGAGCTAAAGAAGTACGAATTTTGGAAAATGAAAAATGACGTCACAGCCAGAAGATGATTTAGAATTTTTCTATGTAAAAATATTCAGGTTCGAAAGATAAAATTTTACACACTTTAAAATGAACTAATATACAATAAAACGCGAACGAAATTTACTGTAATATTTTACGACGAAACTTTACCCATATCTATAACTACCAAGGCGCATTTTATAAACCAAGTTTGGATGCTAATCGAGGTCGTATATAAATTCCAAAAATTTATATTAAATAATGGATTTAAAGTTTTAAATTGGGTCGGAAATTCAGGGTCATTACAATCTCTCCCACTCAAAACTTTTCGTCCTCGAAAAGGAACGAGACGGGAGAAGTAGGAATGAAGTAAGCAGAAAAGTCAAGATAGATTTTGAGAAAATTTAATTATACCTGAAATTAGTAATTCGGGGTTTGAATCCCGTATACTATCCTCAGTTTCCCATGTGCAATCTCGCTCATCTGCACTCCACTGGACTTTGACGAGATTTATAGACTTCCTTCTAAGTTGCTTTGTCTCACGATCGACTATCCGAAGTGGCTTTCGCTCAATAGTCAAGTCAGGCTCAATAACTAACTCTTCCAACTGAACAGTGGGAATGGTCATAGATGGATCGTGTGCAACTTTGCGAAGATGTGAGACGTGGAACACATTGTGTACACCGGCGAACTTTTCTGGTAATGCAATTCTATAGGCCAAGGTTCTAACTCTTTCCGTAATCTCAAACGGACCAATAAATCTGGGAGCTAGTTTCCCCTTCCTTCCAAAATGAACAATATTCTTCAGAGGCGACACTTTCAAAAATACTTTGTCTCCTACACTGAATTCGAGCTCTCTTCTCCTTTTGTCAACGTAGCTCTTCTGTCTATCCTGTGCCGTCTTTATCTTCTTCCTAATTTCTTCCACTTTCTCGGAAGTTTCCATAATCATTTCTGGACCAAGCACTAATCGGTCGCCAGACTCAATCCAACAAGCTGGCGATTTGCACGGCCGTCCATATAAGGCTTCGAACGGTGCCATACCAATGCTTGCCTAATTAATTTAAGATAATTAATTCCAATTCAAATATACTTATTCAAAATTGAAATTCGATTTCTTTACCTGATAACTATTATTATAAGTGAATTCAACCAAATGGAGATGGTCTTCCCAAGATCCACCAAAGTCTATAATACAAGCTCGGAGCATGTCTTCCAAAATCTGATTCACCCTCTCAGTTTGGCCATCCATCTGAGGATGATAAGCTGTACTCAGATTTAGCTTAGTGCCCAAAGTATCCTGAAACGCCTTCCAGAATTTACTAGTGAAAATAGGATCTCTATCGCATACGATACTGGATGGTACCCCATGAAGTTTAACAACTTCCTTCATATATATCTCAGCCAAACTCAAAGCGGTACGAGTGGACTTGACTGGAATAAAATGAGCGGATTTCGTCCATCTATCGACAATTAACCAACTGCTTTCGTTACCCTTTCTAGTCCTTGGTAGCCCATCAATAAAGTCCATAGAAATCTGCTCCCACTTCCAACTTGGAATCTCTAGAGGTTGAAGCAATCCTCCCGTCTTCCTGTGATCAGCCTTAACTTGTTGACATGTTGTGCATCTACTAACATAGGTAGAAATATCACGCTTCATCCCACTCCACCAATATAACTTCTTCATATTTTGATACATCTTTGTGACTCCTGGATGAAATGAAAGCGAGGATTTATGGTTTTCTCTCAACACTTCCTGTCTTAAACCATCAACATTAGGAACACAAATACGATTGTCAATTCTCAAGACGCCATTACTATCAACTTGTGCATCCAATTTATTATCAGCATTTCCAACTCTTCCGAGAACTATTTCTTTAATGTGATAGAGCAACGTGTCCTCATACTGCTTGGCGATAATGCGATCCATAAGATCTGGGGAGATGAAGAGCCGGAATAACATTCCTTCGACAAGATTACAACACCCCATAGCTTGGTTTCTGCTCAAAGCATCGGCTACGGCGTTTGCTTTTCCCGGGGTGTAGTTAATATCAAGATCATATGCGGCTAAGAATTCGAGCCATCAGACTTGTCTCTGGTTCAAATCCTTTTGTGAGAAAATATATCTTAATGACTTATGGTCAGTGAATAACTCGAATTTGGTTCCCAATAGATAGTGCCTCCAAAGCTTAAGAGCAAATACAACTGCAAGAAGCTCTAAATCATGAGTTGCGTAGTTTGCTTCATGGGTCTTTAACTGGCGACCAGCATAAGCAATGACCTTTCCATTCTGCATTAAAACTGCTCTTAACCCATCCCGGCAAGCATCAATATAGACGGTCAATCCTTCGCTACCGTCAATAACCGTGAGAACTGGGGCAGAGGTCAACTTCCGCTTCATCTCATTGAAAGCTGCTTCACACTTTTCACTCCAAATAAATTTTACATTCTTTCTGGTCAGTGCGGTAAGTGGTGCGGCAATTCGGGCAAATTGTTTTATAAATCTACGATAATAGCTGGCCAAGCCCAAGATACTGCGAATATCTATAGGAGTTTTGGGAGTCTCCCAATCCTGCAAATTCAAAGGATTCGAATTTAGATAGTGATAAGATATTTAGATAGAATTGGCAAGTAAGGATAGACTTACATTGATTACGGCGATCTTAGCTGGATCGACCGAAATCCCATTCTCCGAGACAATATGGCCAAGGAACCGAATTTCATCTTTCCAAAAGTGGCATTTCGAAAACTTGGCTTTAAGCTGATGACTGCGAAGAGTTTCAAGAACAAAAGCCAAATGTGACCTATGCTCTTTCTCATCCTTAGAGAAGACGAGAATATCATCGATGAAAACAAGAACGAACTTCTTAAGAACATCTCGGAAAACTCTATTCATTAAGTCGACGAAATAAGCTGGAGCATTAGTAAGACCAAACGGCATAACCAGTCATTCAAAGAAACTATTTTCAGTGCGGAATGCTGTTTTAGGAATACTCTCCTCAGCAATTCTGAGTTGGTGAAAACCGGTGGCCAGATCGAGTTGGGAGAAAACTTTAGCTCCATGGAGCTGGTCGAATAGATCGTTAATGCGAGGCATTGGATATCTGTTCTTGTGTGTGAGCTTGTTCAGCTCTCTATAGTCCACACACATTCTGAGAGAGCCGTTAGATTTTGTGACGAATACAATTGCAGCACCCTATTCTGAATGACTTCGCCGTATCAAGCCTTTAGCAAATAAATCTTCAATCTGAACATTCAATTCTGCCTTTTCTTTAGGAGCCATTCTCCTGGGAGGGAGAACTACTGGTCGAGCACCAGGATTAAGATCAATGCGGAATTCGATTTCCCGCAGAGGTGGTAGAGAATTGACTTCTCCAAACACATCAGAAAAGAATTGAACAACTGGAGTAGAGCTTAGTTCATTTGGATGAGAGTCAAGAGAGAATATAAAACTCCCAGCACATTCTTGAGGTGACTTACCTTTAATGACTAAAGGTATATTCTTGTCATCAATTAGAGAGACAGTTCGAGCTTTGCAAGAGATAACGACTTCGAATTTTTGTAGCCAATCAACACCTAATAGGATATCGAATGCCTCGAATCCAAGGACATAGAAATCCCAAGTGAAACGGTGCATGCCATGCAAAAGCGTGACATATTTGCATACCCTTTTGAGGTTAGCGGGTCCTCCAATAGGATTTGATACACATAAGGAAGTAGATGCAAGGATGGGTTCCAATCCAAGTTTATTGCACAAATCAATAGATATGAAACTATGTGTTGCTCCGGTATCAAATAGAACTTTAACGGGTAAAGTATGCAACATAAAAGTACTCTGTAATGTACCTTGGTTATCACTAGGAGTAGGTGGGGTAGGAGGATCAAGGGTGGAAGAAGTTATAGCATATACTCCAGATGTCTTGCCCTTTTGATACAAGGGACAATCCTTCTTGAAATGGCCAGGCTGTAAACATACGTGACAGAGGTTGTTCCTGGTATCCTAAGGTGGAGGAATGGTGGCACTGGCAGATGTTGGACAACTGTTGGTATAGTGACCCTTCTGGTCGCACTTGAAACAGGTGATGGAGGACAAGTCAATGGGCTTCTTCTGAGAATAGCCAAGCCCGGTTGTCTTCTGCCAGTTCTTCTTCTGTTGCTCAAAGTTTGGCTTCCTCTTCCCAGCCAGACTAGAAGATGGTTGATTAACTGGAGCCTTGGTGGTTGATGTTCCCTTCGGCTTCCCTTCATACCTAAGAGCAAAATCCATCAACTCGGTGAAAGTGCCATGGACATGAGCTGTGAGGAGATCGTAATACTCTGGACGTGCTCCATGGATGAATTTCTCATTCTTCAGCAGTGGTGTATCAATCAAGCCAGGTCCGAACTTGGAGAGTTTGTTAAAATTTCTTTCATACTCAGAGAAAGTCATGTTGCCCTGCTTGAGGTCCATAAATGATCGATAAAGCTGGGCCTTTCCGGCAGTTGGCATCCACTGAGCCATAAAGGAATCCCAATTTACAAGCGATATAAGATGAGTTAAAATTTGACGAGATAGAAGGAATAAATTTGGATGTAATTCAGATAGATTTCTACCTAAACTGAGCCCAGGTGATAGTTTCCTCGTCAGTACGGGAGGTGACTGACTCCTACCAATCCTGTGCCGCATCCTGAAGCTGCCAAGCGGCCAATTGACGCTTCTGCGCGTCAGTAATCTCAAGACCAGTGAAGACCATTTCCAGGCTCTTCAGTCACTGTTGCGCTCCTATGATGCTCTCGGAACCATAGAATTTGATGCCGCCAAGCTGGGTGTATTCCTTGCTAAGAGTAGAAAACTTGACTGCTGGAGCTGGGGCACGTGGTTCGGGAGCATTTCCTCTACCCCCACCTCTAACATTCCTTCTGGTACTCATTCTGGAATACCAAAAGTGATTTAGAATCAAAGATAGAAATTTTTATAGAACTTAAGAAAATTATATCAAACGAATTCAATAAGGAGGATGGAATAAAAGGATATAGATTCTGAAATGATTCTACTCATTCTATGGTATGGTTACCCTATCTCTAATGAGCTTTACGACTTCACAGGCTAAGGTTTTCGGGAACCAAAGCTCTGATACCAACTGTAACAACCCGTATAATTGGACCATTTAAATTGACAATAATCCACACATGTCAACTTAAATAGTACAAAACACGAATCATTAATGGAGTATATGTATATAAATGAGAATCATCATAGAATCACAGAAAATACAACATAATAGAATAGTGCAGCGAAATTACAACATAGTCATAAAAGTAGTTCATGAAGCTACCCATAAATACAACAATGTCTCAAATAAAATGAAATAGAACAACATAGATGTCCAATAGTGTCCAAATAGAAAGAACAATACTGATAAGATAAATATAATGATAGTCTTCGGTCTTCAACTCCAAATAGAACAACAACAACAATCCTTAGTCTGATCTGAGCATAAGCACAAACAAACACTCGAATCAGGACATATATTCTTATACAGATAATATAATTCGGAATTGGAAATAACAATAACTCAAAGATGAATGGAATAAACATCTTTCATGATCCGTTAAACTATTTATACATAGTAGTGTATGATAAGTAGATAATGTCTAACAGTAAAATAAAATATCAAGGTGGTGTTAAGGCGTCACCATTATTCCCCTTAACACATTTATATAAGCATCATAGTCTATACAGCACTGTAAACTCCATCGTAAACTAGTGGGCTATCAAGGAGTACTCCATAGGTATAATACAAACCAAATTCGTAGTGGTCGCGTATAGGGATACAAGTATGACAAGGCACATGAGGCAATACCCAAGGTAGTGAAACTACCATTTTCCTGATCCGGACTGGTGAGATTGCATCGCCGCAGCGATCGCAACACCGTGAAACAACACTCCCAAATCAAGGGTGCGCACCAATCTATCACAAGAAATGAGTAGTTTACGAAGAAGTGTGATCGCTCGAGGTAGCTAACCCCATTTGGTCCGGCACGGCTCCTATTTTAGTCATTTCCAATTTGACACAAGTGTCAAGGTCATCCATTATCGTTCTCTTTCTTCCATCATCGACGTACGTCATTCCAACCACTTCATTCTGGGTCACTCTCCGCGTATAGTTATTAAAGTGGTATTCGGTTTAGACAGTGAGTATGTCCCTAACCGATTCCGGTCTCTTTAATAACCTTCGTGATTATTTCACCGATTGGTCGTTTAATAAATTTCAAAACCAAATCAAATTCAATTTCAATAAGAATTGGTAAATCAACATTTCATTTGTCTTTCCAAACAATTTCCAAATTTTTTACGTTTCATAACTTCAAAACCCATTTCAAACTCTATAATTCAATTTCAAAATTTTGTTTTAAAACAATTCAAAATATTCATTTGAATTCGAATACTAGTTTCATTCCATAATTATTTAAAATAAATTTAACTCGTTTATCATTTACGTTCAATGCTCGTTAAGTTAATTTATCTTCTAAATCAATTTCCATTTCACCCTTAATTCATTAAATCAATTACTTACGTTCAACTTATTATATCGAAGCTTACAAATTCAGTTAAGTTAAATTTGTCAAATCAAATTTTTAGGTTACAAGTCTTACAATTGTTTCAATAAAACACATTTTTATTTCTTGTTAAAGAAATTTAATTCCACTTATTCATTTTCTTAATTACAAATTTACAAAAACCCAATTAATAAAGGAACTTAATTCCACTTATTTAAGAAGTTCAATTTCACTTATTAAAGAATTCAATTTAGTTTAATTTATCAAATAATTCAAACTTATTCAATTATCAAGTAATTTCAAAACTTAATTATTAATAATTTCGTAACTTAATTATTAACAATTCCAAATTTAATTATTAATGATTCCAAATTTAATTATTAATTAATAAATTTTACACAATGTTCTTTCATCAAAATTTAAATTCCAGTTTTATTTCAAACTTTATTTTCATACAAATAAAATCCTTATTTTACTTCAAATCAATTTTTTTTGACCAATCGGTTTTATTAAATTTCTATCTAAAGTCAAGTTTATTTGGGTATTTATCATTTTAACCCGATTCCATTTCAATTCAATAATCAAAGCATAGCAAAGGGAACTTGCAGTGTGATAACTGGGATGGTGTCAAAGTAAATAAACAAGCAATAGCAACCATACATAACAATTCAACAATTTATTTAAATAATCCCGAAATAATCGTATTAATTTACATTTGTCATAAATGCAAATTAATATAATTATTCCTAGAATCCACACTATCATTTTATGTAGATTAAAGATTATTACATTATGGTTTTTCACTTGATGTCCATTATTCAAATTATACTACATCAATCATACATTCAATGGTTCAAGGTGTAACTAACACTACTACTACGTGTCGATTTATTTGACATTAAAGGGGTCAAATTTAACTAATCAATATTCAACATATGAAGGGGTCAAGTTTTACTAATCAATATTCAACATAAATAATCCATTTTAAATTGTTAACTATCCTATATCAAATTCAATTACATATTATTTATCACTAAAATAATAATAATTAACATCTAATTTCAACATCACATAACAATCATTCATCAACCAACTTGTATAAGAATATAAGTCGTGAAAATTAATTCACCTTTCATTGCTATAGAAATTAACGGCAAAGCGAAAAGAAGCACGAATAGAGTCGGTACAGTACGAACAACGGACACTGCAAATATCGACAAAAGAAAGACAGTATTAATTCAATGAACGTTCATATATAATTTATAAAATCATATATGTGCTTACCACGATGAAGAGAGAATAAAGCTGAAAATTTTAATGTTGCTGCAAATGGGACTTCAACCGGTTGCTGCTGCACACAACAGGGAAAAAGTTCAGCAACAAGATTTATACTGTGCACAAATTCACTCTTGCAAACTAAGCGCAGTGTGACGCCCCACCTCTATACCCACGCTAGCCAAGAACACTACGGAGTAATGCCGTCAACTAGCGCGGAGAATAAGACTGTTGAGGAGCGACCATCCATGTAATTGCTTTGTGCGAGCACCGATATGTCAGATAGTATAACATGCATTTTATTTTAGGAGGAAGTCCGACATACCGATACAAACTCAAAGCTACTACACAGTGGCTATATATAATCTTCGGAAGAAAATATAGAAATAAACATAACACAAATCAGTCACAGACATCCATATCACAAAGGCAGAAGAAGATACGAATATAACACATAAAAGTGTACATCAGAGTAGTGGTCTGAAAGATCCACAATAACACAAAAGGATAGCAACATGTGCTATACAAAAGAATAAGTATACATCATGGTATCTATGTCTCAAATGTATACAACAAAAAACTGCTAATCTAAGTGGTTAGCCAAAAGTCAGAGTGATAAATCTCTGGAGAGAAGTCAAGTAGAAGCACCTGTAACATCTCAGTCTGACCTGAGTATTATTTAATAAGAAAATAATAAACGGGTCAGTCTAGCTATAAATATCAGGTGATATGATAAAGAATAGAATAAGAGGTATGGCATAAACGTATAATGACCATAATGGCACACTATGATAAGTGTGTAAATGAACATCAATAAGAGATAAATCGATATCATAAGAATCTTCTCAAAGATCCAAATTCACAAAAAGGTAATGACTCACAAATTCACCAATGCACAAAAATTGATAAAACTTATCAATGGAAATCACAAAAATTGGTGAAGCACAAATTTCAGAAATCAACACAAGAAATCCAGAAATCATAAAAAGGGAAAGAGGCCTATCACAAGACGGGAGCATGAAAACTCACCAACACGTGTATCACAAGACGGAAAGCTATTCCATGGTTGCTAACCATTTTCACTAGAACGGCCCAAAGACCATGAGTCAAAACTCCACTAAAATGGCCCGAAGACCATGGGGCGCTACCCCACATATGTGAGTAGAAACATCACACAAACGGCGTCTAGTCTCCCTCGCAGACAAAGAGACATTGCACAATTGCTAGTCTAAATCACAAAAATGATCATCATTGATCATCAAGAAGTGTCAATTACACTAAGCTAGTAAATATATGAGTTTAGCTTCATGTCCCATAACTACTAGCTTAACTTAAATATTTACGAACAAACTGTAAATCTTCACTAGGAAATTGTCACAAAAGGTTCAGTCGAACAAGTCCAATAATTAACCGACGAAGCAAACGCAAGCATTTCATACCACTTGTTTTACTAAGCCGTTTAATTAGATTTCTAATCCAAGTGAGGTAAAGGTTTGTATATACTAATAGATTGGAAAACGGTTTTATAAACGAGTTTGGTATTGAAAATAGAGTTGAAATCGTTTTGATGAAAGAGTTTTGATATTTACTACTAGTATTGAAACCTTTATATTTTTAAAGTGACAAATCACAAAAATGATTGTAGAACAATCAATCACCAAAATTCACATTCAAAGACGCAAATAAAATCCAAAGAAATCGATACCGAATCCATCAAAATGGATATTCCCAAAAATCACGAAGAAAATGTCATCAAAGCCGATAATAAATGATAACAACAAAAAGGGAACCAACACGAATCGATTAAAGTTGGAAATTCAAGCTCAATAGGCAAATAGGCAAAAGACTGCAGATTCAGACGTCTGAAATCAAGGATTCGGACGTCTGAATCTGGAAAATGAAATATTTTCCAGAACCGAATTCAGACGTCTGAACCCTATATTTCAAACGTCTGAAAGTAGGCATTTTATGCCTATTTCCTCTTTGGTCGCAAACGAACCAATTCAGACGTCTGGGGCCTTTGATTCAGACGTCTGAATCAGGGAATAGAAATTTTCCCAAAATAATATTCAGACATCTGAAATATCAATTCAGACGTCTGAAACTGGAATTTCAGACATTTCTTGAACCTAGACCAATAATGGCCAAACGATATCGATAACGATCGGACGAGCAACATCGACTAAGGAATTATGCCAAGTGACAACCCAGCCTTAATGGCTCTTCGATACGCCTCGAATATCAATGTCCAAATATCCATAATAGGATTTTCACAAAAATTAAACCAAAACACCAAAAATTGGAATATACACAAAATCAATCCAAACCAAAATCAAATGCACATGAATAAGTGTTAGGAATTCATACCTGACAATCGAAGATAATTATAGACTAAAATGTGAGATAAAAATCTCACCTTTAAACCCAAAACAAACGAAGAAGAAACTATAGAGCAATGGCAAGGACAACCATACTTCAATTCCAACCCAACAAGCTTGAATCTAAGCTTAAAAGAGAGACATTTCCTAAGTTAGGTTTAGGAATTTCTGAAATTGATAAGAGAATGAGTTGGAGAAGAAGAAGAGGGGGCTTACCAATAGCTTCTCTTTGAATTTGGAGCTAGAAGAAGGATTTGCAAATGAACTAGGGCTTGGAGTTTTAATTTCCCATTCCACTCTCCATTTTTTTGATGAAGCTTAAGTGTTAGGAAATGAAAGTGAAGTAATGAATAGGAGAGGGAGTGGAGCTTGAGTTAATGAAACCATAATTGGGCAAATGGGCTGAACCAAACCCAAAGTCCAAAGTGAAAAAGTAGCAAAATTCTACTAACTCCAAACATATCGAAGCTTATACTCAAAAAGGTCGCAAACTGCATTTTGAACTCAATGGAAGTGGTCTCGAGTCCTAATTCGACTGTTTGCAAAAAGTAGCTTTTCGGACTATAATCTGACGAACGATGTTATATTTAAATAAAATATTTAAATATAAAATCGATAAATATGAGGGTTGTTACAGACTCCCCTCCTTAAAGAAATTGCGTCCTCGCAATCTTAAGAAGAAAATAAATAGTAACAACCATAGAAGCATAACAACACAAAAGGAAATTTGAAATAAGAAGTTCATCATAAAGAGCACGAAAGAGTAAACCCGGACGAGTTCGCTCGATGAATTCTCTAGATTTCCCAAGAGCAATCCTTGGGATTTTGAGAACCATTGAACTTTCACAAGAAAAACATCTTTATTTCGAAGGCGCTCAACCTCCGAAGCAATGATGCGAATAAAATGTTGCTCATAAGTCAAATTAGGCGAAACTTCAATTTCTTCCACAACACCGGGCTCAAGAATAGTATCGGAATCTCGAAGACATTTCCGTAATTGAGAAACGTGAAACACGTCATGAATAGCAGAAAATTGAGCCGGTAATAAGAGGCGATAAACCACGGAACCAATACGTTCGGTGATAGGAAATGGCCCAATATATCGAGGCGCTAACTTTCCCGATCGACTGAAACGCACAACACCTTTCATAGGTGAAACACGAATAAACACCGAATCTCCCACAGAAAATTCTAACTTCCTTCTTCGGTTATCGGCATAGGACTTCTGTCTATTCTAGGCTTCTTTCATCCTATGACGAATAAGATCAATCTTTTCTGTGAAATCACGAATAAAATCTGGACCTAAAACCAGCTTCTCACCGGCCTCAAGCCAACACGAAGGAGATCGGCATAGCCTTCCATAGAGTGCCTCGAAAGGTGCCATACCAATACCAGATTGGAAGCTATTATTATAGGAAAATTCAACAAGAGAAATATGATTTTCCCAACTTCCATCAAAATCAAGCACATAAACACGAAGAAGGTCTTCATGAGTTTGATTCACACGTTCGGTTTGTCCATCGGACTGGGGGTGATAAGCGGTGCTAAAATTAAGCTTCGTTCCTAAAGCTTTTTGAGGACCCTTCCAAAATCCACTAGTAAACAATGGATCTCGATCGCTAACAATAGAAGTAGGAATACCATGCAATTTAACAATTTCTTCGATAGAGAATTTGGCCAAAAGAGGAACGGTTCGGTTAGACCGAACGGGAATAAAATGGGCGGATTTAGTAAGTCTATCAACTATCACCTATAAACAACCGTGACCCGAACGAAAACGGGGAAAGCCATTGTTTCCTGGAGATTTGACCAGGCAACTGAGTACTCGGCGTACAGGACGACTCGGTGTCAACTAGTGATCGGCATCTCATAGTACTCGGCGTAGTGTTCAGCATCTCATAGTACTCGGCGTAGTGTTCAGCATCTCATAGTACTCGGCGTAGTACTCGGCATCCAGTGGTACCCGTCATCAAGGAGTACTCGGCGTAGTACTCGGCATCCAGCGGTACTCGGCGTTAGAAGACGTTCGGCGTATATAACTACTCTACATGGCAGCATCGTTCGGCCAAAGGATCGTTCGGCTAAGAAGCATCTTTCGGCCAAAGCATCGTTCGGTTAAGAAGCATCGTTCGGCCAAAGCATCGTTCGGCTAAGAAGCATCGTTCGGCCAAAGGATCGTTCGGCTAAGAAGCATCGTTCGGCCAAAGGATCGTTCGGCTTCGACTGACAACTGTTCTGCACTTCCCACCCATCAAACGTACCGTTCGGCATTGAGAAGGTGGTTCGGCGTCAACGTGTTCGGTCTACTTGGTTCGGCATACAACGACCACTACACTTGGGCTAGAGTGTTCGGCCACCAAGCCCACCTGGGAAGTCCAGCCCATATTTGTCTATAAATAGAGGGGCAGGGTCACAGTGAAAAGGGACCTTTTTTGGGAGAACAATGGGGAGACTTTGCCATTTTTTATACTCTCCTCTTTTTAGCTAAAACTTGTATTCAAGTCATTAATACATGGATTGTATCTGTATTCAACTACTTATGAAAGAAATAAAGATCAAAACTCAAAGTGGATGTAGGCAGTTACGCTGAACCACTATAAATCCGGTGTTCTTACTTTCTGCATTTAAATTAGCATATTCTTCCTTGTTTAATTTAACTTCATCACTTACATCACTACACAATCTTTTTCAACGAGGTTAGTGACCAATTTTGGTGCCGAACAACTTTGGCCGAACCATTCCAGGCCGACCATACCTCTAGGCCGAACATTCTTCCAGGCCGATCCATACCTCTATGCCGAACACCTCTGTAATGCCGAACGGTATTGGATGCCGAACGCTCATCAATGCCGAACGGTATTGTATGCCGAGCACCTCTGGAATTAAGTTACACCGGTCACCTATACAACCCCTATTTCTAAAAAAAATATTTTCGGGTACGACCCAAATTTCCAAAAAAGAGGCTAAAAAAAAGAGGCCCCCCGAACCCTAGCCGCAGCGCAGTGCCTCCGGATAATGAGTTCAAAACTCAACTTAGTAAAGGAACATTCTATCCACTTCCCTGACATCCCATGATCGACCAGGGCATAGAGGATCTAGCGGCAGCTTATGAACGGCATCAAGGGAACAGACAAGCAACCGCTATTCAAATGGTACTCCCAAAGGTTGGAGAACATAGATGATATGACTCTAGCAAATGCCAAGATGACTCCGAGCACCATTCTTCGCTGACCCAGCACTTCGAATTTAATGACCCCAAGCAAACCAATGCTCTAAACAATTTATTCCAAATACTAACAAGGGTATCATACTGATCGCGTTTGAGGAAAGCCGACCTCCAGATATATTTTGGCATCTAGTTAGCTAAAGAGCCTCCTACGACTATGGATCGTTTCTTCTACAAAATGAATCAGAACTAAAGTGAGGAGGAGTGGAGCAGACTAAGAAAAATAACAATGAAGGCCCGTTGGCTAAGGATGTAGATCCCAGTAGCCGAAACAAGACTTCAGAATTCAGCTCATATGCTCTTTGAAAGATTCAATTGACAACCTCTACTTGAAGACTCACGACTCGGAGTGGTACTGGAAACCAACCTCGAGAGAGTACACCAAAGTCTAAAGAAAATCAGGGGAATGTTGTATATTCCCAGATGCTCACTAATCCTAACACGAGCGATTACAAACACCTCCGAGGTGTGATCGAAAAGATGACGTGGAAAGGAAAGCTTCAATAGTATGTACAAGTCCAGCAGAATGGCGGGCATCGAATATCTGATGCCTATCAATAAAGGGCTATGATTATCAATTGGACGGTTGACGGCCAACATCCCTTTGAAAGGAGCCAGGGGCGGAGTCGAATAGCGAGCACACGATGCTGCTTCACATATCAATGAGATTTACCATAATCTTCTTTGAATTATTTCCATTTCCATCTCTATTTCAATTGTTCTATGAACTACGACTAGCTTGAACTAAACTACTTTCAAAACGATGCAGGTGTCCAGGTACTCAGATTTGGTTGCCAACCAATCTACGCAGACCATGATCGGACGTGTGGAGTTACATCTGGACGAGAATAATTCTATTGCTCATCATCAACCATATACATTTGATTTGGGGCTATGGATTAAATACAATGTACAACATCACGATGAACGGAGAGCTGAATTCCATCCTACAAGTGGAATTTATTCAAGTAGAGAGCGGCTGCGATACGACCAACCACTCGCTAAGTGAAACTCGAGCTCGGGGGCAATCCATCACATCAAGGCTAAAAATGGGTTGATACACGACGATCCTTCGCACAACTCCGTACTCCCAGAGTGCGAGACGGAGTATAAACATCTACTTAACTCCGTACTCCCAGAGTGTGAGACGGAGTATAAACATTAATCAACTCCGTACTCCCAGAGTGCGAGACGGAGTATAAACATTAATCAACTCCATACTCCCAGAGTGTGAGACGGAGTTTAAACATTCGCTTAACTCCGTACTCCCAGAGTGCGAGGCGGAGTATAAATATTAATCAACTCCGTATTTCCAGAGTGCGAGACGGAGTATAAACATACATCAACTCCATACTCATCCCCAAAACTGGGGGCAGAACCAAAGCAAAGCATGCTAGTTGAACATTTGTCTAAAAGAAGATTGCAACGAAACGATTAAGAGACGACTGTCAAGCAATCAACTGAACGGAAATATTCAGCATGAAAGACCGCGGTTTTTCAAAGCACGTCATGTTTACACAAGACGTCCTTTGGGGGGCAAATGTTATCCCGCCTTTTGGCAAGGCCGTGACACCAAGAACTTGATTAGAAACCAGTGACAGTTCGTCTTGGAGATCGGTTACACAAAGGCTCACAATGGATATCGATGGATTTTGTCCGAGTCTGGATCGAGCCATGATTAACAAGACATAACAATCAAAGCCAGTGAAGCCAATGTTCCAAGTTTCAAGACGATCCGAGTTCGTATGCTCAACTTATGATCGATTTGAGCAACCGACCATCCATCCATCAACCTCCACATTTTGACTTGGAGACCTAAACTGCTTGGAATGAATATGGCCCGATCATCCACTCCAATCGGGTCATAGAACAAAGTTCGACAAAATACAGATACCCCTCATGAAGCTCAGTGACGCCGGGATCCGTCTAAAGTGGACGTGATTTGATCATCTACACATCAAATCCTACCCTGAACACGAAAGGTTGTTCGAAAGCCCAACTTGAAGTAGCTATGGTAGACTGCGTACTCACTAACCATCGCTGTCAAAATACGGACACGACTGCACCTTGGAACATATGCAACTTACTTTGTCTACTCAACAATCTATTATCCTTATTTTCTAGAAGGAGATACAGAGCAAATTGTAAGAGATTTGGCTATCTAACCCAACATGGATGTGATTCAACCATCTGTCATATACCTCCTTCCTTGACTTGATTGGAAGAGCTATAATCACCAAGCGGACGAGAATCGATCGTCCATTTTTCTAATTTCGTCCCTCATCCTAGGGGGCAGAATCCCATTCCGTGAGCAAACGTGTTTCGATTGTTCATTCGACGACATTAGCCTCGATACAGTAGATGAATACAAATTAAAAAATGGAAATACGACTGCTCTCAACTAAAACCTCCAAGTCCCCAGAGTGTGGACTGGAGTACTCTAAGTCCCCAGAGCGCGGACTAGAGTATAAACAATTTAAAACCTCCAAGTCCCCAGAGTGCGGACTGGAGTACTCTAAGTCCCCAGAGCGCGGACTAGAGTATAAACGACTAAAACCTCCAAGTCCCCAGAGTGCGGACTGGAGTACTCTAAGTCCCCAGAGCGCGGGCTAGAGTATAAACGACTAAAACCTCCAAGTCCCCAGAGTGCGGACTGGAGTACTCTAAGTCCCCAGAGCGCGGACTAGAGTATAAACGATTTAAACCTCCAAGTCCCCAGAGTGCGGACTGGAGTACTCTGAGTCCCCAGAGCGCGGGCTAGAGTATAAACGACTTAAACCTCCAAGTCCCCAGAGTGCGGACTGGAGTACTCTGAGTCCCCAGAGCGCGGACTAGAGTATAAACGACTTAAACCTCCAAGTCCCCAGAGTGCGGACTGGAGTACTCTAAGTCCCCAGAGCGTGGAATAGAGTATAAATGACTTAAACCTCTAAGTCCCCAGGAGCGTGGAATAGAGTATAAATGACTTAAACCTCTAAGTCCCCAGAGCGCGGACTAGAGTATAAACGACTTAAACCTCCAAGTCCCCAGAGTGCGGACTGGAGTACTCTAAGTCCCCAGAGCGTGGAATAGAGTATAAATGACTTAAACCTCTAAGTCCCCAAGAGCGTGGAATAGAGTATAAATGACTTAAACCTCTAAGTCCCTAGAGCGCGGACAAGAGTATAAATGACATAAACCTCCAAGTCCCCAGAGTGCGGACTGGAGTACTCTAAGTCCCCAGAGCGTGGACTAGAGTATAAACAACTTAAACCTCCAAGTCCCCAGAGTGCGGACTGGAGTACTCTAAGTCCCCAGAGCGCGGACTAGAGTATAAATGACTTAAACCTCCAAGTCCCCAGAGTGCGGACTGGAGTACTCTAACTCCCCAGAGTGCAGACTCGAATATAAGCGAATTGGATCTCCAAGTTCCCTGAATATGAACTGTGACACAGATGACTTGAATTTGTCAAATCCCTAACATACGGGCTAGAAAGTTTTCTAAGTGCTCGAAGCACAGAATGGAAGTTCAACGACTCCCGAAGAGTTTCCGAGTTATATGAAGATGGACTGAGAAGTCTATGTTACTCACAACTTCTTGGATTAAAGTCACAATCACAAAGAAAACTGAACAATAAGAGTCTTTTGTAAGACAGAAAAAGAACTAAACCTTATTCAGAAATGAGTTTCTATTACAACCCCTCCAAAGTTCGGAGTCGACATTCTATTTACAAGGACTAGGAAATAGATGAAAATAATTACATGACTTAAACTAACTCTCGTTGAACGAGGATAGTAATCACTTCTTGTGCTTCTTCAACTTCTTTCCAGATGGCTCCTCTCCAGAGCATTTACCCTTGGTACTCTTCTTTGATAGAGGGGTAGCAACTGAAGGAGTACGGGGGCCTTCCATGGGCTTGGATCCGCCAGGAAGGATGACCTTCAACGGCTTGTTCAAAGGATCGTCCAAGTCCACAACTCGGGGCTCTACTATGACCTTGACCGTCTCCCCCTTCTCTATCTCGAGCCGCTCCTCCATGCTCAATTCAGATGTGTGCTCAGAGGCGCCTGTAATTTCTACTTTATAACCCCCGTCGGTAGGAGAGAAGGTCTCAGACTTGTCTTCATCAAGAGCTCCGATCACCTGAGTGTCTGGACCAGGAGCCTCCCCTGCGTGAGTGGCTTCACTTGTTCTCTCCCCCACTTCCTTGGCGACATCGCTCCTCGGAGTGGGCTCGGGGTCAGAACGGCCTGCACAAAATCATGGAAAACAAGCATTAGAATGCAATAGTCCTACATAAAGAATAACGACTTTCGAAATCTTAAAGAGAATCTTAAAGAGAAGGATTATCTACCAGGTCTAGGCAGACTCTCAGCCATCCAGGGGGTCTCACCCTTTGGAATGGGAGACAGAATGCGGACTAAAGTACTCTAAGTCCCTGAGCGCGGACTAGAGTATAAATGACTCAAAAACCTCTACGTCCCCAGAGTGCGGACTACAGTACTCTCAGTCCACAGAGCATGGACTAGATTATAGACAACTTTAGAAAAATCCCTAAATCCCAGAAGCGGACCAGATTACTCTAAGTTCCCAGAGTGCAAACTAGAGTATAAACGAGTTGACGAAAATCTCTGCGTCTCGAACTGTGGACTAAAGCATAAACCGTTCGACAAATCTCTAAGTCCCCGGAGCGTGGACCGAAGCATGAACACAAATTGGGCGCGAGTCAACCAGGGGGAGAATAACACTAAGTCACCAGAGTGCAGAGTGGTGTATGATCATCGATAAATAGACGAGTGGATTCCGACCATTTTCTATTCCGTAAACTTCGGCCTGGAATCGACAGGAGGATTATTAACACGCTGAGGATGGAGTTCGACCATCCAACTAGTGACCTGGCCAAATCAATGCTGGGGGTAGGGGTACAAAACACTAAAAATCCGAATACGACAGCTTACTATAGCTCTAGCATGGCGTTCTTTATAACTTGAGGCAGCGACTGCAGGGAGGCCTCAATACAGAACCAATCGAAACGGAATCCAAAGCTACGAGCAACCTACTATATCATACCTCAGACCAAGGGTCAATGTCGATCCGCGCCAAGCACATACGAATGTGACTCGGATGTTTATTTTTTGAAAACTATGACCCCCAGAGTATGGAAAGGAGGGTAAACCACGAATACTTGGTCAAAAATTCTCCAGCACCCTCGTTCGATTCGTCAGGAGGAGTATGAAACTGGATGAGCATAACCCGACTGCATTTGTAGCCAACTTTACCCCGAGATCTGATTACAGAGCATGAACCAAAGTGGACGTGGATGACCATCCACTGTCCAAATTACGCCCTGGAACTTACGTGGCATCGAAGTATTCCTCTTGGAATGAAAAACCACGATAAAATCCAAGATAGGCGAGACCTAGTCTCCCATCGACTGACATGATCCCACAATTCAACGGGAAAGAGAGTAAAGCTAAAGTGGGCGTGGTTAGCCTTCCTACTTATCAGTATATGCCCCAGACCTGGGGGCACGAGCAAGAAGCAAGATGAATGTGAACCGACTTTTCACCAATCACCTCTATGTCTTTGGAGTTTAGGAGAAAACATATACATAGCTAGGACGAGACTCAACCGTCCATGTAGTACATTTATCAACCCGAGACTGGGAGAAGACGCATGGTCATCCAAAGATTGGCTACGATATCTCAGTATTAAAACTTGTGTATAGTGCTTACAGCTACTCAAGGCAATGACCGAAAGGATGCCAAGAGATAGAATCATTAAATCAATGCCAAAGCTTGTGGGTAACTGACTGTCACTCCAACCCGAAGGACGAGTGAAGGATCATGAATGCATCGAATAGAAAATGCGTTACTCGAATATACAGGCAAATTCAAACTCATGGCAAGATCCAGCTATGCAGTTGCACGCAACTCGAGGTTGGCCCCTACTCGACGTTTCCTTCAACGCGCTTTTAAGCCTGATCTTTGGCCATTTGCTGATAATCTATTAAAGCATTCAGAGCCCTTCGCTATTAGGCTCAATAACTCATGACAAGACTCTAGGATTCGACTAGAGTAACCATCAACTTTGGCCGTCCCAACCATATTTCACATTGAATGTTATGATAGTTACATCTTTACTCAAAGAATCTGGGATGGCACCTGCTAATCTGACGGTCGACATTACAACCAGCCATGGCGACCCTTTCCGGGCGCTGAATATCGGACACAGCTCAGTGCAGTGATGATAAAAGAATTAGTTGAATTTTTCTGAATAAATGATGATATCTTCCCTTGGACCCATTCTGACATGCATATGTGATTTCATTAACTATCGCGAGCCATGCATTGGATATCAACCCGAAGCTACAAAAGCTAGCACAATCTCTATTGATTTCTTCATGAAAGCTCCACTCTTACTTTTAGGCTCACCCCATCAACGCCTATGCCCACCAGCCATTGCGACAGGGCATACGATGGCCTGAGACGTCTGAAAGACTATTTAAATAGAATATCGAACTAAGCTAATTCGATATCACTTATTTCCCACGAAGGGCTATCCAAGGACGGAAATTAGCAGACCTCACACCCAAATTCACTACCTCAGATGACTATTCAAAGAGTAGCAGAGAACCAACCATAAGATGGAAAATGTACGCGGATGGAGCACCCAATGATCAGTGTTATGGAATAGGAATCATGATAATGACTCCTGAGGAACGATCAATCTACTACGTCCTAAAACTCGATTTACCTGTAACAAACAACGATGCTTAGTATGAAGCCTTGGCTGCCAGCCTCAAATCTGCTAGAGGATTTGAAGTGAAAACTTTACATATCTTTTGTTGTTCTTGATTGGTAGTATACAAATTTAAGGAAGTTGATCTTGCTAGGGGGCATTGTCTTGCTCCTTATCTCGGCCAAGTCCAAGAGCTACTAACCGACTTCACGTATTACATCATTACACACGAACTCAGTGAACAAAATGAAAAGGTGTCATGGTTGACTCCTATCAAAGACTATCTACAATAAAGAATTCTTATTGAATGGAGGAATGGAAAACGACAGATCCTCCTCAAAGCTTCACGCCAAATCATCTAAGAATAAGTCGTGTGTCAAAAGGAGTTTATCCATCCCCACGCTTCGGCATATCGCCCATGATGATATCTTGAGCAAAGTCTATCAAGAAGAACGCGGTAATAACATCAGGGGGAAAACCATGATAAAGAAGATACTCTGCTACAGGTATTACTGGCCAACTATCAACCCAGAAGCGGTTGATCATGCTAGACAATGTGACGAGTGCAAGATGTTTGCAAAAAATCCGGGAACCCCGCCGACGGAAATTAGTCAAATGGCTAGTTCATAGCCGTTTGCCACTTGGGGGCACTGAAATCATCTTCTTGTCGATCCTCAAGATGGTGCGAAATACACCACCATAGCAGTTGATTACGTCACCAAATGGGCAGATGAAGAACTCTAACCATGACCAAGATGAAGAAAATAATCAACTTCTTTATCCGTAACGTCATCTGTCCTTATGACCTTCCATGATCCATTATAACTGCAAATGGACAGGTTGAAGCTGTGAACCAAATCATAGAGTCAGTACTAAAGAGAGGTTTGGAAAACTCCTCAAGTGGCTGATTGCAACCCTTATTTCACAAGAAAATACAAACAAGGAATTGCGATTGAATTGCAATTAAACTAGATGGAGTTGGTGACGACTTATGAGCATATAAAACGCATCCGAGAGCCAATGGCAAGAACATGTACCCGAACGTGCATGTGTACATCCTTAAAAGTTCGACTTCTTGAAATCAACAGAAATTGAATTCTCACTAAGGGTTATTAAGAAAAGACTAGATCAGATAGCTGAAGCTTATTAGCTCTGCAGAATCAGTCATGTATGGCCACTAATGAACCACAACCCTAGATTTATAATATTGGGAATCGACCAAGCATCACGATGACCTTAGAAGGATACAACACCTTGGGAGGATAATGATTATTCAAGAAACATGGTGGATTTCTTTCTGAAGACAAGGAATACTCGCTGATTCAAAGCGTGTTGTGTTGCTTCACACGACACACTTTGGGGGGCAAGTGTTTCCTGGAGATTTGACCAGGCAACTGAGTACTCGGCGTACAGGACGACTCGGTGTCAACTAGTGATCGGCATCTCATAGTACTCGGCGTAGTGTTCAGCATCTCATAGTACTCGGCGTAGTGTTCAGCATCTCATAGTACTCGGCGTAGTACTCGGCATCCAGTGGTACCCGTCATCAAGGAGTACTCGGCGTAGTACTCGGCATCCAGTGGTACTCGGCGTTAGAAGACGTTCGGCGTATATAACTACTCTACATGGCAGCATCGTTCGGCCAAAGGATCGTTCGGCTAAGAAGCATCGTTCGGCCAAAGCATCGTTCGGTTAAGAAGCATCGTTCGGCCAAAGCATCGTTCGGCTAAGAAGCATCGTTCGGCCAAAGGATCGTTCGGCTAAGAAGCATCGTTCGGCCAAAGGATCGTTCGGCTTCGACTGACAACTGTTCTGCACTTCCCACCCATCAAACGTACCGTTCGGCATTGAGAAGGTGGTTCGGCGTCAACGTGTTCAGTCTACTTGGTTCGGCATACAGCGACCACTACACTTGGGCTAGAGTGTTCGGCCACCAAGCCCACCTGGGAAGTCCAGCCCATATTTGTCTATAAATAGAGGGGCAGGGTCACAGTGAAAAGGGACCTTTTTTGGGAGAACAATGGGGAGACTCTGCCATTTTTTATACTCTCCTCTTTTTAGCTAAAACTTGTATTCAAGTCATTAATACATGGATTGTATCTGTATTCAACTACTTATGAAAGAAATAAAGATCAAAACTCAAAGTGGATGTAGGCAGTTACGCTGAACCACTATAAATCCGGTGTTCTTACTTTCTGCATTTAAATTAGCATATTCTTCCTTGTTTAATTTAACTTCATCACTTACATCTCTACACAATCTTTTTCAACGAGGTTAGTGACCAATTTTGGTGCTAACAGCCATCTATAAAATCCATGGAAATTTGGTCCCACTTTCAAATTGGAATTTCTAAAGGTTGCAATAACCCACCAGGCCCTTGGTGCCTGGCCTTGACAAGTTGGCAAGTCATGCAACACTTAACAAAGTTAGAGATACCAGATTTCATTCAAACCTAATAATAAAGTCGCTTCATATCCATGTACATTTACTACTACCGGGATGAATGATAAATTTAGAACGATGAGAATCTTCTAGAATATCTTTACGAAGATCACTAATATTTGGCACTATAAGTTTACCAAATTTTCGAATGCCGCCATGAGAATCAATATCAAAGTCTTTCAAACTTTCAATGTTAATTTTATCCCTACAACTTTGGCTAAGAAGAGCCAATTCGGGATCTAGTCTTTGAGCTTCAAGAATGCGGTCTAAAAGAGAAGGATGAGCCTCAAGGCTACATAAGATGAACATGAAAGGGAAACACGATCTCGAATTTCACAAGTGGATAAAACCTCGAGATCCTTCCATTCGGATATCATCAGGAAAACAACCGCTTGTCGCTTGCGACTAAGTGCATTGGCAACACGATTTCCCTTTCCGGGGTATAAAGGATATCAAGATCATAAGATGCAAGGAATTCGAGCCAGCATGGTTGACACAAATTAAGTTCCTTATGAGAAAATAGATATCCCAATGAGTTATAATCGAGGTGGAGAACAATTTCTCCCCCAAGATGATGATGCCAAACTTTGAAAGCAAAAACAATAGCCGCGAGCACCAGATCATAAGTGACATACCTAGTCTCGATCGGCTTTTATGATTTAGAAGCACAAGTGATTGCACGTTCTCTTTTGCGAGAGAACGACATCCAAACCAATACGATTAGCATTGGTACTAAAGTTAAAGTCTTGGTTCCCTTCGGGAATCACAAGAATAAGAGTATCGAAAAGAAAGAATTTAATTTTCTTTCCCCGAAAAGCTAAAACTTTCAAAATCACAATTACCTTTATAGAAAAATTTACATTTTACAAGTCAATTTATTGTGTCTGACTGTCTCATCAAAGCATTTAGGAAATCCCTATCGATAACATTGATCAAGCGCATCGACCAGAATTCTTAAAACATTAAATGGGTAATACAACACAAAATCATCTTCTATATGATGAAAATATCTCTTAAAAGTTTTGAGAATATTCTTTGCTCGTTTAAGATTAAAATCAAATTGTACTTATAAATAAATCTTATAAAAAAGATTTGCAAAATTTTAAATTTCTATTTTCATCCAAAATTAATAAATACAAGAACAGAATTATCGAGATATTCATAGAATACTCTATTTATAAAATGGATGAAATAAGCTGAATAAACCGAATGACATAAATAGTAATTCATAAGAATCATAACGAGTGCGGAATGTGGTAAGTGGAATGCTAACTCCCGCAACTCGTAGCTAATGAAAACCGGTGGCAAGGTTGAGCTAAAAGGACCTTAACACCACTCGAAAGATTGCTTAGGCGAAAATCCTAAGACAAACTCAAAAATACCAGAAAATTCTCAAACTACATGAATGAGAGAAATAACACTTTACTCAACATGTGAGCTTAAAGAATAAAATGATGCCATCAATTTGGAATCGAAATCATAAAAAGAAAAATAGAAATCTGCTTAACAGATTAAAAATGTTGAAGATGAATAGTCCACACGGGACAAAGGATATGGCTTCATAATGATTAAGCCAATCCTTTCACAAAAATTTAATTCCGAAGCCTAAGTAGATCGGCTCGAAAAGAAAAATCACATAAAATAATTTCGACATCAACAAAAAGCAAATTGAGTGTTGCGGATCCACCAATCCGGATTCGCAATCCTCAAAGAAGTCATCAAGCCCATAAATGTTTAAAGAAAAAGAATCACAAGTTCTTTTGATATAAAAATAATGAGATGAAACCCATATCAAAAAGAACTCGAATAAGATAATCACAAAATAAATGTCATCAAGGATAGAATGGATACCTTGACTAAGAAAAGAGTTGCTAGGAGCTTGTAGCTTTCCTTCTCCCTTGCTTGGAAGCTTAGGACATAAAGATAAAAGATGACCCGAACTTTTGCAATAATGACAAAAGAGGGGTTTCAGACACTCATTAGCATAGTGGTCCGTAAGACCACAATTGTAGCATCGTCCACGACTAGAGGTAGGAGTCTTTGCTACCGAAAATTCTTGCTTCCCTTTCTTGACGGGATTGGGGCCTTTGAACTTAATAGGCCTTTTCATGTTGTTTTTGAAGTTTTGTTTAGAACCCACAACTTCAACATCACACCCTTTATCGGCCTCTTCAAGACGAAGAGCGATATCAATAAGCTGATCGAAATAAACTTCCAATTTCAGAAGTAATGGCTTCTTGAGATTCTTGTTCAAGCCATAAACAAATCTCTGATTTTTCTTCAATGGGGTATTAATGTATTCAAACCCGTATTTAGAAAGAGATTCGAAAGATGCGACGTAGTCCATCACAGAAGATTCACCTTGAACAAGGTCGATAAAACGCCGGGCCAAAGTTACTTTTTCAGCCTCCGACACAAATTTCAATTCGAATCTTTCCCGGAATTGCTCCCAAGTGAGATCCGCTTCAACGATTTCAGAAATAAGAAGCTCATACCAATCCAATGCTCTTTCTTCGAGCATGCTAGAAGCCACTTGGACTCGGTAGAGATCAACAAGATTCATGCGAGAAAAGATGCGGTCGCATGATCTAAGCCAAGCTTGGATTTCAATGACACTCTCGGATCCCCGGAATGGCCTTCCACCCAAATCGGTATAATCTCTACACAAGCGTGCAAAACCGGATCTAGGATGAGTAGGCTCTGGAATGGGTCCCATAGCTTGAGTGTTCTTAACAAGATCTAGAAGCTGTTGGGCAGACATAAATACTCCCTCCTGAGGAGTAGCACTGGATTGACCGACGTTGGTACGGCCAGATCTAACCATTTCTCTTCTTTAAGAAAGAAAGAAGAAGAAAAAGTTATTCTCAAAATGAATATAAAAAAAACTTGATTGATAAAACAAGGAATCATAAAAGAAAATAGGATAGAACGGGCCCAATTGACTCGAATAAAATCCTAAGACATGACTCCTAAGAAAGACTTAGGACAATGATCCTTGTTAGATTATTCTACATTGTTCTGAAGTTTGGCTCTGATACCAAGCTGTGACGCCCCACCTCTATAACCACGCTAGCCAGGAACACTACGGAGTAATGCCATCAACTAGCGCGGAGAATAAGGCTGTTGAGGAGCGACCATCCATGTAATTGCTTTGTGCGAGCACCGATATGTCAGATAGTATAACATGCATTTTATTTTAGGAGGAAGTTCGACATACCGATACAAACTCAAAGCTACTACACAGTGGCTATATATAATCTTCGGAAGCAAATATAGAAATAAACATAACACAAATCAGTCACAGACATCCATATCACAAAGGCGGAAGAAGATATGAATATAACACATAAAAGTGTACATCAGAGTAGTGGTCTGAAAGATCCACAATAACACAAAAGGATATCAACATGTGCTATACAAAAGAAAAAGTATACATCATGGTATCTATGTCTCAAATGTATACAACAAAAAACTGCTAATCTAAGTGGTTAGCCAAAAGTCAGAGTGATAAATCCCTGGAGAGAAGTCAAGCAGAAGCACCTGTACCATCTCGGTCTGACCTGATTATTATTTAATAAGAAAATAATAAACGGGTCGGTCTAGCTATAAATATCAGGTGATATGATAAAGAATAGAATAAGAGATATGGCATAAACGTATAATGACCATAATGGCACACTATGATAAGTGTGTAAATGAACATCAATAAGAGATAAATCGATATCATAAGAATCTTCTCAAAGATCCAAATTCACAAAAAGGTAATGACTCACAAATTCACCAATGCACAAAAATTGATAAAACTTATCAATGGAAATCACGAAAATTGGTGAAGCACAAATTCCAGAAATCAACACAAGAAATCCAGAAATCACAAAAAGGGAAAGAGACCTATCACAAGACGGGAGCATGAAAACTCACCAACACGTGTATCACAAGATGGAAAGCTATTCCATGGTTGCTAACCATTTTCACTAGAACGGCCCGAAGACCATGAGTCAAAACTCCACTAAAATGGCCCGAAGACCATGGGGGCGCTACCCCACATATGTAAGTAGGAACATCACACAAACAGGGTCTAGTCTCCCTTGCAGACAAAGAGACATCGCACAATTGCTAGTCTAATCACAAAAATGATCGTCATTGATCATCAAGAAGTGTCAATTACACTAAGCTAGTAAATATATGAGTTTAGCTTCATGTCCCATAACCACTAGCTTAACTTAAATATTTACGAACAAACTGTAAATCTTCACTAGGAAATTGTCACAAAAGGTTCAGTCGAACAAGTCCAAGAATTAACTGACGAAGCAAACGCAAGCGTTTCATACCACTTGTTTTACTAAGCCGTTTAATTTGATTTCTCATCCGAGTGAGGTAAAGGTTTGTATATACTAGTAGATTGGAAAACGGTTTTATAAACGAGTTTGGTATTGAAAATAGAGTTGAAATCGTTTTGATGAAAGAGTTTTGATATTTACTACTATTATTGAAACCTTTATATTTTTAAAGTGACAAATCACAAAAATGATTGTAGAATAATCAATCACCAAAATTCACATTCAAAGACGTGAATAAAATCCAAAGAAATCGATACCGAATCTATCAAAATGGATATTCCTAAAAATCACGAAGAAAATGTCATCAAAGCCGATAATAAATGATAACAACAAAAAGGGAACTAACACGAATCGATTAAAGTTGGAAATTCAAGCTCAATAGGCAAATAGGAAAAAGACTGCAGATTCAGACGTCTGAAATCAAGGATTCAGGCGTCTGAATCCGAAAAATGAAATATTTTCCAGAACAGAATTCAGACATCTGAACCCTATATTTCAGACGTTTGAAAGTAGGCATTTTCTACCTATTTCCTCTCTGGTCGCAAATGAACCAATTCAGACATTTGGAGCCTTTGATTCAGACGTCTGAATCTGGGAATAGAAATTTTCCCATAATAATATTCAGACGTCTGAAACTGGAATTTCAGACATTTCCTGAACCTAGACCAATAATGGCCAAACGATATCGATAATGATCGGACGAGCAACAACGACTAAGGAATTATGCCAAGCGACAACCCAGCCTTAATGGCTCTTCGATACGCCTCGAATATCAATGTCCAAATATCCATAATAGGATTTTCACAAAAATTAAACCAAAACACCAAAAATTGGAATATACACAAAATCAATCCAAACCAAAATCAAATGCACATGAATAAGTGTTACGAATTCATACCTGACAATCGAAGATAATTATAGACTAAAATGTGAGATAAAAATCTCACCTTTAAACCCAAAACAAACGAAGAAGAAGCTATAGAGCAATGGCAAGGACAACCACTCTTCAATTCCAACCCAACAAGCTTGAATCTAAGCTTAAAATAGAGACATTTCCTAAGTTAGGTTTAGGAATTTCTGAAATTGATAAGAGAATGAGTTGGAGAAGAAGAAGAGGGGGCTTACCAATAGCTTCTCTTTGAATTTGGAGCTAGAAGAAGGATTTGCAAATGAACTAGGGCTTGGAGTTTTAATTTCCCATTCTACTCTCCATTTTTTTGATGAAGCTTAAGTGTTAGGAAATGAAAGTGAAGTAATGAAGAGGAGAGGGAGTGGAGCTTGAGTTAATGAAACCAGAATTGGGCAAATGGGCTGAACCAAACCCAAAGTCCAAAGTGAAAAAGTAGCAAAATTCTACTAACTCCAAACATATCGAAGCTTATACTCAAAAAGGTCGCAAACTGCATTTTGAACTCAATGGAAGTGGTCTCGAGTCCTAATTCGACTGTTTGCAAAAAGTAGCTTTTCGGACTATAATCCGACGAACGATGTTATATTTAAATAAAATATTTAAATATAAAATCGATAAATATGCGGGTTGTTACACGCAGTAACACTTCTACTACTAAAAGCAAGACTGTTCACTTCAATTCTTTTTATTAGAACAGAACCCAACTTCTCACTGTCTAAACTTATATTCACCCTTCCATTCTTTTTTTTTTAGAACATACCCCAACTTTCCTCACCCTTGATGCACACAACAGTACCTCCACACACGCGCACACACATTTGTACACATAGCACGCACACATAGGCACGCACGCGAGCGAGGTTAGGGACTGGGTAGTGGCGCGGGTGGTGCGCTTAGTGGAGGGATTCAAGTGGGGCGGTGAATGGCGCTGCAGTGGTCGGGCTTGGTCGGCGTGCGTGTGGGGAGAGGCGGCGAGTGGTGGAAGGGGTGGAGTGAAAGTGGGTGCGTGGTCGGTCGCGACTGGAGACTACGGCGCTAGAGTGGGCGGAAGGTCAGGGAGGTAGTGCGGGAGGAGGCGGAGAGAACTGGCGAAGTGATGTTGGCTTGCGTTTCGGGTGGTGGGAGGCGTGGCTCGGGTAGGGACGTGGCCGAGATGGACGGTGACAGGAAGGAACAGGCAGTGTTTGGATGTGGGGCTGGTGGCGCGGTCGGAGGGAGGCGGTGCAGGCGAGCTGGGCGGTGGCGGTTTCCGGTGAGCTGGGTCGCGGTGGTTCGGAGGTAGGGCGCAGGGATGCTTATGGAGGCGAAGTCGGCAGTCGGAGTACGAGGCTACGGTGATGGTCGGAGGCTTGTGTGGCGGCGAGTGGAATGAGGAGACTGAGTTCATTTTTCTTTTTTTCTTTTTTTCTTTTTTTTTATTATAGAGGAAGATGAAAAAATGGGAAAGGAAGAAGTAAAGTGGAGAAGAGGCATTTCGTACCTGTAGACTGATGGTTCAAATGACTCAGTTACTATTCTATTCATTTTATTATATTTGGTTGAGAACACTAGGACAGTAAATATTTTTTGAGTTACGAAACGTCTTCATATTTTTCCATGCAACCACCAGCTGCCAACCACCCAATAAATGCACATCAGCCATAGTATTTTTCAAATTTCGAATGGGTACGGGCTGCAAATTTTTGGGCTAGATATGGTTTAACCGGTCCACCCGGAACGGTTAAATTAACGCAACGTTTTACGTCGGACTCTAATTTGCACAAATAAATATACCGTTTTGATCAGCGCGACGGGGCGCTTCCAACGGTACATAGTTAATTGTGGTACGATTGAATTATTAAATTTCGAATTTTATACTAGCGAGAAAATGCAGGAAAAACGCAGAAAAATAAGATCGACGGAGCTAAAGAAGTCCGAATTTTGGAAAACGAAAAATGACGTCACAGCCAGAGGACGATTTAGAATTTTTCTATGTAAAAATATTCAGGTTCGGAAGATAAAATTTTACACACTTTAAAATGAACTTATATACAATAAAACGCGAACGAAATTTACTGTGATATTTTACGACGAAACTTTACCCATATCTATAACTACCAAGGCGCATTTTATAAACCAAGTTTGGACACTAATCGAGGTCGTATATAAATTCCAAAAATTTATATTAAATAATGGATTTAAAGTTTTAAATTGGGTTGGAAATTCAGGGTCGTTACAATATATATATTACCTATTTATTTGGTCTAATAAATTTAATTGGAAATAAATGGCAATTAATTCCCTTAATTAGTGCAGTTAATGTAGGTTTAATTGATAATGGTAAAAAGGTTGATTCTATACAATGTAACCAATGTAAATTTTTATCATAGTATGACCTTTGATTTGAATAAAAGGATGGGAATCAGTTTACTCAAATTTATTGGAATTGGAAATTTTAATAAGTAAATTTATTACACTCAATGAAATAAAAGGTTACGTAAATGAAAGGTAAGATGAAATGGTAAAATATTGATGTGATGGAAGATATAACAATGTTGACTATGTATGTAGGGTAATAATTGATTTAATAAGAGAATGAAACCAAGGTAAATAAATTAATTGGGACTTTAATTATAATTAATGTGTGAAATTGACCAAAATTCAATAAAATGGAAATATAGTAATTAATACAAATGAAGGATGGAAATTGGAGTATATTGACGTAATGAAATGTAAAACAAATGTTAACTATGTTATTAGATCATAAGTTCGGACCATAAATAAAATTCTAAAACAACAAACTATAATGAAGCAATGAAGTGGAAGGTTCTAACGCGTATTAGAATATAATTTAATAACAGGAATTGGAATAATAAATGTCGGTTTTAATGATGAGTTAAATGAATATTGATTGATAGAGAAAAACATTTATTTAATATGTAATTTAATGCTTGTTGGATACTATAATTTTATAAATGTGTTTGCATGACTATAAATAAGGATTACAATGTTAACGTATTTATTTAATTGATTTCATCAATTAGGGTCTGTTTTGAAGTGGAAGATTAAAATTAATTGGAATTTTTTTTATTGAAATCTTTCAATTGGAAAAGGAAAAAGAAACAAAGTGCAATTAATAAATTTAATGTAAGAATGTTTTCATTTGGAATGTACATTAATTGGAAATATAAGAATGGATTTAATATTGTATAAGTTGATCATTTTAGAATATAAGAATGTTTACATTTATGCATTGCAAGTAACAAATAAGCATTTTAAGGAAAATAAAAGAATGTTTGAGGAAAATAAAGTGAACATTCCCATTCTGAATATAAATATAACGTTGTAAAAAGAGGAAATTGAATTTTTAAAACAACATATTATGGTAGTTAAATAGCAGGCATGGGTTGCACGGAAGTGATTTTATTGCTAACCTTGAAATTTAAAATAAATTAAATATTTGAGTTCATAATTACGTGTCGAGAAAAATGTTGTTTTTAAATTTGAATTTTTAAATCATGGTTCATATTTTATTTTATGTAGCGGCGGTCCCCGTTATGTAAATTGGTGTGTTCAAATTTAGTTATGTTGTGGTAATTAAATCTTTAATGAATGTCAAATTTTGTATGTTTGGGGTTAACAAAATTAAATGAGTGAAAAAAAAATTTGAAATTCGAATTCCAAAAGTTTGTTTATAGAGTAGAGTTGGTCCATTCATTCCCTTTCTAATTAATAATTGTCACACTTTTTTTTTCATTGTTTCCTCATTTGTTCCGTTACTCATTTCCATTTACATTGTCTAAAGCTTTTTCATTTCATGAACGTTACCTACTTTTCATATTTTTAATTCTTTCCTTCACCTCTTTTAACACCTACCAATTTTAGGATTGTTCATATTTTTACTATATTTCAATTCTTACTTTGTTAATATTTAGCTTTATTAGCTTTTCACCAGTTTCAATCTTCATTTTTTTAAATCTCATCTTCTGTAGCTTCATTTTTTTGTCTCTCTTCACCTTCCTCCTTCCTTTTTTTTCTTCATGTTTATTCTTCAAATATCCTTTCTCTCCTTTTTTCCAAAGTTTTTTTTTTCTCTTTTCTTCTTCTTATTCTTCAAATCTTCTTCTTCTTTTTCAAAGCTTCCGTTTTTTTCAATTCTTCTTCTTCTTTAATTTTTTTTCTTTTTCAAACCTTCTCTTCTTTCCATGTCTTTTTCTTCAAATCCAGATCTATATAATCTTCTCTCCAAAATTTTCTATAAAAAAAGATTAAGATAGCAAGGAAACAAAACAAAATGAGAAAGTAGTTGTAGATCCAAATCTGGCTAGAAAAGGGAAAGAAAAATGGTGAGTGATTCAACCCACTCACGCAATACTAAAAATTCCATTGCAAGTTAAATAAAATATATGATGTGATATATAATTTTTTGTTGTTGTTTGTTGATTTAAGTTGACATTTGAATTTATATTGAATCTGAGTTGACATTTAATTTTATATTAGAATTTAATTGATAGTTAAACCCCGATATTGATAACTATTATATTTTAAAATATATTGGTTGATTTGGATGTTGTTTGAAATGGATGCTTATTGATTGATATGTTGGATGTATGGTTGTTTATTTATTTTAATATGTCCCTATTATCACCTTGTATATTATTGACATCATTTAAGTGGTCCTATGAATTATTTTAGAATTGGATAATTAAGATATTTAAATTATGGGTTGAAATGATATATACCCATACAATTTCTTGAATTTGGATTATTTATTGAAACTGAATTATTTAAAAAGTTTAAGTTTTTAATTTAAACTTCGGATTTATTTTAAATAAAGTGGTTAAAATTGGTATTTCGAATTACTTGAAATCTTGTAACGACCCGTAAATTTTAGTGGTTTATTTATTTAATCAATTGGAATTTTTGTGAAGTTTTAAATAATAAAAGTTTAAATTTAAATTTGAGATTTGAAATGTGTCTGTTTTAACATAGCAACTGGTAAATTTTCATCAAACAATGTGGAAGTTTATTTTCTAGTGTGATTTTATTCCAATTTATATCAGTTAAAATTGATGATAATAAAAGTGTTCCGAAACCTAAATATGTCAACATGAGAAAATTTATTTAGAACACTTTGAATAAGACTGCGTAATTCGTTTTGCAAATTTCGGACGTTTCTAGCTCCGTTTGGATTTTTCCGTACGGAATAGCAACGTATATCGGTGTCCGTATCGACTTTTGATAGGATGATCGTACCATTGACACCTGTATACCATTTTGATTGTCTCATCGTGCTGATCTCCATAGTATATTCATCTCTGTAATTCGGTGTTCGGTACGTGGTGGAAAATGAAAAAGGGTTTACCGTACCGGTTTTTGTATTTGGGCTTTTGGGTTTCCAATGCCTTTTTATCTCTCTGCCGTCTAAATCAATAGCCATCTGCTCTATTTAATTTCAGAATTCAATACTATGACCCTCACTATTTAATGACTTTTACCATTCCATCGTTTCAATTGATATTTCTATTTTATTTTGGTTCGTCTCTCCTTACTATATAGAATAAAATTTTGCTGTAGCTTTCACTTTTCTCCTTTATCTCTTTCACACATCAACTCCCCTCCTTCAACCTCAAAACCTTCACCGCCATCACCGACCTCTCCTCTCACCTGTTCTTTTCTTCTCTCGGCCCCTCTCTCTTTTCCATCCTTACCCCTTTGTCCCTCAGCCGTGACTAAAGGCCACGTCACTGACACGCAAGCCAATGTGCTGAACCCCCTTCACCTCTTCATCTCCTCCATTTCCTCCGGCCGAGCTCCTTCCGCTCCTCCATGGTTGAATTTATGTAAGTTGATGATAAAATATATATACGTTATATATTTGTTTTATATATATATAAGTATAGCTTTATTTTATGGGTTAGTTTTATATATTTGCAAGTAACCTCTTGTAAACATTTGTATTGATTTCATGTAGGGTAATGTACACATATCAGTTTATATGAGGGTATAATATATATATAAAGTGGGAATTGCTGTTGGTTACATAAGAGAAAAGATATATATAAAAATTTATGTCATATGGGTTACAGTATGTATGTTTACAATATATATTGCAGTATAAAGGAGATTATTTATATATGTTAGTTTATGTATACAGTATAATTTATATAAAGGTTAGCATGCATTGGTTAGGTAAAGTGTAATATGTAAGTATATTTGTTATTTAGTATGTATATATAGTATATATATATAGGCTGTAACAACCCGCATATTTTACGATTGTATATTTAAATGTTTTATTTAAATATAGCATCGTTTGTCGGATTTAAGTCCAAAAATGTCACTATTTCATAGAAGAACAGTCGAATTGGTGAAAAGACAATGTGAGTCGTGCAATTTGGAAGTGCCTATTTTAAAAAACAGGCAAATAGATATTCAGACGTCTGAATTGAATCGTTCAGACGTCTGAAATTGCTCGAGTCAAACCAGAAAGGAAATAGGCTAAAATTGCCATTTTCAGACGTCTAAAATGAACGATTCAGACGTCTGAATATTGTACTAGACAACATCTGTTTTTCCAGATTCAGACGTCTGAATTGGAAATTCCAGACGTTTGAATTGGAAATTTCAGACGTCTGAATGAAGATTGAAATTGAGATTCAACAATTTGGACTCGAGATCACTTCCATTGAGTTCAAAATGGTGTTTGAGACTTTTTTGAGTATAAACATCGATATGTTTTGAGTTGGGAAAATTTTTGAGATTTTCAATTAGGGCTTTGGGTTTGGGTTTCTGCCCATCAACCATCTAATAACCTAACCCTTCATCTAACTCCTCTTCACTCACTCTATTATTTCATAACACTCAAGTGAAAAGAAAAATGGGGGAAGAGAAAAGAAATTAGAAATCCCTAAGCCATAATTCTCTTAGGAATTATCATCTTCAAGCTAGAAATCAAAGAAAAGCTTAGGTAAGCATCCTCTTCATCTTCTCCATCTCAATCCCTCTTTAATTTTCAAAAATTCCTATAACCTAACTTAGGAAAAAACTTCACCTTTGATATTAGATTGAAGATTCTAGACGTGGTATTGAAGAGAGATCAACCTATTGCTTGTTCTAGAGCTTATCATTTGTGTTTGGTTTTAAAAGGTGAGTTTTTGGAACTCACATCTATGTCTATATCTTTGATAGTCGTTGGGGTATGAATTCCTAACATCTATTTCTTCTCCATTGCCTTTGAATTGAATTGGTTTGATGAATATTCCAATTTTTGGTGTTTGAAATCAAAATCTATGAAAATCCTTATATGGATGTTTGGACATGTTGGTCGGAGTGTATTGGTGAGTCTTTAAGGTTGGGTAGTCGTTTCGCCTAAACCCCTAACAATCGTCACTCATCCGATCGCTTCCGATATGATTTGGCCATCATTGGCCTAGGCAAAATACTACCGGAGCTTCAGGTTCAGACGTCTGAAATATCCAATTCAGACGTTTGAATCTGCTTGTCTCGGCCCAATTTGCCTAATTTGTGTGGGTTTCCAATTTTAATCGATTTTAGTTGATCCGGATAGTTGTTATCACTTACTATCGACTTTGATGACTTCTCTCTTTGGATTTTTGGGAATAACCATTTTGATGGATTTGATATCGATTTCTATGGTTTTGATTCACGTCTTCGGATGTGAATCTTTGGTGATTGATTGTTTCTACAATCATTTTTGATATTTGTCACTTCTAAATACAAAGGTTTTTATACTAGTAGTAAATACTCAAACTCTTCCATCAAAACGATTTCGACACTATTTTAACTATAAAGCTCTCTTCACTACGCCATAAATGGCCTACTGCAACACAAAAAAAATGTTGGCTCAGGCCCGAAAAATGTTGCCATAGGTCTATGGCAACACTTTTAGGGTGATGCAATTTTTGCCGTTGCCTTAGACCTCAAAGGCAACATTTTGACTATCTAAGGCAACATAAGTAATATTGTTGCAATAGAACCCTATTTGGGTCTATGGCAACACCCATAGGTATCTGTAGCAACATTCCAAAATGTTGCTATAGATATGAACTTTTTGAATTTGTGGGGCCCACAATGTAGAGCATATTTGATTTTTTAATAAAAATAAATATTTATTTAATAAAATGCTATTACATAGAATTTGATATTTAAACAGTAATTTATTTAAATAAATATTTTATTTCAACATTTGAAATAGTATAAATTCCTGACTCCACTATTTTACAATTCAATGATATATAACACCGATATTCACATATACAGATATTCCTCACTACATCACTCAGTTCACTCATTACATATACAGTTTCAATTTATACATACACCGACACTGACAAATATATGCCGAGCCGAAGGCGAGCCGAGTGCCGAGCCGAAGGCGAGCCGAGAAGCGGGTCCGGGCGCAGCGCCGGCGGGGGTCCGGGGCACCGCAGTCCCGGCGGGGGTCCGGGGCACCGCCCGATTCATCCGATTTTGGAAGATCGAGCCTTCTTTGAAACCTGTCTTCAGCTCATGCATTCATACACTCATGCACATTTGATTTGACTCTGTCTTCAAGCTTGTATCCAGCTGTCCAGTCTTCAATACCTGTCACATATAATTCAGAAGCAGTAATCTGGAAAATAATATTTAACTCAAACAGAAAATGAAAATATTTTTGTTATAATATTTGCCTCAGGTATTTGGGTTGTTTCTTTTCATAAGTGCATAAGCCAAACATGAATGCAACACATGGATACAAGGACACGGCACAAGGTCAAACCCGAGTCATCGACTGGATTCAACTCAGGGCCAAGCAACCAACAAAACAAACAAGAACCAGGTTCAGCAAAATATAGACAAGCCAGTGCAAGAACACAGCAGTACACATAGGCAGCCCATCAAGCAAAAACAGTGAATGCATCAGGCATGTACAAGGGAAACATAGGCAGTAATATGATATACAGAGGACTTGGAGCACCAGTTCATGTTCTGGTTTAACAAATGCAGCAGAAAGGAGCTAACAAGCTCAGACCATACATCATCGCAATCCAACATACCAATACATCATCGCAATCCAACATACCAGATTTATCAAAGTCCAACAGAAAGATTAAACCCGAGATTATAGGAAATAAAGCCTATAAATAAATCCCAATTCATCATCGGCAAAAGCATGCGAGCGTAACCAAAATCGAGAACAATCAAGTAAACCAGAAGGCATAAAACATACCAAATAATATCACATCGCACCCGACGACGAAGTCAAAGCAATTCGAGCAATCAATCAAGGAATTGAAACTGGTTTTATGATTGCTGGCCAATTTGAAAATTTAAGCGGCATTCTCTCAAACAAGAAATCTGCATTTGACATCTTCCTTGAATCCGAAAATGGTACTTTTTGAAGCAATCGAGCAAAGCTTCATCAGAATCGAACTTCTTCTGAACATTGGCGAGAAAGATTCAAGCATCAGATCTGGTCGAAGTATCATAAATTGCCAACCCTGCCGTCACGAAGCCACCAGATTCGAGGAACAGCGGCTGAGCCACAACTATCGCCGACGTATCCTCCTCGATGGGTCCGTTAAGGTAGATGACGCGCTCTTTGAGAAGCCAGGAAAAGATATCGCAGGCACGCTGGCCACGGGATGTGTGCTCGATGACCATCAGAATCAGGCTGTAGAAACGGCGGTGGGGTAGTGGAGTTTTGTTGGGGGCTGTGGTTGGTAGGATTTGGGAGAGGTTGCGTATCGACATGCAGGCAACAGCAGCGAAATTGGGGGTGAGAACGAAATGGGAACGAAAATATGATTTGGAAATTAGGGATTTGGAAATTAGGGATTTGGATTTGGAAATTGGGGGTGAGAACGAAATGGTATGAACAGTAAAGCGGGAAAACGAAAATTTAGGGCAAAATGTAGCGGTGATCCATGTTAACAATCAGATTAAATGTAGACCGTTGGATCGTATTCACGCGGATTGCTAATTTTATTAATTTTTTAATTTGAAAACATCTATAGCAACACTATATAAAAATGTTGCATCGTGTTACACTTGTTTAGCTAGAGCAACACATTTTTATGGCTAAGGTAACACTAAAAATACAACGTTGCAGTAGGACCAAAATTTTATAGCTATCGCAACATTTTAGCTGGCAACACCTTGCAAAAATGTTGCAGAAGGTCATTTATGGCGTAGTGCTTTTAAATCCGTTTTCTAATCTATTAGTATATATAAACCTTTACCTCATTCGTATGAGAAATCTAATTAAACGGTTTAGTAAAACAAGTGGTATGAAATGCTTGCGTTTACTTCGTCGGTTAATTCTTGGACTTGTTCGATTGAACTCTTGTGACAATTTTCGAGTGGAAATCTACAATCTGTTCGTAAATATTTGAGTTAAGCCAGTGGTTATGGGACATGAAGCTAAACTCATCGATTTACTAGCTTAGTGTTATTCACACTTTTTATTGATCGATGATGATCATTTTGTGATTTAGACTAGCGATGTGCGATGTCTATTTGTTTTTTTGGGGACTAAAAACCCCGTTTGTGGAGCTTCGGCTCAAATTTGGCTGGGTAGCGACCCGTGGTCTTCGTGCCGTTTGTGGAGCTTCGGCTCAAAATTGATGGTTAGTGACCATGGAATAGCGTTCCGTTTGTGATACATGTGTTGGTGAGTTTTCATGCTCCCGTTTGTGATAGGCCTCCCCCTTTTGTGATTTCTGGATTTTTGGTTGTGATTTCTAGAATTTGTATTTCACCAATTTTCGTGGTTTGCATTGATAAGCTCTATCAATATTTGTGTTTTGGTGAATAATTTAAAGAATGTGATTCTTTTTGGTGTTTTGAGATGATATGAGATATTGTATGATTTTCGTTGTTAATTGATGAATACTTGACAAAGTATGGAATTTTTGTTATCATACGTTTTTGGTCATATCTCTTATCCTATATCATTTTATCTGATATTTATAGCTAGACTAATCCGTTTATTATTTTCTTCTTAAATAATACTTCGGTCAGACCGAGATATTTCAGGTGCTCCTGCTTGACTTCTTATCAGGGTCCAACATATGACTTTTGGCTAACTACTTTAGTTAGTAGTTTTTGTTGTTATACATTCGAGATAGAGACTCCTTGATGTATACATATTCTTTTGTCTAGCTCTTGTACCTATTCTTTTGTGATATTGTGGATCTTCTATGTCCACTATTTTAATGTACACTTCTATGTGTTATATTCATATCTGTTTTCGCCTTTGTGATATGAATATCTGTGACTGATTTGTGTTATGCTTATTTCTATATTTATTTCTGAGGTCTAGATAGCCACTGTGTGGTAGCTTCAAGTTTGTATTTGATATGTCGGATTTCCTCTTGAAATGGAATGTAAGTTATATTATCTGACATATTGGTACTCACACAAAGCAATTACACAGATGGTCACTCCTCAACAGCCTTATTCTTCGTGCTAGTCGACACCATTACCCAGTAGTGTTCTTGGCTAGCGTGAGCATAGAGGTGGGGCGTCACAGCTTGGTATTAGAGCCAAACTTCGAAACAATGTTGAATAATCTAGCAAGGATCATTGTCCTAAGTCTCTCATAGGAATCGTGCCATAGGATTTAATTCGAGTCTTCGTACCATTCTATCATATTTCTTTTTATGATGCCTTGTTTTATCAATCAAGTTTGTTTGATATTCATTTTGTGAATAACCTTTTTCCTCTTCTTTCTTTCTTAAAGAAGAGAAATGGTTAGACCAGGCCGTCCCAGCGTTGGTCAATCCAGTGCTACTCCTCAGGATGGAGTATTTATGTCAGCTCAACAACTTTTAGATCTTGTGAACAATGCCCAAGCTATCGGACACGTTCCAGCGCCAACTCCCCCTAAATCCAGGTTTGCACGCTTGTGTAGAGATTATATCGCTTTGGGTGGAAGGCCATTCAAGGGTTCCGAAAAAGTTATAGAAATTCAAGCTTGGCTTAGAACATGCGATCGCATCTTTTCTCGCATGAATCTTGTGGATCTACATCGAGTCCAAGTGGCTTCTAGCATGCTCCAAGAAAGAGCATTAGATTGGTATGAGCTTTTGGTTTCTGAGATTATCAAAGCGGATCTTACTTGGGAGCAATTTCGGGAAAGATTCGAATTGAAGTTTGCACCGGAGGCTGAAAAAGTAACTTTAGCCCGACGCTTTATTGACCTTGTTCAAGGTCAATCTTCTGTGACGGATTACGTCGCATCTTTTGATTCACTCTCTAAATATGGGGTCGAATATATTAATACCCCATTGAAGAAAAATCAGAGATTTGTCTATGGGTTGAATATGAACCTCAAAAAGCCTTTACTTCTGAAACTAGAAGTTTCTTTCGATCAGCTTGTAGATATCGCTCTTCGACTTGAAGAGACCGATAGAGAAAGTGATGTTGAAGTTGTGCGTGCCAAACAGAACTTCAACAATAACATAAAGAGGCCTATTAAGTTCAAAGGCCCCAATCCCAATCCCAACAAGAAAGGAAAGCAAGAAAATTCGGTAGCAAAGACTCCTACCTCTAGTCGTGGACAATGCTACAATTGTGGTTCTATGGACCACTATGCAAGCGAGTGTCTGAAACCCCTTTATTGTCGCTATTGCAAAAGTTTGAGTCATCATATATCTGCGTGTCCCATACTTCAAGCAAGAAGGAGGGAAAGCTAAAGGTTGTGCAAGCCTCTACTATCACTTCTCTTGGTCAATGTATTTCTCATTCTATCCTTGATGAAATTAATTTGTTTTGTGATTATCCTATTCGAGTTCTTTTTGATACGGGTTCATCTCCTTCGTTTATATCAAAAGAACTTGTTGATTCTTTCCTTTAAATATTATGGGCTTGATGACTTCATTGAGAATTGCGAATCCGATTGGTGGATCCGCAACACTTAGTTTACTTTGTGAAAATGTCGAGATTATTTTATGTGATTATTCTTTCCGAGCCGATTTGCATGTTATGCGTTACTTAGGCTTCGAAATTGATTTTTGGGGAAAGGATTGGCTTGATCATTATGACGCCCGCATCCTATGTCCTGAGCGGACCATTTATCTTCGACATTCTCAATCTGTTATGCAAATTTCTATTGTTCTTAATGATTTTGATTTCCAAATTTGGTGGTATCAATTTATTCTTTAAATCCACTTGATGAGGAAAGTGTTATTTCTCTCATTCAAGTAGTTTGTGAATTTTACGGTATTTTTGAGATTTGTCTTAGGTTTATCACCTAAGCAATCTATTGTGTGGTGCTAAGGTCTTTTCAGCTCGACCTTGCCACCGGTTTTCATCAGCTACGAGTTGCAGAGGATAGCATTCCACTTACCGCATTCCGCACTTGTTATGATTCTTATGAGTGGTTCATTATGTCATTCGGTTTGATGAACTTTCTACCTTATCTCATCCATCTTATGAATCGAGTATTCTACGAATATCTCGATAAGTTTATCTTTGTATTTATTGATTATGGATGAAAACAACAATTTAAAATTTGCAAATCTTTTTAATAAGATATTTATAAGTATGATTGGATTTTGTTCTTAAAACGAGCAGAGAATATTTGTAAAAATTTTAAGAGACATGTTTATCATATAGAAGATGATTTTGTGTTGTTTTGCCCATTGAGTTCTTTAAGAATTCTGATCGATGCGCTTGATCAACGTTATCGATAGAAATCTCCTAAACGCTATGATGAGACAATCAGACACAGTAAATTGACTTGTAAAAAGTAAAAATTTTTCTAAAAATATGATTACATAAAGTTCATTATGATTTTGAATGTCTTAACTTTTCAGGAAAGAGGATCAATTAAAAGAACTCTTTTCCGATGCTTTTATTCTTGCGATTCCCGAAGGGAACCAAGACTTTATTGTTTATGCCGATACTAGTCGTATTGGTTTGGGTGCCATTCTCTTGCAAAGGGAATGTGTTATCACATATGCTTCTTGACAATTAAAGCTTGTCGAGACTAGATATGCCATTCATGATCTAGTGCTCGCGGCCATTGTTTTCGCTCTTAGAATTTGGCGCCATTATCTTTTAGGAGAGAAAATTTGATCTCTACACCGATCATAAATCTTTGAAGTATTTACTTTCTCAAAAGGAACTTAATTTGCATCAACAACGTTGGCTCGAGTTCCTTTCATCTTATGATCTTGATATTCTTTATACTCCCGGAAAGGGAAATCGTGTTTTCGATGCCCTTAGCCGAGAGCAACAAGTGGATGCTTCTTTGTTGATATCCGAATGGAATGATCTCGAGACTTTATCCACTTGTGAGATTCGAGATCATGAATCCAATTTATGTTCATCTCTTATTTTGTGTAGCCTTGAGGCTCATCCTTCTTTTTTGGACCGTACCTTTTTTGGCTAAACTTTATGTTAAGGAAATTGTTAAATTGCATGGAATTCCTACTTCTATTGTTAGCGATCGTGATCCATTGTTTACTAGTGGATTTTGGAAAGGTCTTCAAAAAGCTTTGGGAACGAAGCTTAATTTTAGCACCGCTTATCATCCTCAGTCCGATGGACAAACCGAGTGTGTGAATCAAACTCTTGAAGATCTTCTTCGTGCATGTGTTCTAGATTTTGGTGGAAGTTGGGAAGATCATATTTCTCTTGTTGAATTTTCCTATAATAATAGCTTCCAATTTAGTATTGGTATGGCACCTTTCGAGGCACTATACGGAAGGCCATGCCGATCTCCTTCGTGTTGGCTTGAAGCCGGTGAGAAGCTGGTTTTAGGTCCAGATTTTATCCGTGATGCCACAGAAAAGATTGACCTTATTCGTCATAGGATGAAAGAAGCTCAAAGTAGACAAAAATCCTATGCCGATAATCGAAGAAGGAAATTAGAATTTTCTGTGGGAGATTTTGTGTTTATTCGTGTTTCACCTATAAAGGGTGTTGTATGTTTTAGTCGATTGGGAAAATTAGCACCTCGATATATTGGCCCATTTCCCATCACCGAACGCATTGGTTCCGTGGCTTATCGCCTTTTATTACCAGCTTAATTTTCTACTATTCATGACGTGTTTCACGTCTCTCAACGACGGAAATTCCTTCGAGATTCCGATTCTATTCTTGAGCCCGGTGTTATTGAAGAAATTGAAGTTTCGCCTAATTTGACTTATAACCAACATCCTATTCGTATCATTGCTTCGGAGGTTAAACGCCTTCGAAATAAAGATGTTCCTCTTCTGAAAGTTCAGTGGTCCTCAAATCCTAAGGATTGCTCTTGGGAATCCAGAGAATTCATCGAGCGAACACATCCGGACTTGCTCTCTCGTGCTCCTTAAGGTGAACTTCTCATTTCAAATTTATTCTTTTTGTGTTGATATGCTTTTATTGTTGTTACTTCTTATTTATTTCTTAAAGATTGCGAGGAGGCAATTTCTTTAAGGAGGGGAGTCTGTAACAACCCGCCTATTTTACGTTTGCATATTTAAATGTTTTATTTAAATATAGCATCATTTGTCAGATTCAAATCCGAAAATGTCACTATTTCGTAGAAGAACAGTCGAATTAGTGAAAAGACAATGTGAATTGTGCAATTTGGAAGTGCCTATTTTAAAAAACAAGCAAATAGATATTCAGACGTCTGAATTGAATCGTTCAGACGTCTGAAATTGCTCGAGTCAAACCAAAAAGGAAATGGGTTAAAATTGCCATTTTCAGACATTTGAAATGAACGATTCAGACGTCTGAATATTGTACTAGACAACATCTATTTTACCAGATTTAGACGTCTGAATTGGAAATTTTAGACGTCTGAATGAAGATTGAAATTGAGATTCAACAATTTGGACTCGAGACCACGTCCATTGAGTTCAAAATGGTGTTTGCGACTTTTTTGAGTATAAACATCGATATGTTTTGAGTTGGGAAATTTTTTGAGATTTTCAATTAGGGCTTTGGGTTTGGGTTTCAGCCCATCAACCTTCTAATAACCTAACCCTTCATCTAACTCCTCTTCACTCACTTTATTATTTCCTAACACTCAAGTGAAAAGAAAAATGGGGGAAGAGAAAAGAAATTTGAAATCCCTAAGCCCTTATTCTCTTAGGAATTATCATCTTCAAGCTAGAAATCAAAGAAAAGCTTAGGTAAGCATCCTCTTCATCTTCCCCATCTCAATCCCTCTTTAATTTTAAAAAATTCCTATAACCTAACTTAGGAAAAAACTTCACCTTTGATATTAGATTGAAGATTCTAGACGTGGTATTGAAGAGAGATCAACCTATTGCTTGTTCTAGAGCTTATCATTTGTGTTTGGTTTTAAAAGGTGAGTTTTTGGAACTCACATCTATGTCTATATCTTTGATAGTCGTTGGGGTATGAATTCCTAACATCTATTTCTTCTCCATTGCCTTTGAATTGAATTGGTTTGATGAATATTCCAATTTTTGGTGTTTGAAATCAAAATCTATGAAAATCCTTATATGGATGTTTGGACATGTTGGTCGGAGTGTATTGGTGAGTCTTTAAGGTTGGGTAGTCGTTTCGCCTAAACCCCTAGCAATCGTCACTCATGCGATCGCTTCCGATACAATTTGACCATCATTGGCCTAGGCAAAATACTACCGGAGCTTCAGGTTCAAACGTCTGAAATATCCAATTCAGACGTTTGAATCTGCTTGTCTCGGCCCAATTTGCCTAATTTGTGTGGGTTTTCAATTTTAATCGATTTTAGTTGATCCGGATAGTTGTTATCACTTCCTATCGACTTTGATGACTTCTCTCTTTGGATTTTTGGGAATATCCATTTTGATGGATTTGATATCGATTTCTATGGTTTTGATTCACGTCTTCAAATGTGAATCTTTGGTGATTGATTGTTTCTACAATCATTTTTGAGATTTGTCACTTCTAAATACAAAGGTTTTTATTCTAGTAGTAAATACTCAAAATCTTCCATCAAAACGATTTCGACACTATTTTAACTATAAAGCTCTTTTTTAAATCTGTTTTCCAATCTATTAGTATATATAAACCTTTACATCATTCGTATGAGAAATCTAATTAAACGGCTTAGTAAAACAAGTGGTATGAAACGCTTGCGTTTACTTCGTCGGTTAGTTCTTGGATTTTTTCGATTGAACTCTTGTGACAATTTTCGAGTGGAAATCTACAATCTGTTCGTAAATATTTGAGTTATGCCAGTGGTTATGGGACATGAAGCTAAACTCATCTATTTACTAGCTTAGTGTGATTCACACTTTTTATTGATCGATGATGATCATTTTGTGATTTAGACTAGCGATGTGCGATGTCTATTTTTTTGTGTGGGGACTAAAAACCCCGTTTGTGGAGCTTCGGCTCAAATTTGGCGGGGTAGTGACCCGTGGTCTTCGGGCCGTTTGTGGAGCTTCGGCTCAAAATTGATGGTTAGCGACCATGGAATAGCGTTCCATTTGTGATACACCTGTTGGTGAGTTTTCATGCTCCCGTTTGTGATAGGCCTCCCCCCTTTTGTGATTTCTGGATTTTTGGTTGTGATTTATAGAATTTGTGTTTCACCAATTTTTGTGGTTTGCATTGATAAGCTCTATCAATATTTGTGTTTTGGTGTATAATTTAAAGAATGTGATTCTTTTTGGTGTTTTGAGATGATTTGAGATATTGTGTGATTTTCGTTGTTAATTGATGAATACTTGACAATGTATGGCATTTTTGTTATCATACGTTTTTGGTCATATCTCTTATCCTATATCATTTTATCTGATATTTATAGCTAGACTGATCTGTTTATTATTTTCTTCTTAAATAATACTCGGGACAGACCGAGATATTTCAGATGCTCCTGCTGGACTTCTTATCAGGGTCCGACATCTGACTTTTGGCTAACTACTTTAGTTAGTAGTTTTTGTTGTTATACATTCGAGATCGAGACTCCTTGATGTATACATATTCTTTTGTCTAGCTCTTGTACCTATTCTTTTGTGATATTGTGGATCTTCTATGTCCACTATTTTGATGTACACTTCTATGTGTTATATTCATATCTGTTTCCTCCTTTGTGATATGAATATCTATGACTGATTTGTTTTATGCTTATTTCTATATTTGTTTCCGAGGTCCACATAGCCACTGTGTGGTAGCTTCGAGTTTGTATTTGATATGTCGGATTTCCTCTTGAAATGGAATGTAAGTTATATTATCTGACATATCGGTACTCGCACAAAGCAATTACACAGATGGTCGCTCCTAAACAGCCTTATTCTTCATGCTAGTCGATAGCATTACCCAGTAGTGTTCTTGGCTAGCGTGAGCATAGAGGTGGGGCATCACATAGGCGGTATAGTACATATTAGCTGTTGAAGGAAAGTTTAAGTTACAAATTCTATAACATTTATTTTTTTGGTTATATATTGCTTTTAAATTATAATGTGTGTAAGTTGTACATTTGTGTCTTGTAGTTTCCGGTTACCTGTTCTATGGAAATGTATATATATTAGTTGCTTTATTAGGTAGCTTTGTCAAATCAGTTCATTTATATATTTTACTATCATACAGTCCTTTGTCTTTTGATTTTTTTCCTGGTTATATAATGTTTTTGATGTGTTAGTGTTACTATATATGTTTAGTTTGTTGCAAATATAAAAGAAAAAGTATTTAGACTGTAGTCTATCCAGTTGCGTGTTTTATTTGAATGTGTATATTATATTATACATAAAGTTTAAACAGTTATATATTATAAAGTACATTAAGTGTAAAGGTTTATATATGTACATTATGTTGAATTTCTAAATATATGCGTTTTGAAAATATATAGAATTCCTTTTTAATATGTGTTTAAAATTAATATTTGATTTCAGAATGTTATATTGTATGTTAGTTTATATATAATAGTTTGGATATAATAGTTATATACATAAGTACTTGAGTTGGTTTCAAGTATATAGGAAGGTTTTGTTTTATATATTTTATATTCGTCTTAAATTTGATATTGATTTTGTGTGAAATAATAATAATAATAATATATATATATTTTGTTTCTATCTAGATGCTTCTGATTCGTTCTCATCAATTCAAACTATCAGCTTTGTTCGCCGAATTGTGTCCATCTAACTTTGCTTTGGAAGTCGTGCTTGCATTCGTAACTCAATTTCATTATCTATCATCTCTAGCCTCGAAGGTGAGCAATCACTCACGATTAATGTTCTTATATTTATTAAATTTGATTTCAATTGAAACGACAATTGAAATATGTTGCTGTTAGTTATTTACATTGTGATATATATATATGCTATTATTTGTATATGCTCACTTGTGACATCTGACACCATTATCTGTTATTTACATTGATGATATATGCCTGTTATATTATTATCGTATCTGTTATCACTCTGCAAGTTCCCTATTAGTATAGAATTCACTATGGGTTGAAATGATACATACCCAAACGATCTGTAGAATAGGAGAAAATTGTTAAGGGTTGAAATGATAAACCCAAGCGATTTTCAATTGAATTGAATTTGGGATTACGGGTTGAAATGATATATACCCGTATATATTTAAATTGTGGATTGAAATGATAAATATCCGTATCACTTGACCATATGATAGAAAATTATATACAGACACCGTTGGTCTATATGTAAATATTTTGAAATGATTTCTATGATTTTTTGAAAGATATATATGGTTTATAAAAATATTGATTTTTGGATATTATATAAATGTTATTTTATATATATAGTTAAATTTTGATTTTAAGCTATGTGTAAATTTGTTTTAATATAAAATAAGTTTAATAATAAAGTTTGATTTTATTAAAATATAATATGGTTAAGTATTTATTTAAATTATATTTTAACATAGAATTTAAAATGATTAATAAATTAAGGTTGGGAAGATAGATTTGAAATTGATTTGAAATGGTATTTAATTAAGAATTTATTTAAATAAAATCGATTTAAACTTATTGAACTTGAGATTTTGGGAAATTGTCTTTATAACTTGATTTTTGGTTTAAGGTGATAAAATGAATATATACCAAGTTTGAATAAATTCAAGGAATATTCAGTTATTTGAAATTTGAAGTTTTATTTAAATGATATTAAATTTATTAAGTAAATATTTCAAAACTAAATATTAGTAAATTGAATTAGGATATATATGAAATTATCAAATTTAGTTTTGAAATTATGGAATATTTAAAGCTTTGAAATACATCGAAATTTATATGGTTTATTTGTGGTTCAAATGTGTATTTGAAATCGATATAATTTGAAATGATTTATTGAGAAACTGAATTAAATTGAAATTTGAGATTCGATTAGATTTGAATTTTGGAATTCGAATTGCTTTGGAATTGATTTGTAAAATTGAAGAAGCTATTTTATTATATAAAGTATAAAATATTTAAACCTTTTAAGGGGTGGAAGTTATGTTTCAAAGTTATGAATCTCAAAGTATTTCGTTTTGAAAGGGTTATAATTTCAAGTGTTTTGGTTTCGAAAGTGTTATAACTTTGAAAGTGCTATGATTTTGGAAAAGGATATATTTGAAATGGAAATGATATCGTATTGATTTGGGTTTTGAAATGAAAATGATATTTTGGTTTTGAAGTATAAACTATTTTGAAATGACCGCAGTGTTATAATAACGTTTGATTGTTAAAGAGACCGGGATCGGATATGGGCATACTCTCTGTCGATACCGAAAACCACTTTGACAACCGTGTACGCGGTGGAGATTCTAGAATGAAGTAGGATGGTGGCGACGATTCCTATTGAGGTATATACGTAGACCCGACTCCCTTGAGTTGGCATAAGGTGGCTAAAATAGGAGCGATTGATGGGCCAATGAGGTAGTACCTCTGATCGGATGCATTTCTTCGATACCATTCTATTACTTTGTGATTGATTTGGTGGCCACCCTTCGATTTTGATTGGGAGTGTGTTACGAGGTGGGCGGTAGTGGCTGCTATGTGTTTCCACCAGCCCGGATGCATAATTGGTATATCTACCCTGGCATTGCCTAGTTGTGCCGTGTCACCTACCATATCGAGCTTTACTACGAGTTTGCATTTCTCCCGTAGCCTGTGGAGTATTGAGGGTAGCCCCCGATCTGGGAGTATGCTAATACTAGATAGACTACCGGGACTATTACGTGTTAAGGGGAATATTGGGTCAATCCTTAATGCTATTTTAAAGTAAGTTTATTTTATTATAGACATTATTATAATAGTGAATATTACTACATAGTAGATAGTTTAACGAATCCTTAGAGGATGTTATCCCAAACATCCTTTGAGTTACCTGTATTTCAGTTGTTATTTCACTTGAGTTGGATTTATCGATATAAGAATGTTAATCCTGACTCGAGTGTTTTGTGTTTTGCTTTACACTCAGGTCAGACTGAGTGATACAATATTCGAGACTCACCTTTGGAGTTGGAGCTTCGCTTGGAGATCCAGCTATCTATCGATTCTGCTTTCAGTTGTTCAGTCGATTCCAGTGATGCATTCAGATCTTGTATTTGATTATTGTATTGAGACATCTATGTACTCATGACTTCTATTGTATCTTGTTTAACTCTGTTATATATATATATAGTAGCTTCATGAACTACTATTCTTTTGTTTCCACTGCATTATTGTTATATTACTCTGTGTCTGTGATCTGTGATTATTTTATTTACTGTACATGCTGAGTTTTGTCAAATTAAAATTAACAATCTGATATTTTGAGCGATTCAATTTTCGACATATGTGGATACGAATGGCTGAAAATACCGGGATGTTACATGTGGTATCAGAGCTCTGGTTTTAGGCAAAACTCAGCATATATGGTAAATTTATTTATAGAATCACTTTCGTTCGAGCTTAAATATCTTCCTTTTGACTCGATTTCCTTTGAATTTTGGAACGTTCCCGGCGGTTCCAAAATCCATTCTTGTCTCTCCCTATTCGTCTTCTTCTGATTCTGGAATATCTCATAACTCCACTTCGAATAATCTCTATAATAAATCGGCGGTCTCGCCAATCTTTGAATGATTTGTAAAGGGGTGAAACTCCTTTACAATAGGCATTGATTCACCGGAGATTTCTGTATCCTCGGTTTAAATGCTGCTATCTTTTGCTTTACCCGAATTCTATCTCTTGTGATCCGATGTCGATTTGATTCAGAATTCCGCATCAATCGTATTCTTGAAGTCATGGTTGACCCAGTTAAGGTTAACCGCGATTTATATAAATTTATCCATCTTCCAATTTGAAATTCAACCATCTTATCTCCCTATCGAGTCTATCTTGTAGTTGAATTCTATTTGATTAGAGTTCCTCTACTTTGAATCCCATCTTTGCTTTGAAATCCATTCTTGAATTATCGAGTAAGGGAGTGTATTTTTTAATTTATATTAAAATGTTTTATATATTGTGTTGTTTGAGTTGTTAATGTTGATTTGGGTTTTCGATCGATTCGTCTGATCAACGATATCGATAGGAATTCCAAAACACTTGAATAGAGCAAACTGACACAATATTATTTCAAATTTGGTAAATGAAATAAAATTTTGTATATTATAAAAATATATAAGTAAAATTTTCTAGAATTTAATAGTTAATTAAATTGGTTGTTTGAATGATAAAATTTGATTATCATTTATTGTTCTAAATGAATTTGTGACAACCCGGGATTTCAAGCAATATCAATTTAATAATCTGTATTAAATATTAAATTGATTTGGTATATCTTTGTAAATAATATCTGAATTGATACTTTGTTTTAATAAATATTTAATTGGTAAATTTTATCTGTAAAATTAATTGGTTATTTTCTATACATAAATGTATATATATTTGTATACATTGGAAATAGTTGATCTTTGTTTTAAAATTTAACTAATAAGTTATGTTTTCAAATTTCTAATGTACATTTAAATGAATTGGAAATTATGTTTTATTTAATATTAAACTTTGCAAGCTATTTAATAAATAAATATATGGTTTTAAATACATAAGAAAATGTTAAAATAGTTTAAAAAAACTTGTTTAAGCTTAAGTTTGGATTTAAAATTTATTAATAAAAAGATTTGTTTGGTTTTCTTTTTAGTATAGCTTGATATAAAAAGATGATTTAAAATATATGTAAGTTTTTATACAATTTTGTCAAACGATACTTTAGTATATATTTTAAAATAAGTAGTTTATAATAAAAAGGATAGTTTCTTTTATATATCATTTCACATTTGATAAATAGGTTATTTTTAAAATAATTAATAAATAAATGTACATGTAGAAATACATGACTATAAGTATTAAGCTAGGATAGAAAATAAAACAAGACAACAATACAAACAAGATACAAAATAAAATAATGTAAGCTCACACATAAATTCAAAACATATATACCAGATTGTACAAAAGCAACATGACTAAATAAATATATCAAACAATATACACTCGAGCATGATCAGGCAAGAATCTTGTATGAAGATTTAATATGCTGCTAAGTGTAATATCAACATACACTAATAAGGTAAGGGTGTAACATATAGTACCCTTGCATTAAATGCAAGCAACATTTGGTCAATTCTACATGTATAAAAAAATCAGGTCAGCCTCCATATGAAAAATATCTCTGAACGAATTAAAATAGCCTATACCAGAAAACACCTCCCTGTACAAAGCCTGTCTCCTCTATATATTTATATGCAATTCTCTTTGTTCCATTTCATTGAGAATTTAGTAAACTAGAAAGCAAGAAAATGTAAGCGTTCCCATTTTTACAACTTAAACATCATTTTCTTCAACCTGGAAATGGTTACTGCATACAACTACAACTAATCAAAAGCAAGAAAATTAGAGGAAGATCAGAGCAAAACCTTTTCCAGTTTTAAAAAGGGATTTTTAGTGCAAACTGTCTGGTTTTCAGAGCATTCAATCTTAAGAAATCAAGTCTTATGTCTTCAACAAAGTTCCATTAGCATGCAACTACAGTTTCAAAACGAAGAAGACAACTCAAGTTTTTAAAAGCTAATGCATATCCCAGTTTTCAAAGTAAAGTGCTCTGTCTTTCGAAAATCAGGTGAGTAACACTTTTTTTAAAAAAACTAACTTAAGTAAATATAGTTGCTTGATTTTTTTTCTCCTGTGATAATCATGTTTGGAGTGGATGAATGTGATGAAATTCTCTGTAAAATGTATGGTTTCTGAATGCATGTTTGGGTTTGATGTGTACTTCCCTGTTCTAGAATTCCAGGTTTAAATCATGATCAAAATCATGATTTCTTGTTCAAATCCTTGTAAGGCTTAAGATTTTAACAAGGTATGGGTATGCAACAGAAGTTATAGTTTGAAATTTTATTCAATATGAAATAAAACTGTAGTGTCGCTGGAAAACAAGATATAACAGAACAAACTTGATGAAAGTGCAAATTTAATTTTCCAGTTTCTTTGATCCATGATTACAAATCGATTACTTAAGCAAAAATTTGAATTTTAAAACTAAAATTAGGATTTATGGTTTGAAATTGATTGAGTATTACTGGTTTAACCAGAAATTACATTTGGGGTTGGAACTGTCAATCTAGGAGGTCGAGGTGACCATGGTTTTCTTTGGTGATGAAGTAATGGTCAAGTATTCAGGGAAAAATGGTAGTTGATGGATTCATGCAGTGAGGCAGTAGTAATTAAGGATTTAAATATTTAAACCTAGTTTTCCTGTGATCAGAAGAATTGATCACCGCGAATCCTATGTATGATCGAGTTCTTCCAGATTTAAGTGAGTGGTAGAAGGAGTATGGAAGGAGTATTGGTCAGAAGTAAAGTTATTCTGGTGAATGGAGGCGAGGGATTTTGGGTGATTTACAATTCGACATTGTTCCAGTTTGAGCTCGAATGCTGAATTGTGATTTTTGGGTTCTGCAGTTCACTTGAGGGTCGGGAACGTGTTGGAAGGGGGTCGCTGACTTGCGCGTGAGGTCGCGAAAGGCGGGAGGTGTCGACAGCGGTGGTGCAGGTGCACGGTTATCTTGATGTGTCAGCAGTTGTTGGGGAAGATGGAACTCGATTGTTTTTTCGAGTTGTTGTGTGTTTCTGCTCGAAGCAGTTTTGATGAGCTCGGGTAGATGTTTGTTACCAGGTTTCAAAACCTGTTCTGTTTCAAAATTTAAGGACTGAATTTAATTTTATAAATCCAGTTCAAACTAGTTTTAAATCAAAGGTTAACTATAAATTCAAGTTTAGTGGAATTTTAGATTAGGAATAAATAAAGTTTTAAATTCTAAATTTGTTTAAAAACTTAAAAATGTTTAAATATTTAAGTGTATTTAAAAAGAGTTGAATTCAAAAATGAAATTTAAATTGTTAAGGAAAGATTTAAACAAGGTTAACTCCAAAATTGAATCAGGACTTAAATTTGAAATTCTAGATTTGGAAATAAAATAAAGTTAATAATTTAAATTGATTTAAATAAGTTTAAGTATTAAAATATGCTTTTAAACATGTGAGTTTAAAAAGAGTTTGAAAATTTAGTTTTTACTTTTGTAAGGATAAATTGGAATTTATTTATGAAGTAATCTGAAATAAATGTTTTTAAACATGTTGAAAGTAAGAGTTAATCAATAATAAGAATAGTTTACTTTAAGTAATGAAGATTTAGAATTTATATTCATTAACCTTTAAGTTAATTAAGTATGAATAATAAATGGTTGATATTAATTAAATTAGTAATTATAAGTTGAATATATTGATTAAAATTTAAATAATGGAATAAGTAATTAATATGTAATTAAGAGCCATAGATTAAATTTTAATTAATAAATGAATTATTAATGGTTAATTGAACTTATAATTAATATGATTTGGGTAGTTAATTATTTTAGAAAGTAATTAAATGAATGTTAATAAAGGTCATTAACTAGATTTTTCTTATAATATATTAATGTGATTAATATTTAGTAATTAATTGGATTAATTAATGTAATGATAATCAATTGTGAAGTTTAAATGGAATTACTTATTGGGAAGTAATTAAGGAATGAATACTTATTGTAATTAATTGAGTAATTTGGTTAATTTGAATTAATTAATTTAGTTTAATTAATTTAGATTAATTTTGGGAAGTATAATTACTTGGAGAAGTAATTAATGAGAAATTACTAGATGTAATTAATTGGATGATGGGTAATGGAAGTAATTGGAGTATAATTACTTGAACTTAATCATGGGATTAATTAAGTTGTTATTGTGAAGTAATTAACTAAGAAGTTAATTACTGTATGAGAATAATCAAAGATGATGAATAATGTGATTTGAAGATTAAGTTTCTTAGTATAATTAATAAATAATTGATTAAAGATCATTAATTATTTTAATTAATGATGTAATTAGAAATTGATTTAAATTGGGAATAATGAATCAATAAGGTAATTACAATGTAATAAATTAAAAATGAATGGAATTAATTATAAATAGTTAATGTATGGATTTATTCTAAGATTAATCTTTGTAAATGAATTAAAGGAAACTACTGGAATGTATGTAAAAGTAAATTAATCAAAGATGATTAATTGGAATAAATAAGTAACTGATGATTGATTGATTGGTAATTAGTTACTGGTTATGTAAGCAAGTTTATAATGATGAAGTAATTAATTTAATTTACTTTAAATTAATTAAAGAGGTAGTAATTAGTTTAATTCATTTTAAATTAATTATTGTATGATTATTTAACTCTTGTTTATATATGGATGATATTTACTGTTGAATGGTTTAATATCCCTGATATGAGATAATTGATGCTATATGATTGATGTTTGGTTGGAGTATGATAATTATCTGTTATGATGATAATATGAATTATCTATGGCAATGATCTTGTTGATTATCTATTGTGATGCTGTGAATTATCTATCTGTATTGATATAGATAATGTATTGAAATTGTTTAAAACCTTTAAACAACTTGGCCTTAAAAGACACGGTTTGGATTTCGATGAGACCGGGATCGGGTTTCCGTATACCGGGATTCTAGGTCTGGAGACCCGAATACCACATCGATCCAAAATAACGTTAGGTCGTGAAATTCAAATGGAGCAAGTGAAGACTCGAGGTATAAGAACTATATGTCAGTATAACTCTGTGGGTGATTCCGTAATGAGTTTGACGGTGATAGTACTTATAGATTCGAGATGGTGATTCAGAGTGCAAGGGTTATTGTCGTTGACTCTGAGGGTGATTCCAATACGAGTGTAATGAGATAATGCCTTCGGTTTCATTCGAACCCGGAACGAACTTGTATGGATCGAATGCTTTCAGAACATCGTCAGGCGGACGATGAGCATTCTAAGTGATGAGTTCTATAAAGGTAATCGTGACCTCAAGCCTCATCAACCGGGAATGGCTAAAACAGGGGAGGTGCAGCAAAGCTTCGTGGGTAGCACCCACTTGAGAGTAGGATATACCCCTGTCTAGAGGTTCCTTTTTATTCGGTAGTGGCAGTTGGTCTGCAGCCATCTGCGGGGTTATTCTATTTGGAACTGTTCAGTAAGGAACGGGTCCGGCTTTGTGTTGCAGGGGAGCGGGAGTACTCCTCGGTACGGTGATCTAGGCCACGTACTGTGACGGGCGGTACCCCAATAGCCCAGCCATTGTATGGAATCCAATCTCCAATAAGCGCCGTACGTTTTGATTGTGCCCAACTATGTTGAAATGTGAGATGCAAGCATTTCAGCTATTTTCTATTTACTTGAAAACCCTAGACACTATTATAATATCACTGGATTTCTTATAAAAATGTTTGGTTAGCGTAAGGTAAAAACTTTTCCATATTTATTCGTGGGAAGTCTTACGTGATACCTTTGTTTTCAAATAATTTTAAAAGTTAAGCAACTTTAACCTGTTACTCATACCAGACCCATGTCTGACCCGAAGTTTATTTCTGTTTTTCATAAACTCTCGGGTACCCAAATTTTTACGGGTAGTCAAGGGATTCAGGTTAGCTTTGACGAGTTCTGGAGGAGCAAATGGAGCAGGAGGCTTCAGCGTATAGATATATATATTGGTTCCGCTGTGTTAGAGTTTATTCTGTATTTCCGCTGTGTTGTATCTTTGTGATGTGTGAGTTGTATTAACTAGACAGGTGTTTATAACTATCTAGTATGTGTTGTATTATCTGTGTACTCTGATGTATATGATACTATGTAATATTTATGTGATATATTATATTTTATTCGTTCCGCTGTTGAGATTCTGTTGTTGTTTCTTCTTCTTCTCTACCTTTTCTATTTTCTCACCTCTTTCTTTTCTTCAAAACGATACGACTTTCTGGGCGTAGGAAGTCGGGTCGTTACAGTTGGTATCAGAGCACTAGGTTGAGCGAATACCTAGGCTCTTAAGTGATTTCTTTCTTGAGAGAGCGTATTTGTATTTTTGATATATATATATATATATTTATATATTTCTACCTATCTGTTGGGTTACCTGTTCGGGTTTTCCAATATATGTTATAAAGGTAGATAGGGTGGTGGTGTGTGTAACACGACTACCAATGGTTGAATTTGTTGGGGTTGGAAGTGTCTGACGAGACTGTAGACCTAATACCGTCTCGAGTGAATTTGTGGTGTAAGGATTTCACCAAGTCTCTGAAGGAATCTGTTAAGATTTGGAGATCATTTTTGAAATGTATAAGTTGGATGAGTAGAGTTTGGATCTGTCGGGTGGACAGAAGAAAGTGATGATATCTTGATATCTCAGGATGTTGTAGTTGTGTGATGGGACATAGTGACTATGGATGTCTCCGAAGATGTTTCTTTGGAACGAGTTAAGGAAGTAAGTTTGCTTCGGTGTTGTGGCTGTGTTCAGCAGGATGTTTCTGGTTGGTTTGAAGTCCGAGTTTCTCGAAGAGCTTTGGATTTGGATTTCCTTGGTATTGGTGTCAGCAGTGCAGCTCGGAGTATTCTGTGTATTGGCAGGAAGCTTTCTAGCTTAGCAGTGAAGTTCAGAAGCAGCAGAGTGGTTTCGTTTCTTTGTTGGATTGGCCAGTGAAGCTTGGGCTGTTCTGTTTGGTAAAGAGAAACAGTTTTTCTTTGGATCAGGCTGGATTAATCGCAAAAGTGACTTGCGATAGTTGGAGCGTTCTCGTGTGTTTCAGAGATATTTTCTGGATGACTTCAGGGAGTCAGAGTTTTGTTAGCATCTGGAGATTGAGTTTGGTATCGACTGGATTCCAGAAGTGGTACCGATGGTTCAGCTTAATAGTGGGATGGTTTTTGGAGGAAGTTTTTAGTAGAGCGACTCAGGTTTTGGAGGAACTTCTGAGCTTTATTTTTGGATCTGTTGAACTATATTTTTGGAATTTGTTGTCCCGTGTTTGCTTGTGTTCGTCATCAGCATTGTCATCTACTCAGATTAGAGTTGTGCAGCGGAAGCAGTTGGGAGTGCATCTACTTTTCTTTCCTGGAGAAGAGAAGTTGTTTTCTACGGATGATAGTAAAGGTTGTGCTCTTGATTTTTGTCGGTCTTGAGAAGATCATTCTACTGGATTGTTTTTGGATTCAGATGGTTCAGAAAGGCATCTGCGGAGATTTAGCTGATCAGTAGGGTTGAAGGTAGCTTTGGATCGTCCGAAGAGTTTGGTGGATAAGAGACGGGGGAATTTGGATTTTAGAGTCGGAGATTTGATTTTGGATGAATTTTCTCTGATTCAAAGGAGCTCTATAATTTGGTACGAGATGTTCTGGATTTTCTATGTGTTCTGGAGAGGTTAAGTGTTTGGTCTTCTGGAGTGAATTGCCAGTTTGGATAACTGAGATTCGATATGTTTCACATATCTCTGAGGGAGTACGTGTATAATCCATTTCTGGTTTTGGGAACCAGCTGTTCAGGAAGTTTTGTTTGTGAGTCAGACTCGTCTGTAGTCTGGTATCAGTGTAGTTTTGTAGATCTTGATGAGTAGGAGATCTATGGCTTAGTAGTAAGACTGTTTGGATTGTGTAGATTGAGTATTCCGGTATTTTACTCGGAAAACTCTAGGAAGCTCTATCCAGAATTTTGTCTGCATAGTTAGATTTGTTTGATTAGATAATTTGGTTGTGATGATTGTTAGCATATGATTGATATATACTTGTGATTTAAAATTAAAATCTTAAATAGACTATTAAATTACCTTTGTTTTTAAATTTCGGGGACGAAATTCTTTTAAGGGGGGAGGAATGTGACAACCCGGGATTTCAAGCAATATCAATTTAATAATCTGTATTAAATATTAAATTGATTTGGTATATCTTTGTAAATAATATCTGAATTGATACTTTGTTTTAATAAATATTTAATTGGTAAATTTTATCTGTAAAATTAATTGGTTATTTTCTATACATAAATGTATATATATTTGTATACATTGGAAATAGTTGATCTTTGTTTTAAAATTTAACTAATAAGTTATGTTTTCAAATTTCTAATGTACATTTAAATGAATTGGAAATTATGTTTTATTTAATATTAAACTTTGCAAGCTATTTAATAAATAAATATATGGTTTTAAATACATAAGATAAATGTTAAAATAGTTTAAAAAAACTTGTTTAAGCTTAAGTTTGGATTTAAAATTTATTAATAAAAAGATTTGTTTGGTTTTCTTTTTAGTATAGCTTGATATAAAAAGATGATTTAAAATATATGTAAGTTTTTATACAATTTTGTCAAACGATACTTTAGTATATATTTTAAAATAAGTAGTTTATAATAAAAAGGATAGTTTCTTTTATATATCATTTCACATTTGATAAATAGGTTATTTTTAAAATAATTAATAAATAAATGTACATGTAGAAATACATGACTATAAGTATTAAGCTAGGATAGAAAATAAAACAAGACAACAATACAAACAAGATACAAAATAAAATAATGTAAGCTCACACATAAATTCAAAACATATATACCAGATTGTACAAAAGCAACATGACTAAATAAATATATCAAACAATATACACTCGAGCATGATCAGGCAAGAATCTTGTATGAAGATTTAATATGCTACTAAGTGTAATATCAACATACACTAATAAGGTAAGGGTGTAACATATAGTACCCTTGCATTAAATGCAAGCAACATTTGGTCAATTCTACATGTATAAAAAAATCAGGTCAGCCTCCATATGAAAAATATCTCTGAACGAATTAAAATAGCCTATACCAGAAAACACCTCCCTGTACAAAGCCTGTCTCCTCTATATATTTATATGCAATGCTCTTTGTTCCATTTCATTGAGAATTTAGTAAACTAGAAAGCAAGAAAAAGTAAGCGTTCCCATTTTTACAACTTAAACATCATTTTCTTCAACCTGGAAATGGTTACTGCATACAACTACAACTAATCAAAAGCAAGAAAATTAGAGGAAGATCAGAGCAAAACCTTTTCCAGTTTTAAAAAGGGATTTTTAGTGCAAACTGTCTGGTTTTCAGAGCATTCAATCTTAAGAAATCAAGTCTTATGTCTTCAACAAAGTTCCATTAGCATGCAACTACAGTTTCAAAACGAAGAAGACAACTCAAGTTTTTAAAAGCTAATGCATATCCCAGTTTTCAAAGTAAAGTGCTCTGTCATTCGAAAATCAGGTGAGTAACACTTTTTTTTAAAAAACTAACTTAAGTAAATATAGTTGCTTGATTTTTTTTCTCCTGTGATAATCATGTTTGGAGTGGATGAATGTGATGAAATTCTCTGTAAAATGTATGGTTTCTGAATGCATGTTTGGGTTTGATGTGTACTTCCCTGTTATAGAATTCCAGGTTTAAATCATGATCAAAATCATGATTTCTTGTTCAAATCCTTGTAAGGCTTAAGATTTTAACAAGGTATGGGTATGCAACAGAAGTTATAGTTTGAAATTTTATTCAATATGAAATAAAACTGTAGTGTCGCTGGAAAACAAGACATAACAGAACAAACTTGATGAAAGTGCAAATTTAATTTTCCAGTTTCTTTGATCCATGATTACAAATCGATTACTTAAGCAAAAATTTGAATTTTAAAACTAAAATTAGGATTTATGGTTTGAAATTGATTGAGTATTACTGGTTTAACCAGAAATTACATTTGGGGTTGGAACTGTCAATCTAGGAGGTCGGGGTGACCATGGTTTTCTTTGGTGATGAAGTAATGATCAAGTATTCAGGGAAAAATGGTAGTTGATGGATTCATGCAGTGAGGCAGTAGTAATTAAGGATTTAAATATTTAAACCTAGTTTTCCTGTGATCAGAAGAATTGATCACCGCGAATCCTATGTATGATCGAGTTCTTCCAGATTTAAGTGAGTGGTAGAAGGAGTATGGAAGGAGTATTGGTCGGAAGCAAAGTTATTCTGGTGAATGGAGGCGAGGGATTTTGGGTGATTTACAATTCGACATTGTTCCAGTTTGAGCTCGAATGCTGAATTGTGATTTTTGGGTTCTGCAGTTCACTTGAGGGTCGGGAACGTGTTGGAAGGGGGTCGCTGACTTGCGCGTGAGGTCGCGAAAGGCGGGAGGTGTCGACAGCGGTGGTGCAGGTGCACGGTTATCTTGATGTGTCAGCAGTTGTTGGGGAAGATGGAACTCGATTGTTTTTTCGAGTTGTTGTGTGTTTCTGCTCGAAGCAGTTTTGATGAGCTCGGGTAGATGTTTGTTACCAGGTTTCAAAACCTGTTCTGTTTCAAAATTTAAGGACTGAATTTAATTTTATAAATCCAGTTCAAACTAGTTTTAAATCAAAGGTTAACTATAAATTCAAGTTTAGTGGAATTTTAGATTAGGAATAAATAAAGTTTTAAATTCTAAATTTGTTTAAAAACTTAAAAATGTTTAAATATTTAAGTGTATTTAAAAAGAGTTGAATTCAAAAATGAAATTTAAATTGTTAAGGAAAGATTTAAACAAGGTTAACTCCAAAATTGAATCAGGACTTAAATTTGAAATTCTAGATTTGGAAATAAAATAAAGTTAATAATTTAAATTGATTTAAATAAGTTTAAGTATTAAAATATGCTTTTAAACATGTGAGTTTAAAAAGAGTTTGAAAATTTAGTTTTTACTTTTGTAAGGATAAATTGGAATTTATTTATGAAGTAATCTGAAATAAATGTTTTTAAACATGTTGAAAGTAAGAGTTAATCAATAATAAGAATAGTTTACTTTAAGTAATGAAGATTTAGAATTTATATTCATTAACCTTTAAGTTAATTAAGTATGAATAATAAATGGTTGATATTAATTAAATTAGTAATTATAAGTTGAATATATTGATTAAAATTTAAATAATGGAATAAGTAATTAATATGTAATTAAGAGCCATAGATTAAATTTTAATTAATAAATGAATTATTAATGGTTAATTGAACTTATAATTAATATGATTTGGGTAGTTAATTATTTTAGAAAGTAATTAAATGAATGTTAATAAAGGTCATTAACTAGATTTTTCTTATAATATATTAATGTGATTAATATTTAGTAATTAATTGGATTAATTAATGTAATGATAATCAATTGTGAAGTTTAAATGGAATTACTTATTGGGAAGTAATTAAGGAATGAATACTTATTGTAATTAATTGAGTAATTTGGTTAATTTGAATTAATTAATTTAGTTTAATTAATTTAGATTAATTTTGGGAAGTATAATTACTTGGAGAAGTAATTAATGAGAAATTACTAGATGTAATTAATTGGATGATGGGTAATGGAAGTAATTGGAGTATAATTACTTGAACTTAATCATGGGATTAATTAAGTTGTTATTGTGAAGTAATTAACTAAGAAGTTAATTACTGTATGAGAATAATCAAAGATGATGAATAATGTGATTTGAAGATTAAGTTTCTTAGTATAATTAATAAATAATTGATTAAAGATCATTAATTATTTTAATTAATGATGTAATTAGAAATTGATTTAAATTGGGAATAATGAATCAATAAGGTAATTACAATGTAATAAATTAAAAATGAATGGAATTAATTATAAATAGTTAATGTATGGATTTATTCTAAGATTAATATTTGTAAATGAATTAAAGGAAACTACTGGAATGTATGTAAAAGTAAATTAATCAAAGATGATTAATTGGAATAAATAAGTAACTGATGATTGATTGATTGGTAATTAGTTACTGGTTATGTAAGCAAGTTTATAATGATGAAGTAATTAATTTAATTTACTTTAAATTAATTAAAGAGGTAGTAATTAGTTTAATTCATTTTAAATTAATTATTGTATGATTATTTAACTCTTGTTTATATATGGATGATATTTACTGTTGAATGGTTTAATATCCCTGATATGAGATAATTGATGCTATATGATTGATGTTTGGTTGGAGTATGATAATTATCTGTTATGATGATAATATGAATTATCTATGGCAATGATCTTGTTGATTATCTATTGTGATGCTGTGAATTATTTATCTGTATTGATATAGATAATGTATTGAAATTGTTTAAAACCTTTAAACAACTTGGCCTTAAAAGACACGGTTTGGATTTCGATGAGACCGGGATCGGGTTTCCGTATACCGGGATTCTAGGTCTGGAGACCCGAATACCACATCGATCCAAAATAACGTTAGGTTGTGAAATTCAAATGGAGCAAGTGAAGACTCGAGGTATAAGAACTATATGTCAGTATAACTCTGTGGGTGATTCCGTAATGAGTTTGACGGTGATAGTACTTATAGATTCGAGATGGTGATTCAGAGTGCAAGGGTTATTGTCGTTGACTCTGAGGGTGATTCCAATACGAGTGTAACGAGATAATGCCTTCGGTTTCGTTCGAACCCGGAACGAACTTGTATGGATCGAATGCTTTCAGAACATCGTCAGGCGGACGATGAGCATTCTAAGTGATGAGTTCTATAAAGGTAATCGTGACCTCAAGCCTCATCAACCAGGAATGGCTAAAACAGGGGAGGTGCAGCAAAGCTTCATGGGTAGCACCCACTTGAGAGTAGGATATACCCCTGTCTAGAGGTTCCTTTTTATTCGGTAGTGGCAGTTGGTCTGCAGCCATCTGCGGGGTTATTCTATTTGGAACTGTTCAGTAAGGAACGGGTCCGGCTTTGTGTTGCAGGGGAGCGGGCGTACTCCTCGGTACGGTGATCTAGGCCACGTACTGTGACGGGCGGTACCCCAGTAGCCCAGCCATTGTATGGAATCCAATCTCCAATAAGCGCCGTACGTTTTGATTGTGCCCAACTATGTTGAAATGTGAGATGCAAGCATTTCAGCTATTTTCTATTTACTTGAAAACCCTAGACACTATTATAATATCACTGGATTTCTTATAAAAATGTTTGGTTAGCGTAAGGTAAAAACTTTTCCATATTTATTCGTGGGAAGTCTTACGTGATACCTTTGTTTTCAAATAATTTTAAAAGTTAAGCAACTTTAACCTGTTACTCATACCAGACCCATGTCTGACCCGAAGTTTATTTCTGTTTTTCATAAACTCTCGGGTACCCAAATTTTTACGGGTAGTCAAGGGATTCAGGTTAGCTTTGACGAGTTCTGGAGGAGCAAATGGAGCAGGAGGCTTCAGCGTATAGATATATATATTGGTTCCGCTGTGTTAGAGTTTATTATGTATTTCCGCTGTGTTGTATCTCTGTGATGTGTGAGTTGTATTAACTAGACAGGTGTTTATAACTATCTAGTATGTGTTGTATTATCTGTGTACTCTGATGTATATGATACTATGTAATATTTATGTGATATATTATATTTTATTCGTTCCGCTGTTGAGATTCTGTTGTTGTTTCTTCTTCTTCTCTACCTTTTCTATTTTCTCACCTCTTTCTTTTCTTCAAAACGATACGACTTTCTGGGCGTAGGAAGTCGGGTCGTTACAGAATTTATAAACATGGTTTATAAATTGATTTGGAATTGAAATGAATTTTAAATATCAGGAATTTGAGAATTTAATTTCCAGTGATTTCAAGCTTTGGTTTTGAAAATTTTAAAATATATATTATTGAAGGTATTTTCGAATAGAAACCGTTTTCAAAGAATTTTAAAATGTTGAAATCAGTGCTCTTCTCTTTGTCGCTGGAAAATAATTTTGATGATGGCGGCCGCATCATCGACATTCATTTTCGAGTTTCGAAGTGGAGAGATCATTCTGTAGCTTTGCTACGGTTTTGTTTTGGAAAAACATTTTGATTTGAATTTCTTAAGTATGACTTGATTTATATATATATGGGTATATTATTTTAAATTTAATTTGATTTAATATATATAGTATATACATAATTATCTCTAAAGGGTTAGAAATTAAACGGAAATTTAATTCTTAAAAGTATGTTAAAGGATGTTTTCAATTATAAATAAAGCTAAATTTTTGAATAAGTGTTTAAACTTGAAATAATTGAATTGGAAATTTTTATTTGTATAATATTAAATTACATTTCAATATAACTTACCTAAATTATTCAGAAGTTAAAAATGTAATTGGATAATATACAATATAAAATGTTTTATAAATAAAATTTGAGTGGTTATAATAAATGTTATACACTTGTATGTATAACTCTGATTTGAATTGTAAATGTTTATTTGATTATTATATTTTGTCATTCCGCTGCGAGATTCTGTGTTTTGTTTTTCCTTCTTTTCTATTATTTTCTTATTTATTCCATTAACAATCCTCTCTTTTGAACAGTTTGAATTAGACATGTGTGGTTTATTGTCGATTTAAATCATACAAAAAGGTGGGTCATTATATTGACCCAAAAAAAGGTTTAATTAGCCTAAGTAACAAATTATGACTTAATTCACAATATACACCTATGTAATTAAATCAAACATCATATTTACACAAGTTTTCTTCAAAATAAATTATTCAAGCACATTCCTATGTTAAATAAAATATTTTACAACTAATAAAAAGATAATTTTAGTTATAAAAATATTTTTATTATTAAAAACCCTTATTTTTAAATAAATAACCAATTTTCACCAATATTTACATAATACCTCATTTTTAACTTCAAAAATTACACAAAAATAATTTTCTTATGTAATAAAATGCAAAAAACCATTTTCCATCATTTTTATAACCAAAACTTATTTTTAAACATAATTTCATCTTTTAATTTATAATAAACACATTTTAAAACAAATACTTCTTTTAAAAATCAATAAAAGAAGCATTTGGCAATAATTCCAAGAATTATTGCATTTTCATTAAATAAAATCATATTTCACTCAATATTAACCCAAACAACCAAAATAAAGTTTTTAAAACTTTATTTTCACATTTTATTTCCAAATCCATTGTTTATTTAAAATAAACAATTTGAATCTCTAATTCATTTTTTTTCACAATATTAAATTATAACCACCGTTATAATTTAATATTTACAGGTACAAAACCAAGGTTATTACAAGTATACTTTCAAATCATTCCTTTCGAAAACTTGAAAAGCTATTTCCATATACTTACAAAATGGTATAAGTATCTTAACCAATTATCTAGAAAGATATACTTATCTCAAGATCATATTAAAATAGTTAAACACAAGTATCCTTTTGGACAAAGATATAATTATTCCGAAATACCTTTCTCTCTTTAACTATTTTTCTTTTTGATTTAAAATATCTTCTTTATAAAATTTCCATTTTCATTTACAAAAGGTTACTCTTTCCACATCTCCTAACCATTTATAAAATTCCTTTTTATCATAATCATTCACAATATATTCCCTTTTTAAAACCCAAAATTTTCCCTTTATAACTTCTTAAAAATACTCTTTCCATAAAAGGAATCTCTTTATGATATTTTCATTTAATATAAATACTTCAGAAAACAATTCCTTATGCATTTAAAAGAAATGGCTAAATTTCATAACAATATCACTTTAAACTCTTTATAATAAAAATATATAGTTTTAACCCTCATAAAGAATTACCAAATAATATGTCATAATTACTCCAAAACAACCGTTAAAAATCCACCTAAATAATTAATTTGAAACGATATAGTTTAAATAAAGTAATCAATGTTTTACCATCCATTTATCAATAATTATATTACCATAAATAAATAATACCACTTAAAATCTTGAAATAGCCCATACACAATTTTACCAAAACGACCAACATTTCTATATAAACCAATCTAGAAATCATTATAAATAATAACTTAACAAAACACTTGTATATATAATTAATAATAAAACATTTTTACCTCAGATTATAAAATCCGAAGTTAAACACAATTGGAAAACCTTTCAAATTTCAAAACAAGCTCAATAGCTCTAACGGTACTTAAACAAGCAACCATTATATTCAATTTAACTATCCAAGTTAAACTATCAATAGTCACATGGTCCATTTACAAATATACATCCAATTCCACGATTAAAAATCAATTCATTAAACGGCACTTATCCCATATTGATTGAATAGCAATTAAATATTTTCCCACATCTTATATCATACCATATCAGAAATTTATTCTACTCCTAACATATCACTGAAACCACATTTCCAGTTAATACTAGATGGTGTTTATTTGGCCAAATAGATAACACCAATATATTTCAATTAAATCTACGTTATAAATATACAAAGTAATCCAAGAACAATCCATTTATCACTTTCACACACATAAGATTCAATACTGGAAATAAACTTAAAAATAAACATAAACAGTTTAATAGCAATTCGAGATGCTATATCGTGACCCTAGATCCGGTTCAACCAATCTAATAATATTTCAAGATGTTATATCGTCATCCTAAATTAGTTTCAACAATCAACAATTTCAAAGAATCCAAACAGCATAAATAAATTTTATTTTGCTATAAAACATTACTGATTAACCAAATGAGCGAGTTTAACACACCTTGAGTTTTTAATTTTAAATTAAATCGAACGACGTTTGATTTAACCTAAAATTTTAGCTATCTTCGAACGACTCCAAATCAGTTCCAGAACGTAGTGCTTGTTGCCACGATTCCAAAAGCCGCTTGTTTCGTCTAATTCTGACAAAGTATGAAAAAGATATACACTTTATAAGATTTCACGAATTTATAATATAATTAAATCTAAAATTTCTTTTTTAATACCCTCCAGATCTGGCCGTTGATTATATGATAACAGATCGTGGTCGTAAGCTAGCATCTTCTCCATCGCGTATGCTGCCGAATGAAACCCATCATCATGCGTTCGCATATTCCATCGCCCCGACCACTAGTTTGATTGAGAAGCTGATCCACTACCCTCACGTCGACGTGCGTGCTCCAGCGCACCCATGCCATCAACCTGGTCGAGCTCGGCTGTCCTATGCCCTCGGAAATCTTGAACAAACGATAGCCCTACATGGCTCGATTTTGGCCTCCACGCTCCACTAACTTCGATCATTGCCGTATGGATTTGAAGCTCTCGTCGCCCTTTACGATTTCTTAGTTGAAAGATTTTTCACGAAGGCTTATGAATTTGGAGAAAAATCAAGGGAAAGGATGTTGATTTTCGGCACTAGAATTTTAATGTAGCGGCTGAAAGATAATAGCTAGGGTTAGGGTAGTGAATGTGTAGATATATATATACGATTTACTATTTAAAAACCCTGTTCACACATGATTTTCCCCGGTCTCGAAACGAAGAGTGCCGCCTACCGTTTATAATGTTTTATCCCTATTTCGAACACAATGGAACATGTTTCGAAGACCAATTCCAAAGTATATGGAAGTTACGGTTTTAAACGACTGATTTCAAATTAAATTCCTTAAATTAATTTCTGCCCGTTTTCAGCTCCCACGAGAAAACGACAAATCTAATTGCTACAAAATTTGAAATTCGATAATAATACATTATTATGGATCCAATGGAACTAGTTTCGTCGAAATCCGAGATTGTGCCCCGGAAGGCTATTTTAACGTGTCGATTAAATCGAGCGATTTTCAAAATCGATGAAATTGCCTGAAATTCCAATTTTAAAGACTTGCTAACTCCATTATAATTCAAATAGAATTTATATTCACTTTAAAAACCATCTCGATTCATATTAAATCCCAAATTTAATTATTTACACTATTCCAAATATTAAATTTCACTATTAAATTAATATATAAATTTTCAAATTTTAATTCATCGACTTTTAATTCCATTCAAAAGTTAACTATCATCACTCTAATTCAAATAGAGTTTAAATCAACTTAAGAAAACATTTCCATTCACATTTAACTCCAGATTCACATATTTACCCAATTTCAAATATTAAATTTACTAATCACCAAATCTGTTTAATCGCTATATTTGAAATTTTAAAGCATTTCACTAATTCAACCAAAATCTCCATATTCAAAATAAATTAATATTTCAAATTCAACATTTAAAAATAAATTAAATGTTCAAAACCAAACATCCAAAATTCTGGGTCGTTACATTCCTCTCCTCTTAAAAAAATTTCATCCCCGAAATTGCTAAGGTAGGAAAAATGCTCCAAACCCATTTCTTTCCAAAACCCATTTGGTTAATATTCTGCTATTACCATTTCCTAAGTCTTTTAGACTCACCCAAAACCACTAATTCTTATTTATCCATCAACTCCATTATTTCAAGTTATAATTTCAAATCAAATTTAGTTAACAAAAATTTCCAAAATTTTTTTAACACCTTAAATTTCTGAAATTTTTTAACAGAGTCTCCCCTGTATGGAGAGCCTTTTACAATATCACAAATATGATAAATATAATATACATCGACCCACACAGTCAGAAACACAATATATATCATTATTTATTTTATTTTTGCTTTTAATGTATAAGCGTACCTTATATTAACGTTACTAAATGAGTTCGCTTCATTTATATGCAATTACGCAACCAAAATCTACCCAAATAGCTTCTGGTACCTGTACTTACTTAAATGAAACACATAAGTTTCATAACCAGGAAATTTTTATAACATTCCATTCCTTTAACGAACTTAAACACATGTTTTCCATAAAACAAACATATGATAACACGTATATTTCGAATGTATAAATAAATACAAAGTTCAAACATTCAATTATCCATTTTCAATCAGTGTATATTCAATTTCAAATTAATTCACAATCAGTTCATTTGCATTCCATTCATATCCACATTCATTATATTCAAATCCATTTTATTAATCTCGGAATCATCCCATGTAAATCGATTCTTGAACAATTCAGCTCAGGTCCATGTACTTGCATTCATATTAATTTCACTTCTAACTTATATTACATCTTTTCCATTCACTTTCATTTAATTCACATAGTGTTATCCACTTCATTTAACTGTGAACGGCATTTCATTCCATGCTAATTTATTTATAAACCATTTCATAAAATTATTTCTAAGGTTTATTATAAACATTCCATACCGCTACTTAAGTTCATATTCACCTTTAAAACCTGTAACGACCCGTAAAATTTAACTGTTTAATTACGTATTTAACTGAATTTTGGTGATATTTTAAATAATAAATTTTGAAATAAAAGTTTGATATTTGGAATACGTCTAGTTAAACATAGCAAATGGTATATTTTCATCAGATAATATGGAAGTTTATTTTATTGTGTAATTTTTGTTATTTAGATTTAAATCAGTTACTATTTGATGATGATAAAATGTTTTCCAAACCTGAATAATTTTATATAATAAATTTGTAAATCATCTTCTAGGTGAGACATCATATTTCATTTCACCAAATTTGGACTGCTATTGCTCCGTTTATCTTATTTTCGGCAAATTAGCAGCATTTCGGTACCGACATCGACTTTTGATAGGATGATCGTACCACTGATAACAATATACCGTTTTGATCGTCTCATCGTGTTGATCCCTACGGTATATTTGATTCTGTGTTTAAAGTCCGATACACCGCGGAAGCTGCGAATTGGTCATACATGTCGGTACCGCTTTGAACTTATTGAATTCATTTGTTCGTTTGTTGAGCCACTGTGTAAATTCCAATGGTCATTTGCATTTAATTTTTCTTGAATTCAACGTACAAGACCCTTGCTATTTCCAAGTTCTCAATTTATTTTGCCATTTCATTGTTTACCTGTTCATTTGCCTCTTTGCTTTGCTTTGAAAACCTTGTTTCGTTCCCATCTCTATCTCTGCCCATTCTTCATAAGAAAAAAACGTATGTTTGTTTCGTTCTTGCCTGTAGCATGCTCGTTCCTCTTCCCTTCGATCCCTTATTCCTCTCTCACCACAAACAACTTTCGATCCTTCTTCCCTCCCCAGTTTACACCGAAGCTCCCCCCTCCTTATCGACTCCATTGCCTTTGCTTCGAGGCAGCCACCACAACCGGTCCTCCAAGTGCCGAGCCTAGTTGTCAACAGCCCTCTGGAGATCACGCAAGCCTCCTCCTCGACATCACTTTCCTCCATCCACCGTCTTTAACGCGGCCATCGGCAAATGTTCTGGTCAGCCCTTCACTTCTTTTATTCATATATATAAAGTATATATATAGCTATATTTGTTAATATACTAGCCTGTGCTTTGTTTGATCTCTATTTTCACTAAAAATATGCATGACAGTTTACATATATATATATGTATACAAGTTCTAGATGTCTGATTCCATACATGTTATTTGTTATAATAAGCATGTTTGAATCTATGTTAAAATTTCGAAAGGTGTTAACTGGGACGACCGCCCATAACCCCTGCACTGAATAAGGAAAATAGTGCGCTGTAAGGTGTGCCAGGCAGCCATGGACGATCACCAAGGTAAGTTAAAACAGCAGAATCTATCGTATTACTCATAGCGCATGGATAAAATACAATAGAGAATATATATAGTGAAGCTTCACAAAATAGAATCTCATCAATTAAGCTTCATAATAGTTGAATACAAACATCTGAATAGTCAATACATCAAGCCTCACTACATATCACTCAGAGAATTATACAAGCAGCGGAACATCCAGTACATATAGTAAGAAAATAATATGCAAGCCTCCAGCTCGTCTTCGTCATCAGCATCGTTGGAAACTAAGAACAGCACCTATCACCTGCTACCTAGTCTGCCCATCCCAAAGTGAATGAACAGCCCAAGGTAATAAGAGTTGAACATAAAACCTTGAGTCAGACAACAGTCTTAGTGAGCGGTAAATTATCTAAGAAACATAACAATAGAGCATAAAGGTAAAAGGAATAGGAATCCAACCCTCCCACTCCACCTCTTTCTACAGTGATAGCCCCCAGACATACTAAGCAGAAATAAACATAGCAAAGCAGACATTTAAAGTAAAGCAATTTATCACTCGAGTCAAGGTCGATGTTTTCCAAGCACAAACCCCCAAGGCCTAAACCAAGATCAGATAAGCACCCAGAAAATATCGCTCTTGAGACCGAATGACGATACAACCAAACATCCATGACTCTGGCTATCACTGTTATCATTGCTTCGATACCACCGTTAATTGAATGACCGACACATTCTTTCAGCCGTCCGTCAAGGGCCAATGGTAACCCCGGTTCTAGACAGAACTCCGCAGTCGTCGCAGCCCGTGCCTAGGACTATTGAATCTACCCAGAGTACTCGACCACCAACTGTAGTCTTTTGGGACTATCGAATCTGCCCAGCGTACTCTTGCTTTGAGCCTGCTAGAACCTTCAACAACGATGAAATCTCAGCCTTCTAGTCATCCTCCTCGACGACTATTCTCATACTAGCTCAAGCGCCTCTCGAGCCAACCATTATCCTCAAACTCGAACCCTTTCACCGAGTCATCAACATGCTTGGAATGATCCCGTCTGGATTAAATCAAGGCTATCTCACATCACGCCTCGCTTCATCTCATCATCGCAAAGCCTTATCTCAACATCATCATCAAATCTATCCATATGAGCTTCATCATCCGCCACATATGCCACGAGCATCTTTTCCAATCCAAGAGCCTTTCCCTTAGCTTTTGAATCATCTTCGACCATCTTGTCTAAATCCAACAACTAATCAACTAATTTACAACAATCAATCAAATCAATCATTAATCCAAGTAATCAATCATGCAAACAAGATCTAAAAGCAATTATAACTAAAATGGCAATTTTGTAAATAAAGAGTCCAAATCTAACAAGCATGAATCATGAGCAATATCTCTACAACTTGATGAATGAACTTGCATAGATTAACATGTAGTAAAATGGATGTCAAATCATCATGAACAATGGATCTATACTTAAGTTTAAGAAAATGCATGGAAATCACTATTTTAACACAAAATCAAGCCACCAATCCGATATACTCCTTTGGATCCGTGTGAGAGATAACCACCACTCACTGAATCTCCTAAACAACTCAAAAGCAACACACTTAAGATCTGGACAGTGAAGGATCTAGCTCGATTCTCCAAAATTCTGCTTCAAACGATGAAATCTCTCTTCGATGGTTGAAGATCTTCAATCTAAGCTCTTGGATCTTCGATTTGATCTTCGATTTGGATGGAAGGAATCACAAGATTAGAGTGGAGAAAAGAAGTGAAGAAGTGTAGTTCTCGAACTCTCAAAATGGCAGGACTTCGTCGCTTCAAAATCCGGATCCCCAAAAAGTGAGGCAAAAACGTGTATTTATAGGCTGAGTTCTTAGGTCGTTCGCTCCTTAAGTCGTCCACAACTTCACTATCCCCACGACCTACGACTTAACGACTCAACACATCCTACGACTTAACAGATCTTCCAACCTACGACTTAACGACTCAACACATCCCACGACTTAACAAATCTTCCAACCTACGACTTAACCAGAGATGCGGCTTAGCGACTTAACAAAATGAGTCCTCACGCGACTTAACAACTCACAACCTAACACTCTTAGGTCGTCTAGCGACCTAACTACACCCAACATAGGTCGTCTACGACCTAACTAAACACGCCATAGCAACTCAACGACCTAACACCTTAACTCGTCCACGACTTAACTTCCTTAGGTCGTTAACTCACTCAACCCCTAAGTCGCTAACTGCTACCACCAACTTCCTTAGGTCGTTGCCGACCTATCCTCCTTAAGTCGTTAGCTCGCCCAGTCTCCTAGGTTGCTACTCTTATGCCGCTAACCCTTAAGTCGCCTACTTCCTTAAGTCGTCTACTTCCTTAAGTCGCCAACTTTCTTATAGGTCGTCTAAACCCCTAAGTCGTCTACTCCTTAGGTAATTCCAATCTCTTAAGTCGTCCCAAGCTACTGTACGACCTAAGCTACTACACGACCTAACTATCACACGACCTAAGCTTTGGTTGACTTATCAATACTAACGACCTAAACTCTGAACGACTTAACAACACTACGACATAATGACAACTGTTACAATCTTTCGATCCGTAAAAATACGGGTCGTTACATTAACACACACACAGATATATATATATATAAAGTAATTCATATGTATATACTTGGATTTTAATAAGTATAGTTTATACGAGTTATACATTGTGACAGATTTGACTTGAATTATATGTTGTGTTCTGTATTTTATAAAGTATAAGTCTCTTTATAAGTCATATTTTATTGTATAAGCCTATATAAACTTATGTATCAGTTATATATATTTGTGACAGTAATAATGTTAGTTATAGATTTATATATATAAGCTATATAAGTATAGGTTTTGGTCTGTATATTATAGATATGTTATATATAATGTAATCTGTGAGTATATATTATACAAGTTGTTTGTTTCTTTGTTTTACACTCTACTGTTATATACGTAAGTATATATATATTTGTTAAACAATATGTTTACATAGTAAGTTTATGTTTTAAATGTTGCGTTTATTTTAATGTATAAAGATTTCGAAAATAAAATTTGCATAGGTTAGTTATATAAATATGTCTGCAGCACATACACTGTTATAGAATATTGTTTATAATTAGAATGTATAAATTTTTCTAATATAATATTGTTTAAATATATAATATTGAGATTTAGAGTATATGTTTTAAATTTTAAATTTACATGTGATATATATATATACCATTCTAAATATGTAATTTAAATTGAATATTGGTTTTAAGAATAATAATATATATATATATATTTGTCGTTCTATAAAAAAGCTGATTCTGATCGGTTCTCATCGATTTCCCATTATCAGCTTTGTCCATCGTGCTTTCTTCGAAATTCGTGCTTGGATCTGTAACTCATTCCATTGTTCATTCTCTCTAACTTCGAAAGGTGAGCAATTACTCACGATTAACGTTCTTATATTTATTAAATTTGATTTCAATTGAAACGACAATTGAAATATGCTGCTGTTAGTTATTTACATTACTATATATATGCTATTATCTGTATCTATTCACTTGTGACATCTGACACCATTATCTGTTATTTATATTAATGGTATATGCCTGTGATATTATTATCATATCTGTTATCACTCTACAAGCTCCCTGTTAGTATAGAATTCCCTATGGGTTGAAATGATACATACCCGAACGATCTGTAGAATAAGGGAAAATCGTTATGGGTTGAAATGATAAACCCAAGTGATTTTCATTGAATTGAAATTTGGGATTGCGGGTTGAAATGGTATATACCCGTATATATTTAAATTACGGATTGAAATGATAAATATCCGTATAACTTGACCATAGGATAAAAAATTATATACAGACACCGTGGTCTATATATAAATATTTGAAAATGATTTCTATGGTTTTGGACAGAAATAAATCGTTTATTTAATTATTGATTTTTTAGATATTATATATAAATATATTTTATAGAGTTTAAAATTTGTATTTTTAAAATTATATGTCTTGAAAATTTTACAGTTATAAGTTAATTTTGAGATTATAAATTTTAAGAAGTTATTTATAATTTTACTATTTTTAAATTATATAGATAGATTTAATATATATAAATAAATTTATAATATGTTTAAGTATTTATTTAAAAGTATATTTAAAAATAGTTTTATAATAATTTTAATAAATTAAGGTTCGAAAGATAGTTTTGAAATTGATTTGAAATGGTGTTTAATTAAGAATTTTATTTAATTACATCGATTTGAAACTTATTGAATTTGATATTTTTAAAGCATATGATTTTATAACTTGATTTTTGGTTTAAGGTGATTAAATGAATATTTCAAGTTTAAATAAATTGAAGGAAATATTTTAGTGATTTGTAATTGGTGGTTTTTATTTAAATGATATTGGATCTATTAAGTTAATATTTCAAAATTAAATAATAACGAGGTTAAATTAAGATATATATGGAATTATCAAATTTAGTTTTGAAACTGTTGAATATTTAAACCTTTGAAATATATTGAAATTGAAATGGTATATTATGTGGGTCAAATCGGTAATTGAAATCGATATAATTTGAAATGGTTTATTTAGAAACTGAATTGAGTTGAAATTGATGAATTAAGATTGAATTAAATTTGAATTTTGGAATTCGAGTTGATTTGAATCGATTTGTGAAATTTGAGGAAGCTACTTTATTATATAAAGTATTTTAAACTACATTTAAACTATGTTATATTTTATTTTATAAATTATTTTAATATAAACTATTTTAATATAAATCATTTTTTTCAATATAAATTATTTTAATATATATAAACTATTTTAATATACTAACTATTTTATTATAAACTATTTTGACTTATAACTATTCTATATAAACTATTTTATTATATATACTATTATTAATATCTAAACTGTTTAGAGGAAAGTGCTATGATCTTAAAGTGTTATGATTTCCAAAGTGCTATAATTTCAAAATTATGTGATTTCCAAAGTGTTATAATTTCAAATGTTTGGTTTCGCAAGTGTTATAACTTTGAAAGTACTATGATTTTGGAAGCGAATATATTTGAAATGGAAATGATATCGTATTGATTTGATTTTTGAAAATGGCAATGATATTTTGGTTTTGAAGTATAACCTATTTTGAAATGACCGCGGTGTTATAATAACGATTGGTTGTTAAAGAGACCGGGATCGGATATTGTCATACTCTCTACCAATACCGAAAACCACTTCAACAACTATGTACGAGGTGGAGATTCCAGAAATGAAGTAGGATGATTTGGCGACGATTCTATATGGTATGACGTGACCCTAACTCCCGTGAGTCAGCTTAGATGTGACTAAAATCAGGAGCTATACCGGGCTAAGTGAGGTCATTCCTCCGATCGGGCACATTCCTTCGATACTATATTCTGACTTTGTGATTGATTTGGTGGCCATCCTTGATTTTGATTTGGGAGTGTGTTCCGAGGTGGGCGGTAGTAGCTGCTATGCGTTACCACCAGTCCGGGATGCAATTGGTATATCTACCCTGGCATCTCCTCATGTGCTGTCTTTACATGCCCTAGCACGCCTTCTACGAGTTTTTTTGTACCATACCTATGGAGTGCCCTTTGACGATGCCCAGCACGGAGGAGATTACGGTACGATATAGACTATGGGAATATATAAAAATGTGCTAAGGGGGATATGGGTAATGCCTTAATGCTATTTTAATAGTTTACTTTACTATAGACATAATATAATAGCGTATATTACTATATAGTTGATAGTTCCACGGATCCTTAGAGGATGGTTATCCAAAACATCCTTTGAGTTACTTGTATTTCAGTTGATATTTCACTTGAGTAGGATTTATTGATATAAGAATGTTAATCCTGACTCAAGTGTTTTGTGTTTTGCTTTACGCTCGGGTCAGACTGAGTGTTGCAGCATTTCAGACTCGCCTTTGGAGTTGGAGCTTCGCTTGGAGATCCAACTATCTATCCAGCTTTTTGTTATTCAGTTGATTCCAGTGATGTATTCTGATCTTGTATTTGACTATTGTATTGAGACTTCTATGTATTCGAGACTTCTGTTGTATCTTGTTTTAACTCTAATATATATATAGTAGCTTCATGAACTACTATTCATTTGTTTTTGCTGCTTATTTTTATATTACTCTGTGTGTGTGATTCTATGATTATTTTATTTACTGTATATGCTGAGTTTTGCCAAATATAAATTAACATTTTGATATTTTGAACAATTCAAGTCGGACATGTGCGGTTGCGAATGGTTAAAAAATTTCGGGATGTTACATGTGGTATCAGAGCTCTGGTTTTAGGCAAACTTGGCATATATAGTAAATTTAATTACAAAATCACTTTCGTTCGAGCTTGAATCTCTTCCTCTTTGACTCGGTTTCCTTTGAATTTTGGAACTTCCCCAATCATTCTGAAATCCATTCTTATCTCTCCCTATTCTTTTTTCCTTGATTCTGGAGCATCCTATAGCTCCACTGTATGATTTGTAAAGGGGTGAAACTCCTTTACAACAGCATTGATTCACTGGAGATTTCTATATCCTCGGTTTAGATGCTGCTATCTCTTGCTATGTCCAAATTCTATCTATTGCGATCGAATGTCGATTTGCCTCAGAATTCTGCATCGTTCTTATTCTTGAAGTCACGGTTAACCCGATTAAGGTTTCTCGCAATTTATATAAGTATGTCCATCTTCCTATTTCGCAATTTCATTGTCTTATCTCCCTTTTGAGTCTATCTATTTTAGTTAGTGTAACAACCCTGTATTTTGTGATTATTTTAAATGTATATTTAAAAAAAATTAAATTGAATTTCCTGATTTGAAAATTTTATTTTATTTATTAAAATGGACAAATTTTGTTATTTTAAATATAAATTTTGATTTTTGATATGAATTAGAATTCCAAATATGACTAAATAGAATATTTTCCAGAAAAGTGAATTTTGGTCAATATGATCAAACTTTGACTTTTAAATTCCAAAATAGAATCTTTTATTATTAAAGTAAATAAAATTTGATGAATAATGCTTTTCGTTTCGTTAAAATCTGATTAATATTGTGAAAGTTATGCCTTTTTAACTATTGAGTGTAATTTGTTGTATTTAACAAAATTGTTTATTTTAAATTTTATAAATAATATTTTATTTGGTCATGTAATGTTCTATTTTATATTTATACGGGTAAAATAACATGTTATGTATATATTTTGGTTTTAAAACATCTTTTCAAAGTGTAATTGACATTTTCCAATGTCAGTTGTATTCTGTGTATAATTTCTAATTTCCAGTTTCATTTAATAAAAGAAATTCTTTGTTTATTTCTATTTTCTTAAGACTTTATTTTATTTGCATTTACACTTAATTTTGTTTAGCATTTATTTTATTTTACTTGACTTTTATTGGTTTAGAAGTAAAGTTATAATTTTTCTAAAACTGGTGATATTCTATTTGTAATTTTTAAGTCCTGTTTTGAATTTTTAAACAATTTCTTTAGTTCTTTTTTCTAATTTCTCTAAATTTAATTATTTATTCCATTTTGAAAATATAAATGAATTATTTTACTTCACTTTTTTGTTTTAAAATTTTTTTAAAATGAAGTAGATATTTTTCTAAAGCTTGTGATGATTTAATTGTAATTTTGAACCCTGTTTTCAATATTTAAGCAATTTCTTTAACTCTTTTTCTATTTTCTTTAAATTTAATTATTTATATTTATTTTATTTTACTTTGTTTCAGTTTTTAAATTCATTTACTGAAATTTTATTTGTTTTATTTGATTTAATAGAAATGGAAATTGAAGAGGCTAAAGTTTTAAAACATATGACTATTCATTTTCTAGACTCTTCATATTTTGGCCGTTCCTTTCTTTAATTTTTGCCGTGAGTTTTATTTTCTTTCTCACGAGAAATCACTTCTCATTCATCACAATTTTCGGCCACAAAACATTTCTGAAGTTTGGTAATGGCTTCCTTATTTTATTTTTATTTTTTCTACTTTTCTTCCTTGAATTTGCCTTGTTTTTCACTTGAATTGGCCTTGATCTTCATCTATGTTGCTCAACCCATAGCCTCACCATCGGCCACCATCCCTTCCTCCCCACTAAATCCACGGCCAAAACATCATTCTCCACTCACCTGAAAGTGCCATGGCCTCCCCTTGAGCAAAACTCCACAAAAACATTGAAAACTCTACAATTATTTCCTAACCGAGCCATGTATGCAACCTTCCCTTCATTTTACACCACCACCACCACCATAGGCCGCCACCACCACCTTTTCCAGACCTCCCCACACCACTCCAACCTCTGTCCAGACCTGAGCTTGACCAGCCAAGCCTATAACCCCATGACCAAGCCCTTTTGGTTGCCAAAAACCATGTTTTAGCCTAAACCTCTTCACATCCCTATGTTGTAACTTCCTCCATCATGTTCTACCTTGTAGCCTTACCTTTTCCAAACCCATTTCGTGATAGGATTTTTCATTCGATTCTTGATGGCGAATATTGATATGGATTTTGGGCTTGATTCTAGAATTCTCTATCATAGTATATGGCTATGCAAGGAGACTGATGGCTTCTATTCGAGAAACCATATCGAAATCCGCATTAGGGAAGTCGAATGGACAATACTAGTTCGAAAACGAACTTGTGTGATCGAGCGAGCGATCGAATGTGATTTTACGGAATCATGACATATGTACATCTTATATTCTAATATCATTGGTATACTTGCCGCTGAAATTGGAAGTTGTTGGGTTGGATATCTTTGTATTTTAATTGGAGTTCTTTCTTTTATGAAAAACTACTATCAATTTAAAACCATTTTTCAAAACTATTTTTCTATTATTCTTCTCAAACAAACTGTTTTATTCTATTTTACGTACAAACTATTTTATATACAAAACTATTCTAAAAAAATATATTTTAGTAAGCAAAGATGTTCAATCCCATATGGCTCTTCATGCAGCGAAATTTATTTTTAAAATTTTGATTTTGATATAAGATGGACCTTATGTAAATATAAGATGATTTTGAAAACCATTGATTTTGGAAATGAATTGGTTGACTTAAATTATATTGATTTAGAAACTTGGATTATTCTCTAAACCTATTATTTTGGAAACTTTGAAACTGAAGATATTTGATTTGGAAGAATAATTTGGTGAAGCGTATATGATTTTGAAAATTGTATTAATATTTAAACAAATTGAAATTTTAGAACCTTGTGTTACTAAATACTTGATTTGGGAGTTACCGAACTTACATAAAAATTGGTTTGTATAAGTATGATGTTGATTCGAAAACTATGGATTTGAAAAGGTACTCAATTTGAAAAGTGAAATCTTATATAATTGAAGTATATATAAGTGTGATTTGATATACTATTGATTTTGGAAAGTATTTGATTTGAAAATGAAATCTTATATATAATGGACTTTATATAAGTATGATATTTGAAAGTGATTTGAAAAGGTACTATATGATACATATTTTCGAAGTAAAGATATGGAAAGTGCCTTCTGCTTGATATCCGCTTTGTGGCCACATTGTGGATTCATTCAATCGATATTTTTCTGATTTTTGGTTTTCCGGATATGATACTCGAGTTTCCATCGAATTCCATGGCAATCTTCATGGTCTTACGAGCGCAACTTCATGGCGTAATCGCTGAGTTGGGGGGTGGCCTACGGGTATGGATGTTTCCTGGGAGATCCAGGCGTAACCATTGTGTATCTACGATCTATTGGGTTGCTTGGTAGCATAATCAGCAGGGGCTGCGAGAGCCTAGGGTACGGATGTTTCCTGGGGGATCCACGCGTAACCCCTGTGTATCTGCAGTACTACCAGTCTTCATGGCGTAATCGTAAGGTTGGGGGCGGCCTACGGGTATGGATGTTTCTTGGGGGATCCAGGCGTAACCATTGTGTATCCGCGATCCATGATCGACATTTTTTTTTTTGGATTGTACTTTCCATATCTGTTTTTAAAAGTTTTCCAGTATTTTCACTAGGTGTTGAAACAAGTCTACTAAGTACCGGGAGAATTCTAGCTTTGCGCCTGATCAACGCACTGCCAGAGTCTGCAGGAACGAGGATAAACTTGTTAAGACATCGAGTTATAAAAGTATTTTGATAAAATATTATATAAAGGATATTTTGATCAGTTATTTTCCTTCCTAAAGGATTTTAAAGTGTTAAATATTGTTTACCTCTTTAACTAACAATTTGAATTAAATGACTTTTATGGATATAATAAAATGGATTTAACCAAATTATTAAGTATTAAAGAATTCCAATTGAAATTTATATGGTTTTAAATTAATGGTTCATCCTTGTCTTTCGTCCTATTTTCCCTTCTAGCTATTCCTATTCTCCACCATGTTAAACTTTCCAATAACAACAGTTATCGGGTATAATTTTAATCTTTTTGTCATCTTGTCTTAATCCTATACCATTCTACCTTTTCTGTGTCTTCCGTACCTCATTCCTTTTCGAGGACGAAAAGATTTGAGTGGGGGAGAGTGTAACAACCCTGTATTTTGTGATTATTTTAATTATATATTTAAAAAAAAATTAAATTGAATTTCCTGATTTGAAAACTTTATTTTATTTATTAAAATGGATAAATTTTGTTTTATTAAATATATTAATTTTGATTTTTGATATGAACTAGAATTCCAAACATGACTAAATAGAATATTTTCCAAAAAAGTGAATTTTGGTCAATATGATCAAATTTTGACTTTTAAATTTAAAATTTTGAAAGTTTGAAAATTAGAATTTTATCTTTTATTTTGAAAGTAAATAAAATTTTAAGAATAATGCTTTTCATTTCATTAAAGTCTGATTAATATTGTGAAAGTTATGCCTTTTTAACCATTGAGTGTAATTTGCTGTATTTAACAAAATTGTTTATTTTAAATTTTATAAATAATATTTTATTTGGTCATGTAATGTTCTAATTTATATTTATATGGGTAAAATAACATGTTATGTATATATTTTGGTTTTAAAACATCTTTTCAAAGTGTAATTGACATTTTCCAATGTCAGTTGTATTCTGTGTATAATTTCTAATTTTCAGTTTCATTTAATTAAAGAAATTCTTTGTTTATTTTCTATTTTCTTAAGACTTTATTTTATTTTCATTTACACTTAATTTTGTTCAGCATTTATTTTAGTTTACTTGACTTTTATTGGTTTAGAAGTAAAGTTATAATTTTTCTAAAACTGGTGATATTCTATTTGTAATTTTTAAGTCCTATTTTGAATTTTTAAACAATTTCTTCAGTTCATTTTTTTAATTTCTCTAAATTTAATTATTTATTCCATTTTGAAAATATAAATGAATTAATTTACTTCACATTTTTGTTTTAAAATATTTTTAAAATGAAGTAGATATTTTTCTAAAGCTTGTGATGATTTAATTGTAATTTTGAACCCTGTTTTCAATATTTAAGCAATTTCTTTAACTCTTTTTCTATTTTCTTTAAATTTAATTATTTATTTTTATTTTATTTTACTTTGTTTCAGTTTATAAATTCATTTACTGAAATTTTATTTGTTTTATTTTATTTAATAGAAATGGAAATTGAAGAGGCAAAAGTTTTAAAACATATGACTTTTCATTTTCTAGACTCTTCATATTTTGGCCGTTCCTTTCTTTAATTTTTTCCGTGAGTTTTATTTTCTTTCTCACGTGAAATCACTTCTCATTCATCACAATTTTCGGCCACAAAACATTTCTGAAGTTTGGTAATGGCTTCCTTATTTTATTTTTATTTTTTTCTATTTTTCTTCCTTGAATTTGCCTTGTTTTTCACTTGAATTGGCCTTGATCTTCATCTATGTTGCTCGGCCCATAGCCTCACCATCACCACCATCGGCCACCATCCCTTCCTCCCCACTAAATCCACGGCCAAACCATCATTCTCCACTGACCTGAAAGTGCCATGGCCTCCCCTTGAGCAAAACTCCACAAAAACATTGAAAACTCTACAATTATTGCCTACCCGAGCCATGTATGCAACCTTCCCTTCATTTTATACCACCACCACCACCATAGGCCGCCACCACCACCTTTTCCAGACCTCCTCACACCACTCTAACCTCTGTACAGACCTGAGCTTGACTGGCCAAGCCTATAACCCCATGACCGAGCCCTTTTGGTTGCCAAAAACCATGTTTTAGACTAAACCCTTTCACATCCCTATGTTGTAACTTCCTCCATCATGTTCTACCTTGTAGCCTTACCTTTTCCAAACCCATACCCGATCCAAACCAAGTACAAACCTGACCTAATTGATCCCGTAGGCCATGCAAACAAGTAGAGAAAGCAAGGCAAAAAGTTTCGTATTCAAACTGCTTTTTGTTTCAAAGTTATTCAAATTCAATCGTATTGATTTTTAACTATTATTTTGGTTTTTTTTTGGGTTGTAACACAAGATCTATAACTTGGATCTCGCTCTCCACTCAAGTTCATAGATTTGTCATTGTGTTCTAGTTTGTGTTGTGTCATTTGAACTTGCATCTCCAGCAAAAGAGGTGAGTAAATCTCATACGACATTTTATACTTTTACAAATGTGAAGCGACAACAACTGAATGTGTAGAATATTATGATATGTTATAACTGCCTGTGATGATTTATTTATATGATGTTAAACCTGTTTAATTACCTGTCATATCATCTGTTACTGTTATATATTGTATACTGTTCATTTTATATCTGTTTATCACACTGCAAATTCCCTGTAGAATAGAATCACTATGGGTTGAAATGATACATACCCGAACGGACTTTAGAATAAGGAAAAATCGTTATGGGCTGAAATGATAGGTCTGAACGATTTTTATTTATTTCATTTAACTTGGGATTGCGGGTTTGAAATGATAAAACCCGGATTTTTCCTTTGTAAATTACGGATTGAAATGATATATTATCCGTATCATTTGACTTAGGTTAGAAAATTTATATACAGACCCGTGGTTAATATATATATTTTCTTGAAATTATAAAATATGTTAAAAATGTAAATATTATGATAATTTGATTTTTATTTTAATTTAAAATGATTTTATAAAGTGTTATTGATTTTTCTATAAATTAAAAATAGTTAAATAAATAAATGTTTAAAAGTTGAAATTTGAAGTATAACTTAACTTGGAAAATGTGAAAGTGTTTTAAAATAAAAGTTAAGTTAAGAAAATAAAATGGAATTTAAATAAAATTATGAAATGGTAAACTTAATTAAAATGTTAAGTAAATGAAATATTATAAATTTTACATTTATTTTATAAGTGAATTATTAAAGATTTGATAATTGTTTGTGAAACTTTCACTTTGTAAAATCATAAATTAAGAGTTAGTTAAATGATTGTTTTTAAAGTAAGAAAATATGATTTTTATAAGTTAAAATGGATTTAAATAAATTTTAACTGTTTATGAAATTGTAGTGAAAGTTTGGAATTTAAATTGACAGCATTCCTGAAATGCTATCATTTCTAAAGTTAAAGATATTACAGCATTTTGTAAATGCTGTAATTGATATAAATGAACTAAATGGCTAAAATGAACTAAGTGCTGTAGTTGCTGAATTTAACTAAAGTTTTATTTGAAATCTAAACCTATTACAACATCTAAATGCTGTCTTTTGCTAATGGAATTGTTTTTAAACATAACTTTCCGTAGCATTTTCTAAATGCTGCAAAAGTTGAAATTTCACTGTTTTAATAAATTTAAGTGAATAGATGAATTCTGAAATGGTAAAATTTTGAGAATTGAATATTAAATATAATAACTTCATTTTTAAATGATTTAAATGGAAAATTTTGATTTGAAATATTTTGATATTTTGAAATGGATTTTAAATGATATTTGATTTCGAAGTATAAATGACCATTTTGGAATTTTAACCACGGGATGTAATTAAATTGATGGTTTTATGGATCCTTACAGGATGGGCAATCCCAAGCATCCTCTAAGTTATTATGCATTGCTATTACAGTTCACTTGAGTTGGTTTACATTGTATAAGTATATATGTCCTGACTCGAGTGTTTTGTGTTTTACTTTACGCTCGAATCAGTCGGAGAATCACAGCTTTGGATTCATCTTCTGGAGCTAGAGATTTGCTGGAGCTAATCTGTCCATTTGTTATTTCTCATCTTCTAATCCAGTTATTTACTATTCGGTATTGCTTCTGTATTAGTGATTTATGTATCCTAACTTCTATTGTATCTATTTTGATTATGAGATTTCGTATATGTTTTGAGAGTTTGTATATATAAGCTTCATGAACTACTATGGTATTTTATTTCTACTGCGAGTTATTCTGATATTCTGTGTCTGTGATTCTGTATTTGATTTTATTTGCTCTAAATTTTATTACAATCTGTTATTTTGAATTATTCAAGTCAGACATGTGTGGATTATTGTCGATTTGAATGGTCTAAAATAGCGGGTCGTTACAGTTAGAATTCTCTTTGATTAGAGTTCCTCTAAATTTGAATCTCTATCCTTATTTAGGAATCTATTCTTGTATCATCGAGTGTGGGAGTGTATTTGTAATTAATATAAAAATGTTTATATGTTGTGTTGTTTGAGTTGTTAATGTTGGTTTGGATTTTCGATCGATTCGTCTGATTAACACTATCGATAGGAATTCCAAAACACTTGAACATAGCAAACTGCACAATATTAATTTCAAATTTGGTAAATGAAATAAATTTGTATGATTATATTAAATATATAAGTAAAATTTTCTGGAATTTAATAAGTTAATTAAATTGGTTGTTTGAAATGATAATATTTGATTATCATTTATTGTTCTATAAATGAATTTATAAACATGGTTTATAAATTGATTTGGAATTTAAATGAATTAAATCAGGAATTTGAGAATTTAATTTCCGATGATTTAAAACTTTGGTTTTAAAGTTTTAAAATGTATATTATTTAAAGTATTTTCAAATAGAAATCGTTTAAAGAATTTTAAAATGTTGAAATCAGTGCTCTCCTTTTTTATCGCTGGAAAATAATTTCGGTGATGGCGGCCGCATCATCGACATTCATTTTCGAGTTTCGTAGTGGAGAGACCAATTCGTAGCTTTGCCACACTTTTGTTTTGGAAAATAAATTGATTTAAATTCTTGAGTATAACTTGATTTATTATAGGTATACGATTTTGGATTTGATTTGATATATAGGATATATATACTTATCTCTAAATTGTTTGAAGATGATCGGAAATTTAATTCTTAAATTTATGATTAAAGGTGATTTTAATTATAAAATGAAGCCAAAATTTTGAATAAATATTAAATTTGAAATAATTTAGTTGGAAAAAGTTTACTTGTATAATACCCAATTTCATTCTAATATAACTTACCTAAATTATTCAAAAGTTGAATATGTAATTGGATAATACATAATATAAGATGATTTTATAAATAAAATTTGAGTGGTTATAATAAATGTTATACACTTAATTTTAAATTATAAAAATGTTAATAGAGATAAATAGAATAATAGGTTAATTGAATAAAAGACGAGATAAATAAAATAAATTTTGTTTTGAAGGAATTAATAAATTAAATCAACTAAATGAAATTACTTTGAATTGAAATCAATTAGTTGAATATTAATTAATTTAAATTGAAATTTATATGGTTTTAAAATTTATTGTTTCTTCTGAATTTTAATCTATTTTTCTTTTTGGTTGTTTCTATTCTCCTACCTCGTTCCTTTTCGGGGACGAAAAGTTTTGAGTGGGGGAGAGTGTAACGACCCGTAAAATTTAACTATTTAATTACGTATTTAACTAAATTTTTGTGATATTTTAAATAATAAAATTTTGAAATAAAAATTTGATATTTGAAATACGTCTAGTTAAACATAGCAAATGGTAAATTTTAATCAAATAATATGGAAGTTTATTTTATTGTGTAAATTTTTTTATTTAGATTTAAATCAGTTACCATTTGATGATGATAAAATGTTTTCCAAACCTGAATATTTTTATACAATAAAGTTGTAAATCATCTTCTGAGTGAGATGTCATATTTCGTTTCACCAAATTTGGACTGCTATTGCTCCGTTTATCTTATTTTTGGCAAATTAGCAGCATTTCGGTACCGATATCGACTTTTGATAGGATGATCGTTGTAACGACCCGTAAATTTCAACTGTTTTAAATAACGTAATTAACTGAAATTTTGTGAAATTTAATAATTAATTTTGGAAATAAAACTTTAATATTTGGAATACGTCTAATTAAAGATAGCAACTGGTAAATTTTCATCTGATAATACTGAAGTTTATTTTCTGGTGTAATTTTATTTCAATTCAAATCAGTTAATATTTGATGATAATAAAATGTTTTCCCAACATGAATATTTTTATACAATAAATTTGTAAATCATCTTCTGAGTGAGGCATCATATTTCGTTTCTTCAAATTTTGAATACTATTGCTCCATTTATCTTATTTTCAACAGAATTGCAGCATTTTGGTACCGATATCGACTTTTGGTACGGTAATAGTACCACTGATATATTTATACTATTTTGATCGTCTCGTCGTACTGATCTCTGCGGTATATTCAGTTTTGTGTTTTGAAGCCAGATACGCAGCGGAATTCGTGAAATGATCCCGTATCGGTACCGGTTTTTAGTGCCTTTTTGTTTCTCTAACTTTCAATATTTCACCGAGAAAACAAATAGATGCTTGTTGTTAACATTCACAGAATTTAGAGCGTACTTGGCTTTTAGTTTCGCACTGATTCAAACATCATTTGGTTCAAATTCTCGCTATTCATTTATGCTTTGAAATGGAAACAAATAACTGAAACGTGTGTTGCAGCACCCTTCATTTTCTCACCCCTTGCTTGCTCGTTCGTTTCCTCCTCCTCCCTGCTTGTTCCATGGCCACAACAACTAGCTTTTCCCACGTCTTCCCTCTCATACCAGCCACACACGGCCTCAACAACCGCCGTCCTTCGCCCCTTCATCTCCACCTCTCTTCGTTGATCTACCACCTTGTTTGCCTCTGGCCTCCATTCGTCTGCACATCCTCTCTCTTATGTAAGTTTTACTTTGTTATCATGTGGGTTTGTAATTTATATATATTAGGTTATATGAGTTTAGTTATATATTATATATATATAGTTCGTTATAAAAGGAAATGTGGGATTTTTGTTATATATAACCTGTCAACTTATATTTGTAAAGGTATATAATTATAATTCATGTATATGTATAGATTTTGTATAGCATTTTAAAGTATATACATATATAAGTTCGGTTATATGAAAGGTTCATATAGGTATTTATGTATATGTCAGTTTATATAAATCAAATTGTTAGCTATATATATTTTCTGTTTATAAAAAAATGGATATAAGTTGCATATTATAATATTGAAAGTATTACATTTCAGGGTTTAAAAGGTACTTATATATTATAGGTCAGTTATGTGTTTAGTTTCATGTTTACAGTAGCATGTATGTATTTACAAGTATATGGTGATAGATTTTGTTGGTGATTTGGGTTGTATACTCTTGTATCTTACAGTTTATATGTATGAAATCTTTGTCATGTGAAGGTATCTGTATTCCAGACCTTTATGAATAAGTTATATTTTAAAAAGTAATAAATATATATGTATATATATTTGATATATAATACAGGTTGCTGTGACTATATATATAAACCAGATTTATAAAATGTAAGATTTGTAAATTCCATGTTTATATATACAATCAGTCTGACATTATATATATTTATTTTATATAGGCTATATGTATAACCTGTTGTTCGTATAATACATTAGTTATAGATTGGTATTATATTGATTTCATAAAGTGGTATATGTAACGACCCGTATTTTTACGGATCGACAAGTTCGTCAAAATCTGGAATTTTAGCATTTTTAAGTCATTTCAGATTTTTAGGCAGATTTATCTAAGTCCTAGGTCGTGAACGACCTAAGAGCTAAGTCATGACCGAGTTAAGGAATTCGGCGAGTTAGTGTTAGGTCGTGGGTTAGTTGGAGCGAGCTATAGAATTATGCAACCTAGGATTTAGTTAAGTATTAGGTCGGCAGGGCGAGTTAACGACCTAAAGAACTGACCGACTTAAGGATATGGGGACTCAAGGGTAGGCAGACCTAGTGGAGTAAGCGACCTAGTGGTTACTGGGTTAGTGTGGTTAGGTCGGCAACGACTTAGAGCGTATAGAAGTTAGGTCGGTTGGACGAGTTAGTGGGTTGACCGACTTATGATTGTAGACGACTTAAGGTTAGAGTTAGGTCGTAGTGACCGAGTTAAGGGATAGGTCGCTATGTGTTAGGTCGTCTGGTAGCTTGGTTGGTTAGGTCGTAAGCGACCTAAGGGTTAAGTTGTTACCAAGTTAAGTCGATTGGGTGGGTTAGCGACCTAAGGAGTGCGTGTTGGCGACCTTAAGAGTTAGCCTATGTGTTAAGTCGTAGACGACTTAGGGGTTGAGTCGTAACCCAGTTGTTTGTTAAGTCGTAGAAGCACAGATCTGTTAAGTCGTATCTTCTGCCGAGTTATAAGTCGTGACTAGTGGTAAGTCGCTAGAGGCGCATGAGTCTTAAGTCGTAGGCGCGCATGCTATAAGTCGTGACCGACTTAGGAGATAGCAGTTGTTAGGTCGCAGATGCTTCTGGTTAAGTCGTAGGATGGCAAAGCGTTAGGTCGTAGGTCGGCATAGTGTTAAGTCGGCAGCGACTTAAGAAGATAGCCGAGTTACGACTTAGGGTATTTTCTGCTATAAATAGGAGGGCTTCTCTTCATTTTTGGGATCCGGATTTTGAAGCGACGAAGTGCTGCCATTTTGAGAGCTCGACTTCTACACTTCTTCACTTCTTTTCTCCACTCTAATCTAGTGCTTCCATCCATCCAAATCGAAGATCAAGATTGAAGATTCAAGAGCTTAGATTGAAGATCTTCATCTTTTCAAGAGAGATTTCTTCATTTGAAGCGGATTTGTGATAGATCAAGCTTGATCCTTTGCTGTCCAGATCTGAAGCGTGTTGATTTGGGGTTGTTTAGGTGATTTGGTGGGTGGTGATTATCTCTCACACGGATCCAAAGGAGTATATCGGATTGTTGGCTCGATTTGGTGTTAAAATAGAGATTTCCATGCATTTTCTTCATCCAAAGTGTAGATCCATATAGATCCATTGTTCATGATGATGTTACATCCATTTTATCATATGTTAACCTATGCAAGTTCATTCATCAAGTTTGTAGAGATATAATCCATGTTTTCATGCTTATTGGACTTTCAACTCTTTAATTACGAAAATGCCATTATTGTTATAATTGTCTACTTAGATCATATTTGAATGCTTGATTGTTTGGATTGATGTTTGATTTGATTGATTGTTATGAACTAGATGATTGATGGTTAGGTTTAGACCGAAGACGATTCAAAAGCTAAGGAAAAGTCTCTTGAATTGGAAAAGCTGCTCGTGGCATATGTAGCGGAATGATGAAGCTCTTATGCATAGATTCGATGATGTGATGTTGAGATGAGGCTTTGCGAGGATGTAATGAAGCGAGGCAATCATATGATGAAGACTTGGTCTAATCCAGACGGGATCATTCCAAGCATGTTGATAACTCGGTGATATGATTCGAGTTGAGGATAATGAATGGATATGAGAATAGTCGTCGAGGAGGATGACTAGGAGGCTTGGATAGCATCATTGTTGAAGGTTCTAGCATGCTCTAAGCAAGAGTACGTTTGGGCAGATTCGATAGTCTCAACGGCCAACTGTTGATGGTCGAGTACTCTGGGCAGATTCGATAGTCCTAGGCACGGGCTGCGACGACGTGCGGGAGTTATGTCTAGAACCGGGGTTTCCATTAGCCCTTGACGGACGGCTGAAAGAATGTGCCGGTCATTCAATTAATGGTGATATCGAAGCAATGATAACAGTGATAGCCAGAGTCATGGATGTTTGGTTGTATCGTCATTCGGACTCAAGAGCGGTATTTTCTGGGTGCTTATCTGATTTAGGCCTTGGTATTTGGAAAACATCGCCCTTGACTCGAGTGATAGTAGTTTTACTTTAAATTGTATGCTCTGCTATGTTTGCTTTTGCTTAGTGTGTGTCTGGGGGCTATCACTGTAGAATGAGGTTGGAGTGGTAGAGTTGTATTCCTATTCCTTTTTCCTTTATGCTCTGTTGGTATGTTGTTAGTTAATTTACTGCTCACTAAGACTGTTGTCTGACTCAAGGATTTATGTTTTAATTCTTATTGCCTTGGGCTGTTCGTCCATTTTGGGACGGGCAGACTAGGTAGCAGGTGACAGGTGCTGTTCTCTTCTCACGATGCTGATATCGAAGACGAGCTGGAGGGTTGCATATTATCTTCTTATTATACGTACTGGATATTCCGCTGTGTTGTATTCTCTGAGAGATATGTAGTGAGGCTTGATGTATTGACTATGTGGATGCTTGTATTCAACTATTATGGAGTTTTATATGATGTCATTTTGTTCTGTAAAGCTTCACTATACATATGTTCTATTGTATTTTGTCCATGCGCTGTGAGTAATACGATAGACTCTGTTGTTTTAATCTTACCTTGACAATTGTCCATGGTCGCTTGGCACACTTTACAGCGCTCTATCTTTAGATTTGGTGCAGGGGTCATGGGCGGTCGTCACATTTGGTATCAGAGCATTGGTTAATCGATTTTACCCAACGCTCGCTGTCGTAACTACGTATGAGAGACGTAATTGTATTTTGATGGATGATTACTATATATAATATAGTAGTTTAGCAGTAAGTTAGTCCTTTATGCAGTTGTTTCTCTAGATGTTCTAATCATTCCTTTTTATAGATATTGAGAATGAGTCGAAGAGGGAGACCAGCTGCTAGGGAAGGCCGTGCTACTGAAGAGACTGCTGATTATGCAGCCATGTTCGAAGCTATGATGACTTCGATCATGAGGAGGATACCAGTTCCGGGGGCGGCAGTTGATGTTGGAGTTCAAGTCCAAACTCCGAAACCAGTGGATTTTGCTAAGTTGTGCAAGGATTATACTGCTCTTGGAGGGAAGGTTTTCTTGGGAACAAAATCAACTATCGAAGTCCAGAGGTGGATGGATGCTTGTAGAAGGATCTTTGGTGATTTGGGAATTGATGATGCAACTAAGAGGAAGTTGGCATCAAGGCAGCTTCAAGGGAGAGCCTCTGATTGGTGGAACTCTATTACCATCAATACTGCGGAGGAAGAGATTACTTGGGAGCAATTCCAAGCTAGATTTGAAGCTAAGTTCATTTCTACAGCTCAGAAGTCTGTTCTGTTCAAGAGGTTTGTGGAGCTCAAGCAAGGTGGAAGATCAGTTCTTGAGTATGTTTCTGAGTTTGAAGCTTTGTCCAAGTATGCCCGGTCGTATATTGAATCTGCTTATCAGAAGAATGAGAAGTTTGTGACAGGCTTGGACAGTTATCTGGGGAGACAGTTGGTGGATCATTTGGACGATTCATTTGAGAAGCTTGTGGAGAAAGCTCTTAGGCATGAGAGTCTGTTTCCTAAGGAAGGATCTGTTGTTGCTGTGACTAGGGAAGAGTCTAAACCCCAGTAGGGTGGAAACAAGAAGAGGAAGCAGCAGCAGCAGAAGGGTAAGGATGGCCAGAAGAAGCCGAAAGGCGAGGTGACTTGCTACAACTGTCAGCAGAAGGGCCATTTCTCGAAGGATTGTAAGAATCCTAAGGTGCCAATGAAGTGTCATAACTGTGACAAGCCGGGGCATTTCAGGAAGAATTGTCCAGAACCGAGGAGAGATAAGCAGATTGTGCAAGCTTATGCTTTGGGAGCTGTTCCGTCGTCTTCGAAAGCTCCTACTGCTGAAGAGAAAGGAAAGAGTGTGGTTGTTCAAGGTACTCTTTTCCTATGTGGTGCTCCAGTTAGAGTTTTGTTTGATACTGGAGCGTCGCATTCGTTTGTTTGTAATGAACTTGTAGGCCGGTTAGGTTTGGAACTGGATATTGTTGATAGGCCATTGGTTGTGACTAATCCAGTTGGGGGTTCGTCTTGTTTGTGTATGTTATGCCGTGGTCTAGTTGTATCGAGTCATGGTTGCTCTTTTGTTTGTGATTGCTTTGTTCTGAACTTTGCGGGGTTCGGAATTATTTTGGGTATGGACTGGCTTAGGAAGTATGCGGCTAAGGTTGATTGCGAAAGGTTGGAAGTGACAGTCGAGAATGTGAAGGGGCGAAAGATTGTGATACGATGTAAGCATGAAGAAGGTGTCTTCATGAGCTTCATGTATTCGCTAGTTGTTCCACGGGATGGACTGTCATCAGTGCCGATCGCTAATGGATTCGAGGATGTCTTTGACAAAGTCAAAGGGTTGCCGCCGCATAGAGAGATCGAGTTTCGTATAGATCTAGTTGAAGGAGCCAGACCTGTTGTGATGCCTCTTAGGCGGATGGCGCCTAGGGAACAGCAGGAGTTGAGGGTGCAAGTTGATGATCTTTTACAGAAAGGATTCATTCGGCGTAGTGTGTCCGAGTGGGGTGCACCAGTTGTGTTCGCAACCAAGGCAGATGGATCATTGAGATTGTGTGTGGATTATCGTGAGCTGAATAAGGTGACAAAGAAGAACAAGTATCCATTGCCGAGAATAGATGACTTGTTTGATCAGCTTCACGAGGCTAAGGTGTTTTCTCAGATGGATTTGGCAACGGGATTTCACCAGTTGAGAGTGGCTAAGGATAGTGTGCCGAAGACTGCTTTTAGGACACCATCCGGTTTCTTTGAGTGGCTGGTAATGCCGTTTGGATTGACTAACGCGCCAGCATATTTTGTGGATCTTATGAATAGAGTGTTCAGAGATCAGTTGAACAAGTTCGTACTTGTGTTCGTGGATGATATTCTGATTTATTCCAGAACTGAGGAAGAGCACAAGACGCACTTGCGTATTGTTTTAAAAATCTTACGGAAACATCAGCTGAAGGCTAAGTTTTCGAAGTGTCACTTCTGGAAGAGTGAAGTGAGGTTCTTAGGCCATGTGATTTCTGGAAGTGGAATAGCGGTTGATCCCGCTAAGGTGGCAGCAATCCAGGATTGGGTTAGACCTAAGAATGCATCTGATATGAGAAGTTTTCTTGGATTAGCAGGATATTATCGACGGTTTATCAAAGACTTCTCCAAGGTAGCTGCACCGTTAACAGGATTGACGAAAAAGAACCAAGTGTTCAGTTGGGATGCTAAGTGTGAGCAAGCTTTTGGAATCCTAAAAGAGAGATTGACGAGTGCTCCTGTTTTGACTATTCCAAGTGGGAATGATGAGATGGTGGTTTACACCGACGCATGTGGTACTGGACTTGGAGCAGTGCTGATGCAGAAGGATAAAGTTGTTGCGTATGCCAGTCGACAATTGAAGCCGCATGAAAGGAATTACCCGACTCATGATTTGGAGTTAGCGGCGATTGTATTTGCTCTGAAGATGTGGAGACATTATCTGTTGGGAGTTCGATTTGAGTTGTTCACGGATCACAAGTCATTGAAGTATCTTTTCTCCCAAAAGGATTTGAATCTTCGGCAGCAACGTTGGCTAGAGTTTTTAGCATCATATGATTTTGGTATAGCTTATACTCCGGGAAAAGGTAACGCAGTGGCAGATGCGTTAAGTCGAAGACATGCAGGATTGGGAGTCATGTTTTCAGAATGGAAGAATCTCGAGTATTTAGCTGGATTTGACTTCAGGCCTAGATGTGAATTGGAACCTGAGATGTTGGCAAACTTATCGATAAGACCTTCTCTTGTGGAAAGAATTGGCGAGAGCCAAAAGCGAGATGATAAGCTTGTCAAGATTATCCATGATTTGGAATCTGGATTGGAGCCAGAAAAGGATAAAGGATTCGAGGTCGATAGAGAAGGTTGGCTTCGAAAGCAAGGACGACTAGTTGTTCCCGATATAGATGAATTGAGGAGTGAAGTTCTGAAGGAAAGTCATCACTCGAAGTTGACAATTCATCCAGGTGGAAATAAGATGTATCGGGATATGAAGAGAACCTACTACTGGGAAGGCATGAAGAAGGATGTTGGAAATTTCATTTCCAAGTGTATGAACTGCCAGTTGGTAAAGGCTGAACAGAAGAAGCCAAGTGGATTGCTTCAGCCCTTAGAAGTTCCTACATGGAAGTGGGAACAAGTTTCGATGGATTTTATTGATGGATTGCCTAGAACCAGAACGGGAAATGAAGGGATTTGGGTCATTGTGGATCATCTGACTAAGTGTGCACGATTCATTCCTATTCGATCGACTAGAACGGCATCAAAGTTGGCTGAGTTGTATGTTAAGTGGATAGTTCGATTCCATGGTATTCCGAAGAGTATAGTGAGCGATCGAGATCCATTGTTCACTAGTGGATTTTGGAAGAGCTTCCAGGAAGTTTTGAGAACTGAGTTGTGTTTGAGTACAGCTTATCACCCTCAAACAGATGGTCAGACCGAGAGAGTCAACCGAGTTTTGGAAGATCTCCTCAGAGCTTGTGTTTTGGATTTCGGAGGATCATGGGAAGATCACCTTCATTTGGTGGAGTTTGCATACAACAACAGTTACCAGTCAAGCATTGGTATGGCACCGTATGAGGCATTGTATGGAAGGTCGTGTAACTCTCCGACATGTTGGTTGGAAACTGGAGAAAAGCTGATGCTTGGGCCAGAGATGATTCGACAGACTTCGGATTGCATAGAGATCATTCGGCAACGAATGAAGGCAGCCCAAGACCGTCAGAAGAGTTATGCCGATAAGCGTCGAAAGGATTTGGAATTCGACGTAGGAGATATGGTTTTTGTGAAGATTTCTCCACTGAAGAATGTTATTCGATTCGGGAAGAAAGGAAAATTGACTCCGAGATTTGTTGGACCATTCCCGATTATCGAGCGAATTGGAAAGCTCGCTTACAGATTGGAGTTACCAGAGAAGATGTCGAGTGTGCACAATGTTTTTCATGTATCATATCTACGGAAGTATGTACACGACTCGAGTACGGTGGTTTCTGCTGATAGCTGTGAAGACTTAGAAGTTGATCCAGTCGATAGAAGACCTCGTAAGCCGCTTCGTGTTGTTGAAACTGACACGAAACAGCTCAGGAGGAAGGTAGTTAAGTTGCTCAAGATACAATGGAGTGATGATGATAACGACTGTACGTGGGAGGTGGAAGAGAGGATGAAGGCAGCTCATCCTGAACTCTTCAAGGTATGGCCCTAAGGTGTCGTGTCATCTCGCGATATTGTAACTTGTTCTAATTTTAGAATTCTATACGCTAAGTTAGAATTGGATGCATGGTTTGTTGATTGCTATGGATGGTAGGCGTACAGAATAGTTTTTGATTGCTTGGAATTTCGGGGGCGAAATTCCTAAGGGGGAGAGAATGTAACGACCCGTATTTTTACGGATTGACAAGTTCGTCAAAATCTGGAATTTTAGCATTTTTAAGTCATTTCAGATTTTTAGGCAGATTTATCTAAGTCCTAGGTCGTGAACGACCTAAGAGCTAAGTCGTGACCGAGTTAAGGAATTCGGCGAGTTAGTGTTAGGTCGTGGGTTAGTTGGAGCGACCTATAGAATTATGCAACCTAGGATTTAGTTAAGTATTAGGTCGGTAGGGCGAGTTAACGACCTAAAGAACTGACCGACTTAAGGATATGGCGACTCAAGGGTAGGCAGACCTAGTGGAGTAAGCGACCTAGTGGTTACTGGGTTAGTGTGGTTAGGTCGGCAACGACTTAGAGCGTATAGAAGTTAGGTCGGTTGGACGAGTTAGTGGGTTAACCGACTTATGATTGTAAACGACTTAAGGTTAGAGTTAGGTCGTAGTGACCGAGTTAAGGGATAGGTCGCTATGTGTTAGGTCGTCTGGTAGCTTGGTTGGTTAGGTCGTAAGCGACCTAAGGGTTAAGTTGTTACCAAGTTAAGTCGACTTGGTGGGTTAGCGACCTAAGGAGTGCGTGTTGGCGACCTTAAGAGTTAGCCTATGTGTTAAGTCGTAGACGACTTAGGCGTTGAGTCGTAACCCAGTTGTTTGTTAAGTCGTAGAAGCACAGATCTGTTAAGTCGTATCTTCTGCCGAGTTATAAGTCGTGACTAGTGGTAAGTCGCTAGAGGCGCATGAGTCTTAAGTCGTAGGCGCGCATGCTATAAGTCGTGACCGACTTAGGAGATAGCAGTTGTTAGGTCGCAGATGCTTCTGGTTAAGTCGTAGGATGGCAAAGCGTTAGGTCGTAGGTCGGCATAGTGTTAAGTCGGTAGCGACTTAAGAAGATAGCCGAGTTACGACTTAGGGTATTTTCTGCTATAAATAGGAGGGCTTCTCTTCATTTTTGGGATCCGGATTTTGAAGCGACGAAGTGCTGCCATTTTGAGAGCTCGACTTCTACACTTCTTCACTTCTTTTCTCCACTCTAATCTAGTGCTTCCATCCATCCAAATCGAAGATCAAGATTGAAGATTCAAGAGCTTAGATTGAAGATCTTCATCTTTTCAAGAGAGATTTCTTCATTTGAAGCGGATTTGTGATAGATCAAGCTTGATCCTTTGCTGTCCAGATCTAAAGCGTGTTGATTTGGGGTTGTTTAAGTGATTTGGTGAGTGGTGATTATCTCTCACACGGATCCAAAGGAGTATATCGGATTGTTGGCTCGATTTGGTGTTAAAATAGAGATTTCCATGCATTTTCTTCATCCAAAGTGTAGATCCATATAGATCCATTGTTCATGATGATGTTACATCCATTTTATCATATGTTAACCTATGCAAGTTCATTCATCAAGTTTGTAGAGATATAATCCATGTTTTCATGCTTATTGGACTTTCAACTCTTTAATTACGAAAATGCCATTATTGTTATAATTGTCTACTTAGATCATATTTGAATGCTTGATTGTTTGGATTGATGTTTGATTTGATTGATTTTTATGAACTAGATGATTGATGGTTAGATTTAGACCGAAGACGATTCAAAAGCTAAGGAAAAGGCTCTTGAATTGGAAAAGCTGCTCGTGGCATATGTAGCGGAATGATGAAGCTCTTATGCATAGATTCGATGATGTGATGTTGAGATGAGGCTTTGCGAGGATGTAATGAAGCGAGGCAATCATATGATGAAGACTTGGTCTAATCCAGACGGGATCATTCCAAGCATGTTGATAACTCGGTGATATGATTCGAGTTGAGGATAATGAATGGATATGAGAATAGTCATCGAGGAGGATGACTAGGAGGCTTGGATAGCATCGTTGTTGAAGGTTCTAGCATGCTCTAAGCAAGAGTACGTTTGGGCAGATTCGATAGTCTCAACGGCCAACTGTTGATGGTCGAGTACTCTGGGCAGATTCGATAGTCCTAGGCACGGGCTGCGACGACGTGCGGGAGTTATGTCTAGAACCGGGGTTTCCATTAGCCCTTGACGGACGGCTGAAAGAATGTGCCGGTCATTCAATTAACGGTGATATCGAAGCAATGATAACAGTGATAGCCAGAGTCATGGATGTTTGGTTGTATCGTCATTCAGACTCAAGAGCGGTATTTTCTGGGTGCTTATCTGATTTAGGCCTTGGTATTTGGAAAACATCGCCCTTGACTCGAGTGATAGTAGTTTTACTTTAAATTGTATGCTCTGCTATGTTTGCTTCTGCTTAGTGTGTGTCTGGGGGCTATCACTGTAGAATGAGGTTGGAGTGGGAGAGTTGTATTCCTATTCCTTTTTCCTTTATGCTCTGTTGGTATGTTGTTAGTTAATTTACTGCTCACTAAGACTGTTGTCTGACTCAAGGCTTTATGTTTTAATTCTTATTGCCTTGGGCTGTTCGTCCATTTTGGGACGGGCAGACTAGGTAGCAGGTGACAGGTGCTGTTCTCTTCTCACGATGCTGATATCGAAGACGAGCTGGAGGGTTGCATATTATCTTCTTATTATACGTACTGGATATTCCGCTGTGTTGTATTCTCTGAGAGATATGTAGTGAGGCTTGATGTATTGACTATGTGGATGCTTGTATTCAACTATTATGGAGTTTTATATGATGTCATTTTGTTCTGTAAAGCTTCACTATACATATGTTCTATTGTATTTTGTCCATGCGCTGTGAGTAATACGATAGACTCTGTTGTTTTAATCTTACCTTGACAATTGTCCATGGTCGCCTGGCACACTTTACAGCGCTCTATCTTTAGATTTGGTGCAGGGGTCATGGGCGGTCGTCACAGTATATCTAACTATTTGTTTACTTGTTTGGTTTTGTAAGTATATTGGTTTTATAAATATTATTTTATAAACTTGTAGACATATTACAGTAATATAAATTTGTATTATATTAATATAAGTTAAGTTGATGTTATATTGGTAGTTATCTATTTGCTTTGAGATATAACATGATATTCTGTATTGTAAGTATATTATATATAGTAGCTGCGCATGCCTAATTTACATGCCTATAGGTATGGGTGTTTAAATCTATATATATAGCTGTACCTCTAAACTTACAATATATGACACATACTATATGCCAATTCATTTATTTTCTTACATTTTGAAAAAAAAAGGAAGGGAGAGATTTGTGTTCTTCATTCCCTGATTTGATTAAATATACATAACTATCTAAGTCCATATATATATATATGAAGTTTTATCTTGCCTTGGTTCTAGAGTATATATAATATAGTGACTGGTTATGTAATTTATAGAGAATAGAATAGGTAAGTTTTATAACAGTTGTTATGGTTCAAGTATATACTTATATAAAAGTTTATATATATATATATATATATATATATATTTATTTGCATACTTGGTTATAGGATGTCAATGATATATTTTAGTTTATACTTTTGTTATATATATATGGTATGTATGTTGATATTGACTTTATGATATGATTTTGAAATTTTTAATATATATATATATATATATATATTATTTAATATGTGTTTAAATTTAGAATATGGTTTTATAAATATAGTTATACATATTTATATACAAGTTCGTTTATACCAATTATCTTCATCGATCTAGATTCCGATTTGATTTCATCAATTCATATTTATCAGCTTCATTCGCCGATGCGAGTTCAATCTTGCTTTGCTTCGAAATTCGTGCTTGGATTTGTAACTCATCTCATTTTCGATCATCTCTAGCCTCGAAAGGTGAGCAATCACTCACGATTAACATTCTTATATTTATAAAATTTGATTTCAATTGAAACGATAATTGAAATATGCTGCTGTTAGTTATTTACATTGTTATATATGCCATTATCTGTATCTGTTCACCGGTGACATCTGACACCATTATCTGTTATTTATACTGATGATATATGCATGTTACTGATTGTTATATTATTATCATATCTGTTATCACTCTGCAAGTTCCTTGTTAGTATAGAATTCACTATGGGTTGAAATGATACATACCCAAACGATCTGTAGAATAGGAGAAAATCGTTATGGGTTGAAATGATAAACCCAAGCGATTTTCATTTGAATTGAATTTGGGATTACGGGTTGAAAAGATATATACCCGTATATATTTAAATTGCGGATTGAAATGATAAATATCCGTATCACTTGACCATAGGATAGAAAATTTATATACAGACAGCGTTGGTCTATATATAAATACTTTGAAAATGATTTCTATGGTTTTGAAAAGAAATATATGGTTTTAATAAATATTGATCTTAAAGATTTATTAAAGTTGATTTAATAAAGTTGATATATAATATGTTTAAGTATTTATTTAATATCTATATTTTTAAATATAGAGTTTATAATGATTCAGGTTGGAAAGATAAATTTGAAATTGATTTGAAATTATATTTATTTGAGAATTATACTTAAATAAGTTTGATTTGAAATTTATTAAATCTGAAATTTTAAAGATATGTTTTATAACTTGAATTTGATTAAAAGTGACTTAAATGAATATTTCAAACTTATACAAATTTAAATAGGATATTTTGTTTATTTAAATTTGTAAATTGAAGTTGTATTTAGATGTTATTGAAATGATTAAGTAAATATTTCAAACTAAATAATAGTAAAGTGAATTTGATATATATATGAAATTATCGAATTTAGTTTTGAAATGTTGAATATTTAAAGCTTTGAAATATATTGAATTAAAAGGTTTATTTTGTGGTTCAAATCTGTATTTGAAATCGATATATTTTGAAATGATTTATTGAGAAACTGAATTGAGTTGAAATTTATGAATTGAGATTTTATTAAGTTGAATTTGGAAGTCGAGTCGATTTGAATCGATTTGTGAAATTGAGGTGGCTATTTTATTTATATTTTACTTTATAAATTATTTTAATATTAACTATTTTAATATAAACTATTTTAACTTATAACTATTTTAATATAAACTATTTTAACTTGTAACTATTTTATATAAACTATTTTACTTTATAAACTATTTTATTATATAAACTATTTTACTTTATAAACTATTTTATTGTATATACTATTATTAATATCTAAACTGTTTGAAGGAAAGTGTTATGATTTCAAAGTGTTATGATTTCCAAAGTTATGAATTTCAAAGTATTATGATTTCCAAAGTATTATTATTATTTCAAATTGTTTGGTTTTAAAAGTATTATATCTTTGAAAGTACTATGATTTTGGAAGTGAATAATTTGAAGTGTAAATGATATCGTATTGATTTGGTTTTTTGAAATGAAAAATGATATTTTGGTTTTGAAGTATAAACTATTTTGAAATGACCGCGGTGTTATAATAATGATTGGTTGTTAAAGAGACCGGGATCGGATATGGGCATACTCTCTGTCGATACCGAAAACTACTTTAACAACTGTGTACGCGGTGGAGATTCCAGAATGAAGTAGGCTGGTGGCGATGATCCTAAAGGTATATATGTGGACCCAACTCCCGTGAGTTGGCATAAGGTGGCTAAAACATGAGCGATTCTGGGCCAATGAAGTAGCTCCTCTGATCGGACACATTCCATCGTGATTTATATAAGTCTATCCATTCTTTCCTCTCTTTGAAATCTATTTATCTCCCTATCCAGCCTATCTTCTAGTTGAACTCTTTTGGTTAGGATCCCTCTATATTTGGATCTCTATCCATGTTTTGAAATCCATTCTGGAATCATCGAGTGAGGGAGTGTATTTGTATTTGTATTAATATTAAGATGTTATATAGTGTGTTGTTTGAGTTGTTGATGTTGATTTGGATTTTCGATCGATTCGTCTAATCAACTCTATCGATAGGATTTCCAAAACACTTGAACAGAGCAAACTGACACAATATTATTTTAAAATTTGGTAAATGAAATTAATTTGTACGATTATATTATATATATATAAGTAAAAAATTTGTGGAATTTAATAAGTTAATTAAATTGGTTGTTTGAAATGATAATATTTGATTATCATTTATTGTTCTATAAATGAATTTATAAACATGGTTTATAAATTGATCGGGAATTTGAGAATTTAATTTCCGGTGATTTCAACTTTGGTTTTTTTAAGTTTTAAAGTATATATTATTGAAAGTATTTTCGAATAGAAATCGTTTCCAAAGAATTTTAAAAGTTTAAATCAGTACTCTTCTCTTTTGTCGTTGGAAAATAATTTCGGTGATGACTGCAGCATCATCGACATTCATTTTTGAGTTTCGAAGTGGAGAGACCATTCTGTAGCTTTGCTACATTTTTGTTTGGAAAATTAATTTGATTTGAATTTCCGAAGTATGACTTGATTTATAATATATATATATTGGTATATGATCATAGATTTGATTTGATATATATATAGTATATATATTTATCTCTAAATGGTTTGAATTGAAACCAGAAATTTTATTCTTAAATTTTGATAAGGTGATTTCAAGTATAAAATAAATCCAAGATTTTGAATAAATATTAAACTTGAAATAAGCTGAATGAGAAAATTTTACTTGTATAATACTCAATTACATTTCAATATAACTTACCTAATTATTCAGAAGTTAAAAATGTAATTGGATAATATACAATATAAAATGACTTTATAAGGAAATATTTGAGTGTTATAATAAATGTTATACACTTAAATTTTATTATAAAGATGTTAATAGAGATAAATAGAATAATAAGTTAATTGAATAATAGGTGAGACAAATAAATTTGTTTTGAAGGAATTAATAAATTGAAATTAGATTAACTTATGGAAATACTTTGAATTAAAAATCAATTATTGAATATAAATTAATTTAAATTGAAATTTATATGATTTAAATTAATTTATATGGTTTAATTATATGTGATAAGATATATTAAGTAGAATAAAGTTAATAATAATTTGGAATAAAAGAATTAAATTTATTGAATAAAATATGAGTATAATAAATGATTATACAAATTGATGATTTAGAAATTGTTAATTGAGGATGACTAGACAATAAGATAGTTAATTTAGAAATAGATGGATTGATTTAACTTTTGTGAACTCAAATGGATTAGACCAAAATGTTGAATATTAATTAGTTTAATTTGAAATTTTTATGGTTTTAAATTTATTGTTTATTTTGAATTTTCAAATCTATTCTTTCTTTCTGGTAGTTTTATTCTCCTACCTCCTTCCTTTTCGGGGGCGAAAAGTTTTGAGTGGGGGAGAGTGTAACGACCCGTAAATTTTAACTGTTTAAATAACGTAATTAACTGAAATTTTGTGAAAATTTAATAATTAATTTTAGAAATAAAACTTTAATATTTGGAATACGTCTAATTAAACATAGCAACTGGTAAATTTTCATCTGATAATACTGAAGTTTATTTTCTGGTGTAATTTTATTTCAATTCAAAGTAGTTAATATTTGATGATAATAAAAAAAAATTCCCAACCTGAATATCTTTATACAATAAATTTGTAAATCATCTTCTGAGTGAGGCATCATATTTCATTTCTTCAATTTTTGACTGTTACTGCTCCGTTTATCTTATTTTCGACAGAATTGCAGCATTTTGGTACCGATATCGACTTTTGGTACGGTAATAGTACCACTGATATCTTTATACTGTTTTGATCGTCTCGTCGTACTGATCTCTGCGGTATATTCAATTTTGTGTTTTAAAGCCAGATACGCAGCGGAATCCGTGAAATGATCCCGTATCGGTACCGATTTTTTGTGCCTTTTTGTTTCTCTAACTTTCAATATTTCACCGAGAAAACAAATAGACGCTTGTTGTTAACATTCACAGAATTTAGAGCGTACCTGGCTTTTAGTTGAGCACTGAATCAACCATCATTTGGTTCAAATTCTCGCTGTTCATTTATGCTTTGAAATGGAAACAAATAACTGAAACGTGTGTTGCAGCACCCTTCATTTTCTCACCCCTTGCTTGCTCGTTCGTTTCCTCCTCCTCCCTGCTTGTTCCATGGCCACAACAACTAGCTTTTCCCACGTCTTCCCTCTCATACCAGCCACACACGGCCTCAACAACCGCCGTCCTTCGCCCCATCATCTCCACCTCTCTTCGCCGATCTACCACCTTGTAGCCACCACGACTCCAAGCTTCCATCTCTCCACATCTCGGCCCTTGCTTGGCAACCCGAGACCAAAATCCTACCTGTGGCAGCCACCTTTTATTCGCCTAAGGCCGAGCACCACCTTTGCAAATTTGTTTGCCTCTGGCTTCCATTCGTCTGCACATCCTCTCTCTTATGTAAGTTTTACTTTGTTATCATATGGGTTTGTAATATATATATATATATATATATATTAGGTTATATGAGTTTAGTTAAATATTTTGTATATATAGTTCGTTTTAAAAGGAAATGTGGGATTTTTGTTATATATAACCTGTCAGCTTATATTTGTAAAGGTATATAATTATAATTCATGTATATGTATAGATTTTGTATAGTATTTTAAAGTATATACATATATAAGTTCTATTATATGAAAGGTTCATATATGTATTTATGTATATGTTAGTTTATATAAATCAAATTGTTAGTTATATATATTTTCTGTTTATAAAAATAATGGATATAAGTTACATATTATAATATTGAAAGTATTACATTTCAGGGTTTAAAAGGTACTTATATATTATAGGTCAGTTATGTGTTTAGTTTCATGTTTACAGTAGCATGTATGTATTTACAAGTATATGGTGATAGATTTTGTTGGTGATTTGGGTTATATACTCTTGTATCTTACAGTTTATATGTACGAAATCTTTATCATGTGAAGGTATGTGTATTCCAGACCTTTGTGAATAAGTTATATTTTAAAAAGTAATAAATATATATGTATATATATTTGATATATAATACAGGTTGCTGTGACTATATATATAAACCAGTTTTATAAAATGTAAGATTTGTAAAATCCATGTTCATATATACAATCGGTCTGACATTATATATATTTATTTTATATAGGCTATATGTATAACTTGTTGTTCGTATAATACATTAGTTATAGATTGGTATTATATTGGTTTCATAAAGTGGTATATCTAACTATTTGTTTACTTGTTTGGTTTTGTAAGTATATTGGTTTTATTAATATTATTTTATAAACTTGTAGACTGTAACAGCCCGCAAACCCGTACCCCTTGAATCGGCACTATTCTCCAACATATCGACTCAAAGTGAATGGAAATACGAACCCTTAGGGTTAAAGAAGAAGAAGGTAGAAGAAGAAACAAAATAACAACAGAATCTAACCATCGCAGCGGAATAAAATATAATAGATAATAACTGATCTTTATAGAAAAGATATTATATCTATTTATACATACATCACCAGAATACAACATCAAAGTACATTATAATCAACATCACAATTCAGGACAGTTGTAATAACTTGTCCCACATACAGAATACACAACATACACAACACAGTGGAATATACATCATATACGTGTGATACGTATCGCCATCCAGCTCGTCTCCTGAGCTCCACATCATCATAACCTGTATCCTATAATACTCGGTCTGACACGAGCATTATAATAAAATAACACCCAAGTCAGTCTGGAAAACCAGCGTGAGAAAACACACTCAACTGGATTATTAAAGTTTTCCAAACCCTTTGAAATCAAAAGCATCTCGTAAGACCACGCCACAAATAAACATGTCGGGTTTTTACCTTACGATAGCCAAAACACTTTTACCAAATTCGTCTGATATTATAATAGTGTCTATAGAAAGTAAAATAGAATCTAGCTGAAATGCTTGCATCTCACGTTTCAGCAATCGTTGGGCACAATCAAAACCGTACAGGCGTGTAGGGAGAATGGATTTCCAACTAATGACTAGGCACTGGGGTACCACCTGTCACAGTACCTGGTCTAGATCAATGTACCGAGGATTACGCCCAATCCCCTACAACACAAGACCGGAACTACCCCTTACTGGATAATTCCGAGTAAGATCACCCCGCGGTTGGGATCAGCAACCGCCCACTAAGCCGAAATAAAAAGGGACATCTAGACAGGGATGACCTCACCCTAATGGGTGCTACCCACATAGCCTTGCTGCATAACCCCTGATTTTCAGTCATTTCCGGTTGATGAGGCTTGAGGCTAAGTGTAACATTCCCCCTTTTGACCGCCTCCAGTCGGTAATTAAACCAACTCGAAACGTTCAAAAAGACGAATTGTTATTTAGTTTATAACATTTAAACAGAATCAGCCACAGAAACACAGATAATAACAATGAATTAAAACAAATGAGAATTTATTTCATCACTATAAATCTTTTTGAATACATCAGAGTTTATACAATTTTTTATACTGATACAGCGGAATATCTTAAAATACAATTTTCTCGAAATAAATGATTCTTTACTCTCTCTCTAACTTCGCTGCTCGAAAATCTTCAAGCTGTAGAAATACTCGGTCTGACCCGAGTATTATATTCAAAAGAAAATAATACACAGGTCAGTCTAATTCAAACCAGTTTATTAGTGCATAGAGGCGATAATAATTTAAATAGACGACAGTCACAATAATTCTCGTCTATCCGACTCTTTTAACAAAGAAATCGGATAACGAAAATTTTAACACTAAACAGTGTTAAACAATAAATCAGCAGATTTAAATCATCAACAGAGATAAACAGTGTTATTGGCTGCCGTACACGCACGCGTGTACGGCCTTGCAAATACGGCATAGAAGATCAATGCATCACGACGCAAAGAAATATCAATTCAAAACTGTCGATTTGGGTGGCTGCAGTGCACGCACGTGTGCACTGCCTCGCCACCACTGAATATAAAGTCACCACAAGGGACAAGGGTAAAACTGCAACGAAAATGCAGCCTCCACATGGAAGTTTGGGTGAAGGCAACAAAAATAAACAAGGATGGATGAAACTGGTCAACCAAGTGCAGCAGGCACAAAGGCCCACAAGAAAATGCAGACCAACCAAAATAAAAAATGGATCAGTGAATCCACTGAAACAACCAGGAATGCAAGCTGAAGCATAAACAAGAATGACCAAAGCAAAAATTACAAATGGCCAAGTAAAACAGTGGACAACATTAGTAACACCATTGATTACAACTGGAATCACTTTCAAGTACAACCACTACAATATGAGGTGCAGGCTACAGAATCAACATTTACGATGGAATAAAAATGCAAATATCAACATGGATGCCATGTGAATGCAGATTAATCAAGGAAGTTAACAACAAAATCTCAAGTGAACAGGAATGAAGTATTCGATGAAGTAACAGAGAAGTGGCAGAGAAGCAAGTTGCCAAATTCACGCAACAGCCATTTCAAAGAAATGATGCAGTGAACTACATATCAACTAAGGCAAGGATGAAAGTTTATGTAAACTCAAATGTCGAAGACAAAGAGGAAGGTTAAACAAAACCTAGCACGTATGTTTATCAGATAAAAAAAATTCACAAACAGAAAAGAAACAAAATCCAGTTCGTATATTTGAAAAGTCAAGTATGAAAAGATTCACAAACAGGGACAAGTTATATATATATTATACAGATGTATACACAATTAAATAGGGCAATTCAAAGCATTTATTCAGATAACCCAATCATGCAAACATTACATAATAGATTCAAGAACTACAACATGCAGTCGATTCATCAAATAGTTGTTTAAACTTGTGAATTTTGTTTACTTTAGGAAATGGGATGTCACAGAGGTTTAAAAACTGAGGTACTCTGATAAATCAAACATGCATCCATTTTTATTTTTATTTTTTTTCCACAACCAATTCAAATTTCAATTTTCTGAAAACCTGATGTAGACAAATTTAAGTTTTACTAAGGGTGGATTGCTTCACTGTTTGGATTCATATATTTTCCCTTAGCAGAGAAGCCTATATACAGACATACATGCAGCCATTACTTAAATATATTTTCACACATGCAGCCACACTAGCAACTTCAATCATCAAACTGGGCCATGGAAAAACAACTGTCACAAAAAAAAATACCAAGGCCGGTTCTTTAAACAAGTCAGTGCCCAATTCAAACCAAATCAACATCCATAAAAATCAATTTGAAGCTGAAACAATGAAAACGATAGGAGCAAACGAGGTTAAAGAATTTGAATTAGATGTGAGTATAAATTACTCACAAAATTTCCAACATATAGACAGTGAACACTACAGGCAAGTGGACACTATCGGCATGTTGATAACAAAGCACTGCAACTAAAAAGACTCGAGTGATGAAGCACTGAAATGATGCAATTGTACAGACAACAAATGAATAGCCGTGACACTACAGAGCTACCCCAGGCAAAATGATAAACCATATATATACATGGAAGAATGCATATATATACATGTACAATGCCCAGAGATAATGAAACTGAAGGGCCCAAATATTGAAAATGTTTCAAAGCCGAAGCCCAAAAGAAGTATGCAGTCCAACATCAAAGAACACTTGCAACCGTGGTGAGGCAGTGCAACATAATGAATGAAACAACTTTTCAAAACTGTCACCCCTAATTTTAGCATACATAAACAAGGAAAATATGGGTGCAGTGATAACTATATCTAATGGCTGTAGCAATAGACGTCAATAGCAACGTGCAGCTGTAAACAAATACAAGCCTAAGAAATCTGAGGGCCAAGGCTGAAGTAAACAAGAACAACTATGAACACAATATGAATCAGTGTCAACAAATGGTCAAGTGAAATGCAAACAACAGAAAAATCAAATAAGGTCAAAAGTATAACCGAAACCAACAGAGATCGAAATCACAATTTCAAATGAAATCGACTTCGAAACAAAGTCGAATGCCGACAAATCAAAGGAAGAGTTCAACATATACAAAATTTATAAAGTCAGAGAAAACATCAACATTTGAACCAAATCGACAGTCGAAACATGGTTTTTGAATCAGATGTGAGGGTCACTCACCTTTTACCGGGGCTGTCGCAAGCGAAGAGAAAAGATGAAGCCCTAATTCGCGAACGATCGGAGCTATGGAGGTCGGCCGCCTTTGATTGGAAGGAAACCCTAGCTTTTGGAGACGAGCGAAAACAATATCGAAGCTGAAGCCCTAACTTGGACGAAGAGAATCGATCGAATGCCGAAGCCCTAGATTTTTGAGTCGCCATTTTTTTCTTCTTCGAGGAACGAACGAAAGAAGTCGCCGCCATTTATTTTCTTTTCTTCGATTTAGGTTTAGGGTTTGTGAATGAAAGGGGAAACGGCGGGTATAGGGTATTAATCAAAATGAATGGGCCGAGATAAAATTTTAAAGCCCAAAACCCTTAACAATTTTTTTCTTGTTTTCTTCCAAAAGGATTCTAACCGATTCAAAAATTCCAACAACAATTTTTATTAAACGAATTCCAATTCGAATCGAAGCTCCTATAAGCAATTAACTAGCAGAGAAATCGTTTAACAATGATATCAAATCGATGCGAAAACCCCGGTTATTACCGAAATTTAAATTGAATCCGAATAGATTTTCTACGCGTTTATACATCGTATATTCACAAAACAACTCTGATAAATACGAAATTTGAAATCCGGTAATAATTTAATATTACGGACCCAATGGAACTGGTTTCGTTAAATCCCGAGACTGTGCCTCGGAAGACTATTTTTAAATTCGATTTAAACGATACAATTTCAAAACTAAACAAATCGCTTTCAAATTCAATTCTGAAGCTTCTATTATCTTCAGTATTATCAATATGAATTTTCTAAGCCTTTAAATTATTTTTAACCGGCTTAAAATCAAAGATTCAAAGTTTATTCAATTTTCAATAGATTAAATTCAAAAATTAAATTGCCAATTCATTCTTATAATTTGAAATTCAAGTCAAATCATCGTTTCAAATATTTAAAATTAATTAAATATTTTCAATTCAAATTGTTCAAAATTCAGGGTTGTTACAAACTCCCCTCCTTAAAAAACTTTTCGTCCACGAAAAGGAAAGGTTGTCAAAATTTCATCGATATTTATACTCTACTCAATTTTTTTCTAAGCTTAAAACTTATTACAAATAAATAAATATAGAGTTCATTCCATTTATTTAATCTCACTAGTTTTGTTTATCTTCTCTTTTATTCAATGATTTCTACAATCATTTATTTCTAAATTCAAAACGCAAAAGTCTTTTATCAACATTTTCGATTTACAACTCAGATTCAAACTTAAAATTCTTCACGTTAGAGATTTATATAATATATATCTCTTCCAAAGCTGTGGACTTTCAAAACATTACAAAGATCCTCTTCCTTAGTTTATTAGGTAGGAATTTTGAAATTTTAATTTCAAACTATTGATTCGATATTTAAAGTTTGAAAATACTTGCTAACTCGAAATTTAACAAGTCCATCTTCGTTCTCACAGACATTAGGCATACGCTGGCCAGGCGCAGGTCTAAAAATATCCAAGTACTAAACATACTTGCTTCAATTCCCAGTGAAAATACTTTAAAAATTCTTTTAAAAAAAATGGATATGGAAAGCACGTTCCCCCATGGATTACAGTTCCACCCGGCGGTTACGCTACTATCCCAGTAGAGTCGCTTGTGGCTGTAGATTTCACATCTCTTAAATTTCGCCATGGTTGTCGCCATAGATTGCAGTACACACGGCGGTTACGCTACTATCCCAGTAGAATCGCTCGTGTCTGTAGGCATCACGCCCCTCAAATTTCGCCTGGCATTAGATTGCAGTTTACCCGGCGGTTACGCCATTATCCCAATGGAATCGCTTGTAACTGTGGGTATCTCGCCCCTCAAATTACGCTAATCATCAATCAAATCTAATCTCATCGCGATGATCTATCGCGAAGGATTTCCGATTCAAATAGTCACTCTGACTAAATGTAAATTCTACGTAGCTACGAATTTCAAATGGACACTCTTCACGAGTTCCAATACCTTCTCTAATAATAAATGGAAGGTACTTTTCCACATCCTCAGTTTAGAAAACATAATATCATATATGTAGTACTTTCATTTCACATTTCGTACATATAACCTCTATGTAAACATACATAAGATTTCCATAACCATGTCTTTCTAAACTAACGGTTTCAAATTTACCGCATTCATATATATATAAGTTCTGAAAACTTACATATCCATATTCATAACAAAATAGAGGATTTCAAAATTTTCCTCTAAGTCGATTTAGAAATTTTAAGGTTATCTCAAACCTAATTCATATTCAAAATTCCATTTATTATCGACTTTCACATTCGATTTGAATTACACGTTACATCGTCAATTCTCAACACAGAATTGATGTCTATCGATATATAACCTCTGAGCTCGTACGTCTCAGAGAAGGGTGTTAAGCTAAGAGAGTAAATTCTCCGCCACCAACAGATATATATTTAATAGAGATCAATTGCTATGTCATCAATTCACAATGTTAGACATACAATCCAAATCATCATCTGAAATTCAAAGCTCAACTTATATTGTCTTTGATGTCGAAGTTAAACTCAATTTTAACTTAATGATTCAATCTTTTTGAAAAATTTCAAATTGAACTAATTGTTCAAATTTCTCATTTAACTTTTCAACTTCGACTTCAAAAATGAATTTCAAATCATTTATTCCTTACGGAATATATTCACAACATTTCATATTTGGAAAAACATTTCCATACTTATTTAAAAATAAGTAATTCACAAATCCATTTATTTTCAATATTTGAAAATATTCGATATACTTAAATCAAAATTAAGTATATATTTCATCTTTAAGGAAATCATTCTCTTTTACACATTTATTTGAGTCAAAACGAATGTTACGTAAAACATCGTTACGACAACTCAAAATCACTAGTATAGGGATTCGAAATTTAGATAGATATATAAATCCCAATACTATACAAAACATTTCCTTTCGGAAATCATTTACTATAACAACAGTGTTATAGTCCACCATTTCCTTATATTCGAAAACGTCTATTTCAACAATGAATGTTGAAATCTATGGTTTCGATATTCAATGCCTTTGAAAACATCTTTTAAAACAATTAACTTCGTTTTAAAATATCACTTTCCCAAAACATGTCCATTTTATTCAATAATATATTCACGGTCCAAAATTGTGAATATACTTCTTTTAACAAGCTATAAGAATTTACTTATCAAAATAAGTCAGTTTCGAATTTATAAACAACGTTTATAAATTCTATTCCTATTCATAAAGACTTCAATTTATAAAAATTGCTTTATTAACCATTCCTTTATAACTCAATTTTATATCAGAATTTTAATTTATAAGTGAATTACTTATAAATTCTTTTATTTCGCAACTTCGATTCATTTTATAACTTCACATTATAAAACTTTTAAATTCCATTACTTATGAAATCCATTAATATTTCACTTTTAACACTTATACAATTCCAATATTATATTAACACTTTCAAATCTTCAATTTAAGCCGTTTATAATAATTCAAAATTTCCAATTTATACTATTATATAAATTTATCAGTTTTCCATTTCCAAGATAATCAACTAGTTCTTTAGTAAATCATTCATTGAATTAATTTTCAATCTAATCGCATTTGATTCATTCACATTGGATTTTACTAACATTCATTCATATCCAATTAGTTCACATTCACTAATTTATATTCAAGTTAGTTTGCTTCAATTCAAATCAAATTTGATTCTATTTAAATTTACTTATTTTTCAATTTGAATTCAATTTACATAGCTTTCAATTTCCATTAATACAATTTCATTAATACAATTTCATTAACACTTAATGAATTTCCATACGATCAACTAGCAACCAATGCACATTCAACTTAACCAAATTTATTTACTTTGCTTACATTCAATTTGGTTCAACACACTTAATTTCAATTGGTTTATATTCTAATTCAGATTAAATTTTTTATACTCACCATATTCACTAATTCACTTTTACAATTAAAGTTGAATTTCCTTTATATAACTCAAATTCATATTCATTCTTCACTTTATTAATTCATTTTGATATCAAATTCAATTTGATTCACTATTACTTAAGCCATGTTTCATTTTATCTTCACTTGACTTATTTTCACTATACAGCTTAAGTTCGCCTCTAAGTTATTTGAAATTCTATTTGATTTAACTTTTACTAAAGTCAAATTCATATCACTATCCAAAATTCAGATTTTGTTTTACTTAACAAAACTGTTTAACCATTTTAACAATTGGTTTTACTTAAACTTCTCATTTTATAAGTTAAACAACTTATTAATTTAAACTTCCCAATTCATATTATATAATCACTTATTCTTTTAAGTTTAAATTTCCATCTCAATAATTTATCAAATCCAGTTCAATTTATTTAACTTCCTTTAGTTAAATTTCAAATCATATATTTATTAATGCTAATTCAATTCAATTTAACTTTTCTTTTAGTTAAATTTCAAATCCATATATTTATTAATGCCAACTCACTTCAATTTAACTTTTCTTAAGTTAAAAATCTTTATTTCATATTCAATATTCACTTTACTTATATAAGATCTATTCCAAATTCATTCATCTTATATTTTCTAAAACAATTTTATACTTCTTTGGATTTGAAAAACATTCTCCTTTTTAAAAGTGTTTCTAGTAACTATTCATATTAAACATCATAAACTAAGCTTTGTGTAAACCAAAGCTCTGATACCACCTCTGTAACATTCCCCCTTTTGACCGCCTCCAGTTGGTAATTAAACCAACTCGAAACGTTCAAAAAGACGAATTGTTATTTAGTTTATAACATTTAAACAGAATCAGCCACAGAAACACAGATAATAACAATGAATTAAAACAAATGAGAATTTATTTCATCACTATTAATCTTTTTGAATACATCAGAGTTTATACAATTTTTTATACTGATACAGCGGAATATCTTAAAATACAATTTTCTCGAAATAAATGATTCTTTACTCTCTCTCTAACTTCGCTGCTCGAAAATCTTCAAGCTGTAGAAATACTCGGTCTGACCCGAGTATTATATTCAAAAGAAAATAATACACAGGTCAGTCTAATTCAAACCAGTTTATTAGTGCATAGAGGCGATAATAATTTAAATAGACGACAGTCACAATAATTCTCGTCTATCCGACTCTTTTAACAAAGAAATCGGATAACGAAAATTTTAACACTAAACAGTGTTAAACAATAAATCAGCAGATTTAAATCATCAAAAGAGATAAACAGTGTTATTGGCTGCCGTACACGCACGCGTGTACGGCCTCGCCAATACGGCATAGAAGATCAATGCATCACGACGCAAAGAAATATCAATTCAAAACTGTCGATTTGGGTGGCTGCAGTGCACGCACGCGTGCACTGCCTCGCCACCACTGAATATAAAGTCACCACAAGGGACAAGGGTAAAACTGCAATGAAAATTCAGCCTCCACATGGAAGTTTGGGTGAAGGCAACAAAAATAAACAAGGATGGATGAAACTGGTCAACCAAGTGCAGCAGGCACAAAGGCCCACAAGAAAATGCAGACCAACCAAAATAAAAAATGGATCAGTGAATCCACTGAAACAACCAGGAATGCAAGCTGAAGCATAAACAAGAATGACCAAAGCAAAAATTACAAATGGCCAAGTAAAACAGTGGACAACATTAGTAACACCACTGATTACAACTGGAATCACTTTCAAGTACAACCACTACAATATGAGGTGCAGGCTACAGAATCAACATTTACGATGGAATCAAAATGCAAATATCAACATGGATGCCATGTGAATGCAGATTAATCAAGGAAGTTAACAACAAAATCTCAAGTGAACAGGAATGCAGTATTCGATGAAGTAACAGAGAAGTGGCAGAGAAGCAAGTTGCCAAATTCACGCAACAGCCATTTCAAAGAAATGATGCAGTGAACTACATATCAACTAAGGCAAGGATGAAAGTTTATGTAAACTCAAATGTCGAAGACAAAGAGGAAGGTTAAACAAAACCTAGCACGTATGTTTATCAAATAAAAAAAAATTCACAAACAGAAAAGAAACAAAATCCAGTTCGTATATTTGAAAAGTCAAGTATGAAAAGATTCACAAACAGGGACAAGTTATATATATATTATACAGATGTATACACAATTAAACAGGGCAATTCAAAGCATTTATTCAGATAACCCAATCATGCAAACATTACATAATAGATTCAAGAACTACAACATGCAGTCGATTCATCAAATAGTTGTTTAAACTTGTGAATTTTGTTTACTTTAGGAAATGGGATGTCACAGAGGTTTAAAAACTGAGGTACTCTGATAAATCAAACATGCATCCATTTTTATTTTTATTTTTTTTCCACAACCAATTCAAATTTCAATTTTCTGAAAACCTGATGTAGACAAATTTAAGTTTTACTAAGGGTGGATTGCTTCACTGTTTGGATTCATATATTTTCCCTTAGCAGAGAAGCCTATATACAGACATACATGCAGCCATTACTTAAATATATTTTCACACATGCAGCCACACTAGAAACTTCAATCATCAAACTGGGCCATGGAAAAACAACTGTCACAAAAAAAAATACCAAGGCCGGTTCTTTAAACAAGTCAGTGCCCAATTCAAACCAAATCAACATCCATAAAAATCAATTTGAAGCTGAAACAATGAAAACGATAGGAGCAAACGAGGTTAAAGAATTTGAATTAGATGTGAGTATAAATTACTCACAAAATTTCCAACATATAAACAGTGAACACTACAGGCAAGTGGACACTATCGGCATGTTGATAACAAAGCACTGCAACTAAAAAGACTCGAGTGATGAAGCACTGAAATGATGCAATTGTACAGACAACAAATGAATAGCCGTGACACTACAGAGCTACCCCAAGCAAAATGATAAACCATATATATACATGCAAGAATGCATATATATATATACATGTACAATGCCCAGAGATAATGAAACTGAAGGGCCCAAATATTGAAAATGTTTCAAAGCCGAAGCCCAAAAGAAGTATGCAGTCCAACATCAAAGAACACTTGCAACCGTGGTGAGGCAGTGCAACATAATGAATGAAACAACTTTTCAAAACTGTCACCCCTAATTTTAGCATACATAAACAAGGAAAATATGGGTGCAGTGATAACTATATCTAATGGCTGTAGCAATAGACGTCAATAGCAACGTGCAGCTGTAAACAAATACAAGCCTAAGAAATCTGAGGGCCAAGGCTGAAGTAAACAAGAACAACTATGAACACAATATGAATCAGTGTCAACAAATGGTCAAGTGAAATGCAGACAACAGAAAAATCAAATAAGGTCAAAAGTATAACCGAAACCAACAGAGATCGAAATCACAGTTTCAAATGAAATCGACTTCGAAACAAAGTCGAATGCCGACAAATCAAAGGAAGAGTTCAACATATACAAAATTTATAAAGTCAGAGAAAACATCAACATTTGAACCAAATCGACAGTCGAAACATGGTTTTTGAATCAGATGTGAGGGTCACTCACCTTTTACCGGGGCTGTCGCAAGCGAAGAGAAAAGATGAAGCCCTAATTCGCGAACGATCGGAGCTATGGAGGTCGGCCGCCTTTGATTGGAAGGAAACCCTAGCTTTTGGAGACGAGCGAAAACAATATCGAAGCTGAAGCCCTAACTTGGACGAAGAGAATCGATCGAATGCCGAAGCCCTAGATTTTTGAGTCGCCATTTTTTTTCTTCTTCGAGGAACGAACGAAAGAAGTCGCCGCCATTTATTTTCTTTTCTTCGATTTAGGTTTAGGGTTTGTGAATGAAAGGGGAAACGGCGGGTATAGGGTATTAATCAAAATGAATGGGCCGAGATAAAATTTTAAAGCCCAAAACCCTTAACAATTTTTTTCTTGTTTTCTTCCAAAAGGATTCTAACCGATTCAAAAATTCCAACAACAATTTTTATTAAACGAATTCCAATTCGAATCGAAGCTCCTATAAGCAATTAACTAGCAGAGAAATCGTTTAACAATGATATCAAATCGATGCGAAAACCCCGGTTATTACCGAAATTTAAATTGAATCCGAATAGATTTTCTACGCGTTTATACGTCGTATATTCACAAAACAACTCTGATAAATACGAAATTTGAAATCCGGTAATAATTTAATATTACGGACCCAATGGAACTGGTTTCGTTAAATCCCGAGACTGTGCCTCGGAAGACTATTTTTAAATTCGATTTAAATGATACAATTTCAAAACTAAACAAATCGCTTTCAAATTCAATTCTGAAGCTTCTATTATCTTCAGTATTATCAATATGAATTTTCTAAGCCTTTAAATTATTTTTAACCGGCTTAAAATCAAAGATTCAAAGTTTATTCAATTTTCAATAGATTAAATTCAAAAATTAAATTGCCAATTCATTCTGATAATTTGAAATTCAAGTCAAATCATCGTTTCAAATATTTAAAATTAATTAAATATTTTCAATTCAAATTGTTCAAAATTCAGGGTCGTTACACTAAGCGTTACCTTTTTAGAACACATCACTTAGAATGCCCATCGTCCACCTGACGATGTTCCGAAAGCATTCATCCATACAAGTCCATCCTGGGTCCGAACGGAATCGAAGGCACTATTCCTACTATATCCATTTTGGAATCATCTGCAGGATTAGTAGCGATTAGCCCTTGCACTTCACTGCTCCATCTTCGACTCCAAACTCGTTTTCCACACGAAAACGTACAAACCAGATCGAAGTGGTTTTTGAGAATTTAATCCCGATCCCGGTCTCTTCGAAACGATCAGCGCATTGGCCAATATTGATAGTCGATTATTTAACTATCAATTAACATTCACAAACATCCATCAAACAATAAATAATTTTCCAAATTATTTATTTACCTCACAAATATCTTCCCAAGATATATTTCCACTTTCAAACCCTTTTTGAAAACAGTTTTCAAACCACACTCTTCTCATGGAATAAATTCCCAAATACTTATTTCCACTTAAAACACCAAGTACAATTACTTTAGATTTTTAAAATAATTTAAAACACTTTATTATAAAATACACTTTAAAACATTTAAATTAAAACTACTTTAATACTTTATTTAAAAATATATACTTTAAGAATATTTTAAATAAACTACTTTATAAAATATAAAACTAAATTTTTCTCTTTTTAAAACATAATACCAAGTCACTTTTTTTAAAAATTTACTACTAAGATGAATTTGAAAAATACTTACTTTTTAAAATTTAAACATTTAAAAATAATAAATTTTCTAAAACATGCTTTTAAAACAACTTTAAAACTTTTAACTTATAATTAAAAAAATTCTTTGAAAACGTTCTTGGCTATTCAGGGAAATACACTTCTCTCTCACACCTTTAAAAATTAATCACTATTTATTTTTAAAACTAATTTACCCATTCCTTTAATAAATTTCCACCGTGAATTTATTCTTCCAAATATCCACTTATATATTCACCTTTACTGTTTATTAACCCAGTTTATAAATTCATAATCTCATTTCCCTTTAAAATTTCAAATTTTCTAATTTATTTTCTGAATTACTCTATTTTGAAATAAATTCCTTTGCTTACTCGATTATTTCAAAATCTGTTAACTTCAAATTTCATTTCTTTATTATGATTTAAAAATTCTTTAAAATAAATTTAAACCTTGAATTTTTAAAATAAATTCTTTATCCCTTTAAGTAATGTCGCTTAAGTTTTAAAATTCATTATTCCTCGGTTTACTTAAAATCTCTTTTCCATAGTCGAAATTATTTGTTCAAATTTTACAATCGCCTTTATTCTTATCCAATTTATTCTTAAATTTATTCAAATCCTCTATAATTATTTACTTGAAAATTCACTCTTTTATTTTCTTTCCAAAATTCCAATTCTATATATTTTGATTTCTCAGTATACCAAAATATATTAAATCAAACCATAGCATCCAACATTGCCTATTATCAATATAATTCATCACAGAATATCAAATATTCATAACGCAGAATATTAAACAATCTAAATAAATTTTTTGAGGAATCCAGTTGGATCCCTCCAACCTGTTTCCCTGCATCCATAGATGTTAGCACAATACCAATTCCACTTCGAGGTGGAATATCGCGGTATATAGGATTAATATAATATCATCCGCTATTATGCAGTGCATAGGGTCTCATCCGCTATATATTGCGGGAAATCAATCACTCCAATATATATATACTACTATATAATATATCACATCCAATCAAATCAATCATTCAACAAAATATTTAAATTTAACCATTTAAATTTAAGTAACCTAGATGAGTGAGATTAACTCACCTTTGATTTTTGTTGGCAATCCAATCCAAATTCAACTTGTTTCTCCATGATTTAGACCTTGTATAACATTAAATGATTTTTATTAATATTCGAATAAATCGAACAATTAAATTCCCATTTTATTTATTCAATTAACTAATGGTCTAATTTAAGCTAATAATTAAATTTTAAACAAATTTTCCTTTTAAAAAAAAATCTTTTAGTAACTAAATAATTTGAATAAGTTAGTTGAACAAATAAATCACCAAATTCATTATGTAAAATAAACTAGTGAATTAAAAATGTGTATAAGTATATTTATTTCCATTTTGAAGTATATATATGTACTTATAAAATAAATAATAGATTCCAAGAATCTATTTTATATAAACTTCTAACATTTTTTTTTCAAAACCCTATATATATTTTCTGTTTATCTCAGAATTAAACATGCATGTATACTTATACATATAATTATTTAATTTGAATTAATAAACGATACCTCACTGCTCGTCGCTGCCATCATCACCGTCTGCCCTACCATCTAAAGCCGAACCCTAGCCTCGAACTGGGTTCCATCATCTGACACCAGCATGCCCTACCACTGCCGGCCTCACAAACACCCGAAGCGCCACCACAACTTCCTGCGCGCGAAACACTTTTCTCGCCATCGCGAACGACCCACCAAGCTGCTACTTCCTTCAAGAACATGGAATCAATTAAATCGATTTCTCCCCCTTCTTCACCGCGCCTCCCCACGACCTTCCCCAGTAGCCACTCACACGCACGCTCGAGCCACCATCGCACGCATCACTTGATTACGCACGCGCCCCCTACGATTTGATTTCGAACCCGAATCTCCTCCCATCGTCGCCAGTCCCAAAGCGCGACATCGCGAGGCGCGCGATTTCGATTTGATTTCGATCAGCCTGCATTTTAATTTTTACAGAGGGAGCCATTTTTTTTTCTGTTTTCATTTGAAATTGTTGAACCCGTTTGCATTTTAAAAGGGAAAATGAGGGAACAAGATTATCGTGCTTGACGCTGGGAATGGGGGACAAGATTGGATGTTATAGGGACGGCTACAGTGATTAATGAAAGGAAAGAAAGAATGCTGACGTGAAATAAATACAGCTGAAGTTGACCAATATATAAATATATATATTTTTAATTAAATCCAAATTGTCTCGATAAATGCAACTAAAAATCTTGACCTCCTATTGAGGCGTGCCGCTAGTTTTTATAATGTTATACCCCTATTACGAACGCAATGGAAAAGGTTTCGAGCCCAAATTCGATCGTATGGAGAAGATAGCTTTTTGGATCCAGTTATTATATTGAATTTTCGATATAGATTTTAGCGCGTTTACTATCCGTACGATCACACGACAACTCCGAATGCTATAGAAATTGAAATCTGATAATAATACAATATTACGGATCCAATGGAATTGGTTTCATCGAATTCCGAGACTGTGCCTCGGAAGGCTATTTTTAAATATCAATTTAAACAATATATTTTCAAACTGAACAAAACACTTTTAAATACAATTTTAAAATTTCTATCACCTTCAGTATCAACAATGTAAATTTCCCAAGCCTTCAAATTATTTTTAACAGGCTTAAAACTCCAGATTCAACATTTCACCCAATTTCCAATTATTAAATTCAATATTTAATTATCCAATAAATATATATATTTGAAATTTAAGTTAAAATTAACCTTTTAAATATTTAAAATCAATTAAATATTCCAATTTCCAATATCTAAAAATTCTGGGTCATCACATAGACATATTATAGTAATATAAATTTGTATTATATTAATATAAGTTAAGTTGTTGTTATATTGGTAGTTATCTGTTTGCTTTGAGATATAACATGATATTCTATATTGTAAGTATATTATATACAGTAGCCTGCGCATGCCTAGGTATGGGTGTTTAAATCTATATATATAGCTGTACCTCTAAACTTACAATATATGACACACACTATATGCCAGTTCATTTATATTCTTACATTTTGAAAAAAAGGGAGAGATTTATGTTCTTCATGCCCTGATTTGATTCAATATACATAACTATCTAAGTCCATATATATATCTGAAGTTTTATCTTGCCTTGGTTCTAGAGTATATATAATATAGTGACTGGTTATGTAATTTATTGAGAATAGAATAGGTAAGTTTTATAACAGTTGTTATGGTTCAAGTATATACTTATATAATAGTTTATATATATATATATGCATACTTGGTTATAGGATGTCAATGATATGTTTTAGTTTATACTTTTGTTATATATATATGGTATGTACGTAGATATTGACTTTATGATATGATTTTGAAATTTTTAATATATATATATACATATATATATTATTTAATATGTGTTTAAATTTAGAATATGGTTTTATAAATATAGTTATACATATTTATATACAAGTTCGCTTATACCAATTATCTTCATCGATCAAGATTCTGATTTGATTTCATCAATTCATATTTATCAGCTTCGTTCGCCGATTCGAGTTCAATCTTGCTTAGCTTCAAAATTCGTCCTTGGATTCGTAACTCAACCCATTTTCGATCATCTCTAGCCTCGAAAGGTGAGCAATCACTCACGATAAACATTCTTATATTTATTAAATTTGATTTCAATTGAAACGACAATTGAAATATGCTATTGTTAGTTATTTACATTGTTATATATGCCATTATCTATATCTGTTCACCTGTGACATCTGACACCATTATTTGTTATTTATACTGATGATATATGTGTGACGACCCGGAAATTTTGAATATTTGAAATTGGAATATTTAATTAACTTTAAATATTCAAATGGGTAATTTTTAGCTTAAATTTCAAATATCTTAATTTATTGGATAATTAAATATTGAATTTAATTATTGGAGGTTGGGTAGATATTTTGAATCTTCGGTTTATGCTTGTAAAAAATATTTCAAAGGCTTGGGAAATTTATATTTATAATACTAGAGACAATAGAAGTTTTAAATGTGAGTTTGGAAGTGTTTTGTTCAGTTTAAAAATATATCGTTTAAATTGAATTTAAAAATAGCCTTCCGAGGCATAGCCTCGGAATTTTACGAAACCTGTTCAATTGGATCCATAATATTGTATTATTATCGGATTTCAATTTTCGTAGCGTTTGGAGTTGTTGTGTGAGCGTATGATAGACAAACGCGCTGGAATCTATATCGAAAATTTAATTAAATTACTGAGTCTAAAATGCTATCTTCTCCATATGGTCGAACTAGACTTCGAAACCTGTTCCAGCGTGTTCAGAATAACGATATAACATTAGGAACGCCGGTCGTTGCATTTAAATCAAAGTTCGGGGTTTAGAATTATGGACCACGAGATATTTTGGTTATTATATTATATTTCTGGATAAGTTTGAAATCAACTCAGAAAGGACAACACACTGATATACCCCTACCTCACTAATAACGATCGCGACATTATACTGATCTGTTCTTTTACAAATCGCGATCATCTTCTTCTTCTGAAAAAATGGATCCCATCTCGTATGAAAATTAATTCAATCTCTAGTTAAAAACGAAGCCGCCTTCCTCCCTTCAAAATCACGTCTCCTTCTCGTTCAAATTCATTCTCCAGGGAAATCGAATCGAAACCAGATATTAAAAAAGGATTTAATGGCCGCGCGTTTCGAATCGAACCGAGTCGAGCTTTGATTATCTCGTGGAGCCTGGATCGAGATTGTGGGCTTCGTAAGGCTAGCCATCGTCGAGTCGTGGGAAGTGGAGCTCTGAGGTCGCGACTGGTATTAGGGCTGCTCGAGTAGTTCTCGAGTTTGGGTTGGAGTCGCGTGCGACTCTGGAGGTCGGTTGTGGTGATGCTCGTAGGGCCATAGACGCGATCGCGTGATGTTGGGTTCGTCGTGGGGTTCGTCAGAGGGCAGCGATGTCGATTCCAGAAGTGAGGACGTTGATTGAGGCAGTGAGTCGCGTTGGCCTTCGATTGCGTGTGTTCGATTCGGGGAGGCAAGTTCGACGTTGATGTCAGAGGTGACAGAAGCCTGTAGGCTGGGCATGTTCGAACTCGATCGCGATGTCTTTAGGTATTATTATTATTTTCCTTATATTTATAAGAATATATTTATATACAGAAATTATTATAGTAAAGGAAATTGTTGATGTTAAGTAGCTTTCTGAATTTTAAAGTTGTTCTTAATATAATTTAAATGTATATAGGAAATCAGAAAATAAATATACATGAATCTATATAGATATACACTTATAATTTAATATACATATATGTAAGGTTTTGAGAAAATAAATAGGACTTTTAAAGTGTTGGAAGTTCATTTTTGAAATCTATAGTTTATCTTTATAAAAGTATATTTGAGGTTTCGATTTGAAGAAAAAAAATAAAGTATATATATATAACATAATTTTTTTTAAAGATTTAAAGTTATATAAAATTAGATTTTTAGATCTATAAATTAGTTTTATAAATATATATATAGGTAGTTTCTAAAGGAAATAAATATACTTATACACATATTTAATTTACTAGTTATTTTAAACAATGGATTTGGTGATTAAATTGTTAAATTAACTTATTTGATTTATTATAGTTACCAAAAGATTTTTAAAGGGAAATTATTAGTTTAAATTAAATTAAATTATTAGTAAATTAAATTTGTTAAATGGTAATTAATTGTGTGGTTAATTCAAATGTTAATAAATCGTGAATTGTTTATACAAGGTCAAAATTGTGAAGAAATCAAGCCGGAATGGAAATAGGTTGCAAACAAAAATCAAAGGTGAGTTAATCTCACTCATCTGAGTTCAATTTAAATTTAAATGGTTAAATTTATATATTTGGTTGAATGATTGAATTGAATGGATGTGGTATATTATATAGTAGTATTTAGTATATATTGGAGTGATTGATTTCCTGCATTATATAGCGGATGAGGCCCTATGCGCCGCATAATAGCGGGTGATATTTTATAAACCCATATACCGCGATATTCCACTGGAAGTGGAATTGTATTGTGCTAACATTTGTGGATGCAGGGAAACAGGTTGGAGGGATCCAAATGGATTCCTCAAAATTGTTTAGATTGTTTAATATTCTGTGTTATGAATATTTGATATTCTGTGATGAATTATACTGATAATTGGAATATTGAATGCTATGGTTTGCTTGAATATTTTGGTACCCTAAGTTACCAAATATATAGAATTGGATTTTTGAAAAGCAATAAAGGAGTGAATTTTTAAGTAAAATGATTATAGAGAATTTGAATAAATTTAAGAATGAATTGGGAAAGAATAAGAGTGATTTTGAAATTTTAATAAATAAGTTCCGAGTAAGGGAAAGGGAATTTTAAATGAACAAAGAAATATTAAATTTTAAACTTAAGTGATATTATATAAAGAAATAAAGAAGTTATTTTTAAATTCAAGGTTTGAATTTATTTAAAAGGATAAAGAAGGAATTTGGGAAATCTAAAATTGGTATTTTCAGTTAAAAAGATTTTAATCATAATGAAGAAGTAAAATCTGAAGTTAACAGATTGAAATAAATTGAGTAAGTAAAGAAGTTTATTCCAAAATGGAGTAATGTGGAAATCAATTTGAAATTTGATTTAGGTGTTTAAAATTGGAATTTTAAAAAGGGAAATGAGACTATGGAATTTATAAACTGGGTTTATAAAGGTGAAGTAATATATCAGTGGATATGTGGAAGAATAAATTCATGGTGGGAATTTATTAAAGGAACGGGTAAATTTGTTTAAAAATAAATAGTGATTTATTTTTAAAAAGATGCGAAAGAGAAGCGTATTTCCCTAGATAGCCAAGTACGTTTTCAAAGCAAATTTTTAGGTATAAGTTAAAAGTTTAAAGTTGTTTTAAAGGTATGTTTTATAAATTTTATTATTTTTAAATGTTTAAATTTTAAAGTAAGTATTTTTCAAATTTATCTTAGTAGTAATTATTTAAAAGTGACTTGGTATTATGTTTTAAAAAGAGAAAAAATTAGTTTTATATTTTATAATTAGCTTTATTTTAAATATTCTTAAAGTATATATTTTTGAGTAAAGTATTAAAGTAGTTTTTAATTTAAATGTTTTAAAGTGTAATTTATAATAAAGTGTTTTTTTAAATTATTTTAAAGATCTAAAGTGATTGTACTTGGTGTTTTAAGTGGAAATTATTTGGGGAATTTATTCCATGAGAGAAAGACGGTTTGAAACTGTTTTCGAAGGGTTAAAAGGTGGAAATATATCTTGTGAAGATATTTGAGATAAATAAATAATTTGGAAGAAATTATTGTGGCTTGATGATTGGTTGTGAATGTAATTGATAGTTAAATAACCGATTATCAATATTAACCAATGCGCTGATCGTTTCGAAGAGACCGGGATCGAGATTAATTTCTCGAAAACCACTTCGATTCGGTTTGTACGTTTTTGTGGGGAAATGAGTTTGGAGTCGAAGATGGAGCAGTGAAGTGCAAGGGCTAATCGCAACTAATCCTGAGTTTGATTCCAAAATGGATGTAGTAGGAGTAGTGCCTTCGGTTCCGTTCAAACCCGGAACGGACTTGTGTGGATGAATGCTTTCGGAACATCGTCAGGTGGACGGTGGGCATTCTAAGTGAAATGTTCTATAAAGGTAACGCTTAGCCTCAAGCCTCATCAATCGGGAATGACTGAAAATCAGGGGTTATGCAGCAAGGCTATGTGGGTAGCACCCATTAGGGTGAGGTCATCCCTGTCTAGATGTCCCTTTTATTTCGGCTTAGTGGGCGGTTGCTGATCCCAACCGCAGGGTTATCTTACTCGGAATTATCCAGTAAGGGATAGTTCTGGCCTTGTGTTGTAGGGGATCGGGCGTGGTCCTCGGTACGCTGATCTAGACTAGGTACTGTGACAGGTGGTACCCCAGTGCCTAGTCATTGATGGAAATCCATTCTCCCTACGTGCCTTTTACAATTGTTTGTAGAACCCACTTTGTGGCTAGTATGCTGGAATTTAATCATGTAACAATTTCAGCTATTTGAATAAGTATTTGTATATAGACACTATTATAATATCAGACGGATTTGATAAAAAGTGTTTTGGCTATCGTAAGGTAAAAACCCGACATGTTTATTTGTGGCGTGGTCTTACGAGATGCTTTTGATTTCAAAGGATTTTGAAACTTTAACAATCCAATTGAGTTTGTTTTCTCACGCTGGTTTTCCAAACTGACTCGGGTGTTATTTTATTATAATGCTCGGGTCAGACCGAGTATTATAGATTACAGGAAAGGATGCTGTAGAGCTCAGGAGATGAGCTAAATGGCGAGACGTACTTCTGTACTTATTTTAAATATTCCACTGTGTTGATTTGCGGTATATTCAGTTGTTGTGAGGACAGGTTATGATTACTGTCCAGCGATGTGTTATGTGTACTCTGATGATGTAATGTATAAACAAATTTACTTTTGTGTAAAGATAAGTTGTTATCTATTATATTTTATTCCGCTGCGATCGTTAGATTCTGTTGATGTTGTTTTCTTTTCTTCTACCTCCTTCTTCTTTTAATCCTGATGGTTCGATTTATCGGGTATGAAAAATCGGGGCTATCACACTTGGTATTAGAGCTGAAGGTTAAGCGAGAACCTTGGCTCTGGTGGGGATTACTCATAGAATAGATTATGTAGTACTCTAGAATGAGTTTGAGTGTAATAATATATATGAGTGCGTATTTGTTAATGAATATAAAATTTGTTTTTATATTGTGTTGACTTATCGGTTGAGTGTTTATGGATTCTGGTCGATATATGGGATGCCATGTCATCGATAGGGGTTTCTAAACCCTTGAATGAGATAAACCGACACAGTATTGTTTTAAAATAGGGTAAATGAAATAATTTTACCCAAATTATTTTTGTATATGAAAGAAATAATTTTTAGTAATTATTATATATATATATATATGGTTGCTTTGTTGTTAGGGAGTGGTAATATTAAATTATTATCACTATTGTGAGAAAATTGAATAAGAAATCGAATTATAACCAAAGTTAAGGGAATAAATTTAGATAATAAAATGGAATTTGCAAATAAAATCCAAGTAAAAATAAATTGAAATGGCCTTGTCATTAATAAAATAAATTCAGAACACTACAACAAAAAGACTCTATTACAACTGTATTTATACAACTGCCAAAAACTGCGAGTTGTAATAAAGGTTTTTTACAACTCTTTTTTTCAAAAAGTTGTAATAAACTTATTTTCAACAACTCTTTTACTTTGCCAGTTGTAATTGATGTTTATTACAACATTTCTTTTTTTGTCAGTTGTAATAGATGCATATTTTTAACAACTGTTCTTTTTTGCGAGTTGTAGTAGATACCTATTACAACCTTTTTTGCCAGTTGTAATAGATGCCTATTTTTAACAACTATTCTTTTTTACCAGTTGTAATAGATGTCTATTACAATCATTTTCTTTTGCCCGTTGTAATAATTATATTGTATTTAATATTTATTAAGGTTTTTGTGTATTTTGAAACTTATTAGGGACTTGTGCCAAATTGTCCCATATGTGAATACTATATTTAATTTTTAATTTTTAATTTTTAATACTTAAAATTAATAATTATATTTAATATTTCAAAAAATTTACTATTTTAAAATTTTATAAAATAAATTTAAAAGTATTAATAAACTTTAAAATCAAACTTTTGAAATATTCATAAAATTTAAGTGTAAAAAAATTGAAATTTTATGTAAATTTAATATTTTAAAAAACATTCCAAATTTCAGAAAATTCGATATTAAAAAATCAATCTAAAATTCGAATAGTATAAACATTAAGGTGTAAATTACTACTACCATATGTATTTAGTTTTTTTCTTTTGTGTCCACCTTCTTTGATATTATATTACGTCAATCTGACTTTAAACAATTAAAATTTTACGTAAAACAAAAATATTTCCCTCCTATCCGAAAATTTTGGCTCCAATTTCAAATTTTTTGTCAGACTTTTTGGCTCCAATGTTTATTACTTCCGAGTGGCCATCTTCCCACTTTTTTCCCTATTAGCGTCCCTCAAAATCCCCAAATGGTTACGCCTCCTCCCCCAAAATATTCATGTTTCGATTCACTTAAAAACACGAAAAGATCTCAACTTGCTACTTCCTTCTCCTTCCTTTGCCTCCTCAAATCCTTTTCAAAGACAAAATCATGCTCCACCACCTCCCCTTTCCATAAACAACTGAGTGCTACCCCAACCCAACCTTTTTAGCCTCGAAGATGAATTTGTCATCGAGCAGATGTACGACGGATGTCGCACGAAACACCATAGAAGCTACTCGGATTTCGACGCTGTAGGTTTTGATTGGAAGTCGTGCCTGTGCTAGACGCGTGAGTTTTGCAAGAACGGAATCGCATGTAGGTTTCTGCACCGAATGCCCAAAGATGGATCCGGTATGAGCAACATCGAGCAGGAGTTGATGCTTATGAGATCTAAAAGCAGCGCCATGGTTCCGCAGCCAGCATGTGTTTTCCTTACTCTCCTACCGGTTCTCTTGGTCCTGTGTTGCCTTTTTCTTCTTCCTTTTGTTTCAATGGGAGAAACAGAGGTCTGTTGAAGAGATCAGACTTTGATCAGGTAACTAAGTTTACTATTTTTTTTATGTTGCACTTTTACTAAGTAAGAGGTATAATCGTATTACCCTTCTTACATTTCCTGCTCAAAACCTATGAATTTACCTGATTTATTTTTATCCCAAATTTCTTTGGAGATCCACACATACGTCACCCTCGCTTAACCTATTAGTTCAAAAATTGATGTTTTATCCATCAAACTTTTCGATTTCGTTCTGGGACTGATATACTATATTGCTTAGGATTTCGTTCGGGATCTATATTTATTTGGATGTTTGTTATGTTGCTAGAAATTGCTTTAATGACAGTTGTTGACATGTTGTGTGCTTGGAATATGGTCTTAACTTTATTTGTTTGGGTTTAAAGTGGATTGAACCAGGACGAGAGAAAGAATTTGTATTAAACATAACTGAGCATGAGCATAATTAACTGATATGGCTAAAACCATCTACTCTGACATTTTTGTCATATTGAATGTTTCATACATATTTTTTATTGTTTTAAATAAATTAGTTCTTTGTGGTTGGTAGCTTGGTTTATCTCATTCGCTCCAGGAAAAATATTGCTTACTTGTAATCAAATAGTAGGCTTATTAACTTGGCATTCTGGGTCTTAACTGTACAAAAATTGGATGATATGATATAAATACTGTGTTTGATTTCTTACTCAGTGTATAATTCTACCATATAATAATTTTTTTAAGCATTTCTCAAACATTTATCATTTCCCTCCTTTCGGTAAATATTAGTTAAACCGGTCTTTGTCATTTTACATTGTTCTGTCATCATGCTCTATTTGCATGCTTCAAATGTCATCATGTTTTTTTGGTTATAATACCCATGATATACAACGTTGTTAAACATATTTTGTAACCTATTAATTATCTATTCATAATTCTGATGGAAATACCAATTTCAAAGGAAAACATAAGTTCTCCTGCATTGTAATCCATTAGTTACTCTTTATAGAATATAGTTTTATATGGTGGTTCCGCTTTTGTAGTGTTTACCAATGTGTTCGATTGAAGTTATCACTTTCTAAAGAACGGACCATGTTTGCGTTATTATGGATTTGCAGGGTAAATAAAATCTAATTAAGGAACAAGTAGTCAAGCTTAGGAAGTTCAGTATAACCAAATAAAGAGATAAATAATTTTATTAGACCATTTTTACTAATTAGAAAGTGAAAAAATTGTCATGTGATGGGTCTCAAGTTCTGTACTCCTTTTGGTTTACTGCATATGCTCCAAGTAAAATATTGGCTATTTGTAACAAGATAGTAGGCTTATTAACTGTGCATTCTGGGACTGAATGCACAAAAATTGGATGACATAATGTAAATATTGTGTTTGATTACATACTCACAGTAATCAAATTTTACCGATGTGTAAAAATTGGATGCACAAAAATGCATATTTCAATTCTCACGGTGATCAAATTTTGTATTTCATATGATTCTTTCTTAAGTAACAGTTTCTTCCAAAATTCTTTGATCACTTGGAGTTCTTTTGGTATGTCTCATTACTGAAGCTTTGTTAGCAACTTTATTTGATTTTAAGGACTTCTCTGAATTTACATAGACTGTTAGGTTGTTGAGCCCAGCACATAAACTTGGATTAAAGTATATGTATGACTATGGTTTTGTTTGGATAAACATTATCTTCCTCATATTTATGAACGAACTTCGATTAGATCGCGTTAAAAAATATTGCATTTGTTAAGTTTCTCAAGCCTTGCATGTCCATTTTCATATGCCACACATTCTCGAAATGGTAAAATTTGTTATCACTACGTACCTTTTTTACACTTACATCATTTTATAAGACATCTATTAGAGAAATGTATGGAATGCTCGACTACTCATCAAACTTTTTTCCATCATTAGTAGTTTAGTGTACATAAACAAGAGAGCTTTGATTATTTAATATATTCATAATTGTGTATATGTGTTCACTATGTATACTTTGATATTGTATTTTGCAGGGGCAATGACAGTTTAGTGGTTGGATTTGCAAGTTGTGGAGCTGTCATTTGGTTTTTAAAATTTACAAGACTCGATAGAACGGTCACATTCGAAATTCAACCTACCAAACATAGGCTTGCAAGTTGTGATTGCCTGGTGCATGAAATCACTTAAATAGATTAGTATGCATGAGGGATTGAAAAAATAAATGTATTGTTTTAGTTTGCTTTGATTTGGTTATTTAGTTTGTTTGATATATTTGTTTTATAGATAATAATAATGTAATGTTTGAATTGCTTATAGTGTAATGTTATTTTTATTCTGTTATTTATGCTTATTTGTTCCTTACTTTACTTGCAAAATGTGTGTAGAAATTAATTAATTTTTTTTTATTTTTCATTCTTTTTACCACAACTGCCAATTTCAGTTGTAAAATATTCTTTTGCAACTGCCAATAATAGTTGTAAAAAGTTATTTACAACTATCAAAAGAAGTTGTAGAAAAGTCTTTTACAACTGTTTTAGGCTGTTGTAACAAATTATTTTACAACTGCTAAATACGGTTGTAAAAGAATAGGGCTCTATTACAACTCCGGATATAACGACTGGCGGCCGTCTGTTGTAATAGATCTATTACAACTATTTTTGGCAGTTGCGAAATGGTGTTTTTGTTGTAGTGGAAATGGAATTATTATGGAGTTAAAATAACTTAAGTAAATAGATGAAAGTATAGATTGAGTTGGTATCAATTTAAATTAGTTATAAACTAGAATGGATATTCTATTAAGTGAATATCATTGAATTTGCATAGAAATGGTCGTCGTTGACGCAAACGAGATTTAATAAAATTCTATGAATTGATAGAAGTGAAATATTTGAAATCAATTGAATTGAATATGAGCTTGTTTGGATTAAAAATAACTTGAGTGTAAGAAATTGAATTGTAAACCATTAAAATTTAAATGAAATGGCATATGAGTTGGTTGAAAAGCAATTGAATTAGTTTTGAAATCATATAATTTGCTTATGGAAAGTGTTTAGTGTATGTTGCTTATGTTATGCATGGGTTTAGCTATTGAAATTAAGTGAAATGTTAATAAACTTTGTATATTTGTCACTTACATGTTTAAATTGAGTAAGTATAGGTTTTTGGAAGCCGTTTGGCTGGATTTGATCGCGCAAAATGTTAAATAAATAACCGCTTTGCTTAAAAATGCTAAATAAAGGTACGCCTACGCAATAAAAAGATAGGAAATATGAACTGTTTTTGTTTTTCTGACTGTGTGGGTCGATGTATATATATTTATATCTCTTGTCAAATTGTAAAAGCTCCTCCGTACAAAAGAGACTCTGCAAAAAATTTCCAAAAATTTTGGGAGTTAGAAAATTTTTAAATTTTCACTAACGACAAATGATTTAAAATTGGTAAGCAAATAGAATTGAAACTGAATATTGAAATCTGATTTAAAATTGTGTATGTAAAGTAAGGTGAATAAAATTCAATATTCAAAGTTTGAAGATAAATTGAATTCAAGCAAAATTGAAAAAGAAAATCTGAATGAAAATTGGGAAAAAGTATTTAGATTTGAAATGAATTAGTAAATTGAAGAAAATTGAAAGTTATATGGAATTGGAATTCAATTTGAATATAAACTTCAGTAGTAAAGTAGTAAAAATAAATATAAGAAATATTTATATTGAACTCAAGAAATGAAGGTTGAAATTCTTAAGTAAATTGGTATTGGGAATATACTAAATAAGTTTGGAATGGAGAAATATTCTAAGTGAAAAATTGTATGAAGGTTTAATACTGAAAGTTGTGAAATGGGATAATTGTGTATAAGTAAATGGAGATCAAAATAAATGTAAATAAAAGAGAAAATTGATATAGTTGATAATCAATTGAAATTAATACGTAGGATGTACGTATATTATTTTATTCGCATGCGATTTGATCCAGATTCGAGCATAGAATTTCGAGATAGTCATATCGATCCAAGTTAGGATTTTTCACTCGATTTTCGATGGCGAACCCTGGATATGGATTTTGATTGATTCTGGAAATTCTCTATCATAGTTTGTGGCTATGCAAGGAGAATGCCGGTTTCTGATCAAGAAACCAAATCTGAGTCTGCACTAGGAAGTCGGGTGGACGATACTAGTTCGGAAGTGAAATTGTGTGATCTAGTGAGTGATCAGATTTGGTATTGCGTACGGATGATATAAGTGCATCGTACGGGCTTAAGTAAAGTAGATATTGAAAATTTTGAAAGGAAGTGAATAAAATGATTTTGGATTCTGTAATTGGATATTATTGCTAAGTTGGACACATGTGTTTAAAAAGCCAAAAGGAAATTGGGATTTTGATTTCAGAAAATAAATTGAAATTTGCTCGGCAAAGGTATGTGTAGATTTCTGTATGAAATTTGATCATTTTCTTGTCTAGCCACTTGGCCTTTTGTTTTCTTTTGGAATTTGGGGGCCCGTAGAGGCATTTTGTAGTCGTACCGAGCTAGCCGCACAAATGAGACGCTGGCAAAAGATTTCGAAAATTTAGGAAGTTAGGAAAATTTTGAGAAAATTTTGATAATTCAAAATTTGGTTCCAAATTTAAATTTGAATTGTTAAGTCATATTTTTTGGGACTTATGGATAAGTTGGAAAGTTAGAAAGAGGGTTAGTGTGTCTTAATTAAAGATTATTTTGGAAAGTTGTTTGAAACTATTTGGGTTTGAGAAAATAGTTAACGGGGATTGAATCATTCTTCCTAACTAGTAATTTTGGGGACGAAATTCTTTTAAGGGGGGAGGAATGTTACGACCCGAAAATTTTGAATATTTGAAATTGGAATATTTAATTACCTTTAAATATTCAAAAGGGTAATTTTTAGCTTAAATTTCAAATATCTCTATTTATTGGATAATTAAATATTGAATTTAATTATTGGAGGTTGGGTAGATATTTTGAATCTTCAGTTTATGCTTGTTATAAATATTTCAAAGGCTTGGAAAATTTATATTTATAATACTAGAGACAATAGAAGTTTTAAATGTGAGTTTGGAAGTGTTTTGTTCAGTTTTAAAAATAGCCTTCTGAGGCACAGTCTCGAAATTTGATGAAACTAGTTCCATTGGATCCGTAATATTGTATTATTATCGTATTTCAATTTTCGTAGCATTTGGAGTTGTTGTGTGAGCGTACAATAGACAAACGCGCTGGAATCTATATCGAAAATTCAATTAAATTACCGAGTCTAAAATGCTATTTTCTCAATATGGTGGAACTAGACCTCGAAACCTGTTCCAGCGTGTTCAGAATAACGATATAACGTTAGGAACGCCGGACTTTGCATTTAAATCGGAGTTCGGGGTTTAGAATTATGGACCACGAGATATTTTGGTTATTATATTATATTTCTGGATAAGTTTGAAATCAACTCAGAAAGGACAACACACTGATATACCCCTACCTCATTAATAACGATCGCGACATTATACTGATATATTCTTTTACAAATCACGATCATCTTCTTCTTCTGAAAAAATGGATCCCATCTCGTATGAAAATTAATTCAATCTCTAGTTAACAACGAAGCCGCCTTCCTCCCTTCAAAATCATGTCTCCTTCTCGTTCAAATTCATTCTCCAGGGGAATCGAATCGAAACTAGATAAAAGAAAAAGGATTTAATGGCCACGCATTTCGAATCGAATTGATTCGAGCTTCGATTATCTCGTGGAGCCTGGATTGAGATTGTGGGCTTCGCAAGGCTAGCCATCATCGGGTCGTGGGAAGTGGAGCTCCGAGGTCGCGACTAGTATTAGGGCTGCTCGAGTGGTTCTCGAGTTTGGGTTGGATTCGCGTGCGACTCTGGAGGTCGGTTGTGGTGATGCTCGTGGGGTCGTAGATGCGATCGCGTGATGCTGGGTTCGTCGTGGGGTTCGTCAGAGGGCAGCGATGTCGATTCCAGAAGTGAGGTCGTTGATTGAGGCAGTGAGTCGTGTTGGTCTTCGATTGTGTGTGTTCGATTTGGGGAGGCAAGTTCGACGTTGATGTCAGTGGTGACAGAAGCCTATAGGCTGGGCATGTTCGAACTCGATCGCGATGTGTTGAGGTATTATTATTATATTCCTTATATTTATATGAATATATATATATATATATATATACAGAAATTATTACAGTAAAGGAAATCATTGATGTTAAGTAGCTTTCTGAATTTTAAAGTCGTTCTTAATATAATTTAAATGTATATAGGAAATCAGAAAATAAATATACATGAATCTATATAGATATACACTTATAATTTAATATATATATATATATAGGTAAGGTTTTGAGAAAATAAATAGGAATTTTAAAATGTTGGAAGATCATTTTTGAAATCTATAGTTTATCTTTATAAAAGTATATTTGTGGTTTCGATTTGAAGAAAAAAATAAAGTATATATATATATAACAGAATTTTTTTTAAAGATTTGAAGTTATATAAAATTAGATTTTTAGATCTATAAATTATTTTTATAAATATATATATAGGCAGTTTCTAAAGGAAATAAATATACTTATACACATTTTTAATTTACTAGTTATTTTAAACAATGGATTTGGTGATTTAATTGTTAAATTAACTTATTTGATTTATTATAGTTACCGAAAGATTTTTAAAGGGAAATTATTAGTTTAAATTAAATTAAATTATTAGTAACTTAAATTTGTTAAATGATAATTAATTGTTTGGTTAATTCAAATGTTAATAAATCGTGAATTGTTTATACAAGGTCAAAATTGTGAAGAAATCAAGCCGGAATGGAAATAGGTTGCAAACAAAAATCAAAGGTGAGTGAATCTCACTCATCTGGGTTCAATTTAAATTTAAATGGTTAAATTTAAATATTTGGTTGAATGATTGAATTGAATGGATGTGGTATATTATATAGTAGTATATAGTATATATTGGAGTGATTGATTTCCCGCATTATATAGCGGATGAGACCCTATGCGCCGCATAATAGCGGATGATATTTTATAAACCCATATACCGCGATATTCCACTGGAAGTGGAATTGGTATTGTGCTAACATCTGTGGGTGCAGGGAAACAGGTTGGAAGGATCCAACTGGATTCCTCAAAATTATTTAGATAGTTTAATATTCCGTGATATGAATATTTGATATTCTGTGATGAATTATACTAATAATTGGAATATTGAATGCTATGGTTTGCTTGAATATTTTGGTACCCTAAGTTACCAAATATATAGAACTAAATTTTTGAAAAGCAATAAAGGAGTGAATTTTTAAGTAAAATGATTATAGAGAATTTGAATAAATTTAAGAATGAATTGGGAAAGAATAAGAGTGATTTTAAAATTTTAATAAATAAATTCCGAGTAAGGGAAAGGGAATTTTAAATGAACAGAGAAATATTTAATTTTAAACTTAAGTGATATTATATCAAGAAATAAAGAAGTTATTTTTAAATTCAAGGTTTGAATTCAAAAAAAAGGATAAAGAAGGAATTTGGGAAATCTGAAATTGGTATTTTCAATTAAAAAGATTTTAATCATAATGAAGAGGTAAAATCTGAAGTTAACATATTGAAATAAATTGAGTAAGTAAAGGAGTTTATTCCAAAATGGAGTAATGTGGAAATCAATTTGAAATTTGATTTAGGTGTTTAAAATTGGAATTTTAAAAAGGGAAATGAGACTATGGAATTTATAAACTGGGTTTATAAAGGTGAAGTACTATATCAGTCGATATATGGAAGAATAAATTCACAGTGGGAATTTATTAAAGGAACGGGTAAATTTGTTTAAAAATAAATAGTGATTTATTTTTAAAAAGATGTGAAAGAGAAGCGTATTTCCCTAGATAGCCAAGTACGTTTTCAAAGCAAATGTTTAGGTATAAGTTAAAAGTTTAAAGTTGTTTTAAAGGTATGTTTTAGAAATTTTATTATTTTTAAATATTTAAATTTTAAAGTAAGTATTTTTCAAATTTATCTTAGTAGTAATTATTTAAAAGTGACTTGGTATTATGTTTTAAAAAGAGAAAAATTTAGTTTTATATTTAATAATTAGCTTTATTTTAAATATTCTTAAAGTATATATTTTTGAGTAAAGTATTAAAGTAGTTTTTAATTTAAATGTTTTAAAGTGTATTTTATAATAAAGTATTTTTTTAATTATTTTAAAGATCTAAAGTAATTGTACTTGGTGTTTTCAGTGGAAATTATTTGGGGAATTTATTCCATGAGAGAAAGACGGTTTGAAACTATTTTCGAAGGGTTAAAAGGTGGAAATATATCTTGCGAAGATATTTGAGATAAATAAATAATTTGGAAGAAATTATTGTGGCTTGATGATTGGTTGTGAATGTAATTGATAGTTAAATAACCGACTATCAATATTGGCCAATGCGCTGATCGTTTCAAAGAGACCGGGATCGGGATTAATTTCTCGAAAACCACTTCGATTCGGTTTGTACGTTTTCGTGGGGAAATGAGTTTGGAGTCGAAGATGGAGCAATGAAGTGCAAGGGCTAATCGCTACTAATCCTGAGGTTGATTCCAAAATGGATGTAGTAGGAGTAGTGCCTTCGGTTCCGTTCGAACCCGGAACGGACTTGTGTGGATGAATGCTTTCGGAACATCGTCAGGTGGACGGTGGGCATTCTAAGTGAAATGTTCTATAAAGGTAACGCTTAGCCTCAAGCCTCATCAACCGGGAATGATTGAAAATCAGGGGTTATGCAGCAAGGCTATGTGGTAGCACCCATTAGGGTGAGGTCATCCCTGTCTAGATGTCCCTTTTATTTCAGCTTAGTGGGAGGTTGCTGATCCCAACCGCGGGGTGATCTTACTCGAAAATATCCAGTAAGGGATAGTTCCGGTCTTGTGTTGTATGGGATCGAGCATGGTCCTCGGTACGCTGATCTAGACCAGGTACGGTGACAGGTGGTACCCCAGTGCCTAGTCATTGATGGAAATCCATTCTCCCTACGTGCCTTTTATGGTTTTTGTTTGTAGAACCCACTTTGTGGCTAGTATGCTGTAATTTAATCATGTAACAATTTTAGCTATTTGAATAAGTATTTGTATATAGACACTATTATAATATCAGACGGATTTGATAAAAAGTGTTTTGGCTATCGTAACGTTAACCCGACATGTTTATTTGTGGCGTGGTCTTACGAGATGCTTTTGATTTCAAAGGGTTTTTGAAACTTTAACAACCCAATTGAGTGTGTTTTCTCACGGTGGTTTTTCAGACTGACTCGGGTGTTATTTTATTATAATGCTCGGGTCAGACTGAGTATTATAGATTACAGGAAAGGATGCTATGGAGCTCAGGAGATGAGCTAGATGGCGAGACGTACTTCCGTACTTGTTTTAAATATTCCGCAGTGTTGATTTGCAGTATATTCAGTTGTTGTGAGGACAAGTTATATTACTGTTCAGTGATGTGTTATGTGTACTCTGATGATGTAATGTATAAACAAATTTACTTTTGTGTAAAGATCAGTTGTTATCTATTATATTTTATTCCGCTGCGATGGTTAGATTCTGTTGATGTTGTTTTCTTTTCTTTTATCTCCTTCTTCTTTTAATCTTTATGGTTCGATTTATCGGGTATGAAAAATCGGGGCTGTCGCAATATGCTTGTTACTAATTGTTATATTATTATCATATCTATTATCACTCTGCAAGTTATTTATTAGTATAGAATTCACTATGGGTTGAAATGATACATATCCGAACGATCTGTAGAATAGGAGAAAATCGTTATGGGTTGAAATGATAAACCCAAGCGATTTTCATTATAATTGAATTTGGGATTACGGGTTGAAAAGATATATACCGGTATATATTTAAATTGCGGATTGAAATGATAAATATCTATATCACTTGACCATAGGATAGAAAATTATATACAGACACCGTTGGTCTATATATAAATACATTGAAAATGATTTCTATGGTTTTGAAAAAAAAATGTGGTTTTAATAAATATTGATTTTAAAGATTTATTAAAGTTGATTTAATAAAGTTGATATAATATGTTTAAATATTTATTTAATATCTATATTTTTAAATATAGAGTTTATAATGATTCAGGTTGGTAAGATAAATTTGAAATTGATTTGAAATTATATTTATTTGAGAATTATACTTAAATAAGTTAGATTTGAAATTTACTAAATCTGATATTTTAAAGATATGTTTTATAACTTGAATTTGATTAAAAGTGACTTAAATGAATATTTCACACTTATACAAATTTAAATGGGATATTTTGTTTATTTAAATTTGTAAATTGAAGTTGTATTTAGATGTTATTGAAATGATTAAGTAAATATTTCAAAACTAAATAATAGTAAAGTGAATTTGATATATATATGACATTATCGAATTTAGTTTTGAAATGTTGAATATTTAAAGCTTTGAAATATATTGAATTAAAAGGTTTATTTTGTGGTTCAAATCTGTATTTGAAATCAATATATTTTGAAATGATTTATTGAGAAACTAAATTGAGTTGAAATTTATGAATTGAGATTTTATTAAGTTGAATTTGGAATCGAGTTGATTTGAATCGATTTGTGAAATTGAGGTGGCTATTTTATTTATATTTTACTTTATAAATTATTTTAATATTAACTATTTTAATATTAACTATTTTAATATAAACTATTTTAACTTATAACTATTTTAATATAAACTATTTTAACTCATAACTATTTTATATAAACTATTTTACTTTATAAACTATTTTATTATATAAACTATTTTACTTTATAAACTGTTTGAAGGAAAGTGTTATGATTTCAAAGTGTTATGATTTCCAAAGTTATGAATTTCAAAGTATTATGATTTCCAAAGTATTATTATTATTTCAAATTGTTTGGTTTCGAAAGTATTATACCTAGTACTATGATTTTAGAAGTGAATATTTTGAAGTGTAAATGATATCGTATTGATTTGGTTTTTTGAAATGAAAAATGATATTTTGGTTTTGAAGTATAAACTATTTTGAAATAACCACGGTGTTATAATAACGATTGGTTGTTAAAGAGACCGGGATCGGATATGGGCTTACTCTCTGTCGATACCGAAAACCACTTTAACAACTATGTACGCGGTGGAGATTCCAGAATGAAGTAGGATGGTGGCGACGATCCTAAAGGTATATACGTGGACCCAACTCCCGTGAGTTGGCATAAGGTGGCTAAAACAGGAGCGATTCCGGGCCAATGAGGTAGCTCCTCTGATCGGACACACTCCATCGTATGCCATTCTATTACTTTGTGATTGATTTGGTACGCACCTTTGATTTTTGGGAGTGTGGCTCGAGGTGGGCGGTAGTGGCTGCTATGCATTACCACCAGTCCGGATGCGTAATTGGTATATCTACCCTGGCATTGCCTAGTTGTGCCATGTCACCTACCCTAATGCGCCTTATACGAGTTTGATTTGTGTCGTACCTATGGAGTATCCTCTGGTAACCTCCCGATCTGGAGGTGCTACGGTACTGTATAGACTATTGGCACTATATATGTGTTAAGGTGGAAAATGTAAAGCCTTAACGCTATTTTTAAGTAAGTTTACTTTACTATAGACATTATTATAATAGCGTATATTACCACATAGTAGATAGTTTAACGGATCCTTAGAGGATGGTTATCCCAAACATCCTTTGAGTTACTTGTATTTCAGTTGATATTTCAATTGAGTTGGATTTATTAATATAAGAATGTTAATCCTGACTCGAGTGTTTTGTGTTTTGCTTTACGCTCGGGTCAGACTGAGTGTACCAGTATTCAAGACTCACCTTTGGAGTTGGAGCTTCGCTTGGAGATCCATCTATCGATTCTGCTTTCAGTTATTCAGTTGATTCCAGTGATGTATTCTGATCTTGTATTTGACTATTGTATTGAGACATCTATGTATTCGAGACCTCTGTTGTATCTTACTTAATTCTGTTATATATATAGTAGCTTCATGAACTACTATTCTTTTATTTCCGTTGCATTATTGTTATATTACACTGTGTCTGTGATTCTGTGATTATTTATTTACTGTATATGCTGAGTTTTTGCCAAATTTAAATTAATAATATGATATTTTGAGCAATTCAAATCCGACATGTGTGTCTGGTTGAAAATTTCAGGTTGTTACAATCGTACCACTGATATCTGCATATCGTTTTGATCGTCTCATCGTGTTAATCCCTGCGGTATATTCGATTCTGTGTTTGAAGTCCGATACGCCACGGAAGCTGCGAATTGGTCATACGTGTCGGTACCGCTTTGTACTTTCTGAATCATTTGTTTGTTCGTTGAGCCACTGTGTAAATTCTAATAGTCATTTGCATTTAATTTTTCTTGAATTCAACGTACAAGACCCTTGCTATTTCAAAGTTCTCAATTTATTTTGCCATTTCATTGTTTACCTGTTCATTTGCCTTTTTCCTTTACTTTGAAAACCTTGTTTCGTTCCCATCTCTATCTCTGCCCATTCTTCAAAAGAAAAAAATGTATGTTTGTTTCGTTCTAGCCTGTAGCATGCTCGTTCCTCTTCCCTATGATCCCTTATTCCTCTCTCACTACAAACAACTTTCAATACTTCTTCCCTCCCCAGTTTCCACCAAAGCTCCCCCCTCCTTATCGAATCCATTGCCTTTGCTTCGAGGCAGCCACCACAACCGGTCCTCCAAGTGCCGAGCCTAGTTGTCGACAGCTCCTTGGAGATCACGCAAGCCTCCTCCTCACCATCACTTTCCTCCATCCGCCGTCTTTCACGCGGCCATCGGCAAATGTTCTGGTCAGCCCTTCACTTCTTTTATTCTTATATATAAAGTATATATATAGCTATATTTGTTAATATACTAGCATGTGCTTTGTTTGATCTCTATTTTCACTAAAAATATGCATGATAGTTTACATACATACATACATACATACATACATACATACATACATATATATATATATATATATATACGTATTCAAGTTGTAGATGTCTGAGTCCATACATGTTATTTGTTATGATAAGTATGTTTGAATCTATGTTAAAATTTCGAAAGGTGTTAACACACACACACAGATATATATATATATATATATATATATATGAAGTAACTCATATGTATATACTTGGATTTTAATAAGTATAGTTTATATGAGTTATACATTGTGATAGATTTGACTTGAATTATAAGTTGTATTCTGTGTTTTATAAAGTATAAGTCTCTTTATAAGTCATATTTTATTGTATAAGCCTATATAAACTTATGTATCAGTAGTATATATTTGTGATAGTAATAATGTTAGTTATAGATTTATATATATAAGCTATATAAGTACAGGTTTTGGTTTGTATATAATAGATATGTTATATATAATGTAATCAATATCAAAAAGACGACAGTCACAGAAATCTCGTATATCCGACTCCTCGGTAAGAGAATCAGATAACGACAGATATAACACTAAACAGTGTTAAACAATAAATCAGCTAATCCAAATCACCAACCAAGATAGATAAAAGATTACCAATGTAGATAATTCAGAAAACAACAGAATTGTCTAAACGACAATTAATAACAACATCTAATTATTAAATAAATATTTAGAAACTTATAATCTAATTATCTAGAAGATAATTAGACAATACAAAATAATCAATTTAAAGCATCAATTCTAGTAGGGCTGCAGTATATGCACGCGTATACTGCCTCGCCACTACAACCCGAAATACACATAAGATGAACGAACCAAAATCAAATGAAGATTCAAATCTTAATGCCACGGCCTCAAATGTCAAAGCAGGCATGTTCACAAGGTCAAACCCAAAATACTGGGTTCAACACAAGAGAATTCGAAAACAAATCCAAATGTATTAATGCAATGCAAACCAACAAACACAAGAATGCAACAACTACAGTTCAAATGCCAACTGCCTCTAAAGGTTGCAAGTACAAATACACATAAATGGTGTGCAACAAGTTCAAATGTCAACAAGCACTACAGTAGCTCAAGGTCAAGGGATGCAACAATATATCAGTGAAACAGTCTCAAGATTCAAATACATTAATGCAGACTCAAAGTATACAGATTGTATATGAACTAGTAACCAAAGTAACCAACTCCAGAATGCATCAAGGCAATGCACCTGAAACCCAAATGAACAACATGCTACAAATGACCAGACCAGGTAGTACAAGTATCAAAGACCAGAAGTGGGTGCAGACAACAAATTCAAGTTCAATGATTCAATATGAACAAGTGACTGTGCAAGCAAGTGATGAAGCATAATTTCAACTGACTCAAGAACACTAGTGCACAACAGTAACAGTGGATATCTACATGAATAAGTTCAAGTCGAGTTACAGCTGCAACCATGATCAAGTGAGCATATGCACAATAAATCAGAAAAGTGCACAAAGTATAGACATACAGTGGCGACTGCATCTACAGGATCAGTGAAGTAAACAACCTCAGGAATGAACATAGATGAATCAATGACAAGTGCAGCAGTAAAAATCAAACCAGTGCAGGTATCAACAAAGATGGTCAGAGACTAGGCAGAAGTGAAACAGTGATGCAACAACCAACTTCAAATGACATCAATGAAGTCAGGGTATACAAGTCAGAATGCAAATGTCTGGAAGCCAGAATATCAACACCGAACAGATGATCAGAGAAAATGTTAAATACAAAGCAAAACCAAAGTCACAGTGAAACAACATCAACTACACTAAGCTTCAAGAGGTATCAATGACAAGTGCAGCAGCAACAGGTCAATGAAGCTTCAAGTAAAGCCCGAAGCATAAATTCAACCCAAAATAAGGTCGTAGGGATTACAAACAAGAAATCAAAGTATGAATGCAGACAAATGAATTAATAATGTCAAGGCCGTATATTTTAGAAAATCAAGTTAAGAAAATATTGAAACAAGTCAAAGCCGTGGAATCAAAGAAATTTCCCAAAATATCACCGCAATAAAAAGGGAAAGATTCAACAACGTGAAAATCACGTAAATCAGATCAGGCAAGTTTAAGGGATTAGAAAACCCTATAAATACAGAACCCGATATCATCATCGAGGGGGTGAAGCATAGAGCAAGGAAAAACCCAAATCATCATTGACAAGCAGCAAAAGCAAGAACGATCAAGTTCAAGCAATCAATTAAAGAAAGCACAGAACAAAAATCACATACTAAGCTTGAATTAGGTGTGAGTAAATCAAATTACTCACCTGAATCGAGCGAAGTAATTCGAAGCTCCAAATTGCTCACAGAGGAACCACAAGAGGAAGACGAGCGAAGTTAAACCCTAGCAGCCACCACCTTCGATTCCTACGATGCCCTAACTTGTACACGAACGAACGAGTTGCAATTTCTTCGAAGCCCTAATTTGTACACGAACGAACGAGTTGCAATTTCTTCGAAGCCCTAATTTGGAGGCGAGGAACGAACGAAAGAGATGAACGAGCAGCCATTAATAATTCTTCGTTCGATTTAGGGTTAGGCAAATGAGAATGGGGAACGGTTTGAATGAATGCCCGAAAAAAGAAACGGTAGTGGGTATCATCTCTTCATCAAAACAAATGGCCAACTAAAATAGAAAAGTATATTTATTTAAAGCCCGAATACTCTTTTAATCAAAATTGTAAAAAAAATTCTACCGATTAAAACTTCCATCGGCAATTAACAACCAGATTTAATCGTCTAGAGACGATAATTTATTGGTACGAAATCTCGGGTTGTTACAGACTCCCCTCCTTATAGAAATTGCGTCCCCGCAATTTTCATAATTAAGGTCGTCATTAACAATAAATTTTCTAACATAAACTGGTTAAGCTAGAAAAATAAAGGTAGAGAATTCAAACATCAATTAGACAATTAGAATTCAGAAAATCACAAAACATCAATATCTAATTATCGATACGATAATTAGAAAACAACAAAAATCTAATTATCAACAAAGATAATTAGAAAACAAAATTCGCAAATCGCAAAACTGCAAATATCTAGTTATCCAGCAGACAAGTAGAAAACACGAACTTTATAATCAGCAAACTCTAACTATCAACAGAGATAGGTAGAAAACAGCAATTCAATATAATCAACATAATCTAGAATCAATTAGAGACTAGAAAATCTTATAGTCAGCAAAATTAGCAATTAATTTCAAAACGATAATCAGATCTCAAATCGCAAATATTCAATTATAAAAAACGATAATTGAATTTTTAAATCACAAATATTTAATTATCTCAAACGATAATTAAACCACAAATCACAAGTATTCAATAATCAGAACTGATAATCAAATCGAAAAATATTTAATTATCTCAAACGATAATCAAATCAACAAATATTTAATTATCAAAACGACAATTAGAAATCACAAATATCCGATCATCAAAAACGATAATCAGAAATCACAAATATCCGATTATCAAAAACGATAATCAGAAATCACAAATACCCGATTATCAAAAACGATAATCAGAAATCACAAATATCCGATTATCAAAAACGATAATCAGAAATCACAAATATCCGATTATCAAAAACGATAATAAGAAATCACAAATATCCGATTATCAAAAACGAAAATCAGAAATCACAAATATTCGATTATCAAAAACGATAATCAGAAATCACAAATACCCGATTATCAAAAATGATAATCAGAAATCACAAATATTTGATTATCAAAAATGATAATCAGAAATCACAAATATTCAATTAACGAGTCCGGAATTAACCGAAATAGTAAAAGTATGGTTCCATACTCCGTACTTTTGCTAAATCGTTTAAATCTCTTTATTGTTTCCTTGAAAGTGCAAAATTGTGTATTCTAAAAAAAATAACATTTAACATTCTCAAACGGACAAGTCCGGAATTAATCGAATCAGTAAAAGAAAGGGGTCATAGTCCTCGATTTTGCTGAAACGTTTAAATCGCTTCCTCATTCTTTTGAAAATGCAAACTGTAAAAATTTTGAAAATAATTTTAATTTATATTTTGAAACAACTTTTAAAAATAACGAATTTTGAAAACACGTGATTAAATTAGCAACATCAGTAGCAACTTTGATAAGGAAATTGCACTTCTCAAAATACCATAAAAACGGACAACAAAATCAGCATTGCGGGAGAACCGCTTGTAAATCCATTTTAAAATTGACGGTTACTAAAGTTAACATGTCAAAATCTCATCAAAATAACTGGCATCAAAATATAATACCAATGAATTTTCATTCATCAAAAATGTCACAAGAATCTTCTCAAAGATAGAAAGGGATACCATACCCTAAACTTGTATTCATAACAAGTCAATGACACACGAATTCACCAATGCACCAAAAATTGATAAAACTTATCAATAGAAATCGCGAAAATTGGTGAAGCACGGATTCTAGAAATCATCACAAGGAATCCAGAAAACAAAAATTCTAGAAATCTACACACAAAATCCAGAAATCACAAAAATTCTAGAATCGACACACGAAATCCAGAAATCACAAAAATTATAGAATCGACACACGAAATCCAGAAATCACAAAAATTCTAGAATCGACACACGAAATCCAGAAATCACAAAGAGGGGGAGGCCTATCATAAAACGGAAGTATGAAAACTCAAAACACCGGTATCACAAGAACGAGAAGCTATCTCATGGTGGCTAACCATTAAATTTTGACACACGAATGGTCCGAAGACCGTGGGGCGCTACCCCACATATGTGATGGCGAAACATCACACAAACGGGGTTTAGTCTCCCTCGCAGACAAAGAGACATCGCACAATCGCTAGTCTAAATCATGAAAAGAAAAGGGGAAGGCCTATCACAAAATAGGAGCATGAAAACTCACCAACCGGTATCACAAGAATGAGAAGCTATCTCATGGTGGCCAACCATTAATTTTTGACACACGAATGGTCCGAAGACCGTGGGCCGCTACCCCACATATGTGATGGTGAAACATCACACAAACGGGGTTTAGTCTCCCTCGTAGACAAAGAGACATCACACAATTGCTAGTCTAAATCAAATCACAAAGATGATCATCATGATCATCAAGAAGTGTCAATTACACTAAGTTAGTGAATATAAGAGTTAAGCTTCATGTCCCATAACCACTTTCTTAACTCAAATATTTACGAACAAACTGTAGATCTTCACTAGAAAATTGTCACAAAAGGTTCAATCGAACAAGTCCAGGAGTTAACCGACGAAGTAAACGCAAGCGTTTCATACCACTTGTTTTACTAAGCCGTTTAATTCAATTTCTCATACGAGTGAAATAAAGGTTTGTATATACTAATAGATTGGAAAATGGTTTAGGAAAAGTGCTTTGTAGTAAAATAGTTTTGAAATCGTTTGGAGAAAAGGATTTTAATATTTACTACTAGTATAGAAAACCTTTATATTTTTAAAGTGACAAATCACAAAAATGATTGTAGAAACAATCAATCACAAGAATTCACATACAAAGATGTAAATAGAATCCAAAGAAATCGATACTGAATCCATAAAAAAGTATGTTCACCAAAATCCCGAAAAAAAATGTCATTAAAGTTGCTAATAAATGATAGCAACAAATCGGGGAAATGATCAAGAATCGATTAAATTTGGAAACCAAATCAATTCACTAAAACTCACATTCGAAGACGTGAATAAAATCCAAAGAATTCGATTCCAAATTCATCAAAGTAGAAATACCCAAAAATTCTAGAAATAGAAGTTATCAAAGTCGACAAAGGTGATAACAACTAATTGGAAAAGAAGAATCGATTATCAATTGGAAAAACAAAGCAAAATGAGCATAAATGCATAAATGACTTCAACAAAAATAAGAATCAAGTCAATGCCGAAGTCAACAATTAATGGCCATTGTCGAGTACAAAATGAATCAACGTCATCATTAAAGAACCCAATGGCAAACAAAGTCAGAGTCTTGGAAATCAAGAAATTAGCAATTTCACAAAAATAAAGTGACCGAAGTCGAATGGAAATCAAGCCGAGGAAAACACAAAATATCAAGTTCAAAATCGCTGAGATTCGAACTAGATATGACTGAAAAATCAAATTCACTCAATTTGCAAACGGTCGAGCTATTTTTCATCACAGTGTAACAGGTGCACAATGACACCTATAGCATAGCACAAAAGTGGAACAAAGTCCAGAGGTCAAAATAGCTTTAATTGGCCAAATTCGAACAAAATCAACATCGGCTAAATCAATTCAAAGCCGAAAACACAAGAACAAAATCCTCATCATCAAAAACCCAACTTGAGTTTGCAAAGCAAACGAAGGCATAAGCCAAAATACTTTCACGAAATCAAAATCAAATACACATGAATAAGCGTTAGGAATTCATACCTAACGATCAAAGATAATCATATGTAAAGATGAGAGATAAAACATCGACAAATAGTTGTAACACATGCTCCATCTAAGTTATGTTTTATAATTGTCCTAAACCCCAGGCTCTGATACCAAGCTGTGACGCCCCACCTCTATGCCCACGCTAGCCAAGAACACTGCGGTGTAATGCTGTCAACTAGCGTGGAGAATAAGGCTGTTGAGGAGCGACCATCCGTGTAATTGCTTTATGCGAGCACCGATATGTCAGATAGTATAACATGCATTTCATTTTTGGAGGAAATCTGACATACCGATACAAACTCAAAGCTACTACACAGTGGCTATAATAGTTTAGGACAATAAATATAAAAATAACACAGATAAAATAAATGTGGAACACAGATAGAACAAAAAGTCTCATATATATAATAACTGATGTCAGTTACAATACATTTGACACAATACATATGATACAACTACAACTGTCGACTCTGGAAGTTATATATACAAATACATTATCAACTAATGTACATGAATACATATCAACCTAATCAATACTCAGACTACTACAAAACGACGCAGACCACTTCAAAAGATATGAAAAGTCTTCATAGCTCAACAGCAACTGAAAGCAGGAAATCTACAACCTGAAATAACTCGGGTTTGACCCGAGTATTAAATTCAAAAGAAAATAATACACGGGTCAGTCTAATTCAAACTCAGTCATTAATGCACGGAAGCAATAATAATCAATATCAAAAAGACGACAGTCACAGAAATCTCGTATATCCGACTCCTCGGTAAGAGAATCGAATAACGACAGATATAACACTAAACAGTGTTAAACAATAAATCAGCTAATCCAAATCACCAACCAAGATAGATAAAAGATTACCAATGCAGATAATTCAGAAAACAACAGAATTGTCTAAACGACAATTAATAACAAAATCTAATTATTAAATAAATATTTAGAAACTCATAATCTAATTATCTAGAAGATAATTAGACAACATAAAATAATCAATTTAAAGCATCAATTCTGGTAGGGCTGCAGTATACGCACGCGTATACTGCCTCACCACTACAACCCGAAATACACAAAAGATCAACGAACCAAAATCAAATGAAGATTCAAATCTTAATGCCACGGCCTCAAATGTCAAAGCAGGCATGTTCACAAGGTCAAACCCAAAATACTGGGTTCAACACAAGAGAATTCGAAAACAAATCCAAATGTATTAATGCAATGCAAACCAACAAACACAAGAATGCAACAGCTACAGTTCAAATGCCAACTGCCTCTAAAGGTTGCAAGTACAAATACACATAAATGGTGTGCAACAAGTTCAAATGTCAACAAGCACTACAGTAGCTCAAGGTCAAGGGATGCAACAATATAACAGTGAAACAGTCTCAAGATTCAAATACATTAATGCAGACTCAAAGTATACAGATTGTATATGAACCAGTAACCAAAGTAACCAACTCCAGAATGCATCAAGGCAATGCACCTGAAACCCAAATGAACAACATGCTACAAATGACTAGACCAGGTAGTACAAGTATCAAAGACCAAAAGTGGGTGCAGACAACAAATTCAAGTTCAATGATTCAATATGAACAAGTGACTGTGCAAGCAAGTGATGAAGCACAATTTCAACTGACTCAAGAACACTAGTGCACAACAGTAACAGTGGATATCTACATGAATAAGTTCAAGTCGAGTTACAGCTGCAACCATGATCAAGTGAGCATATGCACAACAAATCAGAAAAGTGCACAAAGTACAGACATACAGTGGCGACTGCATCTACAGGATCAGTGAAGTAAACAAACTCAAGAATGAACATAGATGAATCAATGACAAGTGCAGTAGTAAAAATCAAACCAGTGCAGGTATCAACAAAGATGGTCAGAGACTAGGCAGAAGTGAAACAGTGATGCAACAACCAACTTCAAAATGACATCAATGAAGTCAGGGTATACAAGTCAGAATGCACAAGTCAGAAAGCCAGAATATCATCATCGAACAGATGATCAGAGAAAATGTTAAATACAAAGCAAAACCAAAGTCACAGTCAAACAACATCAACTACACTAAGCTTCAAGAGGTATCAATGACAAGTGCAGCAGCAACAGGTCAATGAAGCTTCAAGTAAAGCCCGAAGCATAAAAGTCAACCCAAAATAAGGTCGCAGGGATTACAAACAAGAAATCAAAGTATGAATGCAGACAAATGAATTAATAATGTCAAGGCCGTATATTTTAGAAAATCAAGTTAAGAAAATATTTAAACAAGTCAAAGCCGTGGAATCAAAGAAATTTCCCAAAATATCACCGCAATAAAAAGGGAAAGATTCAACAACGTGAAAATCACGTAAATCAAATCAGGCAAGTTTAAGGGATTAGAAAACCCTATAAATACAGAACCCGATATCATCATTGAGGGGGTGAAGCACAGAGCAAGGAAAAACCCAAATCATCATTGACAAGCAGCAAAAGCAAGAACGATTAAGTTCAAGCAATCAATTAAAGAAAGCACAGAATAGAAATCACATACGAAGCTTGAATTAGGTGTGAGTAAATCAAATTACTCACCTGAATCGAGCGAAGTAATTCGAAGCCCCAAATTGCTCACAGAGGAACCACAAGAGGAAGACGAGCGAAGTTAAACCCTAGCAGCCACCACCTTCGATTCCTACGATGCCCTAACTTGTACACGAACGAACGAGTTGCAATTTCTTCGAAGCCCTAATTTGTACACGAACGAACGAGTTGCAATTTCTTCGAAGACCTAATTTGGAGGCAAGGAACGAACGAAAGAGATGAATGAGCAGCCACTAATAATTCTTCGTTCGATTTAGGGTTAGGCAAATGAGAATGGGGGAACGGTTTGAATGAATGCCCGAAAAAAGAAACGGTAGTGGGTATCATCTCTTCATCAAAACAAATGGCCAACTTAAATAGAAAAGTATATTTATTTAAAGCCCGAATACTCTTTTAATCAAAATTGTAAAAGAATTTCTACCGATTAAAACTTCCATCAGCAATTAACAACCAGATTTAATCGTCTAGAGACGATAATTTATTGGTACGAAATCTCGTGTTGTTACAATGAAAGGTTTCCAAATCATGTTTACAAATTAAAGAAAGCTTTATATGGTCAGAAACAAGCTCCTAGAGCCTGGTATGATAGACTAAGATCTTACCTATTAGAATCAAAATTTGAAATTGGTAGAGTAGATAAACTCTTTTTATTAAAAGAAACAAAAATAATATCCAATTAGTACTGATTTATGTAGATGATATAATTTTTGGATCAACAAACAATGAAATGAACAAAGAGTTTTCTGAAATAATGAAAAAAGAGTTTGAGACGAGTCATATGGGTGAACTTACTTTCTTTTTAGGATTGCAAATAAAATAATTAGATAGTGGTATTTCCATTAGTCAAGAAAAGTATGCTAGGGATATGGTTAGTAAGTTTGGTATGACCACTGCGAGTGGAAAAATCACTCCTATGGCAACCAATGAAACCTTGAATAAAGAAGACATGTCAAAAGATGTTGATCAAAAACTATACAGAGGAATGATTGGATTGCTACTCTATATAACTGCGAGTAGACCTAATATCATGCATAATATTTGTCTCTGTGCAAGATACCAATCTCAACCCAAAGAAACCGATTTAAAAGTTGTTAAACGTATCCTAAGATATGCTAAACACACTTTAGACTATGGCCTACTTTACCCTAAAAATTATTCATTTGATTTAATCTCATATTGTGATGCTGACTATGCCGGTTGTAAATCTGACCGAAAAAGTACAAGCAGAACTTGTCACTTTTTAGGATATTCTCTGGTTTCCTGGTTTAGTAAAAGCAAAATACTGTCTCACTATCAACAACTGAAGCAGAATATATGTCTGCTGCTTTGGCTTATTCTCAAGTTATCTATATGCAAAAGACCCTAAAGGACTTTGGATTAAATATTTCAAAATAACAAATTTATTCTGACAATACAAGTGCAACAAATTTATCCAAAAATCCTACTCATCATGCCAGAACTAAACATATTGATATCAGGCATCGTTTTCTCAGAGATAATATAAGTAAAGAGATTATTTCTCTTGAATTTATCAACACTGGGAATCAAATAGCTGATATTCTGACCAAACCCTTGAATCAATCAACCTTTATTAAATTAAGAAGAAAACTAGGTATTTGTTCTATAACTAAGATATAGAATATAGATATAGTAACATATATATTTAAATAAATAGAGAAAAACAAAATTATCAAAATTATCATAGGGATGTCGACATGCCCCTACCCACATGTCGACATAAAACGGTAAGATTTGAAATTTTGATTTTCCCTCTAAAATCATTTTGGTGATTATATAATCACAATATTTCGAATTCATCTGTTTTCTCACTTCATTTTCTCTGTAATAAACTTATGAAAATACAAAATAATGGCCTCCTCTTCTAAATCAAACCAAAATGCAACCATTTCCTTCCCTTCTCCTAATTCTGGTCCATTCCAACGTACTACATTGTCTCGAGTAACGAAGATTGAGGAAAATATGAAGGATTAGTTTTTGTTAATGACAAAGGGGGAGAATTATAAAATAGGTTAGATATGCTTAGATTAAGGGGGAGTTAGTAGATTAAGGGGGAGTTGTTGGAATAAGGGAGAGTCAGAGTAGAATCAGAGTATGGTGGAGTATATTTTATAAACAAAGGTTGTCATCATCAAAATGGGGGAGATTGTTAGTTCGAAAGATGATGGTTTTGATGACAACAACCTTAGGACTTGTTATAAAATAAAAATACTAATATCTTTGTCTAGATATATGTATATGCGGGATATATATATGTAGGTATTGAGAATGAAGACTGTACAGTATAGAGATTCAAGACTGAGTTTAGAAGATTCAAGACTGACGAATTCAAGATTAAAGAAATCAAGACTGAAGACTCATGAGTATCAAGAGTTCAAGATATCAAGATTATCAAAAGTTAAGAAGTTCAAGATATCAAGATAAGTAATAGAGTCTAGATTTATGTTAAAACTTCATAATAGCACTAAAATCTTTATTCGGTTTTTTTACTGTGGATTGGAATCCACCTTCTCGCTTTAATAGTGGGATGGAACCCATGACCTCTTTAGTGGGATGGAACCCACGACCTTCTCCAGTGGAATGGAATCCACGAAATTTTCAAAATGATTTATTTTACTATTTTTTCAAAAAAATATTTTTTTTAAAAGTCATCTCTATCAATTTAAATATTTTAGCCTTAACTCAAAAACTATTCTTATCATCTTTTAATCATATTAATTTCAAAATCATCTCGTGTTTTTAAACTATCTCTTGATTTTAATATTTTAGCTTTAAATCTCAAAAAATATATATTTTAAAATAAGTTTATACTTAGTTTTTAATATTACTTTTATATTATAGATTATATATTTTAAGATTACTTTCTAAATCTCTTTTATAAGTTTAAACTATATTCAAAATGGTTTATAAAGTTTAGAAATTGTTTTGACAAGTTTTAGAATAGAAATCATTTTAAAGAAAAATTAATTTTCAAATTTAGCATAGGCATGTTGACATCCCTTATCCCACCATGTCGACATGGTAGCCGTAGAATTTAAAATTCAAATTTTCAAAAGAAGTGTCTATTCGTCATAACCTTTCGCGAATGGACATGGTCGTTATTCTCCTATATATACTAGTAGTTTTCAATGAATTTTAACTTAAGTTTTCTTTGTTTTCTCTCCTCTTTCTCTTTTGTTCTTATTTTCAAACATTCTTAACAAAACACTTCTGAAATCCTAAGTGAATCAAACTCGATCATCTCTAGTTTGATTCTCTGTCACCTCTCTCAAAGATCTCAGTGTTATTCAGACTTATAGGATCATTTGTAATCAAAGAAGTGTATCGAGTCTCTCTTTATCAAAGTGTGATCGGAAATGGTGTGATTGTGGCTCGTAATCCAATTGGGTGTAACTGTAGCCCATAAATCAATTAGTGATTTTGAAGCCTGGTTAAATGAAGAGACTTTGCCCTAGACTCGGAGACAGGAGGGTTTATCTCATGGCCTTGAAATCGAGGTTGTAATATCGACATTATATTTGAAAAGAAATTTGCACAAGAAATTGTGTGGGTTTGGATGTAGTGTAACTCCGAACCAGTATAAAATTCTGGTGTATTCTTTCCTTTTCTGCTTTTATTTACTATTTGCATCTATGGCTGATTCTATGATTGTCTGTGTTTGTGAATTGCATCTGTTTGTGTTTAATTTGAAAAAGTTTCAAAAATTCCATAAAATTCATTAAACACTATTCACCCCCCCTCTAGTGTTAATCCAGCCTTAAGATCAGTAATCTAAATTTTCAACAATGAGAAGGGTATAATAGTAAATAGCCATAAAGGAGAAGTGACATAAAGGAGAAGTGATAAAGGAGAAGTGACAAAAAGGAGAAGTGACATAAATTTGTCATGATAAGAAGCAATTAATGCACTAGGGTTTTGAGGGCTTTTTGGTCTTTTCCCATCACCATTCCTAAGCCTATATATGGAGGGGTACATTCTTAGGAAATAATCACAAAAAATCCCTAAACTTGAGATGAAGCAGGAGGGTTGAAAATGGTGGAAGTGCTTAACCACTAATCCACTAATTACTCTCTAACTTTTTCAAAAGTTAACCAAATCTTCTCTAATCTCTTTTAAACTTTGGCTTTGGGTGTAACGACCCGTTATTTTAGACCATTCAAATCGACAATAAATCCACACATGTCGGACTTGAATAATTCAAAACAATAGATTGTTTATTTAAATTTGGAAAAACTCAGCATGTACAGTAAATAAAATAATCACAGAATCACATATACATAATATATAACAGAATGCAGCAAAAACAAGAGAAAAGTAGTTCATGAAGCTACCATTTATATATAATAGAGCAAACAAAATACAACAGAAGTCTCGAATCACGGGAGTCTCGATACAATAATCAAATCTGAATACAACACTGGAATCAACTGAATATTTGTAAGCTTAATCAATAGTTGGATCTCCAAGCGAAGCTCCAAACTCCAAAGGTGAGTCTCAAATGCTGTGTCACTCGGTCTGACCCGAGCGTAAAGAAAAACACGAAACACTCGAGTCAGGATTAACATTCTTATATCAATAAATCGAACTCAAGTGAAATATCAACTGAAATACAAGTAACTTAAAGGATGTTTGGGATAACCATCCTCTATGGATCCGCGGAACTATCTAAAATGTAGAAGTATACACTCTAACACCGTGGTCATTCAATTTAATTTATACTTCAAACCAAAATATCATTTCATTTCAAATATATCTATTTTCCTAAATAATTTATAAGGTAAAGTATTTATAATTTCCTCAAGTCTCACAAATCGATTCAAATCAACTCAAATTCCAAATTCCAATTTAATTCAATCTAAATTTTTCCATTTTAATTCAATTCAGTTTGTAAATAACAAATTCGAATTATATTGATTTCAAATGCAGATCTGAATCACAAAATAAACCATTTAAATTCCTATATATTTCAAAGCTTTAATATTCAATAATTTCAAAGTTAAATTTAACAGTTTCATATAGCTCTTGATTTAACTTCATTTATTATTTAATCAGGGAATATTCACTTAATAAATTCAATATCATTTAACTAGCTTAAATTACATTTTTACTAAATATTTCCTTAAATTTATTCAAACAAGAAATATTTATTAAATTACTCAAATCAAACCCAAGTTATAAATCATATCTTAAATCTCAATTTCAATAAGTTTCAAATCGGTTTAATTAAATAAATTGTCTTCCCAACCTTAACTTATTCAAATTATTACTAAAACTATTTTGAAACATAAATTTAAATATTTAACCATAATATATGTATTAAATCAATCTTAATTAAATTAAATAATTTAAGAATCAACATTTATTAAACCATATATTTCTTTCCAAATCCATAGAATTTTTTTTAAAATATTTATATATATGGACCAACGGTGTCTGTATATATATATCTATCATATGGTTATGTGATACGGATATTTATCATTTCAATCCGTAATTTAAATATATACGGGTAGATATAATTTCAACCCGTAATCCCAATTTCAATTCAAATGAAAATCGCTTGGGTTTATCATTTCAACCCATAACGATTTTCTCCTATTCTAAAGTTCGTTCGGGTATGTATCATTTCAACCCATAGTGAATTCTATACTAACAGGGAACTTGCAGAGTGACAACAGATAATATAAAATACAACAACATACATATATCATCAATAACAATATAATATAAACAACAGGATATGGTGTCATATCCCACAGGTGAACAGTTACAGATAATAGCATATATAATAATTTAAATAACTACAGCAACATATTTCAATTGTCGTTTCAATTGAAATCAAATTTAATAAATATAAGAACGTTAATCGTGAGTGATTGCTCACCTTTCGAGGCTAGAGGAGTTTTGACAAGGAAATGGGCTACGAATCCCAAAACGAACAAGGTTGGCACGAATTGGACAGACGAACATAGCCGATAAATAGAGATCAATGAAAATAGATCAGAAACTGCTTGATGTAGACCGAAACAAAATATATATATTCTAATATATTATTTTCTTAACCGATATAAATTTTGAAACACATTAAAATTTATATATACATACGTTTTTCAGAAAAAAAGAATTTTTTTTTGAAGCAAACTATAAACCACACGTTATGTGCAAATCAATATATATACATTTATATCGAAACAACCTCTGACTAAAATACAACACACCAAAGACTAACTAACCCAATATATATAGCTGGCAGATCCTTGTAACTTTCATAACACATATAACTCACAGACTAATATAAACTCATAGAAGCCTAAATATATGCAAACTATATAACTAACATATCTTATATAAACTATCTATAAACTTATACAACTATGCAAACAACCCATACAGCAACCTATATATTAGACTCATATATTGATTATAATATATGCAAACTATCACCGAAAAATGCAGACTACAACATACTCAGACAACATACTTTATGATAATATATATTTTTGTTTGAAAATATATTCACTAACTTATTATATAACTAATATTATAAAACTATTCATATATTAACTGAACTTATATAACTATCATAATATAAGACTATAACAACATATACAACTTTGTAAACTCTTATATATAACAGACCAAAACTACAACAACACGTTATAAATTTTTTATATAAATATATTACTGTGTGAATATAATTGTAAAACAATATAAAATATTTCTTTAAAAATGAAATCCACTGTAACTATGCATTTGCAAAACAATACACGCATATATATTAACATATTATAATATACTATAGGCTTAAATATAAAATATACTTTACACGAGAGAAAGAGAGCTGCTGGCCAAGGTGATCGCTGTGGGGTGTTGGGAGCTGTTGAGTTTTGGTTAGCCGATTGTCGCGGAGGGGAAGATATGTGAGCACGGCAAGGGGAAGCGAGTTAGGCGGAGTGGCGTTTTCTGTCAGGTCGGAGGCTTGTGGAGGGGCGGTGATAGGCAACGATGAAGTGATGGGACCTGCGCACAAAAGGAAAGAAAGGGTAGGTAGCGAGTTGATTAGAAGGCGGAGGATCGAACTGTCTTCTTTTTTTTAGAAGGGGGGATGAGTGGATCTCGGAAAAATTAAGAAGATGACAAAGGTAGGGGATACGAGCAAGCTTCTGTAAGATAAGGACTGTGAATAGTCGGCAGAGGTAAAGCAAAATATACAAATTAAGCTCTAGTATTAAATAATATTTTTGAACGGTCAGAAAATAAATCAATAAAATAGCAAACGGTCACGTTGCTTTGATTCAGCTAACTCATAAAAGCAAATTATATTGTTTGGGCAACACGTTTCAAACTTTGAAATCGAAGCAAAGTGAAAAGTTAAAAAGTGGTACCGTTACAACGGACCGTTATAAACATTTTCCGTCGCGTATCAGACCAAAATGCAGAAATAAATATACCATTGAGATCAGCACGACGAGACGATCAAAACGGTATACATATATTGGTGGTACGATCATCGGATTAAAAGTCGATAATCGGTACGGAAAGTGCTGCTATTCCGTACGGAAAAATCCAAACGGAGCTAGAAACATCTGAATTTCGCGAAATGAATTTCGCAGTCTAATTCAGAGTGTTCTAAATAAATTTTCTCATGTTGATACTTTTAGGTTTCGGAACACTTTTAAATTCAACTGTTATTAACTGATTTAAACTGAAATCTCTAGCGACCGGTAAAACATCAAAATTATTCGACGAAAATTGGCTATTTGCTATGTCTAGATGGACGCATAGCAAACATCAAATTTCCATCATAAAATTCCATTGTTTAAATGGTAGATTTCAGTTTATTATATTAAATAAATTCACCTTTATTCAATTTCAATATAAACTATATTTCAAATTAATAAAATTGAATATTCATTGGCTTATAATTTCTAGTTCCTTAATTAAAATACTAATATTAACCAATGCAGTATTAAATTCTCAATTTCTCAATTTCTGACTCATTTAACTAATTTAAATTGAAATAAAATTTCACAATAAAATAAACTTCAATATTATCAGATGAAAATTTACCAGTAGCTATGTTTAAATAGACGTATTCCAAATAATAATTTTTATTTTCAAATTTTATTGTTTAAAATTTCAGAAAATTTCAAATAAATACGTTATTGAAACCAATCAAAATTTATGGGTCGTTACACTCTCCCCCACTCAAAACTTTTCATCCTCGAAAAGGAAGGAGGTAGGAGAATAGAAACAACCAGACAGAAAAGATTAAAAGACAAGGATAAACAATTAATTTAAACTATATGAATTTTACTTGGAATATTCATTTGAAAACTTCATTTGCAATTCAATTATCTTTAATACTTTAATACCTTCCAAAACCAATTTGTAAAATTTTGCTTCCTTTATAAATACTGTTTATATGTTTAAATAACACCTTTATAAATATATGAAAACTATTTGAAAACAATTATTTACATTATTACTTATATTTACAAAGAAGCTATTTGAAAACATTAAATCCATAATTCATAAATTTATTAATTTTTATCTCAAGATACTTTTCAAATATTATTAATAAATCAATAATCATTTACTTTAAATATGTTTTATTTAATTAATAACTTCTAAAATATTTATAACGCTAAAATTTTCTACCAAACCATGTAGTATATAACTAAACAATATTTTAAAAGGATATAGTCAATGTGACGCCCACCTCTATACCCATGCTAGCCAAGGACACTATGGGGTAATGTCGTCAACTAGCACGGAGAATAAGGCTGTTGAGGAGCGACCATCTGTATAATTTCTTTGTGTGAGTACCGATATGCCAGATAAAAATATAACTTTTCATCTCAGAGGAAATCCGACATACCGATACAAACTCAAAGCTACTACACAGTGGCTGTATGGACTTCGGAAACAAATATAGAAATAAGCGTAACACAAATCAGTCACAGACAATTCATATCACAAAGGCGGAAATAGATATGAATATAACACATGAAAGTGTACATCAGAGTAGTGGTCAAATAAGATCCACGATAACACAAAAGAATAGATACAAGTACAAGGCAAAAGAATATGTATACATTAAGGAGTCTAAATCTCAAATGTGTACAACAAAAACTACTAAACTAGAGTAGTTAGCCAAAAGTCAGAAGATGGCTCCAGATAAGAAGTCATGAGGAAGCACCTGTAAAATCTCAGTCTGACCCGAGTATTATTTAAGAAGAAAATAATAAACGGATCAGTCTAGCTATAAATATCAGATAAAGTGATAGAATATGAGAGATGATAATAAAACGTAAGATAACAAAAAGATGTCATACTATGATAAGTATACATTAGAAAACCCACAAAAGTCATACAATATCTCAAGAATCTCAAAACACAGAAAAGAACGTCATATTCTTAATTTAATTCACCAAGCCACAAATAATGACATACATATCAATGCCCATCGTAAATGCTGGTGAAACATAAATTCCAGAAATCAATATCCAGAAATCACAAGAAAGAGGATGGCCAATCACAAACAGAAGCATGAAAACCTGAACATTGACGCAGTGCAAACGGTACGTCCAATGAACCGGAAAGCCGAGACATCGATGTAGTACAAACGGTACATCAGATGAATCGAGCATTGAAGCAGTGCAAATGGTACGTCCAATGAATTGAACAATGACGCAGTGCAAACGGTACGTCCAATGAACTGGAAAGCGAGACATCGATGTAGTACAAACGGTACATCTGATTAATCGAACATTGATGCAGTGCAAACGGTACGTCCAATGAATTGAACAATGACGCAGTGCAAACGGTACGTCCAATGAACTGGAAAGTTGAGACATCGATGTAGTACAAATTGTACATCAGATGAATCGAATATTGACGCAGTGCAAACAGTACGTCCAATGAATCGAACATTGACGCAGTGCAAACGGTACGTCCAATGAATCGAAAAGCCGAGACATCGATGTAGTGCAAACGGTACATCAGATGAATCGAAACACATTAAAAGTACTTGGGTTGCTAGCCCATAAAGAAATGAGACGAAGCTCAATAAAATGAAGTACAGTCCTTCACATGGACAAAGATACATCGCACATTGCTAGTCTAAACCATAAAATTATCATCATCGATCATCAAGAAGTGTCAATTACACTAAGCTAGTAAATATAAGAGTTTAGCTTCATGTCCCATAACCACTAGCTTAACTTAAATATTTACGAACAAATTGTAGATTTCCACTAGAAAATTGTCACAAGAGATTCAATCGAACAAGTCCAAAAATTAACCGATGAAGTAAACGCAAGCGTTTCATACCACTTGTTTTACTAAGTCGTTTAATTTGATTTCTCATACGAGTGAGGTAAAGGTTTGTATATACTAATAGATTGGAAAACGGTTTTATAAACGAGTTTGTAATAAAATAGTGTTGAAATCGTTTTCATGAAAGGGTTTTGATATTTACTACTAGTATAGAAAACCTTTATATTTAAAGTGACAAATCATAGAAGTGATTGTAGAAACAATAAATCATAAAAATTCACATTCGAAGACGTGAATCGAATCCAAAGAAACCGATAAAGAATCCATCGAAATAGATATTCAAAAATCCCTAAAAAGGAGTCATCAAAGTCATAATAAATGATAACAACAAATAGGATCATCACGAATCGTTTCAAATTGGAAATTCAATCCCAAAATGCAAAGTGGGCTGAAATAGCAAATTCAGTTGACTAAACAGAGATTTCAGTTGACTAAACAGAGATTTCAGTTGAATGAACAGAGAATTTCAGTTGACTGAATTCTGCCTGGAAACTTTCTGTTCCAGGTTCAGTCGACTAAACAGAGATTTTCAGTCGACTAAACCCTGCCTGGAAACTTTCGGGTTCCAGATTCAGTCGACTGAACAGAGAATTCAGTCGACTGAATCATGCCTGGGCTGTTTTTCAGCCTATACAAATGAAGAGCAAACTCTTCCAAAATGCAACCGGACGAACATTGGCTCTAAGGGATTATGCCAATCAGCAACACGGCCCTATATGCTCCACGGTGCATCACCAAAAGCATGATCAAACATCCATAAAAAGATTTACACACAAATTTGACTTCAAAAACCAAAAATTGGAATATTCACAAAACCAATCCAAAACAAGAGCAAATGCACATGAAGAGGTGTTAGGAATTCATACCTTACAACCAAAGATAATTATAGTCATAGATGTGAGATAAAAATCTCACCTTTGAACCCGAAAACAATGAATGAGAAGTTTGAAGACAAAGGAAGATCAACCACACTTCAATCTCAACACAAGGAGCTTGAATCTAAGCTTAAAAAGGAAACACTTCCCAAATTAGGTTTACGAATTTTCTGAAATCAAAGAGAGAATGAATTAGAGAAGAAGATGGAGATGCATACCTTAGCTCCTCTTTGGATTTGGAGCAAGAATTTGGATTTGCAAGAGGAACTAGGGCTTGGAGTTTTAATTTCCCATTCCACTCACCATTGTTGCTCAAGAACTGAAATGAGGAGGAAGTGAGGGAGAATGGGGAGAAGTGGTTCAGATTTGGGGGTTAAGTTGGCAAAGGGGCTGAACCCAAACCCAAACCCAAAGTGCAAATGGTCAAATTTTTGACTAGCTCCAAACATATCGAAGTTTATACTCAAAAAGGTTGCAAACGGCATTTTGAACTCAATGGAAGTGGTCTCGAGTCCTAATTCGACTGTTTGCAAAAAGTAACTTTTCGGACAATAATCCGACTTACGATGAAATACTTAAATAAAATATTTAAATATAAAAATCGATAAATATGCGGGTCGTTATAGTCAACAAGGAAAAGAAGGAGGATTTGGAAAAACCGAATATAAGTGAATAATTAAAGCTGAGTAGATAAGGTAGATTCAAAAGAATAGTATCGGGCACGAATAGTTAAATTCAAACCATAAGAATTCCAATTTCAAATATTAATACAAAATTTCTTTGTTGAAAAATACTTTTGTAATAAAATACTTTTATATCGAAACAAATTTTTCTTTCAAAATACTTTTATAACTCGATGTCTTAACAAGTTTATCCTCGTTCCTGTAGACTCTGGCAGTGCGTTGATCAGGCGCAAAGCTAGAATTCTCCAGGTACTTAGTAGACTTGTTTCAACACCCAGTGAAAATACTAGAAAAACTTTTAAAAACAGATATGGAAAGTACAATCCAAACAAAAAAAACAAACAAATCATGGATCGCAGATACACAATGGTTACGCCTGGGTCCCACGGGAAACATCCGTACCTTTTAAGCATTCACTGCCTTGCGAATTTTGCCATCATAACAAAACTGTGGACCGCAGGATACATAACAATGCTTACGCCTGGATCCCCCAGGAAACATCCATACCCTTTAAGCAATCTCTGCCTTGCGGATTACGCCACTAACACGACCATAGATCGCAGATACACAATGGTTACGCCTGGATCCCCCAGGACACATCCGTACCTTTTAAGCAATCACTGCCTTGTGAATTACGCTATGCAGTCGAGTTTGTAAGACCATGGGTAACGCCATGGAATTCGAAGGACACTCGAGTATCATATCCGGAAAACCAAAAATCTGAGAGAATAATATCGATAGAATGAATCCAAGATGTGGCCACAAATCGGATATCAAGTAGAAGGCACTTTCCATATCTTTACTTCAAAAATATGTATCATATAGTACCTTTCAAATTAATTTCAAATATCATACTTATATAAAGTCCATTATATATAAGATTTCATTTTCAAATCAAATACTTTCCAAAATCAATAGTATATCAAATCACACTTATATAGACTTCAATTATATAAGATTTCACCTTTCAAATTGAGTACCTTTTCAAATCCATAGTTTTCGAATCAACATCATACTTATACAAACCAAATTTTTATATAAGTTCGATAACTCCCAAATCAAGTATTTAAAATAAGGTTCTCAATTCAATTTGTTTCAATATCAGTTCAGTTTCAAAATCATATACAATCCCACCAAATTATTTCTTCTCAATTTAAATATCTTTAGTTTCAAAGTTTCCAACATAATAAATTTAGAAAATAATCCAAGTTTCTAAATCAATATCATTTAAGTCAACCAATTCATTTCCAAAATCAATGGTTTTCAAAATCAATCTTATATTTACATAAGGTCCATCTTATATCAGGGTCAAAATTTTACAAAATAAATTTCGCTGTATGAAGAGCCATATGGGATTGAATATCTTTGCTTTTATGGGTTATATATCTTTGTAATTTAAATTGGAAATTTTCTTTTAGTAAGCAAAGATATTCTAACCCGACAGCTTTCAATTTCAGCGTCAAAATATATCAATGATATTAGAATATAAGATGTACATAGGTCATCATTTCGCAAAATCACATTTGATCGCTCGCTCGATCACACAAGTTCGCTTTCGAACTAGTATTGTCCATTAGACTTCCCAAATGCGGATTTCGATATGGTTTCTCGACTAGAAGCCATCAGTCTCCTTGCATAGCCATATACTATGATAGAGAATTCTAGAATCGAGCCCAAAATCCATATCAAATATTCGCCATCAAGAATCGAATGAAAAATCCTAACACGAAATGGTGTAATTCACCTCGAACTTGAGTACTCAAACCTGGATCAAATTAATTATGCGAATAAAATAGCATACGTACAACCTATATATTTATTCCAACTTGTTAAATATATAGTTTCATAAAGATGTTACTAAGTTAAAACATTTAAACTAAATTTTATTCAAAATATTTTGAAGACCAAATTCTTTTCAAAACATTTCAAATCTAAATTTCATATTAGAAAATTTTAAAATTGCCTTATTCATTTACTTAACAAAACAATTTCAACTTATTTAAATTGTATTACTACATACTTCAAACTTATATACTTTATACTTTTCAAAATTTCTTAGCTTTGAAAAGTTAACCTTGATTTGGAAGTGCTCGAACCTTCAAAATAGTTGAAGAAATCATTTTCAAATTCAAGAGTTGGAAATCAACAACAAATCAATAAATCAATTTTAATAGATAGGGTTATATCAAATCCAAAACTCGAGGACTGAACACCGGCTCATTTCAAATCGTTTCAAATACATTTACATATATCTTTCGAATATCAAATCATACTTCAAAATTTTGAAATCAAAATTGGTTTCGCAAAATCACTCGCGTAGCAATGCTACTGAAGTGGCCTCTCCCCTACTATGAAACTCGAAAATCAATGTCGATGATGCGTCCACTCATCACCGAAATTATTTTCCAGCAACATAAGTGAGTTTTGGACTTCTATTTTCTCAAACTTCTTTTGAAATTTCTTCGAAATCATTCGAAACTCATTAAAAACAATTGAAACATTTCTTATTCGGAAAATACTTTTAAATCATCTTATTATTATATATATTTCAAAATCTTAAAACCAATTTCAAAACACCAGAGTTCAATTCTCGAATTTCTAATTTAAAATCCTTCAGTTATAAATCATTTTTAGATAAATCAAATTTCTTATATAATTTTTCAAAATTACAAATCCTTTCGAAACCTCAAATTCTCATTTTAAAAAGGGTATATAATCATTATCGAAAACATTTCATTTTTATATATATAATATAATCATACTTATCAAAATAATAATTTCGATATATAAAATAAATTCAAAATACAAACAAACACGATTTTTCAAAAGATGATTTAAGAATGGATTTCAAACAAAGATAGAGATTCAAATTAGAGCAACTCTTAATCAAATAGAATTATGATTCGAAGATAAGCTCGAACGAAGATGAGATAATTAAATTTCAAAATAGAAGATGAATATACTTATATAAATCGCGGGCGACCTTAACCGGGTCAACCGTGACTTCATGAACAAGATCGATGGAGAATTCCAAGAAAAATCAACATTCGATCGCAAGAGATAGCTGCCTCTAAACCAAAGATATAGAAATCTCTGGTGAATCAATGCCAATTGTGAAGGAGTTTCACCCCTTCACAAATCATTCAAAGATTGGGGGGATCCTATTCTTATAGAGATCATTCGAAGTGGAGTTATGGGATACTCCAAAATCAAAAGAATACAAATAGGGAGAGACAAGAATGAATTTTGGAACCACAAGAAACGTTCCAAAGTTCAAAGGAAATCGAGTCAAACGGAAGAGATACAAACTCGAACGAAAGTGATTCTGTAAATAAATTTACTATATATGCAAAGTTTTTCCTAGAGCCAAAGCTCTGATACCAACTGTAACGACACGTTATTTTGGACCATTCAAATCGACAATAAATCCACACATGTCGGACTTGAATAATTCAAAACAATAGATTGTTAATTTAAATTTGGCAAAACTCAACATGTACAGTAAATAAAATAATCACAGAATCACAGATACAGAGTATATAACAGAATGCAGCAGAAACAAGAGAAAAGTAGTTCATGAAGCTACCATTTATATATAATAGAGCAAACAAAATACAACAGAAGTCTCGAATCATGGGAGTCTCGATACAATAATCAAATCTGAATACAACACTGGAATCAACTGAATATCTGTAAGCTTAATCAATAGTTGGATCTCCAAGCGAAGCTCCAAACTCCAAAGGTGAGTCTCAAATGCTGTGTCACTCGGTCTGACTCGAGCGTAAAGAAAAACACAAAACACTCGAGTCAGGATTAACATTCTTATATCAATAAATCGAACTCAAGTGAAATATCAACTGAAATACAAGTAACTTAAAGGATGTTTGGGATAACCATCCTCTATGGATCCGTGGAACTATCTAAAATGTAGAAGTATACACTCTAACACCGTGGTCATTCAATTTAATTTATACTTCAAACCAAAATATCATTTCATTTCAAATATATCTATTTTCCTAAATAATTTATAAGGTAAAGTATTTATAATTTCCTCAAGTCTCACAAATCGATTCAAATCAACTCAAATTCCAAATTCCAATTTAATTCAATCTAAATTTTTCCATTTTAATTCAATTCAGTTTGTAAATAACAAATTCAAATTATATTGATTTCAAATGCAGATCTGAATCACAAAATAAACCATTTAAATTCCAATATATTTCAAAGCTTTAATATTCAATAATTTCAAAGTTAAATTTAACAGTTTCATATAGCTCTTGATTTAACTTCATTTATTATTTAATCAGGGAATATTCACTTAATAAATTCAATATCATTTAACTAGCTTAAATTACATTTTTACTAAATATTTCCTTAAATTTATTCAAACAAGAAATATTTATTAAATTACTTAATCAAACCCAAGTTATAAATCATATCTTAAATCTCAATTTCAATAAGTTTCAAATCGGTTTAATTAAATAAATTGTCTTCCCAACCTTAACTTATTCAAATTATTACTAAAACTATTTTGAAACATAAATTTAAATATTTAACCATAATATATGTATTAAATCAATCTTAATTAAATTAAATAATTTAAGAATCAACATTTATTAAACCATATATTTCTTTCCCAATCCATAGAATTTTTATTAAAATATTTATATATATGGACCAACGGTGTCTGTATATATATATATCTATCATATGGTTATGTGATACAGATATTTATCATTTCAATCCGTAATTTAAATATATACGGGTAGATATAATTTCAACCCGTAATCCCAATTTCAATTCAAATGAAAATCGCTTGGGTTTATCATTTCAACCCATAACGATTTTCTCCTATTCTAAAGTTCGTTCGGGTATGTATCATTTCAACCCATAGTGAATTCTATACTAACAGGGAACTTGCAGAGTGACAACAGATAATATAAAATACAACAACATACATATATCATCAATAACAATATAATATAAACAACAGGATATGGTGTCATATCCCACAGGTGAACAGTTACAGATAATAGCATATATAATAATTTAAATAACTACAGCAACATATTTCAATTGTCGTTTCAATTGAAATCAAATTTAATAAATATAAGAACGTTAATCGTGAGTGATTGCTCACCTTTCGAGGCAAGAGGAGTTTTGACAAGGAAATGGGCTACGAATCCCAAAACGAACAAGGTTGGCACGAATTGGACAGACGAACATAGCCAATAAATAGAGATCAATGAAAATAGATCAGAAACTGCTTGACGTAGACCGAAACAAAATATATATATTCTAATATATTATTTTCTTAACCGATATAAATTTTGAAACTCATTAAAATTTATATATACATACGTTTTTCAGAAAAAAAGAAAAAAAAATTTGAAGCAAACTATAAACCAAACGTTATGTGAAAATCAATATATATACATTTATATCGAAACAATCTCTGACTAAAATACAACACACCAAAGACTAACTAACCCAATATATATAGCTGGCAAATCCTTGTAACTTTCATAACACATATAACTCACAGACTAATATAAACTCATAGAAGCCTAAATATATGCAAACTATATAACTAACATATCTTATATAAACTATCTATAAACTTATACAACTATGCAAACAACCCATACAGCAACCTATATATTAGACTCATATATTGATTATAATATATGCAAACTATCACCGAAAAATGCTGACTACAACATACTCAGACAACATACTTTATGATAATATATATTTTTGTTTGAAAGTATATTCACTAACTTATTATATAACTAATATTATAAAACTATTCATATATTAACTGAACTTATATAACTATCATAATATAAGACTATAACAACATATACAACTTTGTAAACTCTTCTATATAACAGACCAAAACTACAACAACACGTTATAAATTTTTTATATAAATATATTACTGTGTGAATATAATTGTAAAACAATATAAAATATTTCTTTAAAAATGAAATCCACTGTAACTATGCATTTGCAAAACAATACACGCATATATATTAACATATTATAATATACTATAGGCTTAAATATAAAATATACTTTACACGAGAGAAAGAGAGCTGCTGGCCAAGGTGATCGCTGTGGGGTGTTGGGAGCTGTTGAGTTTTGGTTAGCCGATTGTCGCGGAGGGGAAGATATGTGAGCACGGCAAGGGGAAGCGAGTTAGGCGGAGTGGCGTTTGCTGTCAGGTCGGAGGCTTGTAGAGGGGCGGTGATAGGCAACGATGAAGTGATGGGACCTGCGCACAAAAGGAAAGAAAGGGTAGGTAGCGGGTTGATTAGAAGGCGGAGGATCGAACTGTCTTATTTTTTTTAGAAGAGGGGATGAGTGGATCTCGAAAAAATGAAGAAGATGACAAAGGTAGGGGATACGAGCAAGCTTCTGTAAGATGAGGACTGTGAATAGTCGGTAGAGGTAAAGCAAAATATACAAATTAAGCTCTAGTATTAAATAATATTTTTGAACGGTCAGAAAATAAATCAATAAAATAGCAAACAGTCACGTTGCTTTGATTCAACTAACTCATAAAAGCAAATTATATTGTTTGGGCAACACGTTTCAAACTTTGAAACCGAAGCAAAGTGAAAAGTTAAAAAGTGGTACCGTTACAACTGATCGTTATCAACATTTTCCGTCGCGTATCGGACCAAAATGCAGAAATAAATATACCGTTGAGATCAGCATGACGAGACGATCAAAATGGTATACAGATATTGGTGGTACGATCATCGGATTAAAAGTCGATAATCGGTACGGAAAATGCTGCTATTCCGTACGGAAAAATCCAAACGGAGCTAGAAACATCTGAATTTCGCGAAACGAATTTCGCAGTCTGATTCAGAGTGTTCTAAATAAATTTTCTCATGTTGACACTTTTAGGTTTCGGAACACTTTTAAATTCAACTGTTATTAACTGATTTAAACTGAAATCTCTAGCGACCGGTAAAACATCAAAATTATTCGACGAAAATTGGCCATTTGCTATGTGTAGATGGACGCATTGCAAATATCAAATTTCCGTCATAAAATTCCATTGTTTGTTTAAATGGTAGATTTCAGTTTATTATATTAAATAAATTCACCTTTATTCAATTTCAATATAAACTATATTTCAAATTAATAAAATTGAATATTCATTGGCTTATAATTTCTAGTTCCTTAATTAAAATACTAATATTAACCAATGCGGTATTAAATTCTCAATTTCTCAATTTCTCAATTTCTGACTCATTTAACTAATTTAAATTGAAATAAAATTTCACAATAAAATAAACTTCAATATTATCAGATGAAAATTTACCAGTAGCTATGTTTAAATAAACGTATTCCAAATAATAAATTTTTATTTTCAAATTTTATTGTTTAAAATTTCACAAAATTTCAAATAAATACGTTATTGAAACCAATCAAAATTTATGGGTCGTTACATTGGGCCTAAGACATCATGGGAAGCATGATTAGCAAGTATAAGTGGGAAGAGGTGAAAGGAAGAGGGGGATCCATGGATGGGCCGTGAGCTTGGGAAGAGGAGGAAGAAGGTGGTGGCTCTGGTTCAGAAGTGCTAAAGGTTGGACATTTAGGTTTGTGTTGATGGAAGGAGGTGGTTCTTTGGTTCTTATAGCTTTGTGCTTGGGTTAGGCATGGATCTAAGTGAGTTATCCCACTATCTTGTTTGTATATATTGTGTGTGTGTGTGTTGTGGGCAAATTATAAAGTTAAAGTGACATTAAATAAGTAAAGTTATAAACTTTGGATCCATCTTGCTTTTGAAAGCAAATTATAACTTTATAATATATAACTTCACTTCTATTACCCTCTTAAACATGTGCATGGCCTTGTCTTGATGTTTAAATGGTTGTTTAACTTGTTTGTTAAATTGAAGTGAGTTTGAAAGTGTTTGAAACAAGAATGGTCGTTATAAAGTGCACTTCTGTAACAACCCGAGATTTCGTACCAATTAATTATTGTCTCTAGACGATTAAATCTGGTTGTTAATTGCTGATGGAAGTTTTTGATCGGTAGAAATTCTTTTACAATTTTGATTTAAAGGGTATACGGGCTTTATAAATTCTAAATCTTGGCCCATACTTAATTTGTTGCCGTGATAAGTGATAACCCATTCCCCTTTGTATCTGTTCATTCGAAAACACTAAACCTAAATCAAACGTTCGAAAGAAAAATGGAGGCGGCTCGTTCGTGTTTGTTCCTCTTCGACAAATCAGGGCTTCGCGATTTTTCAAATCATCGTCTCACGAGATGATTTCAGCTGCGATTGGAGCTTCGAATCTTCAAACTCTCGACCGATCAAAGGTGAGTGGATATTCCCTCACATCTAGTTCACTCGAACTTTGTGATTTTCGTTCGTTTCTGTTCGTGGTTAGCTTGGCTTCGCTTTCACTGCTTGATTTTCTGACTTGTTCCAATTTTGTTTACTAGGACTTTGTTCGAACTCATATATTTCATGATTTTGGGTTCTCTTTTTCTGCTCACTCAGTCGATGATGATTTTTGGGGTCTGTATATATAGGGTTTTCGAAACCCTTAAACTTGCCTGATTTGATTTACGTGATTTCCACGTTGTTGAATCTTTCCATTTTTATGCTATGTTATTTTGAGTAATTACGTTGTTCACACGGCTTTGATTTTACAACGTTCAATCCCTCTTTGATTTTCATACCAGAAACTTTCCTTTAATACTTCTGACTTTTTCAATATATTTTAAACGTGATTAAAATATACGACTTTGACTTGAATTTTCTTGACTTCGACCATCTTCTCTGGCCATATTGGTCTGCTCGAATCATCACTTGATTTACTTATTTAAAACATACGGCTTTGATATTTGTTTGTGGCCATTTGTTTTTGTGATTTTCTATCTTCCTGTTGCATACATGTATGGACTGTAACTTCTTGAAGCAGTTAACTTTACTTTGGCATTTGAACTTTGTATTGTTTTTGTTCTGTTATCTCTTTGCCTGTGCGTACCCAAACATCTCTGTAGTATTGCATTTACTGTTCGGTGATGATCACCTGACTTTGTCTTCACTGCTATACATGTTTGACCTAGAGTTTGTTATGCACTTATACTCTGATGTTTGAACTTATTCTTTACTGACTTGTACATTCTGACATCACCTGGCTTTGATCTTTTTGTCTCTAACCATCTGACCATCTGTGTTTATCCCTGACTTGATCAGCTAGTTGCTGTGCATTGTTTTCCTGTTGCATTTGTACTTGATACCATTCATGTTTTTGGTCTGGTTTAATGTGCATGAGTTTCCCTGTGCATTTATTGTGCACTGACTTGTAGTTGTTTCTGGCCATTCTTTGTGCTACCATTCATGTTGTAGCTTGCATTGTCTCTGATCATCGGCCTTTGGCTTCTCTGTGAGCTTCGTCTGCATTCCAGTTTATTATTCTCTGACCATCTATGTTGATACCTGACTTTGGTTTGTTGTGATAATGTTCACTGCTTTATGCATTGAGTTGCATCACTGATCTTTGCATTGTGTAGTTGCCATATCTTGTGTCTTCTGATGCATACTGTTTGTCATGTATACATTTTCTTTGTGGTTGTGCATTGCTATACTGCCTGTTGCATATTCATGTAGTCTGGTTCCACATGCATTATTAGTTCATCCAAGAGTTCTTGATCATGGATTGGATTGATGTTTTGATGCTTGTACCTCTTGGTCTCTACTGTGCACTGTTTTTCCTGTCTGTAGTCTTTGTGCTACTATTTCCTTTCTGTTGCATATCACTGTTTCACTTGTACATTGTGAAGTAGTGTTGCACTTGGTTCTGGGCTTGTTCCCTTTCACTTATGCAATTCTCTATTTCAATCTATCTTGTATTGAACTGTAGCTTGACTTGAGTCTCTGCTTCCTTGACCTGTGTACATGCACAGTTCTAATCTGTGTTCATGCACAGTTTTATTGTTGCAGTGATACTTTGAGTTGTTTCTAGTTGCATTGTCATATTGTTTATGTGTACATTTTGATTTTTGGTCGAGGCCATTTGATCTTTCCAATTACACCTGAGTTGAATCTAATTCGGATTTGACCTTGTGCTCGTTTGTGAACTTCCGTTGATCTTTTATGCATTTCATACTGTAGTGGCGAGGCAGTACACGCGTGCGTGTACTGCAACCCTACTAGATTTGATGTTTTCTATTGCTAGAATTGTTTTATGTTGCCAATTCAATATATTTTGAATCGTATTTTGATTTGGTTTAATTTGATAATTTTGTTGTAATTGCCGTTTAGGCAATTCTGATGTTTTCTAAATTATCTTTTCTGATAATCTCTTCATTTATCTTTGTTGATATTTTGAATCTGCTGATTTGTTGTATAACATTATTACGTGTTATATTCACCGTTATCCTATTTCCTTGTTAAAGGATCGGATATGTGAATTTATTTTGACTGTCGTCTAATTGTTATTTAATTATTATTGCTTCCGTGCATTAATAACTGAGTTTGAATTAGACTGACCCGTGTATTATTTTCTTTTGAATTTAATACTCGGGTCAGACCGAGTTATTTCAGGTTGAAGATTTCCTGCTTTGAGTTGCTGTTTGAGCTACGAAGACTTTTCATATCTTTTGAAGTGGTCTGCGTCTTTGTGTTGTAGTCTGTGTACTGATTAGGTTGATATGTATTCATGTATATTAGTTGATAATGTATTTGTATATATATATATATATATAACTTCCAGAGTCGACAGTTGTAGTTGTATCATATGTATTGTGTCAAATGTATTGTAACTGACATCAGTTATTATATATATGAGACTTTCTATTTTATCTGTGTTCCGCATTTATATTATCTGTGTTATTATTTTATATTTTGTCCTAAACTATTATAGCCACTGTGTAGTAGCTTTGTCTTTGTATCGGTATGTCGGATTTCCTCGAAAAATGAAATGCATGTTATACTATCTGACATATCGGTGCTCGCACAAAGCAATCACATAGATGGTCGCTCCTCAACAGCCTTATTCTCCACGCTAGTTGACAGCATTACACCGTAGTGTTCTTGGCTAGCGTGGGCATAGAGGTGGGGCGTCACAACTTCGGAATATCTTTTTTTCAGGAATTTTTATAAATAAATGAGAAGATATTCTTAGGCATTTATTTCTATGATTATTAAGTACCCTAATGGTAGTACTTACTTTTAAAATGTCAAGTCCTAAATCATTTGTTTAAGTGATTAAAACTAGTCACAAAGATTTTGCTTTTAATGCTATGTTACCAAGGACTTTTAATAGCACTTATAAATGCTATATTAAATCACTTATTGTTTTAAGTGTTTAAAATGCGATGTTTTGGCTAGTTTTTCGCCATTTGCATGGTTTCTAAATTCTTTCTTTATAAATTATTTTGATGGAAGTTCTTATAAAATGTATTTGAGTATGAAAACAAGAATGGAAGTTTAAATATATTCTTAATGATTATTTATGAATTTTGAAAGTAAACTGTTGCAAAATGGAAAACATGTTTTTAATCAAACTTTTAAATTAGTCATTTTCAAGCAATATTTTATATAGATATTCAAAAAATATTTACAAGTACTTCTAAAGGACTATTATATATATATATATATATAAGTTTTTACAACGGTAATTGACTAGGCTTAACACTAATAAGCCGTCGATGTAATCTTATCTATTTGTGAGAGTTAAGATTGATGTCGAGTAGGGACGGAGCAATAGAGCTCTAACCCACCGGGCTTCCCTCTTAACCGAGGAATAGGTAATTGGAAAATGTCGAAAATGTGTTAATCGAGTTGATTCCTTATTGTTTATGGAAATCATTAATACTATACTTAACACTAAAAGCCGACGAGGTAGGCTTATCTATTTGTGAGATTCAAGACTGAAGTGTTTAGGCAAGGCTTGGAGCAACCAGTGCCCAAACTTAACTAGCTTTGCTCTTGGGTGAGGAAAAGTTAAGTTGGAATGTAGAAAATGAGTTAAGTGTACGAATCATGATTTGTATAAGCAATCATTTTTAGAACTTGATAGTTAACTAGTCTATATTGAACTTGACTGAATACGAGCTTAAAACTTTAAAGGGATGTTTTAAAAGTAAATGGAAAGTATAAAAGAAATTTTGGGTTTATAGTATCGATGTTTGTGCAATATCTGTTTTAACCCATTTAACTAAACTTTTGAAAAGTTATTGGATCTTCAAAATGGAGTTTTAAAGATAACGGGATAGTAAAGTGATTTTGGGTTTGTCGTAAATAATGTTTTAGTAACATTTGTTTTTAAACCTCGGGATCGTATTTTAAGGTGTTAAAATAGGGTTAAATAAGTTAAAAATACTTGGATCTTTAAAACCAAAGTTTGTAAAGATAGTAACAAGTAAGGAAATGGTTTTGGTTTGTTGTGACGATGTGTTAATCACATTCTTCTTTAACCCTTTTTAATTATACTTAGAAATGTAAATAGATCTTTAAATGAATAATTTAAAGTTAAGAAAAGGAGAAATGGTTGGGTTGTAGTGACGATGTTTAATTAACATTAGTCTTAAACCTTTTGAATGAATTTGTGAAAGTACTTGGATCCTTAAAATGGATATTTTAAAGGAAATAATAAGTAATGGAATCTTATGGAAAAACATTGAAAAGTAGAAGTTTATTAGATAAATGAAGTTCACTGATAAAGGAGTTTTAATTGATAAAAGGATTAGTCAAATGGAAGAGATTAAGAGTTACTTAAGTAATTTAACCATACTTTGTGTGGCTTGATTGTGTTTTGGATGATGATAGTTTTTTTATATGTTTATTTGTTTATGGATAGTAAATTAGACTTGGTTTATTTACAAACATCTATCTTGTACCAGATAGTCGATTAGTCGACTATCAAAATTGACCAAAATATGACTTAAGAATTTATCGAAAGGCTTCATGATTTCATATCAATGAGAACCCTTAGGGAAGAGTATTGTTACGAAACGTCTCTAGCTTTCGCTTACTTATGAGAGAAACTATTGAGTTAACCGGAAAATTCATCAATTTGTTTTGAAGAAACTGAGATCGGTAAATGTTCTACTTATCAAATACCACATCAAAATCATATACGTGATCTATGTTTTAGAAGCGGTTAAAGAAAGGAATCTATGTGGTGATTTGAAATCTGTCTAAGATGCTCGAACACATGTAATTGTTCATGATCTATTCAGGATGTGGGAATCCATATGTAATTTCGAGATCTGTTGACATATGGGAATCCATGTGTGGTTTCAAGATGTGAGGATCCAATTTGGGATTCGTGTTCTGTTCAAGTGATGAAGACTTGTGTGAAAGATGTTGAATGTAACCTCGACATCGGAAATGGCTAAAGACAGAGTAGGATGCATAACCTAGGGTTAGCAACCATGTCAGGATGTTATCAATTCCATGTCTAGAGATACTTATCGATTGTTGGCCAGGAGGATTTGATGATATTTTGTTCCCATTGTTCATGTTTACGTTCGGACGCTGGGCCGCTTGTGTTTACCTTATGGTATATTTTATCTAGAAATATACGACTCTCGAAAGGAGGTTTCTGATCCTTGTGCATGGAGTTCGAATTCGGCTTCCCCAAAGAGATCTTCTCGGAAAATCCAATATGCGAACGTTCCTTATCGGATTTGATTGTGCTCCTATTATGCTAGAATGTAATCAATGCAACCATTTCAGCTATGATCAATATTTATGTTCTACACCCTAGACGTTATTATAGTATCACTGGATTCTCTATAAATGGTTTGGTTATCGTATGGTAAAACCCGTCCATGTTTATTGGCGACGTGGTCTTACGTGGTACCCTTATTTTGAAGGTTTTTAAGATATAATAAATCCGTATGATTTGAGTTTCTCAATCTAGTTTACCAGACTAATCCGGGTATTATTTTCTTATTGCTCGCGTAAGCCCCGTGTATGTTTGTAGATTTAGCTTTGGACGCTTTAGAGATTCTGGAGACAAGTTGGAGTTCTACCTTTCGTAGTATTTATTTATGCTGCATTACTTTGTATGTATCATCAGCTATGTTAGGACAGGTTGTTATAACTGTCAGGACTGACTACTATAACTCCTAAAAACTTTGTATCTTAGGATGAGAATTTATACTGTCTTTTGATATTATATATGATCGTTTCCTTGTGAGATTCTGATATTGTGTTCCTTCTTCCTTGTTCTATTTCTTTTTATTTTAACCTAACAATTCATCTTTCTGGCACTTGGGTGCTCGGCACATGAATACCGTTGATGTATTATTGTTGACATTCTGGTTCGAAAAGGCGAGTCGTTACATGTGTTATCAGAGCTGAAGGTTAAGCGAGAACCTTGGTTTTGGTAGGTATGACTCATTAAGAGATAGGGTAATGGAATGCCCTAGCATGAGTTGAGAGTATTATACATATGAGAGCATATTTTTTATTATTATAAAAATGTTTTATATTGTGTATATTGGTCTGATGATTAGTTTATGAATTCTAGTGGGTATGTGGGACGCCATGTGTAACAACCCGTATATTTGGACCATTTAATTTGATAATAATCCACACATGTCAACTTAAATAGTACAAAACACGAATCATTAATGGAGTATATGTATATAAATGAGAATCATCACAGAATCACAGAAAATATAACATAACAGAATAGTGCAGCGGAATTACAACATAGTCATAGGAGTAGTTCATGAAGCTACCCATAAATACAACAATGTCTCAAATAAAATGAAATAGAACAACATAGATGTCCAATAGTGTCCAAATAGAAGGAACAAAGCTCCAAATAGAACAGCAACAGCAGTCCTCAGTCTGATCCGAGCATAAGCACAAACAAACACTCAAATCAGGACATATATTCTTATACAGATAATATGATTCAGAATTGGAAATAACAATAACTCAAAGATGAATGGAATAACCATCTTTCAGGATCCGTTAAATTATTTATACATAATATTGTACGATAAATAGATAATGTCTAACAGTAAAGTAAAATATCAAGTGTTGGGCGAAATTCCACCGAACCTAGACCACCGAACCAACTACCTCCAAGACCACCAAACCAGTTACCTCCAAGACCACCGAACCAGCTACCTCCACTACCACCGAACCAGCTACCTCCAAGACCACCGAACCAGCTACCTCCACTACCACCGAACCAGTTACCTTCACTCCCACCGAACCAACTCCGAAGCCTTCTTGCGATTCCAAACCACCACCGGTCCACCCACTACCGGATGAAAGCTTTCAACCGGACCATACCCCTACCGGACCAGCCCAACTCCATCCTACCGGACCGACAGCAATACCGGACCAACTCACTTCTCAAGCTCCTACCGGACCATACCCCAAACCGGACCAAGGTTCTACCACATAGCACCGAATCACCTACAACCGGTCCACTCTACACTCCAACCATCTCCGAACCAAGCGATGCCGAACTAAGACGTACCAGGCCAGATCATGTCAGCCCAAGCCCATCAGCAACTGTACACATCCTAGACCCCTACCCCCAGCCTCACTCTATAAATAGAGGGGCAGGGGTACGACAATGGGGACAAGTTTGAGAGCTCAAGCACGGAAGGAACTTTCAAACAACTTTCTTTTACTTGTATCAAAGCTTTGTACTTGTAATCAAAAGAAGAGAAGAGAAATAACATATAAAGTGGACGTAGGCACATTCTGGCTGAACCACTATAAATTTGCGTGTCTTTTTACAGTTTAGCCCCTGCTTTTCATATATTTGCATAAATCACTCAAATCGCTAAGAACAACATAAGATCTACTAAATCATACAACTTTGAGCTGTTTGTCCATTTTTTGTGCAAACATTTTTGGTGCTTTCATTGAGAGATAGAAGCTCGAAGCTTCAGCTTCATCCGCTTAACAAGTTTTCCTAACAGCATCGTCCGCCACTTGGAAAACATGCCTCCCAAACAGAGAAAAGATGTTAACAAAGGAAAAAACATCGCATCCAGCAGTCTTCCAGATCCAGCTGTCACGAATCAAGTAAATCGTCCTCCTCCAGCAACAGTAACAAATGAAGAACGGGCCAACCCAACCACTCCTGCCACAGAACAGCCTGCAGCAATTACTAGGGCAGATTTGGACAGAGTTGTGGTTGAAGTAACTAACCGCTTCACGTCCCAGCAGGAAGCCTTGGTGGACCATCTCATGTCACGCTTAAGGGACGCTGAAGAATCCAACCGCAACACTGAATCATGGGGCGAGTCCCAGTCTGGAGGATCTCAGAGACAATAAAGATCTTCCTTCTTCGAAGGAGCTAACGGCAGAAGTAGCCATGGTAGGAGCCGAGACCGAGCACAACCCAAAGTTAGGCCTGAGGAAACGTTTGGTACCGAACCCAACGGGGGAGGTACCGGGCGAAGGTCAACTGTAGCTGAGCATGTCATGCTGCCTAACCACAGAAACGCCAGTGAACGGGGCACAGCTGGAGTCCAGCCCGAAGTTGGACCCAAGGAAGTGCTTAGATCAGAACCCAGCAGGGGGAGATCGAGGCAAGGGCCAACTGTAGCTGACCCGAGCATGCTCCTAGAAGATCAAAGGCAGCCATTGGAAAATATGAGGAATGATAGACGATACCGTCCCTACAGGTCATCTGGACGGAATCAATCCCACGGAACAGAACCAAACTCATTTCTATCTGCTCCAAGTTCTGATGAAAGGATGGCACGCTTATTCAGAGAGTGTGTCCAACGGGAGCAAAGAGATCGAGGGATAGGCGCTAGGGTAACCAGCCCTTTCGCCCGCAATATCGAAATTGCTATCACCCCCCGAGAATGGAAGATGCCAACAATGGAACCCTACAAAGGAATCTCCGATCCCGTTGTACACTTACAGAGGTACACGCAGCATATGCTCATGAGTGGAGCGACAGAGGGAGTACTGTGCAAATGCTTTCCGCTCTTCTTAGCAGATCTTGCTACCTCCTGGTTCTGTCATCTACCCCAAGGATCCATCAGCTCGTGGGAAATGTTGAAAGAAAAAATTATCAGTCAGTTACGCATTCATGTGGAGCAACCTAAGGACGCTTATTCCTTATCCAGCGTCAAACAGAAACCTAGAGAAAAGCTGCAGCAATACCTAACCAGATTCAACGCCGCAGCAGCCGCAGTCCAAGATGCCGATGAGAAGCTTATCCTAATGGCCCTCTGCAGTGGTGTGCATCCGGACACTAAATTGCTAGAAGGTTGATAAAAGAAAAACCAGCTACTTTACCCGATTTCTTCCATGAAGCCGGGAAATACATGAGGCTTGAGGATGCTACCGTTGAGGGGCAGTCAGGACAGCAAAATAAGACAACCCATGGCAACGCCCCTGCTGTGGCAAGGGACGTTCGAAGAAATGATTCCAGAGACAATGCTGGGGGTAAGAAGGGAGAAAAGCGCCTATATCGGCCAGGACCAAGATTCGACACTTACACCCCTTTGAACGAGACCGTCGAAAATATCTTCCTTGCCACCCAAGGCGAAGTTAGATACAAACGCCCACCATACAAGAAGGAATCAGATAACGCACAGAAGTCTGGAAAGTTCTGCCGCTTCCACGAATCTCACGGGCATGATACCAACGAATGCCGTCATCTCCGAGATCTGATTGAGGAACACATCAGAAGAAAGAAACTGGAACGTTATGTAAAAGGTCAGGACAGGACCCCGGCTCCTGCCAATGAAAACCCAAGGCTACCCTCACCAGGGGCCGACAGAGGAAACCGCAACGCTAGCAGCTCTAGTCAAGAAAAGATAGTGGTCCATACCATCTCAGGAGGGCCACACATCGCAGACAGAAGCTGGAAAGAGATGGAAAGGTACGGAAAGTCGCTTAGAGACAATAAGGACTATGTCAATTCGGTTATAGAAGAACGCCACCCGAAGCGGAAAGAAAGTGATGACATCACATTCGGTAAGCGTGACCTAGAAGGAAGGCAGTACCCTCACATAGATCCCTTGGTTATCTCTGCCCGACTCGGTCCCGCCGAAGTTTACCGAATCCTGGTAGATACTGGAAGCTCAGTAAACATCCTGTTCAAACACGCATTCGACAAAATGAAGCTATCAATGAAGGATGTATCTCCCTGCGATAAACCACTACACGGTTTCACTGGAGATACGAAGATGCCTCTCGGACAACTGGACCTCTTTGTTGAGATTGGAAGCCATCCCCGCTCCGTTGTACGGAAACAGACATTTGTGCTAATAGAAAACCATTCGGCCTACAACGCCTTCTTAGGAAGGCCAGCTTTGTCTGATTTCCAAATTGTCCTAGCCCCATGGTGCCTAAAGATGAAATTTCCAACGGACAATGGAGTAGGGGAAGTAGAAGGAGACCAGGACGTTGCTCGAGACTGCTATGTGACTGAACTTCGCAACAACCACATGAAGGATAAAGGGAAGGGTGTAGAGATTGCCCTCTGCACAAAAAGTCTGGAAGCATAGCAACTAAAGAAAGCCCCTCCTCTTCGATATACCAGCGACCCTTTCAATGAATTGGACCCTAGGGACAAAGAGGAGGAGGCCACCGCCGAGCCTGCAGAGGCTATGGAGTTTATATCTGTAGACAAGCACGACTCAAGTAGACTATTGAAAATTGGGTCCCAACTAAAAGCCGAATTGAAGGAACAACTCATCGATTTTCTCCGCCACAACTTGGATGTATTCGCTTGGTCACACGCTGACATGACCGGAATCTCCCCCGACATAGCATGCCACGTATTAAACATTGATCCTACCAAGGCGCCTGTAAAACAAAAAAAGAGAAGTATGGGGGCAGAGCGATCAGCAGCCCTCGATGAAGAAGTAAAGAATCTACTCGCCAATGACTTCATACGAGAAGCTGTTTACCCGGAATGGATCGCCAACCCGGTACTGGTAAAGAAGGCTAATGGGAAGTGGCGGACCTGCATCGACTTCTCCAACCTAAACGACGCCTGCCTAAAGGATTGCTTCCCACTTCCCAGAATCGACCAACTTGTAGACAGCACAGCCGGGCACGAGCTCCTATCTTTTATGGACGCATACTCAGGATATAACCAAATTCCTATGCATGCTCCCGACCAAGACCACACTAGTTTCATCACCGACCGGGGTTTGTACTGCTATAAGGTAATGCCTTTCGGACTTAAAAATGCAGGAGCCACCTACCAGCGCCTCGTCAACAAGATGTTTACGGGGCTAATAGGACAAACTATGGAAGTATATGTGGACGACATGCTGGTGAAATCACGGAAAGCCAAAGATCGCGTAAGCCACCTAGGCAAAATGTTCCAGGTACTTCGACAATATGGAATGAAGTTGAATCCACTAAAGTGCTCCTTCGGAGTATCATCGGGAAAATTCTTAGGGTTCATCGTCCATGCCCGAGGGATTGAAGCAAACCCCGAACAAGTCCGAGCGCTAAGGGATATCAAGATACCTTCCACCCGAAAGGAAATGCAAAGCCTAAATGGAAAAGTGGCTGCCCTAAGCCGATTCATCTCCAAGGCAACGGACAAGTGCGTCCCCTTTTTCGAAGCTCTAAAGAAAGATAAAGGAAAGTTCGAATGGACGAACGAATGCTTAACCGCTTTCCTTAACCTAATCGAACACCTCCAGAAACCACCGGTACTCTCGACTCCAAGCGAAGGCGAAGAATTATACCTATACCTTGCTGTGTCATCTCACGCTCTAAGCGCTGCCTTGGTAAGGGAAGACAACCGCACGCAACGACCAGTTTACTTCGTCAGCAAAAGGTTTACTGGGGCAGAAGTCGGATATCCTAAACTTGAGAAGTTAGCATACTATTTACTAATCACATCACGGAAATTGCGTCACTACTTCCAGTCCCATTCCATCAAAGTTCTGACAGATCAACCGCTGAAGCAGGTACTCCATCGTCCCGACACTTCTGGGCGATTACTTAAATGGTGCATTGAACGGAGTCAGTATGATATCACCTATCACCCTCGCACCGCCATCAAGGGACAGGCCATGGCTGATTTCATTGCAGAGTTCACTACCAACGAAGATCAGGAGCAATTGGAAATAACAGAAGATATCAAGTGGAATCTCTTTGTGGATGGTGCATCAAACGAACAAGGCTCGGGGGGCAGGTGTGGTAATAATCACTCCCAGGGGAAACAAACTGCACTATGCTATAAGATTGGAGTTCGCTGCCACCAACAACGATGCAGAATATGAAGCAGTGATAGCTGGACTAGAAATTGCCATAGAAATCGGGGCCAATTCTTTGTGTCTTCACAGCGATTCTCAACTTATTGTTAATCAAATACTAGGAGAATTCCAAGCTCGAGAAGAACGACTCATAGCATATCTAAAGAAGACCAAGTTACTTCTCAGCCGATTGGACCACTACTTAGTCAAACACATCCCTCGGGAGGAGAACCGAGAGGCCGACGAATTAGCAAAGCAAGCAAGTGTGAGAGACATCACCATCTTCGGGGCAGTAACCATCTCAAAGCAACTGGCCCCAAGTTTTGAGCAAGTAAATCTGATAGCTGCAACCGAAGAAGCAACTTGGATGACTCCCATCCGAGACTACCTACAAAGTGGCACTCTACCCAACGGGCGTAACGAAGTCAAGAAAATCTTGAGGAAAGCATCCCGCTACACAATACAAGAAGACATCCTCTATCGGCGCGGATTCTCTAACCCGTTATTAAGGTGTGTCGCTGGGAGAGAAGCCAAGGAAATCTTATCCAACATCCATCAGGGGAGCTGCGGAGATCACACCGGAGGGCAAACATTAGCAAAAAAGATACTCCGATACGGATATTTCTGGCCCACCTTAAGCAAGGACGCCTTAGATTTCGTCAAGAAGTGTGACAGATGCCAAAAATTTGCTAAGATTCCACGGCTACCAACAACTGAGATTACTCAAATGACCAGCCCTTGGCCCTTCGCAATATGGGGAATTGACTTAATCGGCGAGCTACCGATGGGCCAAGGCGGGGCCAAATATGCTATATTGGCAGTTGATTATTTCACCAAATGGGTGGAAGCGGAACCTCTGAATAAAGTATCTTCAGTAAAAGTTATTAACTTCTTAATCAAAAATGTTCTATGCAGGTACGGAGTCCCACTCAAAATCATATCAGACAATGGACTTCAGTTTGACAGCGAGGAATTCGCCAACTGGTGCCAAGAACACAGAATTCATAAAAGCTTCTCATCCGTAGCATATCCCCAGGCAAACGGACAAGGCGAAGCAGTCAGCAAAATTCTGAAATCTCTGATAAAAAAGAAGCTCGAAAAGTCAAAGGGCGCTTGGGTGGATGAACTCCCTACGGCACTGTGGGCCTACCGCACATCTTTTAGAACATCAACGGGGCACACTCCTTTCTCTTTGGCATACGGATCAGAGGCTATGCTCCCAGTTGAAACCATTGTGCCTTCCCACCGTAGGATCCACTATAACCCGGAAGAGAATGAAGAGCTCCTCCACATGTCTTTGGATCTAGTTGAGGAGAGAAGAAATGATGCCGTCCTTAAAACAGCAGCCCACAAGCAGAAAGTGGCAGCGCAATACAACTCCAAATTCAAGCATCGTACCTTACAAGAAGGGGATCTTGTCCTCAAGCGAATCTTCCCTCGCCCTGGAGCACTAGACCCAATCTGGGATGGGCCATATGTAATTCATAAAGATCTCCACAACGGAGCCTATATTTTGTCAACAGTGGACGGAGAGGTGTTCCAGAGGGCATGGAACATCCAACACCTCCGTCGATACTTTTCTTAACTTGTATTGCCCATATGAAGTGAATTAACAAAGAGAATCAGTGGACGTAGGCCTTTTCATGCCGAACCACTTAAAAAACTTTGTCTCTTTTTTTAACTTGTTCCTTTATATCTTGGCTACTTGTTAACTTTATCCTTTTCTGTTGAACAAAATCCTATGCGTATAGCATTTCCACTCAAAGCACTCCACGGCGCAACTTCACCTGGGCAAAACCTAACAGGTACTATGTGAATCTATGCCCTCGCCAATGAGACACTTTTGCTCCAGCATCCCTCTGCTGCGGGTTAACTCATTGCTCGCGACGGCCCTTAAAGCCAACTGTAATGAGCCGATTATAAGCCACCGAGAAGGCCGACTATAGCCGAGGCAGCTCATTAGGGCGTTAGGCTCGCCGGCAACTGTGAACCGACTATAAGCCCCAACATAAGGTGTGGCCAGCCAGGGGCAGTTCACAGTTGACGATCGGCACCCACGCTAGCCGGCCACAGTAAGTCGAATAATACCCACGATTACGGGCCATAATGGCCCGGGTAGTTACTGTGCGCGATCTCGGCTCCGATGTGTCTTAGGTACGGCTGTGGTAAAAAAGAATTAACTCCCCGCGGAGGCGTAAGATGGGTGACAAATGTCTCCAAGACCCACAGCTAGGGAAAGTGACTACAAAACCCGTTTGCCACGAACTTAAGCACATCGAAGGCCTTCCGTGATTGGAAGTTTTACTTTTTCACATATTTCAATTTTTTCTTAAAGAGTTTTCCTCCTATACACTATAACAATCCCTAAAGTACAGGATACAGAGTAGGAGATACTCGCACAATCGGATGGCAGGGCATTCAACTGCTTTCAGTCATACAAGATATTCGAAACTGCCATCTACAAACAGAACATGAAAGGCGGTATTTTCTTCCTTTATGTACAAATTCATGACTATAATTTGTTAACACCACACACTAGCATTACAAGTCATGAAATTATGTCTTAAACCAGAACCCGACATCAAACACAATTCAATTACAAGAATATACATAGCTATATTTCTCATACGACATGTCAAAATAACAGCAAACATTCAAAAGACGACAAAATCAGCTTAAGTTAAAGAATTACACGTCAAAAATAAGACTATTTATCACAAGTGGCAAGATATTACAACCTAAAAGTTACTCTATTGTTTTAAGACTAACATATACAACCCTGTCAAGTCCACAAAAAGAGTTTTTCCAGGTCTGATCAAGGGGCCGGCTGCATTGGAGTTTTATCCTTGTCCTGTTGACCACCTGTCCAGTCAGAGAAATGATTCATTAGTGATAAGCAACCAAGTTAATGGAGAGACTAAAAAAGGAAGACTTACCAGCACCTGCTTCTTGACTATCCTGATCGTCATCCTCTACCTGCACGCCTACTTCCTCAGCGGCAAGCAACCGCATACCTTCCTTCACCGCCACCTTTTCCTCCTTGGCAAACTGAGCAGTGACCGCATCCATGCTGAAGACCACGCCACCATCTTTTTCCGCATCGGCCTTAGCCCCCTCCAAAGCCCGAAGATAGATCTTAGCCATGACCCTAGGATAATCATCCATCCAGGATAGGTTGCCCTGCTTCCAGGTTCGAAAGTACATGTCCTGAAGCATTTCATCCATCATCCCCTCGTTCTCCTCAAACTCCCTCATCCGGGCCTCGGAAGCCGACAACCTTCCAACAGCAGCTTCTCTCTCCAAACGGTATCTCGAGCAGTCAGCCTGAAGGGATTTCTGCATCGCCTCCATCTCCTCCTTCAGCCTAACCTGAGCAAGCTCTGCGGCTTCAAGCTTCCCCGACAGCTCCTCTACCCGCTCAAGATCCGCCCTCCGAACCTCATCCACTGTCGAGATGGCCATATATCTGCTCCTTGCAGGCAGCCTCCATCTTCCGCAGTTCCGCCTTACTAGCCTCCTCCATAGCCTTCCTCAACCGCCCGGAGGCAGCCTCATGCTGAGAAATCTGAATGGCCTGATCAGCGAGCTGTTTGGCCTGGTCCGAAACCATCAATCTTAGTCGGATGTTGGCACTCCCAATCTCCTCTCCAGCCTTAACCAGCCGGGCATGATGCCCTATCAGCTTCCTAGTCTCCTCCGCCACCCGATCAATATTAGCCTTGGCCTCGTCTCCCATGGTAACTATCCGAGTAGTAAGTAGATCAAGATCTAAGGACTTAGCTTCATCAAGCACCCGTACCATGGGATTGCGGGGAAGAAGGTGCTCACCCGTAACCTCGTCAAAGGTAATGTCATGGGAACTTGGATCCAGATCAGGATGACCCGCAAATGGATTACGAGCCAAGTCAGGACGGTCGATATGAGTAACGGAAGGGTTTCCAGACGGGTGCGGAGAGGGTGCAAACTCGCTGTCCTCCTCCGTGATATCATGAAGAGGCTGAGCCGGGAGCTGAGGGCCGGGCAAAGGTTCGGATAAAGGATGACTCCTCTTTCTCTGCTGAATACCCTCTTCGATAACCCCGAGAAGAGGACGGTAGCCGACTACATCCACGGAGCGGTGGGTCGAAGGCTTCGGCTTGACAGAAGTTTTAGAAAGCTTATATTGCTCAAGCCTGTGCCGAAGGTCTGAAGCCTTGGATGTCTTGCCTGCTCCTGATATGAAGAACAAGTGTCACAGGCTTACATCACTATATAATTCGAGAAACGCGGTAAATTGCAAGTTAAAAGAAGAAAGAAAGCACGTCTGTTATACAAACCCTGGGGAGAAGTAGGATACTGCAATGAGTCCTGGATTTCATTCCAGGACGGGAGCGGATCATAAAATATTCCTAAGTCCCTATCATTAATGAAGCATGCAGGAGTCAAGAGTTCACCTTGAGTCGTCGGAGCCACCTTGGCTGGAATGGTCTGAGAAGACTCGCTTGCACCGGTCCCGGCCTTGTCCGCTTTCCCGGTTCTCTTTACCAAAGCCGGATCTTCGTCCAGCCCCTCGAAAGCCTGGTGGAACGCATCATCCGTCCACTCCTGAATCTCGCCCGCTTGCCCAGGAAGCAAGGCCCCGATGCCATCGCCACCTTTATCACCTTCCCGACCATCTCCACCCTCACCTCTTTCCTCCTCTATGTCTTCCTCCTCCTAGGTAAGTGGACAATTGATGGGGGAGGGACCGTCCGACTTCTTGAGTTTCTTACCTCCGACGGCTGGAGGTTTTGTGAAAGGTTTCCTCTTGCTACTCTCTATCGTAACACCTCCCTTAGTCTGAGCAGCCGCCCTCTCCTCCGCTGTTTCCCTCAGCTTGACTACTGACTGCTGTGGAAGGATTAAGTTATACTCCAGAAGGGTCGCATTTCTGATCAGGAAGGCAGATGATCTATATTTCCCGAGAATAGCTTCTATCTCAGCCGCCGTCTGAACCAGGCGGTCAGTCTCCACAATCGCAAAGCCACCTGTCGCTAGCAAAAATGAGAAAGTATGAGAAGAAGCATCGCAATCGGAATGGAAATTATAAGTAAAAGCATCAACTTACATCCAGAAGTAAAGCGCCGAATCGAAACAGAGTCGTCCCTAATAAAGAACCTCTCCTTCTTGAACATGCTGAATTTGGAATACAGGTCCAAGACCGGCTTGAAAGTTACAGCCGACTCCAAGCTGATGTATGGGGTCCCCTTCTTATAGCCCCTCAGATTGTACAAGTACCGGATCTCCCGGTTAGAAGGAGCACGACCATACTTCCTCCGGAAGATGACGAAGAGGCTTACCAGTATAGCATAGGAGTTGGGTTGAAGCTGGAATGGGGCCACCTTTAGATATGTGAGGAAGCTGGCTATCCAAGCGTTAAGAGGAGGTATGGCACCACACATGCAGTGGTATCTGCTGTAGGTGAAGTACCCTTCAGGAGGATCGTACGGCATAACTTCTCTCCCTGGCAACAGCAGGTGCGCCCTATCAATTCCAAAAGATCGGGAAATGACATCAAGTTGTTCCTCCTTGAGGGAAGTAGGAAAGCAATCGGGCGGGGAGTTCAGAAGTTCCTGAGGGCCGTACCCGTCCACTAGTGATCTCTGGGTTGGTCCGTGACGTTCTGGATTCGGCTGAGCTAGGGGCACGGCAGAGGAACCTCCTTCGCCCCCGGATTTCTTCTTGTCTGATCGAGTTTCCGCTTTACGAGACATTATCTGCAACACCGGAAAAACACATCATTAGAACAGGAGACATAAAACTTGATTTCACTCAGCACTCGGAGTCACCAAGCCCATGCGGTGAAGACCCATTCGGCGAAAAGGGAAAGGATCCATACCTGGTTCGGTGAAAAGTAACACTCTGGTTCGGCTGACACTCTGGTTCGGCTAACACTCTGGTTCGACTAACACTCTGGTTCGGCAAAGCACTTTGGTTTGGCTAACACTCTGGTTCGGCTAACACTCTGGTTCGGCAAAGCACTTTGGTTTGGATAACACTTTGGTTCGGCTATCTCGTTTAGACGAGAAACCACGAAGGCTTATGCCCCGTACTTATAGACAACTCAAGACCACCGAACCAACCAACTCGACAAGCGAAACCGAATGGACTAAAAACAAAGCGAGGCACATGCTGGCATATGCCCCACTTTGGGGGCAGATGTTGGGCGAAATTCCACCGAACCTAGACCACCGAACCAGCTACCTCCAAGACCACCGAACCAGCTACCTCCAAGACCACCGAACCAGTTACCTCCACTACCACCGAACCAGCTACCTCCAAGACCACCGAACCAGCTAACTCCACTACCACCGAACCAGTTACCTTCACTCCCACCGAACCAACTCCGAAGCCTTCTTGCGATTCCAAACCACCACCGGTCCACCCACTACCGGATGAAAGCTTTCAACCGGACCATACCCCTACCGGACCAGCCCAACTCCATCTTACCGGACCGACAGCAATACCAGACCAACTCACTTCTCAAGCTCCTACCGGACCATACCCCAAACCGGACCAAGGTTCTACAACATAGCACCGAATCACCTACAACCGGTCCACTCTACACTCCAACCATCTCCGAACCAAGCGATGCCGAACCAAGACGTACCAGGCCAGATCATGTCAGCCCAAGCCCATCAGCAACTGTACACATCCTAGACCCCTACCCCCAGCCTCACTCTATAAATAGAGGGGCAGGGGTACGACAATGGGGACAAGTTTGAGAGCTCAAGCACGGAAGGAACTTTCAAACAACTTTCTTTTACTTGTATCAAAGCTTTGTACTTGTAATCAAAAGAAGAGAAGAGAAATAACATATAAAGTGGACGTAGGCACATTCTGGCTGAACCACTATAAATTTGCGTGTCTTTTTACAGTTTAGCCCCTTCTTTTCATATATTTGCATAAATCACTCAAATCGCTAAGAACAACATAAGATCTACTAAATCATACAACTTTGAGGTGTTTGTCCATTTTTTGTGCAAACATCAAGATAGTGTTAAGGCGTCACCATTATTCCCCTTAACACATTTATATAAGCAACATAGTCTATACAGCACTGTAAACTCCACCGTAAACTAGTGGGCTATCAGGGAGTACTCCATAGGTATAATACAAGACAAATTCATAGTGGTCGCGTATAGGGCTACAAGTATGACAAGGCACATGAGGCAATACCCAAGGTAGTGACACTACCGTTTGCCTGATCCGGACTGGTGAGAACGCATCGTCGCAACGATCGCAACACCGCGAAACAACACTCCCAAATCCAGGGTGCGCACCAATCAATCACAAGTAATGAGTAGTTTACGAAGAAGTGTGTTCGCTCGAGGTAGCTAACCCCATTTGGCCCGGCACGGCTCTTGTTTTAGTCATTTCCAATTTGACACAAGTGTCAAGGCTATCCATTATCGTTCACTTTCTTCAATCATCAACGTACGTCAATCCAACCACTTCATTCTGAATCACTCTCTGTGTATAGTTATTCAAGTGGTATTCGGTTTAGACAGTGAGTATGTCCCTAACCGATTCCAGTCTCTTTAATAACCTTCGTAATTATTTCACCGATTGGTCGTTTAATAAATTTCAAAACCAAATCAAATTCAATTTCAATAAGAATTTGTAAATCAACATTCATTTGTCTTTCCCAACAATTTCCAAAATTTTACGTTTCATAACTTCAAAATTTCCATTTCAAAACTCTATAATTCAATTTCAAAATTTGTTTTAAAACAATTCAAATATTCATTTGACTTCAAATACAAGTTTCATTCCATAATCATTTAAAAAAAATTTAAAATCATTTATCATTTACGTTCAATGCTCGTTAAGTTAATTTATCTTCTAAAACAATTTCCATTTAACCTCTAATTCATTAAATCAATTACTTACGTTCAACTTATTATATCAAAGCTTACAAATTTAATTAAGTTAAATTTGTCAAATCAAATTCTTTTAAGTTAAAAGTCTTACATTTGTTTCAATAAAACACATTTTTATTTCTTGTTAAAGAAATTCAATTCCACTTATTCATTTACTTAATTACAAATTTCAAAACTCAATTAATAAAGGAACTTACTTCCACTTATTCAAGAAGTTCAATTTCACTTATTAAAGAATTCAATTTAGTTTAATTTATTAAATAATTCAATCTTATTCAATTATCAATAATTTCAAAACTTAATTATTAATAATTTCAAAACTTAATTATTAACAATTCAAAATTTAATTATTAATAATTCCAAATTTAATTATTAATTAATAAATTTTTACACAACGTTCTTTCATCAAAATTTAAATTCCAATTTTATTTCAAAACTTTATTTTCATTCAAATAAAATCCTTATTTTATTTCAAATCAAATTATTGACCAATCGAGTTTTATTAAATTTCTATCCAAAGTCAAGTTTATTTGGGTATTTATCATTTCAACCCGATTCCATTTCAATTCAAAAATCAAAGCATAGCAAAGGGAACTTGCAGTGTGATAACTAGGATGGTGTCAAAGTAAATAAACAAGCAATATCAACCATACATAACAATTTAATAATTTATTTAAATAATCCCAAAGTAATCGTATTAATTTACATTTGTTATTTATGCAAATTAATATAATTATTCCTAGAATATACACTATCATTTTATGTAGATTAAAGATTATTACATTATGGTTTTCACTTGATGTCTATTATTCAAATTATACTACATCAGTCATACATTCAATGGTTCAAGGTGTAACTAACACTACTTCTACGTGTCGATTTATTTAACGTTAAAGGGGTTAAATTTAACTAATCAATATTCAACATTTGAAGGGGTCAAGTTTTACTAATAATTATTCAACATAAATAATCCATTTTAAATTGTTAACTATCCTATATCAAATTCAATTACATATTATTTATCACTTTAAAAAAAAAATAATTAACATCCAAATTTCAACATCACATAACAATCATTCATCAATCAACTTGTATAAGAATATAAGTCGTGAAAATTAATTCACCTTTCATGGCTAAAGAAATTGACGGGAAAGCGAAAAAAAGCACGAATAGAGTCGGTACAATACGAACAAACGGACACTGAAATTATCGACAAAAGAAAACAATATTAATTTAATAAACGTTCATATATAACTTTTAAAAATTATATAGATGCGCTTACCGATGACGGAGAAAAGAACGAAAGCTGAGAAAACGATGCTGCTGCAAAAAGGAACTCAATCGGTTGCTGCAACAACAGAGAAAAGAAGGGTGATTACTACTTATTCAGTAATAAAATATACAGATTGCGTATATTCTCTTCTGCAAATTTACACAATACTCTTCCTTTATTATGAAGCAACTGTTCTCTTCAAATTGAAAGCAACGCTGTGCATTTTTTTTAAAAAAAAAAACCGAGAACTTCCACATAACACAGAACCAACTTCTTCACAGTGGACTCACACACACACATGCGCCCATATACGCGCATTGATATGCACACACGTACACAGAGGCGGAGGCGAGAATGGCTGGAACGGAGGCGTAGTCAGGGACTGGTAGTCTGGAACTGTAACGGAGGCGCGGGTCTAGGTTAGGGGTAGTGTGGCTGGGTTCGGCGGGAGGCGAAAGGAGGCTGAGAAGGTCGAACAGTGGGGCTAGGTTCGGCGGGAGGCGAACGGAAGTGGGAAGGTCGAGCAGTGGGGCTGGAACGGAATTTAAAGCGAAGGGGTAGGCGGAGCTCGGTCGGCGCGCGGGTGTGGTGAGGAAGCGGGGCCGGAGTGTACTGGAGGAAGTGGGCGCGTGGTCGGTCGCAGCTGGAGGGCTACGGCGCTGGAGTGGGGTGGTGGGCTCGTGTAGGAGGGAGGGTCAGTGAGCGGACGGAGGCGAGTCGGCAGTGGGAGGAGTGGAAGTTGTGTTGGCCTGCGTGGACGTCAGGTGGAGGAGATAGAGGCCGGAGGCACTTATGGCCGAGGGTGGTGGTAGGCGGGCGAACTGACGAAGCAAGGGGAAAGGAACATTATGGTGAGATTTTTTTTCTCAGGATTCTATCATGGCCGAATAATATAAAAGAGAAGAGGAAGGGAAGTATAAAAGAGGGGAGAAGGAAAAGTGGACAGTATGTATGATTACCTGTAGCAAAATGTTGGTAACCGAAGTCTGTGCAGAAACAACAGAGTTTTATAATGCAAAGGGTATCCCAATGGATAGGGAGTAATAGGCAGAGAATATTGCTGGTGTGAGTTACAAAATATGTTGTAGATTTCCCATGCTATCAACAGCTGGTGCGCAACTTTCCATGTCCATTTAAATCAGCTGCCAACCACCCTAATAAATTCTCTTCAGCCAAAGGTTTTGAATGCAAATGGCTGAAATAGATTTTTCTTTAATTTAGAAAGGAATGGGTACAGCTAGATGAATTGGAGTGGGCTGAAAATGGGCTGGATATTCGTTTAAATCGGTCCGTTTGGAACGATTAAATTTGCGCGATGATTTATGATGGACTCCAATTTGTACAAATGAATATATCGTTCTGATCTGCGTGATGAGGCGCTTACAACGGTACACAGATAATTGTGGTACGATTGAATTATAAAATTCGAATTTTATACTAGCGGGAAAAATTCAGGAAAAACGTAGAAAATAAGATCGACGGAGCTAAAGAAGTCCGAATTTTGAAAAACAAAAAATGACAACTCTGTCAGAAGATGATTTAGAATTTTTCTATGTAAAAATATTCAGGTTCGAAAGATAAAATTTTACACACTTTAAATGAAGTGATAAACAATAAAACGCGAACGAAATTTACTGCGATATTTTAAGATGAAACTTTACCCATATCTATAACTAACTAGGCGCATTTTATAAACAAAATTTGGGAGTCAATCGAGATCGAATATAAATTTCACATTTTTATATTAAAATAATGGATTTAAAAATTTTAAATTGGGTCGGAAATTCAGGGTCGTTACAATCTCCCCCACTCAAAACTTTTCGTCCTCGAAAAGGAACGAGACCGAAGAAGTAGGAAAGAACCAAGCAGAAAAGTCAAGATAGATTTTAAGAAAATTTAATTATACTTGAAATTAGTAATTCGGGGTTTGAATCCCGAATACTATCCTCAGTTTCCCATGTGCAATCTTGCTCATTTGCACTCCACTGGACTTTGACGAGATTTACAGACTTCCTTCTAAGTTGCTTTGTCTCACGATCGACTATCCGAAGTGGCTTTCGCTCAATAGTCAAGTCAGGCTCAATAACTAACTCTTCCAACTGAACAGTGGGAATGGTCATAGATGGATCATGTGCAACTTTGCGAAGATGTGAGACGTGGAACACATTGTGTACACCGGCGAACTTTTCTGGTAATGCAATTCTATAGGCCAAAGTTCCAACTCTTTCCGTAATCTCAAACGGACCAATAAATCTAGGGGCTAGCTTCCCCTTCCTTCCAAAACGAACAATATTCTTCAGAGGCGACACTTTCAGAAATACTTTGTCTCCCACACTGAATTCGAGCCCTCTTCTCCTTTTGTCAGCGTAGCTCTTCTGTCTATCCTGTGCCGTCTTTATCTTCTTCCTGATTTCTTCAACTTTCTCGGAAGCTTCCATAATCATTTCTGGACCAAGCACTAGTCGGTCACCAGACTCAATCCAATAAGCTGGCGATTTGCACGGCCGTCCATATAAGGCTTCGAACGGTGCCATACCAATGCTTGCCTGATAACTATTATTATAAGTGAATTCAACCAAATGGAGATGGTCTTCCCAAGATCCACCAAAGTCTATAATACAAGCTCGGAGCAGATCTTCCAAAATCTGGTTCACCCTCTCAGTTTGACCATCTGTCTGAGGATGATAAGCTGTGCTCAGATTCAGTTTGGTGCCCAAGGTATCCTGAAATGCTTTCCAGAATTTACTAGTGAAAATAGGATCTCTGTCGCATACAATACTAGATGGTACACCATGAAGTTTAACAACTTCTCTCATGTATATCTCAGCCAAACTCGAAGCAGTACGAGTGGTCTTGACTGGGATAAAGTGGGCGGATTTCGTCAGTCTATCGACAATCACCCAAATTCTTTCGTTACCTTTCTTAGTCCTTGGTAGCCCATCAATAAATTCCATAGAAATCTGCTCCCACTTCCAACCTGGAATCTCTAAAGGTTGAAGCAAACCTGCCATCTTTCTGTGATCAGCCTTAACTTGTTGGCAAGTTGTGCATCTGCTAACATAGGTAGAAATATCGCGCTTCATCCCACTCCACCAATATAGCTTCTTCATATTTTGATACATCTTGGTGACACCGGGATGAAATGAAAGCGAAGATTGATGGTTTTCTCTCGGCACTTCCTGTCTTAGACCATTAACATTAGGGACACAAATACGATTGTCAATTCTCAAGACTACATTAATATCAACATGTGCACCCAATTTATTATCATCATTTCCAACTCTTCTGAGAACTATTTCTTTGATGCGATAAAGCAAAGTGTCCTCGTATTGCTTGGCTATAATACGATCCATAAGAGCTGGGGAGACGGAAAGCTGGAATAACATTCCTTCAACAAGATTACAACATGCCATTGCTTGGTTTCTGCTCAAAGCATCGGCTACGGCATTTGCTTTCCTCGGAGTGTAGTTAATATCAAGATCATATGCAGCTAGAAATTCGAGCCATCGGACTTGTCTCTGATTCAAATCCTTTTGCGAGAAGATATATCTCAATGACTTATGGTCAATGAATAACTCGAATTTTGTTCCCAATAGAGAGTGCCTCCATAGCTTAAGAGCAAATACAACCGCAAGAAGCTCTAAATCGTGAGTTGCATAATTTGCTTCATGGGTCTTTAACTGACGACCAGCATAGGCAATAACCTTTCCTTTCTGCATTAAAACTGCTCCTAATCCATCACGGCAGGCATCAGTATAGACAGTCAATAACTGTAAGAACTGGGGCAAAGGTCAACTTCCGCTTCATCTCATTGAAAGCTGCTTCACACTGTTCACTCCAGATAAATTTTACATTCTTTCTGGTCAGTGCGGTAAGTGGTGTGGCAATTCGGGCAAAATTTTCTATAAATCTACGATAATAGCCGGCCAAGCCCAAGAAACTGCGAATATTTGTATGAGTTTTGGGAGTCTCCCAATCCTGCAAATTCAAGGAATTTGATTTTAGATAGTGATGAGATGTTCGGATAGAAATGGCAAGTAAGGATAGAACTTACATTGATTACGGCGATCTTAGCTGGATCGACCGAAATCCCATTCTTCGAGACAATATGGCCAAGAAACCGAACTTCATCTTTCCAAAAGTGGCATTTTGAAAACTTGGCTTTAAGCAGATGACTGCGAAGAGTTTCAAGAACAAAAGCCAAATGTGACCTATGCTCTTTCTCATCCTTAGAGAAGACGAGAATATCATTGATGAAAACAAGAACGAACTTATTAAGAACATCCCGGAAAACTCTATTCATTAAGTCGACGAAATAAGCTGGAGCATTAGTAAGACCGAACGGCATAACCAGCCATTCAAAGAAACCATTTTCAGTGCAGAATGCTGTTTTAGGAATACTCTCCTCAGCAATTCTGAGTTGGTGAAAGCCAGTAGCCAGATCGAGTTGAGAGAATACTTTAGCTCCATGGAGCTGGTCGAATAGATCGTTGATGCGGGGCATCGGATATCTGTTCTTGTGTGTGAGCTTGTTCAGCTCTCTATAGTCCACACACATTCTGAGAGAGCCATCTGACTTTGTGACAAATACAACTGCAGCTCCCCATTCTGAATGACTTCGCTGTATCAAGCCTTTTGCAAATAAATCTTCAATTTGAGCATTCAGTTCAGCCTTCTCTTTAGGAGCCATTCTCCTAGGAGGGAGAACTACTGGTCGAGCACCAGGGATAAGATCAATGCGAAATTCGATTTCCCGCGGAGGTGGTAGAGAATTTACTTCTCTAAACACATCAGAAAAGTTTTGAACAACTGGAGTAGAGCTTAGTTCATTTAGATGAGAGTCAAGAGAGAATATAAAACTCCCAGCACATTCTTGAGGCGATTTGCCTTTAATAACTAAAGGTATGCTCTTGTCGTCGATAAGAGAGATAGTTCCAGCTTTGCATGAGATAACGGCCTCGAACTTTCGCAGCCAATCAATACCTAGTAGGATATCGAATGCCTCGAATCCCAGTACAAAGAAATCCCAAGTAAAACGATGCATGCCATACATAAGTGTGGCATATTTGCAAACCCTTTTGAGGTTAGCGGTTCTTCCAATAGGGTTAGATACACATAAGAAAGTAGATGCAAGAATGGGTTCCAATCCAAGCTTATTACATAAATCAATAGATATGAAACTATGTGTTGCTCCGGTATCAAATAGAACTTTAACGGGTAAAGTATGCAACATAAAAGTACTCTGTAATGTACCTTGGTTATCACTAGGAGCAGGTGGGGTAGGTGGATCACGGGTGGAAGAAGTCATAGCAAATACTCCAGCTGTCTTGCCCTTTTGATACAAGGGACAATCCTTCTTGAAATGGCCAGGCTGCAAACAGACATGGCAGAGGTTGTTCCTAGTATCCTGGGGTAGAGGAATGGCGGCACTGGTAGGTGTTGGACAACTGTTGGCATAGTGACCCTTCTGGTCGCACTTGAAACAAGTGATGGAGGATAAGTCAATGGGCTTTTTCTGAGAATAGCCTAGCCCGGTTGTCTTCTGCCAGTTCTTCTTCTGTTGCTCAAAGTTTGGCTTCCTCTTCCCAGTCTGACTAGAAGATGGCTGAGTAACTGGAGCCTTGGTGGCTGTTGTTCCCTTCGGCTTTCCTTCATACCTAAGAGCAAAATCCATCAACTCGGTGAAAGTGCCATGGACATGAGCTGTGAGGAGATCGTAATACTCTGGACGTGCTCCATGGATGAACTTCTCATTTTTCAGCAGTGGTGTATCAATCAAGCCAGGTCCGAACTTGGAGAGTTCGTTAAACTTTCTTTCATACTCGGAGAAAGTCATGTTGCCCTGCTTGAGGTCCATAAATGATCTATAAAGCTGGGCCTTTCCGGCAGCTGGCATCCACTGAGCCATAAAGGAATCTCTATTTACAAGCGATATAAGATGAGTCAAAATTTGACAAGATAGAAGGAATAAATTTAGATGTATTCAGATAGATTTCTACCTAAACCGAGCCCATGTGATAGTTTCCTCGTCAGTACGGGAGGTGACTGACTCCCACCAATCCTGTGCCGCATCCTGTAGCTGCCAAGCGGCCAATTGACACTTTTGTGAGTCAGTAATCTCCAGGCCAGTGAAGATCCTTTCCAGGCTCTTCAGCCATTGTTGTGCTCCAATGATGCTCTCGGATCCAGAGAACTTTATGCCGCCAAGCTGGGTGTATTCCTTGCTAAGAGTAGAAAACTTGACTGCAGGAGCTGGGGCACGTGGTTCGGGAGCATTTCCTCTACCCCCACCTCTAGCGTTCCTTCTGGTACACATCTTGGAATACCAAAAGTGATTTAGAATCAAAGATAGCAATTTATAGAACTTAAGGAAATTCTAATCAAACGAATTCAATAAGAAGGATGGAATCAAAGGATATGGATTCTACAATGATTCTCTTCATTCTAGGGTTTGGTTACCCTATCTCTAATGAGCTTTAAAACTCCACAGGCTAAGGTTTTTGGGAACCAAAGCTCTGATACCAACTGTAACAACCCGTATATTTGGACCATTTAATTTGACAATAATCCACACATGTCAACTTAAATAGTACAAAACACGAATCATTAATGGAGTATATGTATATAAATGAGAATTATCACAGAATCACAGAAAATATAACATAACAGAATAGTGCAGCGGAATTACAACATAGTCATAGGAGTAGTTCATGAAGCTACCCATAAATACAACAATGTCTCAAATAAAATGAAATAGAACAACATAGATGTCCAATAGTGTCCAAATAGAAGGAACAATACTGATAAGATAAATATGATGATAGTCTTCGGTCTTCAGCTCCAAATAGAATAGCAACAGCAGTCCTCAGTCTGATCCGAGCATAAGCACAAACAAACACTCGAATCAGGACATATATTCTTATACAGATAATATGATTTAGAATTGGAAATAACAATAACTCAAAGATGAATGGAATAACCATCTTTCAGGATGCGTTAAATTATTTATACATAATATTGTACGATAAATAGATAATGTCTAACAGTAAAGTAAAATATCAAGATAGTGTTAAGGCGTCACCATTATTCCCCTTAACAGATTTATATAAGCATCATAGTCTATACAGCACTGTAAACTCCACCGTAAACTAGTGGGCTATCAGGAAGTACTCCATAGGTATAATACAAGACAAATTCGTAGTGGTCGCGTATAGGGATTCAAGTATGACAAGGCACATGAGGCAATACCCAAGGTAGTGACACTACCGTTTGCCTGATCTGGACTGGTGAGAACGCATCGTCGCAACGATCGCAACACCGCGAAACAACACTCCCAAATCTAGGGTGCGCACCAATCAATCACAAGTAATGAGTAGTTTACGAAGAAGTGTGTTCGCTCGAGGTAGCTAACCCCATTTGTCCCGGCACAGCTCCTATTTTAGTCATTTCCAATTTGACACAAGTGTCAAGGCTATCCATTATCGTTCACTTTCTTCAATCATCAACGTACGTCAATCCAACCACTTCATTCTGGATCACTCTCTGCGTATAGTTATTAAAGTGGTATTCGGTTTAGACAGTGAGTATGTCCCTAACCGATTCGGGTCTCTTTAATAACCTTCGTAATTATTTCGCCGATTGGTCGTTTAATAAATTTCAAAACCAAATCAAATTCAATTTCAATAAGAATTTGTAAATCAACATTCATTTGTCTTTCCAAACAATTTCCAAAATTTTACGTTTCATAACTTCAAAATTTCCATTTCAAAACTCTATAATTCAATTTCAAAATTTGTTTTAAAACAATTCAAATATTCATTTGACTTCGAATACAAGTTTCATTCCATAATCATTTAAAATAAATTTAAACTCATTTATCATTTACGTTCAATGCTCGTTAAGTTAATTTATCTTCTAAAACAATTTCCATTTAACCTCTAATTCATTAAATCAATTACTTACGTTTAACTTATTATATCAAAGCTTACAAATTTACTTAAGTTAAATTTGTCAAATAAAATTCTTTTAAGTTACAAGTCTTACATTTGTTTCAATAAAACTCATTTTTATTTCTTATTAAAGAAATTCAATTCCACTTATTCATTTACTTAATTACAAATTTCATAACTCAATTAATAAAGGAACTTAATTCCACTTATTCAAGAAGTTCAATTTCACTTATTAAAGAATTCAATTTAGTTTAATTTATTAAATAATTCAATCTTATTCAATTATCAAGTAATTTCAAAACTTAATTATTAATAATTTCAAAACTTAATTATTAACAATTCCAAATTTAATTATTAATAATTCCAAATTTAATTATTAATTAATAAATTTTTACACAACGTTCTTTCATCAAAATTTAAATTCCAGTTTTATTTCAAAACTTTATTTTCATTCAAATAAAATCCTTATTTTATTACAAATCAAATTATTGACCAATCGGGTTTTATTAAATTTCTATCCAAAGTCAAGTTTATTTGGGTATTTATCATTTCAACCCGATTCCATTTCAATTCAAAAATCAAAGCATAGCAAAGGGAACTTGCAGTGTGATAACTAGGATGGTGTCAAAGTAAATAAACAAGCAATAGCAAGCATACATAACAATTCAACAATTTATTTAAATAATCCCGAAGTAATCGTATTAATTTACATTTGTTATTTATGCAAATTAATATAATTATTCCTAGAATCTACACTATCATTTTATGTAGATTAAAGATTATTACATTATGGTTTTCACTTGATGTCTATTATTAAAATTATACTACATCAATCATACATTCAATGGTTCAAGGTGTAACTAACACTACTTCTACGTGTCGATTTATTTAACGTTAAAGGGGTCAAATTTAACTAATCAATATTCAACATATCAAGGGGTCAAGTTTTACTATTCAACATAAATAATCCATTTTAAATTGTTAACTATCCTATATCAAATTCAATTACATATTATTTATCACTTTAAAAAAAATTAACATCCAAATTTCAACATCACATAACAATCATTCATCAATCAACTTGTATAAGAATATAAGTCGTGAAAATTAATTCACCTTTCGTGGCTAAAGAAATTGACGACGAAGCGAAAAGAAGCACGAGTAGAGTCGGTACAATACGAACAGACGGACACTGAAATTATCGACAAAAGAAAACAATATTAATTTAATGAACGTTCATATATAACTTATAAAAATTATATAGATGCGCTTACCGATGACGGAGAAAAGAACGAAAGCTGAGAAAACGATGCTGTTGCAAAAAGGAACTCAATCGGTTGCTGCAACAACAGAGAAAAGAAGGGTGATTACTACTTACTCAGTAATAAAATATACACATTGCGTATATTCTCTTCTGCAAATTTACACAGTACTCTTCCTTTATTATGAAGCAACTGTTCTCTTCAAATTGAAAGCAACGCTATGCATTTTTTTTTAAAAAAAAAACCAAGACCTTCCACATAACACAGAACCAACTTCTTCACAGTGGACTCTCACACACACACATGCGCCCATATACGTACGCATTGATATGCACACACGTACACAGAGGCGGAGGCGAGAATGGTTGGAACGGAGGCGTAGTCAGGGACTGGTAGTCTGGAACTGGAACAGAGGCGCGGGTCTAGGTCAGGGGCAGTGGGGCTGGGTTCGGCGGGTGGCGAACGGAAGTGGGAAGGTCGAGCAGTGGGGCTAGAACGGAATTTGGAGCGAAGGGGTAGGCGGAGCTCGGTCGGCGCGTGGGTGGGGTGAGGAAGCGGGGCCGGAGTGTACTGGAGGAAGTGAGCGCGTGGTCGGTCACGGCTGGAGGGCTACGGCGCTGGAGTGGGGTGGTGGGCTCGTGCAGGAGGGAGGGTCAGTGAGCGGACGGAGGCGAGTCGGCAGTGGGAGGAGTGGAAGTTGTGTTGGCCTGCATGGACGTCAGGTGGAGGAGATAGAGGCCGGAGGCACTTATGGCCAAGGGTGGTGGCAGGCGGGCGAAGTGACGAAGCAAGGGGAAAGGAACATTGTGGTGAGATTTTTTTCTCAGGATTCTATCATGGCCGAATAATATAAAAGAGAAGAGGAAGGGAAGTATAAAAGAGTGGAGAAGGAAAAGTGGACAGTATGTATGATTACCTGTAGCAAAATGTTGGTAACCGAAGTCTGTGCAGAAACAACAGAGTTTTATAATGCAGAGGGTATCCCAATGGACATGGAGTAATAGGCAGAGAATATTGCTGGTGTGAGTTACGAAATATGTTGTAGATTTCCCATGCTATCAACAGCTGGTGCGCAACTTTCCATGTCCATTTAAATCAGCTGCCAACCACCCTAATAAATTCTCTTCAGCCAAAGGTTTTGAATGTAAATGGCTGAAATAGATTTTTCTTTAATTTAGAAAGGAATGGGTACAGCCAGATGAATTGGAGTGGGCTGAAAATGGGCTGGATATTCGTTTAAATCGGTCCATTTGGAACGATTAAATTTGCGCGATGATTTATGACGGACTCCAATTTGTACAAATGAATATACCGTTCTGATCTGCGCGACGAGGTGCTTACAACGGTACACAGATAATTGTGGTACGATTGAATTATAAAATTCGAATTTTATACTAGCGGGAAAAATGCAGGAAAAACACAGAAAATAAGATCGACGGAGCTAAAGAAGTACGAATTTTGAAAAACAAAAAAATGATGACTCTGTCAGAAGATGATTTAGAATTTTTCTATGTAAAAATATTTAGGTTCGAAAGATAAAATTTTACACAATTTAAATGAAGTGATAAACAATAAAACGCGAACGAAATTTACTGCGATATTTTACGACGAAACTTTACCCATATCTATAACTAACTAGGCACATTTTATGTAACGACCCGGTATTTTGGACCATTCAAATCGACAATAAATCCACACATGTCCGACTTGAATAATTCAAAATATCAGATTGTTAATTTAAATTTGGCAAAACTCAGAATATACAGTAAATAAATCAATCACAGAATCACAGACACAGAGTAATACAATAATACGCAGCGGAATAGATAAAATAGTAGTTCATGAAGCTACTGTATAAACATCAGAGTTAGAAATAAAATACAACAGGATATCTCAAATGCAGTGAAGTCTTCAGTACAACAGATGACTTTTCTGGACAAATCAACTAGAAGAGCTGAAAGCTGAGGCGATAGTTGGATCTCCAAAGGAAGCTCCAAACTCCAAGGGTGAGTCTCAAATGCTGTATCACTCAGTCTGACCCGAGCGTAAAGCAAAACACAAAACACTCGAGTCAGGATTAACATTCTTATATAAATAAATCCAACTCAAGTGAAATATCAACCGAAATACAAGTAACTTAAAGGATGTTTGGGATAACCATCCTCTAAGGATCTTCAGAACTATCTACAAGGTGGAAATATACATTATAACACCGTGGTCATTTCAATTAGATTTATACTTCAAAACCCAAATATCATTTCATTTCAAATATATCTATTTTCCAAAATAGTATATATATATATTAAATGATTTAAAAAGTAAAGTATTTATAATTTCCTCAAGTCTCACAAATCGATTCAAATCAACTTCAAATTTCAAATTTATTCAAAGCTCAATTCTTTAATTTAATTCAGTTCTAAATATACCCTTTATTTTCAATATTTTTCAAAGCTTTAGTATTCAACATTTTCAAAGTTAGATTTAACAGTTTCATATAGCTCTTGATTTAACTTCATTATTATTTAAATCAGGGGATATTCACTTAATAGATTCGATATCATTTACTAGCCTTAAATCACATTTTTCTAAATATTTCCTTAAACTTTATTTAAACAAGAAATACTCATTAAATTACTTATAAATCAAACCCAAGTTATAAATCATATCTTAAATCCCAATTCCAATAAGTTTTGAATTGGTTTAATTAAATAAAATTCTTTACTAAATTCAAATTATCTTCCCAACCTTAACTTATTCAAATTTTTTCCAAAATCTATTTTGAAAGATAAATTTTATACTTAACATAATATATGTATTAAATCCATCTTAATTAAATTAAATATCATTATTAAATCTATATATATCATTACCATTTATATATAAATTTTTTTTTTAAATCAACATTTGTTAAAACCAAATATTTATTTCCAAAACCATAGAATTCAATTTCAAAATATTTATATATATATGGACCAACGGTGTTTGTATATATATTTATCATATGGTCAAGTGATACGGATATTTATCATTCAATCCGAAATTTAAACATATACGGGTAGATATTATTTCGACCCGTAATCCCAATTTCAATTGAAATGAAAATCGCTTGGGTTTATCATTTCAACCCATAACGAAATTCTCCTATTCTAAAGTCCGTTCGGGTATGTATCATTTCAACCCATAGTGAATTCTATACTAACAGGGAACATGCAGAGTGATAACAGATACCAAAAAATATAACAACAGGCATATATCATCAGTATAAATAACAGATACGGGTGTCAGATGTCAAAGGTGAACAGATATAAATAATAGTAATAACACGCATATAATACTAGATACTGGTGTCAGATGTCACAGGTGAACAGATATAAATAATAGTAATAACAGGCATATAATACTAGATACTGGTGTCAGATGTCATAGGTGAACAGTTATAGATAATAGCATATATAACAATGTAAATAACTACAACAGCATATTTCAATTGCTATTTCAATTGAAATCAAATTTAATAAATACAAGAACGTTAATCGTGAGTGATTGCTCACCTTTCGAGGCTAGAGAGAGAGACTCAACGATAGAGTGAGTTACGGTTCCAGACATGGATTTCAAAGCAAAGCAAGATTTAACGCGAAATGGACGAACAAGGCTGATAATAAGAATAGACAAAATCAAATCAGAATAGGATCGATGAAGATAATCGGAATCATTGAATAGATACAACAAAAGAAGATATATATATATATATATACAAAATCATATTTTAATTTCAACCCATATTAGTTTAAATATATATACACACACATGTGTTTCAAAATCATTGTTTTAATTTAAACATATATTTGAAATAAGATATATGTATGCCAATTCACTAACTTAACTATAACCTCAATAACACAAATCTATATATACACTTATAAACATACTTATATTTACTTACCACTATAAATTTATATATGAACATGTACAAACTCACAATCATATTATAATTGAAATTGATGTTAACAGTACGCATATATATAAACTGTAACTTTAAAAATCTTTATAACCTTATGTATTAAAACCATCAACAAGCTATTATATACTGGTTACTAATAAATATATGCTTTACAGCAACTGTATAAGCCAAAATCCAACAGCATGATATATCTATGTGAATAGTACAACGCATATATGTACCCTTAAATCCAACCTTGTTTACACATACGCTCCCTTTACAAAACAAAAATATATATTTCTATATACTAAAACTTATACATACCAGTTCTATATGAACTTTACCTATACTATATATACCATAACTCAGTGAGCCAAGTCTAAGTACTATACAAATGAAATATATATACCCTTATCAACTCAAAAAAAAAATCATATAGCACATATATAGGCTGAGTACAAATCTATATATATGGGCCGAACTATTATATATACCTATGTATTAAATATCGAAGCCTATATGGATATTTATGTATACCCTACATGAAAATAATGTAACAGACAATTCCATATTCTATACACTTTTAAAATTCAATATAGAGACAGATTATACTTATAGATATATAAATATATAACTTAAATTTTTAATAACAACACATATAAACAATTATATATACACACGCGCAACACATATTTAATAATATATATGCATAACATTGAAATAAATACTTGTATATTATATTAACCCATATATAAGAATTGAAAGATTTACATATAACTAAAATATAATAAAGTATATAACATACCATATACTCGAGTTGCTGATGGGTGGGCAAAAGGAATAATAAGAAACTACCGACTATTGGTGACATGTTGATGCAATCTAGGTGCAGTCAGTGGTTATTTCTTCTAGGCTATACACTCGGCTATGATGGGGCTGCCGAGGTGGATAGGGATGATGCTGGGTTCGAATGGAAGGCGGGGTGTGATGCGTTGGAGCCGCTGTGGCCAGAGAGGAGGGGACTCAGATCTTGGGTTCTCGGCCTGAGAAGGCGCGGCTGTCGCTGGAGAGGATGAGCGAGCTCGGCAGGTGGAAGGGGATGGGGTGGTTTCTTGGTTTGGGGTGGCCTGCGTGGTGGGTTTGTTGGACGTGGGGTCGGAGTTGGGTCGCACACGGCTGGTGGAGAGATGAAGCGTTGGTTGATGGAGTGTTGGGCGAAGTAGCTCGAGTCGTGGGGTAGGCGGAGTTGAATGGCGCGGTAGGTGGTTGTGGCAGAGGCTCTTGGTGGAAGGAGGAAAGAGAAAAAAAAAATGAGGGGAGAAGAAGATGAACAAGAAGGAAAGGACAGAGAGATGGAACTTGGAATAAGTAGGGACAAAAGAAAGTTTGCTTTGTGCAAAGCAAACGACAGGTGAATTTGAAGCAGTTTCTCAGGCACTATTTACAGAATATAAGATTGCAAATAATAAAATGGGAAGGAGAAAGGTTTGCGGAGAAAAACGTAGCACTGGAATTAATAGTTGTCTCACCTTTTAAGCAACAATGAAATGGGAATAGACAACGAAGGGACAAGTCCATAAATACTGAACATTGATTTAGCTCAGACTTTAAAGCAATTGATGGCTTGATTGGACAACACTTCTTTTTTTTTTAACCGAAGAAAAATTATTAAAGTCACAGTTTAAGGTACCGTTACGACGAACAGTTAATTGTTTTCCGGCGCGTACCGGACCTCAAAATACAAAAATAAATATACCGTGTTGATCAGCGCGACATGACGATCAAAACGGTATACAGATATTGGTGGTATGATCATCCGATCAAAAGTCGATAATCGGTACCGAAAATGCTGCTATTTTACAAGAATTAAGATAAACGGAGAAATAGAAGTCCAAATTTGGAAAAACGAATTTCGCAGTCTGATTCAGAATGATCTGAATAAATTTTCTCCTGTTGACATATTTTGGTTTCGGAAAACTTTTAAATTCACTGTTATTAACCGGTTTGATTTGAAATAAAATTTTACAGGAAAATAAACTTTAATATTATCAGATGAAAATTTTCCAGTTGCTATATTAAAATATACGTATTCCAAATAATAATTTTTTAATTTCAAATTTTATTGTTTAAAATTTCACAAATTTCCAGTTAAATATGCTTTTAAAACCATTAAATTTTGCGGGTCGTTACATTTTATAAACAAAGTTTGGGAGTCAATCGAGATCGAATATAAATTTCACATTTTTATATTACAGTAATGGATTTAAAAATTTTAAATTGGGTCGGAAATTCAGGGTCGTTACACCATGGTATCGATAGGGATTTCTAAACACTTAAACAGAGCAGACTAACACGGTATTGTTTTCGAAATTGGTAAATGAAATAAATTTACCTAGGGTTATATTTTATAAAAAAAGTATACAATTTTCATTAATTGATATAGTTATTTATGACATGGTTGTTATTAGGAAATGATAATATTCTATTGTTATCATTTATTGTTTGATTAGTTATGCTCGACCAGTTTATGAACATTTACTATAGTTTGTTGATTATAAAAATATTTACCTTCTTGCAACAAGAGTTGGGTAGATAGTAAATTTATGGGAATGTTAAATATGAAAACCTTGTGAATTAAGTTTCACGGTTTGATTATAAGGCGTTCAATGATAACGTCAGGTTAAAATTGAATTTTAACAAGAATTGTTTATTATAACAAAATGTATATCTGTGAATTAATAAGAAAGCAACTGTATATAAATATGGTTTATAAACGAAGAGGATTTAAATAAAGAATTTAAGAACTTAAATCCCGGTGATCTTTGAAAATCTTTTTCAAGATTTTTGGAGAAAATAATAGTAGTATTAGTAGGAAGTAAGTATTTAGGAAATTGGTTTATGAAATTGAGATCGTGGTACTTAGTAACATTTATGAAGTATTTGATACCATTTTGAAAATATTTCGGTTAAGTCTGAAAGGCATAAGTTGGATGTACTGAAATCACTCCTGTCGCTTGAAAATAATTCGGGTGATGACTTCAACATCATCGGCATTCATTTTCGAGTTTCTAAGTGTGGGATGCTACAAAGTTTTTTTCATGAAATATTTTTTGATTTAATCCCATAGTATAACTAGATATACAAAATTTGTATGAATATATTATTTCAATATGATTTGAAAAGAAAATTGGTGTTTAGTTCTATAGGTTTTCTTGTTGAGTTATTTCTTAGACACATGTAGCTTATGCGTTTGGAAAGTATGGATGTGCATTATGATATGATATGTTGTTTGGTAGTTTTCATTTGTTAAAATAAAATGGAATTTTCGACGATTTTGGATAGTCAAGAACTTCTGGATGGTTATAGAACTTTTAGTTAAGTGTTTTTGAAAATATAAAAGTTGAGTTTATATATAACACTTGAACTGAGAAGATAGCAAGTTAAAACAAGTTTAAATTTGTTGAACATACTTGTTAAGTAAAATGAATTTAATATTTCCTATATACTCTTGGGATGTCATGGAGTATTATACGAATATGAACTTAAGTTGAATAACTATTTATAAACTTGAAGTTATGTTTTATGAAATGGTTCGTAAATGATTTTAGTATTTAATAACTTACTATTTGGATAAATGAATGTGATTAAAAAGGAATTAGTGTAGTTAGGAAACCAATAGGATAAATACGTAAGTTATACGTAGATCATTTTGTTCGAATGACTATTCTTGATCTAGTATTCGAGTAAATGATTTCGAGGTGGTTTACATCGGTCCGAACAAGGATTTTTCACTAGATTCTTAACTGAGAACACTTGATACAGATTCTTGATAAGATCCCAAAGTTTTCTATCATAGTATATGGCTATGTAAGAAGAACAGTGGTTTCTAATCAAGGAACCTGATCGGAGTCCGCACTACAAAGGTCAATCAATCTATACTAGTTGGGAACTGAAATTTATGTAATCAAGCAAGTGATCAGATGTAATATTATGTTCGGATGGTCCATGTACATCGTTTGGGCTTTAGTATATTTTCATGCTAAGTTTTGTTGGCTTATGGGGAGTTTGGCTGATGACTCCTCGATTTTCTATGAGGTAGCATGAATAGTCTACTAAGTAATTACCTGAGGCTATTGAATGTAAGGTACGCTTAGTAGATTGTTTATCATCTTTGTAAGATGAGAGGATTTTGAACTTGAGCAAACCATGAGTGTTATTTGCTAGTGATTGAATGATGTTAAGTATTGCTATGTGATTATTTCTTTCATTGCTTGTATTGGAATTTCAAGGACGAAATATTCTAACTAGGGGAGAATGTAACGACCCAGAATTTCGTACACTTCGTACATAAATATCAGAATTATTTAAATATTTGAATATTGGATTAAATGTTATTAAAATGATTTAATAAGAATTTTAACCCCTTTTAAATCATAACTAACGATGGTAAACTCGTTTTGGAAAAATGTTTACAAAATTATATTCTTAGGAAAAATATCGATAATATGACCGAAAATCGTTTTATCGATAAACAACTATTTTCCCAACGAAAGTTGTTCAAACTTTTTAAACATGTCTAATTAATCATTAAGGATATAGTTAGCAACTAAAAATATTTTCATGTTTACGGCTAACTAAATAGGAAAATGAGCAAATAAGGAAAATGAGCAAAAATAGAAATAATTAACTCTTAAGCTAATATCAAATGAAAACATTAGCCACTAATTAAACACTCTCCTCTTCATACAAGCTTGGAAGGTTCTAGAAGCTTCTTATAGGATAAGAGATATTATGATAAGGGTATAATAGTAATTAGCCATAAAGTAGAAGTGACATAAAGGAGAAGTGACATAAGTGAGAAGTGAAATAAATGAAAAGTGACATAAAGTTGTCATGATAAGAAGCAATTAATGCATTAGTATTTTTAGGGCTTTTTGATCTTTTCCCATCACCATTCCTAAGCCTATATAAGGAGGAGTACATCCTTAGAAAATAATCATAAAAAATTTCCTAAGCTTGAGATGAAGTAGGAGGGTTGAAAATGGTGGAAGTGCCTAAGCGCTAATCCACTAATTATACTCTAACTTTTTCAAAAGTTAACCAAATCTTCTCTAATCTCTTTTAAACTTTGGATTTTGGCCTAAGACATCATGGGAAGCATGATTAGAAAGTAATAAGTGGGAGGAGGTGAGAGGAAGATGGGGATCCATGGATGGGCCATGTGATTGGGAAGAGGAGGAAGAAGGTGGTGGCTTTCGTTTGGAAGTGCCAAAGGTTGGACCTTTAGGCTTGTGTTGATGGAAGGAGGTGGTTCTTTGTTTCTTATAGCTTTGTGCTTGGGTTAGGCATGGGTCTAAGTGAGTTATCTCACTATCTTGTTTGTATATATTTTTTATATATATGTTTTTTACAAATTATAAAGTTAAAGTGACATTAACTAAGTAAAGTTATAAACTTTGGACCCATCTTACTTTGGAAAGAAAATGATAACTTTATAATATTTAACTTCACTTTTATTACCCTCTTAAACATGTGGCGTGGTCTTGACTTGATGTTTAAATGGTTGTTTAACTTTTGTATTAAACTGAATTGAGTTTGAAATTGTTTGAAACGAGAATGGTCGTTATAACTGCACTTCAGAATATCTTGTTTTCAGGAATTTTTATAAATAAATGAAAAGATATTCTTAGGGATTTATTTCTATGATTTTTAAGTACCCTAATGGTTGTACTTATTATAAAAATTTCAAGTCTTAAATCATTTGTTTAAGTGGTTAAAACTAGTCACAAAGATTGTGCTTTTAATGTTGTTTTAACAAGGACTTTTAATGTTGTTTTAACAAGGACTTTTAGTAGCACTTATAAAGATTGTGCTTCATGATTTAAATGGTTTCTACATTCTTTTCTTTATAAATTCTTTTGATGGAAGTTCTTATAAAATGTATTTGAGTATGAAAAAAAGAATGGAAGTTTAAATATAGCCTTAATAATTATTTATGAATTTTGAAAGTAAAGTGCTGCAAAATGTAAAACATATTATTAATCAAACTTTTAAATTAGTCATTTTCAAGTAATATTATATATATATATTTAAAAACTTTTTAAAAATATTTCAAAAGGATTATTTTATATTTATATATAAGTTTTGACAAAGGTAATTGACTAGGCTTAACACTAATAAGCTGACAAAGTAATCTTATATATTTGTGAGAGTTAAGATTAATGTTGAGTAGGGACGGAGCAATAGAGCTCTAACCTACCGGGCTTCCCTCTTAACCAAGGAATAGGTAAGTGGAAAATTTCGGAAATGTGTTAATTGAGTTGTTTCCTTATTGTTTATGGAAATCATTAATACTATATTTTACCCTAAAAGCCGACGAGGTAGGCTTAACTATTTGTGAGACTCAAGGCTGAAGTGTCTAGGCAAGGCTTGGAGCAACTAGTGCCCAAACTTACCTGGCTTCACTCTTGGGTGAGGAATAGTTAAGTTGGAATGTCAGAAACGAGTTAAGTGTACGAATCGTGATTTGTATATGCAATCATTTTTAGAACTTGATAGTTAACTAGTCTATATTGAGCTTGACTTAATACGAGCTTAGAACTTTAAAGGGATGTTTTAAAAGTAAATGGCAAGTATAAAAGCAATTTTGGGTTTATAGTATCGATGTTTGTGCAACATCTGTTTAACCCATTTAACTATACTTTTGAAAAGTAACTGGATCTTTAAAATGGAGTTTTAAAGATAACGGGATAGTAAAGTGATTTTGGGTTTGTCGTACACAATGTTTTAGTAACATTTGTTTTTCAACCTCGGGATAGTATTTTAAGGTGTTAAAATTTGGTTTAATAAATTTACAAAATACTTGGATCTTTAAAAAAAAGGTTTGTAAAGATAGTAACAAGTAGGGAAATGGTTTGGGTTTGTTGTGACAATGTTAATCACATTCATCTTTAAACCTTTTTAATTATACATAGAACTATAAATAGATCATTAAAAGAATGATTTAAAGATAAGAAAAAGAAAAATGGTTGGGTTGTAGTGACGATGTTTAATTGACATTAGTCTTAAACCTTTTGAAGGATTTGTGAAACTACTTAGATTCTTAATATGGATATTTTGAAGGAAATAATTAGTAATGGAATCATTTGGAAAAAGAGAGTTTAATAGATAAATGAAGCTTACTAATAAAGGAGTTTTAATTAATAAAAGGATCAATCAAATGGAAGAGATTAAGAGTGACTTAAGTAACTTAATCATACTTTTGTGTGGCTTGATTGTGTTTTGGATGATGATAGTGTTTTGTATGTGTAATTGTTTGTAGATAGTAACCTAGACTTGGTTCCATTTACAAACATCTATCTTCTACCAGATAGTCGATTAGTCGATTATTGAAATTGACCAAAATTTGACTTAAGAATTTATCAAAAGGCTTCACGATTTCATATCAATGAGAACCCCTAGGGACGAGTATTGGTACGAAATGTCTCTAGCTTTCGCTTACTTCTGAGAGAACTGGGATTGAGTTAACTAGAAAAATCATCGACTGGTTTTGAAGAAACCGGGATCGGTAAGTGTTCTACTTATCGAATGCCACTTCAAAATCATATACGCGATCTATGTTTTCGAAGCGGTTAAAGAAAGGAATCTATGTGGAGATTCAAGATCTGTTTAAGATGCTCGAACATATATAATTGTTCATGATCTATTCAGGATGTAGGAATCCATATATGATTCTGAGATCTGTTGAGATATGGGAATCCATATGTGGTTTCGAGATGTGAGGATCCTATTTGGGATTCATGTTCTGTTCAAGTGATGAAGACCTGTGTGAAAGATTCTGAACGTAACCTCGTCATCGAAAATGGCTAAAGACAGAGTAGGATGCATAACCTGGGGTTAGCAACCCATGTCAGGATGTTATCAACTCCGTATCTAGAGATACTTATCGATTGTTGGCCAGGAGGAGTTGATGATATTTGGTTCATGTCGTTCATGTTTATGTTCGAACGCTGGGTCGCTTGTGTTTACCTTATGGTACATTTTATCTAAAAATATACGACTCCCGGAAGGAGGTTTCTGATCCTTGTGCATGGAGTTCGGATTCGGCTTTCCCCGAAGAGATCTTCTCGGAAAATCCAATATGCGAACGTTCCTTATCGAATTTAATTGTGCTCCTATTATGCTAGAATGTAATCAATGCAACCATTTCAGCTATGATCAATATTTATATTCTACACCCTAGACGTTATTATAGTATCACTGGATTCTCTATAAATGGTTTGGTTATCATATGGTAAAACCCGTCCATGTTTATTGGCGGCATGGTCTTACGTGGTACCCTTATTTTGAAGGGTTTTAAGATATAATAAATCCGTATGATTTGAGTTTCTCACTCTGGTTTACCAGACTGATCCGGGTGTTATTTTCTTATTGCTCGGGTCAGCCTCATGTATGTTTCCAGATTTAGCTTTGGACGCTTTGGAGATTCTAGAGAGGAGTTGGAGTTCTACCTATCGTAGTATTTTTTTCTGCTACATTACTTTATGTGTATCATCAGCATTTGTTAGGACAGGTTGTTATAAATGTCAGGGCTGATTACTGTAACTCTGAAAAACTTTATATCTTAGGATGATAGTTTATACTGTCTTCTGATATTATATATGATCGTTCCATTGTGAGATTCTGATATTGTGTTCCTTTTTCCTTGTTCTATTTCTTTTTCTTTTTATTTTACCCTAACAATTCGTCTTTCTGGCACTTGGGTGCTCGACACATGAATACCGTGGATGTATTAGTGTCGACATTTTGGGGTCGAAAAGGCGAGTCATTACACTCCTCGTCCATCCTCACCCACTTCGACCGTACCACCCTCACCACAAACCCACACTCACCCACCTTATACCCTCCTCCCTTCGGCCTACACACCTACCCCTTCGGCCTACACACTTACACACCCTTGCCGAGCGCACACACACACCCACACCCTCCACATACTCGACCATCCACTCCCATACCCCACGGCCACATCCCCTCCTATCCACCTACATGCCTTGCCGTGCCACCCTAGTACCTAGGCCGAGCCCACACTCCTAAGCCCGAATCCCTACCCACATACTCGGTTTATTTTAAGTGAATCAACACCATTTGAATTGACAGTAAAATGTTAGGACTGTTCTAGTTACCATGATATATATTGTTATGCTCATCGATGTGTTATATGCTATGTTATGTTCTGTTTATTCTATACCACACTGTAAGTTCCCTAACTATGGGTTGAAATGATGCATACTCGAACGATCTTTTAGATTAGGAAAAATCGTTATGGGTTGAAATGATAGACCCAAGTAATTTTATTGATTTGAAATTTGGATACGGATGTAAATGATATATAAATGGAAATTTAATTAAAATTTTAGGTTGAAATGATATATACCCAATCACTTGACCATAGCGTAGAAAATTATATACAGACACCGTTGGTCGGTTTTGAATTTATTTTAAATTATTTTCTAAGTTTTAAAGTATGTTTTGATTTAATAAATTTGATTTTTTAAAATTTAACTTAATTTAATAATTTTATTTAAAAAATAATAATATTTTATATGTATTAAGGTATAAATTATAAGCTAAATATGATTTAAAGGAAATTTTAAGATTTTTTACATAAAATTTTTAATTGGTTTAAATATATAATTTAAATAATTTAAAAGTAAATTTAACATAATAAATATGGTTTTAATTTAATATAATAAATATATTTTAATTTAATTTAATATAATAAATATGTTTTTAATTTAATATAATAAATATATTTTTAATTTAATTTAGTATAATAAATATATTTTTAATTTAATTTAATATAATAAATATAGTTTATTTTGATATGATAAATATAGTTTTAATTAAATATAATGAATGTAGATTTTATATAATAACTTTAATAGATAAATTGAAGAAAGTTAAGTGGAGAATAATTTGTAATTAAATTTTATTTAAAGGATTTAAAATTTAAATAAGATTTAATTTAAGTTTTAAAGGTATGATTTTGGAATGTAATAATTTGATTTAATATGAATTTTAAAATAAACGTTTTAAACCTAAAATATAATTGAAGTTAAATATTTTAGTATTGATTTAAATTATAATTTAAGATGTATTATTCAAATGTTTTATAAAATGACCACGGTGTGGAAAAATATAACGATTGGTTATTAAAGAGACCGGCATTGGATATTTTCATACTCTCTTCCAATTCTGAATCCACTTTAACAATTGTACACATGGTGGAGGATCCAGAACGAAGTAGGATGGTTTGGCAAACGCTTTTGGTATGAGGTAAGAAACGCAGCACTGACCTTTTGGTCAGCTTGGATGACTAAAACAAGAGCGATCACCAGGCCAAGTGAGGTCGCTCCTCCTATCGGACATGCTTCTTCGATACCATATCTTTTACTTTGTGATTGATTTGGGGCCTCTTTGATTATGGGACTGTTGTTCCAATGTGGGCGGTAGTAGCTGCTATGCGTTACCACCAACCTGGTGCCGCAAAATAGTGGAATCCTACCCAGGGTATAGCCTCGCATGCCTTGTCATCTTCCTTAGCGAGCCCACTACGATTTTGGTTTGTGTCGTACCTATGGAGTGCTCCCTCATAGCCCACTGGTTTAGTGGAGTTTACAGTACTATATAGACTACAGCTTTTATAAAATGTGTTAAGGGGGATATGGGTAACGCCTTAACACTATTTTTAGTATATTATACTTTACTGCTAGACATTACATAATAGCGTATTTCATATTTTTTTCTTTTTTTTTACGGATCCTTAAAGGATGGTGATCCCAAGCATCCTTTAAGTTACTAATGCATTTTATTGTATAGTTCACTTGAGTTGGTTTACTTATATAAGTATGTTAGTTCTAACTCTAATGTTTTGTTTAACTTTATGCTCAGGTCAGGCTGAGTGTCTCAGCCTTGGATTCACCTTTTGGAGTTAGAGATCTGCTGGAGCTTAGCTATCTATCTACTATTTCCTATTTCAGTTATTTCCTTTCTAGTCAGTGGCTTATGTATAAGTGGTTTTGTGTATTTGGACTTTCAGTTGTATTTGCTTTTAGACTCTGATATTATATATCTGTTTGAGACTATGTATTTAGTAGCTTCATTAACTACTATGTTTTATTTATTCCACAACAAGATATTCTAATTGTTCTGTATCTGCGATTTTGTGATTGATTTTATTTACCCCAAAATAATTAACAATCTTATGTTTTGAACACTTCAAGTCTGACATGTGTGGTTTTATTGTCAATTTGAATGGTTCAGAATAGTGGGTCATTACAATTATAATAAAATAACACCCGGATCAGTCTGGGAATATCAGCGTGAGATAACTCAAATAATAAGGAAAATATAAAAGTTCGGTAAGACCACTCCGCTTGTGACAACCCGTAAATTTTTGATAATTAAAATGGTTAATTTAATAAATTTTGTTATTTAATTTTTGAAGAAATAAAAAAATTTGTGACTTATTAATGAAAATAATGACTAGAATGAATTTTAACAATATTAATGTAAGTTAACTATTAACAACTCCTATGAAATTCCAATTAATTGAAATAATGTAAATGTTATAACTTGGTTATAAATTAAATGTAAGTAAATAAATGTAAATGTGTATAAACTTATGAACTAGTACATAATTAGTGGTAATTTAATAAAATTTGTGTTATATAGGTAAGTTGTAACATTTGTTTACAATAATAAACTTAAAGGTGTTATAAATGTGATTTAAGGTAAATGGTGACTGGTGTTATTATAGGTCACTCATTATTTAATATATTAAAATTAATTGGGAATCAATCGCAATCAATTCACTTAATTATTGCAGTTATTGTAGATTAGATTGGTAAGTGAAGAATTTTAATTCAATAAGATGTAACCAATGTAAATTCTATTCATAATATGATAATTGAGTGAATAAGAAGAATTGAAATCAAGGTTTATCAATTTATTGGAATTTAAACTAAAATAATTGGATTAATTGCAATTAAATGAAATTAAGTATTTTAATATTACGTTAATGGAGATTAAGATGAAATTTGAGAATACTAGTGTAATAAATCATGAACCAATGTTAATTTCACCCATTTGATAATAATGTATTGAATAATAGGATGAAAGGTCAATTAAATGGAATTATTGGACATTTGATTTATAATTTCTGAATTTATTGAAATTGGAAGTAAAGATGGAAATTATTGAAATAATTAACATTGAATTAACCTGAAAATTTGTTTTAAATTGCTATAAATGTCTAAGTAACCAAAAGTGATAAAATTTGTTAATTATAGAATAAAAATTGAAAAAGTTATTTATTAATTAATTATTTAATTTATTTAATTAACTGAAATATAGCCATTTTGGCCATTGGCTAGGATTTCGACGAAACCAGTATCATCGGATCCGTAATGGTGAATTATTGTAGGATTTCAAGTTTCGTAACAATCGGACTTGTCGTTTGATCGTACGGACTCGAAACGCCCAGAAATCAATTTCGTTGAAATCAATTTGAAATAAGCTAATTTTAACTTAACTTCTTTATACGATGGAATTAGGAATTGAAACCTGTTCCATTGAATTTAAAATATTCGAAAACATCTATTTTGATATATGGGATGACCTATTTTCGTTCCGGAGTCAGAACGGGCATTTCGGGCCATTTATTGTTCAACGTTATAATCAAATCTTGTCCATTCATCTCAATTCTGACCTACATATAAATAACCTGTTATAAACCCTAGTGTTCCTCAACTCAGTTTGTCTATACGTACAATTTCATTTGTTCCTCCCTTTCCAATGGCAGACAAACCCTAATTCTCAATTGCAAATTCAAAATCAAAACCAAATCAAAAATTCAAACTCCTTAAACATTATCGAATTATATATCGATTTGAAGCTCTCGACGAGCGTAACCTTCTGCAACAATTCGTTTTTCAATTCGATTTCTCGTTTTTCCAGGAATCAATGAATTAGTTCGGCCGTTCGTTTTGGCTTTTGTGATTTCGACTGTGGATCTGCCACGATTTGTCGATCGGGAAGTATGGGGGCGAAGAGGAGGTCGAGTCCTTTCAATCCATGCTGTTACATCTTGCCATTGATGTCTACATTCACTAGAAATCGCCAGCAAAGGGGCGACAGTCGAGATGGGTTAGTGGCGGCGGAGGCCTCACCGTGGGCACTGGCATGTGCGCCTGGGCGTGGGCATCACGGCGTTGGGCGTCGATTGTGGTGATTTGCTCCGATGTGGCGACGTTTGCCTGGAGAAGGAGGTGGTTGTACGTTGGGTTTCGAACGTGATTGTCGAACAGTGGCCGCGTGCGTGAGAGGAAGCTGTAGGGTTGACCTTGCGTGTTGACGTGGCTATTAGGTATAGATTGTTTTTTTTATTTAATTTAATTTGAATTTGAATTTCAATTGTTCTAATTATCAAAACTTTTATATACCAGGTCCATTTCATGCACGGTTTGATCCGTGGGATCATATTGAAATTTCGGACATTTTGACGCTAGTTTGGTCGAATTCTGAGACCGTTCAAATTTTAGGCTTATTTTGAATTTAAATTCAATTTAAATTCAAAGGTGAGTGTTTTAAACCACTAACAACTTCTAAAATTTCTTATGTTTGTTAAATTAAATTTATGATGTGATTAGAAATTTATTTATGACTGTTTGGTATATTTTAAATCATCATCTCAGTTAATTTGAATTTATTTGAATTAAATCGTTATTTAATTTATTATTGAATATAAGTTGCTAGTTAAATACCTGTTATTGATTATCAGTTCAATATTGATGTTTATTGATTTATTTGGATGATGATTGTGATGGATGTTGATTGTAGATATGGGATGAATGGATGTTTTATTATATATCGTTATAAACTGCAAGTTCACTATGGGTTGAAATGATACATACCCGAATGATCTATAGATTAAGGAAAAATCGTTATGGGTTGAAATGATAGACTCGAGCAATTTTATGGATTTCATATTTTCGGTATTGCGGATTGAAATGATATATATCCGTAAATATAAAATTTTTAAATTGCAGATTGAAATGATAAATATCCGTATCACTTGACCCTAGGGTAGAGAATTATATACGGACACCGGATTGGTTAAATTAAATGATTTTAAAATCCTTAATTTTCGAATTTAATTAAATGATAATTTGAAATAAAATTTTATTTATTTAAATTGAAGTATTATTGGAAAATCAAGTTTATGATGAAATGTGAAATGGTTTAAAAGGAATTGCTTTAAGAAATTAAATTAAAGTTAAAGTTAAACTTTTAAGTATAAATGAAATTCTATCGAAATTATGTTATTGAAGTTGTTTGAAAATACTTTGAAATATTTTGAAATTGGAGTAATCCGAATTGATATTTGAACATGGATTGAAACGATATGAAATTCAATAGTTTATTGAAATGTTAAATTGAAAGGTTTGGAATTTGGTTTGTTGGCTTGGAAATTGAAAACGGTCCAAATGTGTTGAATTGAAATGAATAGTTTAATTTGATATTAAATCCAAATTCATGTTTTAATATAATATGTTTTAAAAATATATTATTTCAAAATTTCTAATTATTAAGATTTCAAAGTATTAAACTATTTTAACCCATATTAATTATATTAAATCATTTTAACCTATTTTAAACCATTTAATTTATTTAAACTAATTAACCCGTTTTAACTTATTTTGAATCTAATTAATCTATTTTAAAGTTATGTAATCTATTTTAATTATATTTAACCTATTTTAAATCTATATTAACTATTTATAACTATTTTCTTCTAAATTCCAAACTAAGTAAATGGATGGGTTTATATTCAAATTCTTGATTTTTAAGTGAATATGGTTAATGATGTTATAACCTAAGTGGGATTTAAATAACATCTTTGGTTTAATATGATATTTTGAAATGAGAGTTTAGCCTATTTCGGAAATATGACTTTTGAAAGGAAATATAATTTCGAACTATGATTTCAAATGTGATATGATTTCAAAGGTGAATATGATTTCGGAAGTAAGTAATTGTAACAACCCGCAATTCCATACCCCTTGAATCGACACTATTCTCCATCATATCGACTCAAAGTGAACGGAAATACGAACCATTAGGGTTAAAGAAGAAGGAGGTAGAAGAAGAAGAAACAAAATAACAACAGAATCTAACCATCGCAGCGGAATAAAATATAATAGATAATAACTGATCTTTACAGAAAAGGAACTATATCTGTTTATACATACATCAACATAATACAACATTAGAGTACAATAAAATCAACATCACAATTCAGGACAGTTATAATAACTTGTCCCACATATAGAATACACAACATACACACCACAGCGGAAATATACATCATATACGAGGGATACGTCTCTCCATCCAGCTCGCCTCTTGAGCTCCACAGCATCATATCTTGTATACTATAATACTCAGTCTGACCCGAGCATTATAATAAAATAACACCCGAGTCAGTTTGGAAAACCAGCGTGAGAAAACACACTCAATTGGATTGTTAAAGTTTCAAAACCCTTTGAAATCAAAAGCATCTCGTAAGACCACGCCACAAATAAACATGTCGGGTTTTTACCTTACGATAGCCAAAACACTTTTTATCAAATCTGTCTGATATTATAATAGTGTCTATATACAAATACTTATTCAAATAGCTGAAATTGTTACATGATTAAATTCCAGCATACTAGCCACAAAGTGGGTTCTACAAACAAAAACCATAAAAGGCATGTAGGGAGAATGGATTTCCATCAATGACTAGGCACTGGGGTACCACCTGTCACGGTACCTGGTCTAGATCAGCGTACCGAGGACCACGCTCGATCCCCTGCAACACAAGACCGGAACTATCCCTTACTGGATAATTCCGAGTAAGATCACCCCATGGTTGGGATCAGCAACCGCACCACTAAGCCGAAATAAAAGGGACACCTAGACAGGGATGACCTCACCCTAATGGGTGCTACCCACATAGCCTTGCTGCATAACCCCTAATTTTCAGTCATTCCCGGTTGATGAGGCTCGAGGCTAAGCGTTACCTTTATAGCACATATCCCTTAGAATGCCCATCGTCCACCTGACGATGTTCCGAAAGCATTCATCCATACAAGTCCGTTCCGGGTTCGAACGGAACCGAAGGCACTATTCCTACTACATCCATTTTGGAATCACCCTCAGGATTAGTAGCGACTAGCCCTTGCACTTTACTGCTCCATCTTCGACTCCAAACTCGTTTTACCCACGAAAACGTACAAACCGGATCGAAGTGGTTTCGGGAGATAAATCCCGATCCCGGTCTCTTCGAAACGATCATCACATTGGCCAATATTGATAGTCGGTTATTTAACTATCAAATAACATTCACAAACATCCATCAAACAATAAATAATTTTTTCCCAAATTATTTATTAACCTCGAAATATCTTCTCAAGATATATTTCCACTTTCAAACCCTTTTGAAAACAGTTTTCAAACCACACTCTTCTCATGGAATAAATTCCCAAATATTTATTTCCACTGAAAAACACCAAGTACAATTACTTGAGATTTTTAAAATAAAATTAAAAACACTTTATTATAAAATACACTTTAAAACATTTAAATTAAAACTACTTTAATACTTTATTTAAAAATATATACTTTAAGAATATTTAAAATAAAGCTAATTTATAAAATATAAAGCTAAATTTTTATCTTTTAAAACACAATACCAAGTTACCTTTAAATAATTACTACTAAAAATAAATTTGGAAAATACTTGCTTTAAAATTTAAACATTTAAGAATAATAAATTTTCTAAAACATATTTTAAAACAACCTTAAACTTTGAGCTTATACTTAAAATTTTCTTTGAAAACGTTCTTGGCTATTCAGGGAAATACACTTCTCTCTCACATCTTTAAAAATAAATCACTATTTATTTTTAAAACTAATTTACCCATCCCTTTAATAAATTCCCACCATGAATTTATTCTTCCAAACATCCACCGATATCTTATCTCACTTATAAACCTAGTTTATAAATTCCATAGTCTTACCTTCCTTCCAAAACACAGTTTCAAATACCAAATCAATTTCCAAATTGATTTCCAAAATTTTCTCCATTTTTGAAATAAATTTCTTTACTTACTCAATTTATTCAAATCCGTTAACTTCAGATTTTACTTCTTCATTATGGTTAAAATCCTTTTAACTGAAAATACAAATTTCAGATTTCCCAAATTCCTTCTTTATCCTTTTAAATAAATTCAAACCTTGAATTTAAAAATAAATTCTTTATTTCTTGATATAATATCACTTAAGTTTTAAACTTCATTATTTCCCTTTTATTCAAAATCTCCTTGCCATACTCGGAATTTATTTACTAGAATTTAAAAATCACTTTTATTCTTCCCCAATTCATTCTTAAATTTATTCAAATTCTCTATAATTATTTCACTTACAAATTCTCTCCTTTTATTTCCTTTCCAAAAATCCAATTTATATATTTTTGTAACTCATATTCCCAAATAAATTCAATCAAACCATAACAACCAATACTCCAATTATCAATATAATTCATCACAGGATATCAAATAATCATATCATAGAATATTTTGACTAAACTAAATATTTGAGGAATCCAGTTGGATCCCTCCAACCTGTTTTCCCTGCATCCACAGATGTTAGCACAATACCAATTCTACTTCGAGGTGGAATATCGCGGTATATGGGTTTATAAAATATCATCCGCTATTATGCGGCGCATAGGGTCTCATCCGCTATATAATGCGGGAAATCAATCACTCCAATATATATATACTACTATATAATATATCACATCCAATCAATTCAATCATTCAACCAAAATTTAAATTTAACTCTTAAAATTTAAATAGTAATCCAGAAGAGTGAGATTAACTCACCTTTGCTTTTTAATTTGCAATCCACTTCCGTCTAGACTTGTTTTCTTCACGATTGAAGACGTTATACAAACATTTGTACGGTTTATTAATATTTGAGATAATCAGACAAATCAATTACCATTTATTAAATTTAATTTAACTAATAATTTGGTTTTAAACTAATATTTGGTTTTGAACTAACTTTCCTTTAATAACTTACTTTTAGTAACTAAAATACTAAATAAGTTTATTAAATAAATTAATCTACATACTTCATTATTTTAAAATTAAACTAGTAAATGAAAATAGGTATATATATATATATTTATTTATTTTATCTTGGAACGACCTTTATACTTATAAAAACAAATTATAGATTTCAAAATCCAACCTTACATAACTCTACAGCAAATTTTAAAATTCCTATTTTATTTTTTTTCCACTTTTTTCATAGCCTTGTTTATATATATTTACTATTTTAAATTAAAGTATATATGTGGTTATATATATATATATATATATATTTATCTTATTTAAATTGAAGTGAACAAATTGTATATACCTTTACTGTGACTATATTTATAAATATACACATTTATATAAATTTAAGAAAGATAATACTTACAGCGAAGATGCAAACCCAGGCTCGACCAACCCTCATCCCCGCGCCTGACCACCCTCCAAACCGAACCTTAAACCCCACTCGCCTGTGAAGCCGACCCAACCCAATGTTGTACCGCTTCCACTCGATTTGGCTTCCCGATTACAGACCTTCATCAGAGCTCGCCTGACCGAACGCTGACATCCCAAGCTCTCAAGTGCCGTCGACATCGACGAAAACGCAGAGAACCCCATCGTTAAGCTTGCTTCGATACCACAGATCCTGGATCTCAAAATCAATGTCGTCGTAGCCTGACCTTTCCCCCATTCGCGTGCTCTGCGTTCCAAGGCGAAAGCGAATCTTCAGGTGGCTGCCATCTTTAATCGATACACTATATCTCCTCGAATTCGAACGAGGAAGGGACATCGCGCCCTCGTCTTCGTGCTGTCCCCATTTATTTTTTTTAGGGAATTTTGTTTTAGATTTAGAAAGAGGGACAGTGGAGAGGTGAAATCGATATTATTATTATATATATATATTTTTTGATCTGGCTTCCATTTTTTTTCTTTCGTTAAGTTTGAACTGAAGGAAGGGGAAAAGAAGAGATGTGATTTTGAAAGGGAAAGTAGCTTGCTTGAAAAAGAAAAGGGATAGGATTTGATCCCTTGCGTGAGCAACAAATTTCGTTTTGAAAAGATGGAAGGCGGCTTGACTTGATTTCTGACTAGATAAATATAAATTTTTAATATTGGAAATATCTCGTTTTAGCAACTTAAAATTTTGATCTCCGATCGAGGCATGTCGCTAGGCGTCTATAATGTTATACCCTTATTTCGAACTCAATGGAAAAGGTTTCGAGGCCTAACTCGATCGTATTGAGAAGATAGCTTTTTGGACCCAGCTATTACATTGAATTTTCGATATAAATTTCAGCGCATTTCCCTACCGTACGATCACACGACAACTCCAATCACTACAAAATTTGAAATCCGATAATAATACAATATTACGGATCCAATGAAACTGGTTTCACCAAATTCCGAGACTGTGCCCCGTAAGACTATTTTTAAATATCGATTTAAACGATAAAATTTCAAAACTAAACAAAACACTTCCAAATTCAAGTTTAACACTTTTACTATCTTCTGTACTATCAATATAAATTTTACTTGCATTCAAATTATTTTTAAAAGGCTTAAAACTCTAGATTCAACATTTTACCCAACTTCAAATCATTTAATTTAATAATTAAATTACCCAATGAATAGTGATATTTGAAATTCAAGTCAAAATTTAACTTTTAAATATTTAAAATCAATTAAATATTCCAATTTCAAATATTCAAAATTCCGGGTCGTCACATTCCTCCACCCTTAAAAGAATTTCATCCCCGAAATTACTAGTTAGGAAGAATGATTCAATCTCCGTTAACTATTTCCCAAAACCAAACAGCTTTTAACAACTTCCCAAACCCATCTTTTATTAAAGACACACTATCAATTCCACTAACTACCCCAAACTCTTCCATAAGTTCCAACCAATATCACTTATTCAACCATTTCAAATTTAATTTAAAATCAAATTTAAATTATCCAAATTTTCTCAAAATTTTCCTAACTCTCTAAATTTTCGAATAATTTCGCCAGCGTCTCCTTTGCGCGGCTAGCTCGGTACGACTACAAAATGCCTCTACGGGCCCCCAATTTTCAAAATAAAACATAATGCCAAGTGGCTAGACCAGAAAATCATCAAATTTCATATGCCAATTTAAAATACATACCTTTACCGAGCAAATTTCAATTTATCTTCGGAAATCAAAAATCTCAATTTCCTTTTGCTTTTGAATACCTGTATATTCTACTTAGCAATACTATCCAATTACAGAATTCAAAATCATTTTATACCCTTCCTTTACAAATTTCCAATATTTGCTTTACTTAAGCCCGTACGATGCACATATATCATCCGTACGCAATACCAAATCCGATCGCTCGCTTGATCACACAATTTCACTTCCGAACTAGTATCGTCTACCCGACTCTCTAGTGCAGACTCAGATCTGGCTTCTTGATCAGAAATTGTTATTCTCCTTGCATAGACGTAAACTATGATAGAGAATTTCCAGAATCAATCAAAATCCATATCCAGAGTTCGCCGTCGAAAATCGAGTGAAAAATCCCTACTCGGACCGATATAACTATCTCGAAATTATGTGCTCGAATCTGGATCAAATTGATATGCGAATAAAATAATATACGCACATCCAACGTAATTAGCCCCAATTGATTTTTAACTATATCAATTCTCTTTTGTTCACATTCATATGATTTCTATCTACTTATTCACAATTATCCCATTTCACAACTTTCAGTTTTAATCTTCATTCAATTATTCACTTAGTATATTTTTCCATTCCAAAATTACTTAGTATATTCCCAATACCAATTTACTTAAGAATTTCATCCTTCATTTCTTACGTTTAATATAAATATTTCTTATATTTATTATTACTACTTCACTACTGAAGTTTATATTCAAATTGAATTCCGATTCCATATAAATTTCAATTTGCTTCAATTTACTAATTCATTTCAAATCTCAATAACTTTATTTCCAAATTATCATTCAGATTTTCATTTTCAATTTTGCTAAAATTCAATTTATCTTCAAACTCTGAATATTGAGTTTTATTCACCTATCTCAACCCATATTTCATTAACCATTTCCTTTTATTAGTTTCACTTACTAATTTATCAAAAATCTCAAATAAAAGTCTATTTGCAAACTTTTTCTTCCTTTAGTTTCTTCAACAATTTCTTCGATTTCATATTATGTAACGACCCACTATTTTGAACCATTCAAATCGACAATAATCCACATATGTCTGACTTGAATAATTCAAAATAACAGATTGTAAATAAATTTGGAGGAAATGAAATCAAATACACAGAATCACAGACACAGAACATATCAGAATAACACACAACGGAAATAAAATACCATAGTAGTTCATGAAGCTACTATATACAAACTCTCAAAACATAATACATAATATCATTCTGAAAACATATACAATAGAAATCCCAAATACATAGAAGTTTATAAATACCAGAACTAGAATAGAACAACTGAACTGAAAGGAACAGATAACTAGACAAGCAGAATCTCCAGCGATTCCTAGCTCCAGAATGAGATCCAAAGCTAAGCTGTAAATACTCAGGCTGACCCGAGCGTAAAGTAAAACAAAAAACACTCGAGTCAGGACAATATATACTTATATAATGTAAACCAACTCAAGTGAACTGTAGTAGAAATGCACAATAACTCAAAGGATGCTTGGGATCGCCCATCCTTCAAGGATCAGTTAAACAATAAATTAAATACACCCCGTGGTTAAAATTTCAAAATGGTATTTTATACTTCGAAATCAAATATCATTTCAAAATTCAATATCCTTCAAAAATCCATTTCAAAATATCAAAATATCATATTTCAAAATAGTTTATATTTCGAAACAAATTACTTTATTTTATATCATAAAAATAAAGTTATTATTAATAATTAAATTATTAAATTTCCAAAATTTTAATCTTTCATTCGTTCACTTAAATTAATTAAAACAATGAAAATTCAACTTTTGCAGCATTTAGAAAATGCTACGGAAAGTCACATTTAAAACAGTTCAATTTAACAAAAGACAGCATTTAAAATGCTGTAATAGGGTTACATTAGTTTCAAATAAACTTAGTTAAATTCAACAATTATAACATTACAAAAATGCTATAATAGCCTTTAATTAAATTTAGCCATTTGGTTCATTATTATCAACTACAGCATTTACAAATGTTGTATTATCATTTACATTAGAATTAATAGCATTTCAGAGATGCAGTTAATTAACTTCAAATATTCAGTATAATTTCACAAACAATTATATTTTTATATAAATCATTTTTAACTTATAAAATCATATATAATCATTCAAATACCCTTATATTCATGATTTTATAAAGTTAAACCTCCATTCAAAAATCAAAATTTAATAATAATTCACTTATTAAATTCCAATTTTAAATTATAAATTCATTAAATTAAATTAACTTAACACTTAATATTAAAATTTCAAAATAACTTAATTCCATTTTTATTTACTTAACTTAAAGTTCACTCTTAAGCCAAATTCACAAATTTCCAATTTTAGTTATATTTCAAAATTTCAACTTAAATATTCATTCATTTCACATTTTAACTTTATTCAAAATCATTAATATAATATAAAAATCATTTAAATTCACTTTAATCCAAATTATCATGAAGTTATCACATTTCATATTTAATTTAAATTCCAATTATCACCCAATTAAAATTTCCCAAAATAACTTACATTTCAAATTTTCTAGTTTTACCAATAATTTATTTCACTTATAAATTTTCAAAAAATCAATAATGCTTACATAAATCATTTTTTTATTTAGTTTAAATCAAATATTATAATATTTACATTTCAAAAATATTTTTAAGATTTTTATAAAAACATATTTTAACAACGGGTCTGTATTTCATTTCTAGTCTAAGTAAAGTGATACGGGTAATATATCATTTCAACCCGTAATTTACAAAGAAAACCCGGGTTTGATCATTTCAAACCCGCAATCCCAAGGAAATGAAAAATAATTGAAAATCATTCAGGCCTATCATTTCAGCCCATAATGATTTTCTCCTATTCTAAAGTCCGTTCGGGTATGTATCATTTCAACCCATAGTGATTCTAATCTAAAGGGAACTTGCAGTGTGATAAACTGATAAAAATAATAGAACAGCATAATATAACAGTAACATATAATATAATAGGTGTTTAAGAATTGGTGAACATCATAAATCATAACATAGCAAGTGTAACATGATAATGCATTTTACAGATTCAAAAGGGGTCAATTCACTAGTTATATATGTACATATTGTCTGGTGAGAATAACTCACCTGTTAAGCTGGAGATTTGCCAACAAAGCTCACAATACAAAGATTATGAAGGCACGACAACTCTAATACAATTTGAGTGTGGAGAGAAAATCCAATGATATAGGTCTTGTGTTACAACCGAAACAAAAATCAAAGCAAACCATAAATTTCAATACACTAGAAATGACATTACTTTTAAATAAAAAGAGATACGAATGCCAAATCTTTTGCCTTGCTTTCTCTATTCTTTTGTCATGGCCTAGGGATGTTTTTGGCTCTAGTTTGAACAAGTTTGGCTCAGGTTTGGTCATGTGTATGCATGGCCTAGGTAGTAGAATATGAGGAGAAAGTTTATACAAAGGAATATGAAGAGTTTAAGGCAAAATTGGTGGGTTTTGTTCACAAAAAATGGCTCGGCCATGGGCTTGTGTGGTCAGGTCATGTAACGCCCCACTCCGAGACCCACTATAACAAAGAGTATTACGGGAGTAATACTGTCTGTTAAAGCGGAGAATAGAGTATAGTGGAAGCGACCATCTATAATCAAGCTATAACTATCTACCGAATACGTCGAAAGGTGGAATCTATTTAAATTTTTCTCAATCAAGTGGTTCGACATATTCGGTAAATACTTATAACGAAATTACAAATGGCTAAAGATCTATCAGGACAAAGCATAATAATAAATGATAAAAACATCACAGAACAGAATCACATAACAGATATAAAATCCCAGAACAATACATCATCAATACAGATCCAAATATCATAAGTGGGTACAAAGCCACTGCTCACACATGTGAGTCAAAAATATGTACATATCAGAGTCTGAATAATATCATAAGCGGACACTAAGATAAGCTATCTCAAAAGCATAGCAGATAAGTCCAAAGCGGAAGCACAGAGCAGCTAAGTCCAGAGACCTAACCTGAAACAACTCGGTCTGACCTGAGCGAAAACACTCGGGTCAGGCTAGCTAAACAATCAGTAATAACTGAGATATATAATAATGCGGTACATAAATAAAACAGTACTTATCCATAGAGAAGTATATTATGAACCACATGAATATAATGACGATCCCTAATCATAAATAAACAATGAAAATCTCCAAAGATAAATCAACACCAAAGTGTAGAATAAATAAAATCGCCTCATATCATCGGCGTAGCCAAAGCTATAAAAAGATGCCCATAGGCAATAACCCCAAGAATGACCAGAGTCTGTAATCAATGCCCAAGCAAAGATCGATGCTCCAAAGAGCAATGGGGATATACTGAAAAGTCAATGAAATCAAACACTGAAAAGCAGTGCCCAGAGACACTGTGAATCCACAAGGTAATCGCACTTACATCGTATGGTTCCATAGAACCAACACCGAATGGCGGTACTCGAATGGATATAAAAATCATCAGATAATACAAGTTTTGCACGTGCACCGACCAGAGTCGTTGTTGCCAAGTACTGTAAAGTTGTGATCGATCACTCGCACAGATGCGGAACGCGCGAAACGGCGAAATCCTTCCCAGAAGGATAAAGGCCCAGAGGCACACGCCAAAAAGTAAACTGCTCCATAGAGCAGGTGTCCAGAGACGGTTGCCCAGAGGCATGGTGACCCAGAGGTCCAGTACTGGCCGCCCAGAGGCAAATGTGTCACTAACTTCTTGGAGAGGAACCCGTAAAGTGTTAACAATGAGTCCCATACCCCACGTTCGCACTAAACGGTTTCCTAACCAATAGCAAGCTCACACTCCAAACAATAAAAAGTCCACCTCGTATCATCGGTAAACTAGACCCAAAGGTCAAAACGATCAATCGAATAGGTCGGGGATTAACCGGAAAGAAAATACACACGGTTCCATAAGCCGGAGATTTCCTAACCGTTTAAGCACTTTTCCACTTCGCTCGACGTGCTAAAAAGTGAGTGTGAGATTTTTTTTTTATTATAGAAAATAATGATGCGAAACGGATTTATAATTGATTTTGAAATCACTTTAAAACGGCTTTTGAAAACTCTCCTATTATGGCGTAATTAATTTAATAATTAAAAATAATATTATATAATAATTTCAAAAGTCATTTAGGAGTGAAAAATCTTTTGAAAATGATTCATAAAACCCGTGTATGAAATCTAGAGACAAATCTCAAAGAAATCCACAAAACCAGAAAATCACTGAAAATATTCTAAGTGTTTGTAACCATTCAAAAAAACAGCTGTGAACCCAAGTTTGACAATTTATTTGGACCAGCAAACTGTGTCCAAATATCATGAAAATTTTCAGGCATGTAGTACAACATCCCTACTTTAAGATGCAAAAAGAATTTCTGGATTCCGAGTAGAGACGAAGTATCAGCGACGTCTCAAAGTTGAACCCAGAACAAGATTTACACTGTTTACAAACAGCGACCAGAGTTCAACTTCGACACAAAATTCGAAGTACCAAACGAATACCGATGATGCCCAAATTTTACAGAGATGAAGTTCGAAACTCCACCTTTCCAACGAGACCAAAAACGTCAAATTCCGACTTCGGATGCGATCGTGGTGGCATCCCGAAGTGGAGCTCAAAAGCTGGAAAAATACAGAGGTGATTTTTTTTTTCTTCTCGGGCTGCACCATGGGTGCAGCCCTGGTCCAGCCCAGCCCGCCTGGGCTGGGGAGCAGACCCAGCCCGGGCGGGCTGGGTTCATCAAGGCCCCAGCCCGGGCGGGCTGGGTCAGACCCAGCCCGGGTGGGCTGGGTAAGGAAAGGCCCCAGCCCACCTGGGCTGGGGACCGGACCCAGCCCGGGCGAGCTGGGTGCCTGAAGGCCCCAGCCCGCCTGGGCTGGGGACCGGACCCAGCCCGGGCGGGCTGGGTCAGACCCAGACTCACCCAGCCCGCCTGGGCTGGGGACCGGACCCAGCCCGGGCGGGCTGGGTAAAAGGAGGGGGGGTTTTGTGTGTGCCAGCCCTATAGGGCTGGCCTACTCCTGGCTAGCCCAACTGGAGTAGCCTACCCTGTCTGTTTTTGGGCTCTCAGGTTAATTTTCAGCCCGTTTTCAGGCTATGCAATTCCAGCCAGCAAGAAATGTTGATTTTAGTGATTTAGGGGTGTTTTTTTCAAGTTTTGACATCAAATTTTCATCAAAAATTAACTAGCAATAATCACTAATTATTAGTAATTACTAATCAATAGTAATTACCAATATTACAACTAGCATTAATTACTAATCAATAGTAATTACCTTAATGAGGCAAAAGAACAAATAGTATTTGTGCACAATCAAGCAAGCCAAAAGCCTTAACCTCCAAGCAAAGATCAAGAGACTTCAAGGACCCAAAATCAACAAAAAAATAAAACAATAATTACAACATGAAGGTTGAGATAAATATGGATTAAGAAGGAGGATTAGATAATATAAGAGATTGCATTACCTTTCTTTTTTTTTTCTAGGATTAAACTAATTTATGAAGAGAAGGAGATGGAGCTTCTAAATGGAGGCCATTAATTTTGTTTAGATCTAGGTTTTGAAGTTATGAAGAGGAGGGTTAGGGTTTGGATGGGTTTGAGATATTATAAAGGAGTGAGTTAGGCTAATGGGTAATGGTAAGGGGTTTTAGAAACCCATTAGGACTTAGTTTTATTTTCTAATGTTATCATGTGAACCAAAATCCTAAGAAGCATTCTATTTTTAATTAAAACCTTATAATTGTCTTATTTAGCCCATTAGCCTATAATCACTTTTTATTTAAAAATTCCTCATTTCAACCCAAAATATTTTAATTTGCAAACAATTGTAAATTTAACTTCTCCAAAAATTTGTTTAGCCCCTTTTTAACTTAAAATCGTAATTTTACTCCATCATTCGGTAATTGCAATCTCAGGGTTGTTACAGACTCCCCCCCTTAAGGAAATTGCGTCCTCGCAATTCCTTAAATATAGGAGTCGTCTATAACATCTAATCCACAAAAGGAATTCAGAAGATAAAATATAGATGCTCACCCGTGCCGGAAGATGAAAGAAAACCAGGATAAGTACGCTCGATAAATTCTCTGGTCTCCCAAGTGCAGTCCTTAGGATTAGACGACCATTGAATCTTCACAAGCGGAACCTCTTTGTTTCGAAGACGTCTGATCTCCGGATCAAGCACACGAAGAGGTTGCTGCTCTATAGATAGATTGGGTGAGATCTCCAAATCAGGCACAATATGAGGCTCGATAATAGAATCAGGATCGCGCACACACTTGCGAAGCTGAGAGACATGGAACACATCATGTATTCCAGAGAAATGAGCAGGTAGAGCCACACGATAAGCAACGGGGCCGATGCGTTCCGTAATAGGAAATGGTCCGACATAACGAGGAGCCAACTTCCCTGTAGAGCTGAAACGCACAACCCCCTTCATAGGAGATATCCGAATAAAGACATGATCACCAATGGAGAACTCAAGAGGCTTCCTACGGCTGTCCGCGTAGGATTTCTGACGGTTCTGCGCCTCTTTCATTCTCTGACGAATAAGAATAATCTTCTCAGAAGATTCCCGAACTGAATCTGGACCAAGAAGGTGCTTCTCACCAGATTCTAACCAACAAGCAGGAGAGCGACATGGCCTTCCATAAAGAGCCTCGAAAGGTGCCATGCCGATACTAGACTGAAAGCTGTTGTTGTAGGAGAACTCTACAAGCGGTAAGTGATCCTCCCAACTACCACCGAAATCCAGAATACAACAGCGCAAAAGATCCTCTAAAACACGATTCACCCTCTCTGTCTGACCGTCAGTCTGAGGATGATAAGCAGTCGAGAAATTCAGCTTTGAGCCCAAAGCTGACTGTAGGCACTTCCAGAAGTGACTAGTAAAGATAGTGTCTCGATCATAGACGATAGAGCTAGGAATGCCATGAAGACGAACGACTTCCTTCACATATAACTTGGCAAGCTGAGGAGCAGTCCGAGTGGACTTAATAGGAATGAAATGAGCTGATTTGGTCAAGCGATCAACGATGACCCAAATAGAAGTATGGCCTGACCTCGATCGAGGCAGACCGTCAATGAAATCCATGGATATCTGATCCCATTTCCACAATGGAATCTCTAGCGGCTGTAGAAGACCAGATGGACGCTGATGCTCAGCTTTGATCTGTTGACAAGTCATGCAACGGCTTACATAACTTGCAACATCGCTCTTCATGCCCTCCCAATAAAATAGACGACACATGTCGGCATACATCTTACTCGACCCGGGATGAATAGTGTACTTAGTGCGATGACACTCGTCTAGAATGTCACGCCTAAGTGATGAATCAGATGGTACCAAAATACGGTTCTTCCTGCGAAGACACCGATGAGAATCAATAGAATAATCCAACAATGTCTCATCACTGGATCCCGACTCAAGGAGATGAATATATCGCAATAGGTCTGGATCCTGCCGCTGAGCATGGGCAATGCGATCCAATAGAATAGGTCGAGCTTCCAAGCTGAATAGCAAGATCTGAGGATCAGAAGACGGAGCTCGATTTCGAATATCACACATAGAAAGAGTCTCAAGAATATCCCACTCGGCTATCATCATAGAAACTACTGCCGAGTGTTTGCGACTGAGTGCATCAGCCACACGATTACCCTTGCCAGGGGTATACTGAATATCTAAGTCATATGAGGCGAGAAACTCAAGCCATCGCTGCTGCCTCATATTGAGATCTCTCTGGCTGAAAAGATACTTCAGTGACTTGTGATCGGTGTAGAGAATGAAACGTTCGCCCAATAGATAATGACGCCACGTCTTCAAGGCAAAGACGATAGCAGCTAACTCAAGATCATGAGTAGGATAGCGAACCTCATTCGGACGTAGCTGCCTAGAAGCGTAAGCAACTACCCGATCCTTCTGCATAAGCACAACACCGAGGCCGCTACCACAAGCGTCGGTGTAAACAACAAGATCCTGGTTACTCTCAGGAACCACAAGAATAGGAGCATGGGTGAGAAGTTCCTTCAGTCGCTGAAAGGAAGCTTCACACTTATCAGACCAAATAAAACGAACCCCTTTACGAGTCAGAGTCGTGAGGGGAAGTGCAACACGAGAGAAATCCTTGATAAATCGACGGTAATAACCCGCCAGACCAAGGAAGCTGCGAATATCATGAACGTTCTCGGGCTGCTTCCAATTCTGAATAGCTTCGATCTTGGCAGGATCGACAGAAATACCCTCAGATGATACAATATGGCCCAAGAACTTGACCTTGCTCTCCCAAAAATGGCACTTGGAGAGCTTGGCCTTAAGCTGATGCTGACGAAGAGTATCCAAGACGATCCGCAAATGATGAGCATGCTCTGCCTCGGATCTAGAATAAATAAGAATATCGTCGATGAAAACCAGAACGAATATATCGATTTATTCCCGGAATACTCGATTCATAAGATCGACAAAGAAAGCCGGAGCGTTCGTCAAGCCGAACGGCATGACCAACCACTCAAAAGAACCATAACGAGTGCGAAAAGCTGTAAGAGGAATGCTGTCTTCGGCGACTCGTAGCTGATGGAATCCGGTGGCAAGTTCGAGCTGAGAGAAGACCTTCGCACCGCTCAACTGATCAAACATATCGTCTATCCGTGGCAATGGATAACGATTTCTAATGGTCAACTCATTAAGCTTGCGACAGTCAATGCAAAGCCTAAGAGAGCCATCGGGCTTCTTAACGAAGACCACAGCAGCACCCCATGGCGAAGAACTGGACCGAATGAGCTGCTTCGCCTCAAGCTCCACTAACTGCTTTCTGAGTTCCTCATTCTCTTTAGTATACATCCTCGTGGGAGGACGCCCAAATGGGTGGGAGCCTGGAATGAGATCGATGCGGAACTCAATGGCCCGCTTTGGCGGTAGGCCTGATACTGGCTCGAATATATCGGGGAAATCCCGAACAACAGGAATACGAGATATGTCTACCTCATCATCTCGTGAATCAAGAGAGAATAGAGTAACATCAGAAAGCCCAACATCTTGAAGAACAATAGCTAACGGAGAGGACGAGTCAGGGTGATGAATGAATAATATCCGCTCCGAACAAATAATTTTGGCGTCGTGCTGAATGAGCCAATCCATGCCAAGAATCATATCAAAGCCCAAATACTCCATAACGTGGAGATTTGCACGGAAAGAAAAGCCACAAAGATCAATATCTATATTCTCACAGAGCAAGCTAAGGGTCGTGGATCCACCAATGGGATTCACAATCCTTAGTGAAGAAACCATACAAGTAACATCCAAAGATAAAGTATCAACTAGTTCCTTTGATACGAATGAGTGAGAGGCACCCGTATCAAAAAGAACTCTAATAGATCTACCATGAAATAAAATAGAGCCTTCAAGAACGGAAGGATGTGTACCTTTAGGCTGAGCAGAAGTGGTAGAAGCCTTGGCAGCATTAAGCCTGCCAGGCTTGGCACTAGCTGGAGCAATAGGACAAGTGGTGATCCTGTGTCCCTCCTTCTTACAGAAGGTGCAATAGAGAGGTTTGGGACACTCTCGAATAAAGTGATCTGGGGAACCGCAATTGAAGCATTTCTTCGGAGGACGTGTCCCACTAGGCTGAGCAGAAGTCTGGGACTGAGGACGAGTCTGAGGCTGAGTTTGAACTGTGGAACTGCCAGTCTTCTTCTTCTTGTGCTGAAACGAAGAGCCAGACTTGCCAGGAGGAAACCTCTTCTTGGTGGGGTTTGTGGCACCAACACCACCATCATCACTATGCTCCATCTCGACTGACTCAAGATGTAGAGCTGCATCGACCAGCTTCTCGAATGAGAGCTCAAGCTGAAGCATAAGCTGCCTCTTCAGATATTTCTTCAAGCCCTCAACAAATTTGAGGTTCCTCTTATAAGGAGTAGCAATAAACTCATGGCCGTACTTGGACAGGGCCTCGAAGGAAGAGACATAATCGGAAACGGAGGACTTCCCCTGCTTGAGATCAAGAAAGCGACGAGCAAGGGAGTTCTTCTCTGACTCTGGAATGAATTTGAGCTCAAATCTCTCACGAAACTGAGCCCAAGTAAGTGTAGTCTCATCGACCTCGGCAATAAGAAGTTCGTACCAATCCAGGGCACGACTCTGAAGCTGACTAGAAGCAATAAGAACACGGTCATGATCCGGGATATCCATACGAGTGAAAATGCGCTCGCATATCCGAATCCAAGCCTGGACCTCTAAGACATTCTCGGAGCCACTGAACGGCTTCCCTCCGAGATGGGTAAAATCACTGCAGAGACGCGCAAAAGCAGACTTGCGTGGAACATCAGCAACTGGGGCTGGAGACTGAGAATGAGACTGGGAATTCCGAACCAGCTCCATGATCTGGTCGGTGGTCATGAACACGCCCTCTGGATGAGTGTTGCTGGACTGCCCAGCAGCACTGGTCTGACGTGTGGGTCTCCCTCTTCCCCTTCCAGACATACTGAAAGTCAAACGGGAATTAGAGTTAGACATGATTCAATGATAGATAATTAATCAAGGAATACTACGGAATATAACAGATTCCTAAACATATTCCTAACTTATCTATCAATAAACATAAGGAAGGGATTTGATTTAATTCGGATCTAATGAAAATGTATTGTACTAAGTGTATCTGTTCTGTGTTTATTATGCTTATTCCTGAAACCAGGCTCTGATACCAAGCTGTAACGCCCCACTCCGAGACCCACTGTAACAAAGAGTATTACGGGAGTAATACTGTCTGTTAAAGCGGAGAATAGAGTATAGTGGAAGCGACCATCTATAATCAAGCTATAACTATCTACCGAATACGTCGAAAGGTGGAATCTATTTAAATTTTTCTCAATCAAGTGGTTCGACATATTCGGTAAATACTTATAACGAAATTACAAATGGCTAAAGATCTATCAGGACAAAGCATAATAATAAATGATAAAAACATCACAGAACAGAATCACATAACAGATATAAAATCCCAGAACAATACATCATCAATACAGATCCAAATATCATAAGTGGGTACAAAGCCACTGCTCACACATGTGAGTCAAAAATATGTACATATCAGAGTCTGAATAATATCATAAGCGGACACTAAGATAAGCTATCTCAAAAGCATAGCAGATAAGTCCAAAGCGGAAGCACAGAGCAGCTAAGTCCAGAGACCAAACCTGAAACAACTCGGTCTGACCCGAGCGAAAACACTCGGGTCAGGCTAGCTAAACAATCAGTAATAATTGAGATATATAATAATGCGGTACATAAATAAAACAGTACTTATCCATAGAGAAGTATATTATGAACCACATGAATATAATGACGATCCCTAATCATAAATAAACAATGAAAATCTCCAAAGATAAATCAACACCAAAGTGTAGAATAAATAAAATCGCCTCATATCATCGGCGTAGCCAAAGCTATAAAAAGATGCCCATAGGCAATAACCCCAAGAATGACCAGAGTCTGTAATCAATGCCCAAGCAAAGATCGATGCTCCAAAGAGCAATGGGGATATACTGAAAAGTCAATGAAATCAAACACTGAAAAGCAGTGCCCAGAGACACTGTGAATCCACAAGGTAATCGCACTTACATCGTATGGTTCCATAGAACCAACACCGAATGGCGGTACTCGAATGGATATAAAAATCATCAGATAATACAAGTTTTGCACGTGCACCGACCAGAGTCGTTGTTGCCAAGTACTGTAAAGTTGTGATCGATTACTCGCACAGATGCGGAACGCGCGAAATGGCGAAATCCTTCCCAGAAGGATAAAGGCCCAGAGGCACACGCCGAAAAGTAAACTGCTCCATAGAGCAGGTGTCCAGAGACGGTTTCCCAGAGGCATGGTGACCAAGAGGTCCAGTACTGGCCGCCCAGAGGCAAATGTGTCACTAACTTCTTGGAGAGGAACCCGTAAAGTGTTAACAATGAGTCCCATACCCCACGTTCGCACTAAACGGTTTCCTAACCAATAGCAAGCTCACACTCCAAACAATAAAAAGTCCACCTCGTATCATCGGTAAACTAGAACCAAAGGTCAAAACGATCAATCGAATAGGTCGGGGATTAACCGGAAAGAAAATACACACGGTTCCATAAGCCGGAGATTTCCTAACCGTTTAAGCACCTTTCCACTTCGCTCGACGTGCTAAAAAGTGAGTGTGAGATTTTTTTTTTATTATAGAAAATAATGATGCGAAACGGATTTATAATTGATTTTGAAATCACTTTAAAACGACTTTTGAAAACTCTCCTATTATGGAGTAATTAATTTAATAATTAAAAATAATATTATATAATAATTTCAAAATTCATTTAGGAGTGAAAAATCTTTTGAAAATGATTCATAAAACCCGTGTATGAAATCTAGAGACAAATCTCAAAGAAATCCACAAAACCAGAAAATCACTGAAAATATTCCAAGTGTTTGTAACCATTCAAAAAAACAGCTGTGAACCCAAGTTTGACAATTTATTTGGACCAGCAAACTGTGTCCAAATGTCATGAAAATTTGCAGGCATGTAGTACAACATCCCTACTTTAAGATGCAAAAAGAATTTCTGGATTCCGAGTTGAGACGAAGTAGCAGCGACGTCTCAAAGTTGGACCCAGAACAAGATTTACACTGTTTACAAACAGCGACCAGAGTTCAACTTCGACACAAAATTCGAAGTACCAAACGAATACCGATGATGCCCAAATTTTACAGATGAAGTTCGAAACTCCACCTTTCGAACGAGACCAAAAACGTCAAATTCCGACTTCGGATGCGATCGTGGTGGCATCCCGAAGTGGAGCTCAAAAGCTGGAAAAATACAGAGGTGATTTTTTTTTTCTTCTCGGGCTGCACCATGGGTGCATCCCTGGTCCAGCCCAGCCCGCCTTGGCTGGGGAGCAGACCCAGCCCGGGCGGGCTGGGTTCATCAAGGCCCCAGCCCGGGCGGGCTGGGGACAAGGCCCCAGCCCGCCTGGGCTGGGGACCGGACCCAGCCCGGGCGGGCTGGGTCAGACCCAGCCCGGGTGGGCTGGGTAAGGAAAGGCCCCAGCCCACCTGGGCTGGGGACCGGACCCAGCCCGGGCGAGCTGGGTCAGACCAGCCCGGGCGGGCTGGGTAAAAGGGGGGGGTTTTGTGTGTGCCAGCCCTATAGGGCTGGCCTGCTCCTGGCTAGCCCAACTGGACTAGCCTACCCTGTCTGTTTTTGGGCTCTCAGGTTAATTTTCAGCCCGTTTTCAGGTTGTGCAATTCCAGCCAGCAAGAAATGTTGATTTTAGTGATTTAGGGGTGTTTTTTTCAAGTTTTGACATCAAATTTTCATCAAAAATTAACTAGCAATAATCACTAATTATTAGTAATTACTAATCAATAGTAATTACCAATATTACAACTAGCATTAATTACTAATCAATAGTAATTACCTTAATGAGGCAAAAGAACAAATAGTATTTGTGCACAATCAAGCAAGCCAAAAGCCTTAACCTCCAAGCAAAGATCAAGAGACTTCAAGGACCCAAAATCAACAAAAAAATAAAACAATAATTACAACATGAAGGTTGAGATAAATATGGATTAAGAAGGAGGATTAGATAATATAAGAGATTGCATTACCTTTATTTTTTTCTTTCTAGGATTAAACTAATTTATGAAGAGAAGGAGATGGAGCTTCTAAATGGAGGCCATTAATTTTGTTTAGATCTAGGTTTTGAAGTTATGAAGAGGAGGGTTAGGGTTTGGATGGGTTTGAGATATTATAAAGGAGTGGGTTAGGCTAATGGGTAATGGTAAGGGGTTTTAGAAACCCATTAGGACTTAGTTTTATTTTCTAATGTTATCATGTGAACCAAAATCCTAAGAAGCATTCTATTTTTAATTAAAACCTTATAATTGTCTTATTTAGCCCATTAGCCTATAATCACTTTTTATTTAAAAATTCCTCATTTCAACCCAAAATATTTTAATTTGCAAACAATTGTAAATTTAACTTCTCCAAAAATTTGTTTAGCCCCTTTTTAACTTAAAATCGTAATTTTACTCCATCATTCGGTAATTGCAATCTCAGGGTTGTTACAGGTCAGAGAAGTATGGATCAGGTCAGTGGAAGGAAAGGTGTGTGGTGGTCTGGCCAGAGGTGGTGGAGGCGGCATAAGGTGGTGGTGGTGGTGGTGGAAAATGAAGTGGTGAACAAATAGTGGTCAAACAACATGTTTTTATGGCTTGTGTTGCAATTTTTGTGGAGTTTTGGCATCATGGTGGCTCGGCCTTGGTCAAGACTAGAGGAGTAGCTGGTGGTGATGGCAGGGAAGAGATGTAGGGGATGGTGGCCGTGGATATGGAGTGGAGGCCATTCAAAGAAGCAAAGAAAACAAGGCAAAATACATGAAAAATGAGAAGAAAAGTGTAAAAAAAGTAGCCATTACCCATAGATTTTCTTGAAGCCATGAATGAATGAGAAGGTAAAATGTTTTTGGGTGAATGGAGGCTGAAAAATCACGGCTACAAACCAAAAATGCACAGCCAAGATAGTAATTGAGGAGTTATGGCAAATGAAAGGACAAAGGAGATGAAAGGACTTAAGGTAAATAAGCTTTTAAAACTCTTCATATTTCTTTTTCTTTAAATTCAAATAAAAAAAAAATAAAATCAGTAAATTGACTTTAAAACCGAAACAAAGTAATATAAAATAAAAATAATTAATTAATTTTAAAGAAAATGAAAAAATAATATAAGAAATTGCTTAAAAATTGAAAACAGAGTCCAAAAATTACAAATAAATCACTATTGACTTTGGAAAATTAAAAACTTCATTTTAAAAATATTTAAAAAAAAATGTGAAGTAAAATAATTCATTTATATTTTAAAAATGAAATAATTAATTAAATTTAGAGAAATTAGAAAAAGAACTAAAGAAATTGTTTAAAAATTCAAAACTGGACTTAAAATTTACAAATAGAATATCACTAGTTTTAGAAAATTTCTATTTCACTTTAAAACAAATAAAAGGTCAAATAAATAAAATAAATGAGGAACAAAATAAAGTGGGAATGAGAATAAAATAAGATTTTAAGAAAAAAAATAGAAAAATAAATAAAGAATTACTTTAATTAATTGAAACTGGAAATTAGAAATTGTAAGCAAAATACAACTGACACTGGAAAATGTCAATTATACTTTTAATAATGTTTTAAAACCAAAATATATGCATAACATGTTATTTTACCCATATAAATATAAATTAGAACATTACATGACCAAATAAAATATTATTTATACAATTTAAAATAAACAATTTGTTAAATACAACAAATTACACACAATATTGAAAAAGGCATAACATTCACATTATAAATCAGATTTCAACGAAACGAAAAGCATTATTCTTAAAATTTTATTTACTTTCATAATAAAAGATAAAATTCAAATTTTCAAACTTTCAAATTTCTAAATTAAAAGTCAAAGTTTGACTATATTGACCAAAATTCACTTTCTGGAAAAAATTCTTTTTAGTCATGTTTGGAATTCTAATTCACATCAAAATCAAAATTTATATTTAAAATAACAAAATTTATTCATTTTAATAAATAAAATAAAGTTTTTAAATCAGGAAATTAAATTAAAGAAATTAATATATATAATTAAAATAATCACAAAATACAGGGTTGTTACACTCTCCCCCACTCAAATCTTTTCGTCCTCGAAAAGGAAAAAATTTCGGATAAACAACTAGGCAGAACAATAGGTTGGAAGACATCCCCGAAAAGAAGGTAGGGGAATAGGGATATCTAGGAGGGAAAATGGGTTGAAAGACAAGGATGAGCCATTAATTAAAATTGTTGGTTAAAGAGGTAAAATATTTAAAACACTTTTAAAATCCTTTAGGAAGGAAAATAACTGATCAAAATATCCTTTATATAATATTTTATCAAAATACTTTTATAACTCGATGTTTCAATAAGTTTATCCTTGTTCCTATAGACTCTGGTAGTGCATTGATCAGGCGCAAAACTGGAATTCTCCAGGTACTTAGTAGACCTGTTTCAACACCTAGTGAAAATACTGGGAAAACCTTTAAAAACAGATATGGAAAGTACAATCCAAACAAAAACGAATCAAATCATGGATCGCAGATACACAATGGTTACGCCTGGGTTCCCAGGAAACATCCGTACCTTTTAAGCATTCACTGCCTTGCGAATTTCGCCATGCAACAAAACGGTGGACCGCAGGATACATAAAAATGGTTACGCCTGGATCCCCCAGGAAACATCCATACCCCTTAAGCAATCTCTGCCTTGCAGATTACGCCACTAACACGACCATAGATCGCAGATACACAATGGTTACGCCTGGATCCCCCAGGAAACATCCGTACCTTTTAAGCAATCACTGCCTTACGAATTACGCTATGCAGTCGAGTTCGTAAGACCATGGGTAACGCCATGGAATTCGAAGGACACTCGAGTATCATATCCGGAAAACCAAAAATCAGAGAGAATAATATCGATAGAATGAATCCAAGATGTGGCCACAAATCGGATATCAAGCAGAAGGCACTTTCCATATCTTTACTTCGAAAATATGTATCATATATTACCTTTTCAAATCACTTTCAAATATCGTACTTATATAATATCCATTATATATAAGATTTCACTTTCAAATTGAGTACCTTTTCAAATCTATAGTTTTCGAATCAATTTCATACTCATACAAATCAATTTTATATAAGTTCGACAACTTCCAAATCAAGTGTTTAGTAACATAAGGTTCTCAAATTTCAATTTGTTTCAATATCAGTTCAATTTCAAAATCATATACAATTTCACCGAATTATTTCTTCTCAAATTAATTATCTTTAGTTTCAACGTTTCCAGAATAATAGATTTAGAAAATAAATCCAAATTTCCAAATCAATAATTTAAGTCAACCAATTCATTTCCAAAATCAAATGTTTTCAAAATCATCTTATACTTATGTAAGGTCCATCTTATATAAGGATCAAATTTTTCAAAATAAATTTCGCTGTATGAAGAGCCATATGGGATTTGAATATCTTTGCTTTTATGGGTTATATATCTTTGTGATTTAAATTGGAATTTTCTTTTAGTAGGCAAAGATATTCTAACTCGACAGCTTTCAATTTCAGCGTCAAAATATATAAATGATATTAGGATATAAGATGTACATAGGTCATCATTTCGCAAAACTACATTTGATCGCTCGCTCGATCACACAAGTTCGCTTTCGAACTAGTATTGTCCATTCGACTTCCCTAATGCGGATTTCGATATGATTTCTTGACTAGAAGCCATCAGTCTCCTTGCATAGCCATATACTACGATAGAGAATTCTAGAATCAAGCCCAAAATCCATATCAAATATTCGCCATCATGAATCGAATGAAAATCCTAACACGAAATGGTGTAATCCACCTCGAACTTGTGTACTCAAACTTGGATCAAATTAATTATGCGAATAAAACACCATACGTACAACTTATATATTTATTCCAACTTGTTAAATATATAGTTTCATAAAGATGTTACTAAGTTAAAACATTTAAACTAAATTTTATTCAAAATATTTTGAAGACCAAATTCTTTTCAAAGCATTTCGAATCTAAATTTCATATTAGAAAATTTTAAAATTGCCTTATTCATTTACTTAACAAAACAGTTTCAACTTATTTAAATCATATTACTTCATACTTAAACATTCAAAACAAATTTATATACTTTATCAAATAATTCATACTTTTCAAAAAATTTAGCTTTGAAAAGTTAACCTTGATTTGGAAGTGCTCGAACCTTCAAAATAGTCGAAGAAATCATATTTCAATCCAAGAGTTGGAAATCATAATTAAATCAGTAAATCAATTCCAAAATAGGGTTATATCAAATCAAATCCAAAACTCAAGGACTGAACACCGGCTCATTTCAAATTGTTCAATATATATACATATATCTTTCGAATATCACATCACGCTTCGGAATTTGAAATCAGAATTGGTTTCACAAATCAATCGCATAGCAAAGTTACCGAAGTGGCCTCTCCCTCACTCAGAAACTCGAAAATCAATGTCGATGATGCGTGCACTCATCACCGAAATTATTTTCCAGCGACACAAGTGGTTCTGGACTTCCATTTACTTTGAAAACTTCTTTGAAATTCCTTCAAAATCATTAAAACCCATTAAAATCATTGAAACATTACTTATTCGGAAAAATAATTTCAAATCATATTATTTATTATTTCAAAATCTTAAAACCAGTTCCAAAATGCTAGAGTTCAATCACTTAAATTCAGATTCAAAACCTTCAGTTATAAATCATTTTATATGAAACCATTTCTTATAAAATTTTCAAAATTTCAAATCCTTTCAAAACTTCAAATTCTCTTTTTTTTAAAAGGTATATAATCCTTATCAAAAACATTTCATCTTTATATAAAAATATGGCCATCCTTATCAAAATAAAAACTATGATGAATACACAATTTTCAAAAGACAATCAACCACAAACTTTCCAAGGGACGATTCAAGGATGGATTTCAAAGCAAAACAGAGATTCAAATTTAGAAGGACTCTAATCAAATAGAATTCTAATTCAAAGATAGGCTCAAACGAAGATAAGATAATTAAATTACCAAATAGAAGATGGATAAGCCTATATGAATCGCGGGCGACCTTAACTGGTCAACCGTGACTTCAGGAATATAATCGATGAGAAAATCTAAGGCAAATCGACCTTCGATTGCCAGAGATAGAATCTAAATATAGCAGAAGATAGAAAACATCGTAAACTGAGGATACAGAAATCTCCGATGAATCAATGCCAATTATAATCATTCAAAGATTGGCGGAATCGCCACCCTATAAAGGTCATACAAAGTGGAGTGATGCAATGCTCCGAAATCAAAAGAATACAATTAGGGGAGACAGGAATGGATTTCAGAACAAGTGGGAGCGTTCCAAAATTCAAAGGAATCTTATTCGATAAGAATCCAAACGAAGATTAGAGATATATAACCTATATCGATACAGAAAAATTCCCATAAAAATTTGGAAAGACTCGAATTCATAACATACGAAAACAGAAGCATAAATATCTTTAGTTGGACAACTTTAGCTAAGCAAAAGATACAACAGAGTTTACTCAAAACAACTTAACAAGCTACTGATTTTGCCATACTCAAAATAGATTCCTATCAACAATGGATCTAGATCAATCAAGAGAGAAGTTCAAAATTTTAGAGGATCCTAATCAAAGAAATTACTAACAAGGTGGATACGAAAGGAATGAAGTTTAAGAAATATTTTACTTTCAAAGCAAGGAAATTTATATCAAAATAATCTTTGAAAATTCTTTAAAAATCATTTGAAAATCATTTTATACTTCGAAAATACGTTCTCTCACAAAGAAATGATTCTGAGATTGATTTCACTTATACTAGGGTATTTCTACCCTATCTCTAATGAGTTTTTGCTCCGTAGGCTAAGGTTTGCCTAAAACCAAAGCTCTGATACCAACTGTAAGGACCCACTATTTTGGACCATTCAAATCGACAATAATCCACACATGTCTGACTTGAATAATTCAAAATAACAGATTATAAATAAATTTGGAGGAAATGAAATCAAATACACAGAATCACAGACACAGAACATATCAGAATAACTCACAGCGGAAATAAAATACCATAGTAGTTCATGAAGCTACTATATACAAGCTCTCAAAACATAATACATAATATCATTCTGAAAACATATACAATAGAAATCCCAAATACATAGAAGTTTATAAATACCAGAACTAGAATAGAACAACTGAAATGAAAGGAACAGATAACTAGACAAGCAGAATCTCCAGCGATTCCTAGCTCCAGAATGAGATCCAAAGCTAAGCTGTAAATACTCAGGCTGACCCGAGCGTAAATTAAAACACAAAACACTCGAGTCAGGACAATATATACTTATATAATGTAAACCAACTCAAGTGAACTGTAGTAGAAATGCACAATAACTCAAAGGATGCTTGGGATCGCCCATCCTTCAAGGATCAGTTAAACAATAAATTAAATACACCCCATGGTTAAAATTTCAAAATGGTATTTTATACTTCGAAATCAAATATCATTTCAAAATTCAATATCCTTCAAAAATCCATTTCAAAATATCAAAATATCATATTTCAAAATAGTTTATATTTCGAAACAAATTACTTTATTTTATATCATAAAAATAAAGTTATTATTAATAATTAAATTATTAAATTTCCAAAATTTTAATCTTTCATTCGTTCACTTAAATTAATTAAAACAATGAAAATTCAACTTTTGCAGCATTTAGAAAATGCTACGGAAAGTCACATTTAAAACAGTTCAATTTAACAAAAGACAACATTTAAAATGTTGTAATAGGGTTACATTAGTTTCAAATAAACTTAGTTAAATTCAACCATTATAACATTACAAAAATGCTATAATAGCCTTTAATTAAATTTAGCCATTTGGTTCATTATTATCAACTACAGCATTTACAAATATTGTATTATCATTTACATTAGAATTAATAGCATTTCAGAGATGCAGTTAATTAACTTCAAATATTCAGTATAATTTCACAAACAATTATATTTTTATATAAATCATTTTTAACTTATAAAATCATATATAATCATTCAAATACCCTTATATTCATGATTTTATAAAGTTAAACCTCCATTCAAAAATCAAAATTTAATAATAATTCACTTATTAAATTCCAATTTTAAATTATAAATTCATTAAATTAAATTAACTTAACACTTAATTTTAAAATTTCAAAATAACTTAATTCCATTTTTATTTACTTAACTTAAAGTTCACTCTTAAGCCAAATTCACAAATTTCCAATTTTAGTTATATTTCAAAATTTCAACTTAAATATTCATTCATTTCACATTTTAACTTTATTCAAAATAATTAATATAATATAAAAATCATTTAAATTCACTTTAATCCAAATTATCATGAAGTTATCACATTTCATATTTAATTTAAATTCCAATTATTACCCAATTAAAATTTCCCAAAATAACTTACATTTCAAATTTTCTAGTTTTACCAATAATTTATTTCACTTATAAATTTTCAAAAAATCAATAATGCTTACATAAATCATTTTTTTATTTAGTTTAAATCAAATATTATAATATTTACATTTCAAAAATATTTTTAAGATTTTTATAAAAACATATTTTAACAACGGGTCTGTATTTCATTTCTAGTCTAAGTAAAGTGACACGGGTAATATATCATTTCAACCCGTAATTTACAAAGAAAACCCGGGTTTGATCATTTCAAACCCGCAATCCCAAGGAAATGAAAAATAATTGAAAATCATTCAGGCCTATCATTTCAGCCCATAATGATTTTCTCCTATTCTAAAGTCCGTTCGGGTATGTATCATTTCAACCCATAGTGATTCTAATCTAAAGGGAACTTGCAGTGTGATAAACTGATAAAAATAATAGAATAGCATAATATAACAGTAACATATAATATAATAGGTGTTTAAGAATTGGTGAACATCATAAATCATAAAATAGCAAGTGTAACATGATAATGCATTTTACAGATTCAAAAGGGGTCAATTCACTAGTTATATATGTACATATTGTCTGGTGAGAATAACTCACCTGTTAAGCTGGAGATTTGCCAACAAAGCTCACAACACAAAGATTATGAAGGCACGACAACTCTAATACAATTTGAGTGTGGAGAGAAAATCCAATGATATAGGTCTTGTGTTACAACCGAAACAAAAATCAAAGCAAACCATAAATTTCAATACACTAGAAATGACATAACTTTTAAATAAAAAGAGATACGAATGCCAAATCTTTTGCCTTGCTTTCTCTATTCTTTTGTCATGGCCTAGGGATGTTTTTGGCTCCAGTTTGAACAAGTTTGGCTCAGGTTTGGTCATGTGTATGCATGGCCTAGGTAGTAGAATATGAGGAGAAAGTTTATACAAAGGAATATGAAGAGTTTAAGGCAAAATTGGTGGGTTTTGTTCACAAAAAATGGCTCGGCCATGGGCTTGTGTGGTCAGGTCAGAGAGGTATGGATCAGGTCAGTGGAAGGAAAGGTGTGTGGTGGTCTGGCCAGAGGTGGTGGAGGCGGCCTAAGGTGGTGGTGGTGGAAAATGAAGTGGTGAACAAATAGTGGTCAAACAACATGTTTTTATGGCTTGTGTTGCAATTTTTGTGAAGTTTTGGCATCATGGTGGCTCGGCCTTGGTCAAGACTAGAGGAGTAGCTGGTGGTGATGGCAGGGAAGAGATGTAGGGGTGGTGGCCATGGATATGGAGTGGAGGCCATTCAAAGAAGCAAAGAAAACAAGGCAAAATACATGAAAAATGAGAAGAAAAGTGTAAAAAAAAGTAGCCATTACCCATAGATTTTCTTGAAGCCATGAATGAATGAGAAGGTAAAATTTTTTTGGGTGAATGGAGGCTGAAAAATCACGGCTACAAACCAAAAATGCACAGCCAAGATAGTAATTGAGGAGTTATGGCAAATGAAAGGACAAAGGAGATGAATGGACTTAAGGTAAATAAGCTTTTAAAACTCTTCATATTTCTTTTTCTTTAAATTCAAATAAAACAAAAATAAAATCAGTAAATTGACTTTAAAACCGAAACAAAGTAATATAAAATAAAAATAATTAATTAATTTTAAAGAAAATGGAAAAATAATATAACAAATTGCTTAAAAATTGAAAACAGGGTCCAGAAATTACAAATAAATCACTATTGACTTTGGAAAATTAAAAACTTCATTTTAAAAATATTTTTAAAAAAAATGTGAAGTAAAATAATTCATTTATATTTTAAAAATGAAATAATTAATTAAATTTAGAGAAATTAGAAAAAGAACTAAAGAAATTGTTTAAAAATTCAAAACAGGACTTAAAATTTACAAATAGAATATCACTAGTTTTAGAAAATTTCTATTTCACTTTAAAACAAATAAAAGGTCAAATAAATAAAATAAATGAGGAACAAAATAACGTGGGAATGAGAATAAAATAAGATTTTAAGAAAAAAAATAGAAAAATAAATAAAGAATTACTTTAATTAATTGAAACTGGAAATTAGAAATTGTAAGCAAAATACAACTGACACTGGAAAATGTCAATTATACTTTTAATAATGTTTTAAAACCAAAATATATGCATAACATGTTATTTTACCCATATAAATATAAATTAGAACATTACATGACCAAATAAAATATTATTTATACAATTTAAAATAAACAATTTGTTAAATACAGCAAATTACACACAATATTGAAAAAGGCATAACATTCACATTATAAATCAGATTTCAACGAAATGAAAAGCATTATTCTTAAAATTTTATTTACTTTCATAATAAAAGATAAAATTCAAATTTTCAAACTTTCAAATTTCTAAATTGAAAGTCAAAGTTTGACTATATTGACCAAAATTCACTTTTCTGGAAAATATTCTTTTTAGTCATGTTTGGAATTCTAATTCACATCAAAATCAAAATTTATATTTAAAATAACAAAATTTATTCATTTTAATAAATAAAATAAAGTTTTTAAATCAAGAAATTAAATTAAAGAAATTAATATATATAATTAAAATAATCACAAAATACAGGGTTGTTACATATTACTTCACATACACAATTTTAAATTAGATTTCAATATTTAGTTTCAATTCTATTTGCTTACAAATTTTAAATCATTTGTCGTTAGTGAAATTTTAAAATTTTTCTAACTCCCAAAATTTTCAGAGAATTTTGGTAGAGTCCCCTTTCTATGGAGGAGCTTTTGCAATTTGACAAGAGATATAAATATATATAGATCGACCCACACGGTCGGAAAACAAAAAAACAAACAACAGTTCATATTTCCTATCTTTGTATTGCGTAGGCATACCTTTATTTAGCATTTTTAAGCAAGCGGCTTATTATTTTAGCAATTAGCGCAACCAAATCCAGCCACACGGCTTCCCTATACCTGTACTTACTCAATTTAAACATGTAAGTGCCATATATAGAAAATTTATTCACATTTCACCCATTTTCAATAGCTAACACATGGATTTCATAAGCTATACATACCAAACAGCACTGATAAGTAATTAATAAGGTTTCAATCACCAATTCAATTACTTTCACTCGCTTTTCTTACCCTTGCATTCAATTTAAGTGATGTACAACTCACTAACGTTTACTTACTTCCAATAGCTAGACACATGCCTTTTAAATTTTAATCCATGCACTTGCATCTCATTTTATTAACCAAACCAGTTTCATTCAAAACCATTACATAAATCTCGACAACAGCCATTTCATTTCACCATATTTCATTAACTAATTAATTGTCAATTAGTTTATTCCAATTTTATACCCAATATTTGATTTTTATTTCAAAAATCACTTTAACTATTTTACTTGAATTCAATCTATTTTATAATTTCAAGTTTTGGCTTTTTATTCATTTCCCAAAAAAAACAATTTTATTTTGGCTTATTTATTTAACTTCTAAATTTTATAAGTCACAACTTATTTATATCCATACTTTCATCCATTTACAATCAATCCCATTCACATTTTACTTTTTAACTCGGGATTATACATTTTATTTAGCCAAATATATATTTTTATTATTCCATAAACATTTTAAATAAGATTCTAGAGTTTAAACAATTTCCCAAAATTTCAAAATCACCTTTGAAATTAATCATGTCCAAACTTCTTGGGTATATCCAATTACCCCTTTGAATTTCAAAACCAAACCCAGTTTGCAAACAAACATTAATCCAAAACATCCAGGTAGCAATTCCTCTCTTGGAAACTCGAAAATGAATATCGATGATGTTGCAGCCATCACCGAGTTATTTTCCAGCGACCCAAAAGAGTTCAATGCTTTTATCTCATTTAAAAACAATTTTCAAATATTTTTAATTTCAAATCTCTCCGGATTTCAAATTCAACTCAAAATATTTCTCAAATACTATCATCATTATTTCTCCAAAGCATTTGAAAACCATTTTCAAACCCAAAGGGAAATCAAATTTTTCCAAATTTTCGAATTTCAAATCCTTCCAATTCATATTCAAATATTACTCTAGAATTTTTATTTCATTCCCAATTATAAATCACATTTATAATTTACATTTATAAATTTTATTTGTATATGAATTTATTTCTTAACTTTTAGTTATGACTTTCAATTTCTTATCCAATTTTTACACAACACTGATAATAGTTTAATATTATCACTTCCTATCAACCAAGCAACCATATATATCTATAATAATTTATGAAAAATTATTCCCTTTATATACAAAAATAATTTGGGTAAAATTATTTCATTTACCCTATTTAAAAACAATACTGTCGGTTTATCTCATTTAAGAGTTTAGAAACCCCTATAGAAGACATGGCGTCCCACATATCGACCAGAATCCATAAACACTCAACCGATAAATCAACACGGTATAAAAACAAATTTTATATTCACTAACAAATACGCGCTCATATCTATTAATACACTCAAACCCATTCTAGAGTACTACAGACTCTATCTTCAAATGAGTAATCCCCACCAGAGCCAAGGTTATATCCAACCTAAGCTCTGATACCAATTGTAACAACCCGCAGTTCCGTACCCCTTGAATCGACACTATTCTCCATCATATCGACTCAAAGTGAATGGAAATACGAACCATTAGGGTTAAAGAAGAAGGAGGTAGAAGAAGAAGAAACAAAATAACAACAGAATCTAACCATCGTAGCGGAATAAAATATAATAGATAATAACTGATCTTTACAGAAAAGGAACTATATCTGTTTATACATACATCACCAGAATACAACATCAGAGTACAATAAAATCAACATCACAATTCAGGATAGTTATAATAACTTGTCCCACATACAGAATACACAACATACACACCACAGCGGAAATACACATCATATACGAGGGATACGTCTCGCCATCCAGCTCGCCTCCTGAGCTCCATAGCATCATGTCTTGTATACTATAATACTCAGTTTGACCCGAGCATTATAATAAAATAATACCCGAGTCAGTCTGGAAAACCAGCGTGAGAAAACACACTCAATTGGATTGTTAAAGTTTCAAAACCCTTTGAAATCAAAAGCATCTCGTAAGACCACGCCACAAATAAACATGTCGGGTTTTTACCTTACGATAGCCAAAACACTTTTTATCAAATTCGTATGATATTATAATAGTGTCTATATACAAATACTTATTCAAATAGCTGAAATTATTACATGATTAAATTCTAGCATACTAGCCACAAAGTGGGTTCTACAAACAAAATCCGTAAAGGCACGTAGGGAGAATGGATTTCTAACTAATGACTAGGCACTGGGGTACCACCTATCACGGTACCTGGTCTAGATCAGCGTACCGAGGACCACGCCCGATCCCCTGCAACACAAGACTGGAACTACCCCTTACTGGATAATTCCGAGTAAGATCACCCCACGGTTGGGATCAGCAACCGTACCACTAAGCCGGATAAAAAGGAACATCTAGACAAGGATGACCTCACCCTAATGGGTGCTACCCACATAGCCTTGCTGCATAACCCCTTATTTTCAGTCATTCTCGGTTGATGAGGCTCGAGGCTAAGCGTTACCTTTATAGCACATATCCCATAGAATGCCCATCGTCCACCTGATGATGTTCTGAAAGCATTCATCCATACAAGTCAGTTCCGGGTTCGAACGGAACCGAAGGCACTATTCCTACTACATCCATTTTGGAATCACCCTCAGGATTAGTAGCGACTAGTCCTTGCACTTTACTGCTCCATCTTCGACTCCAAACTCGTTTTACCCACGAAAACGTACAAACCGGATCGAAGTGGTTTCTGGAGATAAATCCGGATCCCGGTCTCTTCGAAACGATCAGCACATTGGCCAATATTGATAGTCGGTTATTTAACTATCAAATAACATTCACAAACATCCATCAAACAATAAATAATTTTTTCCCAAATTATTTATTAACCTCGAAATATCTTCTCAAGATATATTTCCACTTTCAAACCCTTTTGAAAACAGTTTTCAAACCACACTCTTCTCATGGAATAAATTCCCAAATATTTATTTCCACTGAAAAACACCAAGCACAATTACTTGAGATTTTTAAAATAAATTTAAAAACACTTTATTATAAAATACACTTTAAAACATTTAAATTAAAACTACTTTAATACTTTATTTAAAAATATATACTTTAAGAATATTTAAAATAAAGCTACTTTATAAAATATAAAGCTAAATTTTTATCTTTTAAAACACAATACCAAGTTACCTTTAAATAATTACTACTAAAAATAAATTTGGAAAATACTTGCTTTAAAATTTAAACATTTAAGAATAATAAATTTTCTAAAACATATTTTAAAACAACCTTAAACTTTTAGCTTATACTTAAAATTTTCTTTGAAAACGTTCTTGGCTATTCAGGGAAATACACTTCTCTCTCACATCTTTAAAAATAAATCACTATTTATTTTTAAAACTAATTTACCCATTCCTTTAATAAATTCCCACCATGAATTTATTCTTCCAAACATCCACTGATATCTTATCTCACTTATAAACCCAGTTTATAAATTCCATAGTCTTACCTTCCTTCCAAAACACAGTTTCAAATACCAAATCAATTTCCAAATTGATTTCCAAAATTTTCTCCATTTTTGAAATAAATTCCTTTACTTACTCAATTTATTCAAATCCGTTAACTTCAGATTTTACTTCTTCATTATGGTTAAAATCCTTTTAACTGAAAATACAAATTTCAGATTTCCCAAATTCCTTCTTTATCCTTTTAAATAAATTCAAACCTTGAATTTAAAAATAAATTCTTTATTTCTTGATATAATATCACTTAAGTTTTAAACTTCATTATTTCCCTTTTTATTCAAAATCTCCTTGCCATACTCGGAATTTATTTACTAGAATTTAAAAATCACTTTTATTCTTCCCCAATTCATTCTTAAATTTATTCAAATTCTCTATAATTATTTCACTTACAAATTCTCTCCATTTATTTCCTTTCCAAACATCTAATTTATATATTTTTGTAACTCATTATTCCCAAATAAATTCAATCAAACCATAACATCCAATACTCCAATTATCAATATAATTCATCACAGGATATCAAATAATCATATCATAGAATATTTAAACTAAACTAAATATTTGAGGAATCCAGTTGGATCCCTCCAACCTGTTTTCCCTGCATCCACAGATGTTAGCACAATACCAATTCCACTTCGAGGTGGAATATCGCGGTATATGGGTTTATAAAATATCATCCGCTATTATGCGGCGCATAGGGTCTCATCCGCTATATAATGCGGGAAATCAATCACTCCAATTATATATACTACTATATAATATATCACATCCAATCAATTCAATTATTCAACCAAAATTTAAATTTAACTCTTAAAATTTAAATAGCAATCCAGAAGAGTGAGATTAACTCACCTTTGCTTTTTAATTTGCAATCCACTTCCGTCTAGACTTGTTTTCTTCACGATTGAAGACGTTATACAAACATTTGTACGGTTTATTAATATTTGAGATAATCGGACAAATCAATTACCATTTATTAAATTTAATTTAACTAATAATTTGGTTTTAAACTAATATTTGGTTTTGAACTAACTTTCCTTTAGTAACTTACTTTTAGTAACTAAAATACTAAATAAGTTTATTAAATAAATTAATCTACATACTTCATTATTTTAAAATTAAACTAGTAAATGAAAATAGGTATATATATATATTTATTTATTTTATCTTGAAACTACCTTTATACTTATAAAAACAAATTATAGATTTCAAAATCCAACCTTACATAATTCTACAGCAAATTTTAAAATTCCTACTTTATTTTTTTTCCACTTTTTTCATAGCCTTGTTTATATATATTTACTATTTTAAATTAAAGTATATATGTGGTTATATATATATATATTTATCTTATTTAAATTGAAGTGAACAAATTGGATATACCTTTAGTGTGACTATATTTATAAATATACACATTTATATAAATTTAAGAAAGATAATACCTTACAGCGAAAATGCAAACCCAGGCTCGACCAACCCTCATCCCCGCGCCTGAACACCCTCCAAACCGAACCTTAAACCCCACTCGCCTGTGAAGCCGACCCACCCCAATGTTGTACCGCTTCCACTCGACTTGGCTTCCCGATTACAGACCTTCATCAGAGCTCGCCTGACCTAACGCTGACATCCCAAGTTCTCAAGTGCCGTCGACATCGACGAAAACGCAGAGAACCCCATCTTTACGCTTGCTTCGAGACCATAGATCCTGGATCTCAAAATCAATGTCGTCGTAGCCTGACCTTTCCCCATTCGCGTGCTCTGCGTTCCCAGGCAAAAGCGAATCTTTAGGTGGCTGCCATCTTTAATCGATACACCATATCTCCTCGAATTCGAACGAGGAAGGTACATCGTGCCCTCGTCTTCGTGTTGTCCCCATTTATTTTTTTTAGGGAATTTTGTTTTAGATTTAGAAAGAGGGACAGTGGAGAGGGGAAATCGATATTATTATATATATATATATATTTTTGATCTGGCTTCCATTTTTTTCTTTTGTTAAGTTTGAACTGAAGGAAGGGGAAAAGTAGAGATGTGATTTTGAAAAGGAAAGTAGCGTGCTTGAACAAGAAAATGGATAGGATTTGATCCCTTGCGTGAGCAACAAATTTCATTTTGAAAAGATGGAAGGCGGCTTGACTTGATTTCTGACTAGATAAATATAAATTTTTAATATTGGAAATATCTCGTTTTAGCAACTTAAAATTTTGATCTCCTATCGAGGCATGCCGCTAGGCGTCTATAATGTTATACTCCTATTTCGAACTCAATGGAAAAGGTTTCGAGGCCTAACTCGATCGTATGGAGAAGATAGCTTTTTAGACCCAACTATTACATTGAATTTTCGATATAAATTTCAGCGTGTTTCCCTGCCGTACGATCACACTACAACTCCAATCACTACGAAATTTGAAATCCGATAATAATACAATATTACGGATCCAATGAAACTGGTTTCGTCAAATTCCGAGACTTTGCCTAGGAAGGCTATTTTTAAATATCGATTTAAACGATAAAATTTCAAAACTTAACAAAACACTTCCAAATTCAAGTTTAACACTTTTACTATCTTCTGTACTATCAATATAAATTTTACAAGCATTCAAATTATTTTTAAAAGGCTTAAAACTCCAGATTCAACATTTTACCCAACTTCAAATCATTTAATTTAATAATTAAATTACCCAATGAATAGTGATATTTGAAATTCAAGTCAAAATTTAAATTTTAAATATTTAAAATCAATTAAATATTCCAATTTCAAATATCCAAAATTCCGGGTCGTCACAGTAATGATTTCGAAAGTGATATGATTTGAATTGAATATGATATTTTGAAATCAATTATGAAATGGTTTTTGAAATGTAAAAGAACCATTCGGTGTGTAATAAGCGATTGGTTGTTAAAGAGACCGGGATTGGATATGGGCATACTCTCTGTCGATACCGAAAACCACTTTGACAACTGTGTACGCGGTGGAGATTTCAGAATGAAGTAGGATGGTGGCGACGATCCTATAAGGTATATATGTGGACCTAACTCTCGTGAGTTAGCATAAGGTGGCTAAAACAGGAGCAATCGATGGGCCAAGTGAGGTCATTCCTCCGATCGGGCACGTTCCTTCGATACTATATTATTACTTTGCGATTTATTTGGTGGCCACCCTTGATTTTTGATTTGGGAGTGTGTTCCAAGGTGGCGGTAGTAGCTGCTATGCGTTACCACCAGTCCGGAAGTGTAATTGGTATATCTACCCTGGCATTGCCTATTTGTGCCGTGTCACCTACCCTATCGAGACCACTACGAGTTTGTTTTATGTCGTACCTATGGGGTATCCTCTGTCGGCCCCAGTTTACAGGGAGTTACGGTACTGTATAAACTGTTGGCATTATAAAATGTGTTAAGGGGGAAATGGATAATGCCTTAACGCTATTTTAATAGTTTATCTTACTGTAGACATATTATAATAGCGTATTGTACTATAGAGTAGATAGTTTAACGGATCCTTAGGAGATGTGAATCCCGAACATCTCTTAAGTTACTGCACTCACGTTAGACACTGGATAAGAGATGGCAAAGCCTGTAAACATCTCCGACACCGTTTACACTCATATTTATTTACCGTTGATTTGACTTACATAAGATCTTTTAGTTCTGACTCGAGTGTTTTGTCTTTTCAATTCGCTCGGGTCAGCCTGAGCATTTCAGGATTTGAAGACCTTATTTTTGGAGGACGAAGTCGAAGATTTGTACTACTATTATTTACTATATTTATTACACTGAATTCATACTGTTCCGCTACATTATTTATTTATCTCTGATATGTGTAACTCTGATTTTGTATTGTATAAGTATAATCAAATGTTTTGTATACAGCTTCATGAACTGTTATTTGATTATTATATTTTGTCGTTCCGCTGCGAGATTCTGTTTTGTTTTTTTTCTTTCTCTTCTTTTTCTTATTCACCCCAATAACAATCCGCCCTTCTGTATGGTTTGAGTCGGCATGTGTGTCTACTTAAAACGTCCAAAAAGGCGGGACGTTACAGTTGGTATCAGAGCGAGGTTTAGCGAAAACCTTAGCTTTGTGGGGTCTAACTCATATTAACTAGGGTGGTAATACCCTAGAATGAGTCGCTGAGTGTATATATATGAGAGAGCGTATTTGTTAGTGTTATAAAAGGTTTTTATATTGTGTTAATTTGTTCCGTTTTGTATTTATAAATTCTGGTTGATGCATAGGACGCTATGACATCGATAGGGATTTCTAAACACTTAATAGGACAGACCGACACAATATTTGTTTTGAATTGTAGGCAAATGAAATAATTTTACCTATTGTTTATTTTTATTTATAAAATAATGTTATATAAATGATATATATTTGGTTGTAATATGTTGGTTGTTAAGTAGTGAAATTTATAAATATTGGTTGGAAATAAGATTTGAAAATAAAATAAATGAAATTTGGAAATTTAGAACTTAAGTTCCGGGGTTTTTTTTTGAAAATTTCTTTCGAATGATTTTGGGATATAATAATAATATTATTAGAAGTATTTTCTGATATAAATATTTCAATCTAATTTGAAAGAATTGTTTTAATGAAATTTTGGAAAGAAAAAAAGTTCTATACTCCCCTCTCTGTCGTTGGAAAATAATTTCGGTGATGAGTGCACACATCATCGACATTCATTTTCAAGTTTCAAAGTGGGAAGGCTGTTGTAGTAGTTTTACTGCACAATTGTTTTGATAATCTTAATTTTGAATTCCAATTTTGATTCAATATATATAAAAGATATGATTATATAGATATTATTATTTTGAATAATTGAAATGGAACCCGACATTTAGTTCTTAAATTTCTATTAATTAGAGATTTCAATTATTGAAATGGAATAAAAATTTAACTATTTAATAATTGAAACTTCTAAATGAAAATAAGAATTGATATGCTAAGTTATAACTGAAATATATAAGAAATTTGAAATTTGTAACTTGTAAACGAAAAGAATATGAAAATAAGAAATGATAATTATTGAACCTTATGTTAATTAAAATAAGTAAGTCAAACTTGTGCAACTTTCAATTGCATTCTTAAAGACATATATATATAACTTGCCAATTATAAAAATTTGAAATGCTAAAAGAATATGTAATGGAAATTTTACAAGTAAAACTTATGTAATGGAAGTGTTCAATGAAATTTACTTTTATAAATAAGAAATTTGATATGAAAATAGTTATAAACTTGAGTTAAAATTGTAATACTACTAATTAAATGAAATAGAGAATGAGTACTGTAGGTAAAGGATTTTGAACTTAAGTTAATATTGAAACTATTTATAATTAAAGTAAATAATAAAATGAATGTAATGCAATAAAAGAAATTGACATGATATGAATAAATGAAAATGAATTTTTGTAAGTAATAAAGGAAAATAAATGAAATAAACACTGAATGAATGAATGGGAATAAAATTTTGTAAGAGATAAATGTAAGCTAAAGAAATAATCCTTGTATGAATGAAGAGAAAAAAAACTGTAAATGTTGTGAAAGAAATTTAATAAGAATAACTCAAGTACATTGTAAATTATTGTTTGTTTTGGTTTATGGGTTGTTTGGGATAGGATACTTCTAATTGTTTAAGATGTATGAATAATCCATTGATTTTATCTAAGACTGTTGAGTAAATGGTGCACTCAGTAATTTATTTGTCATTCTAAGCGGTTAAAAATTTCTGAACCCGAACAAACCATTTGTTTGTTTGCTATGGATGGATAGTTGATTCTATTGATTTCATATGATGATTGTATGCCGTAATTGCCAGTGATTGTTGTTTATATTAATTTGCTGTTAGTGGTTGAAACAAATTTAAATATTTCATTTTATATAATTAATAATTCTTTAGATTATATAAGTGAAATACATGTTATGGAAGCAATTGCTACTGCTTTTGGTTTCATAATTAAGCGTTGTTTGCCCGACAAATAGGTACGTTCTCAGATTACGGTTTTATAGCGATATTATATTATTTTTCCACTATTGGGATATATTATTTTGAAATTTTTTGATATATATTATTATTATTGATATTATTATTTTCTCCTAAGCCTCTCTGTACAAAGGAGACTCTGTTGAAATTTTTCGTGAATTTTGGACTTAGAAAATTTTGAGAAATGTTTTCCAAACTTTATTAATTTGAGTATAAAAGGATTTAATTGTTATAAATTGATACATTTTATTTAAATTAATTAATTTTGTAAATTAATTGTTTATAAATCTAATATTTCGAATAAGATATATTGATTACTAGCTTCCTTTTTCCCTTCCTTTTCCTTTTCGGGGACGAAAAGTTTTGAGTGGGGGAGAGTGTGACGACCCGTAAATTTTCAATAATTAAAATAGTTAATTTAATAAATTTTGTTATTTAATTTTTGAAGAAATAAAAAAATTTATGACTTATTATTGAAAATAATGACCAGAATGAATTATAACAATATTAATGTAAGTTAACTATTAACAACTCCTATGAAATTCCAATTAATTGAAATAATGTAAATGTTATAACTTGGTTATAAATTGAATGTAAGTAAATAAATGTAAATGTGTATAAACTTATGAACTAGTACATAATTAGTGGTAATTTAATAAAATTTGTGTTATATAGGTAAGTTGTAACATTTGTTTACAATAATGAACGTAAAGGTGTTATAAATGTGATTTAAGGTAAATGGTGACTAGTGTTATTATAGGTTACCCATTATTTAATATATTAAAATTAATTGGGAATCAATCGCAATCAATTCACTTAATTATTGCAGTTATTGTAGATTAGATTGGTAAGTGAAGAATGTTAATTCAATAAGATGTAACCAATGTAAATTCTATTCATAATATGATAATTGAGTGAATAAGAAGAATTGAAATCAAGATTTATCAATTTATTGGAATTTAAACTAAAATAATTGGATTAATTGCTATTAAATGGAATTAAGTATTTAAATATTACGTTAATGGAGAGTAAGATGAATTGAGAATATTAGTGTAATAAATCATGAACCAATGTTAATTTCACCCATTTGATAATAATGGATTGAATAATAGGATGAAAGGTCAATTAAATGGAATTATTGGACATTTGATTTATAATTTCTGAATTTATGAAAATTGGAAGTAAAGATGGAAATTATTGAAATAATTAACATGGAATTAACCTGAAAATTTGTTTTAAATTGTTATAAATGTCTAACTAACCAAAAGTGATAAAATTTGTTAATTATAGAATTAGAATTGAAAAAGTGATTTATTAATTAATTATTTAATTTATTTAATTAACTGAAATATAGCCATTTTGGCCACTGGCTCGGATTTCGATGAAACAAGTTTCATCGGATCCGTAACGGTGAATTATTATAGGATTTCAAGCTTCGTAACAATCGGACTTGTCGTTTGATCGTACGGACTCGAAACGCTTAGAAATCAATTTAATTGAAATCAATTTGAAATAAGCCGATTTTAACATAACTTCTTCATACGATGGAATTAGGAATTGAAACCTATTCCATTGAATTTAATTTTTTCTAAAACATCTATTTTGATATATTGGATGACCCATTTTCGTTCCGGAGTCAGAATGGGCTTTTCGGGCCATTTATCGTTCAATGTTATAATCAAATCTTGTCCATTCATCTCAATTCTAACCTACCTATAAATAACCTATTATAAACCCTAGTGTTCCTCAACTCAGTATGTCCGTACGTACAATTTCATTTGTTCCTCCCTTTCCAATGGCAGACAAACCCTAATTCCCAATTGCAAATTCAAAATCAAAACCAAATCAAAAATTCAAACTCCTCAAACATTATCAAATTATATATCGATTTGAAGCTCTCGACGAGCGTAATCTTCTGCAACAATTCGCTTTCCAATTCGATTTATAGTTTGTCCATGAATCAACGAATTAGTTTCGGCCGTTCGTTTTGGCTTTTATGATTTCGACGGTGGATCTGCCACGATTCGTTGATCGGGAAGTATGGGCGCGAAGAGGAGGTCGAGTGCTTTCAATCCATGCGGTTACATCTTGCCATTGATGTCTACATTCGCTAGAAATCGCCAGCAAAAGGGCGGCGGTCGAGATGGGTTAGCGGTGGCGGAGGCCTCGTCGTGGGCATTGGCATGTGCGCCTGGGCGTGGGCATCATGGCGTTGGGCGCCGATCGTGGTGATTTGCTCCGATGCGGCTACGTTTGCTTGGAGAAGGAGGCGACTGTACGTTGGGTTTCGAACGTGATTGTCAAACAGTGGTCGTGTGCGTGAGAGGAAGCTGTAGGGTTGACCTTGCGTATTGACGTGGTTATTAGGTATAGATTGTTTTTTTATTCAATTTAATTTAAATTTGAATGTCAATTGTTCTAATTATCACAACTTTTATATACGAGTTCCATTTCGCGCGCGGTTTGATCTGCTGGAATCGTATTAAAATTTCCGACATTTTGACGCTGGTTTGGTCGAATTCAGAGACCGTTCAAATTTTGGGCTTATTTTTAATTTAAATTCAATTTAAATTCAAAGGTGAGTGTTTTAACCCACTCACAACTTCTAAAATTTCTTATGTTTGTTAAATTAAATTTATGATGTGATTAGAAATTTATTTATGACTATTTGGTATATTTTAAATCATCATCTCAGTTAATTTGAATTAAATCGTTATTTAATTTATTATTGAATATAAGTTGCCAGTTAAATACCTATTATTGATTATCAGTTCTATATAATATTTATTGATTGATTTGGATGATGATTATGATGGATGTTGATTGTTGATATTGGATGAATGGATATTTTATTATATATCATTATAAACTGCAAGTTCACTATGGGCTGAAATGATACATACCCGAATGTTCTATAGATTAAGGAAAAATCATTGTGAGTTGAAATAATAGACTCGAGCGATTTTATGGATTTAATATTTTCGGGATTGTGGATTAAAATGATATATATCCGTAAATATAAAAATTTTAAATTGCGGATTGAAATGATAAATATCCGTATCACTTGACCCTAGGGTAGAGAATTATATACGGACACCGGATTGGTTAAACTAAATGATTTTAAAATCCTTAATTTTCGAATTTAATTAAATGATATTTTGAAATAAAATTTGATTTATGTAAATTGAAGTATTATTGGAAAATCAAGTTTATGATGAAATGTGAAATGGTTTAAAAGGAATTGCTTTAAGAAATTAAATTGAAAGTTAAAGTTAAACTTTTAAGTATAAATGAAATTCTATCGAAATTAAGTTATTGAAGTTGTTTGAAAATACTTTGAAATATTTTGAAATTAGAGTAATCTGAATTGATATTTAAACATGGATTGAAACGATATGAAATTCAATAGTTTATTGAAATGTTAAATTGAAAGGTTTGGAATTTGGTTTGTTGACTTGGAAATTGAAAATCGTCCAAATGTGTTGAAATGAAATGAATAGTTTAATTTGATATTAATTCCAAATTCATGTTTTAATATAAACTGTTTTAAAAATATATTATTTCAAAATTTCTAATTATTAAGATTTCAAAGTATTAAACTATTTTAACCTATATTAATTATATTAAATAATTTTAACCTATTTTAAACCATTTAATTTATTTAAACTAATTAACCTGTTTTAACTTATGTTAAATCTAATTAATCTATTTTAAAGCTATTTAATCTATTTTAATTTATTTAATCTATTTTGAATCTAAATTAACTATTTATAACTATTTATAACTATTTTCTTCTAAATTCCAAACTAAGTAAATGTATGGGTTTATATTCAAATTCTCGATTTTTAAGTGAATATGGTTAATGATGTTATAACCTAAGTGGGATTTAAATAACATATTTGGTTTAATATGATATTTTGAAATGAGTGTTTAGCCTATTTTGGAAATATGACTTTTGAAAGAAAATATAATTTCAAACTATAATTTCAAATGTGATATGATTTCAAATGTGATATGATTTCAAAGGTGAATATAATTTCGGAAGTAAGTAATGATTTCAAAAGTGATATGATTTAATTGAATATGATATTTTGATATCAATTATGAAATGGTTTTTAAAATGTAAAAGAACCATCCGGTGTGTAATAAGCGATTGGTTGTTAAAGAGACCGGGATCGGATATGGGCATACTCTCCGTCGATACCGAAAACCACTTTGACAACTGTGTACACGATGGAGATTCGAGAATGAAGTAGGATGGTAGCGATGATCCTATAAGGTATATACGTGGACCTAACTCCCGTGAGTTAGCATAAGGTGGCTAAAACAGGAGCAATCGACGGGCCAAGTGAGGTCATTCCTCCGATCGGGCACATTCCTTCGATACTATATTCTGACTTTGCTATTTATTTTGTGGCCACCCTTGATTTTTGATTTGGGAGTGTGTTCCGAGGTGGGCGGTAGTAGCTGCTATGCGTTACCACTAGTCCGGAAGTGTAATTGGTATATCTACCCTGGCATTGCCTAGTTGTGTTGTGTCACCTACCCTATCGAGACCACTACGAGTTTGTTTTATGTCGAATCTATGGGGTATCCTCTGGCGGCCCCAGTTTACGGGGAGTTACGGTACTGTATAGACTATTGTCATTATAAAATGTGTTAAGAGGGAAATTGGTAACTCCTTAACTATATTTTAATAGTTTATCTTACTGTAGACATATTATAATAGCGTATTGTACTACAAAGTAGATAGTTTAACGGATCCTTAGGAGATGTGAATCCCGAACATCTCTTAAGTTACTGCACTTATGTTAGACACTGGATAAGAGATGTCAAACCCCGTAAACATCTCCAACGTCGTTTACACTCATATTTATTTACCGTTGATTTGACTTACATAAGATCTTTTAGTTCTGCCTCGAGTGTTTTGTCTTTTCAATTCGCTCGGGTCAGCATGAGCATTTCAGAATTTGAAGACCTTATTTCTGGAGGAGAAAGATGAAGATTTGTACTACTATTATTTATCCACTGCATTCATACTGTTCCGCTGCATTATTTATTTATCTCTGATATGTGTAACTCTGATTTTGTATTGTATAAGTATAATCAAATGTTTTGTATACAGCTTCATGAACTGTTATTTGATTATTATATTTTGTCGTTCCGCTGCGAGATTCTGTTTTGTTTTTTTTCTTTGCTTTTTCTTATTCACCCCAATAACAATCCGCCCTTTTGTATGGTTTCAGTCGACATGTGTGTCTGCTTAAACGTCCAAAAAGGCGGGATGTTACACCGCTAATGCGGAACGGGTTTTTATCTCACAAGGATAACATCCATACAGGAAAGAGTAGAAATTAATATCAGGAAACAAATTCTAAAATGAATGGGCATTATTAATATTTAAACTAGACTTGAATGAATGGAAATAACCCGAGTAAAATCCAAACCAAACAGAGTTGATAAAACAAGGAAACTGTCTAAATTCGATTGAGTGGAAAAAATAAAATGATAATCCAAACTTGAAAGAATGGATAGAATATGGTAACTGTCCAACTTGATAGAATGGACAAAATAAGGTAACAGTCCAACTTGATAGAATGGACTAAATCAATACTTGAATGTAGTAAAGAGGAGTTGGCTCTACCCGTGGCAATTTAAAGCTAAACAGATTCATGTTTTTCGAATCGAATAAGGAAAGGAAAATTTCCAATAAATCACTAGGAAGGTGCACCCCATTGAAATATACCTCTAGTAATATACTTCTGAGAAGCCCATTACTCTGTGATAACTTCTCGGAAATGTACCAACAGACCCCGCCACACCTTACGAGTATCCGAATATTTCACATCTAAACTCAAACCATTTTTCACGTGATGGTACACAAGTATCTAGATGAGATGTGAAATACCCTAATGGGAGAAAACCCGCATAGTTGAACATCCACTCACGCTTTGGTTTAGTCATTTTCCGAAAAAGGATAGCAACACTCAACGGAGCAATAAATCATCTTAGAATGACGATAATAAAGTAACTAAAGTAACCGGTAGCTGAGATACCAACTATCGAGGATATAAAATGATCGTATATGGAAATTAAATCTTTTATACTTATCACCACTCATTGAATTCAAACTTGTACTTTTTCTTGGTTAACAATAATACCGGACAAGTCAAGGTAGTGTTACCTCAAAGTCATGTCCAATGATTATTCCTAACTTTAAGCCACTTTTATTACATTATTTAATTTATTTAATCACTTTTATTAAATCAATTAATTAACTTAAATATTATATGTTAAAAGATTTATTAAATCTGAATAATCATTCGTTTAATGAATAATTCATCTCAAAACATCATTAATTAAAATGATAAGTAAGTTTTAAATACCATTAGTTAAAACAGTTAATTAAGTTCAAATAATCATATATTAATTGGATTAATTAAATTCAAACTTCATTAGTCAAAACGATTAATTAAAAACATCATTTGTTAAAATGATTTATTTAATTATAAAACATCATTAACTAAATGATCAATTAAATTTAGATATCATTATTTAAAATGATTATTAATTTTCAATTATAATTAATCAAAATAATTAATTAGATTTCATTACCATTAATTAAAATAATTAATTAAACTCAAATAATCATTAGTTAAAACCATTAATTAAGTATAAAACATCGTAAGCAAAAATGATTAATTAAATTTAATGATAAACAAATTTTAAAACATTATTTATTAAATTGGTTAATCAAATCTCAAAATCATTAGTTAAAATGATTAATTAAGTATAAAACATTAATAGCAAAAATGATTAATTAAATCTAAAGGTAAACCAATTTTAAAACATTATTTATTAAATTGGTTAATCAAGTCTCAAAATTATTAGTTAAAATGATTAATTATTTTAAATTATCATTAATCAAAATGATTAATTAATTTTGATATTCCGTTTAGTGGAAACATAAGCTCAAGTTCATACGATAGGGCTTTGGGGATGAAATTGAATAAATGACGATATAGCGAAATTGCTATAACGACACTTAATAATTTAAATGGAATATCAGGATTTATTTTAATTAACCATCAATATAACAACATAAGGATGTAAATAAATAATTATTGGCAAGAAACCCCTCAGGGTCTCTCTATAGATTTTCCCTGTAAAATAATGGTTATGGATAATATATAGATAATCATATGGTTTTATGACTATCAAATTAATACACCATCCATTTTCCAAACGGAAAATCAACCAAACAAGCAGTCAAATAATTTAATTAACATCCAAGCAATCAATAAACGTTTATAACATCATAAATATGATATGATAAAATTTAATGTGAGTTAAACTCATATTGATTTGTTTTCGCCGAAATGTCCAGATTTTGGACTAAAGCCAAACGGCCTTCTGATTTTAACCTAAATTTTCACTTGCTCCAAATCCACCCAAACAAATTCCATTATGAAGATCTCGATGACATGAGTCTAATGCAAAAAACGGCATTTTAATCTGACCTCGAATAAGTGAGATACACATTTTATAAGTTATCGATAAATTTAATTTAATAAATAACAAATCTAACTTTACATTTACAACTTTGCTCCTCACTATCCCTTCCACAAATCCATGTTCGAACATGCATGGTCACATTCTCTCCATGACCATGCACGATCAACAATGATACGGAGCTACGGTGCTCCGTTTCATGAACTGTCTTCGCCGATGGCTTTCTCTCGCCGAACGTGACTCGACCGAATCCAAAAATCAAAGCACGTCTTGCCTAAAAGAATCGCGACCTGCTACTAAAACTCATCGACACCTCCATTTCGTGCGACCCCTATCCATCGCCGAATGTCCCCAAATTTTTCCATGAGGTACCCCTTCGCTTGAGAAAGCTATATCCATCCACGATTCCACCTAGCTCCAAGCGAATCACTTTACAAATCAAACCCTAGTTCCTCAATGACAACAGCCATCTCCCAAACAGCGATCGATCATCACCAAAAATGCACAGATTGAAACATATGGTCATATGAGTGCAAACAATTTTTTTTAAGATTTATTGTTGAGTAATTAACTAGATTTTGATTTTTAAACTTTAATTTCAAAGAGGGAAAACATGTTTTTGTTCAAAGGCAGTGTTTAAATACAGAATAAGGTATGGGAGAAGCAAGGGCTAAGAAATGATAGGATATGGGCTAATGGCATGGGCTGATATGGTGGGTATGTACATGTATATTATTTTAATTTTAAAAATATTCAACAAAACATACCCAAAAATCTCGAACTCTAAATGAGAAGTGTCGCCTAGTGTTTTATACGTTATAACCCTATTCCGAACATAATGAACAAGTCTCGAGCCCCGGTTCTATCGTATGCAGAAGATAGCTTTTCGAACCCAATTATATATTAAATTTTCGATATTAATTTCCACACGTTTCAATCTCACATGACCAGACTGCATGCCTGCTCACCATGAAATTTGACAGCATAGAATAACTCAATATTACGGATCCAATGAAAATGGCTTTGTCGAAATCCAAGACTGTGCCTCGAAATGACAATTTCACATATTTAAATATCGTTTTGATATCTAATTATCGATATTTATTTGATCTATTTATATTTTTAATAAATTTACAAATCGAATTCTCCAATATTATTTATTAATTAAAAGGAGTTGAATAAAATTATTAAACCCATTTAATTAACATTTAATTCACAATTCAAATATTTAACCATTCCCTATATTTGAATTATAAGTTATTTAATTCTAAAATTAAATTATTTAAATATTTATAATTAATTGAATATTTAAAATTAAATTACCAGAATTTTGGGTTTTTACATCCCCCCTTAAATGAATTTTCGTCTCCGAAATTCCAAAGGAAGAAAATGTTTCCCAACCCTCAAGTTTAAAACTATTAATTAAAATGATTTACTAAACTTATTAACTTTTCAAAACCAATTGGTTGGAATATATTCCAAATTTCCCAAGTCCTTTAAATTCATTCACCTATACCAACTAGTTTCTCACATTCATCCATTCCAAGGTATAACTTGAAAAATAAAATTTTAGTTATTAAAAATTTTCTAAAATTCTCAAAAAAATTCAAACTCTTAAATTTACGGAAAATTTCGCCAGAGTCTCCTTTGCGCAACTAGATCGGTACAACTACAAATCGCCAATGCGGGCTCCAAACCAATCGAAGAAAACAAAAGCCAAGTGGCCTCCCACATCTGGGCATAAAATCATCAACTAATCTAAATTTCTAGATTTATTACGTACCTTTTTGCATTTAATTTATATTTTTTCTAGTAATTCATTATCTTCCACGCAAATACAGATGCACAAAAAATCAAATAGCAATCTCTTACATACTTGTACTTACAAAATCTAAAGAAATCAGGCTGACAAAAGCAATGTGATGTAACTCTACATGCAAAAACTAGCACGATATAAATCCATATGCAACCAACAACCATATCTCAATCATATGCGAAAAAATACAGAGAATATTATGTAATAGATGTTATGTATCCAATAATTTCAAATGACAAATTTAGATCTAAGTGCTCGGGTTTTTCAATTCAAAATTTTATTTTCAAATTTCTCAAACGGGAAAAATAAAAGATCAAAATCAAAATGACAAGGAGGGAATTCCTTCTAATAAAATATGGTGAACTCTAGAATCAAAACAACACGGAGCGTCGAATGGTATTTCGATTCCTCCAAAACATCAACTAGAGTAAATAAGTATCATTCGTTTCCTAAAATCTTCAAAATTTTCCTTTTTCAAATTCGTCATGACTTAGGTCCTAATAGCAACAATTCAAAATCCCATGTCTATAAATTTAAACTTTATAGACAAAGGTATATAAACTCGCACAACCAATCAATTAAATTCAATCAAATCAATCAAATTTTGTGAATGAATAAACTAACACTAATAATAAATCAAATTCTGTAAGGGAACTTATCACTTAACATTGTTTCGAAATGTCAAATGACTACCAAAAGTACAGATAATTATCTAAGTGTAATGTTTTGCCCATTAGCATTTAGTTATTGCTTAGAAGATTATCCAAATTAACTCGGACAAAATGGAAAGTTATACTCTATATTTTATTAATTTTTCTTATTCACATTAAAATTTTCTAAAGTTATACTCAGATAACAATCTAAATCACTTATATTTTCACTTAGTATTTTATTCAATACCAAAATTATTTACAAATTATTTCATGAATTCTCACCCAAGTTTAAAAATATTTTATAAAGTTACTTCTTTATAAAACATAAAATAATAACTTATTTCCACTTTACTTACTTGTATAATACTCTTCTATATCCTAAGAGTACTTACAAATTTTATTTGGCTTTTTCAAAGATCTAGATGGAGATCAAACAAAATTATGGTTACCTAAAACCGAATCAACCTCTTAACCTCTTTAAATCAAAGTTAAAATGAATGATATTTATGGGTTGACCCAATCAACAAGTAGTTTACACTACTAAGATGTTTTAAACAATGATATGGTTTTAATATAACAATATTTATCAAAACCTTCTTATTTAATTCAACCTAATTTATCTGTGCTAAATTATCCCCTATCTTATCTAAGGCAAAAACCTTACCTATTAAACTAATCTCTTATCAGAAATACCTTTTGTTTTGAAATCAGTTCCCTTTTAGGGAACTTTTTAAAATTAGATACCCGATTTTTTTATTCCAAAAACTCATTCTTTTGAAAGCATAATGCACATATTGTTATATATAATAACTTCAAACAATCTATTAATTAATTCTCACTTTGGGTTCATTCGAATTTGAACTCACTTCGATCACACAATGATAAAGAGAATAATTTACTAAGTGCTCCTCAACGTTCGCCTCAACAAACATCCGATCATCATTTAAAAGATTATTTCGATTACTACAATACTAATTGAAACAGTGTCCTCCAAATTCCCAAAGAAAAATGCATCCCGTATATCATTTTTTACTTCACCAAAATATTTTTATTTTCAATTACTTCCAATAGTACTACTATTTCATTTCTCGAAAATTCCTTTGAAATTATTTCCTAACATTCCGGGATTTAGATTTAAAAATCCTTTATAAACATATTTTATAAACTAAATTTATATAAATTTTCCTTCATATAAAAATCATTTCATATTATAATAATTCTTCTTTATTATAATAGAATTATCCTAAATATTTATTCTCTAAATATCTTATTCCAACTTTTTATCAAAGTTTAATCCTAAATCCACCATCATTAAAAAATGAATTTCGAAGTTAACATTTTCTCCAAACACCTTTATAGTCAAATTGTGAAAATTAATTCACAAAAGTGTTCATTTTAAATCAAATCGATAAATGCACCTAAATAAACCGAGCACAATTTAGTAATTAACAAGCAATAGTCAGCGCTTTTAATTTAAATTAAGCAGAACCGAACAAATAATAGTAATAATAAATAAATATTATCATATTTAAACCAACACACTTTATAACTATATAAAGTTTTGAAAATGATTCCTTTATATATAAAAAATATAATCCTATGCAAAATATTTAATTTGCCACAAATTTCAAAAATTCCAATACCATGTTCGTTAGCCTTGGTAGAGTGTTTAGAAACCCCTATCGGTACCGGTGGCATCCCATATCTCGACCAGAATTCATAAAAACTCAATAGACCAATTAACATAATACGTTTTCATAACATTAGCAAATACGCTCTCGTATATATAATACTCTGAAACTCATTCTAGAGTGTCGGTTAGACTATCTCTAATGAGCCAAACCCTACCAAAGTCAAGGTTCTCGCTTAACCTCGTGCTCTGATAACAAATGTAACGACCCGCCTTATTGACCTTCGAAAGTCGACACCGAAGACTACCACCATGTTCCAATGTCATGCATCCCATCGATAAAGGGAAGATTGTTAGGGTAAATAAAAAGAAAAGAAAAGAGAGCAGAGAAAGATAAAATCTCACAGCAGAATCGACAGCATATAATAAAACGAGGACAGTAGAAACTAGCACTCCAAAAATATAGAGTAAATCAGAGTTAAAAGCAAACCTTATCAACTGGACAGTTATAAAATCTCGACCTTACAAATGCTGATAGGGATACTATATAATACAACGGAAAATAAAAACATTACGGTAGGCGAATCTCCAGCTCCCATCCATGATCTCCATAAAACCAAAGCCAACTTGGGAAAATACTCTGTCTGACCTGAGCATTATAATGAAATAACACCTGGATCAGTCTGGGAATACTAGCCTGAGATAACTCAAATAACGGGGAACAAATCCAAAAATGAATGGGCATAATTAATATATACACCAGACTTGAAAGAATGGAAATAACCCGAATAAAATCCAAACTAGACAGAATGGATAAAACAGGGAAACAATCCAAATTTGATTGAATGGACAAAATAAGATGACAGTCCAAACATAATAGAATGGATAGAATAAGGTAACCTTCCAACTTGATAGAATGGATAGAATAAGGTAACAGTTCAACTTGATAGAATGGACTAAATCAATACTCAAATGCCATAAAGAGGAGTTGGCTATACTCGTGGCAATTTAAAGCTAAACAAATTCAGGGTTTTCGACTCAAATAAGGAAAGGAAAATTTCTAGAAAATGACTAGAAAGGTGCACCACCCCTGAAGTATAACTCTATTAGTATACTTCTAAGAAGCTCATTTACTCTATGAAAACTTCTCGAAAATGTACCAATCGGACCTCGCCAGACCTTGCCGAGTATCCGAATATTTCACCTGTAAACTCAAACCGTTTTTCACGTGACAGTACACAAATATCTAGATGAGTTGTAACGACCCGTATTTTTACGGATCAAAACATTCTAAAATGAGTGACCCTTGGTTGTGTTGTTGTTAAGACATTTCAGGTTTTGGCAGAATTTTTCTTAAGTCTTAAGTCGTAGCCAACTTAGGAAGTTTGGACGAGTTAAGAAATAGGTCTGGACGGGTTAATGACTAAGTGGTAGGTCGGCGACGACCTAAGGAAGATAGGGTGGCTTAGGTCGAGTGACCGACTTAAGGGAGTAGCCTATCTAAGAAGTTGACCGACTTATAGTATTAACCGACTTAAGGATAGTGGTGAGTTAAGTGTTAAGTCGGCTGACGAGTTAAGATAGTGGTCGACTTAAGACCTGGACGACTTAGTAGTTAGCATATCTGACAAATTATTTGTTGAGTCGTTGCCGAGTTAAGGAAGTGGGGTTGACCGACTTAAGAGGTTAGGGCGACCTAAGGAAGAATAGTAGGCAGCCTAGGTATTCTGGAGTAGAGTTGGGTCGGCAACGACCTAAGGACATGTTGTGAGCGACCTAAGTGTTTGGGTGTTAAGTGTTAGGTCGGCAACGACCTAAGTTAAGTCGTGCCTATGTGTTAAGTCGCAGTTGCGCTTTGTTGTTGAGTCGTCAACCGACTTAGGACTTGGGTTTTGCGGCAGTATGATGAGTCTGCTTCGTTGGGTCGGTCATATTGTTAAGTCGTAGGTCGGCGAGGCAGTTAAGTCGTAGGCGCATGCCATAAGTCGTAACCGACTTAGGAGACAGCTGTTTTGTTGCGAGTCATAGGCAGATGAGTTTTTAGGTCGGCAAGGCACTAGGTCGGCAAGGCACTAGGTCGGCATGGTGTTAAGTCGGCACCGACTTAAGGAGATAGCCGAGTTACGACTTAAGGGCAGTTTTCAGCTATAAATAGGAGGGGTTGTTCTCACTTTTTGGGATCCGGATTTTGAAGCGACGAAGTGCTGCCATTTTGAGAGCTCGACTTCTACACTTCTTCACTTCTTTTCTCCACTCTAATCTAGTGCTTCCATCCATCCAAATCGAAGATCAAGATTGAAGATTCAAGAGCTTAGATTGAAGATCTTCATCTTTTCAAGAGAGATTTCTTCGTTTGAAGTGAGATCTTGTCGGATCTAGCTTAGTTCTTCGCTGTCCAGATCTGAAGTTGTTATCTTTTGGATTGTTTAGGTGATTTGGTGAGTGGTGATTATCTCTCACACGGATCCAAAGGAGTATATCGGATTGTTGGCCCGATTTGGTGTTAAAATAGTGATTTCCATGCATTTTCTTCATCCTATGTGTAGATCCATGTAGATCCATTGTTCATGATGATGTTGCATCCATTTTATCATATGTTAACCTATGCAAGTTCATTCATCAAGTTTGTAGAGATATAATCCATGTTTTCATGCTTATTGGACTTTCAACTCTTTAATTACGAAAATGCCATTATTGTTATAATTGTCTACTTAGATCATATTTGAATGCTTGATTGATTGGATTGATGTTTGATTTGATTGATTGTTATGAACTAGATGATTGATGATTAGATTTAGACCGAAGACGATTCAAAAGCTAAGGGAAAGGCTCTTGAATTGGAAAAGCTGCTCGTGGCATATGTAGCGGGATGATGAAGCTCTTATGCATAGATTTGATGATGTGATGATGAGATGAGGCTTTGCGAGGATGTAATGAAGCGAGGCAATCATGTGATGAAGACTTGGTCTAATCCAGACGGGATCATTCCAAGCATGTTGATAACTCGGTGATATGATTCGAGTTGAAGATAATGAATGGATATGAGAATAGTCGTCGAGGAGGATGACTAGGAGGCTTGGATAGCATCGTTGTTGAAGGTTCTAGCATGCTCTAAGCAAGAGTACGTTTGGGCAGATTCGATAGTCCCAACGGCCAACTGTTGATGGTCGAGTACTCTGGGCAGATTCGATAGTCCTAGGCACGGGCTGCGACGACGTGCGGGAGTTATGTCTAGAACCGGGGTTTCCATTAGCCCTTGACGGACGGCTGAAAGAATGTGCCGGTCATTCAATTAACGGTGATATCGAAGCAATGATAACAGTGATAGCCAGAGTCATGGATGTTTGGTTGTATCGTCATTCGGACTCAAGAGCGGTATTTTCTGGGTGCTTAACTGATTTAGGCCTTGGTACTTGGAAAACATCGCCCTTGACTCGAGTGATAGTAGCTTTACTTTAAATTGTATGCTCTGCTATGTTTGCTTCTGCTTAGTGTGTGTCTGGGGGCTATCACTGTAGAATGAGGTTGGAGTGGGAGGGTTGTATTCCTATTCCTTTTTCCTTTATGCTCTTTTGGTATGTTGTTAGTTAATTTACTGCTCACTAAGACTGTTGTCTGACTCAAGGCTTTATGTTTTAATTCTTATTGCCTTGGGCTGTTCGTCCATTTTGGGACGGGCAGACTAGGTAGCAGGTGACAGGTGCTGTTCTCTTCTCACGATACCGATATCGAAGACGAGCTGGAGGGTTGCATATTATCTTCTTATTATATGTACTGGGTGTTCCGCTGTTTTGTTTTCTCTGAGAGATATGTAGTAAGGCTGGATGTATTGACTATATGAATGCTTGTATTCAACTATTATGGAGTTTTATAAGATGTCATTTTGTTCTGTAAAGCTTCACTATACATATGTTCTATTGTATTTTGTCCATGCGCTGTGAGTAATACGATAGATCCTGTTGTTTTAATCTTACCTTGACAATCGTCCATGGTCGCCTGGCACACTTTACAGCGCACTATCTCTAGATTCGGTGCAGGGGTCATGGGCGGTCGTCACATTTGGTATCAGAGCATTGGTTAATCGATTTTACCCAACGCTCGCTGAAGTAACTACGTATGAGAGACGTAATTGTATTTTGATGGATGAATACTATATATAATATAGTAGCTTAGTAGGGTTTGAGTCCTTTATGCAGTTGTTTCTCTAGATGTTCTAATCATTCCTTTTTATAGATATTGAGAATGAGTCGAAGAGGGAGACCAGCTGCTAGGGAAGGCCGTGCTACTGAAGAGACTGCTGATTATGCAGCCATGTTCGAAGCTATGATGACTTCGATCATGAGAAGGATACCAGTTCCGGGGGCGGCAGTTGATGTTGGGGTTCAAGTCCAAACTCCGAAACCAGTGGATTTTGCTAAGTTGTGCAAGGATTATACTGCTCTTGGAGGGAAGGTTTTCTTGGGAACAGAATCTACCATTGAGGTCCAGAGGTGGATAGATGCTTGTAGAAGGATCTTTGGCGATTTGGGAATTGATGATGCAACTAAGAGGAAGTTGGCATCGAGGCAGCTTCAAGGGAGAGCCTCTGATTGGTGGAACTCTATTACCATCACTACTCCGGAAGAAGAGATTACTTGGGAGCAATTCCAAGTCAGATTTGAAGCTAAGTTCATTTCTACAGCTCAGAAGTCTGTTCTGTTCAAGAGGTTTGTGGAGCTCAAGCAAGGTGGAAGATCAGTTCTTGAGTATGTTTCTGAGTTCGAAGCTTTGTCCAAGTATGCCCGGTCATATATTGGATCTGCTTATCAGAAGAATGAGAAGTTTGTGATCGGCTTGGATAGTTATCTTGGGAGACAGTTGGTGGATCATTTGGATGATTCATTTGAGAAGCTTGTGGAGAAAGCTCTTAGGCATGAGAGTCTGTTTCCTAAGGAAGGACCTGTTGTTGCTGTTACCAAGGGAGAATCTAAACCACAGCAGGGTGGAAACCAGAAGAGGAAGCAGCAGCAGCAGAAGGGTAAGGATGGCCAGAAGAAGCCGAAAGGCGAGGTGACTTGCTACAATTGTCAGCAGAAGGGCCATTTCTCTAAGGATTGTAAGAATCCGAAGGCACCGATGAAGTGTCACAACTGTGACAAACCGGGGCATTTCCGGAAGAATTGTCCAGAACCAAGGAAGGACAGGCAGATTGTGCAAGCCTATGCTTTGGGAGCTGTTCCGTCGTCTTCGAAAGCTCCTACTGCTGAAGAGAAGGGAAAGAGTGTGGTTGTTCAAGGTACTCTTTTCCTATGTGGTATTCCAGTTAGAGTTTTGTTTGATACTGGAGCATCGCATTCGTTTGTTTGTAATGAACTAGTAGGCCGGTTAGGTTTGGAACCGGATATTGTTGATAGGCCATTGGTTGTGACTAATCCAGTTGGGGGTTCGTCTTGTTTGTGTATGTTATGCCGTGGTCTAGTTGTATCGAGTCATGGTTGCTCTTTTGTTTGTGATTGTTTTGTTCTGAACTTTGCGGGGTTCGGAATTATCTTGGGTATGGACTGGCTTAGGAAGTATGCGGCTAAGGTTGATTGTGAGAGGCTAGAGGTGGCAGTCGAGAATGTGGAAGGGCGAAAGATTGTGATACGATGTAAGCATGAGGAAGGCGTCTTCATGAGCTTCATGTATTCGCTAGTTGTTCCACGGGATGGACTGTCTTTAGTGCCAATCGCAAATGGATTCGAGGATGTCTTTGACGAAGTCAAAGGGTTGCCGCCGCATAGAGAGATCGAGTTTCGTATAGATCTAGTTGAAGGAGCCAGACCTGTTGTGATGCCTCTTAGGCGGATGGCGCCTAGGGAACAGCAGGAGTTGAGGGTGCAAGTTGATGATCTTTTGCAGAAAGGATTCATTCGGCGTAGTGTGTCCGAGTGGGGTGCACCAGTTGTGTTTGCAACCAAGGCAGATGGGTCATTGAGATTGTGTGTGGATTATCGTGAGCTGAATAAGGTGACTAAGAAGAACAAGTATCCATTGCCGAGAATAGATGACTTGTTTGATCAGCTTCACGAAGCCAAGGTGTTTTCTCAGATGGATTTGGCAACGGGATTTCACCAGTTGAGAGTAGCTAAGGATAGTGTGCCGAAGACTGCTTTTAGGACACCATCCGGTTTCTTTGAGTGGCTGGTAATGCCGTTTGGATTGACTAACGCGCCAGCATATTTTGTGGATCTTATGAATAGAGTGTTCAGAGATCAGTTGAACAAGTTCGTACTTGTGTTCGTGGATGATATTCTGATTTATTCCAGAACGGAAGAAGAGCACAAGACGCACTTGCGTATTGTTTTGGAGATCTTACGGAAACATCGGCTGAAGGCTAAGTTTTCGAAGTGTCACTTCTGGAAGAGTGAAGTGAGGTTCTTAGGCCATGTGATCTCTGGAAATGGAATAGCGGTTGATCCCGCTAAGGTGGCAGCAATCCAGGATTGGGTTAGACCTAAGAATGCATCCGATGTGAGAAGTTTTCTTGGATTAGCAGGATATTATCGACGGTTTATCAAAGACTTCTTCAAGATAGCTGCACCGTTAACAGGATTGACGAAGAAGAACCAAGTGTTCAGTTGGGATGCTAAGTGTGAGCAAGCTTTCGGAATCCTGAAAGAGAGATTGACGAGTGCTCCTGTTTTGACTATTCCTAGTGGGAATGATGAGATGGTGGTTTATACAGACGCATGTGGTACTGGACTTGGAGCAGTGCTGATGCAGGAGAATAAAGTTGTTGCGTATGCCAGTCGACAACTGAAGCCGCATGAAAGGAATTACCCAACTCATGATTTGGAATTAGCGGCGATTGTATTTGCTCTGAAGATGTGGAGGCATTATCTGTTGGGAGTTCGATTCGAGTTGTTTACGGATCATAAGTCGTTGAAGTATCTTTTCTCCCAAAAGGATTTGAATCTTCGGCAGCAACGTTGGCTAGAGTTTTTGGCATCATATGATTTTGGTATAGCTTATACTCCGGGAAAAGGTAACGCAGTGGCAGATGCGTTAAGTCGAAGACATGCAGGATTGGGAGCCATGTTTTCAGAATGGAAGAGTCTCGAGTATTTAGCTGAGTTTGACTTCAGGCCTAGATGCGAATTGGAACGTGAGATGTTGGCAAACTTATCAATAAGACCCACTCTTGTGGAAAGGATTGGTGAGAGCCAAAAGCGAGATGGTAAGCTTGTCAAGATTATCCGTGAATTGGAATCTGGGTTGGTTCCAGAAAAGGATAAAGGATTCGAGGTCGATCGAGAGGGTTGGCTTCGGAAGCAAGGACGACTAGTTGTTCCCGATATAGATGAATTGAGGAGTGAAGTTCTGAAGGAAAGTCATCACTCGAAGTTGACAATTCATCCAGGTGGAAACAAGATGTATCGGGATATGAAGAGAACCTACTACTGGGAAGGCATGAAGAAGGATGTTGGAAATTTTATTTCCAAATGTATGAATTGCCAGTTGGTAAAAGCCGAACAGAAGAAGCCAAGTGGATTGCTTCAGCCATTAGAAGTTCCTACATGGAAGTGGGAACAAGTGTCGATGGATTTTATTGATGGATTGCCTAGAACCAGAACGGGAAATGAAGGGATTTGGGTCATTGTGGATCGTTTGACCAAGAGTGCAAGATTCATTCCAGTTCGATTGACTAGGACTGTATCAAAGTTGGCTGAGTTGTATGTTAAGTGGATAGTTCGATTCCATGGTATTCCAAAGAGTATAGTGAGCGATCGAGATCCATTGTTCACTAGTGGATTTTGGAAGAGCTTCCAGGAAGTCTTGGGAACCGAGTTGTGTTTGAGTACAGCTTATCATCCCCAAACTGATGGTCAGACTGAGAGAGTCAACCGAGTTTTGGAAGATCTCCTCAGAGCTTGTGTTTTGGATTTCGGAGGATCATGGGAAGATCACCTTCATTTGGTGGAGTTTGCCTACAACAACAGTTACCAGTCAAGTATTGGTATGGCACCATATGAGGCATTGTATGGAAGACCGTGTAACTCTCCGACATGTTGGTTGGAAACTGGGGAAAAGTTGATGCTTGGGCCAGAGATGATTCGTCAGACTTCAGATTGTATAGAGATCATTCGGCAACGAATGAAGGCAGCCCAAGATCGTCAGAAGAGTTATGCTGATAAACGTCGTAAGGATTTGGAGTTCGACGTAGGTGAGATGGTTTTTGTGAAGATTTCTCCACTGAAGAATGTTGTCCGATTCGGGAAGAAAGGAAAATTGACTCCGAGATTTGTTGGACCATTCCCGATCATCGAGCGAATTGGAAAGCTCGCCTACAGATTGGAGTTACCGGAGAAAATATCGGGTGTGCACAATGTTTTTCATGTATCATATCTACGGAAGTATGTGCACGACTCGAGTACCGTAGTTTCTGCTGATAGCTGTGAAGATTTCGAGGTTGATCCAGTTGATAGAAGACCTCGTAAGCCGCTTCGTGTTGTTGAAACCGACACGAAACAGCTTAGGAGGAAGGTAGTTAAGTTGCTCAAGATACAATGGAGTGACGATGATAACGACTGTACGTGGGAGGTGGAAGAGAGGATGAAGGCAGCTCATCCTGAACTCTTCAAGGTATGGCCCTAAGGTGTCGTGTCATCTAACGAAATTGTAACTTGTTCTAAGTCTTAGAATTCTGTAAGCTAAGCTAGAATTGGATGCATGGTTTATTGATTGTTATGGATGATAAGCGTACAGAATAGCTTTGATTGCCTTGTTTGTTTGGAATTTCGGGGGCGAAATTCCTAAGGGGGAGAGAATGTAACGACCCGTATTTTTACGGATCAAAACATTCTAAAATGAGTGACCCTTGGTTGTGTTGTTGTTAAGACATTTCAGGTTTTGGCAGAATTTTTCTTAAGTCTTAAGTCGTAGCCAACTTAGGAAGTTTGGACGAGTTAAGAAATAGGTCTGGACGGGTTAATGACTAAGTGGTAGGTCGGCGACGACCTAAGGAAGATAGGGTGGCTTAGGTCGAGTGACCGACTTAAGGGAGTAGCCTATCTAAGAAGTTGACCGACTTATAGTATTAACCGACTTAAGGATAGTGGTGAGTTAAGTGTTAAGTCGGCTGACGAGTTAAGATAGTGGTCGACTTAAGACCTGGACGACTTAGTAGTTAGCATATCTGACAAATTATTTGTTGAGTCGTTGCCGAGTTAAGGAAGTGGGGTTGACCGACTTAAGAGGTTAGGGCGACCTAAGGAAGAATAGTATGCAGCCTAGGTATTCTGGAGTAGAGTTGGGTCGGCAACGACCTAAGGACATGTTGTGAGCGACCTAAGTGTTTGGGTGTTAAGTGTTAGGTCGGCAACGACCTAAGTTAAGTCGTGCCTATGTGTTAAGTCGCAGTTGCGCTTTGTTGTTGAGTCGTCAACCGACTTAGGACTTGGGTTTTGCGGCAGTATGATGAGTCTGCTTCGTTGGGTCGGTCATATTGTTAAGTCGTAGGTCGGCGAGGCAGTTAAGTCATAGGCGCATGCCATAAGTCGTAACCGACTTAGGAGACAGTTGTTTTGTTGCGAGTCATAGGCAGATGAGTTTTTAGGTCGGCAAGGCACTAGGTCGGCAAGGCACTAGGTCGGCATGGTGTTAAGTCGGCACCGACTTAAGGAGATAGCCGAGTTACGACTTAAGGGCAGTTTTCAGCTATAAATAGGAGGGGTTGTTCTCACTTTTTGGGATCCGGATTTTGAAGCGACGAAGTGCTGCCATTTTGAGAGCTCGACTTCTACACTTCTTCACTTCTTTTCTCCACTCTAATCTAGTGCTTCCATCCATCCAAATCGAAGATCAAGATTGAAGATTCAAGAGCTTAGATTGAAGATCTTCATCTTTTCAAGAGAGATTTCTTCGTTTGAAGTGAGATCTTGTCGGATCTAGCTTAGTTCTTCGCTGTCCAGATCTGAAGTTGTTATCTTTTGGATTGTTTAGGTGATTTGGTGAGTGGTGATTATCTCTCACACGGATCCAAAGGAGTATATCGGATTGTTGGCCCGATTTGGTGTTAAAATAGTGATTTCCATGCATTTTCTTCATCCTATGTGTAGATCCATGTAGATCCATTGTTCATGATGATGTTGCATCCATTTTATCATATGTTAACCTATGCAAGTTCATTCATCAAGTTTGTAGAGATATAATCCATGTTTTCATGCTTATTGGACTTTCAACTCTTTAATTACGAAAATGCCATTATTGTTATAATTGTCTACTTAGATCATATTTGAATGCTTGATTGATTGGATTGATGTTTGATTTGATTGATTGTTATGAACTAGATGATTGATGATTAGATTTAGACCGAAGACGATTCAAAAGCTAAGGGAAAGGCTCTTGAATTGGAAAAGCTGCTCGTGGCATATGTAGCGGGATGATGAAGCTCTTATGCATAGATTTGATGATGTGATGATGAGATGAGGCTTTGCGAGGATGTAATGAAGCGAGGCAATCATGTGATGAAGACTTGGTCTAATCCAGATGGGATCATTCCAAGCATGTTGATAACTCGGTGATATGATTCGAGTTGAAGATAATGAATGGATATGAGAATAGTCGTCGAGGAGGATGACTAGGAGGCTTGGATAGCATCGTTGTTGAAGGTTCTAGCATGCTCTAAGCAAGAGTACGTTTGGGCAGATTCGATAGTCCCAACGGCCAACTGTTGATGGTCGAGTACTCTGGGCAGATTCGATAGTCCTAGGCACGGGCTGCGACGACGTGCGGGAGTTATGTCTAGAACCGGGGTTTCCATTAGCCCTTGACGGACGGCTGAAAGAATGTGCCGGTCATTCAATTAACGGTGATATCGAAGCAATGATAACAGTGATAGCCAGAGTCATGGATGTTTGGTTGTATCGTCATTCGGACTCAAGAGCGGTATTTTCTGGGTGCTTATCTGATTTAGGCCTTGGTACTTGGAAAACATCGCCCTTGACTCGAGTGATAGTAGCTTTACTTTAAATTGTATGCTCTGCTATGTTTGCTTCTGCTTAGTGTGTGTCTGGGGGCTATCACTGTAGAATGAGGTTGGAGTGGGAGGGTTGTATTCCTATTCCTTTTTCCTTTATGCTCTTTTGGTATGTTGTTAGTTAATTTACTGCTCACTAAGACTGTTGTCTGACTCAAGGCTTTATGTTTTAATTCTTATTGCCTTGGGCTGTTCGTCCATTTTGGGACGGGCAGACTAGGTAGCAGGTGACAGGTGCTGTTCTCTTCTCACGATACCGATATCGAAGACGAGCTGGAGGGTTGCATATTATCTTCTTATTATATGTACTGGGTGTTCCGCTGTTTTGTTTTCTCTGAGAGATATGTAGTAAGGCTGGATGTATTGACTATATGAATGCTTGTATTCAACTATTATGGAGTTTTATAAGATGTCATTTTGTTCTGTAAAGCTTCACTATACATATGTTCTATTGTATTTTGTCCATGCGCTGTGAGTAATACGATAGATCCTGTTGTTTTAATCTTACCTTGACAATCGTCCATGGTCGCCTGGCACACTTTACAGCGCACTATCTCTAGATTCGGTGCAGGGGTCATGGGCGGTCGTCACATGAGTTGTGAAATACCCTAATGGAAGCAACCCTACATAGCTGGACATCCACTTGCGGTTTGGTTTAGTCATTTTCCGACAAAAGATAGCAATGCTCAAAGGAGCAATAAATCATCTTAGAATGACGATAATAAAGTAACCGAAGTAACCAATAGCTGAGATACCAACTATCGAAGATATAAAACGATCGTATATGGAAATTAAGTCTTGTATACTTATCACCACTCATTGAATTCAAATTTGTACTTTTTTTAGTTAACAATAATACCGGACAAGTCAAGGTAGTGTTACCTCAAAGTCATGTCCAACGATTATTCTTGACTTTTGAAATAGCGACAAGTTTACTTCTTTGATATTTAGTGCTAGTTATACAAATAAATTGTTTCCATATAAGTGATTGGCTTTTTGGAAATAATTCATCTCCCTAAACAAATCAAACTTTTTCTTTTTTTTTAAAATGAACTGAATTTGTGCTTGATTTCCATATTTCCATATTAGTAAAACACTTTTAGAATTAGTTCCTGAATGTAAAATGTTAAGAGAATAATTTTTCCATGTGCTCGACCCCGAAGGCCTAAACCAACATCAGACCGACACCTAGAAGATTATCCAACTTAACATCCCAATAATCGAGTTCCAATTCCTTTTTAACTTACCCAAAACTTTCCTTATCTTGTCAAAACTTTTATGTGATATTTGACAAGTATCCATATTTACTTTTTAATAAACAAATCCATCATCTTTAATAAAATAGATAATTATTTCCAAACACTTTTAGATTATCATTAAATAAACTTTTAAACCTTTATTACTTTAAACCAATTTTATTATATTAGTTAATGTAACAACCCTGTATTTTTCAAATATTTTTTTTAATTGATTTTTCCAGATTCAAAAGCTTTATTTATGAAAAGAATAAATTTTTTTATTTTAAATATAAACTTTGACTTTGATGTGGATTAGAATTCCAAATATGACTAAATTTAATATTTCCTGAAAATGTGAATTTTGGTCAATAGTCAAACTTTGACTTTTAAGTTTAAATTTTTAATAGTTTGAAATTATAAATTTTATCTTTTATTATGAAAATAGATTTAATAACTTGAACACCACTTTTTGTTTCGTTGAAAACGGAGTTAAAATGTAAAAGTTATGTACATTTCAATTTTTAGTATAATTTGTTTATTTGTGCAATTTTGCCTATTTTAAATTTTTTTAAATCATATTTTCTTTCTTATATTTTGTTTTAATATGTGTTAATATGTTTTTTATGTATATTTTGTCTTTTTATGTTTTTAAATTGATAATAGTATTTTTCCAAAATTTACTGTATTTATTTTTCATTTTTAAAGGCTGTTTTCCTATTTTCTGCTATTTTCTTCATTAAAAATTATATGTAAATTAAATTTTAAATATTTATTTTGTGAATATATTTTTATTTTATATATTATTTATGTTTAAAAATATATTGCAAGCTCATATGAATTTTCTAAAAAAAATTTCTATTCAATTTCAAAATTTTCTAGTCTAGTTCACTATTTTAACTATTTTCCTTAATTCTACTTTATATAATCAATAAATATTATATATATTTTTATATTTTATCAAATTTTCGAATTTTTAACTGGAATTTCTGTTATTATCAGAAATATAAACTTATAAAAATGAATTAAAGAAATTTGAAAGGCCTAACTTTCTATCTTCCTAAGGCCCTTTTATTTTCTAACCCTTCTACTTTTTAACCTAACTTTTCATTCAATTGGCAACATCTCCTCATTTCTTCAGCCGCCACTTTTTTTTTCTCTCATTCACAAAATTCCAAAGCTCCTAAACCCTAAAAAAAATATGGCTTCCATTCTCCTCTTATCTTCTTCCTTTATCTCTTCTTTACTTCACAATTTCCATTGATTTTGCCTTCCTCCTCTTCTAGCTTTGCTTGGCCTCTACCACCTTCATCTCCACCATCCTATCCACCTTCAGCCCCACCACCATCTACAGCAGCACTTCCTCCTCCTCCACTGACCATGACAAGCCATGCCCATCCATTTAAGTTAGCACCACAAAATTGCACAAAAACCCTTCCAAACAATGCCTAAACCACATATGCTTCACCACCACCTTCATCTATCACCTTGGCCACCCCTAGAACCACCACCACCAGCAACTACATGACCTTTGGCTGCTGCTGCACCATCACCCTCCACTGTCCAGACCTGTACCATGCATGGCTGAGCCAAGCAATGACCAAGTCGAGCCTTGTTGTGACCAAAACTTCACCTATTTGCCTTGTCCATTGATATTCTTCATGTTACATCTCCTACCCTTCACATCACTTCATGTTGCCATGCTTAGGTGTGCTAAACCTGACCTATATGATGCTAACCTGAGCCCAAACACATCATGGCTGAGCACTTGATCCCCTATGGTCAAGCATTTGAATGGTAAAGGCAAAGTCTTGTCTTTATTGCTTTGTATTTCAATTTGTTCAACATTGTTTTATGTTAAGTATATTCATGTGCTATATTGTTTTGTCTTGTTTGGGTATTGTTTACAAGATGATATCTTGGCTATTTTCTCCACTCAAATCAAAGGTCGTGCCTTCTAGATCCGTTGTGTCATTCTAATTGATATCTCCAGCATAAAAAGGTGAGTTATTCTCACCAGACAATATGTACCTATATAACTAGTAAATTGACACCCTGTGAATCTGTAGAAATATATTATCATGTTATATATGCCTATATTATTATCATATGATGTTCACACCTGTTATTACACCTGTTATATCATATGTTACTGTTATTTAATGTTATTCTGTTATTTATATCAGTTATCACCATTGCAAGTTCCCTCTAGATTAGAATCACTATGGGTTGAAATGATACATACCCGAACGGACTTTAGAATAGGGAAAAATCGTTATGGGCTGAAATGATAGGCCTGAATGGTTTTTATTTAATTTATTTTAACTTGGGATTGCGGGTTTGAAATGATAGAACCCGGATTTTTCTTTTTAAACTGCGGATTGAAATGATACATATCCGTATCACTTGACCTAGGCTAGAAAACTATATACAGGCCCGTGGTTATTTTATAAAGTGTTTTGGATATTTTTAAGTATTTTAAAAATTATAAATTTATGAAATTTGATTTAAGTAGATTTTGAAATGTTTAAAATAAAGAAATTATGATTTTTCTATGTGTTAAAAATGTAATTAATGAATGGTTTAACTGGATTTTTGAAATATAACTTAAGTTGGAAATTTGGAATTTGGTTAAAAATGATATTTAAGTTATATAAATAAAATGGATATTAAATTTTATTTGGAAATGGTAAATATGATAATTTGATTAAATGTGAATTTAAGTGATTTATTAAAGTATTATTGATTTTTTCTATGAATTTAAGTGGTTAAATAAATGAATGTTTAAAAGTGATCTTTTAAAATATAACTTGACTTGGAAATGTGAAATTTGGTTTTAATTAAAGGTTTTAGTTAATTAAATAAAATTGGAAATTTAGTTAAATTTGTGAAATGGTAATTTAAATTTGAAGTGTTAAGTTATTTGTTGAAATGTGAAGAATTGGAAACTTTTACACTTAAATTTATTAAGTAAATTGTTGAAAATTGGATTTAATTATAAGAAATTTATTGTGAAAAAGATACATGTTAAATGATATGTAAATGAACATTTTAAATGTTAAATTATGATTTTTAAAATGTTTAAAGAGTTTAAAATGAAGTTTTGTAAGGATATGATATTTTATGATATTAAAATGATTTGAAATGAAGTTTTGAAATGATATGATATTTTAAAAATATGGAAATGGTTTGGAATTGATTTAATCTTTATTTTGATAAAGATTTGGATTTGAAATGATATTCTATTTTGAAGTATAAACTGTTTTTAAACTTATAACCACGGGTTATAATAACGTTGGGTTGTTAAAGAGACCGGGATCGGATATGGACATACTCTCTGTCTTACCGAAAACCACTTTGGCAACTGTGTACGCGGTGGAGATTCCAGAATGAAGTAGGATGGTGGCGACGTTCTTAAGGTATGTTACGTGGACCCAACTCCCGTGAGTTGGCATAAGGTGGCTAAAACAGGAGCGATCTCGGACCAGTGAGGTAGCACCTCTTCTCGGACACATTTCTTCGATATTATACTCTTACTTGTGATTGATTAGATGGCCATCCTCCGATTTGGGAGTGTTGTTCGAGGTGGAACGGTAGTGGCTGCTATGAGTATCCATCAGTCCGTGTGCGTAATTGGTATATCTACCCTGGCATTGCCTAGTTGTGCCGTGTCACCTACCATATCGAGCTTTACTACGATTATGATTTTAAGATCCGACCGCGTTAAGGTTCTCCATCCCCTTAACGCTATTTTCTATATGATTATACTTTACTTATTTAGACACTATTATAATATCGAATATTACTACATAGTAGATAGTTTAACGGATCCTTAGAGGATGGGCGGTCCCAAGCATCTTCTAAGTTACTTGTACCCTTATTACAGTTCGCTTGAGTTGGTTTACATTATATAAGTATATATTGTCCTGACTCGAGTGTTTTGTGTTTTTCTTTACGCTCGGGTCAGCTTGAGTATTCACAGATTTGGATTTCCACCTTCTGGAGATTTGAATCGCTGGAGATTATCTGCTAGTCTTGTTCTATCAACTTCGGTTCCGTTGTTCTATTCAGCCTGTACTTGGTTATTGTATTGAGACTTCTACTGTACTTTATTTCTTATGTTGTATCTTATGTAACTCTAATATATTTACATAGTAGCTTCATGAACTACTATTTCTTTTACTTCCGCTGCATTATTTTACTCTGTGTCTGTGATCTGTGATTATATTTATTTACTGCATACTTTGAGATTTGCCAAATTTTATTTACAACGCGGTATTTTGAGCAATTCAACTCCGGCATGAGTGTCTACCTATACACTTATAATGGATGCGAATGGTTGAAAATATCGGGCCGTTATAGTTGGTATCAGAGCTTTGGCTTTGAGGCAAAACTCAGCATATGGAGTAGATTTATTTACAGAATCACTTTCGTTCGAGTTTGAATCTTTTCCTCTTGATTCGAACTTCCTATGAATTTTTGGAACGTTCCCTGCGGTTCCAAAATTCATTCTTGTCCCTCACTATTCATCTTCTTTTGATTTTGGAGTATCACATAACTCCACTTCGAATGATCTTTATAGTGAATTGGCTGTCTCGCCAATATTCTAATTTTCTGGTAAAGGGGGAAACTCCTTTACAAATTGGCATCGATTCACCAGAGATTTATATCTATCCTTGGTTTAGATGCTAATATCTTTTGTTATTCCAAACTCTATCTCTTGAGATCGGATGTAGATTTACCCCAGAAAATCCACATTTGATCTTATTCATTAAGTCACGGTTGACCCGGTTAAGGTTGGTCGCGATTTATCTAAGCTTATCCATCTTCATATTTTGATAATCAATCATCTTGTTTTGTTTCCAAAATATCTCCAAAACATTTTGAATTGTACTTCTAAATCTATGTTTTGTTTTATATATTGTGTTGTTTGAGCGGTTGATGTTGATTTGGGCTTCCGATCGATTCGTCTGATCAACGCTATCGATAGGATTTCTAAAACACTTTGACAGAACAAACTGACACAATATTATTTTAAATTTGGTTAATGAAATAAATTTTGATATAAGTAAATATTATGGAACTTAATAAATTGATTTAAATTGATTATTTGAAATGATAATACTTGATTTATCATTCTATAAATGAATTTATAAATAGATGTTTATAAATTGATTTTGGAAACTGAAATGAATTTAAATCAAGAATTTGAGAATTTAATTTCTGATGGTTTCAAACCTTGTGTTTAAAGTTTTAAAAGGATATATTATTTAAAGTATTTTTGAATAAAAATTTGTCTCTAAAGGATTTTAAAGTTTAAAAATTTAGTGCTCTTCTCTTTGTCGCTGGAAAATAATTTCGGTGATGACTGCAGCATCATCGACGTTCATTTTCGAGTTTCGAAGTGAAGAGACTGTTCTGTAGTCTTGCTACAGCTTTATTTTGGGGAATTTAATTGATTTGAATTTCTAAAAGATGTTTGATTTATAAAATATATAGATATATGATTTAAATTGATTTGACATATTATGTACATATATTTATTTATCTCTAACTGGTTTGAAGGAAACCGGAAATTTAATTCTTAAATTTCATCTTGAAGAATAATTTCAATTATAAAAAAGAAAATAAAAAATTTGGATAAATGATTCAAACTTGAGATAATTGAATTGGAAAGTTTTATTTGTATAACATAAAATTTCATTCCAATATAACTTACCAAAATTACACAGAAGTTGAATATGAAATTGGATAATTACAATATAGAAAGGATTTTATAAATAAAATTTGAGTGGTTATAATAAATGTTATACACTTAAATTTTAGTTATAAAAGATTAACAGAGGTAAATAGTGAAAAGGGATTTAAAGAGATTTTATTTAAATAACTTAATAATCAAATTTGATTTAATATGGAACCTTAAGTTTAACCTAGGAATTTTAATAATGGTTATTTCCTGAAACGAATATGTTGTATAGTAAATAATGTATCTTTGAATAGATAAAATAAAATACATTGGAATTGGACATTTTGTAATAAAGTTTATTTAACTTGAATTCATAGTTTAATTGATGTCTAAATGAATAAATGTGTAAAGGAATTTGATTGTTATATTTGCTATGATAAATATTTTATTTATGAAATAGATATGTCTTGAAAAATGAATAATTATGATTTAAATAGTTAAAATGTATTTTAACATCACTAAAATTTGATAATTGAGAATTTGGGTTTCAAATGAAATTTTAAGTGTAACTTATTAAAGGAATATCTATTTATGAAATGGGTATTTTAAATAAAGTGTTAGGTTATGTGTTAAATTAAGAGCTAACTAAAATAGTGAACTTTTAACTTAATAAATGAAGTATAGTTTGATTTGAATATTCCATTCATAAAGTTTGTTTAATAAGTCATAAGTTAAATGATATCCAAATAAATATTTCTGGAATTGAACTGATTTGAAATATTAATATATCTACTGTAGCATTTTATAAGTACTACTATTTTGAAAATACAATGTTTTGGAAATTTTTATAATTAAATGAACTTAGAAATGTTACAACTTTAAAATGAATATTATTTGACCTTGAATTAAAATGGTTTAAATGAAGATTACTTTTTTAGGGTGTTATGATTTTCTAAGTATTATGTTTTTTTTAAAAGAATAACTTGTCCAAAGTGTTATGATTTTAGCAGTGTGATTTCCAAATGATAAACATCCCTAAATTGTTATGATTTCAAAGCATTATGGTTTTAAATTTATTATCTGGTTTTGTTTTTTCCAAACTATCTTTTGGTTGTCCTTATTTCCCTTATCTTGTTACAGAATGGGAAGGCTATTGCTTATACCAGTCTATTTAGAAATCTTTCTGTAATCTATGATAATCTTTGTTACTCATCTGGATCTGAACACTGTTTTTCCATTCATAGACTGTCGGTCAAGTGAAAGGGAGATTCAGACTCTAGAGGATCTTTTTCGTGCTTATATTCTTGATTTGATCACCTCCATCTTGTTAAACTTACCTATAACAATAATTATCAGGTGTAATTCCAATCGTCTTATCATCTTGTCTTAATTCTATTTCATTCTATCTTTTTCTGTGCTTTCCCGTACCTCGTTCCTTTTCGGGGACGAAAAGTTTTGAGTGGGGGAGAGTGTAACAACCCTGTATTTTTCAAATATTTTTTTTTAATTGATTTTTCCAGATTCAAAAGCTTTATTTATGAAAAGAATAAATTTTGTTATTTTAAATATAAACTTTGACTTTGATGTGGATTAGAATTCCAAATATGACTAAATTTAATATTTCCTGAAAATGTGAATTTTGGTCAATAGTCAAACTTTGACTTTTAAGTTTAAATTTTTAATAGTTTGAAATTATAACTTTTATCTTTTATTATGAAAATAGATTTAATAACTTGAACACCACTTTTCGTTTCGTTGAAAACGGAGTTAAAATGTAAAAGTTATGTACATTTCAATTTTTAGTATAATTTGTTTATTTGTGCAATTTTGCCTATTTTAAATTTTTTTAAATCATATTTTCTTTCTTATATTTTGTTTTAATATGTGTTAATATGTTTTTTATGTATATTTTGTCTTTTTATGTTTTTAAATTGATAATAGTATTTTTCCAAAATTTACTGTATTTATTTTTCATTTTTAAAGGCTGTTTTCCTATTTTCTGCTATTTTCTTCATTAAAAATTATATGTAAATTAAATTTTAAATATTTATTTTGTGAATATATTTTTATTTTATATATTATTTATGTTTAAAAATATATTGCAAGCTCATATGAATTTTCTAAAATTTTTTTCTATTCAATTTCAAAATTTTCTAGTCTAGTTCACTGTTTTAACTATTTTCCTTAATTCTACTTTATATAATCAATAAATATTACATATATTTTTATATTTTATCAAATTTTCGAATTTTTAACTGGAATTTCTGTTATTATCAGAAATATAAACTTATAAAAATGAATTAAAGAAATTTGAAAGGCCTAACTTTCTATCTTCCTAAGGCCCTTTTATTTTCTAACCCTTCTACTTTTTAACCTAACTTTTCATTCAATTGGCAACATCTCCTCATTTCTTCAGCCGCCACTTTTTTTTCTCTCATTCACGAAATTCCAAAGCTCCTAAACCCTAAAAAAAATATGGCTTCCATTCTCCTCTTATCTTCTTCCTTTATCTCTTCTTTACTTCACAATTTCCATTGATTTTGCCTTCCTCCTCTTCTAGCTTTGCTTGGCCTCTACCACCTTCATCTCCACCATCCTCTCCACCTTCAGCCCCACCACCATCTATAGCAGCACCTCCTCCTCCTCCACTGACCATGACAATCCATGCCCATCCATTTAAGTTAGCACCACAAAATTGCACAAAAACCCTTCCAAACAATGCCTAAACCACATATGCTTCACCACCACCTTCATCTATCACCTTGGCCACCCCTAGAACCACCACCACCAGCAACTACATGACCTTTGGCTGCTGCTGCACCATCACCCTCCACTGTCCAGACCTGTACCATGCATGGCTGAGCCAAGCAATGACCAAGTCGAGCCTTGTTGTGACCAAAACTTCACCTATTTGTCTTGTCCATTGATATTCTTCATGTTGCATCTCCTACCCTTCACATCACTTCATGTTGCCATGCTTAGGTGTGCTAAACCTGACCTATATGATGCTAACCTGAGCCCAAACACATCATGGCTGAGCACTTGATCCCCTATGGTCAAGCATTTGAATGGTAAAGGCAAAGTCTTGTCTTTATTGCTTTGTATTTCAATTTGTTCAACATTGTTTTATGTTAAGTATATTCATGTGCTATATTGTTTTGTCTTGTTTGGGTATTGTTTACAAGATGATATCTTGGCTATTTTCTCCACTCAAATCAAAGGTCGTGCCTTCTAGATCCGTTGTGTCATTCTAATTGATATCTCCAGCATAAAAAGGTGAGTTATTCTCACCAGACAATATGTACCTATATAACTAGTAAATTGACACCCTGTGAATCTGTAGAAATATATTATCATGTTATATATGCCTATATTATTATCATATGATGTTCACACCTGTTATTACACCTGTTATATCATATGTTACTGTTATTTAATGTTATTCTGTTATTTATATCAGTTATCACCATTGCAAGTTCCCTCTAGATTAGAATCACTATGGGTTGAAATGATACATACCCGAACGGACTTTAGAATAGGGAAAAATCGTTATGGGCTGAAATGATAGGCCTGAATGGTTTTTATTTAATTTATTTTAACTTGGGATTGCGGGTTTGAAATGATAGAACCCGGATTTTTCTTTTTAAACTGCGGATTGAAATGATACATATCCGTATCACTTGACCTAGGCTAGAAAACTATATACAGGCCCGTGGTTATTTTATAAAGTGTTTTGGATATTTTTAAGTATTTTAAAAATTATAAATTTATGAAATTTGATTTAAATAGATTTTGAAATGTTTAAAATAAAGAAATTATGCTTTTTCTATGTGTTAAAAATGTAATTAATGAATGGTTTAACTGGATTTTTGAAATATAACTTAAGTTGGAAATTTGGAATTTGGTTAAAAATGATATTTAAGTTATATAAATAAAATGGATATTAAATTTTATTTGGAAATGGTAAATATGATAATTTGATTAAATGTGAATTTAAGTGATTTATTAAAGTATTATTGATTTTTTCTATGAATTTAAGTGGTTAAATAAATGAATGTTTAAAAGTGATCTTTTAAAATATAACTTGACTTGGAAATGTGAAATTTGGTTTTAATTACAGGTTTTAGTTAATTAAATAAAATTGGAAATTTAGTTAAATTTGTGAAATGGTAATTTAAATTTGAAGTGTTAAGTTATTTGTTGAAATGTGAAGAATTGGAAACTTTTACACTTAAATTTATTAAGTAAATTGTTGAAAATTGGATTTAATTATAAGAAATTTATTGTGAAAAAGATACATGTTAAATGATATGTAAATGAACATTTTAAATGTTAAATTATGATTTTTAAAATGTTTAAAGAGTTTAAAATGAAGTTTTGTAAGGATATGATATTTTATGATATTAAAATGATTTGAAATGAAGTTTTGAAATGATATGATATTTTAAAAATATGGAAATGGTTTGGAATTGATTTTATCTTTATTTTGATAAAGATTTGGATTTGAAATGATATTCTATTTTGAAGTATAAACTGTTTTTAAACTTATAACCACGGGTTATAATAACGTTGGGTTGTTAAAGAGACCGGGATCGGATATGGACATACTCTCTGTCTTACCGAAAACCAGTTTGGCAACTGTGTACGCGGTGGAGATTCCAGAATGAAGTAGGATGGTGGCGACGTTCTTAAGGTATGTTACGTGGACCCAACTCCCATGAGTTGGCATAAGGTGGCTAAAACAGGAGCGATCTCGGACCAGTGAGGTAGCACCTCTTCTCGGACACATTTCTTCGATATTATACTCTTACTTGTGATTGATTAGATGGCCATCCTCCGATTTGGGAGTGTTGTTCGAGGTGGAACGGTAGTGGCTGCTATGCATATCCATCAGTCCGTGTGCGTAATTGGTATATCTACCCTGGCATTGCCTAGTTGTGCCGTGTCACCTACCATATCGAGGTTTACTACGATTATGATTTTAAGATCCGACCGCGTTAAGGTTCTCCATCCCCTTAACGCTATTTTCTATATGATTATACTTTACTTATTTAGACACTATTATAATATCGAATATTACTACATAGTAGATAGTTTAACGGATCCTTAGAGGATGGGCGGTCCCAAGCATCTTCTAAGTTACTTGTACCCTTATTACAGTTCGCTTGAGTTGGTTTACATTATATAAGTATATATTGTCCTGACTCGAGTGTTTTGTGTTTTTCTTTACGCTCGGGTCAGCCTGAGTATTCACAGATTTGGATTTCCACCTTCTGGAGATTTGAATCGCTGGAGATTATCTGCTAGTCTTGTTCTATCAACTTCGGTTCCGTTGTTCTATTCAGCCTGTACTTGGTTATTGTATTGAGACTTCTACTGTACTTTATTTCTTATGTTATATCTTATGTAACTCTAATATATTTACATAGTAGCTTTATGAACTACTATTTCTTTTACTTCCGCTGCATTATTTTACTCTGTGTCTGTGATCTGTGATTATATTTATTTACTGCATACTCTGAGATTTGCCAAATTTTATTTACAACGCGGTATTTTGAGCAATTCAACTCCGGCATGAGTGTCTACCTATACACTTATAATGGATGCGAATGGTTGAAAATATCGGGCCGTTATAGTTAATTTACTTAATCACTTTGATTAAATAAATTAATTAACTTGAATATTATATGTTAAAAGATTTATTAAATCCAATTAATCATTAATTAAATGAACAATTCATCTCAAAGAATCATTAATTAAAACGATAAGTAAGTTTTAAATACCATTAATTAAAACAATCTAAATAGTCATAGATTAATTGGATTAATTAAATTCAAACTTCATTAGTCAAAACGATTAATTAAAAACATCATTTGTTAAATTGATTTATTTAATTATTAATTGAATGATTAATTAAATTCAAATATCATTATTAAAAATGATTATTAGTCTTCAATTATCATTAATCAAAATAATTAATTAAACTGCATTATCATTAATTAAAATAATTAATTAAACTCAAATAATCATTAGTGTTGGGCGCATTCTCACCCAGAAGACCTTGCGACCAAGGAGCGTGACTCATCCATCCAGGCTCGCCTAAGCCCATCCGGTATTCTTGTCCTCAGAGGCCCATTCGGCAGTGATTCGTTCGGCAGTAATTCGTTCGGCAGTAATTCGTTCGGCAGTAATTCGTTCGGCAGTCTTAAGCCAACACCGAACCAGTCTCCTTCCATCCCACCGAACCAGCCAACACCGAACCAGTCCCCTTCCATCCCACCGAACCAACAACAACCGGTCCAACCTACTTCCAAACAGCTACCGGTCCACTCTACACTCCAACCACCTCCGAACCAAGCAATGCCGAACCAAGATATACCAGGCCAGATCGCATCAGCCCAGGCCCATCAGCGACTCTACATATCCTGGACCCCTACCCCTAGCCTCACTCTATAAATAGAGGGGCAGGGGTACAGCAATGGGGACAAGTTTGAGAGCTCAAGCACGGAAGGAACTTTCAAACAACTTTCTTTCACTTGTATCAAAGCTTTGTACTTGCAATCACAACAAAAGAAGAGAAATAACATATAAAGTGGACGTAGGCACGTTCTGGCTGAACCACTATAAATTTTGCGTGTCTTTTTACAGTTTAGCCCCTGTTTTTCATATATTTGCATAAACCTCCAAAATCACTAAGAACAACATAAGATCTACAAAATCATACAACTTTGAGGTGTTTGTCCATTTTTTGTGCAAACATTTTTGGTGCTTTCATTGAGAGCTAGAAGCTCGAAGCTTCAGCTTCATCCGCTTAACAAGTTTTCCTAACAGCGTCGTCCGCCACTTGGAAAACATGCCTCCCAAACAGAGAAAAGATGTTAACAAAGGAAAAAACATCGCATCCAGCAGCCTTCCTGATCCAGCTGCCGCGAATCAAGTAAATCGTCCTCCTCCAGCAACGGCAACAAATGAAGGACAGGCTAACCCAGCCACTCCTGCAACAGAACAGCCTGCAGCAATTACTAGGGCAGATTTGGACAGAGTTGTTGTTGAAGTAACTAACCGCTTCACGTCCCAGCAGGAAGCCTTGGTGGACCATCTCATGTCACGCTTGAGGGACGCTGAAGAATCCAACCGCAACACTGAATCATGGGGCGAGTCCCAGTTTGGAGGATCTCAGAGACAGCAAAGATCTTCCTTCTTCGAAGGAGCTAACGGCAGGAATAGCCATGGTAGGAGCCGAGACCGAGCTCAGCCCGAAGTTAGGCCTGAGGAAACGTTTGGTGCCGAACCCAACGGGGAAGGTACCGGGCGGAGGTCAACTGCAGCTGAGCCTGTCATGCTGCCTAACCACAGAAACACCAGTGAACGGGGCCGAGCTAGAGTTCAGCCCGAAGTTGGACCCGAGGAAGTGCTTAGATCAGAACCCAACAGGGGAAGATCAAGGCAAGGGCCAACTGTAGCTGACCCAAGCATGCTCCCAGAAGATCAAAGGCAGCCACTGGAAAATATGAGGAATGATAGACGATACCATCCCTACAGGTTGTCTGGTCGGAATCAACCCCACAGAACGGAACCAAACTCATTTCTGTCCGCTCCAAATTCTGATGAAAGGATGGCACGCTTATTCAGAGAGTGTGTCCAACGGGAGCAAAGAGATCGAGGGATAGGCGCTAGGGTAACCAGCCCTTTCGCCCGCAATATCGAAATTGCTATCACCCCCCGAGAATGGAAGATGCCAACAATGGAACCCTACAAAGGAACCTCCGATCCCGTTGTACACTTACAGAGGTACACGCAGCATATGCTCATGAGTGGAGCAACAGAGGGAGTGCTGTGCAAATGCTTCCCGCTCTTCTTAGCAGATCTTGCTACCTCCTGGTTCTGTCATCTACCCCAAGGATCCATCAGCTCATGGGAAATGTTGAAAGAAAAATTCATCAGTCAGTTCCGCATTCACGTGGAGCAACCTAAGGACGCTTATTCCTTATCCAGCGTCAAACAGAGACCTGGAGAAAAGCTGCAGCAATACCTAACCAGATTCAACGCCGCAGCAGCCGCAGTTCAAGATGTCGATGAGAAGCTTATCCTAATGGCCCTCTGCAGTGAGGTGCATCCGGACACTAAATTTGCTAGGAGATTGACAAAAGAAAAACCAGCTACTTTACCCGATTTCTTCCATGAAGCCGGGAAATATATGAGGCTTGTGGATGCTGCCATTGAGGGGCAGTCAGGACAGCAAAGTAAGACGACCCATGGCAACGCCCCTGCTGTGGCAAGGGACGTTCGAAGAAATGATTCCAGAGACAGTGCTGGGGGCAAGAAAGTAGAAAAACGCCTATATCGGCCAGGACCAAGATTCGACTCTTACACCCCTTTGAACGAGACCGTCGAAAACATCTTCCTTGCCACCCAAGGAGAAGTTAGATACAAACGCCCACCATACAAGAAGGAATCAGATAGCGCACAGAAATCTGGAAAATTCTGCCGCTTCCACGAGTCCCACGGACATGATACCAACGAATGCCATCATCTCCGAGATTTGATTGAGGAACACATCAGAAGAAAGAAACTGGAGCGCTATGTAAAAAGTCAAGACAGGACTCCAGCTCCTGCCAATGAAAACCCAAGGCTACCCTCACCAGGGACCGGCAGAGGCGACCGCAACGCTAGCAGCTCTAGTCAAGAGAAGATAGTGGTCCATACCATCTCAGGAGGTCCACACATCGCAGACAGAAGTTGGAAAGAGATGGAAAGATATGGGAAGTCGCTCAGAGACAATAGAGACTGTGTCAATACGGTTATAGAAGAGCGCCACCCAAAGCGGAAAGAAAGTGATGACATCACATTCAGTAAACGCGACCTAGAAGGAAGACAGTACCCTCACATGGATCCCATGGTTATCTCTACCCGACTCGGTCCCGCCGAAGTTTACCGAATCCTGGTAGACACTGGAAGCTCTGTAAATATCCTGTTCAAACACGCATTCGACAAAATGAGGCTGTCAATGAAGGATGTATCTCCCTGCGATAAACCGCTACACGGTTTCACTGGAGATGCGAAAATGCCCATCGGGCAGCTGGACCTCTTCGTTGAAATTGGAAGCCATCCCCGCTCCGTTGTAAGGAAACAGACGTTTGTGCTGATAGAAAACCATTCGGCCTACAACGCCTTCCTAGGAAGACCAGCCCTATCTGACTTCCAGATTGTCCTAGCCCCGTGGTGCCTGAAAATGAAATTTCCAACAGACAATGGGGTAGGGGAAGTGGAAGGAGACCAAGATATTGCACGAGACTGCTATGTAACCGAACTTCGCAACAACCACAGGAGAGATAAAGGGAAAGGTGTAGAGATTGCCCTCTGCACAAAAAGCCTTGAAGCATAGCAACTAAAGAGAGCCCCTCCTCTTCGATACACCAGCGACCCTTTCAATGAATTAGACCCTAGGGACAAAGAGGAGGAGGCCACCGCCGAGCCTGCAGAGGCTATGGAGTTTATATCTGTAGACAAGCACGACTCAAGTAGGCTACTGAAAATTGGGTCGCAGCTGAAAGCTGAATTGAAGGAACAACTCATTGATTTTCTCCGCCACAACTTGGATGTGTTCGCTTGGTCACACGCTGACATGACCGGAATCTCCCCCAACATAGCATGCCACGTATTAAAAATTGATCCTACCAAGGCGCCTGTAAAACAAAAAAAGAGAAGTATGGGGGCAGAGCGATCAGCAGCCCTCGATGAAGAAGTAAAGAATCTACTCGCCAATGACTTCATACGAGAAGCTATTTACCCAGAATGGATCGCCAACCCGGTACTAGTAAAGAAGGCTAATGGGAAGTGGCGGACCTGCATTGACTTCTCCAACCTAAACGACGCCTGCCCAAAGGATTGCTTCCCGCTTCCCAGAATCGATCAACTTGTAGACAGCACGGCCGGGCACGAACTCCTGTCTTTTATGGATGCATACTCAGGATATAACCAAATTCCTATGCATGCTCCCGACCAAGACCACACTAGTTTCATCACCAACCGGGGTTTATACTGCTACAAAGTGATGCCCTTCGGACTTAAAAATGCAGGAGCCACCTACCAGCGCCTCGTCAACAAGATGTTTGCAGGACTAATAGGACGAACAATGGAAGTATATGTAGACGACATGCTGGTAAAATCACGGAAAGCCAAAGATCACGTAAGCCACCTAGGCGAAATGTTCCAGGTACTTCGACAGTATGGGATGAAGTTAAATCCACTAAAGTGCTCCTTCGGAGTGTCATCGGGAAAATTCTTAGGATTCATCGTCCATGCCCGAGGGATAGAAGCAAACCCTGAACAAGTCCGAGCATTAAGGGACATCAAGATACCTTCCACCCGAAAGGAAATGCAAAGCCTAAATGGAAAAGTGGCTGCCCTAAGCCGATTCATCTCCAAAGCAACGGACAAGTGCGTCCCCTTTTTCGAAGCTCTAAAGAAAGATAAAGGAAGGTTCGAATGGACGGACGAATGCTTAACCGCTTTCCTTAACCTAATTGAACACCTCCAGAAACCACCGGTACTCTCGACCCCAAGCGAAGGCGAAGAATTATACCTATACCTTGCTGTGTCATCTCACGCTCTAAGCGCTGCCTTGGTAAGGGAAGACGATCGCACGCAACGGCCAGTTTACTTCGTCAGTAAAAGGTTTACTGGGGCAGAAGTCAGATATCCTAAGCTTGAAAAGTTAGCATACTGTTTACTAATCACTTCACGAAAGCTGCGTCACTACTTCCAATCCCATTCCATCAAAGTTCTGACCGATCAACCACTGAGGCAGGTACTCCATCGACCCGACACTTCCGGGCGACTACTTAAATGGTGTATTGAGCTGAGTCAGTATGATATCACCTATCACCCTCGCACCGCCATCAAGGGACAAGCCATGGCTGATTTCATTGCAGAATTCACTACCAACGAGGATAAGGAGCGACTGGAAATAACGGAAGGTATCAGGTGGAATCTCTTTGTGGACGGTGCATCTAACGAACAAGGCTCGGGGGCAGGTGTGGTAATAATCACTCCCAGGGGAAATAAACTGCACTATGCTATAAGGTTGGAGTTCGCTGCCACCAACAACGATGCAGAATATGAAGCCGTAATAGCCGGATTAGAAATTGCTATCGAGGTCGGAGCCAATTCTTTGTGCCTTCACAGCGATTCTCAGCTTATTGTTAATCAAATACTAGGGGAATTCCAAGCTCGAGAAGAACGACTCATAGCATATCTAAAGAAGACCAAGTCGCTTCTCAACCGATTGGACCACTACTTAGTCAAACACATCCCTCGGGAAGAGAACCAAGAGGCCGACGAATTGGCAAAGCAAGCAAGTATGAGGGACGTCGCCATCTTCGGGGCAGTAACTGTCTCAAAGCAAACGATCCCAAGTTTTGAGCAAGTGAATCTGATAGCTGCAACCGAAGAAGCAACTTGGATGACTCCCATCCGAGACTACCTGCAAAATGGCACACTACCCGACGGGCGTAACGAAGTCAAGAAAATCCTGAGAAAAGCGTCCCGCTACACAATACAAGGAGACATCCTCTATCGGCGCGGGTTCTCTAACCCATTGTTAAGGTGTGTCGCCGGAAGGGAAGCCAAGGAAATCTTATCCAACATTCATCAAGGAAGCTGCGGGGATCACACCGGAGGGCAAACGCTAGCAAAAAAGATACTCCGATACGGATATTTCTGGCCCACCTTAAGCAAGGACGCCTTAGACTTCGTCAAGAAGTGTGACAGATGCCAAAAATTTGCTAAGATCCCTCGGCTACCAACAACCGAAATTACTCAGATGACCAGCCCTTGGCCCTTCGCAGTATGGGGAATCGACTTAATCGGTGAACTGCCAATGGGTCGAGGCGGCGCCAAATATGCTATAGTAGCAGTCGACTATTTCACCAAATGGGTGGAAGCAGAACCTCTAAATAAAGTATCTTCGGCGAAAGTTATCAACTTTTTAATCAAAAATGTTCTGTGCAGGTACGGAGTCCCACTAAAAATCATATCAGACAATGGACTTCAGTTTGACAGCGAGGAATTCGCCAACTGGTGCCAAGAACACGGAATTCACAAAAGCTTCTCATCCGTAGCATATCCCCAAGCAAACGGGCAAGTCGAAGCAGTCAACAAAATTCTGAAAACTCTGATAAAAAAGAAACTCGAAAAGTCAAAGGGCGCTTGGGTGGATGAACTCCCTACGGCACTATGGGCCTACCGCACATCTTTCAGAACATCAACAGGGCACACTCCTTTCTCTTTGGCATACGGATCGGAGGCTATGCTCCCAGTTGAAACTATTGTGCCTTCCCACCGTAGGATCCACTATAACCCAGAAGAGAACGAAGAGCTCCTCAACATGTCTTTGGATCTAGTCGAGGAAAGAAGGAATGATGCAGTCCTAAAAACAGCAGCCCACAAGCAGAAGGTGGCGGTACAATACAACTCCAAAGTCAAGCATCGTACCTTACGAGAAGGAGATCTTGTCCTCAAGCGAATCTTCCCTCGCCCCGGAGCACTAGACCCAATCTGGGATGGACCATATGTAATTCATAAAGATCTCCACAACGGAGCCTATATTTTGTCAACAGTGGACGGAGAGGTGTTCCAGAGGGCATGGAACATCCAACACCTCCGTCGATACTTTTCTTAACTTGTATTGCCCATATGAAGTGAATTAACAAAGAGAATCAGTGGACGTAGGCATTTTTTTGTGCCGAACCACTTTAAAAAAGCCCTGTCTCTTTTTTAACTTGTTCCTTTGTATCTTGGCTGCTTGTTAACTTTATCCTTTTCTGTTGAACAAAATCCTGAGCATATAGCTTTTCTATTCAAAGCACTCCACGATGCAACTTCACGTAGACAAGACCCAACAGGTACTAGGCGAATCTATGCCCTCGCCAATGAGACACTTTTGCTCCAGCATCCCTCTGCTGCGGGTTAACTCATTGCTCGCGACGGCCCTTAAAGCCAACTGTAATGAGCCGATTATAAGCCACCGAGAAGGCCGACTATAGCCGAGGCAGCTCATTACGGCGTTAGGCTCGCCGGCGACTGTGAACCGATTATAAGCCCCAACATAAGGTGTGGCCAGCCAGGGGCAGTTCACAGTTGACGATCGGCACCCACGCTAGCCGGCCACAGTAAGTCGAATAATACCCATGAGTACGGGCCATAATGGCCCGGGTAGTTACTGTGCGCGATCTCGGCTCCGGTGTGTCTTAAGTGCGGCTGTGATAAAAAAGAATTAACTCCCCGCGGAGGCGTAAGATGGGTGACAAATGTCTCCAAGACCCACAGCTAGGGAAAGTGACTACAAAACCCGTTTGCCACGAACTTAAGCACATCGAAGGCCTTCCGTGACTGGAAGTTTTACTATTTCACGTATTTCAATTTTACTTAAAAAAAAAAAACTTTCCTCCTATCCTCTATAACAAACCATAAAGTACAGGATGCAGGGTAAGAAATACCCACCAATGGATGCAGAGATTCACAATCAGATGGCAGGGCATTCAACTGCTTTCCATGCTCGCTCATACAAGATATTCGAAACTGCCATTTACAAACAGAACATGAAAGGCGGTATTTTCTTCCTTTATGTGCAGATGCATGACTGTAGTTTAATTTTTTTTTTCACACCTCACGCTAACATTGCAAGTCATTAGATTATGATTTAAAACCAGAATCTGACATCAAACACAATTTAATTACGAGAATATACACAGCTACATTTCTCATACAACATGTCAAAACAGCAACAAACATTCAAGAAACGACAGAATCAGCTTAAGCTAAAAAATTACACGTCAAGAATAATATTATTACAAGTAGCAAGAATTACAACTTAGAGGTCACTCTACTGTCTTAAGGCTAACATATACAGCAATGCCAAGCCTACAAAAAGGATTTTCCAGGTTCAATCATGGAGCTGGTTGCGTCAAAGTCTTGTCCTTGTTCTTTTGCCCGCCTGTCCGGTCATAAAAAGGATTCATTAGTGATGAGTAACCAAGTTAACAGAAAGACTAGAAAGGAAGACTTACCAGTACTAGCTCCTTGACCATCCTGGTCATCATCCTCTACCTGCACACCCGCCTCTTCAGCAGCAAGCAGCCGCATACCCTCCTTTACCGCCATTTTCTCCTCCTTGGTGAACTGGGCAGTGACCACATCCATGCTGAAGACCGTTCCACCCTCTTTATCTGCCTCAGCCTTAGCCTCCTCCAAAGCCCGAAGATAGGTCTTAGCCATGACCCTGGGATAATCATCCATCCAAGAGAGGTTACCCTGCTTCCAAGTCCGGAAATACATGTCCTGGAGCATGTCATCCATCATTCCTTCGTTCTCCTCAAACTCCCTCATCCGAGCATCGGAGGCCGACAACCTTTCGACGGCAGCATCTCTCTCCAGTCTGTATCTAGAGCAATCAGCCTGAAGGGACCTCCGCATCACCTCCATCTCTTCCCTCAACTTAGCTTGAGCAAGCTCTGCAGCCTCAAGTTTCTCGGACAATTCCTCCACCTGCTCGAGATCCGCTCTCCGAACCTCATCCACCGTGGCGATAGCCATGTCAATCCGCTCTTTGCAAGCAGCTTCCATTTTCCGCAATTCGGCCCGACTGGCCTCTTCCATGGTTCTCCTTAATCGCCCAGTATCAGCCTCGTGCTGAGAAATCTGGATAGCCTGATCCGCAAGCTGCTTGGCCTGATCCGAAACCACCAATCGAAGTCGGATATTGGCGCTCCCTATCTCCTCTCCGGCCTTAACCAGCCGAGCATGATGCCCCATCAACTTCTTGGTCTCCTCTGCCACCCGATCAATATTAGCTTTAGCCTCGTCTCCCATAGTGACTATACGAGTGGTGAGTAGATCGAGATCTAAGGACTTGGCTTCATCAAGTACTCGTACCATGGGGTTACGTGGGAGAAGGTGTTCCCCAGTGACTTCGTCAAAAGTGATATCATGAGAACCTGGATCCAGATCAGGGTGACCCGCGAATGGATTACGGGCCAAGTCGGGACGGTCAATATGAATAACAGAAGGGTTTCCGGACGGGTGTGGAGAAGGTACAAACTCGCTACCCTCCTCAGTAATATCATGAATAGACTGAGCTGGAGGCTGAGGACCGAGCGAAGTTTCGGATAAAGGATGACTCCTCTTCCTCTGCTGAATACCCTCTTCGATAACCCCAAGAAGAGGACGGTATCCGACTACATCCCCGGAGCGTTGGGTTGAGGGCTTCGGCTTAGCAGAAATTTTGGAAAGTTTATATTGCTCGAGCCTGTGTCGAAGGTCTGAAGCTTTGGGCGCCTTGCCTGCTCCTGATATAAAGAACAAGTGTCACAATCTTACATTACTATATGATTCAAGAAACGCAGTAGATTACAAGTTAGAAAAGGAAAAGAAACACAGCTGTGGTTGTACAAACCCTGGGGAGGAGTGGGATACTGCAATAAGTCCTGGATTTCATTCCAGGACGGGAGCGGGTCATAAAATATTCCTAAGTCCCTATCATTAGTGAAGCATGCAGGAGTCAAGAATTCACCTTGAGTCGTCAAAGTCGCCTTGACCGGAATGGTCGGAAAAGACTCACTTGCACCAGTCCCGGCTTTGTCTGCCTTCCCGGTCTTCTCTACCAAAGCCGGATCATCATCCAACCCCTCAAAAGCTTGGCGGAGAGCATCATCCGTCCACTCTTGCATTTCGCCTACTTGCCCGGAAGACAGAGCCCTGGAACCATCACCACCCTGTCCTTCGCCACCATCATCACCAAGAAGCTCAACGTCACTTCCACCCTCCGCCTCACCTCTTTCTTCCTCCGCATCTATATCCCCCTGAGTAAGTGGACAATTGCTGGGAGAAGGACCGTCCGACCTCTTAAGTTTCTTACCTCCGACGGCTGGAGGTTTCGTGAATGGTTTTCTCTTTCCACCCTCTGCCGCAACGCCTCCCTTAGCCTGAGCAGCCGCCCTCTCTTCCGCCGATTCCCTCAACTTAACTACAGACTGCTGCGGAAGGATCAAGTTATATTCCAGAAGAATCGCATTCCTAATCAAGTAGGCAGATGATCTGTATTTCCCAAGAATGGCTTCTATCTCCGCCGCCGTCTGGACCAGGCGGTCAGTCTCCACAACCGGAAAGCCACCTGTCGCTAGCAAAAATGAGAAGTATGAGAAGAAGCATCGCAATCGGAATAAAAATTATAAGTAAAAGCATCAACTTACATCCGGAGGTAAAGCGCCGGATGGAGACGGAGTCGTCCCTAACAAAGAACCACTCTTTCTTGAACATGTTGTATTTGGAGTACAGATCCAGGACCGGCTTGAAGGTCACAGCAGATTCCAAGCTAATATATGGGGACCCCTTCTTATAGCCCCTTAAATTATACAAGTACCGGATCTCCCGGTTGGAGGGAGCGCGACCATACTTCCTCCGAAAAATAACAAAAAGGCTCACCAGTATGGCATAAGAGTTGGGCTGAAGCTGGAATGGGGCCACCTTCAGGTACGTGAGGAAGCTGACTACCCAAGCGTTGAGTGGTGGGATAGCACCACACATGCAATGGTACCTGCTATAAGCAAAGTATCCTTCGGGAGGACTGTATGGCATGACTCCTGGGCCCGGCAGCAGCATGAGGGCTCTATCGATCCCAAAGGAACGAGATATAACATCGAGTTGCTCCTCTTTGAGAGAGCTAGGAAAGCAGTCAGGCGGGGAGTCCAGCAGCTCCTGGGGACCATATCCATCCACTAATGACCTCGGGGCAGGCCCATGACGCTCCGATCCTGATTGAGCTGGGGGCACGGCCGAGGACTCTCCTACACCCCCGGATCTCCTCTTATCTGATCGAGTTTCAACTTTTCGAGACATTTATCTGCAATCATGGGAAAAGTATATCGTTAGAATATACAAGCAGCGTAATCTGGAATTTCGCTTGAAAATTCGAAGTATGAAACGCATGTTCACTCGATACAACAGTTCATTCGGCACTCAACCTAAAAGTTCGTTCGGCATTCAACCTAAAAGTTCATTCGGCATTCAACGTGAAAGTTCATTCGGCACTCCACTTAAAAGTTCATTCGGCATTCAACGTGAAAGTTCATTCGGCACTCCACTTAAAAGTTCATTCGGCATTCAACCTAAAAATATCATTCGGCTAAGGGAATTGGGTACCTGATTCGGCAACTGAAATGGTTCGGCAAGCTGGGATGATTCGGCAAAGGATCAGAGTTTGATTCGGCTATGTGATTATCTTGGCTTGGCTGTTCGTTCGGTAGAAGGTAATAGAGACCCTGAGCCCTTACTTATAGGCAACTGTAGGCGACCGGACCGTCTGATTCGGCGAACGCATCCAAGACTGCGTCGTCATCTTCTAAACAAAGCGCGGCACATTCCGGCATATGCCCCACTTTGGGGGGCAAATGTTGGGCGCATTCTCACCCAGAAGACCTTGCGACCAAGGAGCGTGACTCATCCATCCAGGCTCGCCTAAGCCCATCCGGTATTCTTGTCCTCAGAGGCCCATTCGGCAGTGATTCGTTCGGCAGTAATTCGTTCGGCAGTAATTCGTTCGGTAGTAATTCGTTCGGCAGTCTTAAGCCAACACCGAACCAGTCTCCTTCCATCCCACCGAACCAGCCAACACCGAACCAGTCCCCTTCCATCCCACCGAACCAACAACAACCGGTCCAACCTACTTCCAAACAGCTACCGGTCCACTCTACACTCCAACCACCTCCGAACCAAGCAATGCCGAACCAAGATATACCAGGCCAGATCGCATCAGCCCAGGCCCATCAGCGACTCTACATATCCTGGACCCCTACCCCTAGCCTCACTCTATAAATAGAGGGGCAGGGGTACAGCAATGGGGACAAGTTTGAGTGCTCAAGCACGGAAGGAACTTTCAAACAACTTTCTTTCACTTGTATCAAAGCTTTGTACTTGCAATCACAACAAAAGAAGAGAAATAACATATAAAGTGGACATAGGCACGTTCTGGCTGAACCACTATAAATTTTGCGTGTCTTTTTACAGTTTAGCCCCTGTTTTTCATATATTTGCATAAACCTCCAAAATCACTAAGAACAACATAAGATCTACAAAATCATACAACTTTGAGGTGTTTGTCCATTTTTTGTGCAAACAATTAGTTAAAACGATTAATTAAGTATAAAACATCGTTAGCAAAAATGATTGATTAACCTAAAGGTAAACCAATTTTAAAACATTATTTATTAAATTGGTTAATCAATTCTCAAAATCATTAGTTACAATGATTAATTAAGTATAAAACATCATTAACAAAATTGACTAATTAAACCTAAAGATAAACCAATTTTTAAACATTATTTATTAAATTGGTTAATCAAATCTCAAAATCATTAGTTAAAATGATTAATTATTTTAAATTATCATTGATCAAAATGATTATTGAATTTTAATATTTCATTTAGCGGAAACACAAGCTCAAGTTCATATGACAGGGTTCTGGGGATGAAATTAAATAAATGACGATATAGTGAAATTGTTATAACGACACTTAACAATTTGAATGGAATATCAGGATTTGTTTTAATTAACCATCAATATAACATCATAAGGATGTAAATAAATAATTATTAGTGAGAAACTCTTCAGGGTCTCTCTATAGATTTTCCCTGCAAAACAATGGTTATGGATAATATATAGATAATCATATGGGTTTACAATAATCAAACAAATATGTCATCCATTTTTTAAATGGAAATTCAACCAAACAATCAATTAAACACTTTAATTAACATCTAAGCAATCAATAAACCTTTATAACATAATAGATATGATATGCTAAAATTTATTGTGAGTAAAACTCACATTGATTTTCATTCTCGCCGAAACATCCCGATTTTGGATTAAAACTGAACGGCCGTCCGATTTTAGCCTAAATTTTAACTTGCTCCAAAATCCTCTCAAACTAATTCCATCGTGAAGATCTCGACGACACAAGTCCAATGCACAAAACGGCGTTCGAATCCGACCTCGTATGAGTGGGATACACATTTTATAAGTTATAGATAAATTTAAATTAATAAATAAAAAATCTAACTTTATATTTACAACTATACCCCTAACTATCTCTTCCCCAAATCCATGTTCAAACATGCATAGTGACATTCCCTCCATGACCGTGCACGATCAAAAATGATACAGAGCTACGGTGCTCCGTTTCGTGAACCGTCTTCGCTGATGGCTTTCTCTCGCCGAACGTGACTCAACCAAACCCAAAAACCAAAGCATGTCTCGCCAAAAGAATCATGACCAGCTACTAAAACTTGCCGACACCCTCAAGTTGCGCGACCGTATCCATCGCGGAACGTCCACAAATTTTTCCGACCCTTCGTTCGAGAAATTCGAGAAAGCTTTATCCATCCACGATTCCATCTAACTCCAACTAAATCACTCTACAAATCAAACCCTAGTTCTTCAACGACAGCAGCCATCTCCCAAACAGCAATCGATCATCACAAAAAACGCATAGATTGAAGCATATGGCCATACGAGTGCAAACATATATTTTTTCTAGATTTATTATAGAGTAATTAACAATATTTTAATTTTTAAACTTTTATTTCAAAGAGGGAAAACATGTTTGTGTTCAGAGGCAGTGTTTAAATAGAGAGAAAGGTATGGGAGAAGCATGGGCTAAGAAATAATGTGGTATGGGCTAATGGCATGGGCTGATATGGTGGGTATGTACATATATATTATTTTAATTTTAAAAATATTCAACAAAACTGTTAGCACCAAAATTGGTCACTAACCTCGTTCCGAAAGATTGTGTAGAGATATAAGTGATGAAAGTAAATTAAACAGAGAAGGCAATGCTAATTTAAATGCAGAAAGTAAGAACACCAAATTTATAGTGGTTCAGCGTAATTGCCTACGTCCACTTTGAGGTTAAACTTTATTGATATTCTTTATAGTTGATTACAAATACAATTCGTGAATCAAATGCTTGAATGAAGTTGTTTTTGTAGAGAAGATGAGTCTTGAAAATGGCAGAGTCTCCCCAGTATTCTCTCTCCAAAAAAGGCTCCATTTCACTGTGACCCTGCCCCTCTATTTATAGGCAAATATGGGCTGGACTTCCCAAGTGGGCTGGATAGCCGAACGCTCAAGCCCCAGTGCAGTGGTCGCTGTATGCCGAACCAGGTGTGCCGAACGCCGCTACGCTGAACCATTCCTTCTATGCCGAACGGTGTGTTGGTGTCGTGGGAAGTGTAGGATGGTTGTCTGTTGAGGCCGAACGTGCCTCCATCTCAAGCTCTTGAACGAACGGTGCATGCAGGCCGAACGACACCGTTATCTTGAGTAGTTATGCATATGGAATGTCTTCTGGATGCCGAGTACTACGCCGAACACCATGGGATGCCGAGTACTCCTGTTGCCGAGTGCTACGCTGAGTACCTTGGGATGCCGAGCGCTCTTGTTGCCGAGTGCTACGCCGAGTACCTTGGGATGCCGAGCGCTCTTGTTGCCGAGTTCTCCTATCACCGAGTTCTAATGATGCCGAACGCTAGCGCTGAGCATTGGTTGTCGCCGAGTTCCAGTCGATGCCGAACACTGCTGGATGCCGGACGGTGTGGATGCTGTGTACTTCGCCGAACACTACTGGATGCCGAGCACTACTGAATGCCGGACACTTTGGATGCTGTGTACTTCGCCGAACGCTACTGGATGCCGAGCACTAGTGGATGCCGGGCACTATGGATGCTGTGTACTTCACCGAACGCTCCTAGATGCCGATCACTAGTTGCCTGGTCAAATCTCCAGGAAACACTTGCCCCCCAAAGTGTATGGCGTGGCCGAACGGGATGCGCTTTGAATCTGGTACAATTTACCTCGGAGGTGCCTTCTCGAGAATGTTAGCGAAGGAGGTGAAAGACGAACAAGGTATGGATGCCGAACAATACGTTCGAAGCCGAACGTACCTCGTGTGCCGAACGTCACTCTGCTATGATGCCGAACACTCCGGTATTGACCGGTTCCACCGGGTATAGCCTCTTCAACTTCTACCTCCCTCTATATAACCAGGTCCTTCCCGTCCCTTCTCCTTTACTTTTTCGTTTCTGTCATTCTTCCAAGATTTCAAACCTTCTCTAGTCGAACAGATTTACAACTTGAACATTCCTTCCTAAGCTCCTAACTGCAATCTAGGTACCGCCCCTTGTATAACTTGAAAAATGAGTCAAATGTGTCCTGTAGGAAGCTTTCGAGTAGGTTGCCCTCATTGCCGAGCGATAATGCGAGGCGAGGAGGAAGGATTTGAGGTGTTTGCACATGTGGCTATTGTATTTAGCTCCATCGCGTCGAACCTCAGTCAAAAATGAAGGAAAAGAAAAACCCTGGAGGTGGTAAGGGTTTCGGATGGCATAGTTATGGTTCGGCGTATGTTGTCATGTGCCGAACGATAGAGGCTGCCGAATAGTATTTCGTCTGAATGAGGCCGAACACTCGCTAGAACGCCGAACAAAAACTTAGCCGAACGAACTAAGGCCGAACACTACCCTTATGCCGAATAGGCATATACGCCGAATAGCATCTAGACCGAACGACATAATTGCCGAACAACTGTCATGCCAAACAGTTACATACCTGCCGAACAGAACTTAGACATGCCGAACGAACACACACATGCCGAACAGAACTTTTAACTGGACGATGACTTAACCGAACGAGGCCTTTAGCCGAACATAGACTTAGACCAAGCAAAACACAGCCGAACATTATACTTAGGCCGAACAATACAATTGCCGATCACTACTTAAATGCCGAACAGTATAAATGTCAAACTACACTTAGGCCGGTTACTTTAGAAATCATATGTCTTCTGAATCTGGAACTATAATCACCTCAAGGCGAGCTTTTTGAGACGGTCAGCGATGACGGTCTTCGAAGGCGATGATTCGAAGCTAATTATTATATCTTTAAAACCTTTAGATTCTTATTGCCTGTACACAATTGCTTGCACTAGTTCACACACCACGCGGGGGAAAAAATCGTGTTTCTAATTCTAACGCTCAACGTTTTTTAAGTATAGCTTTCTCAAGCATTTAGCCAGGTTCATTATTTATTCGGGATGTCGACAAAATCTAGCTCTGCCACCATATCTGACAGGCCTGGGCCGTCAGCAAGGCAAGGAGCCGCTGATACTTCTAACCCGTCAACTTCTCCCGCTCATAACTTGGCACCTGATGCTCTGGAGGCAACAATCTTACTAGACAATCCGATCGATTCACAAGCCTCGAAGATCAACGAAGCTGCTCTGCGACGGATATGCTCCATTCATGGGATTCCTTTTGCCGACGTGTTAGTTCCTTCAAGACACGATCGCCCTCATCTGCCCCTGGTCGGGTACACTACCTGCAACAAGTTCATGTGTTGGATGGGCAGCTTGCCTCCATTTAACTTATTTCTCCGGGATGTACTGCAGTACATAGACATAGCTCCATCGCAGCTGCACCCGAACGGCCATGCATTTCTATATGGGACTTATCTACTTTTCATGGCTGTCTTCTCCAGACCTCCAACCGCTGGTGATATCAGATATATTTACATGTTCAAGAGACGGAAAGACAGTCCTTCTTTTATGTTCCTCGAGCCATACCACAAATGCCAGATCTTGACAGGGGCATGTAGCAAATTTGCCCTGTACAAACAGGAATGGTTCTATGTGCGCTGCCCTTCTGGTTTCGCTAGGAGATGGGTTGAAGGCAGTAAGTCTCTCTGCTAAGTCACTATTCGTATTTAATCGGAGTCATGCTTTTCCTAACTCTTCATCTCATCTTTTCAGGTATTAACCCCGTCCGGAAGGCCGAGGATATTCTGAGGCTGTTGAAGCCATTAGAGCTCTTCCTGCTGAGGATCGAGACATCCGGACTATCATCTCAAATGAATCACTGTCGGGGTTTGGCTTGCTAGCCCCTGGTCGTCGGATCAGCCTCCCAGAAGGTGTCACCATTCCCAAACCTTCGTCCGGTAAAGGGAAAAAACAGGCCGGATCGTCGTCGCGTCGCACTCCCGATACGCACGGAGAAGGTGAGCGCAGAGAAGATGATGTTCCTGAGACTCAAGGCGAGAACGTGGGTCCCGCTTGGAATCCGGCAATCGAGGTTCAAGATATTGAGACGTCATCCTCCCCTTCGAAGGGGAAGAAGAAGTTGAAATATACAGTTCAAAAGGAGAAAATTGGTGGCACTTCAAAAGCTACGCCTATCCCGTCTGAGAAAGAGGCTTCTTCGCAGCATCTGGAAAGCTCCTTGAGGGGTCTATCGAACCTTTCTATTCTCGAAGACATACTTAATTACGGGTTTGATGATCCTGAAGCCCTCAAATTTTCTTCGCCCGCTAGAGGCAATGCGGGAGTTCAACTCCTGGTTCAAGGAGACAATACCCCGATTAGTAAAGATAAACGAACTGGTCCGTCGGGGGGAACACTAGGACACACACGCACATGCGCATTCCATAATATACTTCAAGTCTTTTTAGCTCGTGAATTCTCCTTAACTCGTTGTTATCTCCATTCTTTGCAGGTGGTATGGGCCGCTCTCACGGACTTGATCGCCTTCAGGGGTCTTCTATATTCCATCACTCTGGACGGGATTCCGGTTCAGGCAGACGCAAGGACCGAGGTGATTATGAAGATAGGGACAATCGTCCTCGTGAGTCGTCTCACCGCAAGAAAGCACATTCTCAATCTTCCCAGTCCCGCGATCTCCCTCCTCCAACTGAGCCGGATAAAGAGAAGTCTTCGCAGAAGGGTTATCAGTTTGATGCTCCTCGAGAACAACATTCCAGTTCATCGAGTACAAGGCAAGTTCGAGTGCAACGTAAAAGAACGGAGTTTTCAAAGCCTCCTCCTCCTACTCCTGCGGTGGACCCAACTGTTGCGGAAAAGATGGTCGATCTTAAGGCCAAGTTTCCAAAAATTTGCTTCGATGGTCTGAAGTTCCTCCCGGCCATTCATCATATTCTCGGGCCTGTGAAGCAGAGTGCCATTGCCTGCAATAACGACGTCTATGTTCAACATGACGCGTTTGTGCACTTGGTGGAGAAGGTCTCGGAAGTATCTGTTGAGCGTCAACATGAGGTTGACCGTCTGAATCTGGAGGTTGACAGCGATAAGAAAATCATCAAACTCCAAGACGAAGAGCTTGCTTCGTATAAGTCAAAGCTAGAAGCCGCTGAACAAAGCGCAAAAAATACTGCCGAGGCAGTTACTCATTTAGAGGCGGCTCATAAAAAAGAGCTTGACGAAGCAGTCCAGCGCAGCGGTGCCCTCGCCCTAGAAAAAGACTCTGTCCAAAAGGAAAGGGACGCACTTGCTACTCAAGTCAAGGAGTTGAAGGAATTACTTTCCAAGGAGAAGGAAGACAAAGTAGCTGCTCAAGAAGAATCGCAGCGATACTGTGATGAGATTGTTGCTACCCGACTCCTGAAGACAAAGCTCTATGATGAACTCGCCGGGGTCGAGAAAATGAAGGACGAGGCCCGTGAGGAGGGTAAAAGAATGGCTGTGGAAGAGCTTGATTCTCGCCTCGAGGCGGCCGCAGAAGCCGGCAGGGAAGAGGTCAAAAGTATGTTTGACCCGTTGATCGCCGAGTATGGAGCCCGCGTCCTTATGCACCGCGACTTAACATTTCTGGGCGACGGCTACCTCGAATCCCTGGCTGAGGCGTGGGAAACTCTGATAAGGATCAAGAAGGTCGAGTCGGGCTCCAACGAGGTCGATGAGGATGTCTTGGTGAAGGAGTTCCTAGGGGGGAATGAGCCATCGGACTTATCCGCAGCATTGGCACTTTATAGCAAAGGCTCTTCCCCTCCGAAAGAGAAGAATGACGAAGCTGGCCCGTCTGGGGCCGACGCTACTACTCCTCACATTGTCGCTCCTTACGCTGCTCAATCGGCCAGTCGGCCAACATTTAATCCATTCGAGCAGCATGCTAGTTATGATCCCGAAGATCCCGGGCTTGGTGTTCATGTGTTGTCACCTATCCTGGAGGGTGAAACCCCTCGTGCCACCGATAGCCAACCGGACCCTGGTAGGAAATTCTTCTTTCTCTAGAAGTTGAAGAGTTCCCGTCATTTTTCAGCAGTGGCTATTCGTTCTAATGCTCATTCCTTATGTTTTCGTGCAGGTTGCTCTGACGCCGAGCCAACTCCGAGGAGCGATGACGCCAAGGAGGAAGCAGAGAAAACAAGCGACGTTGCTTACGCAGGAGTAACTCCCGGTCCAGACGCTCAAGTGATCGGGGCGCTAGATGATGACAAACTTGATACTTCGTCTCCTGCCGAAGGAAGCGATGAAATTGAAATCACTGGCGCCTCTGAGCATACTTCAGAGATTCGCCGACGAGGAGAAGAAAAAGGTCAAAGTCAAAGTTGAATCTGAAATACTGGAACTCACTGACCCGCGTAACAGACCTTTGAAAATCATTCTCCCGGGCAGGTCCAAACCACTAGATGTTCCATCTCCTACTCCTGACTCCGTTTCTCTAGCAAGCAAAAAGTCCAAGAAAAAGCGTGAGGGAGAGGAGTCGTCGGAAACACCAAAGGAAGACAAGAAGAAGAAGTCGAAGAAATAATCGATGCACTTGTTCAACAAGTTTCCTGCTTAAGTTTTGTAATTGTTTTTATCTTCCACAACTCGTAGTTTGTATAGAGAGGTCTGAATTTTGTAGGAGTGATCATGTATCCCCATTTTGGACTTATTGAATAAAGTTTTAGTTTCTTTTTGTTTGAATGATTCTCTTGTCTTTATTTGGTTTGCTGACTAATTGTAGCCATAACTCAAGTTCTTATGAGTTGCATTATCTCCCGGTCCATTCTTGTGCTGTTCAAACATTTTTGGACATGGCGTACCTCTCGTCCCACATCTTTTGAGTACTTGGACTTCTTGCTGACTCTGTGCCCCGGGGACTTGGAGGCTTGAAATAGTTTATACTCTAGTCCATGCTCCGGGGAATTAGAGTACTTCGCTACGCACTTCGGGGATTCGGAGTTTTAAAATCGTTTATACTCTAGTCCGCGCTCTGGGGACTTAGAGTACTCCGATCCGCGCTCTGGGGATTCGGAGATTTGGAATCGTTTATACTCTAGTCCACGCTCTGGGGACTTAGAGTACTCCGATCCGCGCTCTGGGGATTTGGAGATTTGGAATCGTTTATACTCTAGTCCGCGCTTTGGGGACTTAGAGTACTTCGATCCGCGCTCTGGGGATTCAGAGATTTGGAATCGTTTGTACTCTAGTCCGCGCTGTGGGGACTTAGAGTACTCCGATCCGTGCTCTGGGGATTCGGAGATTTGGAATCGTTTATACTCTAGTCCGCGCTCTAGGGACTTAGAGTACTCCGATCCGCGCTCTGGGGATTCGGAGATTTGGAATCGTTTATACTCTAGTCCGCGTTCTGGGGACTTAGAGTACTCCGATCCACGCTCTGGGGATTCGGAGATTTGGAATCGTTTATACTCTAGTCCGCGCTCTGGGGACTTAGAGTACTCCGATCCGTGCTATGGGGATTCGGAGTTTTGGAATCGTTTATACTCTAGTCCGCGCTCTGGGGACTTAGAGTATTCCGATCCGCGCTCTGGGGATTCGGAGATTTGGAATCGTTTATACTCTAGTCCGTGCTCTGGGGACTTAGAGTACTCCGATCCGCGCTCTGGGGATTCAGGGATTTGGAATCGTTTATACTCTAGTCCGCGCTCTGGGGACTTAGAGTACTTCGCTCCGCACTCTGGGGATTCGGAGATTCGTATTCGTTTATACTCTAGTCCGCTCTCTGGGGACTTAGAGTACTCCGCTCCGCACTCCGGGGATTCGGAGATTTGAAGTCGTTTATACTCTAGTCCGCGCTCTGGGGACTTAGAGTACTCCGCTCCGCACTCCGGGGATTCGGAGATTTGAAGTCGTTTATACTCTAGTCCGCGCTCTGGGGACTTAGAGTACTCCAGTCCGCACTCTGGGGACTTGGAGGTTTTAGTCTTTATACTCTAGTCCGCGCTCTGGGAACTTAGGGTACTCCAGTCCGCACTCTGGGGACTTGGAGGTTTAAGTCGAGAGCAGTCGTATTTCCACTCTTTAATTTGTATTCATCTACTGTATCGAGGCTAATGTCGTCGAATGAACAATCGAACCACGTTTGCTCATGGAATGAGATTCTGCCCCGCAGGATGAGGGACGAAATTTGAAAAATGGACGATCGATTCTCGTCTGCATGGTGATTATAGCTCTTCCAATCAAGTCAGGGAAGGAGGTATATGACAGATGGTTGAATCACATCCATGTTGGGTTAGATAGCCAAATCTCTTACAATTTGCTCCGTATCTCCTTCTAGAAAATAAGGATAATAGATTGTTGAGTAGACAAAGTAAGTTGCATATGTTCCAAGGTGCAGTCGTGTCCATATATTGACAGTGATGGTTAGCGAGTACGCAGTCTACCATAGCTACTTCAAGTTGGGCTTTCGAACAACCTTTCGTGTTCAGGGTAGGATTTGATGTGTAGATGATCAAATCACGTCCACTTTTGATGGACCCCGGTGTCACTGAGCTTCATGAGGGGTATCTGTATTTTGTCGAACTTTGTTCTATGACTCGATTGGAGTGGATGATCGGGCCATATTCATTCCAAGCAGTTTAGGTCTCCAAGTCAAATGTGGAGGTTGATGGATGGATGGTCGGTTGTTCGAATCGACCATAAGTTGATCATACAAACTCAGATCGTCTTGAAACTTGGAACATTGGCTTCCCTGGCTTTGATTGTTATGTCTTGTTAATCGTGGCTCGATCCAGACTCGGACAAAATCCATCGATATCCATAGTGAGCCTTTGTGTAACCGATCTCCAAGATGAACTGTCACTGGTTTCTAATCAAGTTCTTGATGTCACGGCCTTGCCAAAAGGCGGGATAACATTTTCCCCCCAAAGGACGTCTTGTGTAAACATGATGTGCTTTGAAAAACCGCGGTCTTTCATGCTGAATATTTCCGTTCAGTTGATTGCTTGACAGTCGTCTCTCAATCGTTTCGTTGCAATCTTCTTTTAGACAAATGTTCAACTAGCATGCTTTGCTTTGGTTCTGCCCCCAGTTCTGGGGATGAGTATGGAGTTGATGTATGTTTATACTCCGTCTCTCATTCTGGGAGTACGGAGTTGAGTAGATGTTTATACTCCGTCTCGCACTCTGGGAATACGGAGTTGATTAATGTTTATACTCCATCTCGCACTCTGGGAGTACGGAGTTGATTAATGTTTATACTCCATCTCGCACTCTGGGAGTACGGAGTTAATTAATGTTTATACTCCGTCTCGCACTCTGGGAGTATGGAGTTAAGTAGATGTTTATACTCCGTCTCGCACTCTGGGAGTACGGAGTTGATTAATGTTTATACTCCGTCTCGCACTCTGGGAGTACGGAGTTAATTAATGTTTATACTCCGTCTCGCACTTTGGGAGTACGGAGTTAAGTAGATGTTTATACTCCGTCTCGCATTCTGGGAGTACGGAGTTGATTAATGTTTATACTCCGTCTCGCACTCTGGGAGTACGGAGTTGATTAATGTTTATACTCCGTCTCGCACTCTGGGAGTACGGAGTTAAGTAGATGTTTATACTCCGTCTCGCACTCTGGGAGTACGGAGTTGATTGATGTTTATACTCCGTCTCGCACTCTGGGAGTACGGAGTTAATTAATGTTTATACTCCGTCTCGCACTCTGGGAGTACGGAGTTAAGTAGATGTTTATACTCCGTCTCGCATTCTGGGAGTACGGAGTTGATTAATGTTTATACTCCGTCTCGCACTCTGGGAGTACGGAGTTAAGTAGATGTTTATACTCCGTCTCGCACTCTGGGAGTACGGAGTTGATTAATGTTTATACTCCGTCTCGCACTCTGGGAGTACGGAGTTAAGTAGATGTTTATACTCCGAGTTGGACCTTTCCCGAGCTGTCTCCAGACTGCTTCACAGCAATGTTGCTTTTTATTGACTCCTGGACAGGCCCTGGCGCCTTATCTCGTCGTACCCACCTAGCTTCCTCTCTTCTTATGAACTGGTGTGCCTTAGAGTAGAAACGCTCTAGCGTAGCCGGAGGTTTTCCTGCTAGCCAGTCTCCAAACTCAGAGTCTGGATCCACACCTCTCATTACAGCCATCAGAATTGCATGGTCATTGGGATTACTGACTTCAGTTGCTGCTACGTGGAATCTTTGTAAATATTCCTTCAACGACTCCCCGGGATTTTGGATTACACTTGACAGAGACATCACGTCCTTTGGGCGCGTAGTGTGCATCCTGAACTGCTCAACAAACTTCTTTGCCAATTCCTCGAAATTTGATACGGATCGCGGAGGAAGTCGGGTGAACCACATAGTAGCGATCCCAGAATCCATCATCCATTTGTACCTCATGACATGCTGTCTGGGGTCAGTCCTCCCTTCATACGCAGGGATAGTAGGCATACTAAACTTCCTGGGGTACGCCGCTTGCAACACAACATCCGTGAACGGAGTATGACTTCTTGACACTCCCCAATCATCATTCGATAACCCCTGATTTTCCTTCATCAACTGCCTGATCATGGCTGTCAGATCTGGTGTCTGTATGGAAGGCGGAAGGTTAGTGTCCGTTCTATGCGCCTGACCATGCTAATGCCTCCTCTCCTGGCGGTCTGCCAATCGTGCGTCTTGAGGTTCGACATCGTTAGCATTTTGATGATCCGGGCCTCTATCCTCCATCTGCACTCCGGTCCTGAAGTTTCCAGCTCTTGCTTGGTCACGATCTCCAGTTGTTTGAGCAGCAGCTTCTGCTCGTGCAGCGTCAGTCTTGCGGCGTCTGCGCCTGGGAGGTTCATCAGAGGACGTTGAGCTGTCAGATGAGGAGTAAGCAGCGGGATTGCCCCCAGCATTCTGTTGCTGCTGTTGAGTAAGTTGTGCCATCAGGTTGGCATTGGCTTGCATCTGCTCTCCTAGTTGTCTCCTACTTTCCCTGAGCTCTCTCATCAAGTCGTTGAACTCTATTCTGGTGACAACTGGAGTTTGGTCCTGAGTGGCAACTCCTGTATTTGGAATTGCTGGTTGATTGCTAGGCCCTGCTTGTTGCACGCTAGCAGTCTCGTGGGCATCCGCATTGTGAGAAGCTGACCTGGTACGTGGTCTTGCCATTGTAGAGTTATTGGTATGAACTCTGAGTAGAATCAACGGATGTCCTATCAGTGAGTCGAATCTTCTTTGGGGGATTTGTTCAATCCAGTAGCTTCAAAGCAGATCCTTGATGTCTGAGAATTCAATTCTCAGTGAAAGCACCAAAGTGTTAGCACCAAAATTGGTCACTAACCTCGTTCCGAAAGATTGTGTAGAGATATAAGTGATGAAAGTAAATTAAACAGAGAAGGCAATGCTAATTTAAATGCAGAAAGTAAGAACACCAAATTTATAGTGGTTCAGCGTAATTGCCTACGTCCACTTTGAGGTTAAACTTTATTGATATTCTTTATAGTTGATTACAAATACAATTCGTGAATCAAATGCTTGAATGAAGTTGTTTTTGTAGAGAAGATGAGTCTTGAAAATGGCAGAGTCTCCCCAGTATTCTCTCTCCAAAAAAGGCTCCATTTCACTGTGACCCTACCCCTCTATTTATAGGCAAATATGGGCTGGACTTCCCAAGTGGGCTGGATAGCCGAACGCTCAAGCCCCAGTGCAGTGGTCGCTGTATGCCGAACCAGGTGTGCCGAACGCCGCTACGCCGAACCATTCCTTCTATGCCGAACGGTGTGTTGGTGTCGTGGGAAGTGTAGGATGGTTGTCTGTTGAGGCCGAACGTGCCTCCATCTCAAGCTCTTGAACGAACGGTGCATGCAGGCCGAACGACACCGTTATCTTGAGTAGTTGTGCATACGGAATGTCTTCTGGATGCCGAGTACTACGCCGAACACCATGGGATGCCGAGTACTCCTGTTGCCGAGTGCTACGCCGAGTACCTTGGGATGCCGAGCGCTCTTGTTGCCGAGTGCTATGCCGAGTACCTTGGGATGCCGAGCGCTCTTGTTGCCGAGTTCTCCTATCACCGAGTTCTAATGATGCCGAACGCTAGCGCTGAGCATTGGTTGTCGCCGAGTGCCAGTCGATGCCGAACACTGCTGGATGCCGGACGGTGTGGATGCTATGTACTTCGCCGAACACTACTGGATGCCGAGCACTACTGAATGCCGGACACTATGGATGCTGTGTACTTCGCCGAACGCTACTAGATGCCGAGCACTAGTGGATGCCGGGCACTATGGATGCTGTGTACTTCGCCGAACGCCCCTAGATGCCGATCACTAGTTGCCTGGTCAAATCTCCAGGAAACAAAAACATATCCAAAATCCCAACCCCAAATGAGACGTGTCGCCTAGCATTCTAAATGTTATATATTAAATTTCTAATAATAATTTCCACATGTTTCGATCCCGCACGACTAAACTATACGTCTGATCCCCATGAAATTCGACTGCGTAAATAGCTCACTAATATAGATCCAATGAAACTGGTTTCGTTAAAACTAAAAGTGTGCCCCAAAATGACAATTTCATAGATTTAGATATTATTTTTTATATTTAATTATCGATATTTATTTGAATGATTTATATTTGCAAATAAATTTACAAATTCAATTCACCGATAATATTTATTAATTAAAAGGAGTTAAATAAAATTATTAAATTTATTTAATTAACATTTAATTCACAATTCAAATATTTAATCATTCCCTATATTTGAATTATATATTATTTGATTTCAAAATCCAATTATTTAAATATTTATAATTAATTTAAAATTTAAAATTAAATGATCAGAATTTTGGGTTGTTACAATTGGTTTCATATTTATTTGAGGTTACTTAAGAGTACTCGACAAAGAAATCCCTTGATTTAAAACATCTTTCAAAAGAAATTAGTTTTAAACAAAATCATATTTTAAAAAATAAAGTGATTTTTAAAATATAAACACTTATTAAAGAATTAAATAATAAGTAAAACCCTTATTAAATAATAATTAAATCTTAATTGAGTCCTAATTAAAATCTTAATTAAACTTTTAACTTAATGAATTAATAATTAACCCCTTTTTAATAGATAATTAATTTTTATTTAACCTTAAAAAATAATTAATTAATAATTAAGTAACAATTAACTTTTAGTTAGTTAACTAATTATAATTAACTTACTTAATTACCACTTAAGTACTAATTACCTTGTTAATTAGTGATTAGGTACTAATTACATTACTTAATTAATTAATTAATCATTAAGTAAATAATTATTTGATCAAATAATTACTTTCTAATTTACTAAATATAAGTTATAAAACACTTTTCTAAAAGTTATTTAAGTAAAAAACTTTAGATTTGCAAAACTAGTTCATTTTACGAACTACATCCATAGAGATTATCGCTACACTCCTGTACTTTCCCAAACTGGTTTAAACTTCCAAATAGTTTTAAAAACCTTTTATTTTATAGTTAAACCTACTTTAAAATCTTGTATGAACTTTTATGAAATAAATAAATAAATAAAATAATGTTAACTCTTTGTGAAAACTTTTTTCAAAAATATTTAAGTAAACAAGTTAATGCAAATCTAGGATTTCGATGCCGCGACATAACAACTAGCTCATACACTAACTTTCTTTAGTTTATCACATTATAACCAACATCACAAACATATATAAATGCCATCATCCACAAATACAAGCAAAGATTTATAACTTGTAACTAACTTAACTTGTTAACTTTCGACTTCAAACTATATGTCATCTATTCTAAACATAAACACATACATCCAAGTCAACACCATTTTATACCCAAACAAACATCATATTTACAACAAGTTAGGCATATATATACAAGTTTAAAAATCTTACCCACCGAAAGTGGAATAAATCAAAGTAATCTTTTCTAGAATTTGCATGCGACCTAGTTCTTTGCTTATCCTTTGAGAAAATGGAGTTTTTGTGGCTTTAATATGGAAAAGTAGTCGGCCTAGGGGATACATGATTTTAGGTAAGATGAAAGAGAAGTGTTGAAATGAAAGGAGGTAGTTTTAAACAAAGATTTAGACGTTTATAAAGTGATTGAAACTAAGAATTCTTAACTTAAGAACCTTAGGAAGCCATGGAAATGAACATGAGAACTTAGAGAAGGTTTTTCAAAGTTGAAATGAAATAAGAAAATGAGATAAAAATTTTAGGAAATGTGTTTTATATGGAATACATAAATTGAATTATCATTTCACCCCTAAGTGCATACCCTCCACTGCCCTAATACTACATCACTACCCTTGTCCACCTTCCCCCTTCATGTGAAAAGCTTGTCCCTCCCCCCTTTCATTTCTAAACCAACATGCCTTAGTACTTCATGTACTAAATGTTTTTGAAAAGGTGACATTTTATGTCACTTAATTTTTTTTTTTTATCTTTACATAATATGCCATATCACCTTATTATATTTATTTAGTTAATATATATATATATATATATATATATCAAATTATATTCTAACTTGCTATAAATGTGTGTATATGTTAACAAAAATGTGCACATCATTTTCTGACAACTTTTAAACACAGTAAAATAAAAAAATCGGAAAACGATTTCCAATCATATTTTCTATTTTTCTTTGAACTAATTATATTTGTAAAAATATTTTGAAAAATATTTCACCCTCATTGGTTATTATTTGAAAGGAGTTTATTTTAGTTATAAAATACATAAATTAATTATGAAAAATATATTTAAATATCTAAATTTAAAATGATTGAATACTAGGTCGTTACACTCTCCCCTCTAAAAGAGTTTCATCCCAAATTAGCAAACAAGGAGATCTCTTAGAATTACTCAAAAAGTGAATATGTCATATATATCATGTAATCCATATAAAGGACATACACCAAGCATCCATAACTCAAACCGTACATACACAATGTATACAAAAAGATAAACAACTATCCTAACATCAGTTCTGGATAGGCTTCCCTTGTATGATCCACAGTTTTCCAAGTATAATATTTGGGATCCTCACTCCACTGAATCATTACTAATTTCACCACCTTATTTCACAACTTCTTCTCATCCTGATCCACAATATGAACTGGATGTCTGATCATCTTCAAATACGGTTCTATTTCCAAATCCTCTTGAACAGACGACTCTACAATCAATGGGTTATGAACATATTTCCACAAATGGACAGATGGAAAAAGTTATGGAGCCCAACAATCTTTCCAACAACTCAACTCTGTAGGCGAGCGGTCCAATCCATTCGATAATCTTAAAAGGTCCGATATATTTGGATGCCGACTTCCCAGCCCTTCCGAATCGAAAAACTCCTCTGATATGGGAAATCTTCACAAATACAGAGTCTCCGACTTTAAATTCCAAATCTCTTCTCCTTTTATCGGCATAACTCTTTTGTCAATCCTAAGCTTCTTTTACCCTTTTCTTGATCACCACAACCTTTTTCATAGCTTTTCGAATCATATCTAATCCAAGCACTGGTCGATCTCCAGTCTCCACCCAACATGCCACTGACTTACATGGACGTCCATAAAGTGCTTCATAGGTTTCCATGCAAATGCTCGCTTGATAACTATTGCTGTAAGAGAATTCCACTAAGTACAGGTGATCTTCCCATGATCCTCGAAATTCCAAAATACATGCCCTCAAGAGGTCTTCTAACAGCTGGTTCACTCTCTCCGTTTGTCCATCCGTTTGGGGGTGGTAAGCTATGCTCAAGCTTAGCTTTGTTCCTAAACCTACATACAACGCCTCCCCAAACTGACTTGTAAAGATGGGATCTTGATCACTTACAATGATTACTGGGAATCCATGCAATTGAACAATCTCCCTCATATAAATTTCCGCCAAAGAAGCTATAGTTCTTATCGGTTTTACTGTAATAAAATGAGCACTCTTCATTAGCCGATCTAAAATGATCCACACACCTTCATTCCCTTTTCTGATTCTGGGAAAACCTCCAATAAAATCCATTGATATCATCTCCCATTTCCAATTTGGGATTTCCAAGACTTGAAGTAAACTAGCCTTCTTCTGGTGATCGGCTTTTATCTACTGATAGATCAAACATCTGCTGAAATATATTGAGATATCCCTTTTCATCCCTTTCCACCAAAACACCTGCTTCATATCTTGATGCATCTTAGAAACACCTAGATGGATATTCAATTTGGATCGATGGCATTCCAATAAAACTTCTGGTCTAAGGCCATTGACATTAGCGATGCAAATCCTCCCATTCATACGCAAAATTCCTCGATTGTCCATCTTAAAACTTGCACACTTCCCTTCTTCAACATTCTTGATGATCTTCATTAAGCACTTATCTTCCTTTTGCTTACTAGCAATTCTATCCAATGCTGTCAGTGTAACTTCCAAGAGGGCCAAAACTACATTCCTACTTAAAGCATTTGCTACCACATTTGCTTTTCCTGGCATATAGAGAATATCCAAGTTGTAAGCTGCCAAAAATTCCAACCTTTGCTGTTGCCTTAGGTTCACATCCTTTTGAGTGAAAAAGATACTTCAAGGACTTCTAATCCGTGAAGAGCTCAAACTTTTTGCCTATTTAAAGATGAAAATTACTAACTAGGATCCTTAAATATTAGAAATAGACAAAAGAGAAAAAGAAGGATTCTTATCTAGTAAGTAATGTCTCCACATCTTTAAAGAAATACTATGGCTAACAGCTCTAAGTCATGCATTGCATAATTCTTCTCGTAAGGCTTTAACTGTCTACTTGCATAGGCTATAATCTTCCCATGTTGCATCAACACTGCACCCAAACCAACTCTACATGTTTCCATATAAACAGTTAACCCTTCTCCTATATCAATAATAGCCAAAACAGGGGCACTTGTCAACCTTTCTTTTAACTCAAGAAATGCACTCTTACACTTCGGAGTCCACTTGAACTTAACATCCCTTTACGTAAGCTTGGTTAGATGAGCAGCGATTTTGGAGTAATCCTTTATAAACTTTCTATAATAACACGCCATCCCTAAAAAGCTTCTAACTTCTGGGGGAGTTTGGGGTCTCAAGAAATATTGCACGGCAGCTACCTTTGTCTGATCAACTGAGGTTCCATCTCCAGATACAATATGTCCTAGGCATCTCACTTCTGATTGCCAAAAGTGGCATTTAGAAAACTTTACCTTAAAAACTATTTTCCTAAATGTTTCCAACACCACTTCCAAATGGTGTTTGTGCTCTTCCTCAGTCTTTCAATAGATAATAATGTCATCAATAAAAACTAACACGAAATTCAATACATCCCTAAAAACTCGATCAATGAAAAATGCAGGTGCATTGGTTAGCGCAAAAGGCATAACCAACCACTCATAGAAAAATTATGGCCCTTTAAAAGCAGTTAAGGGTATACTATCCTTCGCTACCCTTAACTAATGGAAACCCATAGCAAGGTCCATTTGAAAAAATACTCTACCCTTGTGAAGTTGGTCAAATATATCATCTATTTGGTGTAACGCAAATTTATTCTGAATGGTCTGCTTGTTCAACCATCTATAATTCATGCATAATCTTAATGAACCATCAGACTTAGCTACAAAAACTTTTTCTGATCCCCAACTCAAATGGCTGAGTCTAATCAATCCTCTTCTTAACCAATCATTTGTTTGACTTACTAGCTCTTGCTTCTCTCTAGGGACATTTTATACAGAGGTTGAAAGAGAGGTCTTGCACCGAGAACTAAATCAATACGGAATCAATTTTTCGGTAAGGAGGTAAATTGCTAACTGGGTCAAAACAATCAAGGAAATCACTAACCACTAATATAGACCTAACACTTCTTGGGATGATTCTAAGGAATAAAGAAAACTACTCATTCTTTTGTTAGGCTCTTTACACGACACCTCAACAAATTTTCCAAATTTGGCCCTTAATAATATATTTCTCCCAACACAATCTAAAACAACCTTATTTTCCCCAAGCCAATCCAAATCAAGTATAACATCAAATCTGTCAAAATCCAAAACAAATAAGTCGAAAGAAAAATAGTGGGTAAGGTAGGAAATTTGTACATTCCTACAAATCAAGCATAGATTGGTGGTACCACCCTTTGGGTTTGACGCACAATGAGGGGTTTCCACCAATTCTGGAGTAATTCCTAATCTATCAACCAATTTCTTAGAAATGAAACTATGGGAAGCTCCGGTATCAAATAAAACTTGAACTAAATACCATTAATAAGTAAAGTACCTTCCAAGACTCCCTTCCCTTTAACGTCTTTAGAAGTTGAGGGCTCATCTTTCATAGCGTAAGCTTTTATTTGTTGGCCCTTCTTCAAAAGTGGTCAGTCCTTAACCATGTGTCCAAGCTAGTGGAAATTATAGCAAAGCATCTCCTAGACCATTGGAGAGATAGTCTTCACCTACTGATAATGTGGTGAAATGTGCCTGTTTTTATTACACTTGAAACTTGTAACATCATTAAACTTGTCTCATGTTGGTTTTCCTTTTCCCTTCTTCTTCTAGTTCAGATTAAACTTCCATTTGTTTAGGTTAATGGCACCGCCACTAGATGCTACTACTGATGGCTTCTTCTTCAAAAGCACTTCATATCTTAAGGCCATGTCTACCAAATCTACAGATGATTCCTTCACATGAGCGGTCATCTTTTCATGGAACTCTTCTCTCATACCCAATAAGAACATCTCGTTTTCTTTAGCGGCATGTCAATAAGCCCAAGGCCGAAATGAGATAACTTGTTAAACTTCATCTCATATTCCGCCATCGACATGCCTTCTTGCTTAAGATCAGTGGAACTTCTATGTAGTTGAGTTTTGCCTGCAGCGGATGTAACGACCCACTATTTTGGACCATTCAAATCGACAATAATCCACACATGTCTGACTTGAATAATTCAAAATAACAGATTGTAAATAAATTTGGAGCAAATGAAATCAAATACACAGAATCACAGACACAGAACATATCAGAATAACTCACAGCGGAAATAAAATACCATAGTAGTTCATGAAGCTACTATATACAAACTCTCAAAACATAATACATAATATCATTCTGAAAACATATACAATAGAAATCCCAAATACATAGAAGTTTATAAATACCAGAACTAGAATAGAACAACTGAACTGAAAGGAACAGATAACTAGACAAGCAGAATCTCCAGCGATTCCTAGCTCCAGAATGAGATCCAAAGCTAAGCTGTAAATACTCAGGCTGACCCGAGCGTAAAGTAAAACACAAAACACTTGAGTCAGGACAATATATACTTATATAATGTAAACCAACTCAAGTGAACTGTAGTAGAAATGCATAATAACTCAAAGGATGCTTGGGATCGCCCATCCTTCAAGGATCAGTTAAACTATAAATTAAATACACCCCGTGGTTAAAATTTCAAAATGGTATTTTATACTTCGAAATCAAATATCATTTCAAAATTCAATATCCTTCAAAAATCCATTTCAAAATATCAAAATATCAAATTTCAAAATAGTTTATATTTCGAAACAAATTACTTTATTTTAAATCATAAAAATAAAGTTATTATTAATAATTAAATTATTAAATTTCCAAAATTTTAATCTTTCATTCGTTCATTTAAATTAATTAAAACAATGAAAATTCAACTTTTGCAGCATTTAGAAAATGCTACGGAAAGTCACATTTAAAACAGTTCAATTTAACAAAAGACAGCATTTAAAATGCTGTAATAGGGTTACATTAGTTTCAAATAAACTTAGTTAAATTCAACCATTATAACATTACAAAAATGCTATAATAGCCTTTAATTAAATTTAGCCATTTGGTTCATTATTATCAACTACAGCATTTACAAATGTTGTATTATCATTTACATTAGAATTAATAGCATTTCAGAGATGCAGTTAATTAACTTCAAATATTCAGTATAATTTCACAAACAATTATATTTTTATATAAATCATTTTTAACTTATAAAATCATATATAATCATTCAAATACCCTTATATTCATGATTTTATAAAGTTAAACCTCCATTCAAAAATCAAAATTTAATAATAATTCACTTATTAAATTCCAATTTTAAATTATAAATTCATTAAATTAAATTAACTTAACACTTAATTTTAAAATTTCAAATATAACTTAATTCCATTTTGATTTACTTAACTAAAAATTCACTCTTAAGCCAAATTCACAAATTTCTAATTTTAGTTATATTTCAAAATTTCAACTTAAATATTCATTCATTTCACATTTTAACTTTATTCAAAATCATTAATATAATATAAAAATCATTTAAATTCACTTTAATCCAAATTATCATGAAGTTATCACATTTCATCTTTAATTTAAATTCCAATTATCACCCAATTAAAATTTCCCAAAATAACTTACATTTCAAATTTCTAGTTTTACTAGTAATTTATTTCACTTATAAATTTTCAAAAAAATCAATAATGCTTACATAAATCATTTTTTTATTTACTTTAAATCAAATATTATAATATTTACATTTCAAAAATATTTTTAAGATTTTTATAAAAACATATTTTAACAACGGGTCTGTATTTCATTTCTAGTCTAGGTAAAGTGATACGGGTAATATATCATTTCAACCCGTAATTTACAAAGAAAACCCGGGTTTGATCATTTCAAACCCGCAATCCCAAGGAAATGAAAAAAAATTGAAAATCATTCAGGCCTATCATTTCAGCCCATAATGATTTTCTCCTATTCTAAAGTCCGTTCGGGTATGTATCATTTCAACCCATAGTGATTCTAATCTAAAGGGAACTTGAAGTGTGATAAACTGATAAAAATAATAGAACAACATAATATAACAGTAACATATAATATAATAGGTGTTTAAGCATGGGTGAACATCATAAAATCATAACATAGCAAGTGTAACATGATAATGCATTTTACAGATTCAAAAGGGGTCAATTCACTAGTTATATATGTACATATTGTCTGGTGAGAATAACTCACCTGTTAAGCTGGAGATTTGCCAACAAAGCTCACAACACAAAGATTATGAAGGCACGACAACTCTAATACAATTTAAGTGTGGAGAGAAAATCCAATGATATAGATCTTGTGTTACAACCCAAACAAAATCAAAGCAAACCATAAATTTCAATACACTAGAAATGACATAACTTTTAAATAAAAAGAGATACGAATGCCAAATCTTTTGCCTTGCTTTCTCTATTCTTTTGTCATGGCCTAGGGATGTTTTTGGCTCTGGTTTGAACAAGTTTGGCTCAGGTTTGGTCATGTGTATGCATGGCCTAGGTAGTAGAATATGAGGAGAAAGTTTATACAAAGGAATATGAAGAGTTTAAGGCAAAATTGGTGGGTTTTGTTCACAAAAATGGCTCGGCCATGGGCTTGTGTGGTCAGGTCAGAGAGGTATGGATCAGGTCAGTGGAAGGAAAGGTGTGGCCAAATAGTGGTCAAACAACATGTTTTTATGGCTTGTGTTGCAATTTTTGTGGAGTTTTGGCATCATGGTGGCTCGGCCTTGGTCAAAACTAGAGGAGTAGCTGGTGGTGATGGCAGGGAAGAGATGTAGGGGGTGGTGGCCGTGGATATGGAGTGGAGGCCATTCAAAGAAGCAAAGAAAACAAGGCAAAATACATGAAAAATGAGAAGAAAAGTGTAAAAAAGTAGCCATTACCCATAGATTTTCTTGAAGCCATGAATGAATGAGAAGGTAAAATGTTTTTGGGTGAATGGAGGCTGAAAAATCACGGCTACAAACCAAAATGCACAGCCAAGATAGTAATTGAGGAGTTATGGCAAATGAAAGGACAAAGGAGATGAAAGGACTTAAGGTAAATAAGCTTTTAAAACTCTTCATATTTCTTTTTCTTTAAATTCAAATAAAACAAAAATAAAATCAGTAAATTGACTTTAAAACCGAAACAAAGTAATATAAAATAAAAATAATTAATTAATTTTAAAGAAAATGGAAAAAGAATATAAGAAATTGCTTAAAAATTGAAAACAGGGTCCAGAAATTACAAATAAATCACTATTGACTTTGGAAAATTAAAAACTTCATTTTAAAAATATTTAAAAAAAATGTGAAGTAAAATAATTCATTTATATTTTAAAAATGAAATAATTAATTAAATTTAGAGAAATTAGAAAAAGAACTAAAGAAATTGTTAAAAATTCAAAACAGGACTTAAAATTTACAAATAGAATATCACTAGTTTTAGAAAATTTCTATTTCACTTTAAAACAAATAAAAGGTCAAATAAATAAAATAAATGATGAACAAAATAAAGTGGGAATGAGAATAAAATAATATTTTAAGAAAAAAAATAGAAAAATAAATAAAGAATTACTTTAATTAATTGAAACTAGAAATTAGAAATTGTAAGCAAAATACAACTGACACTGGAAAATGTCAATTATACTTTTAAAAATGTTTTAAAACCAAAATATATGCATAACATGTTATTTTACCCATATAAATATAAATTAGAACATTACATGACCAAATAAAATATTATTTATACAATTTAAAATAAACAATTTGTTAAATACAGCAAATTACACACAATATTGAAAAAGGCATAACATTCACATTATAAATCAGATTTCAACGAAACGAAAAGCATTATTCTTAAAATTTTATTTACTTTCATAATAAAAGATAAAATTCAAATTTTCAAACTTTCAAATTTCTAAATTAAAAGTCAAAGTTTGACTATATTGACCAAAATTCACTTTTCTGGAAAATATTCTTTTTAGTCATGTTTAGAATTCTAATTCACATCAAAATCAAAATTTATATTTAAAATAACAAAATTTATTCATTTTAATAAATAAAATAAAGTTTTTAAATCAGGAAATTAAATTAAAGAAATTAATATATATAATTAAAATAATCACAAAATACAGGGTTGTTACACTCTCCCCCACTCAAATCTTTTCGTCCTCGAAAAGGAAAAAATTTCGGAGAAACAACTAGGCAGAACAATAGGTTGGAAGACATCCCCGAAAAGAAGGTAGGGGAATAGGGATATCTAGGAGGGAAAATGGGTTGAAAGACAAGGATGAGCCATTAATTAAAATTGTTGGTTAAAGAGGTAAAATATTTAAAACACTTTAAAATCCTTTAGGAAGGAAAATAACTGATCAAAATATCCTTAATATAATATTTTATCAAAATACTTTTATAACTCGATGTTTCAACAAGTTTATCCTTGTTCCTGTAGACTCTGGTAGTGCGTTGATCAGGCGCAAAACTGGAATTCTCCAGGTACTTAGTAGACCTGTTTCAACACCTAGTGAAAATACTGGGAAAACCTTTAAAAACAGATATGGAAAGTACAATCCAAACAAAAACGAATCAAATCATGGATCGCAGATACACAATGGTTACGCCTGGGTCCCCCAGGAAACATCCGTACCTTTTAAGCATTCACTGCCTTGCGAATTTCGCCATGCAACAAAACAGTGGACCGCAGGATACATAAAAATGGTTACGCCTGGATCCCCCAGGAAACATCCATACCCCTTAAGCAATCTCTGCCTTGCGGATTACGCCACTAACACGACCATAGATCGCAGATACACAATGGTTACGCCTGGATCCCCCAGGAAACATCCGTACCTTTTAAGCAATCACTGCCTTACGAATTACGCTATGCAGTCGAGTTCGTAAGACCATGGGTAACGCCATGGAATTCGAAGGACACTCGAGTATCATATCCGGAAAACCAAAAATCAAAGTGAATAATATCGATAGAATGAATCCAAGATGTGGCCACAAATCGGATATCAAGCAGAAGGCACTTTCCATATCTTTACTTCGAAAATATGTATCATATAGCACCTTTTCAAATCACTTTCAAATATCGTACTTATATAATATCAATTATATATAAGATTTCACTTTCAAATTGAGTACCTTTTCAAATCTATAGTTTTCGAATCAATTTCATACTCATACAAATCAATTTTATATAAGTTCGACAACTTCCAAATCAAGTGTTTAGTAACATAAGGTTCTCAAATTTCAATTTGTTTCAATATCAGTTCAATTTCAAAATCATATACAATTTCACCGAATTATTTCTTCTCAAATTAATTATCTTTAGTTTCAACGTTTCCAGAATAATAGATTTAGAAAATAAATCCAAATTTCCAAATCAATAATTTAAGTCAACCAATTCATTTCCAAAATCAAATGTTTTCAAAATCATCTTATACTTATGTAAGGTCCATCTTATATAAGGATCAAATTTTTCAAAATAAATTTCGCTGTATGAAGAGCCATATGGGATTTGAATATCTTTGCTTTTATGGGTTATATATCTTTGTAATTTAAATTGGAATTTTCTTTTAGTAAGCAAAGATATTCTAACTCGACAGCTTTCAATTTCAGCGTCAAAATATATAAATGATATTAGGATATAAGATGTACATACGTCATCATTTCGCAAACTACATTTGATCGCTCGCTCGATCACACAAGTTCGCTTTCGAACTAGTATTGTCCATTCGACTTCCCTAATGCGGATTTCGATATGGTTTCTCGACTAGAAGCCATCAGTCTCCTTGCATAGCCATATACTACGATAGAGAATTCTAGAATCAAGCCCAAAATCCATATCAAATATTCGCCATCAAGAATCGAATGAAAATCCTAACACGAAAAGGTGTAATCCACCTCGAACTTGTGTACTCAAACTTGGATCAAATTAATTATGCGAATAAAACACCATACGTACAACTTATATATTTATTCCAACTTGTTAAATATATAGTTTCATAAAGATGTTACTAAGTTAAAACATTTAAACTAAATTTTATTCAAAATATTTTGAAGACCAAATTCTTTTCAAAGCATTTCGAATCTAAATTTCATATTAGAAAATTTTAATATTGCCTTATTCATTTACTTAACAAAACAGTTTCAACTTATTTAAATCATATTACTTCATACTTAAACATTCAAAACAAATTTATATACTTTATCAAATAATTCATACTTTTCAAAAAATTTAGCTTTGAAAAGTTAACCTTGATTTGGAAGTGCTCGAACCTTCAAAATAGTCGAAGAAATCATATTCAATCCAAGAGTTGGAAATCATAATTAAATCAGTAAATCAATTCCAAAATAGGGTTATATCAAATCAAATCCAAAACTCAAGGACTGAACACCGGCTCATTTCAAATTGTTCAATATATATACATATATCTTTCGAATATCACATCACGCTTCGGAATTTGAAATCAGAATTGGTTTCACAAATCAATCGCATAGCAAAGTTACCGAAGTGGCCTCTCCCTCACTCAGAAACTCGAAAATCAATGTCGATGATGCGTGCACTCATCACCGAAATTACTTTCCAGCGACACAAGTGGTTCTGGACTTCCATTTACTTTGAAAACTTCTTTGAAATTCCTTCAAAATCATTAAAACTCATTAAAATCATTGAAACATTACTTATTCGGAAAAATAATTTCAAATCCTATTATTTATTATTTCAAAATCTTAAAACCAGTTCCAAAATGCCAGAGTTCAATCACTTAAATTCAGATTCAAAACCTTCAGTTATAAATCATTTTATATGAAACCATTTCTTATAAAATTTTCAAAATTTCAAATCCTTTCAAAACTTCAAATTCTCATTTTTTTAAAAAGGTACATAATCCTTATCAAAAACATTTCATCTTTATATAAAAATATGGCCATCCTTATCAAAATAAAAACTACGATGAATACACAATTTTCAAAAGACAATCAACCACAAACTTTCCAAGGGACGATTTAAGGATGGATTTCAAAGCAAAACAGAGATTCAAATTTAGAAGGACTCTAATCAAATAGAATTCTAATTCAAAGATAGGCTCAAACGAAGATAAGATAATTAAATTACCAAATATAAGATGGATAAGCCTATATGAATCGCGGGCGACCTTAACTGGTCAACCGTGACTTCAGGAATATAATCGATGCGAAAATCTAAGGCAAATCGACCTTCGATTGCCAGAGATAGAATCTAAATATAGCAGAAGATAGAAAACATCATAAACCGAGGATACAGAAATCTCCGATGAATCAATGCCAATTATAATCATTCAAAGATTGGCGGAATCGCCACCCTATAAAGGTCATACAAAGTGGAGTGATGCAATGCTCCAAAATCAAAAGAATACAATTAGGGGAGACAGGAATGGATTTCAGAACAAGTGGGAGCGTTCCAAAATTCAAAGGAATCTTATTCGATAAGAATCCAAACGAAGATTAGAGATATATAACCTATATCGATACAGAAAAATTCCCATAAAAATTTGGAAAGACTCGAATTCATAACATACGAAAACAGAAGCATAAATATCTTTAGTTGGACAACTTTAGCTAAGCAAAAGATACAACAGAGTTTACTCAAAACAACTTAACAAACTACTGATTTTGCCATACTCAAAATAGATTCCTATCAACAATGGATCTAGATCAATCAAGAGAGAAGTTCAAAATTTTAGAGGATCCTAATCAAAGAAATTACTAACAAGGTGGATACGAAAGGAATGAAGTTTAAGAAATATTTTACTTTCAAAGCAAGGAAATTTATATCAAAATAATCTTTGAAAATTCTTTAAAAATCATTTGAAAATCATTTTATACTTTGAAAATACGTTCTCTCACAAAGAAATGATTCTGAGATTGATTTCACTTAAACTAGGGTATTTCTACCCTATCTCTAATGAGTTTTTGCTCCGTAGGCTAAGGTTTGCCTAAAACCAAAGCTCTGATACCAACTGTAACGACCCACTATTTTGGACCATTCAAATCGACAATAATCCACACATGTCTGACTTGAATAATTCAAAATAACAGATTGTAAATAAATTTGGAGCAAATGAAATCAAATACACAGAATCACAGACACAGAACATATCAGAATAACTCACAGCGGAAATAAAATACCATAGTAGTTCATGAAGCTACTATATACAAACTCTCAAAACATAATACATAATATCATTCTGAAAACATATACAATAGAAATCCCAAATACATAGAAGTTTATAAATACCAGAACTAGAATAGAACAACTGAACTGAAAGGAACAGATAACTAGACAAGCAGAATCTCCAGCGATTCCTAGCTCCAGAATGAGATCCAAAGCTAAGCTGTAAATACTCAGGCTGACCCGAGCGTAAAGTAAAACACAAAACACTTGAGTCAGGACAATATATACTTATATAATGTAAACCAACTCAAGTGAACTGTAGTAGAAATGCATAATAACTCAAAGGATGCTTGGGATCGCCCATCCTTCAAGGATCAGTTAAACTATAAATTAAATACACCCCGTGGTTAAAATTTCAAAATGGTATTTTATACTTCGAAATCAAATATCATTTCAAAATTCAATATCCTTCAAAAATCCATTTCAAAATATCAAAATATCAAATTTCAAAATAGTTTATATTTCGAAACAAATTACTTTATTTTAAATCATAAAAATAAAGTTATTATTAATAATTAAATTATTAAATTTCCAAAATTTTAATCTTTCATTCGTTCATTTAAATTAATTAAAACAATGAAAATTCAACTTTTGCAGCATTTAGAAAATGCTACGGAAAGTCACATTTAAAACAGTTCAATTTAACAAAAGACAGCATTTAAAATGCTGTAATAGGGTTACATTAGTTTCAAATAAACTTAGTTAAATTCAACCATTATAACATTACAAAAATGCTATAATAGCCTTTAATTAAATTTAGCCATTTGGTTCATTATTATCAACTACAGCATTTACAAATGTTGTATTATCATTTACATTAGAATTAATAGCATTTCAAAGATGCAGTTAATTAACTTCAAATATTCAGTATAATTTCACAAACAATTATATTTTTATATAAATCATTTTAACTTATAAAATCATATATAATCATTCAAATACCCTTATATTCATGATTTTATAAAGTTAAACCTCCATTCAAAAATCAAAATTTAATAATAATTCACTTATTAAATTCCAATTTTAAATTATAAATTCATTAAATTAAATTAACTTAACACTTAATTTTAAAATTTCAAATATAACTTAATTCCATTTTGATTTACTTAACTAAAAATTCACTCTTAAGCCAAATTCACAAATTTCCAATTTTAGTTATATTTCAAAATTTCAACTTAAATATTCATTCATTTCACATTTTAACTTTATTCAAAATCATTAATATAATATAAAAATCATTTAAATTCACTTTAATCCAAATTATCATGAAGTTATCACATTTCATCTTTAATTTAAATTCCAATTATCACCCAATTAAAATTTCCCAAAATAACTTACATTTCAAATTTCTAGTTTTACTAGTAATTTATTTCACTTATAAATTTTCAAAAAAATCAATAATGCTTACATAAATCATTTTTTTATTTACTTTAAATCAAATATTATAATATTTACATTTCAAAAATATTTTTAAGATTTTTATAAAAACATATTTTAACAACGGGTCTGTATTTCATTTCTAGTCTAGGTAAAGTGATACGGGTAATATATCATTTCAACCCGTAATTTACAAAGAAAACCCGGGTTTGATCATTTCAAACCCGCAATCCCAAGGAAATGAAAAAAAATTGAAAATCATTCAGGCCTATCATTTCAGCCCATAATGATTTTCTCCTATTCTAAAGTCCGTTCGGGTATGTATCATTTCAACCCATAGTGATTCTAATCTAAAGGGAACTTGCAGTGTGATAAACTGATAAAAATAATAGAACAACATAATATAACAGTAACATATAATATAATAGGTGTTTAAGCATGGGTGAACATCATAAAATCATAACATAGCAAGTGTAACATGATAATGCATTTTACAGATTCAAAAGGGGTCAATTCACTAGTTATATATGTACATATTGTCTGGTGAGAATAACTCACCTGTTAAGCTGGAGATTTGCCAACAAAGCTCACAACACAAAGATTATGAAGGCACGACAACTCTAATACAATTTAAGTGTGGAGAGAAAATCCAATGATATAGATCTTGTGTTACAACCCAAACAAAATCAAAGCAAACCATAAATTTCAATACACTAGAAATGACATAACTTTTAAATAAAAAGAGATACGAATGCCAAATCTTTTGCCTTGCTTTCTCTATTCTTTTGTCATGGCCTAGGGATGTTTTTGGCTCTGGTTTGAGCAAGTTTGGCTCAGGTTTGGTCATGTGTATGCATGGCCTAGGTAGTAGAATATGAGGAGAAAGTTTATACAAAGGAATATGAAGAGTTTAAGGCAAAATTGGTGGGTTTTGTTCACAAAAATGGCTCGGCCATGGGCTTGTGTGGTCAGGTCAGAGAGGTATGGATCAGGTCAGTGGAAGGAAAGGTGTGTGGTGGTCTGGCCAGAGGTGGTGGAGGCGGCCTAAGGTGGTGGTGGTGGTGGAAAATGAAGTGGTGAACAAATAGTGGTCAAACAACATGTTTTTATGGCTTGTGTTGCAATTTTTGTGGAGTTTTGGCATCATGGTGGCTCGGCCTTGGTCAAAACTAGAGGAGTAGCTGGTGGTGATGGCAGGGAAGAGATGTAGGGGGTGGTGGCCGTGGATATGGAGTGGAGGCCATTCAAAGAAGCAAAGAAAACAAGGCAAAATACATGAAAAATGAGAAGAAAAGTGTAAAAAAGTAGCCATTACCCATAGATTTTCTTGAAGCCATGAATGAATGAGAAGGTAAAATGTTTTTGGGTGAATGGAGGCTGAAAAATCACGGCTACAAACCAAAATGCACAGCCAAGATAGTAATTGAGGAGTTATGGCAAATGAAAGGACAAAGGAGATGAAAGGACTTAAGGTAAATAAGCTTTTAAAACTCTTCATATTTCTTTTTCTTTAAATTCAAATAAAACAAAAATAAAATCAGTAAATTGACTTTAAAACCGAAACAAAGTAATATAAAATAAAAATAATTAATTAATTTTAAAGAAAATGGAAAAAGAATATAAGAAATTGCTTAAAAATTGAAAACAGGGTCCAGAAATTACAAATAAATCACTATTGACTTTGGAAAATTAAAAACTTCATTTTAAAAATATTTAAAAAAAATGTGAAGTAAAATAATTCATTTATATTTTAAAAATGAAATAATTAATTAAATTTAGAGAAATTAGAAAAAGAACTAAAGAAATTGTTAAAAATTCAAAACAGGACTTAAAATTTACAAATAGAATATCACTAGTTTTAGAAAATTTCTATTTCACTTTAAAACAAATAAAAGGTCAAATAAATAAAATAAATGATGAACAAAATAAAGTGGGAATGAGAATAAAATAATATTTTAAGAAAAAAAATAGAAAAATAAATAAAGAATTACTTTAATTAATTGAAACTGGAAATTAGAAATTGTAAGCAAAATACAACTGACACTGGAAAATGTCAATTATACTTTTAAAAATGTTTTAAAACCAAAATATATGCATAACATGTTATTTTACCCATATAAATATAAATTAGAACATTACATGACCAAATAAAATATTATTTATACAATTTAAAATAAACAATTTGTTAAATACAGCAAATTACACACAATATTGAAAAAGGCATAACATTCACATTATAAATCAGATTTCAACGAAACGAAAAGCATTATTCTTAAAATTTTATTTACTTTCATAATAAAAGATAAAATTCAAATTTTCAAACTTTCAAATTTCTAAATTAAAAGTCAAAGTTTGACTATATTGACCAAAATTCACTTTTCTGGAAAATATTCTTTTTAGTCATGTTTAGAATTCTAATTCACATCAAAATCAAAATTTATATTTAAAATAACAAAATTTATTCATTTTAATAAATAAAATAAAGTTTTTAAATCAGGAAATTAAATTAAAGAAATTAATATATATAATTAAAATAATCACAAAATACAGGGTTGTTACAGCGGACATGTATTGATCTTTGAATACTTCTTTGAATCTAGCCCATGAGAACTCATCTTCTGAAACACTTGCGGTGATAGAATCCCACCATGCTGCTGCCCCTTCTTGCATTTGCCATGATGCCAAGAACCATTTCTGATTATTAGAAATGTCCAAACCTTTGAAAATATTCTCACATGACCGTATCCAAGCTTGTACTTTAATGATGGATTCTGTACCCTTAGAAGGTTTCCCTCCTAGAGTTGTAATCCTTGCACAGAGCGGTGAAGTTTACTTGAGGCTGCATTGGGGCCGCTTCTTCAATTATCCCAACCCTTCTAACATTTGGGGTTCGACCATTTATGGTTGTTACACTACTGTTTCCCCTTCCTTGTCCCCTTCTCGTATTCATTCTTATCTCTGAATAAAGTAAGATATCTTTACAATACATAAATGAGATTATCTTAGGAAAAAGAGCATAAAACCAAACATAGAAGTGTTAATCAGAATAATATGGAAACACACTCTCAAAGACTGAACTCATTCTATGGTACTACTCACCTTATCTCTAATGAGTTGACCCCAACCAAAGCCTTAGGTATTCATTCAACCTAAGCTCTGATATCAAGTGTGATGATCTGCCTTTCGTACACCCAAATACGATAGTTAATACATCTTTGGTATTCATGTGCCAATCATTTAAGTATCAGAAAGATAGGTCATGGGGTAAAGAAAAATAAAAGACAAGGAAAAAAACACAGATTTTACTCATAACATCATAGTTACATATACATCATCATAGAATAGTACATATGGTTACTCCAAAATGTTATATCAAAGTTACAACAAGTACTATTCCTATGACGACCCACCTTTTTGGCCTTTGAAAATCGACACTAATGCATCCTCGGTATTCATATGCCAGAGAGGCAGATCATTAGGGGTTTTTAAAAGAAATAAAGATAGAATAACAACATAATCTTACATTTACAGTAATTATACATATGGGAAGTACATACAATCATTCCAAGTGATTCATCAGAGTTATGATAAGTGCTAACCTAGCCAGGGACAGTTATAACTGCCTATCCTTACAGAGACTGGTAGATACTAAATACTTACTACATGATATAGCAGAAATTTGAAATAGATCACTATTGACAAAAGGCCCTTCCATTCTTCATGCTCCATGCTCTTTCCAAAATACTTCAAGCTACCTGACTACTTTGATGTCTGAAAAATATGGCACCCAGAGTTTAAGGGAATAGAAAAATAAACTCCTAGTCAGTCATGGGACTATTGTAAGATACTCAAAATACGAGTATTTGGAAAACCAAGGGTTATCTCATATGACCACGCCGCACATAAACACGGAATGGGTTTTTACCTTATGATAAGTAAATCATCTCTATGTAAAATCCAGTGATATTATTTGTAATGACATTCTTTGAAAACCTTTCAAATAAACATATTCAAATAACCGAAATTGTTAAAGTGGTTAAATTTGACAGCATACTAAAACCGAAGGCACTTATTGAAGATTTGGATTTCCAATAGCGAGGTTAGGGACTACCTCCAATACAATACATTTCTAGAGGAATGTACTAAGGATCAACATCTTCGAAACCTTTGTGAATTAAGACCGGCCTACCCGAGACCAACATATGGTATGGATAGCACTAAATATGATATCACCCAGGCCATTACCGACCTATTCGGGATCCCATAGCATACACCACATAATATAAACCCGATATCATAGCAGGTAGAAATAAATAGATCTAGAAAGGTGATATCATACCCTAACGGTTGTGAACCACTTAGCGTTAAAGCAACCCCTATTTCACAATTCCCCGAATGTGAGGCTTGAGGTACGTTTACCTTTCTTAGAACTTTTTCACTTACAATGTCACATTTGTCATTTCTAACAACACACTATTGATTTCAGCAAAAGTACAACATTTGAGCTCGTACGTCTTAGAGAATGGTGTTAAGTATAACAGGGTATACCTCCTATACCACCAAATAGATGTACGTTTGTAGTGATCAATCTATTGTGTTTCTAGAAATGCAATGTCAAACATTCGTCCAAACAAGTTGTCCAGGAATAGGACAAACCAAACGCACTCTCCTATCACATCCAGTTGGCATCACCCTTTGGATTAGTGGCGAGTAGTCCTTGCATACGAAGATCCCATAATAAAGGGACACTGTTATATTTTATCTCGGGAGCTACTCTATAATTATCAATAAGAAGTCCTTTTGTAATGAAGATCCCCACCTTTAACTTCATTGTCTTTAACATGCCTTCACTTTCGAACTTGTAAATTGGTTCGAAGTGGTTTTCGAATAGGAATCGCCCAAATCTGATCCTGGTTTCTCCGAACCAATTATCGATAAAAAGATGTTAAGGAGGTGGGTGATTATTATTCCATTTATTGGTATCTTCTTTTAATCTAAAATATCTCCTAGAGATATATAGTTTCAAAACCATTTCTTTTTCAGTATATACGGGATCATTAAACCTCTCTCTAATTTTGGAAAAGAAAGGTCCATAAAAACTATACTAATTATGCTTAGCACTAATTTTTGTATACAACTTGTGTTATTCATCGAATAACGGTGAAATCACCTTTTAAATTCACATGAATAGGATGAGTTCCTTCCTCGGAATTTAATACCAATTATAAGAAGATTATCTTTATTTAACCTAAGTTAAATTAAATTAATGATGTTAATTAAATCCTTTATACGTGTCTCGTTTTCGACATTTCGACCTTACCTATCCCTCGTCCAGGGAAGAGGCCAAGTGAGCCAGGGCACTGGTTACTCCTGATTGTCTCCTTAGTTTAAGCGCCTCATTTCCATATCTCACAGATAGTAAAATCAGGTCTACTCATCGGCTTTTAGAGCCAAGATTAAATCATTCATTTAAATTCACTTTATAAACAAAATTTCTTTTAACTTTTTATTAATACTCCAAAATCATATTTAAAACACTTAATTATTTATTTAAAATATTTTTTAAAAGATTAGGGAAGAATAGTTGAGTTAAAATATGATTTGTAGAAGTTATAGAAATATGTTGCAGAAAATGCTGCGAATAGTATTTTAAGGATATATTGAACCAAACACTTAATTTTATTTCATAAATATTCATTTTTTATGTCTTAAATCTCTTTTAAACCATTTTAGTATATTTATGGAATTTTTTTCATATTTTTAAATATTTAGAAATATCCATTTAAATCAATTTCAAATTTTGGTTTTAAACTGCTAAACCGTGATATTTTTTAAAAACTTGTTTTGGACTTATTTCAAAATCTACTAGATGAAATCTTGATTTGCTTTCTTAATTTGAAAACTATGGATATAATAGTTTTTAAAATTCTTATCATGAAGAATTCCAAGCTATATTGCATTATATATACTCATTTAACTTTGAGGGCACGGAATAGTGAACCATCGTTACATGATGCGCCTAGTTTTGACTTGATTATTATTTTCTATTCAAATCTTGCAAGGACAAGTTTAAATGTTTATAAAACATTTATAAATCATTTCAAATCATTTCAAAGGGTTTAATGATTACATATCACTTTTGTAACTTGATTCCGAAACTGATTTCCTTGTGTAATATCGACGTGTATTTAACGTGATTTGTTTACACAATTAAACACTATATTAAAACAACCAATACTTAACGAGCAGAGCATAGTAAACATCCATACCAATCATACCATGCCATTATTTTATATATATAGAATTTCACACTTGATTTCGATCGAACTAACTTTAAAACGGCTATAGTTCCGCTATTTTTAAATCGGAGCTTACGACTACTAGCACAAATGCTCCTAGGGGGTTCGGCCTTGGTCTTGAAGGCTTGGAAGGGGTTGGCCTTGCTTGGAAAGTGGTAGTGAAAGGCTTGGTTGCACACAGCCTTGGTGGAGGAGAAGGAAGAGATCACTAACTTGAACTTTGGTTTCAAGTGGTATAGATTTTGACTGATTTTGGTATAACTTTGTATTGATTTTTTAATATTTTTTTCTTAGGGTACGGAAGCCATTAATGTAAATAAGAAGAGGATGAATATCTTAGGAATTATATGAAGAAGAAGTGTGAATGAGTGAAGAGAGGTGGGTCCTATTTATAGGCAAATGTAAGGATGCAAATATCATGATATTTCCACACAAACACATCACCATTTCATCACCACCACACTTCTCCCCCCTACATCATGTTCGGCCGAAATGACCCCTTCCAAGTGCATGGAAATGTGCCACCTTTGGTTGGTAAGTTGATTTGATTTTTGCTGAGAAATATCTTGATATTTATTTCTTTCTACCATAAGTGAATTTGTAAATACATATGGTAATTCTTATATGTATTTGAATGTGCATGGATGTAGATGTGTATAAGTGTATAAGTGTATATATGTATGTCACTTATAGCCTACAACGTTGTATAGCATTTCTACGTTAAACCGATATGATTTTCGATTCCCGATCACATTTTCACTTCTTAGTTAATATGCATATATTGGTAACAAAGTTTGAAAATAATATTTCCACTATTATTTATTAATAAAAATGGCTTCACTTGATTTAAAAATAGTTATTAAATTATTTAAACTAAATTTAAATTCAAAGGTTAATTATTCAAAAATTTTGATATCATTGATAATGTCCTAAAGGTATTTTACTTCAAAAAAATAAAATAGTTCATTTTATTACATATTCTTGTTATGAGTGTATGTATCTAGAGTCGTGCATGGTTCCCTTTCTTTTAGTAGTTTTATTGATAAAATGGTTTTCGATCATTTTACCGATATTTGTCCAAAGAAGATGTTTTTGTAAGTACTTATTGGAAATACGATTACCATTATTTATTTTGGTTTAGAACATCACATTTGTGCTATAAAAACTAATCTTTGAAAAATCTTAAATTAAATCACATTTTTCTACGTGTTGAATTTATGGGTCGTTACAATTCTCAACAAGGATAGCTATATCAGCCTGCCCAAACTACTAATACATAGTATACATTCACAGTGGAAATAAGCATAACTACTATATGATGATGATGAAAGCTCTTAGTCCATACTACTTTCCAAAATGTTCCAAAGAAACCTAACTACTTAGCTACTCATAAAAATTTAAGTACCCAAGAGTTTAAGGGAAAGAAATAATACTCCGAGTCAGACATGGGTCAAGTGTGAGTAAAGCATAAGCTTAACATTATCGAAAACCTTCAAATCCAAGATATCTCGTAAACACATAAACACGAATGGGTTTCTACGTTACGATAACCAAAACATTTCTATATAAAATCCTCTAATATTATTATAATGTCTAAGTTTAAAATAAATATGGAATCATAGCCGAAATTGTTATATTAATTAAAATTCAGCATAATAGGTATATAACAAGTCCGAAGGCTGGTATTAGAAAATAGATTCCAATAGATGACAAAGTAAAGGACTACCTTCTGTATAGTACATGCCTAGATAAAATATAACGAGGGCTACAAGCGCATTTTACCCTCTACCAACATAGTACCAGCCTAACCCTTATTGGATAGTATCGAATATGATCACTCATTGGTCATGATCAACAACTGTTAAGGGATCCTGAAGCATACATAAACCATAGATATCGCTGTAGATTAGACAATGATCATAACCTAATAGGCACAACCCACGTAGCCTTGCCGCATCTACCATGTTTTAGCCACCTCCAAGGTGTGACGCTCGAGGTCACACTTTACCTTTTCACCTAGCAGACCATCTTGGAATGCTAACATTGCCCTCTAGGAAATCAATGCAGTGATAGCATTCACCTATATAAGTTATTTTTTAGATCGAACAAACATTCAACATTTACTGTCTCCCATTTTGGAATCGCCTTTAGAAAGAATAGTACAGCTTCATAGCATACATCATAACGATCCATCAAGCATTATTAGTTTGAAGTGTATCGGATAAATCATACTTATCCGAACCTGGTGTCTCCAAACTAAGCAATAATTTCTAGCTAACTCAATTCTGGTTCTTTGGTATTATAGACTAAGTCGTAGTTTTGAGAAATAATTTTTATTATATGATTATGAATTATATGATATTGGTTAACTATATCTTAAACATTTGAAGAGCTTTGCACCCAATTATGCATTTTTTATAGTATCATTTTGTCATTCCATAACATCATTTTGTAGCATCTTTTAAATATGTGTAGTAATACTACTTTGTAGTATCATTGTTTGTATTTTAAATAAATTGTGCATATTTCTATTTGTAATGCTTATTGTAATTGAGAAATAATTGAACCGAACATTCACCTTAACAAGTTATCTTATATTATTAATTCGGATATTAGAGTATGTGGGCTACATTCACATTCCACCCAAAATAAATTTGTACTGTATAAAAGCTATCATATGTATCATGAAAGTTGTATTTTTGAGATCATATTTCAACAACGAAGAAATAAAACATCAGTTTGCTCTTTACTCTAACATTTTATTTCTATAAATTGAAATCTCTCAATTCTTTTAACGGTATCAGAGCTTCATTAAGCCTAACGGCATTCATATCAAGTTTTGAAAGAAATCAAAGCCTCATCATCGAAAGCAAGGGCATTCATATTAAGATATCATCGGAACATCCTCATCACTTGATATCTTGATAACCCATCAAGTACAAACTCATCATTTGGGTTATAACTGAATTTGCTTATAAAACGTAGGTGCCATGCTAAAGAAATCAATCTGATTTCTGGTTGCAATGAGTTTTCATCAAAAAAATAAGCAAATTCTCAAACAAGAAGATTCAGAATACTGAAAACAGAAATCAAGAAAGCAATCAAAAGCAGAAAGAAAGTAATTGCTTCACCAAGAACCCATCGGAACTTACTCATCACTTGAGTTTACTACAACTAACATTTTCACACTACAGTTGAAGCAATCTTGCATCTGCAAGTTCTTGAATCATCAAGTTTGATTGTCTCTCTGTTGTATCATCGTAGCTGAAGGGAACAACACTTCAGATACTTTTGAAAATATATTTTACTCTCAACAGCAAACTGCAGAAGCCACTAATAAATTGATCAAAACTGTCATCATTCCACAAAGTCAGCTAATCACCATACATCTTGAAGAAAATAAATATCTTCTATGGAGACTTCAAGTTGAAACCGCAATATAAGGATATGGACTTGAAGGGTTCATCCGTAGTACCATTCCTATCCTGCCAAGATTTATCACTGATTCACACAACAAGATGGTCAGTAATGAAGAACATACAAAGTGTTACAGGAAAGATAGGTTAATAAGTTCCTGCTTATTATCATGCATCTACACAAACCTACTGTACTAATAGGTTGCAAATCTGCTAATGAAATTTGGATTATAGTGGAAGAATTTTCAATACACAATCTACTACAAAGGTTATGCGTTACAAAAGACAACTGAAAAATATTAGTAAAGGCAATCAGCCAATGAGGGATTACTTACCACAAGCTAACAATGTATGCAATTTGTTGGAGGCTTCAGGTTACAAAGTGTCAGAAACTAAACAAGTACCGACCATTTTGAATGGACTTAGTGAGGAATACGAAGCTGTTGTAGTAGTTGTATCATCTCAACCAACTCTACCATCTATATAGTATGTTCATGCAACCTTACTTGCACATGAAGCAAGAATTTATCACAAGAAGCCACATGATTCAGAATAATTAATTAATTATGCAATCAGTTCCAAAAACAAAGGTCAAAACTTCAACAAACAAGGCCAATCCTATCAAATAGGTGGTTATTCTAACCGATCAAGGGGTAGAGGAAGGTGGAGTAACAACAATAATAGATCAAATTGTCAAATATGTGAGAAACTTGACCATACTACAAGAAAGTGCTATTTTAGGTTTAATGCCAATTATGTTCCTAACCAGAATCAAAATAATCAAAGAAGTGACAATCCCAGTGTCAACATGGCCCAAGCATAACAAGAATCAAGTATTCAATTAGATGGCAATAGTATAAACAATCAAAATATTATCACAAGACCTGAACACATTCAGGATGAGAGTTGGTACCCTGACTCAATAGCAACTAATCGCATAACAAGCAATCTTGACAACTTAAACCTTGGCAATAAGGAATACGGAGGTAAATAGTTAATTTGCATGGGAAATGGTGAGTCTATTAATATCACTCATACTGGCAATGCATCTATCAAAGGTGCAAGGTAGTTTTTCTTAAATAATTTATTGAGAGTACAAAAGATAAAAAAAATCTAATGAGCGTATCACAATTTGCAAAAGATAACAATGTCTATTTTGAATTATGTCCTAATTATTGTTTGGTAGTAGACATACTAACTAAGAAAATTCTCTTGCAGGGTGATGCAGTCAAAGGATTATACATATTCAATCTAGTAAACTGCAACAATTCTGTAGGAAAACAAAAATGTTGTAACATGGTTGAAATTGGTCAACCAGAATGAAAGGGAAGTGTATTTGATCTATGGCATTACAAACTTGGCCACCCAAATGCAAGTGTAGTCAAACAAGTAGTTAGTGAAAATAAAATTCTATTTGATGATATCTCTTTACCATATATTTCTACTTACTACCAAATGGGTAAGAGTCATAAATTAGCATTCAACGATTCATTAACTAAGCATTCAAAGCCTTTAGAATAGCTGCTACATATGTGTGCATGTTCAGACTATGGATATAGATATTCTATATCATTTATAAATGCATATTCCAGATATACCTAGATTTATTTTTTAAAACCAAAGTCTGAAACCTAAAATGCAGTGATACCCTTTATATCTTTAGCTGAAAAACAAACATGTCATTAAGTTAAACTTGTGCAATCTTGTAATGACCCATAATTTCTGTCATTTGAAATTCGTATATTTAATTGATTTTAAATATTAATAAGTACGATTTGTAAGCCGAATAAAATTAATTTTGAATATAGAGATTTAATTGGGTAATTAAATCGATAATTTAATATCTGAAATTCCAGAAATAATTGGAAATTGGGTTTAAACATGTATAAAAATGATTTATAAAGTTATATTAAATCATATTGGAGTTAAAGTGATGTTATAGAACTTTTAAAATTGAATTAAAAGTTAAATTGTGAAAATTGATTATTTTAATATTTAATTGACGACTAAAAATAGTCATTTTTCAAACAGTCTCGGATTTTGACGAAACTAGTTTCATCGGATCCGTAATGTGAAATTATTGTAAGGTTTCAAATTTCGTGTCAATCGGATTTACAGTTTGTCCGGGGCGAGCCAAAACGCATCGAAATCGGTTTAATCGATTTAATTTAAAATTTTGATCGTTTAATTCCGTAACTCTCACATACGACCGAATTAGCTCCCGAAACACGTTCCATTGTGTCCGTAACATGGGTAAAACCTTAGAAACGCCAGCCGGCACGCTTCGTTTGGAGTTCGGAAAATTTTCGATGAATAGTGTTTTGAGCAATTTTATATAAAAGGACGTTATTCTTTCTATTTGCAAACCACAATCAACCCTAGGGTTTCACAGCCGGCCCTAACTTATCAATGGCCCAAATGTTGCCATCTTCTTCCTCAAATTCTGATCGATCCACTCACTTTCGTCAGAAACTCTCAACTACAAAATGAAAGAGGACGATGAGAGCTTCAGATCCATACGGCTACGATCGTTTATAGTCGAGCAGATCGATGACAATTATCGCTCAAAGGCGAAGTGTTTGCGCACGTCAATCGAGGGAAAAGCACAGCCGAGTTCGACCGGAATTGAGGTGTTGGTGGCACTCGCGACGAGCTTCGTCGTGGCACTCGCTGATCGTCTTCAAAGTGCTCGTATTTGTCGTGTTAATTCAAGCAAGAGACGGCGGCATGGGTTTGTTTCACGCGCGCGTGTAACCTGAAAGGGAGGAAGAAAGCTAATCACGGCTGAGATCTTGCCTTTTGAAATCAACGGTGAAGATTAAAGTGAGGGTTTTGAAAATAAATAAAATTGTAAATTAATTATCTTTTAAATCGTATAAACTTTGAAATAACATAACTTTTTCATACGAGGTCGAAAATTACGAAACAAATTGCGTTGGGATCATTTTGACGAGCTCTACACAATGGAGCTGGTTTGGAGTCAATTGGAGCTAGTGAAAATTTTGAGTAAAATTAAACGCGTGTTTAATTTTATCCGAAACGAAATACTGCAACCGTTATTAAAAACAAGGTGAGAACTTCTCACTCAATCGAATAATTGTTTCGATTTAAATTTTAAATAGTTATATTTAAAATTGCTTGATTGTGCGAATTGAATGATAATTGTTATCTATTGTGTTGAATAGACCCTATACGCCGTATATTAAGCGGAGGTTATTTATTAAAAACATATACCGCGATAATTCCACATTGAAGTGGAATTGGTATTATATATGTATTTGGAGTTGATTTCCCGCATTATATAGCGGATGAGACCCTATTGCACCGCATAATAGCGGATAGTACTTTATAAATCCCATATACCGCGATATTCCACATTGAAGTGGAATTGGTATTGTGCTAACATCTGTGGATGCAGGGAAACAGGTTGGAGGGATCCAACAGGATTCCTCAAACATTTGAATTTATTTCAACGTTGTGTGTTGATTTTTATAATCTCCGTGTGATTATATTGTGATTGGAATTGTTGATGGCTATAAATTAGCCGAATATATTTTTGGTATCGTTGGATACCAGAAATAAATAAAATTGGATTTTCGAAATTTAGAGTTGAAAATTTATCGAAAAATTTATTTTTGAGAATTGGATAATTAAAAGGAATTTTAAAGAAAAAAGGATAAAAAATCTTATTTTTGAACCATATTGAATTAAATTTAAAATTTTGGGAAAAAAGGCTTAATATATGGATTTCGAAAATATTATTTATAAGTTGAAAATTTATTTAAAATTTGGATTTTTGAATAGTTTGAAAGATAAAGGAATTTATCTTCTTAAAAAGGAATTTATTTTAAAACGGAAATAAATTTAGAAATCAATTTGGTAATTGATTTTTTGTGATTGAAAATAAATCTTTTGGAAATGTTTGGAAATTTGATTTGGTATTTCGAAATAAATTTGAAAATAAATTTGAAATAAATTGATTATTAATTTACCATAACTAGTAAATTTTATTTACAGAAATTTATTTGACTTTAAATTAATCAGATAATTAAATTAATCCTACTTATGGATGTTTGGATTATATTGGATGTTAAATTGTTTAACATCTCTGATATGTGATATTTTGTGATATATCCTGTTTTGTGTTGTGATCTATAATTTATTTATCTGTGATATATATATCTGTGATCTGTGAATGAATGATAAGCGTTATCGTTTATACCGCTTATCAATTATATTGTTATATTTGATCTGTGATGGTTGAATGTTGTTGCACTATTTTGTTAAACCCTTGGACTACACAATACACACACAAATGTGGATTTCACGTGGAAATCGGCTAAGTCACATATTTTTATCAATTTTGGAAAAATTGAATTTTTGAATCCAAAATAGTTTTGGAATTGGAATTTAAAGCTTTTGAAAATGAGTTCAAAAATATAAGTTATTTTAAATAACTTAATAAAATTGGAATTTAAATCATTTGGTTTAAATTTTGAATTCCATATTTTGAAATTGAATTCAGTGAACTGGGAATTTTGGTCTAAAATATTTTATAAGTTATAAAAGGTGTTTATATGGGTTTTTTTTTTACCATTTAAAAATACGGTTTTGGAAAATTTAAATTTAAATTCAAGTTTTATACTTGAATAGCTTTAAACTGTGTAATTGTAACCAGTTTTTCCCAAAATGAAAACTATCTGTTTTCAAATAATAATAGCTTTCATAAAGTGAAAAGATTTCCAATTTGTATCGAAACATTTCAAATTGAAATGAAATTGTAAATAGTTTATAAAAACTATGAATTAACCTTTGTGAAGATGATTAAACTTTATTTTGGAATCAAAGAAGATTTTAAAAGGTGTATCTTTTATATTATAAAAGACTTGAATTGTGAATAGTTTTGAAAGCTATAAATTAAATCGTAATGTAAAGATTAATGGGTTAATCTAATTGAAATGGAAATTGATTTGGAAATCTGTGAATGAATCTTTGTGAAACTGGGTAAACTTTGTGAAGTAAATCTTTTTGTTTAAAGATTTAAAACGGTAATTTGTTTAAACCATTTAAAAGAAAGGATTTGAGTAATAAGTTGTGACTTAATTGAATCCCTATATCCATATGTTTTAAATATTGTGCTCACTATTCGGGTTAGCCGGGAAAAGACCTTTGTGTCATATAACCCATTCCGAATTAGTGATACGACGATATGGATCGCATTGAAGACCGGTGGTGAAGACCAGGTATTTGTGAATACGATAGGATGACCTATCGATTGTCTCTGCACCGTTAGCTACGGTATAGAGATTTCCTTTGTGATGGCAAATCCGATCGGGATTGTGAATACCCGGATTGCAAGGGCTTCTTCGGAAGTGCCTTCGGTTCTGTTCGAACCCGGAACAGACTTGTATGGTTACATGTCTGACATTACATTTTGAGATATAAAGCTGATTTCTTTCAAATACATTTCTGTTTGGTGGCGGAGAATTTATTCTCTTAGCTTAACACCCTTCTCTGAGACGTACGAGCTCAGAGGTTATGTAGTTGAAATTTATCAGTGATATACTCCCAATTTGGTAGTGTGGCATGCTGAGTGTTGCTGTGTGATGATCATTTATTGATCATTTGTTGATCAAAGCGTGGCTTTGTGAAAAAGCGTAGCTTTATGGTCGAGACCTCTTCGGACCTCACAACCCGGAAATGGTCGAAACAGGAATGATGCGGCAAGGTTATGAGGGTCGCTCCCTTTAGGGTATGTCATTTCCTTCTGGAAAAGGATGGTATCAGGTATGGAGCCCTGGTATTTAACCTATGTAGATACTCCAATCTCATTTACTGTGTGATTGTTGTTTGATCGAGGCGCCTCGGATAAAGGTCCCAAAGGACCGAGGGTGGCATATTCGTGTAGTAGTTACCTAGTGACAGAGGTAACCCGGCCTTGTGTTGGCAGAGAGCTAGTTAGTTCTCGGGACATCCAGCCAGAGGCGATCCCATGTGGCACAGGAAGTTCCTTAGCCTGACCATTTGTTGGAAATCCATCTTCCAATACGAACCTTGTACGGTATTAGTTGTAGAACCTGCCATTTAATGTGGCAGCTATAGTAGGCATAATATAATGGTACCTATGCTGGCTAAGATTAATATTTTACTTTCGAAATGTTTTCCACTATGCACTAATAATAATAATCCAATGATTTTGCATAGTAAGCATGTTTGACTATCATAAGAAGAAATCTCCTCCAATTCTACGTTTGCATTGTGTGTGTGGCGGGAGGTCTTATGGTAGTTTCATTTTCCAAAAAGCATTTCGAATGTCTTTTACTTCCTTTATTGTGTTGTTTTAAAGATAATAACTGTTTTAGTTCTCACACCAGTCACCATGACTGACCTGGAGTTTAATATTTCCTTTCTAAACTCTGGGTGCCCACCAATTTCCACACGGGCAGTCTAGAGCAGTGTTTTAAATCTCGGATTTTGGCCAATATCTCGGGAAAATATCTCGGCTATCTCGGGCGATATTTAAAACACTTATAACTAAATAGGCTGCCAAATCTCGGATTTTGGCTTATATCTCGGAATTTTCATCTCGGCCATCTCGGGGAGATTTAAAAGCCTGGTCTAGAGTCAAGTTATCAGGTCATTCTGGATTCAGGAGATGCTGTGGAGCTCAGTGGCGAGCTGGATGGTGAGACGTAGCATTTGTATATGATATTATCTATTCCGCTGTGTATTCTGTATGAGGACAAGTTCATATAACTATCCAGTAGTGTTGTATATTATTGTTGTAAACTTTGATGATGATGTAATGTATAAACTGATATAGTTCTTTTATTTAAAGATTATTCATTTATCTATTATATGTTGTTCCGCTGCGAATGTGAGATTCTGATATTGTTTCTGTATTTTCTGTTCTCCTTTTCTTCTGTCTTCTTCTACCTCTTCTTTCTCTCCATAACAATTCAGTTTTCCGGCATTCGATTGCTCGACAGTTGATACAGTGGACGTATTAATGTCGACTTTCGAGCATCGAAAATCTCGAAACGTTACATTTGGTATCGAAGCATATGGTTAAGCGATAACCTTGGTTTTGTTGGGAATTACTCATTAGAGATAGAGTCAGTAATACTCTAGAATGAGTGTGAGTGTAATAATAGATATGAGCGCGTATTTGTTAGTGAGTATGAAATTGTTTTATATTGTGTTTGCTTATCCGTTGAGCTGTTTATGAATTCTGGTCGGTATGTGGGATGCCATATTATCGATAGGGTTTTCTAAACACTTAAACGAGGCAAGTCGACATAGTATCATTTTAAATTGGGTAAATGGAATAATTTTACCTTGGTATTATTTTACATATAAAAGAAATAATTTTTCAGAAATTATTAAAGTATGTATATAAATTAATTGTTTGGTTGTTGAAAATGTAAGAATATATATAAATTAATGAAAGTTGTTTGAATAATCTAAATAAAAACAACAATTATGAAAGAATAAATTATATAAAAGCAACAATTGTATAAGTATGGAACTATAATTAAAATGATTTACAATTGTGAAATAATCTTGTATAAGTAAAATTAAATAGTGAAATTATATGAGAATAAGATTTATAAATGTGATTTATAAATAAAAGGAAATTTTTGAAAGAATATTAAGCACTGAATTCACTAGTGTTGCTGGGAAATAATAAGGGTGACGACTGCAGCATCATCAGTACCATTTTCGAGTTTCTGTGTGATTGATTTGCTACCATAATAAATTGAAATTGAAGTTTTGTTGTGATAAACAAATTTGAAATTTAAAATCCAAGTTGCAATTGACGAATATAAGTAGAAATGAGTTTTGAACTTATAATATGAAATAATAAATTCAGCTTTGGGAAAGTTAAATAAATTAAATCAGATTTGGAAGTTAAATAAATAAGTTGTGTAACTTATAAAATAAGTGAATGTAAGCAAAACCAATTGTTAAAAAATGGTTAAACAATTTTGTTAAGGAAAACAAAATCTGAATTGGATTTATAAGTGGAAAATTAAGTTAAGTTAAACAAATGATGTTTAATTGGAATATAACTTAAGTGATGTTAAATGAATTTGATTTTGATATCGAAGTAAATTAACAAAGTGATTTATTAAATGAATGTGAACTTGAGTTATATAAATGAAATTCAACTTTATTTGTAAAATGAATTAGCAATTGAATTGAACTAATGAATTGAATGTTAATCAATCGAATGTAAATAAATTGATATGGAATAATGAATTTAAGTGTTAATTCGTTAAAGCTAATAAATTTGAAATTGAATGGAAGTCATTTTAATATTAAACCAATTGGAATTAAAAGTGTTAAACCAAATTGAAAGTAAATTTAATAAATTTGGTCGTGTTGAATGACATTGGTTGTTATATGATTGTTGGTTGATTGTATATAGTATAATTCATTAAGTGTTAATGAAATTGAATTGATAAATGGAAAGCTATGTAATTGAATTTGAATTGAAAGTAAATTAATGTGAATTGGTTGTAAGCAATTAAAATTTGTATCGAAACCTTATAAATTGCTTATGGGAATTATTTGATTGCATTGCTTATGGAAACTTTGTATTTGTTATTGAAAATTAATGAAATGTAAATGAATTTCCTATATATATATCACTTACATGTTTAAATTGAGTAAGTACAGGTGCCGTGGCTGCCGTTCGGTTGATTGGGTTGCGCTAAAATGCTTAATTAATTACCGCTTTGCTTAAAAATGCTAAAAAGGTACGCCTACGCAATAAAAATAGGAAATATGAAATGTTTTTCTGCTTTTCCGACCGTGTGGGTCGATGTATATATATTTATGTCTATTGTGATCCTACTACGATCGAACCGCACAAAGGAGGCTATGGCGAATTTTTCTGAAAATTTAAGGCGTTAGAAAATTTTCGGGAAATTTTGGAAAATTTGTGAAAACTAAAATTTGATTTTGAGTTGAAAGTTAAATGATATTGGTTGGTTTTGAAAAGTATAACTAAGTGTAGATTTGAAAAAAAAACTTAGTAAAGTTTTGAAAGAGTTTAATTATTGGATTTGGGGAAATTGTGCACTTAAGTGATTTTGAAATCTGATTTGAACAAATAGTTTTGAAGAGTTAATGAATTTGGGGCATTTTTCTTACTTTGCAATTTCGATGACGAAATTCTTTTAAGGGGGAAAGATTGTAACGACCCAGAATTTCTGTCATTTGAAATTCGTATATTTAATTGATTTTAAATATTAATAAGTAAGATTTGTAAGCCGAATAAAATTAATTTCGAATATAGAGATTTAATTGGGTAATTAAATCGATAATTTAATATCTGAAATTCTAGAAATAATTGGAAATTGGGTTTAAACGTGTATAAAAATGATTTATAAAGTTATATTAAATCATATTGGAGTTAAAGTGATGTTATAGAACTTTTAAAATTGAATTAAAAGTTAAATTGTGAAAATTGATTATATTAATATTTAATTGACGACTAAAAATAGTCAATTTTCAAACAGTCTCGGATTTCGACGAAACTAGTTTCATCAGATCCGTAATGTGAAATTTTGTAAGGTTTCAAATTTCGTGTCAATCGGATTTACGGTTTGTCCGGGGCGAGCCAAAACGCATCGAAATCGGTTTAATCGATTTAATTTAAAAATTTGATCGTTTAATTCCGTAACTCACACATATGACCGAATTAGCTCCCGAAACACGTTCCATTGTGTCCGTAACGCGGGTAAAACTTTAGAAATACCAGTCGGCACGCTTCGTTTGGAGTTCGGAAAATTTTCAATGAATAGTGTTTTGAGCAATTTTCTATAAAAGGACGTTATTCTTTCTATTTGCAAACCACAATCAACCCTAGGGTTTTACAGCCGGCCCTAACTTATCAATGGCCGAAATGTTGCCATCTTCTTCCTTAAATTCTGATCTATCCACTCACTTTCGTCAGAAACTCTCAACTACAAAATGAAAGAGGACGATGAGAGCTTCAGATCCATACGGCTACGATCGTTTATAGTCGAGCAGATCGATGACAATTATCGCTCAAAGGCGAAGTGTTTGTGCGCGTCAATCGAGGGAAAAGCACAGCCGAGTTCGACCGGAATTGAGGTGTTGGTGGCACTCGCGACGAGCTTCGTCGTGGCACTCGCCGATCGTCTTCAAAGTGCTCGTATTTGTCGCGTTAATTCAAGCAAGAGACGACGACATGGGTTTTTTTCATGCGCGCGTGCAACCTGGAAGGGAGGAAGAAAGCTAATCACGGCCGAGATCTTGCCTTTTGAAATCAACGGTGAAGATTAAAGTGAGGGTTTTGAAAATAAATAAAATTGTAAATTAATTATCGTTTAAATCGTATAAACTTTGAAATAACATAACATTTTCATACGAGGTCGAAAAATTACGAAACAAATTGCGTTGGGATCGTTTTGACGAGCTCTACGCAATGGAGCTGGTTTGGAGTCAATTGGAGCTAGTGAAAATTTTAAGTAAAATTAAACGCGTGTTTAATTTTATCCGAAACGAAATACTGCAACCGTTATTAAAAGCAAGGTGGGAACTTCTCACTCAATCGAATAATTGTTTCGATTCATATTTTAAATAGTTATATTTAAAATTGCTTGATTGTGCGAATTGAATGATAATTGTTATCTATTGTGTTGAATAGACCCTATACGCTGTATATTAAGTAGAGGTAATTTATTAAAAACATATACCGCGATAATTCCTCATTGAAGTGGAATTGGTATTATATATGTATTTGGAGTTGATTTCCCACATTATATAGCGGATGAGACCCTATTGTGCCGCATAATAGAGGATAGTACTTTATAAATCCCATATACCACGATATTCCACATTGAAGTGGAATTGGTATTGTGCTAACATCTGTAGATGCAGGGAAACAGGTTGGAGGGATCCAACAGGATTCCTCAAACATTTGAATTTATTTCAATGTTGTGTGTTGATTTTTATAATCTCCGTGTGATTATATTGTGATTGGAATTGTTGACGGCTATAAATTAGCCGAATATATTTTTGGTATCGTTGGATACTAGAAATAAATAAAATTAGATTTTCGAAATTTAGAGTTGAAAATTTATCGAAAAATTTATTTTTGAGAATTGGATAATTAAAAGGAATTTTAAAGAAAAAAGGATAAAAAATCTTATTTTTGAACCATATTGAATTAAATTTCAAATTTTGGGAAAATTGGCTTAATAAATGGATTTCGAAAATATTATTTATAAGTTGAAAATTTATTTAAAATTTGGATTTTTGAATAGTTTGAAAGATAAAGGAATTTATCTTCTTAAAACGGAATTTATTTTAAAAAGGAAATAAATTTAGAAATCAATTTGGTAATTAATTTTTTGTGATTGAAAATAAATCTTTTGGAAATGTTTGGAAATTTGATTTGGTGTTTTGAAATAAATTTGAAAATAAATTTGAAATTAATTGATTATTAATTTACCATAACTAGTAAAATTTATTTACAGAAATTTATCTGACTTTAAATTAATCAGATAATTAAATTAATCCTACTTATGGATGTTTGGATTATATTGGATGTTAAATTGTTTGACATCTCTGATATGTGATATTTTGTGATATATCCTGTTTTGTGTTGTGATCTGTAATTTATTTATCTGTGATATATATATCTGTGATCTGTGAATGAATGATAAGCGTAATCGTTTATACCGCTTATCAATTATATTGTTATATTTGAGCTGTGATGGTTGAATGTTGTTGCACTATTGTGTTAAACCCTTGGACTACACAATACACACACAAATGTGGATTTCACGTGGAAATCGGTTAAGTCACAGATTTTTACCAATTTTGGAAAAATTGAATTTTTGAATCCAAAATAGTTTTGGAATTGGAATTTAAAGCTTTTGAAAATGAGTTCAAAAATATAAGTTATTTTAAATAACTTAATAAAATTGAAATTTAAATCATTTGGTTTAAATTTTGAATTCAATTTTTGAAATTGAATTCAATGAATTGGGAATTTTGGTCTAAAAGATTTTATAAGTTATAAAAGGTGTTTATATCGGTTTTTTTACCATTTAAAAATATGGTTTTGGAAAATTTAAATTTAAATTCAAGTTTTATACTTGAATGGTTTTAAACTGTGTAATTGTAACCAGTTTTTCCCAAAATGAAAACTATCTGTTTTCAAATAATAATAGCTTTCATAAAGTGAAAAGATTTCCAATTTGTATCGAAACATTTCAAATTGAAATGAAATTGTAAATAGTTTATAAAAACTATGAATTAACCTTTGTGAAGATGATTAAACTTTATTTTGGAATCAAAGAAGATTTTAAAAGGTGTATCTTTTATATTATAAAAGACTTGAATTGTGAATAGTTTTGAAAGCTATAAATTAAATCTTAATGTAAAGATTAATGGGTTAATCCAATTGAAATGGAAATTGATTTGGAAATCTGTGAATGAATCTTTGTGAAACTGGGTAAACTTTGTGAAGTAAATCTTTTTGTTTAAAGATTTAAAATGGTAATTTGTTTAAACCATTTAAAAGAAAGGATTTGAGTAATAAGTTGTGACTTAATTGAATCCCTATATCCATGTGTTTTAAATATTGTGCTCACTATTCGGGTTAGCCGGGAAAAGACCTTTGTGTCATATAACCCATTCCGAATTAGTGATACGAAGATATGGATCGCATTGAAGACCGGTGGTGAAGACCAGGTATTTGTGAAAACGATAGGATGACCTATCGATTGTCTCTGCACCGTTAGCTACGGTATAGAGATTTCCTTTGTAATGGGAAATTCGATCGGGAATATGAATACCTGGATTGCAAGGGCTTCTTCGGAAGTGCCTTCGGTTCTGTTCGAACTCGGAACAGACTTGTATGGTTACATGTTTGACATTACATTTTGAGATATAAAGCTGATTTCTTTCAAATACATTTCTGTTTGGTGGCGGAGAATTTATTCTCTTAGCTTAACACCCTTCTCTGAGACGTACGAGCTCAGAGATTATGTAGTTGAAATTTATCAGTGATATACTCCCAATTTGGTAGTGTGGCATGCTGAGTGTTGCTGTGTGATGATCATTTATTGATCATTTGTTGATCAAGGTGTGGCTTTGTGAAAAAGCGTAGCTTTGTGGACGAGACCTCTTCGGACCTCACAACCCGGAAATGGTCGAAACAGGAATGATGCGGTAAGGTTATGAGGGTCGCTCCCTTTAGGGTATGTCATTTCCTTCTGGAAAAGGGTGGTATCAGGTATGGAGCCCTGGTATTTAACCTATGTGGATACTCCAATCTCATTTACTGTGTGATTGTTGTTTGATCGAGGCGCCTCGGATAAAGGTCCCTGTTAGCACCAAAATTGGTCACTAACCTCGTAGAGAAAGATTGTGTAGAGAAATAAGTGATGAAGGTAAATTAAACAGGGAAGACAATGCTAATTTAAATGCAGAAAGTAAGAACACCAAATTTATAGTGGTTCAGCGTAATTGCCTACGTCCACTTTGAGGTTAAACTTTATTGATCTTCTTAATAGTCGATTACAAATACAATTCGTGAATCAAATGCTTGAATGAAGTTGCTAAGTAGAGAAGATGAGTCTCAAAAATGGCAGAGTCTCCCCAGTCTTCTCTCCAAAAGATCCCTTTTCACTGTGACCCTGCCCCTCTATTTATAGACAAATGTGGGCTAGACTTCCCAAGCGGGCTTGATGGCCGAACACTCTAGCCTAAGTATAGTGGTCGCTGCATGCCGAACCAGGTATGCCGAACACCATAATGCCGAACGATCCTTTCTATGCCGAACGGTATGTTTGATGTGTGGGAAGTGCAGGATGATTGTCAGTCGAAGCCGAACGGTATGTCTGATGAGCTTGACCGAACAATGCTCTCTGGCCGAACGATCCCTCTGGTCGAACGATCCTCCTTGGCCTAATGTGCCTTCAGACTGAACGATACTACCATGTCGAGCAGTCATATATGCCGAACGTCTTCTGGATGCCGAGTACTCATGTTGCTGTGTACTCCTGTCGGATGCCGAGTACTCATGTTGCCGAGTACTCCTGTCGCCGAGTTCTACTAATGCCGAGCACTAGCTGATGCCGAGCACTAGTTGACGCCGAGTGCTACTTGATGCCGAGCACTAGTTGACGCCGAGTACTAGTTGACGCCGAGTGCTACTTGATGCCGAGCACTTGAATGATAACCCGGAATATGCATCGGGATTTGGTTATACCCCAAGTATGCATCCATGAATGATAACAGCTCATGTCCTGCGGTGGAGTCGACCAACTGGTCGATCCTTGGTAACAGGAAACTGTCCTTGGGGCACGCTTTGTTCAAATCAGAATAGTCTACGCAAGTTCTCTATTTCCCATTTGCCTTTTTCACTAGTACGGGGTTCGATACCCATTCAGGATAGAGGGCATCGTCGACGAACCCATTGGCTTTGAGTTTGTCCACCTCCTCTCTGAGAGCAGCGGACCTCTCCGGGTCCATTCCTCTCCTCTTTTGTTTAACTGGGATGTATTTCGGGTCTATGTTCAACATATGACTCAAGATGGCGGGAGAAATCCCACACATATCAGAATGCGTCCAGGCGAAAACATCAAGATTCGCCCGGAGGAAGTGACTAAGGTCTTCAGCCATCGCGGGGCCAAGCTGTGACCCGATCTTCAGTATTCGCGAAGGGTCGTCTCGGCTAATTGAGATGTCAATCGTTAATTCGGCCGGTGTTGCCTTCTCTTCCATGGGTTTCTCATCGTCGTCTCTCGGATCTATGTCTCTGAAGATCCGAGAACTATGCCCGAGCCAGGGCTCGGGCACTACTTGTCAATTATCCGTATTAAGGATGCGGACGGGGTTGCCCGCAACCTTTCCCTTCTCCCTCCGATGGGCCTCTCGGAACTCGGCCACATAACAGGAACGACCAGCTGCTTGATCGCCATGAACAACACCTACTCCTTTGTCAGTTAGGAACTTCAAAGTTAAACACCACGGGGCTAATGCTGCCCTAAACTCAGCTAGGGCCGGTCTGCCCTAGAAAACATTACACGGAGAATCCACATCCAAAACTACGAAGGGTAGGATTCGCACCCTCCGACGCTCGCCTTGTCCCAGTTCAACTGGTAACTCAACATACCCCACTGCATCGGTCGCAGCGCCGTTAAAGCCGTGAATACGAGCCTTGGACGGTTTCAAGTCCTTTGTTTCCATTTTCATTTGGTCATAAGCCTTTTTGAAGATGATGTTGACAGAACTTCCGCAATCAATCAGAATTCTCTTCAAATATGCCGGTCCGATTGTCGCAGATATGACCATCGGGTCGATGGTTGGAGCCTCCACTTGATCAGCATCCCTATTTCTGAACACTATGTCATCTGTCATTACGCGCTGCTGCTTGGCAGGAGTCCCATCCTCCACGTTTGAACAACACTCAAAATATGCATGCTTCAGGGAGCTTGCATACCGCTCCATCTCTTGCCAATTCTTATCCGTGGGGTGAGGTCCGCCGATAATAGTATTTATGACTAGTCTACCCACAGTTCGGGCAGGCTCCTCAGGGTGACGCGGGGCCGGTGCGCGACCTGGGTTGGACGTTCCCTGTCCTCCTTCCTGTGGATCCTTCACAAATTCTTGCAACTTCTTTTGCCTGATCAAGTTCTCGATAGCGTCGTGCAAGTGTCTGCACTCTTCCGTATTGTGCCCATAAGTCTCATGGAAGTGACAATATTTCCCAGTTCGCTTCTGCTCCTTAGTTGATTCTTTCGGACGTGGCTTCCTGTACTGAAAAGTATTGCAGGTAGATAGGTAAATGTTCTCAAGAGGCGCATTCAGCGGAGTATACTCGTTGTAGTTCGGAATTCTCGACTTCCACTTCCCCACTTCTCTCTTCTTCCCTTAATTTCTTCCTCCGGACTCCTTAGGTTGCCAAGGCTTGTTCTGGACATTGACTTGGACCTTTCCCGAGTTGTCTCCGGACTGCTTCACGGCAACGTTGCTTTTCATAGACTCTTGGACAGGTCCTGCTGCCTTGTCTCATCTTATCCACCTAGCTTCCTCTCTCCTCATGAACTGGTGTGCCTTTGAGTAGAAACGCTCTAGCGTAGTCGGAGGTTTTCCTGCCAACCAGTCTCCAAACTCAGAATCTGGATCCACACCTCTCATTACAGCCATTAGAATCGCATGATCATTGGGATTACTGACTTCAGTCGCCGCAACATGGAATCTTTGTAAATATTCCTTCAATGACTCCCCAGGATTTTGGATTACACTTGACAGAGACATTACGTCCTTTGGACGAGTAGTGTGTATCCTGAACTGCTCAATAAACTTTTTTGCCAACTCCTCGAAATTTGATACGGACCGCGGAGGAAGTCGGGTGAACCACATAGTAGCGATCCCAGATAGAGTAATTGGAAAGCATCTACACTTGGTGGCATCATTTGCTCTAGCTGAATCCATCATCCATTCGTACCTCATGACATGCTGTCTGGGGTCAGTCTTTCCCTCATACGCAGGGATAGTAGGCATAATGAACTTCCTGGGGTACGCCGCCTGCAACACAACATCTGTTAATGGAGTATGACTTCTTGATACTCCTCAATCATCATTTGATAGGCCTTGATTCTCTCTCATCAATTGCCTGACCATGGCTGTCAGATCTGGTGTCTGTATGGAAGGCGGAAGATTAGAGTCTGTTCTACGCGACTGTCCATGTTGATGCCTCCTCTCCTGGCGATCTGCCAATCGTGCGTCTTGAGGTTCGACATTGTTAGCGTTTTGATGGTCTGGGCCTCCATCCTCCATTTCAATCCGGTCCTGAAGTTTCCAGCTCTTGCTTGGTCATGATTTCCAGCTGTTTGAACAGCAGCATCTGCTCGTGCTGCTTTAGTCTTACGGCGTCTACGCCTGGGAGGTTCATCAGAGGAAGTAGAGCTGTCAGATGAGGAATAAGGAGCGGGATTGCCCCCAGCATTCTATTGCTGCTGTTGAGTGAGTTGTGCCATCAGGTTGACGTTAGCTTGCATCTGCTCTCCTAGTTGTCACCTGCTTTCTCTGAGCCCTCTCATCAAGTCGTTGAACTCTATTCTGGTGACAACCGGAGCCTGGTCCTGAGCGGCAATTCCTACATCCGAAATTGTAAGTTGATTGCTAGGTCCTGCTTGTTGCACGCTAGCAGTCTCGTGGGCATCCGCATTATGAGAAGCTGACTTGGTACGTGGTCTCGCCATTCTAGTGTTATTGGTATGAACTCTGAGTAGAATCAACGGATGTCCTATCAGTGAGTCGGATCTTCTTTGGGGGATTTGCTCAATCCAGTAGCTTCAAAGAAGATCCTTGAGGTCTGAGAATTCAATTCTCAGTGAAAGCACCAAAGTGTTAGCACCAAAATTTGTCACTAACCTCGTAGAGAAAGATTTTGTAGATAAATAAGTGATGAAGGTAAATTAAACAGGGAAGACAATGCTAATTTAAATGCAGAAAGTAAGGACACCAAATTTATAGTGGTTCAGCGTAATTGCCTACGTCCACTTTGAGGTTAAACTTTATTGATCTTCTTAATAGTCGATGAAAAATACAATTCGTGAATCAAATGCTTGAATGAAGTTGCTAAGTAGAGAAGATGAGTCTCAAAAATGGCAGAGTCTCCCCAGTCTTCTCTCCAAAAGATCCCTTTTCACTGTGACCATGCCCCTCTATTTATAGACAAATGTGGGCTGGACCTCCCAAGCGGGCTTGATGGCCGAACACTCTAGCCCAACTATAGTGGTCGCTGCATGCCGAACCAGGTATGCTGAACACCATAATGCCGAACGATCCTTTCTATGCCGAACAGTATGTTTGATGTGTGGGAAGTGCAGGATGATTATCAGTCGAAGCCGAACGGTATGTCTGATGAGCATAACCGAACAATGCTCTCTGGCCGAACGATCCCTCTGGCCGAACGATCCTCCTTGGCCTAATGTGCCTTCAGGCCGAATGATACTGCCATGTCGAGCAGTCATATATGCCGAACGTCTTCTGGATGCCGAGTACTCCTGTTGCTGAGTGCTCCTGTCGGATGCCGAGTACTCCTGTTGCCGAGTACTCTTGTCGCCGAGTTCTACTGATGCCGAGCACTAGCTGATGCCGAGAACTAGTTGACGCCGAGTGCTACTTGATGCCGAGCACTAGTTGACGTTGAGTGCTACTTGATGCCGAGCACTAGTTGACACCGAGTACTAGTTGACGCCGAGTGCTACTTGATGCCGAGCACTAGTTGACGCCGAGTAGTCCTGTATGCCGAGTAGCCTTGTATGCCAAGTAGTCCTGTATGCCATGTACTACTGTATGCCGAGTACTACTAGATGCCGAGTACCTGCCAATGCCGAGTACTCAGTTGCCTGGTCAAATCTCCAGGAAACACTTGCCCCCTAAAGTGTATTATGTGGCTGAATCGTGATACGCTTTGAATTGCATATCCCCCGTACTTCGCTTCGAATCTAGGTTAACCCTCTTTGGAGACGCTTTCTCGAGAATATCAGTGGTGGAGGTGTATGACGAGCGTAGTATAGATGCCGAACGAAGCAGTCGAAACCGAACGCTCCTCATGCCGAACGATCTTGTATTCCGATGCCGAACACGGTGGCTTTGACCGGTTCCATCGGGTATAGCCCCTTCGACTTCCACCTCTTTCCTCTATAAAACTAGGTCTTTTCCTTCTTCTCCACTTTACTTTTTTACTTCCGCCGTTCCTTGAAGACTTGCAATTCTATTCAGTCGTCCGGATTTAAAACTTAACTACTCCATCCCAATCTCCAATCTGCAAACTAGGTATTTTTCCTCGTACGATTCAAGTAGGTTTCAAACGAGATGGCCGAGTGTGTCATGTAGAAAGCTTTCGAGTAGGTCGTCTTTATTGCGTCTTTACTGCCGAACGATGATGCGAGTAGGAATGATTAGGAGTATGTCCACCTATGGGATTAGTTTCTTCGTGTCGAACCGAAGTTAAAGGGAAGAAAAAAGAATGAAGGTGTTGGAGGAGGTAAGGGTGTTGTTTGGCGTAGCACTGCTCCGGCGTATGTCGTCATGCGCCGGACGGTGGAATGGAAGGCTGCCGAACACTACCTTGGCCGATCAAACTCAGGCCGAACACTACTTAAATGCCGAACAATATATATGTTGAACAACTAACATGCCGAACAACATACATGCCGAACTATACTTAGGCCGAACAATCCCCTTCGAACAAAACCTAGACCGAACAATACAATTGTCGAACACCATTTAAATGCCGAACAGTATATATGTTGAACAACTGACAAGCCGAATAAACATACATGCCGAACTATACTTAGGCCGAACAATCCCAATGCCGAACAAAACCTAGACCAAACAATAATTAGGCCGATCACTTTATCAATTATATATTTTCTGAATCTGGAACTGTAATCACCACAAGGCGGGCTTTTTGAGACGGTCAGCGATGACGGTCTTCGAAGGCGACGATTCGCAGCTCATTTTTATATTTTTGAAATCTATAGATTCTTATTGCTTGTACACAATTGCTTGCACTAGTTCACACATCACGTGGGGGGGGGGAAAGCTCGTGTTGTTAATTCTAACGTTCAACGTCTTTTGAGTATAGTTTTCTCAAGCACTTAGCCAGATTCATTATTTATTGGGGATGTCAAAAAAGTCTAGCTCCGCCACTATATCCGACAGGCCTGGGCCATCATCAAGGCAAGAAGCCGCTGATACTTCTAATCCATCGACTTCCCCTGGTCATAACTTAGCACCCGATGTCCTGGAAGCAACAATTCTACTGGACAATCCGATCGATTCACAAGCTTCAAAGATCAATGAAGCCGCACTCCGACGGATATGTTCCATCCACGGGATTCCTTTCGCCGATGTGTTAGTCCCTTCGCGACACGATCGTCCTCACCTACCCCCAGTCGGATATACCACTTGCAAAAAATTCATGTGTTGGATGGGTAGCGTGCCTCCGTTTAACTTGTTCCTCCGGGATGTGTTGCAGTACATCGACATTGCTCCGTCGCAGCTACATCCGAACGGCCACGCGTTTCTATATGGGACCTATCTACTCTTTATGGCCGTCTTCTCTAGACCTCCAACCTCTGGCGACATCAGATATATCTATATGATCAAGAAACGGAAAGACAGCCCTTCTTTCATGTTCCTCGAGCCGTACCACAAATGCCAAATCTTGACATGAGCATGTAGTAAATTCGCCCTGTATAAACAGGAATGGTTCTACGTGCGTTGCCCCCCTAGTTTTGCGAGGAGATGGGTTGAAGGCAGTAAGTCTCTTCGCTGAGTCATCATTCGCGATTAAGCGAAGTCATGCTTTTTCTAACTCCTCGTTTCATCTTTTTTAGGTATCAACCCGCGTCCGGAGGGCCGAGGATATTCTGAGGTCGTTGAGGCCATTAGAGCTCTTCCTGCCGAGGAACGAGACATCCGGACCATCATTTCAAATAATTCATTGTCGGGGTTTGGCTTGCTTTCCCCTGGTCGTCGGATTAGCCTTCCGGAGGGCGTTTCTATTCCCAAGCCAGCATCCGGTAAAGGGAAAAAACAGGCCGGATCGTCATCATGCCGCACTTCCGATGCACACGAAGAAGGCGAGCACAAAGAGGATGAAGCCCTTGAGACCCAAGGCGAGAATGTGGGTCCTGCTTGGAATCCGGCTGTCGAAGTTCACGACATTGAAACGTCGTCCTCCCCTTCGAAGGGAAAGAAGAGGTTAAAATACAAAATTTGGAAAGAGAAAGTTGGTGGCACTTCAAAAGTCATGCCTATCCCGTTCGAGAAAGAGGCTTCCTCACAGCACCTGGAAAGTTCTCTAAGGGGTTTGTCGAATCTCTCTATCCCCGATGATATACTTAATTACGGGTTTGATGATCTTGAAGCCCTTAATCTTTCTTCGCCCGCTAGAGGCAATGTGGGAGTTCAACTCCCGATCCAAGGAGATAATACTCCGATTAGTAAAGATAAAAGAACTGGTCCATGGGGGGAACACTAGGACACACACGCACACACGCATTCCATCATACACTTCAAGTTTTTTTTATTTCCTGGATTTTTCTTAACTCGTTGTTATCTCCATTCTTTGCAGGTGACATGGGACGCTCTCACGGATTCGATTGCCTTCATGGCTCTTCCATATTTCACCATTCCGGACGGGACTCAGGTTCAGGCAGATGCAGGGACAGAGATGATTATGAAGATAGAGACAATCGTCCCCGCGAGTCATCTCACCGTAAGAAGGCATATTCTCAATCTTCACAGTCCCGTGATCCTCTTCCTCCAACTGAGCCGGATAAAGAGAAGTCTTCATAGAAGGGTTACCAATCTGATGCTCCTCGAGAACAACACTCTAGTTCATCGAGTACAAGGCAAGTTCGGGAGCAACGAAAAAGAGCGGAACTTCCAAAGCCTCCTCCCCCTACTCCCGCGGTTGATCCAACTGTAGCAGAAAAGATGGTCGATATTAAGGCCAAGTTTCCAAAAATTTGCTTTGACGGTCTGAAGTTCCTCCCGGCTATTCACCATATTCCCGGGAACGTGAAGCAGAGTGCCATTGCCTGCAATAACGACGTCTATGTTCAACATGACGCGTTTGTACACTTGGTTGAAAAGATCTCGGAGGTGTCCGTTGAGCGTCAATATGAGATTGATCGCCTCAATTGGAGGCTGGCTGCGACAAGAACATCATCAAGCACCAAGACGGAGAGCTCGCTTCGTACAAGTCAAAGCTGGAAGCCGCTGAACAGAGCGCAAAAGATACTGCTGAGGCAGTTACTCGTTTAGAGATGGCTCACAAGAAGGAGCTTGATGAAGCAGTCCAGCGCAGCGGTGCCCTCGCCCTAGAAAAAGATTCCGTTCAAAAAGAAAGGGACGCGCTCGCCATACAAGTCAGGGAGCTGAAAGAGTTACTCTTCAAGGAGAAAGAGGACAAAGTAGCTGCTCAAGAAGAATCACAACGATATTGTGATGAAATCGTCGCTACTCGGCTTCTGAAAACATAGCTTGATGACGAACTTGCTGGGGTCGAGAAACTGAAGGACGAAGCCCGTGAGGAGGGCAAAAGAAAAGCTGCGGAAGAGATTGACTCTCGCCTCGAGGCGGCCGCAGAAGCCGGCAGGGAAGAGGTCAAATGCATGTTTGACCCATTGATTGCTGAGTATGCAGCCCGCGTCCTTATGCATCGTGACTTAACATTCTTGGGCGATGGCTATCTCGAATTCCTAGCTAAGGCCTGGGAAACCTTAGTAAAGATCACGAAAATCGAGTCGGGCTCTGAAGAGGTCGATGAGGATGCCTTGGTGAAGGAGTTTCTTAGGGGGAATGAGCCAGCGGATCTATCCGCAGCTTTGGCGCTTTATAACAAAGGCTCCCCCCTTCCAAAAGAGAAAAGTGATGAAGCTGGCCCATCTGGGGCTGAGACTACGGCTCCTCATATTGCTGCTCCTCCTGCTGCTCAACCGACCGATCGGTCGACACTTGACCCGTTCGAGCAGCATGCCGGCTATGATCCTGAAGATCCCGGGCTTGGCGTTCACGTGCTATCTCCTATTCTGGAGGGTGAAACCCCACATGCAACCGATAGCCAACCAGAACCCGGTAGGAAACTCTTATTTTCTAGAAGTCAAAAGATCTTGGTATTTTCCAGCATTTATTCGTTCTAATGTTCATTCTTTATGTTTCCATGCAGGCTGCTCTGACCCCGAGCCAACTTCGAGGAATGATGATGCCAAGGGGGAGGCGGAGAAAGCAAGCGATGCTGTTCATGCGGGAGTAATTCCTGGTCCCGATGCTCAAGTGATTGGGGCGCTAGATGATGATAAGCTTGACACTTCATCTCCTGCCGAAGGGAGTGATGAAATCGAAATCACTGGCGCCTCTGAGCATACTTCAAAGATGAGCATAAAGGACCGCCTCGCCGAAGAGGAGAAGAAAAAGGTCGAGGTCAAAGTTGAACCTGAAATACTGGAACTTACCGACCCGCGGAACAGACCTTTGAAAATCATTCTCCCGGGCAGGTCCAAACCACTAGATGTTCCGTCTCCTACTCCTGACTCCGCTTCTTTAGCAAGCAAGAAATCCAAGAAAAAGCGTGAAGGAGAGGAGTCGTCGGAAAAAATAAAGGAAGACAAGAAGAAGAAACCGAAGAAATAATCGATACACTCGTTCAACGAGCTTCTTGCTTAAGTCTTGTAGTTGCTTTTATCTTTGGTAGCTTGTAGTTTGTATAGATAGGTTCTCAACTCTGAGTTTTGTAGGAGTAACTGTGTAACCCCATTTTGAACTATTGAATGAAGTTCAGTTTCTTTTTCGTTTGAATGATTCTCTTGCTTTTCTTTGGTTTGCTGACTAACTGTAATCATAACTCAAGTCCTTATGAGTTGCATTGCCTCCAAGTCCATTCTCGTGTTGTTCAAACATTTCCAGATGTTGCATACTTCTTGTTCCACATTTCTCGAGTACTTGGACTTTTTTCTAAATCTGCGCTCCAGGGATTTAGAGTAAGTTGATCCGCGTTCGGGGGATTCCGAGGTTCGCATCGTTTATACTCCAGTCTGCACTCCGGGGACTTAGAGTACTCCGATCCGCGCTATGGGGATTCAGAGATTTGAAACCGTTTATACTCTAGTCCGCACTCTGGGGACTTAGAATACTCCGATCCGTGCTCTGGGGATTCGGAGATTTGAAATCGTTTATACTCTAGTCCGCACTCTGGGGGCTTAGAGTACTCCGATCCGCGCTCTGGGGATTCGGAGATTTGAAATCGTTTATACTCCAGTCCGCACTCTGGGGACTTAGAGTACTCCGATCCGCGCTCTGGGGATTCGGAGATTTGAAATCGTTTATACTCCAGTCCGCACTCTGAGGACTTAGAGTACTCCGATCCGCGCTCTGGGGATTCGGAGATTTGAAATCGTTTATACTCCAGTCCGCACTCTGGGGACTTAGAGTACTCCGATCCGATATCTGGGGATTCGGAGATTTGAAATCGTTTATACTCCAGTCCGCACTCTGGGGACTTAGAGTACTCCGATCCGCGCTCTGGGGATTCGGAGATTTGAAATCGTTTATACTCCAGTCCGCACTCTGGGGACTTAGAGTACTCCAATCCGCGATCTGGGGATTCAGAGATTTGAAATCGTTTATACTCTAGTCCGCACTTCGGGGGCTTATAGTACTCCTATCCGCGCTCTGGGGATTCAGAGATTTGGAATCGTTTATACGAGTCCGTAAATCGTACAGGATAATGTAGTTCGTCATCTGATCATGAGATATAGGAACATTAGTGACTTGTGGAAAATACGGCTTCAAGCCTTCATTAATGAAAAACAACTAAACTGCTTGATTACATAGTTAAAAAGAAACTAGGTTGCGACTGAACGAAAACACATAGGAAATAACAGTGCCTAAAACAAGAAAGGGAAACATGCTAAATGTAATAATGCCGCAAATGCTCGCTGTTCCATGCTCGGGGGAGTGTCGTGCCATCAATGGTCGCTAGCTTGAATGTTCCTTCTCCAAGCTTCCGTTCAATGACGTATGGACCTTCCCAGCTAGGATTCATACGCGATGGTACCGGGAAAACTCGTTTCAGAACGAGATCACCTACATCAAAAGTTCTTGGGCGGACTCCGACATCGTAGTAACGCTTGACTCGGTGTCTATGCGCTGCTTCCCTTAATTCGGCCTCTACATGCTTTTCATCGATGCAGTCCAGTGATTCCAACAAGAGGTCCTGGTTCATCTTGGGATCATAGTATGTCACTCGGTGTGATGGAACTTCAAGTTCCACGGGTATAACGACTTCCGAGCCGTATGCCAAGGCGAATGGAGTGTGGCCGGTCGTGGACTTGTGGGTAGTTCTATAAGCCCATAGTGCTGTTGGGAGCTCATCTACCCACTTGCCTCCAACCCTCTCCAGACGCTTCTTTAGTATGGACTTGATTATTTTGTTAACGGCCTCGACTTGTCCGTTAGCTTTTGGGTGTGCAACGGCGGCGAACTTCTTCTCGATGCCATACTTTAAACAGAACTCTTTGAACTCTCTGCTTTCAAATTGCGTCCCGTTGTCTGTAATGATGGTGCGAGGAAGGCCAAAGCGGCATATAATGTTTCGTACAACGAAGTTAATGACCTTCTTAGAGGTGATTGTGGCCAAAGGCTCTGCCTCAGCCCATTTTGTGAAATAGTCGACTGCAACTATCGCGTATTTCGCACCACCTTTGGATATAGGCAAAGAGCCGATTATGTCGATTCCCCAGATTGCAAATGGCTAGGGACTAACCATTTGCGTGAGTTCCGTTGATGGAGTCCTCGGGATTTTCGCATATCTTTGACACTTGTCACATTTTCTTGCGTAGTCCGCAGCGTCCCGATTTACGGTCGGCCAGTAATATCCGTAGCGGAGGACCTTCTTTGCTAGCGTTTGCCCCCCAGTATGGTCGACACATTCCCCTTCGTGAACCTCTCTTAAGACCCGCTTTGTCTCGTCATGAGTGATGCACCATAATAATGGGACTGAGAACCCTTTTCGATACATTAATCCATCCTGCATCACGTATCTCGCGGCCTTTCGAAGGACCTGCCGTCTTTCGCTCCTTTTTTCTGGCAAAGTCCCGATCGTCAGGTACAGTTTGAATGGGGTTATCCATGATTCCTTCTCGATTTCTGTTTCCAATATACAATCAACTTTCATCTCGTCTATGCTCGGGGCATGCAAGGCCTCAACGGGATACAATCCCATTTGCTGCGCGTCGCCTATGCTTGCAAACTTAGCCAACAAGTCAGCTTCTTTATTCTGTTCGTGCGGGACATGTGAAATGTCATAACACTCAAGATTTGATAGTAGTTCTTGGACTTGAAAAAGGTACGGAGCCAGCTTCTGTCCCTTTGCTTGGTAATCTCCCCGCACTTGGTAAACCACCAACTGTGAGTCACAAAAGATCTCAACTGATTTAATCCCGAGTTCTCCGATGAGCTTCAAGCCAGCAATCAATGCTTCATATTCTGCTTCGTTATTCATAGCTGGGAAATCAAGCTTCAAAGCATAACAGATTGATCGGTTTTCCGTAGTTATAAGAACTACACCCGCGCTGGAGCAACGGTCGTTGGATGCCCCATCAGTGTATAATTTCCATCGAATGGGGGGAATGGCGTCATGATTATCTGGTTCTGTGGGCATGGTAAACTCAGCGATAAAATCTGCTAATGCTTGCCCCTGTATGGCTCTCCATGGCAAGTAGGCGATATTGAACTGGCTCAACTCGATGTTCCATTTTAGCAATCTTCCAGAAGTTTCTGGTCGTTGGAGTACCTGCCGCAGGGGCTGATCGGTATAAACACTGATTGAGTGTGCTTGAAAATATGGGTGTAGCTTACGTGATGCAATCACCAAGCAATAGGCCAATTTCTCGATTTTAGGGTAATTTCTTTCTGCCCCCGTTAAACGCTTGCTAACATAATACACCGGCTTTTGGATTCGGTCCTCCTCGCGAACTAAAGCCGCACTTATTGCATGTGGGGATACATCCAAGTATACATACAGCATCTCGTGGTCTACTGGTTTTGACAGCACTGGTGGACTCTCCAGATGCCTCATCAGATCCCGGAATGCTTCCTCACAACTAGACGTCCATTCGAAGTTCCTTTTCCCTTTCTTTATTATATCAAAGAAAGGGATGCACTTGTCAGTTGCCCTGGATATGAATCGACTTAGCCAAGCTACTTTTCCATTCAAGCTCTGTACCTGTTTTATAGTCCTGGGTACTTGCACATCTCGAATAGCTTGGATCTTTTCGGGGTTAGCTTCAATTCCCCTAGCATTGACGATGAATCCCAAAAACTTCCCCGACGCAACGCCGAAGGAACACTTCAGAGGGTTGATCTTCATCCCGTAATACCTGAGTATGTCGAACATTTCAGCCAAGTCTCGAATGTGGTCGTTTGACTGTCGTGACTTCACGAGCATGTCATCCACATAGACTTCCATCGTCCTACCAAGCTGGTCCTTGAACATTCGATTCACCAAACGCTGATAAGTCGCTCCTGCGTTCTTCAGTCCGAAGGGCATTACTACATAGCAATAGCCCGACATCTGTAACGAAGCTGGTGTGTTCTTGGTCCGGAATATGCATCGGGATTTAGTTGTACCTAGAGTATGCATCCATGAATGATAACAGCTCATGTCCTGCGGTGGAGTCGACCAACTAGTCGATCCTTGGTAACGGGAAACTGACCTTGGGGCACGCTTTTTTCAAATCGGAATAGTCTACGCAAGTTCTCTATTTCCCATTTGCCTTTTTCACCAGTACGGGGTTCGATACCCATTCAGAATAGAGGGCGTCGCGGACGAACCCATTGGCTTTGAGTTTGTCCACCTCCTCTCTAAGAGCAGCGGAACTCTCCGGGTGCATTCCTCTCCTCTTTTGTTTAACTGGGACGTATTTCGGGTCTATGTTCAATATATGACTCGTGATGGCGGGAGAAATCCCACACATATCAGAATGCGTCCAGGCGAAAACATCAAGATTCGCCCGGAGGAAGTCACTAAGGTCTTCAGTCATCGCGGGGCCAAGCTATGACCCGATCTTCAGTATTCGCGAAGGGTCGTATCGGCTAACTGAGATGTCAATCGTTAATTCGGCCGGTGCTGCCTTCTCTTCCCTGGGTTTCTCATCGTCGTCTCTCGGATCTATGTCTCTGAAGATCCGAGAACTATGCCCGAGCCAGGGCTCGGGCACTACTTGTCAATTATCCGTATTAAGGATGCGGACGGGGTTGCCCGCAACCTTTCCCTTCTCCCTCCGATGGGCCTCTCGGAGCTCGGCCACATAACAGGAACGACCAGCTGCTTGATCGCAATGAACAACACCTACTCCTTTGTCAGTTGGGAACTTCAAAGTTAAATACCACGGGGCTAATGCTGCCCTAAACTCAGCTAGGGCCGGTCTGCCCAAGAAAACATTATATGGAGAATCCACATCCAAAACTACGAAGGGTAGGATTCGCACCCTCCGACGCTCGCCTTGTCCCAGTTCAACTGGTAACTCAACATACCCCACTGCATCGGTCGCAGCGCCGTTAAAGCCGTGAATACGAGCCTTGGACGGTTTCAAGTCCTTTGTTTCCATTTTCATTTGGTCATAAGCCTTCTTGAAGATGATGTTGACAGAACTTCCGCAATCAATCAGAATTCTCTTCACATATGCCGGTCCGATTGTCGCAGATATGACCATCGGGTCAATGGTTAGAGCCTCCACTTGATCAGCATCCCTGTTTCTGAACACTATGTCGTCTGTCATTACGCGCTGCTGCTTGGCAGGAGTCCCATCCTCCACGTTTGAACAGCACTCAAAATCTGCATGCTTCAGGGAGCTTGCATACCGCTCCATATCTTGCCAATTCTTATCCGCGGGGTGAGGTCCGCCGATAATAGTATTTATGACTAGTCTACCCACAGTTCGGGCAGGCTCCTCGGGGTGACGCGGGGCCGGTGCGCGACCTTGTTTGGACGTTTCCTGTCCTCCTTCCTGTGGATCCTTCACAAATTCTTGCAACTTCTTTTGCCTGATCAACTTCTCGATAGTGTCGTGCAAGTGTCTGCACTCTGCCGTATTGTGCCCATAAGTCTCATGGAAGCGACAATATTTCCCAGTTCGCTTCTGCTCCTCAGTTGATTCTTTCGGACGTGGCTTCCTGTACTGAAAAGTATTGCAGGTAGATAGGTAAATGTTCTCAAGAGGCGCATTCAGCGGAGTATACTCGTTGTAGCTCGGAATTCTCGACTTCCACTTCCCCGCTTCTCTCTTCTTCCCTTGATTTCTTCCTCCGGATTCCTTAGGTTGCCCAGGCTTGTTCTGGACATTGAATTGGACCTTTCCCGAGTTGTCTCCGGACTGCTTCACGTCAACGTTGCTTTTCATAGACTCTTGGATAGGTCCTGGTGCCTTGTCTCGTCTTACCCACCTAGCTTCCTCTCTCCTTATGAACTGGTGTGCCTTTGAGTAGAAACGCTCTAGCGTAGTCGGAGGTTTTCCTACCAACCAGTCTCCAAACTCAGAATCTGGATCCACACCTCTCATTGCAGCCATTAGAATCGCATGATCATTGGGATTACTGACTTCAGTCACCGCAACATGGAATCTTTGTAAATATTCCTTCAATGACTCCCCAGGATTTTGGATTACACTTGACAGAGACATTACGTCCTTTGGACGAGTAGTGTGTATCCTGAACTACTCAATAAACTTTTTTGCCAACTCCTCGAAATTTGATACGGACCGCGGAGGAAGTCGGGTGAACCACATAGTAGCGATCCCAGACAGAGTAATTGGAAAGCATCTACACTTGGTGGCATCATTTGCTCTAGCTGAATCCATCATCCATTTGTACCTCATGACATGCTGTCTTGCGTCAGTCTTTCCCTCATACGCAGGGATAGTAGGCATACTGAACTTCCTGGGGTACGCCGCCTGCAACACAACATCTGCGAATGGAGTATGACTTCTTGATACTCCTCAATCATCATTTGATAAGCCCTGATTCTCTCTCATCAATTGCCTGACCATGGCTGTCAGATCTGGTGTTTGTATGGAAGGCGGAAGATTAGAGTCTGTTCTACGCGACTGTCCATGTTGATGCCTCCTCTCCTGGCGATCTGCCAATCGTGCGTCTTGAGGTTCGACATTGTTAGCGTTTTGATGGTCTGGGCCTCCATCCTCCATTTGCACTCCGGTCCTGAAGTTTCCAGCTCTTGCTTGGTCACGGTCTCCAGTTGTTTGAACAGCAGCATCTGCTCGTGCATCTTCAGTCTTACAGCGTCTACGCCTGGGAGGTTCATTAGAGGAAGTAGAGCTGTCAGATGAGAAATAAGGAGCGGGATTGCCCCTAGCATTCTGTTGCTGCTGTTGAGTGAGTTGTGCCATCAGGTTGGCGTTAGCTTGCATCTGCTCTCCTATTTGTCACCTGCTTTCTCTGAGCTCTCTCATCAAGTCGTTGAACTTTATTCTGGTGACAACCGGAGCCTGGTCCTGAGCGGCAATTCCTACGTCCGAAATTGTTGGTTGATTGTTAGGTTCTGCTTGTTGCACGCTAGCAGTCTCATGGGCATCCGCATTATGAGAAGCTGACTTGGTACGTGGTCTCGCCATTCTAGTGTTATTGGTATAAACTCTGAGTAGAATCAACGGATGTCCTATCAGTGAGTCGGATCTTCTTTGGGAGATTTTCTCAATCCAGTAGCTTCAAAGCAGATTCTTGAGGTCTGAGAATTCAATTCTCAATGAAAGCACCAAAGTGTTAGCACCAAAATTGGCCACTAACCTCGTAGAGAAAGATTGTGTAGAGAAATAAGCGATGAAGGTAAATTAAACAGGGAAGACAATGCTAATTTAAATGCAGAAAGTAAGAACACCAAATTTATAGTGGTTCAGCGTAATTTCCTACGTCCACTTTGAGGTTAAACTTTATTGATCTTCTTAATAGTCGATTACAAATACAATTTGTGAATCAAATGCTTGAATGAAGTTGCTAAGTAGAAAAGATGAGTCTCAAAAATGGCAGAGTCTCCCCAGTCTTCTCTCCAAAAGATCACTTTTCACTGTGACCATGCCCCTCTATTTATAGACAAATGTGGGCTGGACTTCCCAAGCGGGCTTGATGGCCGAACACTCTAGCCCAAGTATAGTGGTCGCTGCATGCCGAACCAGGTATGCCGAACACCATATTGCCGAACAATCCTTTCTATGCCGAACGGTATGTTTGATGTGTGGGAAGTGCAGGATGATTGTCAGTCGAAGCCGAACGGTATGTCTAATGAGCTTGACCGAACAATGCTCTCTGGCCGAACGATCCCTCTGGCCGAATGATCCTCCTTGGCCTAATGTGCCTTCAGGCCGAATGATACTGGCATGTCGAGCAGTCATATATGCCGAACGTCTTCTGGATGCCGAGTACTCCTGTTGCTGAGTACTCCTGTCGGATGCCGAGTACTCCTGTTGCCGAGTACTCCTGTCGCCGAGTTCTACTGATGCCGAGCACTAGATGATGCCGAGCACTAGTTGATGCCGAGTGCTACTTGATCCCGAGCACTAGTTGATGCCGAGTACTAGTTGACGCCGAGTGCTACTTGATGCCGAGCACTAGTTGACGCCGAGTAGTCCTGTATGCCGAGTAGTCTTGTATGCCAAGTAGTCCTGTATGCCGTGTACTACTGTATGCCGAGTACTACTAGATGCCGAGTACCTGCCAATGCCGAGTACTCAGTTGCCTGGTCAAATCTCCAGGAAACACTTGCCCCCTAAAGTGTATTACGTGGCTGAATCGTGATACGCTTTGAATTGCATATCCCCCGTACTTCGCTTCGAATCTAGGTTAACCCTCTTTGGAGACGCTTTCTCGAGAATATCAGTGGTGGAGGTGTATGACGAGCGTAGTATAGATGCCGAACGAAGCAGTCGAAACCGAACGCTCCTCATGCCGAACGATCTTGTATTCCGATGCCGAACACGGTGGCTTTGACCGGTTCCACCGGGTATAGCCCCTTCGACTTCCACCTCTTTCCTCTATAAAACTAGGTCTTTTCCTTCTTCTCCACTTTACTTTTTTACTTCCACTGTTCCTTGAAGACTTGCAATTCTATTCAGTCGTCCGAATTTAAAACTTAACTACTCCATCCCAATCTCCAATCTGCAAACTAGGTATTTTTCCTCGTACGATTCAAGTAGGTTTCAAACGAGATGGCCGAGTGTGTCACGTAGAAAGCTTTCGAGTAGGTCGTCTTTATTGCGTCTTTACTGCCGAACGATGATGCGAGGAGGAATGATTAGGAGTATGTCCACCTATGGGCTTAGTTTCTTCGTGTTGAACCGAAGTTAAAGGGAAGAAAAAAGAATGAAGGTGTTGGAGGAGGTAAGGGTGTTGTTTGGTGTAGCACTGCTCCGGCGTATGTCGTCATGCGCCGGACGGTGGAATGGAAGGCTGCCGAACACTACCTTGGCCGATCAAACCCAGGCCGAACACTACTTAAATGCCGAACAATATATGAATATAACACATATAATTGTACTTCAAAGTAGTGGTCATAAAAGATCCACTACATCATAAAAGAATAGATACAAGTGCTAGACAAAAGAATATGTATACATCAAGGAGTCTTTATCTTGAATGTATAAAAGAAAAAACTACTAAGCTAAAGTAGTTAGCCAAAAGTCAGAAGCTAGTCCCTGCTAAAAAGTCAAGTGGAAGCACCTGAAACACCTCGGTCTGACCCGAGTATTATTTAAAAAGAAAAATAATAAACGGATCAGTCTAGCTATGAATACCAAATAAGACGAGATAGAATAAGAGATATGACAAATACAAATGATAACAACAAAAATCATACAATATCTCAAATTCTCTCATACACCAAAAAGAATGACATATTCTTTAACTTATTCACCAAATCAAAAATATTGATAGAGCTTATCAATGCAAATCACAAAAATTGGTGAAACACAAATTCCATAAACCATCAATTAGAAATCCAGAAATCACAAAAAGGGGGAGGCCTATCACAAACAGGAGCATGAAAACTCACCAATACGTGTATCACAAACGGGACGATATCCCATGACTCGCTAACCCATAGAGCCAGTGCAACGACGTAGTACAACGGTATGCCCGAGGAAACTGAAACTCAAATAAGCCGGAACAATGACGTAGTACAACGGTATGCCCGATGAATCGAACTCCATAAAGCCCGTATGTCGCTAGCCTATAAAAATGAGATGAAGCTCAACATAACGGGGTACAGTCCCCCACGCGGACAAAGAGACATCGCATATCACTAGTCTAAACCATAAAATGATCGTCTTAGATCAATAAAAGTGTAAAATACACCAAGCTAGTAAATATATGAGTTTAGCTTCATGTCCCATAACCACTGGCTTAACTTAAATATTTACGAACAAATTGAAGATTTCCAGTCAAAAATTGTCACAAGATTTCAATCGAACAAGTCTAAGAATTAACCAACGAAGTAAACTCAAGCGTTTCATACCACTTGTTTTGCTAAAACGTTTAATTGGATTTCTCGTACGAATGAGGCAAAGGTTTGTATACACTAATAGATCGAAAAGCGGTTTTAAAAATGAGCTTTGTATTTAAAAGTAGTGTTAAAATCCTTTTTGTGAAAGAGTTTGAGTATTTACTACTAGTATAGAAACCTTTGTATTTTAAAGTGACAAATCACAGAAATGATTGTAAAAACAATCTATCACCAAAAATTCACATACGACGACGTGAATTAAAACCATGAAAATCGATATCAAATCCATCAAATGGAAATACCAAAAACCCAGAAAAGAAGTCATCAAAGTCGATAATAAATGACAACAACTAATCGGATCAACAAAAATCGATTAAAACGAAAATCTACTCAAAATAGGCAAATTGGCTTAAATTATCAAGGTCAGACGTCTGGTGGTCTTCCCAGACATCTGAGATGATGGTCTGGAAATTTTTTTCCAGATCGCCCAGACGTCTGGTAAATAACCTTAGACGTCTGAGCTGTAAAACTGGAATTTTTTATTCTGTAGCATCAGACGTCTTAGCATTTTACTAGACGTCTGAGCTGAAGCTCAGGGCACATTTTTGCCTAGGCCATTGATGGCCAAATCAACTTCGAAGAAATTGAATGAGCGATGATGGTTTGGGATTTATGCCAAGTGATAACCCAACCCTATAGGCTCTTCAATACACTCCAAACAACATGTCCAAACATCCATAGTAGGATTTTCAAAGATTTTGACTTCAAAATACCATAAATTGAAAAATTCACCAAACCAATTCAATTCTAAAGCAACTTGACATGAAATAGATGTTCGGAATTCATACCTAACAACTATCAAAGGTATAGACATAGATGTGAGTTCAAAAGCTCACCTTTAAACTCAAAGACAACAAGTGAAGCTCTATGAACAAGGAAAGATCAATTCCTCTTCAACTACACCTCTAGAATCTTCAATCTATTATCACATGCAAAGATTTTTTAAGTTAGGTTATAGGAAATTCTAAAAATTGAAGAGAGATTGAGTTGGAGAAGATGAAGAGGATACTTACCTAAGCTTCTCCTTGATTTTAGAACTAGAACTTGAATTTCCTAAGAATCTAGGGCTTAGGAATTTTAGTTTCCCCTCCTTTCCCCTATTTTTCTCTTTAGCTTGAGTGTTAGGAAATGAGGAGTAGAATGAATGAAGAGTAGAGGAGTTAGGGTATTTGGTAGAGGAGTTGGGTTACCTTGTTGGGTTAGTGGGCTAGAACACAACCCAAAGCCCAAATGAAAATACCAAAATCCTAATCAACTCCAAACATATCGATGTTTATACTCAAAAAAGTTATAAACATCGTTTTGAACTCAATGGAAGTGGTCTCGAGTCCGGATTCGACTGTTTACAAAAAGTAATATTTCGGACTTTAAATTCAACAAACGATGCTATATTTAAACAAAACATTTAAATATATAATCTTAAAATATGCGGGTTGTTACAGATTCCCCTTCTTAAAAAAATTGCGTCCTCGCAATACTTAAGAAGAAAATAAAGCGTAACAAACACTCTAAGGCATAACAACACAAAAGAAAATTTTGAAGCGAGAAATTCACCTTAAGGAGCACGAGAGATTAATTTCGGATGTGTTCGCTCGATGAATTCTCTGGATTCCCAAGAACATTCCTTAGGATTTGCGGACCATTGAACTTTCACAAGCGGAACATCTTTATTACGAAGGCGTTTGTCCTCCGTAGAAATGACATGAATAGGATGTTGCTCATAAGTTAAATTAGGTGAAACTTCAATTTCTTTAATAACACCGGGCTCAAGAATAGAATCAGAATCTCTAAAGCATTTCCGTAGTTGAGAAACGTGAAATATGTCATGAATAGCAGAAAATTGATCCCGTAATAAAAGGCGATAAGCCACGGAACCAATTCGTTCGGTGATGGGAAATGGGCCAATATATCTAGGTGCTAACTTTCCCGATCAACTGAAACGCACAACACCCTTCATAGGTGAAACAAGAATAGATACCAAATCTCCCACAGAAAATTCTAAATTCCTTCTTCGGTTATCGACATAAGAGTTTTGTCCACTTTGAGCTTCTTTCATCCTATAACGAATAAGGCCGATCTTTTCTGTGGCATCACGAATAAAATCTGGACCTAAAACCAGCTTCTTACCGGCTTCAAGCCAACACGAAGGAGATCGGCATGGCCTTCCGTAGAGTGCCTCGAAAGGTGTCATATCAATACTAGATTGGAAGTTGTTATTATAAGAAAACTCAATAAGAGAAATATGATCTTCCCAACTTCCACCAAAATCAAGAACACATGCATGAAGGAGATCTTCAAGAGTTTGATTCACACGCTCGGTTTGTCCATCGGACCGAGGATGATAAGCGGTGCTAAAATTAAGCTTTGTTCCCAAAGCTTTTTGAAGACCCTTCCAAAATCCACTAGTAAATAATGGATCACGATCGCTAACAATAGAAGTAGGAACTCCATGCAATTTAACAATTTCTTTGACATAGAGTTTGGTCAAAAGAGGTACGGTCCGATTGGACCGAACAAGAATAAAATGGGTGGATTTTGTAAGTCTATCTACAATCAACCATAGACTGTCATGACCTGAACGAGAATGGAGAAGACCGTCAATAAAGTCCATGGAAATTTGATCCCACTTCCAAATTGGAATGTCTAAAGGTTGCAATAACCCACCGGGCCTTTGATGCTCGGCCTTAACAAGCTGGCAAGTCATACAGTGCTTAATGAAATTAGCAATATCAGATTTCATTCCATCCCAATAATAAAGTCGCTTCATGTCCGCATACATTTTACTACTATCGGGATGAATGGTAAATTTAGAACGATGAGAATCTTCTAAAATGTCTTTACGAAGATCACTTATATTTGGTACGATTAGTCTACCAAATTTTCGAATGCCCCCACGAGCATCGATTTCAAGGTCTTTCAAACCATCAACATCAATTTTATCCCTACAACTTTGGCTAAGATGAGCCAATTCAAGATCATGCTTTTGAGCTTCAAGAATGCGGTCTAAAAGAGAAGGATGAGCCTAAAGGCTACACAAAACAAGAGATGAACCTAAATCGGATTCACGATCTCGAATCTCACAAGTGGACAAAGTCTCGAGATCATTCCATTCGGATATCATCATGGAAACAACCGCTTGTTGCTTGCGACTAAGGGCATCGGCAACACGATTTCCCTTCCCGGGAGTATAAAGAATATCAAGATCATAAGATGTAAGGAATTCGAGCCAACGTTGTTGATGCAAATTAAGTTCCTTTTGAGAGAACAAATACTTCAAAGATTTATGATCGGTGTAGAGAACAAATTTCTCTCCCAAAAGATAATGACGCCAAATTCTAAGGGCAAAAACAATAGCCGCGAGTTCTAAATCATGAGTGGCATATCTAGTCTCGGCAGGCTTTAATTGCCTAGAAGCATAAGTGATAATACGTTCCCTTTGCATGAGAACGGCTCCCAAACCAACATGACTAACATCGGTATAAACAATCAAGTCTTGGTTCCCCTCGGGAATCACAATAATAGGAGCATCGAAAAGGAGTTCTTTTAATTCCCGAAAACCAGCTTCACATTTGTCTGACCAAATGTACTTAACTCCCTTCTTTGTCAAACTAGTATGAGGTACGGAAATTTTAGAAAAGTCTTTTATGAACTGACGGTAATAACCCACCAATCCAAGAAAGCTACGAATTTCCATCACACTCTCTGGTCTCTTCCAATTTTGAATCGCTTCAATCTTTGAAGGATCCAAGGAAATTCCGGATTCATAAATAATATGTCCTAAAAATTTCACACGGGATTGCCAAAAGTGGCATTTAGAAAATTTTGCTTTCAATTGATTGCTCCTAAGAGGTTCCAACACAATCCAAAGATGTTTTTCATGCTCTTCCTCGGTTTTAGAGTAAACAAGAATATCATCAATAAAGATGAGAACAAATCGACCAAGGAAGTCTTTGAAAACTCTATTCATAAGGTCCACAAAATAAGCTGGAGCATTCGTTAAACCAAATGGCATAACAAGCCGTTCATAAGATCCATAATGAGTACGGAATGATGTCAAAGGAATGATATCCTCTGCAATACGAAGCTGATGAAAACCGGTTGCTAAGTCTAACTGTGAAAAGACTCTAGCACCGCTAAGTTGATCGAATAGATCATTAATCCAAAGCAAGGGATATTTATTCTTTGGTGAGATCATTAAGCTTACGGTAGTCAACGCAAAGCCTAAGTGTACCATCAGATTTCTTCACAAAGATAGCTGAAGCTCCCCATGGAGAGGAACTAGAACGAATAAACTGTTTTGCTTCCAATTCGGATAATTGTTTACGCATCTCCTCATTTTCCTTATTGGACATGCGATAAGGAGTCGAGTGATAGGTAGAGCTCCAAGGATTAGATTAATTCTGAACTCAATTGATCGCTTAGGTGGTAATCCTAAAACGGTCTCAAAGATGTCGGGAAATTCACATACAACGTGAATGAGGGAAATGATATCTTCCTCATCATCATTATCGTCGTTATGTGGATTTAGAGAATATAAGGATGCTACCGAATTAGAATCTGAATCTTTAAGAACAATAGAAATCCACTTAATAGATTGGGGATGTCGAAGATGGATAGTCCTCTCGGGACATAGGATATGGGCTTCATAACGATTAAGCCAATCTATTCCCAAAATCATTCTGAAAACTAAGTAATGCATAACATGCAAATCGGCATGGAAAGCATAATCACAGAAAATAACCTCGACATCTTTACAAAATAAACTGAGTGTTGCGGATCCACCAACCGGGTTCGCAATTCTCAGTGAAGTCATCAAGCCAATAACATTCAAAGAAAAAGTATCAATAAGTTCTTTTGATATAAAAGAGTGAGATGCACCCGTATCAAATAGAACTCTAATAGGATGATCACGAAACATAATAATGCCATCAAGGATAGAATGAGAAATACCTTGACCAAGAGAAGTGTTACTAGGCGCTTGCACAACATTCGGCTTTCCCTCTTTCTTGCTTTGAAGTTTGGGACAAGAAGATATAAGATGACCCGAACCCTTGCAATAGCGACAATAAAGGGATTTCAGACACCTATTTGCATAATGGTCCTTAGAACCACAATTGTAGCATTCTCCACGATTAGGGGTAGGAGTCTTTGCTACCGAAGTTGCTTACTTCCCTTTCTTGTTGGGATTAGGTTTGAAATTAATAGGCCTCTTCTTGTTGATGTTGAAGTTCTGTTTATCACCCACAACTTCAACGTCACTTTCTTTATCAGCCTCTTCAAGTCGAAGAGCGATATCTACAAGCCGATCGAAAGAAACTTCCAGTTTCAGAAGTAAAGGCTTTTTGAGGTTCTTATTCAACCCATATATAAACCTCCAATTTTTCTTCAATGGGGTATTAATGTACTCTACCCCATATTTAGAGAGGGATTCAAAAGATGCGACATAGTCTGTCACAGAAGATTCACCTTGAACAAGGTCAATAAAGCGTCGGGCTAAAGTTACTTTTTCAGCTTCTGGCACAAACTTTAACTCGAACCTTTCCTGGAATTGCTCCCAAGTAAGATCTGCTTCAATAATTTCCGAAATCAAAAGATCATACCAATCTAATGCTCTCTCCTGGAGCATGCTAGAAGCCACTTGGACTCGATGTAGATCCACAAGATTCATGCGAGAAAAGATGCGATCGCATGTTCTAAGCCAAGCTTGGACTTCTATAACACTTTCGGAACCCTTGAACGGCCTTCCACCCAAATTGGCATTATCACTGCACAATCGTTAAAACCCGGATTTAGGATGAGTAGGCTCAGGAATGGGTCCGGCAGCTTGGGCATTCTTTACAAGATCTAAAAGCTGGTTGGCAGACATGAATTCGCCATCTTGAGGAGTAGCACTAAATTGACCGGTAGTGGGATGGCCAGGTCTACCCATTTATCTTCTTTAAGAATGAATATCAAACAAACTTGATTGATAAAACAAGGCATCATAAAAGAAAATAGGATAGAATGGGTCTTAAGACTCGAATTAAATCCTAAGGCACGATTCCTAAGAGAGACTTAGGACAATGATCATTGCTAGATTATTCTACATTGTTCCGAAGTTTGGCTCTGATACCAAGCTGTAACGCCCCACCTCTATACTCACACTAACCAAGGACACTATAGGGTAAGGACGTCAATTAGTACGAAGAATAAGGCTGTTGAGGAGTGACCATCTGTGTAATTGCTTTGGGCGAGTACCGATATGTCAGATAGAATGTCATGTGTTTCATTTCAAGAGGAAATCTGACATATCAAATACAAACTCAAAGCTACTACACAGTGGCTATGTGGACTTCAGAAACAAATATAAAATAAGCATAACATAAATCAGTCACAGATATTCATATCACTAAGGCGGAAACAGATATGAATATAACACATAGAAGTGTACATCAAAGTAGTGGTCATATAAGATCCACTACATCAAAAAAGAATAGATACAATTGCTAGACAAAAGAATATGTACACATCAAGGAGTCTCTATCTCGAATGTATAAAAGAAAAAACTACTAAGCTAAAGTAGTTAGCCATAGGTCAAAAGCTAGTCCCTGCTAAAAAGTCAAGTGGAAGCACCTGAAACACCTCGGTCTGATCCGAGTATTATTTAAGAAGAAAAATAATAAATGAATCAGTCTAGCTATAAATATCATATAAGATGAGATAGAATAAGATATATGACAAATACAAATGATAACAACAAAAATCATACAATATCTCAAATTTTCTCATACACCAAAAAGAATGATGTATTCTTTAACTTATTCACCGAATCAAAAATATTGATAGAGCTTATCAATGCAAATCACAAAAATTGGTGAAACACAAATTTCAGAAATCATCAATTAGAAATCCAGAAATCACAAAAGGGGGAGGCCTATTATAAACGGGAGCATGAAAACTCACCAACACGTGTATCACAAACGGGATGCTATCCCATGAGTCGCTAACCCATAGAGCCGGTGCAACGACGTAGTATAACGATACGCCCGAGGAACCTGAAACCCTCTAAGCCGGAACAACGACATAGTACAACGGTACGCCCGATGAACCGAACTCCATAAAGCCCATAGGTCGTTAGCCTATAAAAATGAGACGAAGCTCAACATAACGGGGTACAGTCCCCCACGCGGACAAAGAGACATCGCATATCGCTAGTCTAAACCATAAAATGATCGTCTTAGATCAATAAAAGTGTAAAATATGCCAAGCTAGTAAATAGATGAGTTTACCTTCATGTCCCATAACCACTGGCTTAACTTAAATATTTACGAACAAATTGTAGATTTCCACTCAAAAATTGTCACAATATTTCAATCAAACAAGTCTAAAAATTAACAGATGAAGTAAACTCAAGCGTTTCATACCACTTGTTTTGTTAAGACGTTTAATTGGATTTATCGTACGAATGAGGTAAAGGTTTGTATATACTAATAGATTGGAAAGCGGTTTTAAAAACGAGCTTTGTATTTAAAAGTAGTGTTAAAATCCTTTTTGTGAAAGAGTTTGAGTATTTACTACTAGTATAGAAACCTTTGTATTTTAAAGTGACAAATCACAGAAATGATTGTAAAAACAATTTATCACCAAAAATTCACATACGACGATGTGAATTAAAACCATGAAAATCGATATCAAATCCATCAAATGAAAATACCAAAAACACAGAATAGAAGTCATCAAAGTCGATAATAAATGAAAACAACTAATCGGATCAACAAAAATCGATTAAAACGGAAATCTACTCAAAATGGGCAAATTGGCATAAATTATTTGCATCAGACGCCTAGTGGTCTTCCCAGACGTCTGAGATGATGGTCTGGAAATTTTCTTCCAGATCGCCCAGACGTCTGGTAAATAACCTCAGACCTCTGAGCTGTAAAACTGGAATTTTTTGTTCCGTAGCATCAGACGTCTGAGCATTTTACCAAACGTCTGAGCTGAAGCTCAGGGCACATTTTTGCCTAGGCCATTGATGGCCAAATCAACTTCGAATCGAATGAGCGACGATGGTTTGGGATTTATGCCAAGCGACAACCCAACCCTATAGGCTCTTCAATACACTCCAAACATCCATAGTAGGATTTTCAAAGATTTTGACTTCAAAATACCATAAATTGAAAAATTCACCAAACCAATTCAATTCTAAAGAAACTTGACATGAAATATATGTTCGGAATTCATACCTAACAACTATCAAAGGTATAGACATAGATGTGAGTTCAAAAACTCACCTTTAAACTCAAAGACAACAAGTGAAGCTCTTACAACAAGGAAAGGTCAATTCCTCTTCAACTACACCTCTAGAATCTTCAATCTATTATCACATGCAAAGATTTCCTAAGTTAGGTTATAGGAAATTTTGAAAATTGAAGAGAGATTGAGTGGGAGAAGATGAAGGGGATGCTTACTGTTCGTCGACAGAAATTCCATCGGTTTAGAAAACCGTCGAACAAATTTAAATTAAAAATATAACCGCAAGCGGACGGCGTACACTTGTAGTACGTGGCGAATACGGGTCGATCCGTAGGGAATTGATGATTTTAAATCTCTATTCAATCAAATTAACCAAATTTCAAAATGTGATTAGCTAAAAATGTAGAAAACTAGCAAAAGAAAATTGATAAAAATATGAGAGTGTGAAGGCAATTTAGAGGCAATTTCCACTCTCTAGATCACATAAATCAACAAAATGAAGTTATGATCTCTCTTTTCTTGCCATTAGTGTAATTAGTTGAAGTGCTTATCATAAGTATGGTATATTTGTGCTATTAATTAGCACAATATAAACCATCAAACTATAACACAACCACTAATACACATTTATCTCTTATGAAATATGACAACAAAGTTGAAAGCAAAATCTATTTTAAGCATGGCCTATTAACTATTGTTTAGAAATATAGGCCATCAAATTTTAATTTCAACAATCACTTCATTACCATCATCATATGTAGATGAAGAGGTAATCATTGTTTGTGATTGTTTAAGCATAGCCTATTTGGTGTCAACAATATAGGCTATCAAATTCACATCAAAAACAACAAGTTAAACCACTTCAAATGCATTAAGCACAAAAAGAGAGCATAAACATCAAAATGTTGCATCTACATACTAGAGAGCTTCATTACCCCTAAATTGTAGGGATTAGCCTCTCATATTTGTTATCATATGAACAAATGTAGCTAGCAACATGAAAGCAAAAAAAAGGAAAATGAAGACTAATGGAAAAGAGAAGCTAATTAACAAGAATTAAAACTAACTACTTGCATGAAAGTAAATCTACACTACAACATGAAAGGAAATAAACAAGAAAAGAAAAAGAACATGTATTGAATTGCACAAAAAAGTTACATGAAAAGAAGAAATGGCTAAGTAGCCATGAAAAGAAAAAGAGAAGAGCTTTCTTTATTTTTGAGCCTAAACTAAACTAAAGAGAGACTAAGAAGGGGGAACAAGTTACATGAAGATATGGGGTATTTATACAAGTGTTAAACCCTAATTCATATTTTTGGGGAATGCCCAAATTGCCCTTGAGAAAGTGTGGAGGCCAAGTAATCATTAGCTTATACTAATCATCATTTAAGTGTACATGAAGCCATTAATTCCATAAGCATGTGCATTAGCCTTTAATTTGTACATGAAGAAAGGTGAGTAGGTAGGGTCCTCCATTATCTTCACTTTGAATTATTTCCATCTTCATTTGTTTTCTTCACTCTTGTGCATGCATATATCATCATGAAACCACTTGTTTATGAATTTAAATTCCTACAAATTAATATAGAAATTTTCAATTAAATTTTAGAGAATTAATATATGCACAAAAATGACCATTTTTCCCTTGGATGAAGATGAATATGTGACAATTTGAAATAATTTGAATTTTGGTTTAAACAAGTTAAAATACCCGATATGATCATTTATTTAATTTAAATAGATTAAATATGGTGGTAAAAATATGCACATTTACGTGCACATCACTTACCTAAGCTTCTCCTTGATTTTAGAACTAGAACTTGAATTTCCTAAGAATCTAGGGCTTAGGAATTTTAATTTCCCCTCCTTTCCCCTATTTTTCTCTTTAGCTTGAGTGTTAGGAAATGAGGAGTAGAATGAATGAAGAGTAGAGGAGTTAGGGTATTTGGTAGAGGAGTTGGGTTACCTTGTTGGGTTAGTGGGCTAGAACACAACCCAAAGCCCAAATGAAAATACCAAAATCCTAATCAACTCCAAACATATCAATGTTTATACTCAAAAAAGTTGTAAATGTCATTTTGAACTCAATGGAAGTGGTCTCGGATCCGGATTCAACTGTTTACAAAAAGTAATATTTCGAACTTTAAATTCAACAAACGATGTTATATTTAAACAAAACGTTTAAATATATAATCGTAAAATATGCGGGTTGTTACAGGTTATCTTATTCAGTTAAATTTTAAAAAAATGCTGACTTTTGATGTAAGAAGCATCAACGGAAATTTAATTATTTCTCCAAATTAAAAATTATGGGAAAATTCTAAAAATTAAAATACAAATACATCATCAAAAATCAAATTGAGATTTGAAACATATATTTTATTATAATTTAAATCCAAATCTGAATATTTAAATAAATTAAATACTCAAATTTGATGACCCAAAAATGCGAGTCGTTACACTCTCCCTCCTTAAAAAGAATTTCGTCCCCGAAATTCCAGCACAAGAATACTCAATACTATTCATAAGCCCGTAGGATGTTCATAGATTATTTATATATAGGATCTGATTAAATCACTACTCGAATACATGACGCTACTTCCAAATTGGTATCGCTTAGCTGATTTTCTAATATGGATTCTGATCAGGCTCCTTGATTACGAACCTCTACTCTCCTTGTATAACCGTAGCTATTCTAGAAAACCTTGGTTCCATATCAAGAACCCTCATCAAGTGCTTGCCGTCAAAAATCGAGTACTAGATCCTTATTCAGAATAGTGTGGAACATCTCAGAGCCTTGTATTCGAATGTTAGATCAAAACTATATGGAAAGAAAAATGATCTACATACACTTTTGCACTTATTTAATTGGTTGTTTCTCATACCAAGTCCATTCACATTAATTATTTATAAAAACATTTCTTAAAAGCCATTGGATTTGTAAAACTTATAAAACACTCTACCACATTACAGGGGTATACCCCACTATTAAATTCAAACTTTTATTTTTAATTAACTTAACAAATTTTTAAACACCCGGTTTATATTCAAAACACTTTTTGAAATGATACCTTATATTTGGAAACTTAAGGGTCAAATACTTGGCTATTTATCTCAAAAAATTTTGAAATGATATTATATATATTTTATTCCATAATATATATGTATATATATATAGCCCGAGTAACCCCAAAATGAAACAAAGGAACTATGTACTACCAAAGAGTATCATATATTTCCTTGCTAAAAGGATAATGCTCAAGAGAAATGTTTACCATTCGAACACATCTCTTTCCCATTCTTAAGTTATTTTCGAGCCACTCAAACTAGTTAACTTAAAAATATTACTTTTATTTCAAAATCCCATTTTGAAACATCACTTTACATTTTCCCAACAAAACATTTACCATTAACTTACTTTAGGTTCGTTTAGGTTTGAACTTGTTTCAATTTATACAATGATAAAGTGAATAATTTACTAAGTGCACAATACTGTTTGTCTAAACAACATCTGACTGTCACTTAGAAGATTATTCTGTTCATCACAAAATAGATTAGGACCTATTCCTCAAGCCAACTCCGAAGGAATACCCATCTTTCTATAAAGTTCCTTTTCAAAGATTATTTAAACTTAAAATATATTTTTAATAACTATTATTACCATTTCCAAAAACATTTATACTCTAAAACTATCTCAAATAAAACTATTATTTCTTTTCCACAAATCATTTAAAATGATTATATACATATTTACTCTATGGTGAATCACTACGTTTGAAATCAAAACAAAATTTATTGTATCTTAAGAACAATTTCAATTGCTATTATTAGCTTGTAAACCATGAAAACCATTTTGCCAAGATCACCAGTATTTAAATTCTAGAATTCCTTTTATTTATAAGGCACATTATAATAAATCAAATGTATAAAATATTTCCATTTAAAGGAGGCCATTCTCAAATATTATTTGAGAACATATCCTAGCCTTCTTATATGATTCATTTTCCAAGTACTTATTTCAGAAATATTTAAGTTTTCTTTAATAAACTTCCTTTATAAAACCTCGATTTAAAACAACTAATTTTTTTATACTTAACATTTCCCAAATATTATTTCAAAATATTCCAAATTTCTTTTAATAAAACAATATTTATTAAAACTTTATTCAATGAATCTTTATATAAAATTGTTTCTAAATATAATTTTCAAAATATTCAAATTTTCTTTGAAATAAAACAATATTTATCTAAACTTAATCACATCCATCTTTATACTTCTAAAATATTCATTCTAGAATATTCAAAATATTTCTTTAAATAAACACCCCTAGAAATCATATTATAACACAAAATTATGAACGAACGTCTTGTATTCAAATTGTGAAACTTAATTCACAAGGTATTCATTTCTATGTTCCCAAATTCCAATCTATCCAAGCCAGGTTTAAAAAAGGAAGATTCTAGATAGATTAATCGGTAATTTTCAATGCTCAGAGATAGGCGAGCATGACCGATCAAATCCTAGATAATAATGATAAAATACTATTACTCTTAACAACCAAGTACAACCAAGAATAATTGTATTAAATTTCCTTTGAAAAATTATTATTTTATATAAAAGATATATATCCAGGTAAAATTATTTCATTTACCCATTTTAAAACAATACTGTGCCAACCGGTCTTGTTTGAGGGTTTAGGAAATCCCTATTGATAACGTTGGCCAAATGCATCGACCAAAATTCTTAAGTCACTCAACATATCAAACAACACAATATAAAACATTTTAATATCACTAACAAATACTTGCTCTTATATATAGACATATATACACCTTCTCAAACTCATCCTAGGGTCTCGCTAGCCCTATTTCGAATGAGTAAACCGCACCAAAGCCTAGGTGTTCGCTCAACTTAAGCTCTGATACCAACTGTAACCACCCATTTTTCAATATAGTTTAAGCTGACAATAAACCACACATGTCCAACCCAAATTGAACGGAATGGTGGATGGTTAGGAAAAAGAAAGAAGAAAGAAGACAAGAAGAACTAACAAGTAAAGAATCTCACAGCGGGACAAATAAAGATTATTATATTACAAATCTTTAAACAAAACAAAACTGTAATTTATAAATATACAGACATCAATCAGAGTATACTATCCTGTTCAGCATGGATAGTTATAACAACCTGTCCTCACAATTGCTGATAAAAACAACAATAATTGAAAAGAAAAAATAACCATCTACGTGATTACGTCACTAGGCCTCCAGCTCATCTCCTGAAGCTCCAAATGTCCAAGTAAACCTGAAAATATACTTGGTCTGACCTGAGCATTATAGGAAAACAATGCCGGGTCAGTCTGGTAAAACCAGCGTGAGAACTTGAACCACAAGGAATTTTATTAGTTATAACTTTTAAAATCTTTTAAAATCAAAGGCATCTCATAAGACCATGCCGCACATAAACACGGATAGGTTTTTATCTTACGATAACCAAAATCGTTTATATCAGAAAGTCCAGTGATATTACAATAATGTCTAAGGGTGAAAACAATAATAATCAAGTAGTTGATGCTCGTGACTGCACATCACAAGAATACTAGATATATAATCGAAAACCAATAAGGCTCGTTCGCTAATTGTGTAGGATTTCCATGGAGGTGCCCTCAGTACTTCGAGGAACGGTTCTCCTGCACAAGGAACAGAGATATCCTTCCGAAGCAGCATACATCCCTCGTGATATACCATAAGAAGAACATAGCTGGTCTCACTAAGACCGAGTGCATCGCCCCATGAATGCATAACAACTGTAGGTAATGTCTTGGTGGAGCCGACTACACCCTACAGGTTTTCCAACCGTACTGGTCATGCCTTCTATCTCTGGTTTTAGTCAATCCCGTTGATGAGGCTACATCCGGCATTCCAGCTTACGCACCGCCATTTAATAGATCGCAGAATCCCACATGGATTCCAATACCTCAATAGGTTTTTAAATCACACATAGATTCCCACATCTCAAATAGATCTTGGAATCACACCCGGATTCCCATACCCCAACGGGTCTCGGAATCACACATGGATACCACATCTCAAAATATCATGAATCTACTCTATAGAACCGTATATGGTTTTCGGAGTGGTCATGGGTTCGAGCCATCTCTTACGAGTACACTCTTCCGTTTCTCGGGTGCCCCACAAAACAAAACGTCGATTTCCGAAATGCTAAATACCGGTTCTTTAGGAAATAATTAGACAATACATAAGAGTAGGGTTCACCCTATAACCGTTTAAATGGACAGATTTCCTTATCATTTGTTCTAGAAGAACGAAACGAGTTTATAGGTATAGTATAGCACCACCGATGGTAACTATACCATAAAATCCCCATGTTTCTCCTAGATATTTCCAAAGTTAAAATCCTTCGGTGTTACATTGGGAATATTTCCGTACCACCAAAATTACGAAGGATTACATATTTTTTCCAAGATTTGATAGTCGGTTATTTAACAATCAAATAAACAAACATTCAAATAAAGATTACATTTCCCACGAAAATCACCAAGCCTCTTAAATTAACCTTTATTTAATTTAAATTCACATTTCCGATACTAACAAACTTGAAAACTCCTAAAAATAGATATGGAAAGTACCGTTCAATATCGACCATGGATCGCAGCTTACACAATGGTTATGTCGCTATACCAGCGAATCCATACTAAACCGTGGGCAATCCCTGCCCCTCGAATTACGCCATGAAAATCAATCATATCTTACCAAATCTCTTTTCTTTATAAATATTACCCAATCTAGCTACAGAGTGTATTTATAAATTTCTGATACCATTATAAAACATTCGTAATAAATCTCAAACCCTGTTTTACAAAACTCCTCTTCTCGGATTTTTAAAATTCTTTTTTTAAAACCTTTTATAAATAACCAAAACCATTTATAAACTCCTTTCATATCTAATCCAACTCATTTGTAAACTCTTTAAGTCGATAAGGTCTCTTTGATAAAACATAAGTATTTGAAATAGCTTTAAATAACAAATGACTATCTGTAACGACCCTTAAATTTTACCCGTTTTAATAATGTAATTAGTTAAAATTTTGTGAAATTTTAAACGATAAAATTTTGAAATATAAATTTGATATTTGGAATGCGTCTAGTTAAACATAGTAACTGGTAAATTTTCGTCCGAAAATATGAAAGTTTATTTCGCGCGTAAATTTACTTCAATTTAATCAGTTAAAAAACGATGAAAATAAAATATTTCCGAAACCTAAATATTTTTAAATAGAAAAATTCTAAACCATCTTCTGAGCAGATGTCAGTTTGTCGTTTTTCCAAATTCGGACATCTTTGGCTCCGTCGATCTTATTTTTCAGCGTTTTTCTTGCATTTTCCGCTATTAGAAAATTCGAGTTTTTATAATTCAATCATACCACTGATATCTGTATACCGTTTTGACCGTCTCGTCATGCTGATCTTAGGGGTATATTCACTTCTGCGTTTTGAAGTCCGGTACGCCGTGGAAACTGCGAAACGGTCATCCATATCGGTTCCGTTTTGTGCCTTTTCAGTTTCGTTTGTCCTTTCATAACCCACCGTGTAACCCAGCAGTCATTAGCTTTATTAGGTCCTGAAGTCGTGTACGTTTAATCATCTTGAAACTATTCATTTCTTCTGATAAAGTGATAATAATATATAAAAACGGACCCTTGTATAATTCAAGCCTATTCCTATTCTATTGTTTCCATTTATATAAGGTAAATATTAAAGTGGTATTATGTCAGAGGAGCACGTTTCTTCCCCTTTTGCTATGCCATTCATTGCTTTATATACATACTTTACTTACTGAAGCATAATTTAGTTTGCCTATAACATGTTCATCCTTCCCATTTCATAAAAGCTTGCTTGCCTCTTCCCCTCAGCTGATCCTCTCTCTCACCCGTGCCTAGACCAAAGCCCATCATCGGACCCACCACGACTTCGGCCTCTGCCGTTCACCCAGCCCAGGCTCATGCAATCGAACTTCCACCCACCCAGTTTGCAACAACCCCAAGCCCGGCGCCGACGTCCGCCGAGCCACACGCGTCCAGCCCCTCCGCACCTTTCTCACTGCTCTGCCCATCGCCAGCCTCCCATGCCCACGTCATCGCCTCAGCCATCCACTCAACCATTAGAGCTAACCCACTTGCGCAAGCAACCAACAACCCAAAAGCTGCATCGCAACCACCTCCGCGCTGACGTCATCCTCTACCATCCCCTCCTTCCTCCACGGATCCGATCCCCTCCGTAGCACAGCCGAGATCCACGTCGACCTAACCGAGCCTTCAACCAGTAGCCAAACTAAACCCATCACTGCCCTACAACCTGAGCCACCACCTAGCAGCCGACGACCTCCGCCTCGTCTGCCGCCTTTCCCCTGAAACCCATCTCTTCAATCTCGTGCCAAGCCTTTTCCACGCATGCTCTGTCGCTCCACCTCGTTGCTTCTTCCTGTTGAGTCAAGTTTTTTATATATATTTTTTATTTCTGACAAAGGGATAAACCGTGATCGACAAAAAGAAGTCATTCATTGAGACACATCGAGCTTCATACGTTAGAGGTTGATTATTTGGTATGTTAGTAGTATTAGTTATGTTAAAATCTATCCTCAAAATAATCATGCATCTCAAAAGAATCGATGTATAAACGTTTTGGATGACATTGCACATTCACTGTGCAATTTAACAGGGACCGGTCGACCGGTCCAAAACCAGGCGGTCGACCGTTCCTGTGTAAATTGCACAATGAACGTGCACACATGCACATAACGTCTATATATTTGAAATTTTGTCTACTGGTCATTTTTGACCTGTCGACCGTTTTTAAACAGAAAGCAACCTTTCCCAAAAGACACTTCTTTCTTCAATGGTTGCTTCTCTTACCTTTCATCAATGATCACATCTGTTAATGGCTACTCTTCACAAAGAGGTACAACCATTTATTCTCTATATAAACATATCTAAATCATTGATTGAAAAACAACAATTCTTTGCTTTAAAATTCTGATCTTAAATTCTAAATACTCTTGCATTCTAAAAGCTCTCTACTTCAAATTGCTTATTGAATCATTGAAATTATTTCATATCTTTTGATTCAAATAAGTAATATACTTCCTTCAATCTTCACAAACATCATTCACATATTTTGAGGATAAGATTATAGGAAGGGTGTACTACAAGTGACAAATCCGTGTTATCAAGAGCACAAGTTGTCAACGACAATTGTATTTATTTTTGTTGAAGTCCTCGGTGTTGTAAGAGGCACGAAATCCCGTTCGGCTGTTCGGGTGTTATAAACCTGTTCCTCCGGGTGAAGCAAGGTAGTTGGTAGTGAAATCCAGATAGAAGTCTGGGACTGGACGTAGGACGGGAGGTCCGAACCAGTATAAAAATCCCCGGTGTGATTTTTACTGTTTACTGCATTTACTATTCTATATCTGTGAATTGCTATATAGTTAGTTTATTGAATATTTACTTATATAGCAATTGTAAATAACATTCCGCATATATTAGTCCATATTACACGATCCGTAATTAGTGTGCACAAGCGTACACACTTTCATTTGGTATCAGACCACGGTCATCATATAACCGTAACACCGTTATTTGATATATTCTTGTAATATGGCAAATAACGCAAGCACTAGCACTAACACTTACACGGAAGGTCAATCAACACAAAGACCTCCATTCTTTAATGGTCTCAACTATAGCTATTGGGCTACACGTATGTCATTTTTTATGCAATCAAATAGCTATGATGCTTGGAATGCTACTCAAAAAGAAATAGTGAATCCAACAACTGAATATTCAGAATGGACAACGGCTGAGAAAACGGCAGCAGCCGTAAATGCAAAGGCAATAAATATGTTGTTTTGTGCATTAGACCAAAATGAATATAACCGTGTTAGTATCTGCACTACTGCATATCAAATTTGGCAAACGCTGAAAACCACTCATGAAGGTACTAACAAGGTTAAACAAGCCAAAATAGCCATGCTGAAAAGTCAGTTTCAAAATTTCAAAATGAAACCGAATGAGACAATCAATGATATGTATTCAAGGTTTCAAACTATTCATCATGCACTTATCGGACTAGGACAAAAATATTCAGATTTTGATGTTGTGTCAACAGTCCTACATTCTCTGACTAGTGAATGGGAAGGAAAAGTATTAGCAATTGAAGAAGCTAATGACCTTTCCATCATGAAGCTAGATGAATTGATAGGAAATTTAATGTCCTATGAAGCAAATTTGCAGGCTAGAAAAGAACAGAAAGAAGAAAAGAAAAATGTAGCATTTCATGCTGAGAAAGATGAAAATGAATCAGATTCTGAAGATGAAGATTTGGCATTCATTGCAAAAGGATTCAAAAAATTCCTAAAATATCGAAAAGCCAGTCGTTACAACAAAAGGAAATCTGGATCAAACAAACCATCTTCATCAACTATAGAATGTTTCAACTGTCACAAAAAGGGGCACATGCAGAAGGATTGTCCAGAACAAAAGAAGAAGTCAGAAAATGATAAATTCAAACATAAGAAGGACAAGTCAAAGAAACGAGCCTTCTCAGTAACATGGGATGATTCAGACTCATCCTCATCTGAAAGTGAAAGTGATCAGGAGAATGAACAAGCTAATGTTTGTTTTATGGCAACAGAAGATGAGGTACAAATTCCTACATTTGATGAATTACTTGATATAGATTCTGAATTGATAGTCAAATATAAAGACATAAAACGTCAATTAAAAGTAGCCAAAGCAGATTTGAGTAGAGCAGAGTTTGAACGAGATATGTTAAAAGACGAGAAGAAAATATTAGAAAAAGAACTTGAAAAACTTCAAGAATCATCATCTAATGTTGACTCTCAATTATCTCTTTTGAGTCAAGAAATTGAAACTCAAAAAGAGACAAATGATGCTCTCACTATTGAAAATCATGAGCTTAAGGCAAAAGTCAAAAATCTGGACCTAGAAAAGGCGAGCTTACAAACTAAGTTAGATGACATAACTCAAAATGTTTCTAACTTTAACAAAGGTCGAGAAAATTTGACAAAAATCATTGAAAGTTCACAATCTGTTTCAAATAAACAAGGTTTGGGATATAGGAAACAAGAAACCAAGAAACATCTTGGTAATGAAAGGAAAAAGAAAGTACAAAATACTGGAGCTATGAAAAATCTTAGTTTATTATATTCCAAACCAAAATCAGTTGTGAAATTTCAGAAGAAAGTTGTCAAGACTATCAAAATATGGGTTCCTAAAACAAATAACAATTTGATTAGGAATAAATATATTCAGAATTTCATGAATACTGTACATCTTAATACTAATTATATATATAAAGGGGATACCGGACCCGTATGGGTTTGGACTCCTAAGACCTAACTCTTAGGACCCCATAAAAAGTGGGTACCATGGACTTAATTTTATTTTTTGCAGGTCCCACTTAAGAAAAGAGGAAAGTGGATATTGGACAGTGGTTGCTCGAAGCACATGACTGGAGACAAGAGCTTATTAACAAATATTACATACTCAGATGGTGGCTCCGTCACTTTTGGAGATAATTCAAAAGGCTATATCATCGGCAAAGGCGATGTGAGCAATTGCGGTACATCTAACTTACCTCTTATTACAAATGTCATGCTAGTTAGAAATTTAAAACACAATTTACTTAGTATCAGTCAATTATGTGACAAGGGTTTTACAATTTCTTTTTCAAATAATAAGTGTAGTATTCTAGATAAAGATCATAATTTAATTTTCGAAGGTTATAGAGACAGAAATATATATATTCTGAATATGAATATTAATCATAACTCAGATATGTGTCTTGTAGCTAATGATAATGATCCATGGCTATGGCACAAACGCTTCTGTCATATAAACTTCAGAGCTATTGACAAGCTAGCCAAAAACAATCTAGTTAGAGGACTACCCAAAATGAGTTTTAAGGTTAACAATATCTGTGATGCATGTCAATTAGGAAAATTAACCAAATCATCTTTTAAATCCAAGAAAGTCATATCAACATTACAACCACTTGAGTTACTACATATGGATTTATTCGGACCAACACAGGTTCAGTCGATAAACCATAATCGATATGTATTTGTAATAGTTGATGACTATTCTCGGTATACGTGGTCTATTTTCCTGAAAAACAAGAGTGACACTTTTGAACATTTTAAATCTTTCGTCAAAAGAATTCAAAAATCGAAAGGGCTAAAAGTTAAAAACATAAGGAGTGATCATGGTGGTGAATTCGAAAATAACGAATTTGAACATTTTTGTACAAAGAAAGGTATTAACCACAATTTTTCGTTTCCTAGAACTCCACAACAAAACGGAGTTGTAGAACGAAAAAATCGAACATTACAAGAATGTGCAAGAACGCTATTAAATGGATCCACTTTACCAAAACATTTCTGGGCAGAAGCCGTCGCCACTGCGTGTTATGTTTTGAATCGTGTGTCCATTCGACCACTCACCAAGAATACGTCTTATGAATTATTTAACGAAAGGAAGCCAAATATATCTTACTTCAAAGTATTTGGTTCAAAATGTTTCATTTTAAATACGAAAGACCATCTCGGAAAGTTTGATCCGAAAGCTGATGAAGGTATATTTGTCGGTTATTCGGAAAGAAGCAAGGCATATCGTATTTTCAATAAACGAACCAAAACTATTGAAGAATCTCTTCATGTTTCCTTCGATGAAATCTTTCAGCCCTCTCAACCAAAATCTGATGATGACGAAACTATACTTTCTGACACTCCTATCATCACAAACTATGACTCTGACTCTGAAAATATTGTTGAAAATATTTCTCAACAACAACCAGCTTGTGAAATACGTTCCCCTCCAAGATTATTGAGACACCATCCGGTTCAAAATGTAATTGGGGAGGTCGACTCACAAGTAAGAACTAGGAGTCAATTACATCAAATGGGACATGTTGCATTTCTATCAAATATCGAACCTAAGAATCCTAAAGAAGCAGCTACCGACGAATATTGGATCATTGCCATGCAAGAAGAACTAAATCAGTTCGTGCGCAATGACGTTTGGGAACTTGTTCCAAGACCAACTGATCAGTCAGTGAATGGTACTAAATGGGTCTACAAAAATAAGGCTGATGAACAAGGGAATATCACCAGAAATAAAGCAAGGTTAGTAGCACAGGGGTATAATCAGGAAGAAGGTATCGATTATGATATCAACGAAGATTCAACCGATCTTCCTTCTCCCACTCTTCATTAATTTTATTTTTATATTGTATCGTTGTTTATTTTCTTTTGTAATCACTCATTTAATAACAATTAAATATTATAATAAGAGTGATATACAATTTATAGGACACAGTAAAATTGAAAACAGGCTGAACTGTGCTTCCAGAACAGCACCGGTCGACAGCTAAAAATGGACCGGTCGACCGTTTTGCACTCTGGATAAAAACGGTCGACCGCCCAATTTTGACCGGTCGACCGGTTACGAGTATTCTGTTTTTTTATATATCCGTCCGTTCATTTTTTTTCTATCTCTCTTTTACTTCAACCAGTCTTCTTCCCCCAAATCCCAGAAACCCTACATTCTCTTATTAAATTTCTTTCTTCAAACTTATCCCTAATGGCTCCTCAACAAAAGAAATTAAAGCAAGCTTCTACCTCAGAAACACAACCCATTGATCTCTCTATCAAGAAATGGCTTGTGGATCCAATTTCACTCAAAAGGTGGAATGAAATGAAGGATTTTACTATCCATCCGGGTTCGTTTGTTAAATTCTCAGATTTCTCTAGTTATCGTATTTTAGATTTAGCAAAGGATGCCGACATTGAAAACCTAATTGACTATGATCAAAACAATGTGGAAATTAACCATGTCATGATCAAGTTATTCTATGCTAATCTAAATTTAGAGAAAAACAAACCCGCGAATCCCAATTATTGCCTTTGATCTGTTGTATGTGGCAAAGAAGTGTTTATCTCATGTGATAGGATGGCAAATGTTCTTGGTTCTAGGTTTATTGGTGAAAAATTCTCAAATGACTTTTGCAATATTCATGTCCGTAATCAAATTAGTCATCAATTTACTGAAGATGACAAGGATAGCACAAAGTCTATTGGTTTACGGTCGTCTGCAAGAATTCTTCATCATACTCTTATGCACTCTCTTTTACCAAGAATTGGAAATTTTGATGCCGTCTATAAAGAAAATTTCAAGGCATTATACGCAATCTATGGGGGCATTCGTATAAACTGGATTGGTATGATCTTTGATGAGATCTTGAAAGTAAATGATAGCTCTAGGCCACACTTGTTTTATAACGAGTATATTATGCGACTCTTGCTCGATTGTGGCATTGGACCACCAAAGTCTTCTGTTTCCAAACCAAAAGCCATCAACAAAGCTTCGATTACAAGAATGAAGTTTCCAGCTCCATACTTCAATATTATGCCTTTTGAACAATGGAAAGACCAAGGACATAGAGAGACTTCCTCCCGTTCATCCCGTTCTAAACATGAAGAAGTTAAACTTTTAAGATCATCTTCCTCAACAAAAGAATCACTTAACACTATTGCTCAAAATCAATTTCTTCTCGAAGCCCGACTTAAGCGCATGGACACAAAAATGGATAAACGCTTTAACAAACTTAAGTCGTTCTTCAGTTCTATATGGGAAGCAATATCATGTGGAGCATCATCCTCATCCATGCCAACTCAAGACCCTGGCAAGCGCCCAGCTCCTCCTACTTTTGCTTGGACATCCTCGGAGGAGGGTACAAGCTCGGGAACGAGTCATGGACGTGGCTACGGAAAAACTCAGCTTGTTGAAGAAGAAGAAGAGGAGGGTGAGACAGAGTCAGATTGAATTATCTCTTTATCTATTATTATGGGTAAATTATGACTTTAGTTCTAGCTTTAAGACATTATCTGGCACTTGTACTAAATAGTGTCGCGTTTTAATTCGTACTAGACTCTTGGGTATTATCATATTATGTGACTCTTAACTCTTGATCTATGGTAGTAGTTTTATTTTGCTTATACTCTGGATTATATAATTTATATCCTCTTTTTTTAATAAACTCCTTTTTGTCGATGACAAAGGGGGAGAAAATTGTGCTAACAGTATATATGCAGGAAAATATAGAGTTACAGGCACAATCTCAGGGGGAGATCATATACAGGGGGAGATTCATAACTATGTTGTCATCAATCAAAAAGGGGGAGAATGTTGAGTCAAGTTTTTTATATAGTTTTGATTTCTGACAAAGGGATAAACCGTGATCGACAAAAAGAAGTCATTCATTGAGACACATCGAGCTTCATACGTTAGAGGTTGATTATTTGGTATGTTAGTAGTATTAGTTATGTTAAAATCTATCCTCAAAATAATCATGCATCTCAAAAGAATCGATGTATAAACGTTTTGGATGACATTGCACATTCACTGTGCAATTTAACAGGGACCGGTCGACCGGTCCAAAACCAGGCGGTCGACCGTTCCTGTGTAAATTGCACAATGAACGTGCACACATGCACATAACGTCTATATATTTGAAATTTTGTCTACTGGTCATTTTTGACCTGTCGACCGTTTTTAAACAGAAAGCAACCTTTCCCAAAAGACAATTCTTTCTTCAATGGTTGCTTCTCTTACCTTTCATCAATGATCACATCTGTTAATGGCTACTCTTCACAAAGAGGTACAACCATTTATTCTCTATATAAACATATCTAAATCATTGATTGAAAAACAACAATTCTTTGCTTTAAAATTCTGATCTTAAATTCTAAATACTCTTGCATTCTAAAAGCTCTCTACTTCAAATTGCTTATTGAATCATTGAAATTATTTCATATCTTTTGATTCGAATAAGTAATATACTTCCTTCAATCTTCACAAACATCATTCACATATTTTGAGGATAAGATTATAGGAAGGGTGTACTACAAGTGACAAATCCGTGTTATCAAGAGCACAAGTTGTCAACGACAATTGTATTTATTTTTGTTGAAGTCCTCGGTGTTGTAAGAGGCACGAAATCCCGTTCGGCTGTTCGGGTGTTATAAACCTGTTCCTCCGGGTGAAGCGAGGTAGTTGGTAGTGAAATCCAGATAGAAGTCTGGGACTGGACGTAGGACAGGAGGTCCGAACCAGTATAAAAATCCCTGGTGTGATTTTTACTGTTTACTGCATTTACTATTCTATATCTGTGAATTGCTATATAGTTAGTTTATTGAATATTTACTTATATAGCAATTGTAAATAACATTCCGCATATATTAGTCCATATTACACGATCCGTAATTAGTGTGCACAAGCGTACACACTTTCACTTCCCACTTCCTCCGAGTGATGCAAGAACCGCTTGTTCCAGCGTGCCTTCGCCTGATCTATATTGTGTAAGTTATAGAAGTTATTAAATTATTAGTATATGAATTAGTTTTATATATTATACTATTTGAAGTTATTTGATGTGAACCAGACTTGTGTTGTTATATATATTCGTTCTGGTATATAAGATCAGATTTGTACTAAGTATATATATATTTTTAGTAATCAGTTATCTTGTCTTAAGAAAAGAAAAAATTGATTAGAGGGTGGATCAATATGTTTCGCATGTATGTACGTATATTAGTGGTTATAGGTTTGTAATTGTTCTGTTGATTACCTACGTATGTTAGTATATATATATAAAGTGGTTTTAATTATTAACATATCAGCTATTAAGTTCTAAACGAAATTTTGTCTATATATATGTTTTAAAACTCATTCTTCAAAAAAAAATATGTATTAGTTAGAGTATAAACTATATGGATTAGTTAGAGTATTTTTACGCTTCAGGTCCATGTTCATAAGTTAGTTGTATATTATATATACATAGGTTATTACAGTGTAAATGTAGATAGGAGTGTATAAAGTTAGTCTTTTGTTTGTGTATTTAAAGCATATTTCGCCTATATATAAAAATATTTATATACTCCATTTTAAGGTATTTTGTCATATATAAAAAAAAGTGCAGTTTGCATTCGCATTGTTAAATATAATATTTGATTTCAAAGTAAAATGTTCGCATCTATAGCTTCATGTCTAGTATACTATAATTAGTTATAAGTTTGACCAACAGTTCTATTCACATTGTATTATATAGTTATTCACGTACATGCACAATTCGTTGTCATATAATTTAGATCTGTTGAGTTGACTCTATGTTATAAAGAATTAAGTTATATTGATTTATAGTCATTGATTTTAAAATAAAATGGGTATGTAAGTTATACATATGCTTGTATATGAGTCTATATATCTGTTTGTTTATACACGTATACTATTTGGGATTTATGTATAAGTGTTAATAATTTATATATTTAGTTAAATTTATATCAATTGATTCTAACTGCTTCATCAACTCTCGTATCAGCTTATCCATCGAATTCTTGCCAATTTTGCTTCGCTTTGGGAAGTCGTGTTTGCATTTCGTAACTCAAATTTCATCGTCTATTCTTTCTAGCCTCGAAAGGTGAGCACTCACTCACGATTAACGTTCTTTTATTTATTAAATTTGATTTCAATTGAAATGACAATTGAAATATTGCTGCTGTTTGATATTTACACTGTTATTACCTGTATCAGTTCACCTGTGACATCTGACACCATTATCTGTTAATTGTTTATGCGATGATAATACAGTTTAACTGATAATTGATTGATTGTTGATGTTTATACTGGATGTTAAATTGTTAATGTTAAAATGATAAATAGTATGCAATTGAACTTGTTATAGGATAGTTAAATGTTAAATTTGATTAACTGACATTTGTATAATATGACCCCTTTATCTGTTAAATTTATTGACACGTAGGATTTGTTTAATTACATTTTGAACCACTGAATGTATGTTGTTAAATTGATGATGTATGAAATTGTAAATAGATGACAAGTGAAAAACCGTAATGTAATAATCCTTAATCTACATGAAATGATAGTGTAGATTCTAGAAATAATTATATTAATTCGTACAAATAACAATGCGAATTAATACGGTTATTTCAGGATTATTTGAATTGATTATTGGATTGATATTGATTGTTGTTATTGCTTGTTTATTTACTTTGACACCATCCCAGTTATCACACTGCAAGTTCCCTTTACTATGCTTTGATTTTGGAATTGAATTGGAATCGGGTTGAAATGATAAATACCCAAATTGAACTTTGACCTAGGATAGGAAATTTAAATAAAACCCGATTGGTCAATAATTTGATTAAAATAAAAACGAAGATTTTATTTGAATAAATAATGTGGTTTTGAAATGAAGTTGGAAATTGAATTTTAATGAAATTTAAATGTGAATATTAATAAATTTGAAATAAAATATTAATAAAGAAATTGATGAAAGAATGTTGTTTAATTTGAGAAATGATTGAATTAAGTTTGAAATGATTTGATAATTAAGTTTGAAATTATTAACTTTGAAATGATTTGATAATTAAGTTTGAAATTCTTAACGTTGAAATGATTTAATAATTAAGTTTGAAATTATAATTAAGTTTGAAATTATTAAACTTTGAAATTATTTAATAATTAAGTTTTGAATTATTTAATAATGAATTATTTAATGATTAAATTGAAATTGAACTTTTGGACAAGTAAATTTTACTTCGTAAATAATTGAAATTGAGTTTCTTTATTAATTAAGTTTTTGGAAAATTATTTAAGTAAGTAAATAAGTGAAATTGAATCTCTTTAACAAGAAATAAAATCTGATTTATTGAAATTAATGTAAGACTTGAAATTAAAGAATTTGATTTGATGAATTTAATTTAATAAAATTTGAAAGTTTTGATATAATGAAGTTGAATTTTAATAATGGATTTAATGAATTGGAAATTTAATAGAAATTATTTTGAATGGAAAATTTACTTAATGAATATTGAATGAAATCGATAAATGAATTTAAATTGATTTGAATGTTAAATTAAATTAATTTAAATGTTTTCGAAGTGAAACTTATATACGAACTTGAATCAATATTTGAATTGTTTTAAAGGAAATTGAAATTGAATTATAAGATTTTGAAATTATGAATGTGGAAGTTTTGAAACGTAAATTTTGGAAATTGGTTTAGAAAGACAAATGATGTTGATTTACGAATTCTAATTGAAATTGAAATTGATTTGGTTTTGAAATAAATAAACGACCAATCGGTGAAATAATTTCGAAGGTTATTAAAGAGACCGGGATCGGTAATGGATATACTCTCTATTTGAACCGAAACCACTTTAATAACTATGCGCGGAGTGATGATCCAGAATGAAGTGGTTGGAATGATGTACGTGATGACTGAAGAAAGAGAACGATAATGGATAGCCTTGACACTTATGTCAAATTGGAAATGACTAAAACAGGAGCTGTGCCGGGCCAATGGAGGATTAGCTACCTCAAGTGGACACACTTCTTCGAACTACTTATACTTGTTGTCGATTGGTGCACCCTTGATTTTGGGAGTGTTGTTTCACGGTGTTGCGGGCGCTGCGGCGTTGCGTTCTCACCAGTCCGGATCAGGCGAACGGTAGTATCACTACCTTGGGTATTGCCTCATGTGCCTTGTCATACTTGTATTCCTTTTGTACGCGACCACTACGAATTTGTTTTGTACCTTTAGTATATGTATTGCCCTCTGGTGACTTCCGGTTTTGGGGAAACTACGGTCTTGTATATGCTTTTGGGAATAAAAATGTGTTAAGGGTGGAATGGGCCATGACTTAACGCTATTTTGATATCTTTTTATATTACTGATAGACATTATCTACTTATCGTACATTACTACCTAGTAGATAGTTTAACGGATCCTTAAAGGATGGTTATTCCAAACATCCTTTGAGTTACTTGTATTTCGATTGCTATTTCACTTGAGTTGGATTTATTAATATAAGAATGTTAATCCTGACTCGAGTGTTTTGTGTTTTGCTTTATGCTCGGGTCAGACTGAGTGGTTCAGCTTTCGAGACTTACCTTTGGAGTTGGAGCTTCGCTTGGAGATCCGGCTATCTATCCAGCTTTCAGATATTCGATGATTCCAGTGATGTATTCTGATTTGTATCTGTTGTATCGTATTACTCTTCTGTTGTAAACTCTGATGTATTTTATATATTCATATAGTAGCTTCATGAACTACTATCTCTTTTATTTCCGCTGCACTTATTACTCTGTGTCTGTGATCTGTGATTATTTTATTTACTGTATATGTTCAGTTTTGCCAATTTAAATTAACAACGCGGTATTTTGAGCAATTCAATTCCGGCATGAGTGTCTACCTATACACTTATAATGGATGCGAATGGTCCAAAATGGCGGGTCGTTACACTATCCTTTTATTTCATTTAACCATAGCTTTTTAAAATAATAACTTTAGAATCCTTTTAATAATGTATTAAGTTAATTTAAAATACTACTATAGTATTAATGAATTAATTTCAAAAACAATATTAATATAATAATAATCTATAATTTTTAAACGCTATTAAACAAAAATTAATTAACCTTTAAATAATATTAATATAAAAATTAATTATCCTTATATAATTAAATAACTTAAATCAATATAATTAATTAACTTTAATTAAAATTTTAGTATTGTTAAATCATTTTAAGTAAGTACTTAAATACTAAAAACCATATTTAAATAAATTTAAATAAAAATTAAATATCTTCAAGAAATATTTTCAAGAATCATATAAATAAAATAATTAAATTTAAATCATTATTAAAACAATTATAACTTATCTTTTGAAATATTATTATTAATAAGTTATTATCTTTTTAAATCTTATTATTAAACAATAATTATCTTTAAATCTTATAGTAATAATTATTCTTAAATTAACTTTCAAAACAATAACTAGTTTTTCGAATTTGAAGGAGGCTTAACGATCACCATGATACTTAACAAGCTACCATATTATTCAATTAACTTTTCAAGTTAACAACAAATATTTACATAATCAAGGTCTATGTAAATAAATTCAAAACATTACCATCATTAATTGATATATCACATATCCAAAGAGGAATATAAATTAATGGTATATAAATCAAATGTCAAAATCCATATAATAGCAGAACAGGGATTTATTCTGCTAATTAATTGCCCAATTAATTTAATTAGCGGAACGATGTTTTATTCCACTAAACCAATGTCCAATTATCATATTCAATCAAATTAAACTTAACATTAATTAATTTGGCCAAATAAACATCAATTGTTAAGGTATATAAATTTAAACGATGTTATTATTTAAAATAACGTAATTAAATTCAGTCTGTTTTCATATGTCAAAAATTTATACTTTCCAAAGCTATCAACAAATTATACTATCATGTTGTACTTGTTCATACGAATCCAACGCAAAAATCCGCAGGTTAATCGGGTTTCATATGTACGAGATATATCATTTCAAAATTGACTAGCTTTATATATAAATTTTTAAACAATTAAAAGAAGTTGTTCTCACCTAAACGGGCTGAGCCCATAACAATTGAACCTGCCCCAAAAGTGCATAGTACTCCCTCCCCTCCTTTCCCCTTTCATCTTTCCCAAAATTTCGCTGCAGGGATCCGAAGACATGCACACATACATGCATGCATATGCACCATCCATCCCAACCTCTAACGCAACGTTCGACTCCATCTACACGACTTCCTTCATCCCCTCAACTGCTCGCCAACCTCGCCAAAGCCTGTGAACCACCGCATCAAAACGCGTCCATGAGCAGAGAAGTCGAAAGCACAGGCAAAAATGTGAGGCTGTCACCACCACAATACTCCACGATTCACCTTGCCATCACTTCCAAAAGGACAACCACTCCCTACGCTACCCCCTGGCCCATCACGACCATGTCAGATCGCTCCTCCTCGCCGCTATTCACCAAAATCCGCCATCAAAAAAAATTTCCCTAAAACCCTAGTTTTTCTTCGCTAGGCCACCATATATCACTAGACCAAAATTCGCCATGGTCACGACCTCCACCTCGATCCTAGGCTCCTCCTCGACATCTCCACTCGACCCCTCGACAACTGGTTCGCCAGAAATTATTTTTCGAACCAAAATTGATCAACTCCTCCTCCCGGACAAATCGAGCCACTAAAAATCATGCGAACGCTTCTAAAAATCCCCCATTGTCGATACGAACCCATCTGTAGCCTCCGTTCGCCAATCCATGATCGTTGAAAACGATCGTTTTCTCAACCACTTGTAGTAAGTTAAAGATATCTCTCAGAATACTCGACGAAAATCCATGAAACTATTTTTAGATAAAAGTAGATTCGATTAGGAAAATTTTTTGTGTTGGTCATTGGGGCTAAAAGTGAATAGATTTAAGGGTAACAATAAAATAGACCGGTTACCTTATTCAGTTAAATTTAAAATAAATGTCGATGTTTGATGTAAGAAGCATCAACGAAAATTTAACTATTTCTCCAAATTAAAATTTATAGGAAAATTCTAAAATTTAAATTACAAATACGTCATCAAAAATCAAATTTAAATTTGAAACATATATTTTATTATAATTTAAATCCAAATTTGAATACTTAAATAAATTAAATATTCAAATTTGATGACCCAAAAATGCGGGTCGTTACATTAGTCATGTCAAATCAGGTAACAAAATTATATATTTATTGTAATCAATTTATTATTCAAAAAACCTTTAATCATGTGTGGGTTTCAATTACAATAAGATTTAGATAATAAGAACAAATAAACTTTCAAATCTAAGGAGATTCAACCTATATGAATAAGTAATTATAAAACAAAGGTGGTACGTACTGAACTAAGCAATATGTTAAAATCCTTTGAATAGTTAAAGAAGGATAATTGTGATGTCAAATTGGGTAACATTTTAAAAATTAATTGTAATCAATTTATTATCAAAACATCATTTAATCATATGTAAGTTTCTATTACAGTAAAAATTCAAACATAAGAACATATAAACATTCAAATCAAAAAAATTACTTTTTGATTTGAATGTTTAAACATATATCTAAAATTAAAACTATTGTCTAACCATATACAAGTTTCGATTTATCTAAATAAAAAACAATCAATTCATATAATAAACAATTTGAAATACATAAACCAATCAAATGTGACAATATTATACACATATAAATTAAGATATTCAATTTTGTTCATTAAAACGTTATATCAAAATTATTAGAATAAAAAGATCATACCTTAATTCCAAAGCCTTGAAGTACATCTTGAAACATTGAATTTTTCCTCTATATGTAGCTAATGAATCATACCTTAAATGATATATCAAATCTCCTAGATTCAGAAATCAACCTCCAGATGTTGCAAGGATCAAAGGCAATAAACCACTTTTCATAATTGATTTTATTTGTATTTGATTTTAGGAATAATTGAAGCCGTGGAAGATCTCATATTTTTAGCCATTAGAGAAGGAGAGCACTAGAAAAGTTACAGAAAGAAGAATGAAAAATGAGAAACTCAACTGTATGTATAGAATGAATTGGAGAATATGTTTTATTTGAAAGAAGGAAACCTTTTCCATTCTTTAATTAAAACTTCTCTAATTAATTCTCTTGATTAACTTTCTCTTTTCACTCCTATTTCTTTATAGGTATGGCTGAAAATTACGTGCTATCAAATGATATAAGATTCCGTAAATTAACGCATGTAATTATCTTTTATTTAATTACAATGATATCATATATCAATGCGTGCAAATATAACTTTTATAAATGCATTCAAATAATTACAAGTAACTCCCAAACATCAAATAACATAAATAATAATTAATATTTCTCAAATACTAATTAATTTAATTAATTTACAACTTTTTATAAATTAATTAAATCATGCGATTTTTTGGAGAATTCATCATTACGGTTGTGCGACTCAAAGATGTAAATTCAGTCAGCGATTAATATTGAACAATTCAAATATTAACATTCACACGTCACTTAGCAGGTGGTGTGACATTTTGGTAGAATTCATCGCTTACACACATGTTTTGGTAAAATCCAATTTTACTTATTATAAGCGGTTCCTAATAGTGATAATTATTTACACCAATTCTCTTGTCAAAACTATATCACTTTGGATTTATGGAATTTGGTAATGGTCAAAATTCCAGTATCATCCACATTCAACTTTATAGTCCAAATACAAAGTCCTTTGGTCAATAACAACAATTATTATTAACCAAAATGCTCTGGCCAGGGACTTTAACTTTAAGTTGACTTGAGTTGACCATGATACCAACCCATATAAATAAGGAGACAAATCCTCTCTTGAACAGTGCTTCACTTCCAATACTTCCACTTGACCCAACTATAGTCACTCGATGGAACGCCATGCCATGATTTGAATATAATCAAAGAGGAGCTTTCATATTGAACATCCATAGTATTCTCAAGTCAAGAGAACTGTGTAAATTAGTCACATCGATATTTTCTATTTGACCTTAGTTATATTAACCAATAGAAAACTTTCGAGTAAGTTGTTCTATAGTTATCCAATAACTATCAGTGTGAAACCACTAGGTGCCCCCAAGCAGTCATGAGTAATACACTGCCTAACATTTGGAGAGCGTTACATACTCTAGTCTCAACGGATACACCGATATCCAGTCTCGATACGTCTTGACTAGGAACATTTATAATGGTATATTTGTTTTATTGTGATAAATTACTCACACTTACAACACTTTGTAACTACTATCAAATAATATACCATTTATGGATTTCCTATTAAATATACTTTTAACTAAACTAATTAATTAATATAACCACATTATATCAAGTATATAGTAGAGAGAAACACCTTTATTATGAACAAGATTGTTCAACGAGTTAGATGTATATAACAAATTACATAATTGCCCCTAGGGCATAGCTCTAACTCTATCAATCTCCCACTTGCACTTGGGGTCAATTATAGAATCTTATTCCAACTTCTCAAATTGGTTTCTCAAAACCAATTGGGTCAGTCCCTTTGTGAATGGGTATGTTATTATGTTTCAATTATCTACTCTGTCAATCAACTCTCTCCAAAGATGATATACTGCTTTATCACGTGGAACAATTCGGAGTATGTCTCTTGACCTCTAGTGAGCTCTAAGTTCTATTACGAACCATATCACGACATTGTTATCATATAGCAATGTTATGAGATTCTCAACATTTGGAATCGGCTTAGTTATAAATTTGTGCACTTATATTTTTGTATACATTCATTTTATGGCGGCAATATTCAAGGCGATGTACTTAACCATTTCGTTGAATCAGCCATGGTCTCTTATTTGGAACATTTCCAACTTAAATATTCTTAACTTTAATTTATTATTAACATACTACACTCAATATGACTTATGAATTTTGAGTTCGAACACTCCTTCATAAGGAGTTTTTGTTTCTGTAAACAATTCTCTAATATTTCATAAATATACGAGAACACTTCAAACAACCATTAATGATATCAATTTGGATTTGATCTTTTCTCCATGTATCAAATACATAAGCAAATCACGCTATTGTAGACAACACAACATGTATGATGATTCCATTTGCCAATGCCAAAGGATCAATCTTACATCTTTCGTAATAGACATTTTAACCCTTGCATATCATTTGGGACATTCCAGACATCTTTTATACTTACTATAAAAGTCATCATTTATTAATCCAATGTTGAGTATTAAAACAGCTAAGGCTGATTTTAACACAAGTACATCATTAAAATCAACAACGTGCTGTTTACTTATAGTTTAGAAATATCAATGTACCATTTAACGTTCGTTCTTATGAACATACGCTTCCTCTGCACTTTGATTGAAAATCAAACTATTTGATATTTCTATCAAAATACTTATTCAATCTTGATTCTTATAAAATGATACTTGTGTATCATTTCTTAAATCATATCTCACAAACTCAATATCGCTCCCACTAACTTTGAGACATTTTTAGTTAATATGTGTAAACAGCTTACTCTAAATCGTTATTTAGAATTTTCTGTTTCAATACATATGTACCAAAACACTAGGACTTATCATGTGATAATTTTGTTAGTAAAGCCAAATTGACTTGAACATGTTGAATATCGAATCTATTACGCTGATTTCAACAATTAAAATTTGCGATATTATTCTTATCAAAATTGCTCATTTAATTCCGACTGCATTAGCCTTACTCATAAAGACACAATCGAGGTTGATGGATCATATCCCTTCAATTATGACCACCAAAATCTAAATTTTGATAGCGTACTTGGAATTCTTTCAGATTTGCGCATCATACCATGTAGAGTCAACACCCTCAATGGTTTGATTAAACAATTGTAATGACCGGGATTTTCGACCCTCGAAAATCGACATCAATACGTTCACTGTATAGCATACCGAGCAATCGAGTGCCGAAAATTCCAAATCATTAGGAGTGAAGAAGAATAAGGTAGAAGAAGAAACAGAAACAACAACATAGAATCTCACAAACGCAGCAGAACAATATATAATATATAATAACATATCTTTATACAAAAGAATTGTAACTGTTAATATATATACAATTATCAGAGTACAACAATCAACCAATAAATCTGGACAGTTATAAATAACTTGTCCTCACAAATACTGAAAATTCAGTATAACACACACAATGGAATATAAATCAAGTATGGGAATACGTATTTGTCATCCAGCTCGTCTCCTGAGCTCCATAGCATCCTATCATGAATCTGTAATACTCGATCTGACCCGAGCATTATAATAAAATAACACCCGAATCAGTCTGGAAAACCAGCGTGAGAAAACACACTCAATTTGAATTATTAACTTTTATCAAAATCCTTTGAAAGCAAAGGTATCTCGTAAGACCACGTCACACATAAACACGGCGGGTTTTTACCTTACGATAACCAAAATAATTATCAAAATCATCTGATATTATAATAGTGTCTATAGAAAGTAAATAGAAAATAGCTAAAATGCTTGCATCTCACGTTTCAGCATAATTGGGCACAATCAAAACTGTACGAGCTCATAGTGGATATTGGATTCCATACAATGCCTGGGCTACTGGTGTACCACCCATCATAGTACGCCTCTAGAAAAATGTACCGAGGACCTCGCCGGGATCCACTGCCAACACAAGACTGGCCTACTCCTAACCATAGTACCGAATATGTTATCACCCCGGGTGTTCCCACCCTTAATCGAGTGCTCACTTTTCCATGCATAACCATATTCATAATTTTTATATATCCGAGGGTATCTAGAAAGGTGATAGCATACCTTAATTGGGTGCGAGCCACTTAGCCTTGCTGCATCTCCCCTGTTTTAGTCATTCCCGGTTGATGAGGCTTGAGGCTAATGTTTGCCTTTTAGAATAGCATTCAATCTTGGAATGCTAACACTGCCTTTCAGGGAATGATGCAATGATAGCATTCATCCATACAAGTTGTCCGAGGTCTGGACAAACCAAATCACCGTCTTCACTATCTTCATGATATCCATTCGTAACGCTCAAATCAGATCGAAGTGTTTTTTGGATAATTAAATCTGATCCCGGTCTCTTCGAAACGATTAACGAATTTGGCCAATATTTGATAGTCGGTTGTTTAACTATCAATATAACATCCATAAGCAGTCACTAGGCCCATATTATAATTTTCCAAAATTTATTTCCAAAATATCTTTATAATATATATATTCCAATCCCTTCCAAATTTTCCAACATTTGAAACGATTTCAAATCCTTATATTTCAATGGAATATTCCCACACCTTCCAAATACATAGAATATTTTCCGACTCCATTTTTATGTTCAACACTTAGGAAGTATTCCATTTATTTTCTATTTCCTATTTCCTATTTTCTCAAAATCATTTACAATTTATTTGTAAATTCCTTAACTCGTTTATAACGAATTCTATAAGTTCCTGGGTTCCTTAATTAATTTCCTTTAATATTTCCAAATTCAAAACACTTGTCTATAATTCCAAATATCCATTTCTAAATTCTTTTATGAATCCTAATTCAAAGTTCACTTTTATTTAAATACTTCAAAAATTTTCCTTACATTTCCCCAAATTCCATTTTGAGAATCTCTCTTATAAATCCCATCTACTAAATAAATCCCATTTCCAAATCTCGAGAAGATTTCTAAATAAATTTAATTCATTACAAAACTATATATATATATAATAAGTATTTAAAAGAATAATAATTTTCTTTTAAAACATGTTCAAGTAATTATTTAAAATATCGAAACACTTTTTATAAAAATTAGAATTTAATTTCAATTAATATTAAATATTTGACAAATTCACTTCTAAAGTATTTCAATACTTACTAGTTTAAAATTACATAGTTAAATAATTAAAATTCCCTTTTTAAATCAAAACTTAACTTCGTAATAAAATATATTTTTAAAATCCCAATAACCAATTCAATTTATAAATCCCCCTCGATTTACAACACATCGATCCCATTCTGATTCTTTAACCATCCTCACTTTTCAAAAATAGAATCCACTATTTTTCCCAAATATCTATTTTTCATATCTCGATATAAATTCACCCTGTGAAATTATATTCCAATTTATCAATTAATTTCATTTTCCCTTGCTTATAAACATCGTTTATAGATTTATAACTCCTTTGAGTTTCACTTGTTTATAAAACTAATCCCATTTATAAAATCTCATTTTATAAATCCATTTGTTAATAAATTCCATATATTTCACAAATCTATTTAAAATATCGATTTCAACTCCTTTTCATATTTTCCAGAAATATCGTTTAAAAATCCATCATATAAAAACCCTTAATATAAATTATTTTAAAAACTCTTTTTAAAATATTTTTACGAATAGTTAACTATAAATCAAAATCAATTATTGTTTTTATCCAATCAATTTCTTAAATATAATCCAAATTTCGATATAAATATTTTATATTTAAAATCTCCTTTTAAATCCTTTCAAATTCCAAAAATAATATTTATGGTATTTAAAATACCAAAAATTAGGCCAGTGCACTATAGCTTTCAATAATTCATATCACAATAATAATCTATAACAGATTATCCTAACACATCATATATTATTATATATGAAAAACAATCAATATAAATTTGAGGAATCCAGTTGGATCCCTCCAACCTATTTTCCTGCATCCACAGATGTTAATACAACATAAAAAAATACCTATCGCACTTCGAAGGGAATATCGCGGTAATATAGGGTCATCCGCTATTATGCGGGGCGCATAGTGTCACATCCGCTCCAACAGTGGGAAATATATCCAACTACTAATATATATACTGCTACTATATATATAATATATTATAACACTCAACTGATAATAAAATATCAATTCAACCGAACATCTAATAATTAATTTAAATTATTAGAAATTAAATCTAGTAATCCAAATGACTGAGATTTACTCACCTTGGTTTTTTCCTTTATTTGCAGCCCGTTCCAATTTTTATTTTCGAAATTCCGACCTCGCATTCAAAATGTTATACGATTTTAAAAATTTGAATTTAATAACTAATTTAACATTTAATTTTAATTAACCTATATATACCTTAACAGCTTCTTCTCAAAATATGGTCATCGCTTTCACTATTTCCGATCACCGCACCATCACACATGCTCGCACAAAACTCCAGCACTCTGCTTACCCACCAGAACCATCCTCATTCGCCTTCAACCCAGCCTCACCCTCTCTTACATCGTACGCGCCGAATCGCGCACTTCCAAACACACCAGTCTTCATCCCCACGAACACGGCCATCTTCATGCCATTGTGCTCTATTGTGACCCAACCCCTCACCCAGATCGATGCCGAGCATTTGAAATCCCTCCAATCTCCGCCTGCTTGACCTCGAAATGCCAACACACTGCCACCAGAGACCTCTCCCTCGCATCTCGACATACCTTCTGCCTGCTTCGAACCCAATAAGGTCACCACCTCATCTTATCATCGCACGCAAAAATAATAGACCGAGCCCGAAGAAATCCCAGTCGCCACTCCTTAAACAATCGATGCCAACATTAGCCTCCTTCCGCCGCTCTATCTGGAACCGTCGCGAACCACAAGCTTCCAAGCCAGTGCGCGGGCGACCGATCGAGATTCTATCGCGATTTAATCGCATTTTTTTTATTATAACGAACAAATTTCTTTTTTTTTCTTTAATTTTGTTTTCGATTTTAACTGAAAGGAGGAAGGATACGTGATTTTAAAACTTGGAGATGGCCGCTTGGAATAGAGAGGTTAAGTCCGCGATAGGGTAGCGTGTTTTCAAAAGGTAGGGTTTGACTGAGTCTGACCTTGATTAGATTTTATAAATTTAAATATTGAAATTATCTTGTTGCATACCTCACAATTTCGAACCAATATTTAGGCATGCCGCCTGGCGTTTATAATGTTATACCGCTATTCCGAACCCAATGGAACGAGTTTCGGGGCTTAATTCGATCGTATGCGTAAGATAGCTTTTTGAATTGTCTATTTAAATTAAATTCCATTAAATTATTTCTAGGCATTTCTAGCCCGTACGACCAAACGGTAATTCCAAACGTTACAAAATTTGAAATCCGATAGTAGTACACTATTACGGATCCAATGGAACTAGTTTCATCGAATTTCGAGACTATGCCCCAGATTGCTATTTTAACTCATCGATTAAATCGACGATTTCCAAAATTTACGAATTCACTTGAAATTTCAGTTTTTAAAAACTCATTAACTAAATTAAACTTCCAAATTCAATATTTAAACCATTTAAATATTCAAAATCAAACGACGAAAAATCCGGGTCGTTACAACAACCTAGGATTATATATTTTTGACATTAATAAGAAACTCTTAGTTTCTCTTCGATGTGCGAGAATACTTATTAGACATTCTAATTGTGACGCCCCACTTCTATACTCACGCTAGCCAAGGACACTACGGGGTAATGCCGTCGACTAGCATGAAGAATAATGCTGTTGAGGAGCGACCATCTGTGTAACGACTCGACTTTTCATCACTCGAAAATCGACATTAATTTGTCCACTGTATCAACTGCCGAGCAATCGAATGCCGGAAAACCGAATTGTTATGGAGAAAAAGAAGAGGTAGAAGAAGACAGAAGAAAAATAAAGAAGAAAACAACAGAAAAACACAGAACAATAACAGAATCTCACATTCGCAGCGGAACAATATATAATAGATAAATGAATAATCTTTAAATCAAAGAGTTTACAACAACAATACAACACTGGACAGTTATATAAACTTGTCCTCATACAGAATACACAGCGGAATAAATAATATTATATACAAGTGGTACGTCTCGTCATCCAGCTCGCCAATGAGCTCCACAGCATCTCCTGAATCCAAAATGACATGATAACCTGACTCTAGACTGCCCGTGTGGAAATTGGTGGGCACCCAGAGTTTAGGAAGGAAACAATAAACTCCAGGTCAGTCATGGTGACTGGTGTGAGAACTTAAAACAGTTTATCTTTAAAACAACAGCAACAAGGGAAGTGGAAAATATTCGCAATGCTTTTGGAAAATGAAACTACCATAAGACCTCCCGCCACACACACAATGCAAACGCAGAATTGGAGGAGATTTCTTCTTATGATAGTCAAACATGCTTACTACGCAAAATCAAATCATTTTGATATTATTATTACTGCATAGTGGAAAACATTTCGAAAGTATAATATTAATTTTAGCCAGCATAGGCATTTCACGTTATGCCTACTATAGCTACTATGTTCAATAGCAGGTTACCTCCATATTCCATAGAAGGTTATACAACTAAAACCGTACGAGGCTCGTATTGTTTCTTTGGATTTCCAACAAATGGTCAGGCTAAGGAACTTCCTACTGCCACATGGGATCGCCTCTGGCGGGACGTCCCGAGAACCTAACCGGATCTCTGCCAACACAAGGCCGGGTTACCTCTATCATTAGGTAACTACTACTCGAGTATGCCACACCCCGGTCCTTTAGGACCTTTAACCGAGCGCTCGATAACCAACATCACACAGTAATAAATATAGTGTGTCCACATGAGTAGGTATCTGGGCTCCATACCATGATACCACCCTTTTCCAGAAGGAAATGACATACCCTAAAGGGAGCGACCCTCATAACCTTGCCGCATCATTCCTGTTTCGACCATTTCCGGGTTATGAGGCTCTAACGAAGTCTCGTCCACAAAGCTACGCTTTTTCACAAAGCCACGCTTTGATCACAAATGATCAATAAATGATCATCACACAGCAACACTCAGCATGCCACATTACCAAATTGGGAATATATCACTGATAAATTTCAACTACATAACCTCTGAGCTCGTACGTCTCAGAGAAGGGTGTTAAGATAAGAGAATAAATTCTCTGCCACCAACAGAAATGTATTTGAATGAGATCAGCTTTATATCTCAAAATGTAATGTCAGACATGTAACCATACAAGTCTGTTCCGGGTTCGAACAGAACCGAAGGCACTTCCAAAGAAGCCCTTGCAATCCGGGTATTCACAATCCCGATAAAACTTCCCATCACAAAGGAAATCTCAATACCGTAGCTAACGGTGCAGAGACAATCGATAGGTCATCCTATCGTTTTCACAAATATCCGGTCTTCACCACCGGTCTTCAATACGATCCATATCGTCGTATCACTAGTTCGAAATGGGCTATATGACACAAATGTCTTTTCCCGGCTAACCCGAATAGTGAGCATAATATTTCAAAACATATAGATATAGGGATTTCAATTAAGTCACAACTTATTACCCAAATCCTTTCCTTTAAATGGTTTAACAAATTACCATTTTTAAATCTTTAAACAAAAAGATTTACTTCACAAAGTTTACCCAGTTTCACAAAGTTTCATTCACAGATTTCCAAAACAATTTCCATTTAAATTGGATTAACCATTTAAATCTTTAAATTAAGATTTAATTTATAGCTTTCAAAACTATTCACAATTCAAGTCTTCTATAATATAAAAGATACACCTTTTAAAATCGTCTTAGATTTCAAAATAAAGTTTAATCATCTTCACAAAGGTTAATTCATAGTTTTCCAAACTATTTACAATTTCATTTCAACTAGAGATGTTTTCGATACAAATTGGAAATCCTTTTACTTTATGAAAGCCATTATTATTTGAAAACAGATAGTTTTCGTTTTGGAAAAAACTGGTTACATTTACACAGTTTAAAGTCGTTCAAGTAAAAACTTGAATTATAAATTTAAATTTCCCCAAGACCGTATTTTAAATGGTTAAAAACCCATAAAAACACCTTTTATACTAAAAAAAATCTTTTAAACCAAAATTCCCAATTCATTGAATTCAATTCCAAAATATTGAATTCAAATTTAAATCAATTGATTTAAATTCCAATTCTATTAAGTTATTTAAAATAACTTTTATTTTGAAACTCACTTCAAAAACTTTCAATTTCAATTCCAAAACTATTTTAGATTCACAAATTCAATTTTCCAAAATTGATAAAAATCTGTGACTTAACCGATTTCCACGTGAAATCCATATTTGTGTGTGTATTGTGTAGTCCACGGGTTTAACACAATAGTGCAACAACATTCAACCATCACAGATCAAATATAACAATATAATTGATAAGCGGTATAAACTACAACGCTTATCTTCCATTCACAGATCACAGATATATCATATCACAGATAAACAAAATACAGATCACACACAAATCAGAATATATCACAAATGCATCACATATCAAAGATGTCAAACAATTCAACATCCAAAATAATCCAAACATCCATAAGTAGGATTAATTAAATTATTTGATTAATTCAAATCAATTTCACAAATATTCTTTTTTCAACTCCAAATCAATTTTCAAATTTATTTTCAAATCCCAAATAAAATTCCAATGAATTTCCAAAAATATTTCTTTTTAAAATAAATTCTTTTCTCTCTTTCAAATCTATTTAAAAATCCAAATTTAAATAAATTTTCAACTTATAAAAATATTTCCCGAAATCCATTTATAATAAGATTTTTATCTTTTAAAACCCCTTTTAAATTTATCCAATTATCAAAAATAAATATTTCAATAAATTTTCAACTTATATTTTCAAAAATCCAATTTTAAATATTTTTGGTATCTATCGATACCAAAATATCTTCGGCTAATTTATAACCGTCTACAGATTCCATCACAATATAATCACACGATGATTATAAATAAATCAACACACAACATTGAAATAAATTCAAATGTTTGAGGAATCCAGTTGGATCCCTCCAACCTGTTTCCCTACATCCACAGATGTTAGCACAATACCAATTTTACTTCAATGTGAAATTATCACGGTATATGGGATTTATAAATATTATCCGCTATTATGCGGCGCAATAGGGTCTCATCCGCTATACAATGCGGGAAAATCAACAACTCCAATATATACATATTCCAATATATATATATATATATTGCTATATACATATATAATACCAATTCCACTTCACAGTGGAATTATCGCGGTATATGTTTTTAATAAATAACCTCCGCTTAATATACGGTGTATAGGGTCTATTTAACACAATAGATAGCAATTTATCAACCAATCATCACAATCATCACTATCAACAATTTTAAATCTAACTATTTAAAATTAAATCGAAACAAAACATTCGATTGAGTGAGAAGTTCTCACCTTGGTTTTGTCGAACGTTTAAATTTTAAATTAAACCGAACCGTTCGATTTAATCAAAAAAATTAGCTTGCTCAAACTGACCCCAGACCTATGCTGCAGCGTAGATCGCGTCGCTTCGATTCCGGCGCTTCGAAATTCGTCGAATTCTGATAATATATGACGAAGTTATGGTAATTTAAACTTTATACAATTTTAAATATAAATTAATTTACAAATCTCTTTTTACAAAACCCTACTATGAAATCTGGCCGCTCGTTTTCAATTATCAGATCGTGGCCGCATACTTCTTCTTCCCTCCAACAGGTATTCACATTCGTGAGCACGAAACCCACCTCCACGTTCAAACATTCGAACGTCGCTCCCCCCTATCCTCGACCGGAATTTGATCGGAGGCCACCATTTGCAAGCTCGTCACCTTGCCTACCCCTTCCGCGAATTCCAAAGCACTCGGTCGTGCCTCCTTTTCAAGAAACGCGATTGAACACGTCGCCTTTTCGTCGAGATCCCGGCCAATCCACGTCACCATTTTAGATCTTAACCGTTGGATGTGGAGATCTATCCACCCTCTAAAATATCGTAGTTGAAGTTTCTTCGAATAGATGAACAGATTGGAAGAGAAATGAGGAAGAAGGCTAGATGTTTTCGGCCATTGTTTTCTTGAACTGGCGGCTGGGAAGAAATAGTTAGGGCTTGACCGATAAACGTATGTATATACGTTTATAAAAATAATATTTTATTAATATTCTCAAATTTACAAGCTTTTACAAACGAACTCCAATTCACACGTGTCGACTGGCATTTCTAGGGTTTACCCCGCGTTCCGAACATAATGGAACGTGTTTTGGGAGCTAATTCGATCGTATGTGAGAGTTACGGAAATAAACGATCAAATTTAAATTAAATCGATTTCGATAAGTTTTGGCTTGCCCCGGACAAACGGTACATCCGATTGACATGAAATTTGAAATCTTACAATAATATCACATTACAGATCCGATGAAATGGGTTTCGTCAAAATCCAAGACTATTTGAAAAATGGTCATTTTTAGTCGCCAATTAAATATTAAAATATTCAATTTTCACAAATTTATTTTTAATTCGATTTTAAAAGTTCTATAACATCACTATAACTCCATTATGATTTAATATAACTTTATAAATCATTTTTAATCACATTTACTTCAGATTTCAATTATTTCTTCCATTTCAAATATTAAACTAATAATTTAATCGTACAATTAAATCACTATATCGAAATTAAATAAATTCGACTTCCAAATCTTACTTATTAATACTTAAAATAAATTAAATATACAAATTTCAAATAACGGAAATTCTAGGTCGTTACAATCTGTGCAATTGCTTTGTGCGAGTACCGATATGTCAGAAAATATAACTTACATTTCATTCCAAGAGGAAATCTGACATATCAAATACAAACTCAAAGCTACCACATAGTGGCTATGTGGACTTCAGAAACAAATATAGAAATAAACATAACACAAATCAGTCACCGACATTCATATCACAAAGGCAGAATCAGATATGAATATATCACATAAAAGTTTACGTCGAAATAGTGGTCATAGAAGATCCACTACATCACAAAAGAATAGATACAAGTGCTAGACAAAAGAATATGTATACATCAGGGAGTCTCTATCTCAAATGTATAACAACAAAAACTACCAATCTAATGTAGTTAGACAAAAGTCAGAAGATGATCCCAGATAAGGAGTCAAGCAGAAGCACCGGTAACATCTCGGTTTGATCCGAGTATTATTTAAGAAGAAAATAATAAACGGATCAGTCTAGCTATAATTATCATGTAAAATGAGATAGGAAAAGAGATATGACCAAAAACGTATGATATCAAAAATGCCATACTGTGACAAGTATACATCAAATAACAACAAAAATCATACAATATCTCAAGAATCTCAAAGCACCAAAAAGAATGTCATATTCTTTAAATTATTCACCAAAACACAAATATTGACAAAACATATCAATGCCAATCCACGAAAATTGGTGAAACACAAATTCTAGAAATCAGCAACCAGAAATCCAGAAATCCAGAAATCATAAAGGGGGAGGCCTATCACAAACGGGAGCATGAAAACTCACCAACACGTGCATCACAAACGCGTCCCTAACCCATGGTCGCTAACCATAAAGCCAGTGCCATGACGTAGTACAATGAACGCCCGAGGAACCATACGCAAATAATCCAGAACATCGACGTAGTACAGCGTTACGCCCGATGAACCAAAACCCAAATAATCAGGCACAACGACGTAGTACAGTGAACGCCCGATGAACCTAAACACAAATAATATGGAACGACGACGTAGTACAGCGAACGCCCGATGAACCAAACTCAAATAATGCGGAACAACGACGTAGCACAGTGAACGCCCGATGAACCGAACTCCAATAAGCCGAAACAACGACGTAATACAACATTACGCCCGATGAACCGAACTCCACAAAACCATAGGTCGCTAGCCTATAAAAATGAGACGAAGCTCCATAAATCGGGGTACAGTCCCCCACGTGGACAAAGTGACATCGCACATCGCTAGTCTAAATCATAAAATGATCATCATCGATCATCAAGAAGTGTCGATTACACTAAGCTAGTAAATATAAGAGTTTAGCTTCATGTCCCATAACCACTAGCTTAATTTAAATATTTACGAACAAATTGTAGATTTCCACTCGAAAATTGTCACAAGAGTTCAATCGAACAAGTCCTAGAATTAACCGACGAAGTAAACGCAAGCGTTTCATACCACTTGTTTTACTAAGCCGTTTAATTAGATTTCTCATACGAATGAGGTAAAGGTTTGTATATACTAACAGATTGGAAAACGGTTTTAAAAGAGAGCTTTATATTTAAAATAGTGTCGAAATCGTTTTGATGAAAGAGTTTGAATATTTAGTACTAGTATAAAAACCTTTGTATTTAGAAGTGACAAATCACAAAAATGATTGTAAAAACAATCATCACCAAAGATTCACATACGAAGACGTGAATTAAATCCAAAGAAATCGATACCAAATCCATCAAAATGGATATTCCCAAAAATCTCGAAAAAGAAGTCATCGAGATCGGTAAAAGTGATAACAACTAATCGGAGCAACTAAAATCGATAAACAATGGAAATCCACTCAAAAAAGCCCAAAATAGGCAAGGTGAACAGTTCCAGACGTCTAGGGGGTTGATCCAGACGTCTGGCCCTAGGTTCTGGCCCAAAATAGGCAAAACTGCACATTTCAGACGTCTGAAATTACCAACAAGACGTTTGAACCACTAACCAGACGTCTGGATGGATTTCCAGACGTCTGAATTTTATCTCTTCCTTTTTTCGTTTTCCATGGACCAATTCCAGACGTTTGGATTTTTCAACCAGACGTCTGAATTAGAATCCAGACGTCTGGAATTCAATCCAGACGTCTGAAATTTCCTGGTAGGCAAAAATCAGCCTAGCCCAAAAGGGGCGAAAATCCAAACGAAATGTGATCGATCGAGCAACGACGACTAAGGATTTATGCCAAGCGACAACCCTGCCTTAAAGGCTCTTCGATACACCCCAAATATCAATGTCCAAACATCCATAGTAGGATTTTCATAAAATTGGACCAAAACACCAAAATTTGGAAAATTCACCAAATCAATTCAAATCAAAAGCAAATGAATATGCACAAGTGTGAGGAATTCATATCTAACAACAAAGATAGCTATAAACATAGATGTGAGTTAAAGAACTCACCTTTAAACTCAAAAACACAAGAGAGAAGCTATAGAGCAAGGCAAGAACAATCACTCTTCAATTTTAACCCAAGAAGCTTCAATCTAAGCTCAAAAGAAAAACATTTCCTAAGTTAGGGTTTAGGAAATTTCTGAGATTGAAGAGGAAATGAGATGGAGAAGATGAAGAGGATGCTTACCTAAGCTTCTCTTAGATTTTGGAGCTAGAACTTGAGTTTGCAAATGAATCTAGGGCTTTGGAATTTCTAATTCCTTTTCTCTTCCCCCATTTTTCTAAAGCTTGAAGTGTTAGGAAATGATAGTGCATGAAGAGGAGAGGGGCTGAGTTAGGGTATTAAGATGGGTTAGTGGGCTGAAACCCAAACCCAAAGCCCAAGTAGAAAAATAGCAAATTCCACTCAACTCCAAATATATCGATGTTTATACTCTAAAAAGTTGTAAACGCCATTTTGGACTCGATGGAAGTGGTCTCGAGTCCCAATTAGAATGTTTACAAAAAGTAGCTTTTCGGACTTTAATCCGATTAACGATGCTATATTTAAATAAAACATTTAAATATACAATCGTAAAATATGCGGGTTGTTACAGACTCCCCTCCTTAAAGAAATTGCGTCCTTGCAATAATTAAGAGGAAAATAAAGAGTAACAACCATAAAAGCATATCAACACAAAAGAAAATTTGAAATAAGAAGTTCACCATAAAGAGCACGAAAGAGTAAGTCTGGATGTGTTTACTCGATGAATTCTCAAGATTCCCAAGAGAAATCCTTAGGATTTGAGGACCATTGAACTTTCACAAGAAGAACATCTTTATTTCAAAGGCGTTTAACCTCCGAAGCAATGACACGAATAGAATGTTGCTCATAAGTCAAATTTGGTGAAACCTCAATTTCTTCAATAACACCGTACTCAAGAATAGAATCAGAATCCCTAAGGTATTTCCGTAGCTGAGAGACGTGGAAAACGTCATGAATAGCAGAAAATTAAGCCGGTAATAAAAGGCGATAAGCCACGGAACCAATACGTTCGGTGATGGGAAATGGACCAACATATCGAGGTGCTAATTTTCCCGATAACCTGAAATGCACAACGACCTTCATAGGCGAAACACAAATGAACACCAATAAAATCTGGACCTAAAACCAGCTTTTCACCGGCTTCAAGCCAACACGAAGGAGATCGGCACGGCCTTCCATAGAGTGCCTCGAAAGGTGCCATACCAATACTAGATTGGAAGCTTTTATAGGAAGAAAACTCAACAAGAGAAATATGATCTTCCCAACTTCCACCAAAATCAAGAACACATGCATGAAGGAGACCTTCAAAAGTTTGATTCACACGCTCTATTTGTCCATCGGACTGACGATGATAAGCGGTGCTAAAATTAAGCTTTGTTCCCAAAGCTTTTTGAAGACCTTTCCAAAATCCACTAGTAAATAATGGATCACGATCGCTAACAATAGAAGTAGGAACTCCATGCAATTTAACAATTTCTTTGACATAGATTTTAGCCAGAAGAGGTACGGTCCAAAAAAAAGGATGAGCCTCAAAGCTACACAAAACAAGAGATGAACATAAATTGGATTCACGATCTCGAATCTCACAAGTGGATAAAGTCTCGGGATCACTCCATTCGGATATCATCATGGAAACAACCGCTTGTTGCTTACGACTAAGGGCATCGGCAACACGATTTCCCCTTCCGGGAGTATAAAGAATAACAAGATCATAAGATGCAAGGAACTCGAGCCAACGTTGTTGACGCAAATTAAGTTCCTTTTGAGAAAGTAAATACTTCAAAGATTTATGATCGTCGTAGAGAACTAATTTCTCTCCCAAAAGATAATAACGCCAAATTTTTAAAGCGAAAACAATGGCCGCGAGCACTAGATCATGAATGGCATATCTAGTCTCGACAAGCTTTAATTGTATAGAAGCATATGTGATAACACATTCCCTTTGCAAGAGAATGGCACCCAAACCAATACGACTAGGATCGGTACAAACAATAAAGTCTTGGTTCCCTTCGGGAATCGCAAGAATAAAAGCATCGGAAAAGAGTTCTTTTAATTGATCCTCTTTTCCGAAAAGCTAAGACATTCAAAATTATAATTAACTTTATGTAATCATCTTTTTAGAAAAATTTACTTTTTACAAGTCAATTTATTGTGTCTGACTGTCTCATCATAGCATTTAGGAGATTCCTATCGATAACGTTGATAAAGCGCATCGACCAGAATTCTTAAAGCACTCAATGGGCAAAATAACACAAAATCATCTTCTATATGATAAATATGTCTCTTACCAATTTTACAAATATTCTTTGCTCGTTTTAAGAACAAAATCCAATTATACTTATAAATATCTTATTAAAAATATTTGCAAATTTTAAATTGTTGTTTTCATCCATAATCAAAAAATACAAGGATGGGCTCATCGAGATATTCGCAGAATACTCGATTCACAAAATGGATGAAATAAGGTAGAAGATTCGTCAAACTGAATGACATAATGAACCACTCACAAGAATTATAACGAGTGCGGAATGCGGTAAGTGGAATGCTACCCTCCGCAACTCGTAGCTGATAAAAATAGGTGGCAAGGTCGAGCTGAAAAGACCTTAGCACCACACAATAGATTGCTTAGGTGATAATCCTAAGACAAGCCCAAATATATTCCGGAAAAACTCACAAACTACTTGAATGAGAGAAATAACATTCTACACATCATGTAGGTTTAAAGAATAAAACGATGTCACCGACTTGGAAATCGAAATCATTAAGAAAAGAAGAAATCTGCTTAACAGATTGAGGATGTCGAAGATATATAGTCCGCTCAGGACATAGGATGTGGGCTTCATAATGATCAAGCCAATCCTTTCCCAAAAATCAATTTCGAAGCCTAAGTAACGCATAACATGCAAATCGGCTCGAAAGAATAATCACATAAAATAATCTCGACATTTTCACAAAGTAAACTGAGTGTTGCGGATCCACTATCCGGATTCGCAATTCTCAGTGAAGTCATCAAGCCCATATATTAAAGAAAAAGAATCAACAAGTTCTTTTGATATAAAAGAATGAACCCATATCAAAAAGAACACGAATAGGATAATCACAAAACAAATTAATGTTATCAAGGATAGAATAAGAAATACCTTGACCAAGAGAAGGGTCACTAGGAGCTCGCACAACATTCAACTCTCCCTCTCTCCTACTTTGGAGTATGGGACATGTAGATATAAGATGGCCCGAACTTTTGCAATAACGACAAAAAATGGTTTTGGGCACTCATTAGCATAGTGTTCCGTAGAACCACAATTGTAGCATCGTCCACGACTAGAGGTAGGCGTCTTTGCTACCGAAGTTTCTTGCTTCCCTTTCTTGTTGGGATTGGGGTGTTTGGCACGCACAACTTCAATATTACTTTCTCTATCGGCCTCTTCAAGTCGAAGAGCGATATCTATAAGCTGATCGAAAGAAACTTCTAGTTTCAGAAGTAAAGGCTTTTTGTGGTTCTTATTCAACCCATAGACGAACCTCTGATTTTTCTTTAATGGGGTATTAATATATTCGACTCCATATTTAGAGAGAGATTCAAAAGATGCGACGTAGTCGGTCACAAAAGATTCACCTTGAACAAGGTCAATAAAGCGTCGGGCTAAAGTTACTTTTTCAGCCTCTGGCACAAACTTCAATTCGAACCTTTCCCGGAATTGCTCCCAAGTAAGATCCGCTTCGATAGTTTCCGAAATCAAAAGCTCATACCAATCTAATGCTCTTTCTTGGAGCATGCTAGAAGCCACTTGGACTCGAAGTGAATCAATAAGATCCATGCGGGAAAAGATGTGATCGCATGATCTAAGCCAAGCTTTGATTTCTATAACGTTTTCGGATCCCTTGAATGGCCTTCCACCCAAAGCGGTATAATCTTCGCACAAGCGCTCAAACCCGGATTTAGGGTGAGTATGCACTGGAATGGGTCCGGCAACTTGGGCATTGTTCGCTAGATCTAAAAGTTGTTGAGCTGTCATAAATACTCCATCCTGAGGAGTAGCACTTGATTGACCGGCGCTGGGACGGCCATGTCTAACCATTTCTCTTCTCTAAGAAAGAAAGAAAGAAGAGGAAAAAGGTTATTCTCTGTAACAACCTGGGAATTCGTAACAATTAATTATCGTCGCTAGGTGATTAAATTGTTAGCTAATTGCTATTGGAATTTATTGGGTTAAAATTCTTTTAATAAAATTGTTAAATATTATGGGCTTTAAAATTATATTGGCCCATTGGGTTTAGTACCGTGTCATCTCGAGTAGTAACCGATCCCCCTCTCCATTTTAATTCATTTTCGAAAACCCTAGCATACGAAAGAGAAAAATAAAAATGGCGGCCTCGTTATACTTCTTCGTCCCCAGATTCAGCTAGGGCTTCGCGAAATGTAGGCTGCCGACTTCAACGTCTCGATCAATTGAAAAGGTGAGTGGCTCTTTCCACTCACATCTTATTCGAACGTGTTGGTTTACTTGGGGTCTTTGCGATTTTTCCTTTGAACAGTTCATCTTTGTTCTAGTTGATATCGATGTTGTTTGCTTTGACTTTAACTTGTTTTGTTGTGAGAATTTCGACGAGTTCGAACTTGAACCTTGTTATGGTTTTGATTTTTGGAGACTTCGGCTGTTGTTTTGAATACTTTGGCACTTTGATTTTCTTCTTGTTGCTTGATTTTGTAAGTTTTGTCGGCCTTGCTCTGTCACCTGGTCCTGCATATATGTGCATATATACCTATGTTTGTGTGTATGCATATATGGGTGGGTTGACTTGAATTTTGATTCGCTGTGTCCTTGTACTTGTTGTTGTTCCTGTACACTTTTGGTCTTCGCTTGAAGTGTGCTGCACCACTGTCAGTATTTGGCTGCAGTCCTTTTTGTCACTGTAGTATGCGTGTTGACTTCATATAAGTGTCATTGAGTAGTTGAGGATGCTATGTATTGATGAACCTTCACTTGGGTTGTCACTGCCTAACTTGTTCTTGTACCATTTTTGTGTTCTGTCTAAATTTCGCTTGAGTTCCTTGAGTACATATCTGTAGATCATTTGATCTGCCAAATTGAGTCTGTGATGTGTCTGCATTGCTATCACATGAAGTAAACTTATTTATTACAGTTGGTTATGTTGCATTGAAGTATTTTGTTGTCCACTGGTTGGGCATTTGAGTTATTTTGAGTTGCATTGAATCATAGTAGTAATTGAGCTTGGTTCCAGTTTTGTTTAAGAACTTTTGAATTACCCTGCATTGCATTGTTGCCAGTGGCATTGCTTTGTATTTGTGTAGTCTTGATGAACTGTAACTATGCATTCATTGTTCGGGTCATTTTGCATCAAGACTTTTCATATGTTCTCTGATTTGTTGTACTTGAGTCACTGATGCACTTTCACTGTATTGCCAGTTCCTTGGACAGTTCCATTTGCGTTTAACTATGCTTTGAAGTGTAGCTTCACTTGAGTCATTTACTTGATATTGTTTTACACTTGAACCTGGCTTTGACCTGAGTGCGTTTGCATACTGTTGCATTTGGACTCGAGTACAATTGAGTCTTGTTGTCACTTGCATTTCATTATTCACTTTGACTTTGTACCTACCTGTTTGCATTTGCAGTCACGTACTTTACACTGCATTTGCTCCTGATAGAATTGGTGTAGTTATTATGCATATCCATTTGCACTCGAGTCGACCTGTAGCTTGCATTGTCACGTGCACTGTCCAGTGTTACAGTTACATATATGTTGTATCCTTTTGTTGATGATACTCGAGATTTTGTTGTACTTGGCATCGTGATAATGTTGTTCCACTGTTTGTGTCATGTTGCACTATAAATTGCCTTAACTTGAACTGGTCTGGTTGCTTCCATATCATGGCTGGTTTGGGTTTGCTGTTATAACATGTATGCATACATGTGTGTATACATGTTTATGTATCGTCTTCAAATAGTTTCATTGAGTTGGTCATTTATATACTTTATATATATATCCTTGAGTTTGACAGGAAATAGTTTATCACTGTTTTTGTGATATTGCATTCCTGTATATGCAGTTCTGGGCTGATGTGCACAATTCATCTGATCTTGTGCATATCTAAATCTTTTGCATACTTCATCATATGCTGTATTGGCGAGGCAGTACACGTGAGCCACGTGTACTGCAGCCAAAACAGCATTGACTCTTTAATTGAAATTTCAATTGTTTGAAATTGTTCGTATGTTCAATTCAATATATTTTGAATTGTATTTTGATTTGAGTTGATGCCATTTGCTACTGTTTCATTGAGTTTTGTGGATTTCATCACTGTATTGGCGAGGCAGTGCACGCGTGCGTGTACTGCAGCCAATTCAGAATTTGACGTTTTGAATTGATTGATTTCAATTGATGAAATTGTTTCGTGTTGCCAATTCAATAGTTTGATATTGTGTTTTGCTTTGGTGGTTTGATTATTTTGTTGTTGTCTAATTATCTAATTGATAATTAGATTATGAGTTTTCTAATTAGTTATTAATAATTAGATTTTGTTGTTATTTGCCATTAGGCAATTCTGTTGTTTTCTAAATTATCTTCATTGATAATCTTTTCATTCATCTTTGCTGATGATTTAAATCTGCTGATTTGTTGTTTAACACTACTTAGTGTTATATCTGCCGTTATCTGACTCTCTTATCGAGAAGTTGGATATACGAGATTTCTGTTACTGTCGTCTATTTGATATTTGAGTATTATTGCTGCTGTGCATTAATAACTGAGTTTGAATTAGACTGACCCGTGTATTATTTTCTTTTGAATTTAATACTCGGGTCAGACCCGAGTTATTTCAGGTTGTAGATTTACTGCTTTGAGTTGCTGTTGAGCTATGAAGACTTTTCACATCTTTTGAAGTGGTCTTCGTCTTGTCGTAGTAGTCAGTGTGTCTGTTTTAAGTTGATATGTATTCATGTATATTAGTCGATAATGTACTTGTATATATAACTTCTTGAGTCGACAGTTGTAGTTGTATCATATGTATTGTGTCAACTGTATTATAACTGGCATCAGTTATTATATATATATGAGACTTTTTGATATCTGTGTTCCGCATTCTTTTGTATCTGTGTTATTATTATATATATTGTCCTAAACTATTATGAACCATCGTAGTTCGTTTTATACTGGTAATTGGCTATGTCGATGGGAGTAAATAAAGAAACGATGAAAAATGAAAAATATATACCACTCCTATCGAGGTAACCAATACCAGTATAAGGCCAACTACGGGTGGCCGCTCCTATCCAGCCTTATTCTTCGTGATAACAGACAGTATTTCTTTTAATACTCTTTATTATTGTGAGCATAGAGGTGGGGCGTCACAGTTGGTATCAGAGCTTGGGGTTTATGGACATAATATAAAACATAACTTGGATGGAACATGTGTTTCAACTATTGGTCGATGTTTTTATTTGTGCTTTGAGTCAAAACTAAAGTTTTGAAATTTTGATGAAATTTTTAAATATCTTTATTTAAAAATAAAAGTGAAACCGTGTTTTGTTGATTTGATTGATTTGGGTATTGTTTATCAGAGTGCGCAGCGGAAACAGTGAAACTGTCTTCGCTGAGTACAACTGATAATCTTTTTGATTTAAAAATCAAAATATGAAATTGAAATAAATTTCATTTGTTATTTACATGGCCGTGTTTAATTTGTTTTCTTTGAGAATTTCGAATCCGAATTGAGAATTCGAAACGATTGCAGTTATGTGATTTTTGTTGAGATTTTTGCTGGGTTTCTTTTATACTAATCATTATTGATTAGATTTTTGCTGTTTTAAATTATCTTCATGGAAGATAATAGAGTAATTTCTTTGTTTATTGTGTAGTGTGCGTGCAAATATGAATTGCACGTTACTGCATTAATTTTACGTTGAACCGATGCTTGGTTATGAAACGTATTTTGTTGCCGTTACTTTTATAACGGGATTTTTACACCAATGCTAAATTTTTGAAGCACGGTGTTTTGTGGCATTTTGATGAATGAAAATTCACTGATATTACATTTTGATGTAAATTATTTTGATGAGATTTTGACGTTTAAAAATTACTGTCGCTTTGGCTTCAGTAACCGTCAAATTTTAAAAGTGGATTTTCAAGCGGTTATTCCGCAATGCTGATTTTGAGATTCGTTTTACGGTGTTTTGGGAAGTACAATTTCCTTTTCAAAATTGTTACTAATATTGCTGCTTTAATCACGTAATTGGAAAATCGTTTTAAAAATGAAAATTGTTTTATAAAATTTTTAACAGTTTGCACTTTCAAAAGGATGAGAAAGCGACTTAAACGATTCAGCAAAATCGAGGACTATGACCCCTTTCTTTTACTGATTCGCTTAACTCTGGACTTGTCCAATTGAGGATGTGAATTGTTATTTTTACAAAATAAATAAAATTGTTTTCAGAAATTTTAACAGTTTGCGCTTTCAAAAGAATGAGGAAGCGATTTAAATGTTTCAACAAAATCGAGGACTATGACCCCTTTCTTTTACTGATTCGCTTAATTCCGGACTTGTCCGTTTGAGAATGTAAAGTGTATTTTTACAAAATACAAAATTTTGCACTTTCAAGGAAACGATGAAGAGAATCAAACGATTTAGTAAAACACGTGGTATGGGACATGTGCGTTCACTATTTTGGTTAATTCCGGACTCGTTAATTGAAATATTTGATGATTTCGTGTGCTTTCGAGCAACTATGAGGACCTTCGGGTCATTTGTTGGACCTTCGGGTCATTTGTTGGGGTTTCGAGCCACTCTGATGGACCTTCGGGTCAAATACCAGTACTAGACCTTCGGGTCACTCTGCGGACCTTCGGGTCACTCTGCGGACCTTCGGGTCAATCTGATGGGCGCCAAAATTATGTTGAGTACTTGGTAGGCTTCGGCCATTTGTTGATGCACGTGCGGAAAATTAAAAACTCGCCATCTGATGGGATCGATCCAAGCTTTTATGTTGATTTTCTAGTCTTCTTAATTGATTTCTAGATATTTGTTGTTTCCAATTATCTGCAGGTAATTGGATATTTGTTGATATGAATTCTGATTATCGTTTGTGATAATCAGATCTTTGTTGTTTCTAATTATCGTTTGGGATAACTAGATATTTGTTGATATGAGTTCTGATTATCGCTTTTGATAATCGAATATTTGTTGATTTGAAATTTGATTATCGTTTTTGATAATCGAATATTTGTGATTTGAAATTTGATTATCGTTTTTGATAATCGAATGTTTGTTGATTTGAAATTTGATTATCGTTTTTGATAATCGAATGTTTGTTGATTTGAAATTTGATTATTGTTTTAGATAATCGAATATTTGTTGTCTCTGATTATCGTTTTTGATAATCAGATATTTGTTGTTTCTAATTATCGCTTGTGATAATTAGATAATTGTTGATATGAGTTTTGATTATCGCTTTTGATAATCGAATGTTTGTTGATTTGAAATTTGATTATCGCTTTTGATAATCGAATGTTTGTTGATTTGAAATTTGATTATCGTTTTTGATAATCGAATGTTTGTTGATTTGAAATTTGATTATCGCTTTTGATAATCGAATGTTTGTTGATTTGAAATTTGATTATCGCTTTTGATAATCGAATATTTGTTGATTTGAAATTTGATTATCGTTTTTGATAATCGAATGTTTGTTGATTTGAAATTTGATTATCGTTTTTGATAATCGAATATTTGTGATTTGAAATTTGATTATCGTTTTTGATAATCGAATGTTTGTTGATTTGAAATTTGATTATCGTTTTTGATAATCGAATATTTGTGATTTGAAATTTGATTATCATTTTTGATAATCGAATGTTTGTTGATGTGACGACCCGCTCTTCTCGACCCTCGAAAATCGACACAAAATACTTAACAGTATAATATGCCGACGATCGAATGCCGGAAAAGACAGATTGTAGAAGAATAAGAGAGAGATAGAAGAAGAAAGAACTAAACAAAATCAGAACCTCACAATCGCAGCGGATAAAATATAATATATATAACAGATCTTTACACAAAATGAAAACTATATCTGTTTATATACAATACATCATCATCAGAGTATATCATAAAACAATCATCAATATCCAGTCAATCAGTCAATACAACAATCACAGCAGCGGAATAATACAAGTACGAGAAATACGCCTCGAACTCCAGCTCCTCTCCTGAGCTCCATAGCAACCTATCCTGTAAATATACTCGGTCTGACCCGAGCATTATAATAAAATAACACCCGAGTCAGTCTGGAATACCAGCGCATCATAAATACGCCCAATTGATTATTAAAGTTTCAAAATCCTTTGAAAACAAAAGCATCTCGTAAGACCACGCCACAAATAAACATGTCGGGTTTTTACCTTACGATAGCTAAAACACTTTTTATATCAAAATCCTCTGATATTATAATAGTGTCTATATACAAATACTTATAAAATAGCCGAAATTGTTACATTCATTAAATTCCGGCATACTAGCCACAAAGTGGGTAATACAAACAAAACTCGTAAAGGCGCGTAGGGAGAATGGATTTCCAACGAATGACTAGGCACTGGGGTACCACCTGTGACAGTACGTGGCCTAGATCACAGTACCGAGGACCCACCCTAAGTCCCCTACAACACAAGGCCGGAATCACCTATGGGCAATTCCGAATATAATCACCCCACGGTTGTGATCAGCAACCGCACCACTAAGCCGAAATAAAAGGGACATCTAGACAGGGATGACCATACTCTCCAGTGGGCGCTACCCACGAAGCCTTGCTGCATAACCCCTGATTTTCAGTCATTCCCGGTTGATGAGGCTTGAGGCTAAGCGTTACCTTTATAGCTCATATCCCTTTGAATTCCCATCGCCCACCTGACGATGTCACGAAAGCATTCGTCCATACAAGTCCGTCCCGGGTCCGAACGGAACCGAAGGCACTACTCCTACTACATCCATTTTGGAAATATCCTCAGGATTAGTAGCGACTAGCCCTTGCACTTCACTGCTCCATCTTCGACTCCGAACACGTTACACGAAACGTACAAACCGGATCGAAGTGGTTTTCGAGAAATAAATCTCGATCCCGGTCTCTTCGAAACGATCAGCGCTTTTGGCCAATATTGATAGTCGGTGATTTAACTATCAATTCACATTCACAAGCATCCATAAGCATCCATCACACAATAAATAATCTCACACATTATTTATTCTTCCCTTTAATATCTTTAAAAGATATATTCACATTTCAAAACTCATTTTGAACGAATTCCCAAATTTCCTCCTTTACATGGTAAACCATTTTACCCTTTATTTCCATTTGGAAAAACCAAGTATAAAACCTTTTTGCATTTAAAAACAGTTAAAATACTTTATACTGAAATATGCTTAAAATATGTAACTTTCTTCTATCTATTTACTCAAATTATAAATTTCAAAACTATTTTAAATACTATTATTTAATAAGATTTAAATTCGATTTAAATAAAGGTTTAGTTTACTAAATTTAAAGGTGGAGTTTAAAAGAATAATACTAGCCTTTACCAATAACTTAATCATATAACTTTAAAACAAACTTGAAATTTCTTCTTTCAAAGTAATACTTTTCTTAAAATACTCTTTAAACAATTTAAAACTTTAACTTTTAATTAAATAAAAACCTTTATACTTGGTTTTCCCAGGGAAACACTATCTCGTTCAAACATTCCAAAGTATCCTTCATATAAATCCAAACGATTTATTTCAAATTCAATTTATGTTTACAACATAAATTCCCAATTCCATACTTATCTATAACTTCATCCGAAGTTCACACTCAATTTCCCATATCCGGAAATCAAATTTTTAAAATATAGTTTTAAAACATTTTTAATAAAACATTTTGGTGAATTCTTCAATGAAAGCCAGATTTCCCATTTACTTAAATAAAATCCCAATAGAGAAAACGGTATTTTAAAATATTCTATTAACACTTAAAATTGTACATTTATATTCGGAAGCTTCATTTGAACATATTTTACTTTTCCGGATATCACTATTCATTATTAAAATAAACCACTGTTATTTTACTCAATTTATAATTTCATAGAATTCATTTCCAGAAAATTATATTTCACATTTAACGATTGATAAATTTTCCCCAATATTTAAAATCCCAATTTACCAATTTACATTTTCCATTCCAAAACAGAATCCAACTTTTATATTTCTTTAAATTCCTTATTTAACAATTTCTTTAATTCCTTTTAAATCCCAATCTATTCATTTATAATTTAATTCTGGAATTATAATTTATACAACAATTCCACAGAACAATTTAAAATTCCAGATTTATCAATCACAACATATAACAGGTATCACTATCAATTATAAAATAATTGCTACATTGTGAGGAATCCAGTTGGATCCCTCCAACCTGTTTTTCCGTGCATCCACAAATGTTAGCACATCACAATATATAAATATCAATCCAGATTGATAATAACAGTTAAAATCAACCAATCACATAGATTTTTAAATATTAACTATTTAAAATGACTAGCATCCAGATGTGAGTGAGAAAACTCACCTTGAGTTTCGGCGAGCGTTCGAAATTTAAATTAAACCGGACGATGTCCGATTTAACCCAATTTCCTACTTGCCCGGAATGACTCCGGATCTGCACCATCTCGTAGTGCTCGTCTCTGCGATTCCAACGCTACCAAATTCGTTGCAATCTGACAACGTAAGAACTCATTACGATTCTCTAAAGTTTTGAAATAAATTTAAAAACAAATATCCCTTTTATTTTAAAACTATACTAACTCCAAATCTCAGCCCTTCATCACGAACGAGCCCGCTTCTTCTCCCTCTCTTCTCTCGCGCTCACGTACAGGATACGCGAAACCCATCTCGGCCGATGAACAACCAAAATCGCCCCCCTCCACGAAGCCCTAGCCGAAGATCAAAGACCACCACAACATGCGCCTCCATCCCCTACACCTCCGGCCCAAACGCGGCAGCGCCCGGTGGTTCCCCCCAGCCCAGAAACGACGCACGAACGGTGGCTCTATACACGCAAATCCCGGCCTCCACGTCGACTCGATCGAGATTCCAGCCGTTGGATGTGTAGCTCGCGTCGATCCCTTCGAATCTCCAGTTGGAAGTTTCTGGGATTATTGAGTGGATTGATCGCGATTTGGAGGAGAAAATCATTGATTTCCGGCCATTAAACGCAAAAGTGGCGGCCGGCAAATGTAACTAGGGTTTAGAGAAAAATGTTAATATATATATATAAATTAATATTATTTAATTAATAAAATATCTCAATTTAACCGTTAAGCAAACGACCTCCAATTCTCACGTTCCGACAGGCTATCCTGGGGTTTTTTCGCGTTCCGGACAGAATGGAACAGGTTTCGTAAGCTAATTTGATCGTATGCACGAGTTACGGAATTAAACGATCAATTTAAAATTAAATCGGTTAAATCGATTTCTAGGCGTTTCGAACTGCCACGGTCAAACGACAACTCCAATTGCTACGAAAATTGAAATCCGATAATAACTAACTATTACGGATCCAATGGAACTGGTTTCGTCGAATTCCGAGACTATGCCCTGGAAGCCTATTTTAACGCGTCTATTAAATCAGGCGATTTTCGAAATTTACGAAAACGCTTAAAAATTTTACTTTTAAAATTTTATTAACTTAACCATAAATCATATAAAATTTATAAACACGTTAAAAATCATTCCGGCTCATTCCGGATCAAAATCTGATTAAATTGCATTTTAATAATATTAAATTATTATTTTTCCATTAATCAAATTCAACCCGAAATCACTATAATTAAAAATTACAGCTTATTTCATTGATTGAATCTGAATCTATTCATTTTAAAATCAATTAAGAATTCACATTAACATTTAAAATGAATTAAATGTTCAAATTCAGTGGCTTAAAAATACGGGATGTTACATTCCTCCCCCCTTATAAAAATTTCGTCCCCGAAATTTGCCAATGTAGGAACATACTTCCCAACCCATTTACTTACCCAATTGGCTTAGTTAAAAGCTTATATTCACTTTCTAAAACCCTTCAGCCCAATCCCACATTCATTTGCTTCATTTACATTCAAAAGCTTTAGTTTCACTTTATTTCAAAATAACTTCCCAAGTTAATAAATTTTCCAAAGTCCCAAAAATTTTCTAACTTCCAAAATTTCTGGAAAATTTTGGCGGAGTCTCCTTTGTACGGAGGAGCTTCTGCGATATCGCAGGATACACAAATATATATACATCGGCTCACACGGCCGGAAACCAAAATATATCACAATATATATATATATATATATATATATATATATATATATATATATCATTTCCCAATTATATTTGCGTAGGCGTATCTTTTAGCAAATTTTTAATAGCGAGCGGCTAATATAACGCATATACGCGCTCCAACTCTCTCGAACGCCTCCCGTACCTGTACTTACTCAACAAACTCATCAGTTTTCAAAGATATGAGCATTTTCATAACATTTCCAATATAAATGCAAGCCAAACATATCCATTTCATAACCAAACCAAGAAAACTTCATCATTAACAATGTTAACCATATTTTATCAACAATTCAAAGTTTTCAATCACTTTTCAAATTACTTATTCAAGTCCAAACTTCATTCTATTTCTCTTGAATGACGTACATTCAAATTCTCTATATGCAATTTATATTTTTTACAACCAATTCATTTCTATTCAAAAATATGATTTACATATGTCTTACTTACATCTCTTATTTAAATTTAAATTCCCTATTTGATTCACCATCAAATTTTATTTTAAATTTGAAGCATTTGCATTACTTTTATGATCCACCTCCATTCACATGCAACATTACTCATTAAAAGGTCAATTCATTCCTATTGATTCAAAATCAATTCTATTCGCTATTTTTGAATCAATTCACTTGCATTTATTTACAAACCCTTTGAATTAGATTCCAATCCATATTAATTTATTCAAAAAAATCAATTTCAATTGCCTGTTAAACAACTCAATTCCGAATACATGCCAATTTCATTTCATTCAAACAAAATAATCACCACTTAAGCTTATAACCATTTAAAATTAATTTCAACTTAGATTTATATTAATTTTATTCCGTTTGCATGGTTCACAATCCCAGTATTTTTATTCCAATGCAATTTGTTAATTAAATTTCCCTTACACCTTTATTTCATTAACCAACTCAAGTTTATATTAATATCATTCCATTTTGGATTGTTTACAACCCATACATCCTTATTTCATCTCAATAATTAATTAAAACTCATTTCACTTGTTTTTCAGTTTTATTATCTAACAAATTGCACTCAAGATTACTTAATAAAGCCCATTCAAAATCACTTTGTTTTTCTTTCAAGTTACTTAAGTTCTTTCACAATAGATTCATTAACTTCTTATATCAATTTTATTTTATTTCCATTTGATTCTCATCCAATCAAATTTCAATTCATTTACAACTTTAATACTCTTTGTTTATTTATCCAATCCATGTACAAATTTATTTTATTAACAAAGAGACCTTTTAAATTATTTCTCTCATTTGAATTTACTCACAATTCAAACCATCATTATTATAATCTAATCCCATTATACACTCACACTTCCAACATTTATTACCAAACTTAAATTCCATTCCACAACTGGATTTTTACTTACTTTCTAAATTTTAACCCAACTATCAAATTCTATTCATTACCATACACCTTCCATTTAATTTAACTAATTCATTTCCAAACAATCATTTTGGATTTAATTGAGTAAGCATTTACTGCATCCAACATCACCTTATCCCACTTCTTTTACCACTTCAATAAGAATTGAATTCCATTCAATATTGTTTATAATACAATTGTATTTCGGATTTCATTTCAATTCAATTCATTTTCTCCATAAATAAGTTCAAAACTTATTTTCTATTTAAGTTCATTCACATCTTTTATATCTCACTTTACCTTATCTTACTTTACATTCCATTTAGGATTGAGTTTGAATTTGCCACACCCTTCAACTATTTCCATTAATGAGCTTCAATTTCACTTCTATTTAAGAGTTTAGATTGCTCATTTATGTCCATTTCCATTTAATCACAACTTCAAATTATAACACTTTATAACTTAGGAATATGAAGTTATTTGCACCATCTTGAATTCACAAATTTTAGATTGTAAGTATAATACTTAATAGCTTATGGGTACAATTTATTACACAATGACCCCCAATTTCAAAGTCATTTTGCTTTTCAACTTAACTCAAATCAATTTAATTCCAGTTCCCAATTTTATTTAACTTATCCCAAGTTAAATCCTAATTTCTATTCTCTTCAATAACTTCATTTACTTCCATTTACCCAAATTTAATTTTAATTTCAGGATTAAAATTTCCATCCTTCCTTTCTCACTTAAATCAACTTTACTTCCAAGATTATAGTTGATTTATTCCAAATTTTACCTTTTTATTTTAAACAGAATTCCCAGAATTCAATTTACCCGGATTTATTTCAAAACCAATTTGAAATATAAATCAACACATTTCCATTTGATATCCAAATCAAATACCAAATTCCAAAACAATATGCTTTTAACAAAAATTTCCTTTTGGAAAATTCTAAAATCACTTGTTTTCTAAACAAGTCCAAACAATGTCATACCCAACTATTTTGGTAGCAATCCATCGCTTTAAAAACTCGAAAATGAATTCTAATGATGTGGCCAGCATCATCAGGATTATTTTGTAGCGACTGAAGTGAGTTCAGTGCTTCCTACTCCCACAAATTCCTTTCAAAACAATTTCCTTTCCAAAAAATATTTTCCAAAATATACTCCATCATTGACTTCAAAAGCTTTGGAAAACATTTCTACATTCCCAAGGTTTCTAATTTTTTCCAAACCTTGGTTTTAAATTCGTTTGAAATCCCTTTCAAAATTTCCGGGGTAAAAATTATGGTTTAAATCAAATTTCAATTTCACTTCTTCTTATTTAAACATATTCAATCAATTCCAATTGGTTATAAACCATTTTAATATTTTAAATTCCTATTTGCTTAGAAATCATTTCGAATTTTTAAACCATTTTTTTTTATTTTCTTATTTGATTATAGAAGAAACAACCAAACAAACATCCAATATATATAATTTAGAAAACTATCTCTTTATTTCAAAATATAATTTTTGGGTAAAATTATTTCATTTACCCACTTTAAAAACAATACTATGTCGGTTTACCTTGTTTAAGAGTTTAGAAACCCCTATCGATACGGTTGTACTTCCCGCACCGACCAGAATTCATAAACACTAAACCGATAAGTCAACACAGTATAAAAACAATTTTATATTCACTAACAAGTACGCTCTCATAGCTATTATTACACTCAACTCATAATAGAGTACTATTGACTCTATTTAAAATGAGTAAATTTACCCACCAAAGCCTAGGTTGTCGCCAACCTAAGCTCTGATACCACGTGTGACGACCCGCTCTTCTCGACCCTCGAAAATTGACACAAAATACTCAACAGTATAATATGCCGATGATCGAATGCCGGAAAAGACAGATTGTAGAAGAATAAGAGAGAGATAGAAGAAGAAAGAACTAAACAAAATCAGAACCTCACAATCGCAGCGGATAAAATATAATATATATAACAGATCTTTACACAAAATGAAAACTATATATGTTTATATACAATACATCATCATCAGAGTATATCATAAAACAATCATCAATATCCAGTCAATCAGTCAATACAACAATCACAGCAGCGGAATAATACAAGTACGAGAAATACGCCTCGAACTCCAGCTCCTCTCCTGAGCTCCATAGCAACCTATCCTGTAAATATACTCGGTCTGACCCGAGCATTATAATAAAATAACACCCGAGTCAGTCTGGAATACCAGCGCATCATAAATACACCCAATTGATTATTAAAGTTTCAAAAATCCTTTGAAAACAAAAGCATCTCGTAAGACCACGCCACAAATAAACATGTCGGGTTTTTACCTTACGATAGCTAAAACACTTTTTATATCAAAATCCTCTGATATTATAATAGTGTCTATATACAAATACTTATAAAATAGCCGAAATTGTTACATTCATTAAATTCCGGCATACTAGCCACAAAGTGGGTAATACAAACAAAACTCGTAAAGGCGCGTAGGGAGAATGGATTTCCAACGAATGACTAGGCACTGGGGTACCACCTGTCACAGTACGTGGCCTAGATCACAGTACCGAGGACCCACCCTAAGTCCCCTGCAACACAAGGCCGGAATCACCTATGGGCAATTCCGAATATAATCACCCCACGGTTGTGATCAGCAACCGCACCACTAAGCCGAAATAAAAGGGACATCTAGACAGGGATGACCATACTCTCCAGTGGGCGCTACCCACGAAGCCTTGCTGCATAACCCCTGATTTTCAGTCATTCCCGGTTGATGAGGCTTGAGGCTAAGCGTTACCTTTATAGCTCATATCCCTTTGAATGCCCATCGCCCACCTGACGATGTCACGAAAGCATTCGTCCATACAAGTCCGTCCCGGGTCCGAACGGAACCGAAGGCACTACTCCTACTACATCCATTTTGGAAATATCCTCAGGATTAGTAGCGACTAGCCCTTGCACTTCACTGCTCCATCTTCGACTCCGAACACGTTACACGAAACGTACAAACCGGATCGAAGTGGTTTTCGAGAAATAAATCTCGATCCCGGTCTCTTCGAAACGATCAGCGCTTTTGGCCAATATTGATAGTCGATGATTTAACTATCAATTCACATTCACAAGCATCCATAAGCATCCATCACACAATAAATAATCTCACACATTATTTATTCTTCCCTTTAATATCTTTAAAAGATATATTCACATTTCAAAACTCATTTTGAACGAATTCCCAAATTTCCTCCTTTACATGGTAAACCATTTTACCCTTTATTTCCATTTGGAAAAACCAAGTATAAAACCTTTTTGCATTTAAAAACAGTTAAAATACTTTATACTGAAATATGCTTAAAATATGTAACTTTCTTCTATCTATTTACTCAAAATATAAATTTCAAAACTATTTTAAATACTATTATTTAATAAGATTTAAATTCGATTTAAATAAAGGTTTAGTTTACTAAATTTAAAGGTGGAGTTTAAAAGAATAATACTAGCCTTTACCAATAACTTAATCATATAACTTTTAAACAAACTTGAAATTTCTTCTTTCAAAGTAATACTTTTCTTAAAATACTCTTTAAATAATTTAAAACTTTAACTTTTAATTAAATAAAAACCTTTAACACTTTAACTTGGTTTTCCCAGGGAAACACTATCCCGTTCAAACATTCCAAAGTATCCTTCATATAAATCCAAACGATTTATTTCAAATTCAATTTATGTTTACAACATAAATTCCCAATTCCATACTTATCTATAACTTCATCCGAAGTTCACACTCAATTTCCCATATCCGGAAATCAAATTTTTAAAATATAGTTTTAAAACATTTTTAATAAAACATTTTGGTGAATTCTTCAATGAAAGCCAGATTTCCCATTTACTTAAATAAAATCCCAATAGAGAAAACGGTATTTTAAAATATTCTATTAACACTTAAAATTGTACATTTATATTCGGAAGCTTCATTTGAACATATTTTACTTTTCCGGATATCACTATTCATTATTAAAATAAACCACTGTTATTTTACTCAATTTATAATTTCATAGAATTCATTTCCAGAAAATTATATTTCACATTTAACGATTGATAAATTTTCCCCAATATTTAAAATCCCAATTTACCAATTTACATTTTCCATTCCAAAACAGAATCCAACTTTTATATTCCTTTAAATTCCTTATTTAACAATTTCTTTAATTCCTTTTAAATCCCAATCTATTCATTTATAATTTAATTCTGGAATTATAATTTATACAACAATTTCACGGAACAATTTAAAATTCCAGATTTATCAATCACAACATATAACAGGTATCACTATCAATTATAAAATAATTGCTACATTGTGAGGAATCCAGTTGGATCCCTCCAACCTGTTTTTCCCTGCATCCACAAATGTTAGCACATCACAATATATAAATATCAATCCAGACTGATAATAACAGTTAAAATCAACCAATCACACAGATTTTTAAATATTAACTATTTAAAATGACTAGCATCCAGATGTGAGTGAGAAAACTCACCTTGAGTTTCGGCGAGCGTTCGAAATTTAAATTAAACCGGACGATGTCCAATTTAACCCAATTTCCTACTTGCCCGGAATGACTCCGGATCTGCACCATCTCGTAGTGCTCGTCTCTGCGATTCCAACGCTACCAAATTCGTTGCAATCTGACAACGTAAGAACTCATTACGATTCTCTAAAGTTTGAAATAAATTTAAAAACAAATATCCCTTTTATTTTAAAACTATACTAACTCCAAATCTCAGCCCTTCATCACGAACGAGCCCGCTTCTTCTCCCTCTCTTCTCTCGCGCTCACGTACAGGATACGCGAAACCCATCTCGGCCGATGAACAACCAAAATCGCCCCCCTCCACGAAGCCCTAGCCGAAGATCAAAGACCACCACAACATGCGCCTCCATCCCCTACACCTCCGGCCCAAACGCGGCAGCGCCCGGTGGTTCCCCCCAGCCCAGAAACGACGCACGAATGGTGGCTCTATACACGCAAATCCCGGCCTCCACGTCGACTCGATCGAGATTCCAACCGTTGGATGTGTAGCTCGCGTCGATCCCTTCGAATCTCCAGTTGGAAGTTTTTGGGATTATTGAGTGGATTGATCGCGATTTGGAGGAGAAAATCGTTGATTTCCGGCCATTAAATGCAAAAGTGGCGGCCGGCAAATGTAACTAGGGTTTAGAGAAAAATGTTAATATATATATATAAATTAATATTATTTAATTAATAAAATATCTCAATTTAACCGTTAAGCAAACGACCTCCAATTCTCACGTTCCGACAGGCTATCCTGGGGTTTTTTCGCGTTCCGGACAGAATGGAACAGGTTTCGTAAGCTAATTTGATCGTATGCGCGAGTTACGGAATTAAACGATCAATTTAAAATTAAATCGGTTAAATCGATTTCTAGGCGTTTCGAACTGCCACGGTCAAACGACAACTCCAATTGCTACGAAAATTGAAATCCGATAATAACTAACTATTACGGATCCAATGGAACTGGTTTCGTCGAATTCCGAGACTGTGCCCTGGAAGCCTATTTTAACGCGTCTATTAAATCAGGCGATTTTCGAAATTTACGAAAACGCTTAAAAATTTTACTTTTAAAATTTTATTAACTTAACCATAAATCATATAAAATTTATAAACACGTTAAAAATCATTCCGGCTCATTCCGGATCAAAATCTGATTAAATTGCATTTTAATAATATTAAATTATTATTTTTCCATTAATCAAATTCAACCCGAAATCACTATAATTAAAAATTATAGCTTATTTCATTGATTGAATCTGAATCTATTCATTTTAAAATCAATTAAGAATTCACATTAACATTTAAAATGAATTAAATGTTCAAATTCAATGGCTTAAAAATACGGGATGTTACAGTTGATTTGAAATTTGATTATCGTTTTTGATAATCGAATGTTTGTTGATTTGAAATTTGATTATTATTTTTGATAATCGAATATTTGTTGTTTCTGATTATCATTTTTGATAATCAGATATTTGTTGTTTCTAATTATCGCTTTTGATAATCGAATATTTGTTGATTTGAAATTTGATTATCGTTTTTGATAATCGAATATTTTTTGATTTGAAATTTGATTATCGCTTTTGATAATCGAATATTTGTTGATTTGAAATTTGATTATCGCTTTTGATAATCAAATGTTTGTTGATTTGAAATTTGATTATCGTTTTTGATAATCGAATGTTTGTTGATTTGAAATTTGATTATCGTTTTTGATAATCGAATATTTGTGATTTGAAATTTGATTATCGTTTTTGATAATCGAATGTTTGTTGATTTGAAATTTGATTATTGTTTTTGATAATCGAATATTTGTTGTTTCTGATTATCACTTGTGATGATTAGATATTTGTTGATTTGAGATTTGATTATCGTTTTTGATAATCGAATATTTATTGATTTGAAATTTGATTACCGTTGTGGTAATTAAATATTCGTTGATTTGAAATTTGATTACCGTTTGTGGTAATTAAATATTTGTTGATTTGTTTTCTGACTATCGTTTGGATAATTAGATGTTTGCTGATTTTATTGATATGAGATTTTCTAGTCTCCAATTGATTCTAGAGTATGCTGATTTTATTGAATCGCTGTCTTCTATCTATCACTGTTGATAATAAGAGTTGTTAATTATGGAGTTTGTGTTTTCTAGTTAATTGTAGAATAACTAGATATTTGCGGTTTTGCGATTTGTGATTTGTGTTTTCTAATTATCTTTGTTGATAATTAGATTTTGTTGTTTTCTAATTATTATATCGATAATTAGATATTGCTGTTTTGTGATTTCTGTATTCTGATTATCTACTGATAGTTAGATTTTGTTGAGAATTTGTGAATTTCTTTTATGAAATTAAAAGATTTCTTTGGTGTTTATATTTTTGACTTTTATTTTCTAGCTTAACCAGTTTATGTTAGAAAAATAATTGTTGTTGACGACATAATTATGAAAATTGCGGGGACGCAATTTTTATAAGGAGGGGAGTCTGTAACAACTCGGGAATTCGTAACAATTAATTATTGTCGCTAGGTGATTAAATTGTTAGCTAATTGCTATTGGAATTTATTGGGTTAAAATTCTTTTAATAAAATTGTTAAATATTGTGGGCTTTAAAATTATATTGGTCCATTGGGTTTAGTACCGTGTCATCTCGAGTAGTAACCGATCCCCCTCTCCATTTTAATTCATTTTCGAAAACCCTAGCATACGAAAGAGAAAAATAAAAATGGCGGCCTCATAATACTTCTTCGTCCCCAGATTCAGCTAGGGCTTCGCAAAATGAAGGCTGCCGACTTCAACGTCTCGATCAATTGAAAAGGTGAGTGGCTCTTTCCACTCACATCTTATTCGAACGTGTTGGTTTACTTGGAGTCTTTGCGATTTTTCCTTTGAACAGTTCATCTTTGTTCTAGTTGATATCGATGTTGTTTGCTTTGACTTCAACTTGTTTTGTTGTGAGAATTTCGACGAGTTCGAACTTGAACCTTGTTATGGTTTTGATTTTTGGAGACTTCGGCTGTTGTTTTGAATACTTTGGCACTTTGATTTTCTTCTTGTTGCTCGATTTTGTAAGTTTTGTCGGCCTTGCTCTGTCACCTGGTCCTGCATATATGTGCATATATACCTATGTTTGTGTGTATGCATATATGGGTGGGTTGACTTGAATTTTGATTCGCTGTGTCCCTGTACTTGTTGTTGTTCCTGTACACTTTTGGTCTTCGCTTGAAGTGTGATGCACCATTGTCAGTATTTGGCTGCAGTCCTTTTTGTCACTGTAGTATGCGTGTTGACTTCATATAAGTGTCATTGAGTAGTTGAGGATGCTATGTATTGATGAACCTTCACATGGGTTGTCACTGCCTAACTTGTTCTTGTACCATTTTTGTGTTCTGTCTAAATTTCGCTTGAGTTCCTTGAGTGCATATCTATAGTGATCATTTGATCTGCCAAATTGAGTCTGTGATGTGTCTGCATTGCTATCACATGAAGTAAACTTATTTATTACAGTTGGTTATGTTGCATTGAAGTATTTTGTTGTCCACTGGCTGGGCATTTGAGTTATTTTGAGTTGCATTGAATCATAGTAGTAATTGAGCTTGGTTCCAGTTTTGTTTAAGAACTTTTGAATTAACCTACATTGCATTGTTGCCAGTGGCATTGCTTTGTATTTGTGTAGTCTTGATGAACTGTAGCTATGCATTCATTGTTCGGATCATTTTGCATCCAGACTTTTCATATGTTCTCTGATTTGTTGTACTTGAGTCACTGATGCACTTTCACTGTATTGCCAGTTCCTTGGACAGTTCCATTTGCGTTTAGCTATGCTTTGAAGTGTAGCTTCACTTGAGTCATTTACTTGATATTGTTTTACAATTGAACCTGGCTTTGACCTGAGTGCGTTTGCATACTGTTGCATTTGGACTCGAGTACAATTGAGTCTTGTTGTCACTTGCATTTCATTATTCACTTTGACTTTGTACCTACCTGTTTGCATTTGCAGTCACGTACTGTACACTGCATTTGCTCCTGGTAGAATTGGTGTAGTTATTATGCATATCCATTTGCACTCGAGTCGACCTGTAGCTTGCATTGTCACATGCACTATCCAGTGTTACAGTTACATATATGTTGTATCCTTTTGTTGATGATACTCGAGATTTTGTTGTACTTGGCATCGTGATAATGTTGTTCCACTGTTTGTGTCATGTTGCACTATAAATTGCCTTAACTTGAACTGGTCTGGTTGCTTCCATACCATGGCTGGTTTGGGTTTGCTATTGTAACATGTATGCATACATGTGTGTATACATGTTTATGTATCGTCTTCAAATAGTTTCATTGAGTTGGTCATTTATATACTTTATATATATATCCTTGAGTTTGACAGAAAATAGTTTATCACTGTTTTTGTGATATTGCATTCCTGTATATGCAGTTCTGGGCTGATGTGCACAATTCATCTGATCTTGTGCATATCTAAATCTTTTGCATACTTCATCATATGCTGTATTGGCGAGGCAGTACACGTGAGCCACGTGTACTGCAGCCAAAACAGCATTGACTCTTTAATTGAAATTTCAATTGTTTGAAATTGTTCGTATGTTCAATTCAATATATTTTGAATTGTATTTTGATTTGAGTTGTTGCCATTTGCTTCTGTTTCATTGAGCTTTTGTGGATTTCATCACTGTATTGGCGAGGCAGTGCACGCGTGCGTGTACTGCAGCCAATTTAGAATTTGACGTTTTGAATTGATTGATTTCAATTGATGAAATTGTTTCGTGTTGCCAATTCAATAGTTTGATATTGTGTTTTGCTTTGGTGGTTTGATCATTTTGTTGTTGTCTAATTATCTAATTGATAATTAGATTATGAGTTTTCTAATTAGTTATTAATAATTAGATTTTGTTGTTATTTGCCATTAGGCAATTCTGTTGTTTTCTAAATTATCTTCATTGATAATCTTTTCATTCATCTTTGCTGATGATTTAAATCTGCTGATTTGTTGTTTAACACTACTTAGTGTTATATCTGCCGTTATCCGACTCTCTTATCGAGAAGTTGGATATACGAGATTTCTGTTGCTGTCGTCTATTTGATATTTGAGTATTATTGCTGTTGTGCATTAATAACTGAGTTTGAATTAGACTGACTCGTGTATTATTTTCTTTTGAATTTAATACTCGGGTCAGACCCGAGTTATTTCAGGTTGTAGATTTACTGCTTTGAGTTGCTGTTGAGCTATGAAGACTTTTCACATCTTTTGAAGTGGTCTTCGTCTTGTTGTAGTAGTCAGTGTGTCTGTTTTAAGTTGATATATATTCATGTATATTAGTCGATAATGTACTTGTATATATAACTTCTTGAGTCGACAGTTGTAGTTGTATCATATGTATTGTGTCAACTGTATTGTAACTGGCATCAGTTATTATATATATATGAGACTTTTTGATATCTGTGTTCCGCATTCTTTTGTATCTGTGTTATTATTATATATATTGTCCTAAACTACTATGAACCATCGTAGTTCGTTTTATACTGGTAATTGGCTTTGTCGATGGGAGTAAATAAAGAAACGATGAAAAATGAAAAATATATACCACTCCTATCGAGGTAACCAATACCAGTGTAAGGCCAACTATGGATGGCCGCTCCTATCCAGCCTTATTCTTTGTGATAACAGACAGTATTTCTTTTAATACTCTTTGTTATTGTGAGCATAGAGGTGGGGCGTCACATTCTCAGAATGAATATCAAACAAACTTGATTGATAAAACAAGACATCATAAAAGAAAATAGGATAGAACGGTACGAAGACTCGAATTAAATCCTACGGCATGATTCCTAAGAAAGACTTAGGACAATGATCCTTGCTAGATTATTCTACACTGTTCCGAAGTTTGGCTTTGATACCAAGCTGTGACGCCCCACCTCTATACTCACGCTAGCCAAGGACACTACGGGGTAATGCCGTCGACTAGCACGAAGAATAAGGCTGTTGAGGAGCAACCATCTGTGCAATTGCTTTGTGCGAGTACCGATATGTCAGAAAATATAACTTACATTTCATTCCAAAAGGAAATCCGACATATCAAATACAAACTCAAAGCTACCACACAGTGGCTATGTGGACTTCGGAAACAAATATAGAAATAAACATAACATAAATCAGTCACCGACATTCATATCACAAAGGCGGAATCAGATATGAATATATCACATAAAAGTGTACATCGAAATAGTGGTCATAGAAGATCCACTACATCAAAAAAGAATAGATACAAGTGCTAGACAAAAGAATATGTATACATCAGGGAGTTTTTATCTCAAATGTATGACAACAAAAACTACCAATCTAATGTAGTTAGACAAAAGTCAGAAGATGATCCCAGATAAGGAGTCAAGCAGAAGCACCTGTAACATCTCGGTCTGACCCGAATATTATTTAAGAAGAAAATAATAAACGGATAGTCTAGCTATAATTATGATGTAAAAGGAGATAGGATAAGAGATATGACCAAAAACGTATGATATCAAAAATGCCATACTATGACAAGTATACATCAAATAACAACAAAAATCATAAAAAATCTCAAGAATCTCAAAGCACCAAAAAAATGTCATATTCTTTAAATTATTCACCAAAACACAAATATTGACAAAACATATCAATGTCAATCCACGAAAATTGGTGAAACACAAATTCTAGAAATCAGCAACAAGAAAACCAGAAATCACAAAGGGGGAGGCCTATCACAAACGGGAGCATGAAAACTCACCAACACGTGCATCACAAACGGGTCGCTAACCCATGGTCGCTAACCATAGAGTCGGTGCCACGACGTAGTACAGCGAACACCCGCGGAACCAAACTCAAATAATCCAGAACATCGACGTAGTACATCGTTACGCCCGATGAACCGAAACTCAAATAATCACGCACAACGACGTAGTACAATGAACGTCCGATGAACCTGAACACAAATAATATGGAACAACGATGTAGTACGGCGAACGCCCGATGAACCAAACTCAAATAATGCGAAACAACGACGTAGTACAGTGAACGCTCGATGAACCGAACTCTACAAAACCATAGGTCGCTAGCCTATAAAAATGATACGAAGCTCTATAAATCAGGGTGCAGTCCCCCACGTGGACAAATGATCATCATCGATCATCAAGAAGTGTCGATTACACTAAGCTAGTAAATATAAGAGTTTAGCTTCATGTCCCATAACCACTAGCTTAACTTAAATATTTATGAACAAATTGTAGATTTCCACTCGAAAATTGTCACAAGAGATCAATCGAACAAGTCCAAGAATTAACCGACGAAGTAAACGCAGGCGTTTCATACCACTTGTTTTACTAAGCCGTTTAATCAGATTTCTCGTACGAATGAGGTAAAGGTTTGTATATACTAATAGATTGGAAAACGGTTTTAAAAGAGAGCTTTATATTTAAAATAGTGTCGAAATCGTTTTGATGAAAGAGTTTGAATATTTACTACTAGTATAGAAACCTTTGTATTTAGAAGTGACAAATCACAAAAATAATTGTAAAAACAATCATCACCAAAGATTCACATACGAAGACGTGAATTAAATCCAAAGAAATCGATACCAAATCCATCAAAATGGATATTCCCAAAAATCTCGAAAAAGAAGTCGTCGAGGTCGGTAAAAGTGATAACAACTAATCGGAGCAACTAAAATCGATAAACAATGGAAATCCACTCAAAACAGCCCAAAATAGGCAAAGTGAACAGTTCCAAACGTCTGGGGGGTTGATCCAGACGTCTGGCCCTAGGTTATGGCCCAAAATAGGCAAAACTGCACATTTCAGACGTCTGAAATTACCAACCAGACGTCTGAACCACTAACCAGACGTCTTGATGGATTTCCAGACGTCTGAATTTTGTCTCTGCCTTTTTGCGTTTTCCAGGGACCAATTCCAGATGTCTGGATTTTTCAACCAGATGTTTGGATTTTTCAACCAGACGTCTAAATTTGAATCCAGACGTCTGCAATTCAATCCAGACGTCTGAAATTTCCTGGTAGGCAAAAATCAGCCTAGCCCAAAAAGGGCGAAAATCCAAACGAAATGTGATCGATCGAGCAACGACGACTAAGGATTTATGCCAAGCGACAACCCAGCCTTAAAGGCTGTTCGATACACCCCAAATATTAATGTCCAAACATCCATAGTAGGATTTTCATAAAATTGGACCAAAACACCAAAATTTGGAAAATTCACCAAATCAATTCAAATCAAAAGCAAATGAATATGCACAAGTGTTAGGAATCCATACCTAACAACAAAGATAGCTATAGACGTAGATGTGAGTTAAAGAACTCACCTTTAAACTCAAAAACACAAGAAAGAAGCTATAGAGCAAGGCAAGAACAATCACTCTTCAATTTTAACCCAAGAAGCTTCAATCTAAGCTCAAAAGAAAAACATTTCCTAAGTTAGGGTTTAGGAAATTTCTGAGATTGAAGAGGAAATGAGATGGAGAAGATGAAGACGATGCTTACCTAAGCGTCTCTTAGATTTTGGAGCTAGAACTTGAGTTTGCAAATGAATCTAGGGCTTTGGAATTTCTAATTCCTTTTCTCTTCCCCCATTTTTCTAAAGCTTGAAGTGTTAGGAAATGATAGTGTATGAAGATGAGAGGGGCTGAGTTAGGGTATTAAGATGGGTTAGTGGGCTGAAACCCAAACCCAAAGCCCAAGTAGAAAAATAGCAAATTCCACTCAACTCCAAACATATCTATGTTTATACTCAAAAAAGTTGTAAACGCCATTTTGGACTCAATGGAAGTGGTCTCGAGTCCCAATTCGACTGTTTACAAAAAGTAGCTTTTCGGACTTTAATCCGATTAACGATGCTATATTTAAATAAAACATTTAAATATACAATCATAAAATATGCGGGTTGTTACACTAATGCTATGTGTTCATTTAGATTAGTTAATTTCATTTCATCTCATATAATTAGTTCTATCCATGGATCGTATTAAATTCCATTTTACTACCAATAATTACTTAAAGAAATTTCTTCACAATCAAGTTGGTATATCTTGAAACAACAATTGTTTCTCAGTGCAATAGAATAGGTATTCATAAACATTTTATGAATTTCTTTATTTATAAAACTGATTTGGTTTTAGTCTACAGAAATTATGTTTGAAATATAAATATGTCATCAAATGACAATCTTTTCAAAATCCTTCTAGGGAGATTCATACAAGATCCCTCACGAACAATTATTATGTGCAATCTTTCGACTCACACAACCTGCCAATTCCTTAGCCTATGATATGTTGTAGTTTCTTATAAACCCTTATCTTGTAAAATTTCATAAACTGTCATTCAGATGAAATAATATTAACCTTGTGTACTACCCTTAAGCACATTACCTTATACAAAGAAAATAACTTAACTTCACTCAGAACTAATCGTACATTGTCCAACAAAGTTCGATTACTTAATATCGACGCATCATTATGTATCACATAGAGGAGTAATTTTGAGATTGAATCTTTATTCATTTTAGGTACGTTCGAAACATTTTCCCATGTACTCAATCATTTGATCAAACCAAATCATTTCTATCGCATGTAATTTTATATATTTCTATATTATATTATATAAGTTTACCATAGACATGCTACATGCATATCAAATACACATGTCATGTTGGCGATAACTCATCGGTGAATATGACGAAGTACATGGAACTGTTTTGGTATTTATGGAATTACGATTGCATATATCTATATGTATCAATTCAAAGAGTTCATCAACTCTTATGGTACTCCCACTAAATTGTTGCATAGCTATTGTTTGAGATATAATTAACAAGTATCATATGATTCAAAATCATACAATAAAATTATTTCTCAAAACTACGGTTTGGTCTATAATTCCAAAACAACCGTTGATGTGCACGTAAATGTGCATATTTTTACCACCATATTTAATCGATTTAAATTAAATAAATGGCCATATTGGATATTTTAACTTGTTTAAACCAAAATTCAAATTATTTTCAAATTATCACATATTCATCTTCATATAGGGGCAAAATGGTCATTTTGTGCATTTATTAAATTGTAAAAATTTACATTGAATTTTCTATGTTGTTTTGTAGGAAATTTAGTGAATTTTACAAGTGGTTTCATGATGATATATGCATGCACAAGAGTGAAGAGAACAAATGAAGATAGAAATAATTCAAAGTAAAGAACATGGAGGACCCCACTTACCCACCTACCTTAATGTACACTCAGGAGCTAATGCACATGCTAAAAGGCCATTAAATCTTCATGCACACTTATTGGATGATTAGTGGATGCTAATGGTTACTTAGCCACCACACTTCCTAAGGGGTAGTTTGGGCATTCCCCAAAAATATGGATTAGGGTTTCTAACTTGTTTAAATACCTCATATCTTCATGTAACCACTTCTTCCCCTTAGTTAGTTTTAGGCTCAAAATAAAAAAAGCTTCTCTTCTCTTTTCATGACTACTTAGCCATTTTCTCTTTATGTAATTTTTTTATGCAATTTTAATACATTGCTCTTTTCTTTTCTTGTTTATTTCCTTTCATGCTAGTAGTGTAGTTTGATTTTAATGCAAGTAGATTAGTTTTATTTCTTGTTAATTAGCTCTCTTTTCCTCTTCTTTTTCATTCATGTTGCAAGCTACTTGTGTTGTTATGATAACACAAATGAGAGGCTAATCCCTTCAATTTAGGGGTAATGAAGCCTCTAATCATGTAGCTTCAACAATTTGATAATCTTTACTCTCTTTTTTTGCTTCATGGAAAGTTGATGTTTATTTAAGTTTTTGTTTGGTATTGAGTTTGATAGCCTATGTTGTTCAAAACAAATAGGCTATGCTTAGTCATATGAATCACAAATTGCCTCTTTATCTACATATGATTATGAAAATAAAGTGAAATTAAATCAAAATTTGATTGTCTATATTTCTAATAGATATTTAATAGACCATATTTAAAATAGATTTTGCTTTCAACTTGTTGTCATTTTTCATGAGAATTAAAAGTGGTTTAAAGGTTGTGTTATAGTTTGATGGCTTATGTTGAGCTAATTAATAGCACAAATGAGCCATACTTATGACAAACACATCATTTAAACTCATTTATGACCAAAAAAGAGAGATCATAATTTCATAATTTGTTGAACTATATGATCTAGAGAGCGGAATTATCTCTAAATTGTCATTTAACTCTCATATTTCTATCACTTTCTTTTTGTCATTTTTTCTACATATTTTTAGCTTCACACTTTACAACTTTGGTTAATTTGATTGAATGGGAAATTTAAATCAACAATTCCCTATGGATCGACCCGTACTTGCATACATGCTACAATCGTACACCGTGCGCTTGCGGTTATTTTATTTCAAAATTTATCGGCATTTCTCTAATCAATAGAAAATTTGCCGTTAAACAAGTTTTTGGCGCCGTTGCCGGGGTTTTGCTTTGATTTTTGATTTCTATTCTTCGAATTTTTTTTTGTTTGATTTTATTTTTTGTTTGTTGTGTGTATTGCATTTAAAATAATAATAATAATAATAATATTTTGTGTGTGATCTTTGTTTACATTTTGATTTGTGTGATTGTTGTTTTACTTGCATTTCCATTTGCATTTTCATATTTAAAAAAAATACTCAAAATTTTCAAAAAAAAACACATATTTTATTCCATTTCAATTTACAATTTCTGTTTTCCATGTACAAATTTTCACAAAACTGACCAACATCATCTACTTGCTTTCTGTCGTCTACTTGCTTGCTGTCTTCTTACTAACTACTCTGCAGTCATAAAAAATCCCTTTGCTTTTCTCCAAAAATTACATCACAAACGGCTGTCGCTTCTGACCATCCCTTTTACTACCCTCAACCTCACTGTTCGACTACTTTACTGTCCACAACTGCTACATATCTCCACTCTTTCATCTACATCCTCTGCCTAACAGACCACCAAACTCCTCTGTGCATTTGCACACAACCCCTGCACATACAAAACTTCACCTCAAACTCTACCACCATCATATTCCACACTTACCTCCAACAAACACCACACATAATCACAGACCACTCTACAAGCAACCTCCAAACATCACTTCGTCATTTCATCAACTCCATACAACACACAACTGCCTCCAACAACCCACTGTACCACTCTAATGCCATATCACAGCAACTGATCATCCACGAACAACAGTGCATATTCCTCTACTTATCAAACCAAATCTGTCTATCTAACAAATGTCTGCCAATTCACCTACAACCGCCTACACTCAAATCAAATCCCCTAACCTCTGCCTTTCATTCCATCAACCACGACAACTTCACTCATCTACAAAAACACCCACTTCAACCAAATCCAGTACAACCCCTGCATTCACCCCTTGCCTCCATCAACACAGCTCTATGCAACTTCTCAGCAACTACTGCCTTTTGTTCGACACTATCACAACCCTACAACAAACTGATTCACACTTCAATTACCAAACAAACGAACCCACACAACTCACAAGCAATACCATTGTATCAAACATACATACCTGACCGTTACCCTTTGCAACAATCTGCTACACACATTGCCACAAACAAGACTATCAAATACCAAATTCCCCTAACTGAAATGTTGCCACAACTGCTCACCATATTACTGACCCACAAGACGCCAACAAGCTTCTGCCACAACCTCATCGATCACCACATCACTGCCCATTACTTGCTCTACTCATTTCTCATAGATCAACAACCACTTTTAAAACATCCCCTGTTGCACACCACAGACCACATACAACAACTCCAGTGCCACTGCAGATAACCACCTGCCAATCTCTGCCATCATCTTCCACATCAATTCATCTACATTACAACACTTCATACAATCCACTCCACCATCTCCTTTAACCAAACTATCACTGCCCAGAGGAGCACATACATTAACTGTTGTATCACCATCATCCACCATTTACTGCCCTTCTTCACTTCAACCACAACACACTCCATCCTCTTCAACAAACGAACACATCACCAAACACAACCAAAAAAAAATTACCATCAGCATACCACCATATCATACAACAGTTCATATTGCAATATTGACCATTGTCATCTACTTCAATTAGCTTCATTTCTGCCTTCACCATCCAATCTCCCTCTAACCGTCAAACTTCCCTGCCTGCTTCTGCACATAACCAGTTCATTCCATCAATCACATACATTCTTGCAACATACCAATTCACCACAACAATCTCCTCAAGTTCACTCGCTCCTCAAGTCAACTACCTTACTTCTTCCTGACCATGGCCACGACCATCTTAGTCTAACCAAACTACGACTTCATCCTCCACCATAATCTGCAACCTAGACTCGACCAGTAATCGACTCGCCAATCCTCCAATCACCCGCATCGACTTTATCCACACTGCTTGCAGCCGCGAACACCACAACCAAATCGCGAACCAAGGAAAATCAACACGACCAAAATTGCAACAGTTAACCACCACGACAACTCCTCCTCTTGAACTCAACCCTACAACCACGAACTGGATCGAGAATTGGTAGTGAAGCATAAAAATTGATTCTCGAAATTGATTTTGGGAATTTGGTTGAGAAATTGGCTTGTTAGCAATATGAATTTGGTTCGTAACACGAGTTCTTTGATATGATTAAAAAAAGATAAGGGTTGGTTTTCTTTTAGTTCTCTAGTTTTGTTTTTTTTTAAATTTATTCTTTTTTTTAAAAAAGAGAAAAAATCGTTTTAGGTTTGTTTGCTTAGGGAATTTAGGATTTGGCAATTTGTTTGGTTTCAAAATTTTCTTAGTTCCTTTCAAACCCAAAAAAAAAGAATTTTGTTTTCCATTCTTTTCTTTCTCTTAAAAAATAATTAATTTTGTTTCGTTTTAATTTGTTTTGTGTTTCATTCTTATATATTAAAAAAATTGTATATATCTTGTTTTTATTTTCAGGTTGCCAAAGCAGATTGGAAGAGTTGCTTGCTTCACTTAGCTTTCCAAAAAATAACTGCTTGCTTGCTTATAAAAAAATTTGTTGCTTCTAACCTCTATCTATCGCTTTTATTTGTTATGCATTGTTGGATGCTTGCATTTTATTCAAAAAAAATTTGAAAACCAAAAACAAAAATCCATTTGTAGTTGCATTGTTAATACATGTTTAATTTCAGTTTTGCATTTCATCTTAGAATTTGATTAATAATAACGGTTTTGATAACACTTAATTGTATATTGACATGTGTCTTCTTTGAACAATTTACTTTCTTGGTGTCTAGGCTACGGCAGAGCAATAACCATTTATAAATATTACGGTGATTCGTAAATGTTATAGTGGTTATTCCTCTGAAGGTACTTAAACCTTCGGCTGCATTACTACGGTGATTCATGGTGCACCGATAAATCCTGTCTATTACCTGGCTGAGAACTATCTTGTTGATTTAAGATAGAGTGTGATTATACAATTTTGGGTTAACTTAGGATAAATCATTTGTAATTAACCCTTGCATTCATTTAGTTGCATTAGTTCATGCATATTTAAAAACAAAACAAAAATTGAAAAACCGAAATACAAAACAAAAATCAATTTTCCATTTTGAAAAATAAATTATATCTGTAAATATTTTTCCTTTATACAAAAAAATCATTCTTGAAAATGTCCGAGTTTCCCCACTCACTTGAATTTTACAATAGTTGTGAAAATCAATATAATCCATATGATTTCACTCCAAATTCATTTGGATATTTTAACAACAATTCGAATTTTAAACAATTCGAATTTTGAACAAAACGATGACCAACCCTCGAATCTCGAAAATAACATTTCATCTCTACTTGAAATCTCTACACAACAAAATCAAATGATAAATGATTTGTGTAATTCATATTTGTGTAACAACTCGAGTCAAGGATTTCAAAATTTGAATTCAATTCAAAATTCAAACGATTTCGATTATAACCCATGCCAATTCAATTTCGAACTCCAAAATGAATTTCAAACTCAAAATGAAAATGGAAATAACTTTTCAAATGAATTTGGCAATGGGAATAACCTTAACCACGTTACAATTGAAAATATTTTGTTCTCAACAAATCCAAATCGAAAATTCTCAAGTTAATAACTATAAATTGGATTTAGTTGAACAAATGGACGAAATCTACAATGTTCACACAGATTCGTTGTTTGAAACATATATGAAACAACGTGATAAAAAAAATAAAATCCCAACGTGTGATGAGTCAAATGATAATCCATCTTTTACCCAAATCACTGATTTTCAAATAACAACTTTTGAAATTAAAAATAACGATCTTAATGAAGTTGTTGAGAACACGGTAATTGAGTTGGATTTCAATTCTTTTGAGGGTGTGGAACCAAATTTAAAATTCGATCTTCCTTTTCTCGATTCCAAAAATTTGAATACAACAACTTTAGATTTTGAACTTAATATATGCGATGAAGTTGTTGATAATCCAAATAAGGAATACGAATTCAATGAACACGATTGCTTTGGACTTTTCGAAAACGAGTTGTCAAATTCTGATGGGGAAGATTTAAATCACCATTTTGATTTTGAAATCAATAATTCTGAAGAATTTTTCAATGAACAGCTTGAATTTCAATTTGGTGAAAATAAACTTGAACTTCAACCAATTGTTTTATCGACCCCAAAAATCATCAAAAAGGAAACAACTCGTAAGATTTTTAATAAAACGACATTCGTTTTCCCAAATCAACATTCAACCTTGAAATCATTTATGGTTTGGTTTTCCAAGCTTAAGCTGTGTCTCGCATACTTGACGAGACAAATGAATCGGTGTTTGGAAGACCGTTTCATTTACATTTTGACGATATACTTTCTGATCTCGTGTAAATACCATTCGTTTTCATGTAAATATAGGTCATCTTTTTATTTTTATTTTCTTATCTTCTTCCACTTGGGTTAACTGTGGGGACACAGTCAAAATCAAGTGTGGGGGGAGACTCGTCTTCATTTTTTTTTTCATGGTTTATTTTTGCGTTTTCTTTTAAAATCAAAAAAAATTAAACAAAGAAAAACCCAAAAACAAATTTTCTTTTGATTTATTTTTAAAGAAACACTATAGGATAAATATATGGTTTTGTTTTAGTAAATTGAAATTTTTGAAAATTTATTTGTCTTAACAAAAATAAAAATGAAGTTTGATTACAAATAACAATGGTTTAACTAGTATATAGGAAGATTCATACGTGTTAATTATGAAATACATCCTAATTGAAAATCGTTGTTTTAAAAAGTGGTGAATTTAAAGTAAAGGATATAAAAAAAATTTGTCTTCTAAGTTAAAGGGTGCTAAGATGATTTTGCGAAACTCTCTCTCCAAAAAAACAAAAACAAAAATAAAAAAAATATTTCTTGTATATATGTATATTTTTAATAAACACCTAGAGTCATGTGTTCACACTCGTGTGTTTACTCGCCATGCTCTGTACCCTTCTCATGTAAGCCCGAAAGGCAGTGCACAATCGGTATATCTGGCCTCAGTTTATCTGAGTTAGGTGTATGTATATAAAAATTCTTTTACAAATAACGACTACAGTCAATAAGTGTTCGCACTTGTGTGTTCACTCACCACGCTCTGTATTCCCCTCACATCAATCCGCAAGGCAGTGCATGGGTAATATATCTGGCCTAAGTTTATCTGAGTTAGGCATAAGTAAATATTGTAAATAACAATAAAATTTTCAAAAAAATAGAGAGTAAGCAAATGAAATCCAAGCACTATTTTAACTTGTTTGATTTGACTTGTTATTGAAAAGGAATGAAAATACCACTTTGATAAATTTTGATAATCAACTAAGGATTTATTTCATAGTTACACTTTGTTATCAACCGAAACAACGAGTTAAACTATTATCTATTTGTTATGATAACTTGATTTTTGTTGGTAATTTTGATGAGTAAATGACTTAAAATTTTGAAATAATGACCAAAACTTATATTTAACTTATTTGTGTCGATTTAAAAGTAAAATTTTCATTTGTAAATATTTTCAAAACCTCGCATTCATCTCTTTGTAAATAAATCTTGCATTTTGTAAATATTTTCATCTTGCATTTTGATTTTATGGGTAGTATCCGCTGAAAACCCTCACGAGACAACACTCGTCCTACTGGGGACACCCAGAGGTTTAACGTCTTGTTGCATACGCTGAATGCAATCGTGTTTCCTACGAAAATGGGTTTATCTTAGTTTTTCTTTATTCGAGGACGAATAAAAAGATAAGTATTGGGGTATTTGATGTGCACGTAAATGTGCATATTTTTACCACCATATTTAATCTATTTAAATTAAATAAATGATCATATTGAGTATTTTAACTTGTTTAAACCAAAATTCAAATTATTTTCAAATTGTCACATATTCATCTTCATATAGGGGCAAAATGGTCATTTTTGTGCATTTATTAAATTGTAAAATTTTACTTGGAATTTTCTATGTTGTTTTGTAGGAAATTTAGTGAATTTTACAAGTGGTTTCATGATGATATATGCATGCACAAGAGTGGAGAGAACAAATGAAGATGAAAATAATTCAAAGTGAAGATCATGGAGGACCCAACTTACCCACCTACCTTAATGTACACTTAGGAGCTAATGCACATGCTAAAAGGCTATTAAATCTTCATGCACACTTGTTGGATGATTAGTGGATGCTAATGGTTACTTGGCCACCACACTTCCTAAGGGGTAGTTTGGGCATTCCCTAAAAATACGGATTAGGGTTTCTAACTTGTTTAAATACCTCATATCTTCATGTAACCACTTCTTCCTCTTAGTTAGTTTTAGGCTCAAAATAAAAAAAGCTTCTCTTCTCTTTTCATGGCTACTTAGCCATTTTCTCTCTATGTAATTTTTTTTATGCAACTTTAATACATTGCTCTTTTCTTTTCTTGTTTAATTCCTTTCATGCTAGTAGTGTAGTTTGATTTTAATGCAAGTAGATTAGTTTTATTTCTTGTTAATTAGCTCTCTTTTCCTCTTCTTTTTCATTCATGTTGCAAGCTACTTGTGTTGTTATGATAACACAAATGAGAGGCTGATCCCTTCAATTTAGGGGTAATGAAGCCTCTTATCATGTAGCTTCAACAATTTGATAATCTTTGCTCTCTTTTTGTGCTTCATGGAAAGTTGATGTTTATGTAATTTTGTGTTTGGTATTGAGTTTGATAGCCTATGTTGTTCAAAACAAATAGGCTATGCTTAGTCATATGAATCACAAATTGCCTCTTCATCTACATATGATTATGGCAATGAAGTGAAATTAAATCAAAATTTGATGGTCTATACTTCTAATTAATAGTAAATAGACCATACTTAAAATAGATTGTGTTTTCAACTTGTTGTCATTTTTCATGAGAATTAAAAGTGGTTTAAAGGTTGTGTTATAGTTTGATGGCTTATGTTGAGCTAATTAATAGCACAAATGAGCCATACTTATGATAAACACATCATTTAAACTCATTTATGACCAAAATAGAGAGATCATGATTTCATAATTTGTTGAACTATATAATCTAGAGAGCGGAATTATCTCTAAATTGTCATTTAACTCTCATATTTCTATCACTTTTTTTGTCATTTTTTCTACATTTTTTAGCTTCACACTTTTCAAATTTGGTTAATTTGATTGAATATGAAATTTAAATCAACAATTCCCTACGGATCTACCCATACTCGCATATGTGCTACAATCGTACACTGTGCGCTTGCGATTATTTTATTTCAAAATTTATCAGCATTTTTCTAGTCAATAGAAAATTTGCCGTTAACCATAAATAATATTAGATACTTTTGTATTTTCCAATGCAGTGCTTTTGTTATAAAAAAATACCACATGATAGTTTTATTTCATAAAGAATATTCATAATATTCATAATAGCTATGTCTATTTTTTTTAGTTAATACCCAAAAATAATCATCGTTTCATAAGTAATGTATGGTAAATTTTACGAAAACAATTTTCGTACTATGATGCAATTAATAAGTGCTATATGGCATGCTCCAACTATATCCACCATTACTATAATAGCGTACTAAATTCAAGTGGTCCATTATTCACTTAATACATTTTTTTATTTCATGCACTACAATATTTACAGTGGAGAGTTAATTAATCAAAATCTTGAGCTCAAAGAAATAAATTTCATAGAAAACATTTTTCTATATGAGAATACATTTTGTAAGAGAAATCATATTTCTTATTTCAATATTAAGTATAAATTATAATTACAATTCTCATTTCCAATGTTTTTTTATGAAGCAGAAGTGGCTATTCATTCTCTTCATCCCAATTGTACCTTAAATTACATCTATTCTTATACATTCATTTTCCTTTCAAATTGTAACGACCCACTATTTTGGACCATTCAAATCGACAATAAAACCACACATGTCGGACTTGAATAATTCAAAACAATAGATTGTAAATAAATTTGGAGCAAATAACACCAATCACAGAATCACAGGCACAGAATATCAGAATAACTCGCAGCGGAAATAAAAATACATAGTGGTTCATGAAGCCACTACAATACATAGTCTCAAAACAGATACAAAATACCATAGTCTGAAAAACAGATACAACAGAAGTCTGAATACATAAGTTCACAAATACAAAAGAAAAGCTGAATAGAAAATAACTGAAATGGAAATAGACAACTAGATAGACAAATAAACTCCGGCAAATCTCTAGCTCCAGAAGGTGAATCCAAAGCTATGATACTCAGGCTGACCCGAGCGTAAAGCAAAACACAAAACACTCGAGTCAGGACATACATACTTATAAAATGTAAATCAACTCAAGTGAACTGTAATAGAAATGCTTCAATAACTTAAAGGATGCTTGGGATCGCCCATCCTTTAAGGATCCGTTAAACTATCTACTATGCAGTAAGATACGCTATTATAATAATGTCTAAAGTAAAGTAAACTATCAAAATAGCGTTAAGGCGTTACCCATATCGCCCTTAACACATTTTATATATTCCCATAGTCTATACAGTACCGTAATCTCCCCTGTAATGGGCGTCGTCAAAAGGCACTCCATAGGTATGGTACAAAACAAACTCATAGTAAAGCAAGCTAGGGTAGGTGACACGACACAACTAGGCAATGCCAGGGTAGATATAACAATTACACTTCCGGGCCGGTGGTAACGCAGAGCCGCAGCAATCGCCCACCTCGAGCCACACTCCTGAATCAAGGGGTGCACCAAATCAATCACAAAGTAATAGAATGGTATACGATGGAATGTGTCCGATCAGAGGTGCTACCTCATTAGCCCGTTGATTGCTCCTATTTTAGCCACCTTATGCGAACTCACGGGAGTCGGGTCCACGTTTATACCTCAAAATAGAATCGTCGCCACCATCCTACTTCATTCTGGAATCTCCACCGCGTACATAGTTGTTAAAGTGGTTTTCGGTATCGACAGAGAGTATGTCCATATCCGATCTCGGTCTCTTTAACAACCAATCATTATTATAACCCGTGGTTATAAATTTCAAAAATGGTTTATATTTCAAATCAAAACATATTCATTTCAAACCATTTAAATTCAATGTCAATGGCTTTCAAAAATAATATTCATTTACAAAGTTGTAGCACTTCTAAGTTCATTCATTAAATCATAACATTTCCAAAACATTGTATTTTTAGCATTCGTAGCACTTTGAAAATGTGATAATACATATATTAGTATTCGAAAATATCATCTTTTAGAAACAGCAGCACATAGAAAACGTTACGGTATAGATAGTAGTATTTCAGAAATTTGGTCTTTTTCAGAAATAACAGCATTTAGAAAACGTTAGTGCAGATATAGTATTATTCATAAAACAATACATTTTCAGAAACAGCAGCACTTATAAAATGCTACCTTAAAACCACAACATTTCAGAAATGCTGCCAATACAATTCTGAGATTTGCTAAAACATTTCAGAAACATTATAATTTCAGTTTTTCACCATTTTTAACTTATAAAACATATATCGCTTTTCAAAATTATTTATTTGGATATCATTTCACTTATGATTTAATAAAATACAATTTTTATAAATAAAATATCCAAATTTAACCATAATTCATTTATTAAGTCAAAATTACATTTATATTGCTTAACTTTTATTTTAACAAACAACTAAATATTTTATTTTCTTTTAAAAATATCCATTTCATAAATAGAATATTTTATTTCTAAATTAAGCCTAAAATTCCATTTCAAATCAAATTTCAATTATTAAGTCAAATCACATTTTGAATTTTACATCTTAATCATTTATTGACTTATACAATTTTTAACTTATAGAAAATTACCACAAAATTTATTTAAATCAAATTAAGTTATAACCTCATATATTTTATATGCCAAATACTTAGAATTTTCAGAAAATATTTATATTAAAAATTAACCACGAGTCTGTATAATATTTTCTAACCTAGGTCAAGTGATACGGATAATATATCATTTCAATCCGTAATGAATTAAAATCCCGGGTTTTATCATTTCAAACCCGCAATCCCAAGTCAAATAAAAATCGCTCGAGCCTATCATTTCAGCTCATAACGACTTTTCCTTATTCTAAAGTCCATTCGGGTATGTATCATTTCAACCCATAGTGAGGGAACTTGCAGTGTGAGAAACAGAAATATAAATAAACAGTAAAACATAGCATGTCATATCAGGTGATGAAGCAGGTATAAAGTCAGGTTATATCATCATATAATGTCATGTAACATGCAGATGCGAGCATATATCATAGCATATCAACTACTACATATCCAAGTGACATTGTTTCACATTTATATAAGTACGAATTGTCGAGAGTGATAAACTCACCTCTAAAGCTAGAGATCAAATTCAAAACACAAATCCAAACTCCGCAAAGCACGAAAAAGCACGACTAGATTCAAGGAGAAGATGAGTCAAGATTCAGGTCTTGCAACAACAAATAAAACAACAAATATAAGTATAGATTAATCACAAAGAATATATGAATTAACAATACAAAACAAAGAACAAGAAGTGGCTTAACACATAAGTGGGCTCGGCCTCAAAGGAAATAGGCTTGACCACTATCAAAATGGTTCGGCCCTGAACTGATTTAGGCATGCATATGCTCGGCCATGGTCAGGTAATGGAAGGCAAAGCATTGGAAGGTGAAGAGATAGGGGTTACATGAAGGCAAAAGGTCATGGTATGTGAATGGTCAAGGAGCATTTGGGTTTGGCCCTAGGTAAATGGGGTCGGCCTGGGTTCAAAGCATGGTTCAGGCCAGGTGTAGTCATCAGAAGTGGTGTGGATAAGGTCAGGTCTGGTCACGACAAGGGGTGGAGGAGGTGGAAGTGATGGTGGCCGTGGCAAATAGGAAGGAAGATATGAACAAATGGAGTTCGGCTAGAGGTTTCATCATGGTTTTGAGGAGGAGTTTGATCAAGGGGTCACGGCATGGTAGGGGAGATGGTGCTGGCCGTACAGGTGGTGGTGCTTGGTGGATGAGATGGTCGGCAAGAGCATGGGGTGGTGATGGCCGAACTTAACTTGCAACCAAAAGAAAAAGAAAAGAGAAAAAGGAAGGAGAAAGATGGAAGCCATGAAAACTTACTTTGAATTGTTTTGTTATGAAATGAAAATGAGAAGGAAGTGGTGAACAAAATGATATGTACGACTATGAGAAAGGGATGAACGGCTATGGGAAATGGAAAAGGCACAAATCACATTAAAGAAAAGAAAACTTACGTCTCTTGAATTTTCAAGCCCATTTTCAAGCCCACTTAAAATACAAGCCAAAACCCAATAGAAAAATCAAACCAAACCAAAATAAAATATAGAAAATGAAAATAGAAAATAGATAAATGAAATAAATAAAATAATTGTGTGTAAAATGCTGGATTTTATCAAATTTAAAAAGTATAAAACAGAATTTACCAAAACGAAAAGCAGAACGAATATCAGAATCAAATTCAGCTTGAAAGAAAAAATTGAAAAATTCAAATTCAAATTTACAAATTTCAACTGAAAATCAAAGTTTGACAAAAATTGAACAAAATATAAAATTTTCAGAAAATCATTATTTTATTATATTTGGAAAATAAATTATCAATAAATCCCAAAATTTTCATTATAAAATTCCAAAATTTCAAATTTAAATGATTTAAAATCAATGTTTTCAAATAAATTAATTTAAAAATATTTGTTAAAATTTATGGGTTGTTACACTCTCCCCCACTCAAAGCTTTTCTTCCTCGAAAAGGAACGAGACACAAAAAACAAAGAAAGATAAGAATAAGATAGAATAACAAATAGTACCTGAAACAAACAATTCCCGATTCGAAGCACGTATGCTCTCCTCCGTCTCCCAGGTACAATCCCGATCATCAGTACTCCACTGCACTTTGACCAGGTTGACAGATTTCCTTCTTAGCTGCTTCGTACCTCTATCGACAATACGAAGTGGCTTCCTCTCGACAGTCAGATTAGGCTCAATATCCAAACTCTCGAGAGCAGAAGGCTGGACAATAAGAGATGGATCATGAAGATACCGACGAAGATGCGAAACATGGAATACATTATGCACTCCAGAAAACTTCTCAGGCAAATCCAAACGGTAGGCTAAAGAACCAATCCCCTCCAAGATGCGGAAAGGATCAGTGAAACTAGGGTCAAGCTTCCCTCTACGACCAAAACGAATCACATTCCTTAAGGGAGAGACCTTAAGGAAAACCAGATCACCAATAGCAAAATCCAAACTCCTTCTACGCCTATCAACGTACTTCTTCTGCCTATCCTAAGCACTCCTCATCTTCCTCTTAATCTCCTCAACTCTCTCAGAAGCTTCCAGAATCATATCAGGACCAAGAACCAAACGATTACCGGATTCAATCCACGAAGATGGAGATCTACAAGGTCGTCCGTAAAGAGCAGCAAACGGAGACACTGCAATACTAGCCTGAATTCAAAAGGTGAAATGAGATAGACAAAGAATTAAGAAAAGATTCACATAAAAGATTGAGATTACCTGATAACTATTGTTATAGGTGAATTCGACAAGATGGAGATGATCTTCCCAAGATCCTCCATAATCAAGAACACAAGCACGAAGAAGATCCTCCAGAATCAGATTCGCTCTTTCCGTTTGACCGTCGGTCTGCGGATGGTAAGCAGTGCTCAGATTCAAATGAGTACCCAAAGATTCCTAAAAAGCCTTCCAAAACTGACTGCTGAAGATGGGATCACGATCACAAACAATACTGACAGGAACACCATGAGGACGAACAATCTCCCTCAAATAAATCTCAGCTAAACTCGAAGCAGAACGGGTAGACTTAACCGGAACGAAATGAGCTGACTTGGTCAATCTATCCACAATAACCCAAATACTCTCATTACCCCTCCTAGTCCTCGGTAATCCATCAATAAAATCCATAGAAACCTTTTCCCATTTCCAATTGGGAACCTCAAGGGGCTGCAACAAACCAGGGGTCTTCTAATGATCAGCCTTGACTTGCTGACAAGTCGCACACCTACTAACAAAAATGGAGATATCACACTTCATACCCTTCCACCAATACAACTTCTTCATATCCTGATACATCTTGGTCACTCCTGGATGAATAGAAAGTCTAGATCGATGAATTTCTCGAAGTAACTCCTGTCTCAATCCATCAACATTCGGGACACAAATCCGATTATTAATCCTCGAAATCCCTCTATCATCGATCTGAGCTTCATTACCATCAAAACTACTACCACCAACCCTACTATGGACACTCTCCTTCATAAGCCTAAGCATCTGATCCTCATCCTACTTAGCTATGATATGATCCAAAAGAGGAGAAGAAACAACAACCTGACACAACATCGCCTTCTTCCGACTCAAAGCATCTGCCACAACATTGGCTTTCCCAGGGGTATAGTTGATTTCGAGGTCATAAGAAGCAAGGAACTCTAACCATCTAACTTGTCTCTGATTCGAATCCTTCTGAGTGAAAATATACCTCAAAGACTGATGATCCGTAAAAAGCTCAAACTTAGTTCCCGAAAGATGATGCCTCCAAAGCTTCAAAGCAAAAACCACAGCAAGCAATTCCAAATCATGAGCAGCATAATTGGCTTCATGGGTCTTCAATTGATGACTGGCATAAGCAATGACCTTCCCATCCTGCATCAGAACAGCTCCCAAACCTTCATGACTATTATCAGTATATACCGTTAATCCCTCATTTCCATTTGGAACGGTAAGAACTGGTGCGGAAGTAAGCTTGCGCTTCAACTCATTGAATGCAGCTTTACACTTATCATTCCATATAAACTTAGCATTCTTACAAGTCAAAGCAGTGAGAGGTGCAGCAATCCGAGCAAAATTCTCAATGAATCTCCGATAATAACCGGCAAGGCCCAAAAAGCTACGGATATCAGATGGAGTCCTAGGAATTTCCCAATCCTGAAATAGAATAGGGAAAAATAAGAACTACAAACAAAGATAGAATAATTAGATTACAAAAGAAAGATGAGAAAAGGTAGACTTACATTGATCACAGCGATCTTGACTGGATCAACAGAAACTCCATTACTAGAAACAATATGTCCAAGGAATCGGACTTCATCCTTCTAGAAATGGCATTTAGAGAATTTAGCTTTCAACTGATGACTCCTAAGAGTCCCCAGAACAAAGCTCAAATGAGATCATGCTCTTCCTCGGTCTTAGAAAAGACCAGAATATCATCAATGAAGACCATAACAAACTTATTAAGAACATCACGAAAAACACGATTCATCAGATCAACAAAGAAAGCTAGGTCATTAGTCAAACCAAAAGGCATAACTAACCATTCATAGAAACCATTCTTAGTACGGAAAGCAGTCTTGGGAATACATTCCTCAGCAACTCTGAGCTGGTGGAAACCTATGGCAAGATCAAGCTGAGAGAAAACAGTAGCACCATAAAGCTGATCGAACATATCATTGATACGAGGCATAGGATATATGTTCCTCATAGTGATCTTGTTCAGCTCCCTATAATCAACACACATCCTCAAAGAACCATCGGACTTAGTGACGAAAACCACTGTTGCTCCCCATTCGGAATGACTAGGTCTGATCAGACCCTTGGAGAACAAGTCCTCAATTTGTTTCCTCAACTCAACCTTCTCACGGGGTGTCATTCTTCTGGGAGGAAGAACTACAGGTCGAGTTACAGGAATAAGATCAATGCGGAAATCAATTTCCCGCTTAGGAGGTAAAGAAGAGACTTCACCAAATACATCGGGATAGAGCTTAACCACAGGAGTTGAATCAAGGTCACCAAGAGAAGAATCCAAAGAGAAAATAAAACTGCCAGCAAAATCCTGAGGCATACGGCATTGAATCACCAAATGATCACCCTTATCACCAACAAGAGAAACAGTTCGGGTTTTATAAGAGATAACGGCTTCATGCCTCTTCAGCCAATCACCACCAAGCAATATATCAAAAGCATCAAAACCCAGAACATAGAAATCACCAGAAAATCGATAACCAGAATAGAAGAGTTTCACTCTTCTATAAATCCTACTAAGGTTCGCGGGACCCCCAATAGGATTAGTAACACACAAAGGTACAAATGCAAACTCAGGAGAAAGAAGATGCTCAAACTTATCACAAAGATCCACATAAATAAAACTATGCGAAGCTCCAGTATCAAATAAAACAAGAATAGGAAAATTAAACAGAGAAAAGGTGCCCTGAAAAGTACCTTGGGAATCACTAGGAGCAGGTGGAGTAGGTGGAACAGGAGTGGAAGAAGTCATGGCGAAGACTCCAGATGTCTTGCCCTTCTAATACAAAGGACAATCCTTCTTGAAATGACCCGGCTGCAGACAGACATGACAGAGATTGTTCCTGGTATCCTGAGGTGGAGGAACAGCAGCACCAACTGAAGTAGGGAAACTATTGGCATAGTGTCCCCTCTGATCACACTTGAAGCAAGTGATGGAAGATAGGTCGATAGGATGCTTCCGAGGAGTAGATCCTAAACCAGGATTCTTGAGCCAATTCTGCTTCTGCTGATGGAATTAGGCTTCCTCTTCTTAGAGTTGCTAGAACCAGGCTGAAATGGAGAAGCACGAGGAACAGAAACTTCCTTAGAAGTAGGATTCTCATATCTAATGGCCATGTCCATCAAATCCGTGAAGGTACCATGAACATGAGAAATGAGACGATCATAAAACTCTGGGCGAGCTCCAGCTATAAATTTCTCATTCTTCTTAAGAGAGGTGTCAATCAGGCCAGGACCAAACTTGGAAAGTTCATTGAACTTCTGCTCATACTCAGAAAATGACATGCTCCCTTGCTTAAGATCCATAAACTCCCTATATAGCTTGGACTTCCCAACTTCGGGCATCCACTTTGCCACAAAAGCCTCCCTGGAAAGAGAAGATAAGCTTAAGATAGATTCAAAGAGAAAATGATGAACAAAACACAAGACCAACACAAGAAGATACCTAAACCGCTCCCAATAAATATCTGCCTCCACAGTCTGAGCTGTGACAGACTCCCACCAATCTTGAGCTGCCTCCTGAAGCTGCCAAGCTGCCAACTGACGCTTCTGAGCATCAGTAATCTCCAAACCAGTAAAAATCCTCTCAAGACTCCTCAACCACTACTGAGCCTCTACGATGCTCTCAGATCTAGTAAACTTGGTACCACCAAGCTGAGCGAATTCCTTATAGAGAGTGGTGAACCTGATGGTTGCAACATGCTCAGGAACTAGGGCAATACCACGACCCCTACCTTTGGCATTCCTACGATTCATCCTGGAAAAATCAAGAATGAATTTTTAGGACAAAGGTAAAAAAGAAAGACAAAGATAAGATTCAACTAGAATGGAAATCCTAATCAAAGAATTTAAATAAACAAGGTGGATTCGATAGGAATGAAGTTAAGAAATGAGATTTTAAAACAAGAAAATTTTATATCCAAAATAATATTTTAAAATCTTTTAAAATCATTTTATACTTAAAATACGTTCTCTCGCAATGAAATGATTCTAAGATTGATTTCACTCATTCTAGGGTATTTCTACCCTATCTCTAATGAGGTTTTGCTCCATAGGCTAAGGTTTGCCTAAAACCAAAGCTCTGGTACCAAATGTAACGACCCATTATTTTGGACCATTCAAATCGACAATAAAACGACACATGTCGGACTTGAATAATTCAAAACAATAGATTGTAAATAAATTTGGAGCAAATAAAACCAATCACAGAATCACAGGCACAAATTATCAGAATAACTCGCAGCGGAAATAAAAATACATAGTGGTTCATGAAGCCATACAATACATAGTCTCAAAACAGATACAAAATACCATAGTCTGAAAAACAGATACAACAGAAGTCTGAATACATAAGTTCACAAATACATAAGCAAAGCTGAATAGCAAATAGCTGAAATGGTAATAAACAACTAGATAGACAGATAAACTCCGGCAAATCTTTAGCTCCAGAAGGTGAATCCAAAGCTGTGATACTCAGGCTGACCCGAGCGTAAAGCAAAACACAAAACACTCGAGTCAGGACATACATACTTATAAAATGTAAATCAACTTAAGTGAACTGTAATAGAAATGCATCAATAACTTAAAGGATGCTTGGGATAGCCCATCCTTTAAGGATCCGTTAAACTATCTACTATGTAGTAAGATACGCTATTATAATAATATCTAAAGTAAAGTAAACAATCAAAATAGCGTTAAGGCGTTACCCATATCCCCCTTAACACATTATATATATTCCCATAGTCTATACAGTACCGTAATCTCCCCCGTAATGGGCGTCGTCAAAGGGCACTCCATAGGTATGGTACAAAACAAACTCGTAGTAAAGCACGCTAGAGTAGGTGACACGGCACAACTAGGCAATGCCAGGGTAGATATACCAATTACACTTCCGGGCCAGTGGTAATGCAGAGCCACAGCAATCGCCCACCACGAGCCACACTCCCGAATCAAGGGGTGCACCCAATCAATCACAAAGTAATAGAATGGTATACGATGGAATGTGTCCGATCAGAGGTGCTACCTCATTAGCCCGTCGATTGCTCCTGTTTTAGCCACCTTATGCCAACTCACGGGAGTCGGGTCCACGTTTATACCTCAAAATAGAATCGTCGCCACCATCCTACTTCATTCTAGAATCTCCACCGCGTACACAGTTGTTAAAGTGGTTTTCGGTATCGGTAGAGAGTATGTCCATATCCGATCTCGGTCTCTTTAACAACCAATCGTTATTATAACCCGTGGTTATAAATTTCAAAAATGGTTTATATTTCAAATCAAAACATATTCATTTCAAACCATTTAAATTCAATGTCAATAGCTTTCATAAATAATATTCATTTACAAAGTTGTAGCACTTCTAAGTTCATTCATTAAATCATAACATTTCCAAAACATTGTATTTTTAGCATTCGTAGCACTTTGAAAATGTGATAATACATATATTAGCATTCGAAAATATCATCTTTTAGAAACAGCAGCACTTAGAAAACGTTACTGTATAGATAGTAGTATTTCAAAAATTTGGTCTTTATCAGAAACAACAGCACTTAGAAAACGTTACTGCAGATATAGTATTATTTCAGAAAACAGTACATTTTCAGAAACAACAACACTTATAAAATGCTACATTAAAACCACAGCATTTCATAAATGCTGCCAATACAAATATGAGATTTACTAAAACATTTCAGAAACATTATAATTTCAGTTTTTCACCATTTTTAACTTATAAAACATATATCACTTTTCAAAATTATTTATTTGGATATCATTTCACTTATGATTTAATAAAATAAAATTTTTATAAACAAAATATCTAAATTTAACCATAATTCATTTATTAAGTCAAAATTACATTTATATTGCTTAACTTTAATTTTAACAAACAACTAAATATTTTATTTACTTTTAAAAATATCCATTTCATAAATAGAATATTTTATTTCTAAATTAAGCCTAAAATTCCATTTCAAATCAAATTTCAATTATTAAGTCAAATCACATTTTGAATTGTACATCTTAATCATTTATTGACTTATACAAATTTTAACTTATAGAAAATCACTATAAAATTTATTTAAATCAAATTAAGTTAAAATCTCATATATTTTATATTCCAAATACTTAGAATTTTCAGAAAATATTTATATTAAAAATTAACCACGGGTCTGTATAATATTTTCTAACCTAGGTCAAGTGATACGGATAATATATCATTTCAATCCGTAATGAATTAAAATCCCGGGTTTTATCATTTCAAACCCGCAATCCTAAGTCAAATAAAAATCGCTCGAGCCTATCATTTCAGCTCATAACGACTTTTCCTTATTCTAAAGTCCGTTCGGGTATGTATCATTTCAACCCATAGTGAGGGAACTTGCAGTGTGAGAAACAGAAATATAAATAAACAGTAAAACATAGCATGTCATATCAGGTGATGAAGCAGGTATAAAGTCAGGTTATATCATCATATAATGTCATGTAACATGCAGATGCGAGCATATATCATAGCATATCAACTACTACATATCCAAGTGACATTGTTTCACATTTATATAAGTACGAATTGTCGAGAGTGATAAACTCACCTCTAAAGCTAGAGATCAAATTCAAAACACAAATCCAAACTCCGCAAAGCACGAAAAAGCACGACTAGATTTGAGGAGAAGACGAGTCAAGATTCAGTTCTTGCAACAACAAATAAAACAACAAATATAAGTATAGATTAATCACAAAGAATATATGAATTAACAATACAAAACAAAGAACAAGAAGTGGCTTAACACATAAGTGGGCTCGGCCTCAAAGGAAATAGGCTTGACCACTATCAAAATGGTTTGGCCCTGAACTAATTTAGGCATGCATATATTCGGCCATGGTCAGGTAATGGAAGGAAAAGCATTGGAAGGTGAAGAGGTAGGGGTTACATGAAGGCAAAAGGTCATGGTATGTGAATGGTCAAGGAGCATTTGGGTTCGGCCTAAGGCAAATGGGCTCGGCCTGGGTTCAAAGCATGGTTCAGGTTAGGTGCAGTCATCAGAAGTGGTGCGGCTAAGGTCAGGTCTGGTCACGACAAGGGGTGGAGGAGGTGGAAATGATGGTGGCCGTGGCAAATAGGAAGGAAGATGTGAACAAATGGAGTTCGGCTAGGGGTTTCATCATGGTTTTGAGGAGGAGTTTGATCAAGGGGTCACGGCATGGTAGGGGAGATGGTGCTGGTCGTATAGGTTGTGGTGGTTGGTGGATGAGATGGTCGGCAAGAGCATGGGGTGGTGATGGCCGAACTTAACTTGCAACCAAAAGAAAAAGAAAAGAGAAAAAGGAAGGAGAAAGAAGGAAGCCATGAAAACTTACTTTGAATTGTTTTGTTATGAAATGAAAATGAGAAGGAAGTGGTGAACAAAATGATATGTACGGATATGAGAAAGGGATGAACGGCTATGGGAAATGGAAAAGGCACAAATCACATTAAAGAAAAGAAAACTTACGTCTCTTGAATTTTCAAGCCCATTTTCAAGCCCACTTAAAATACAAGCCAAAACCCAATAGAAAAATCAAACCAAACCAAAATAAAATATAAAAAATGAAAATAGAAAATAGATAAATGAAATACATAAAATAATTGCGTGTAAAATGCTGGATTTTATCAAATTTAAAAGGTATAAAACAGAATTTAACAAAACGAAAAGCAGAACGAATATCAGAATCAAATTCAGCTTGAAAGAAAAGATTGAAAAATTAAAATTAAAATTTATATGTTTCAACTGAAAATCAAAGTTTGACAAAAATTGAACAAAATATAAAATTTTTAGAAAATCGTTATTTTATTATAATTGGAAAATAAATTATCAATAAATCCCAAAATTTTCATTATAAAATTCCAAAATTTCAAATTTAAATGATTTAAAATCAATGTTTCAAATAAATTAATCTAAAAATATTTGTTAAAATTTATGGGTTGTTACACAAATGGTCAAACTATTCAAAAGAAAACCATACTACCATATCATAACAAACTATTTACAAAAGTGCATTCGATTATCCTTAACATTTAAGGACATCAAATCATATTTCTTATTTCACTATTAAGTTTCAATTATAATTACAATTCTCATTTCTAATGTTTCTATATGAAGCAGAAGTGGATATTCATTCTATTCATCCCAACTGTACCTTAAATTACATCTATTCTTATACATTCATTTTCCTTTGAAATGGTCAAACTATTCAAAAGAAAACCATACTACAATATCATAACAAACTCTTTACAAAAGTGCATTCGATTATCCTTAACATTTAAGGACATCAAATATGTCGCACTTTACGTAAACTGATCAAAATGACATTTCAACGATCGAGTCCTTATATCTGTCTTGTAGAATTTAGTCTTGTGTTACATTAATAAAATATAATCCCTTTTGTAATCAATCAGATTGAATACTCGATTTCCAAATAAGGTTTATTTGGTTTTTCGAATGAACTAATTTCATCGAAATATTGTATATTACAAACTTTGACCATTCACCATATAACATTTGTATGCAATTGTATATGCATCAAATATCCATAGTTTTGTATTGTTTTTAGAGTTCGAAACTCATAAAATGCAATACATGGTCTTGACCAAATAAATGCATAAGTGATCAAATCACGAATTTATTCAGTAGTTGTAAAATCGGGCACTTGCATGGGTGTTGAAACGTTAACATGCAATAGGAATGTAATAATGGGCATTATTGTAACAACCCGGGAGTTTGTAATTTTTAATCATCGTCAAAATGATGATTTAATTGAGTTGTTAGTTGCTGTTTGGAGTTTTAAAACGCGGTTTAAAATTCCTTTCAAAAATCTGTTGAAATGGAGGTGGGCTTTACAATTTTCTTAGCCCATAGTTTTGCCTATTGCCGTAATATTATCTAAGGCTATACTCGATCCCCTCTTATTTTCATTTTCGAAAACCCTAAGCAGTAAATGAAGAGAAATAGAAATGGCGATTTAGGGCTTCAGCGATTTTTCGATTCTCTGGCGAATCTGGCTCGATCTTCTTCAATGCTTGCTCGTCCGAATTAGGGCTTTGCCCTTGTTCATTTTGCTGGCGAATTGAAGCTTCTGCTTCATCTTCTTTTGTGGCGACTCTGGAATTATCCTTGTTGCTTGCTCCATCGATCGCTCGTGCTCTTCACTTCGAAGAAGGTGAGTGATCTATTTCACTCACATCTAATTCAAGTTTTTAGTGATTTCTAGCTTGTTCAAAATTTGTGATTTCGTTGCATGATTAACTGATTTTCATGTCTTTGAAATTGCTGATTTCTGGTTGACTTCGGTCACTTTGATTTGTTAAATCGCTTTGCTGTGATGATGATTCCTTGGTTCACATGTTTCGAATTTCTGGCAATTGAGTTTTGTGTTAACTTCGGCATTGGTTTGACTTCGGCCATGGGGATTTGTGATGATATTTTGTTTTCTACTTCGATTTGGGTTTTGAGATCACTAGACTTTGATTGTAACAATATTTGACTTTGGCGTTGACTTGTTTTATACTTTCACTGTATGTAAATGCTTGTGGTCTACCGTACTTCATGTTGCGCAGTCTAGTTGAAGTCTTCGTGTAACTACACTTTTGTCACTGTGCATTTATGTGCTATGACATGTCTGCTCGAGTTGCACCGGATTGAGTCATGTTAAAGTGGTATTGCTTTGAAATAGTTTGAGTTTATATACAGTTAGTCTATCCTCTGTTACTGGTGCAAGCTTTATCCTCATTGATGCATTCCATTTTTCTTGAGTATTGTCATGTCTCCACTGATATTCGAGTTCATATCCACTGTTGTCATCTAATGCAGTTCGAATTATGATGAGTTGCATCCCTCGAGTACTTGTCTGGTTCAGTCTCGTACCACTAGTGCATTGCCTTTGTGGTCTTCATATTCATGTGTTCTTTGATTTGTACATTGAGTTGTACATTGTACTGTCACTTTGCTGGAATGACTTTGACATTGTTTTGATGCTCTGGTCTTCAGTGTCACGGTTACTGTGCTGTTTGTATCAGTTCTCGGCCAGGTTTGAGTTTTGCATTGGAGTATAGACCATTTGATAGTCGTAGCTGCACTGTGCATTCAAGTGCTTGCTGTGTTGCCATATTAATCCCCTTGACCTCTCATTGGTTTAGTGTCACGTACCGAAATTTTCGACTTTCGAAAATTTGACATCGATACTCACTTTATCGACTGTCGAGCAATCAAGTGCCGGAAACTCCAATAGTGATGGTTTAAGAAAGAAGAAAAAGGCAGAAGAAGAAGAAGATGGAAGAAAAAAATAGAAGAAGAAGAGAAGAACAACTGAACAACATCACAACAGAAAACAATATCAGAATCTTACACATCGCAGTGGAACAATATATAATAGATAATTGAATAATCTTTAAAAACAAAGAATTATATCGGTTTTTATACATACATCAATCAGAGTCAATATACAACAATGGACAGTTTTATAAACTTGTCCTCATACAGAATACACAGCGGAATAAATAATATCAGATACAAATACTACGTCTCGTCCTCCAGCTTGCTTCCAAAGCTCCAGAATATCCTGATAACATAACTCTAGACTGCCCGTGTGGAAATTAATGGCCACCCAGAGTTTAGAAGGGAACAATAAACTCCGAGTCAGTCATGGTGACTGGTGTGAGATCGTAAAACAGTTATTCTTTCACAAAGAAAATAAAACAAATTCGCAATGCTTTTGGTAAATGAAACTACCATAAGACCTCCCGCCACACACACAATGCAAACGCAGAATTGGAGGAGATTTCTTCTTATGATAGTCAAAGATGCTTACTACGCAAAATCAAATTCTTTTTGATATTATTTTTAGTGCATAGTGTAGAAAACATTTCGAAAGTATAATATTAATCTTAGCCGACATACGACCAGTATCGTATGCCTACTATAGCTACTATGTTCAATAGCAGGTTACCGCCACATTCCATAGCAGGTAATACAACTAAAACCGTACACGTCACGTATTGTTTCTTTGGATTTCCAACAAATGGTCAGGCTAAGGAACTTCCTATGCCACGATGGGTACGTCCCTGGAATAGACGACCCGAGAACCTAACCGGATCTCTGCCAACACAAGGCCGGGTTACCTCTGCAAAAATAGGTAACTACTGACACGCGTATGCCATCCCCCGATCGTAACCGATCTTCCTGAGGATCCCCGATTTCCAACAAACCGCATAAATAATAATGCAGCAACCACATAGGTTAAGTATCTGGGCTCCATACCATGATACCACCTCTATCCAGAAGGAATGACATACACTAAGGGGCGCTACTCCCTAGAACCTTGCCGCATCCTTCCTGTTTTGACCATTTCCGGGGTGTGAGGCTCGACGAAGTCTCGTCCACAAAGCTACGCTTTCTACAAAGCCATGCTTCGGGTCAAACAAAATGATCAACCTATGATCACAAAGGTATAAGATCAAACAAATGATCATATCACAAATGATCAAACACTGATCACTTCACAGCAACACTCAGTATGCCACGTTACCAAATTGGGATATATCGCTGATAAATTTCAACTACATAACTTCTGAGCTCGTACGTCTCAGAGAAGGGTGTTAAGCTAAGAGAATAAATTCTCCGCCACCAACAGAAATGTATTTGAAAGAAATCAGCTTTATATCTCAAATTGTAACGTCAGACACACAATCCATACAAGTCTATTCCGGGATCGAACAGAACCGAAGGCACTTCTCACGAAGCCCTTGCAATTCCGGATAATTTTCAATCACGTCAGGACTTCCCGTCACTAAGGGTGATAAAAACCTCTAAATCGGAGATCAGCCGATGTAGAGTAACTCGATGGTAATCCTTCCATTTTCAAAAATATCCGGTCTTCAACACCGGTCTTCGAATGCAATTCATAACGACGTATCACATATACGGAATGGGTTATACGACCCCATGGTCCTTTCCCGGCTAACCCGAATAGTGAGCGATTTATTCAAAAATAAGTGTGGCATTCAAATTCATCCAATTCACAACAAATACCTATCTAAGGTAATTATTGATAGTCGGTTATTTAACTATCAATAAAGATGCGCAACATCATCAGATTCCAAATAATTTTCCAAATTATTTATTTTCCAAAAATATCTTTAATAGATATAAAATTTCCACACTTCAAAAATAAATCAATATTTATTTTTAAACAGATCCCCTTTTCTTTTATAAATTCCATATTGAATTTATATTTTCAAATATCTATAGATATACGATTCCCAAATCGATTTCAAAATTCAATTTCAATTTATCTTTAAGAAGATAAATTCTCAAAAACATTTCATTTCATATTGAAAATGCATTCCCATACTTATTTAATAATAAGTAATTCACAAATCATTTATTTTCAACATTTGAAAACATTCAATATACTTAAATCAAATTTAAGTATATATTCATTCTTTAAGGAAAACATTTGAGTCAAAACGAATGTTACGTAAAACATCGTTACGACGACTCAAAATCACTAGTATAGGGATTCAGAATTAAATAGATATATAAATCCCAATACTAGACAAAAACATTTCCTTTCGGAAATCATTTACTATAACAACAGTGTTATAGTCCATCATTTCCTTATTGCTCGAAAACGTCTATTTCAACAATGAATGTTGAAATCTATGATTTCGATATTCAATACATTTTAAAACATCGTTTAAAACAATTAACTTCATTTTTCAATGTCACTTTCCCAAAACAATATCCATTTTACTTAACAATATATTCACTGTCCAAAATCGTGAATATACTTCACTAACCACATTTCAATATTTTCTACACATTTTTATTTCAATAATTATCCACTATCCAAAATCGCGGATATATCTCCTTTATTAAATTTCTATGTTTAACTTATCAATTTCAATTGGTTTTGGATTTATAAAACAACGTTTATAAATCACGTTCATACTTCATAACAATTTCAACTTGCAAAATCATTTTATTAGCCAGTTCTATTCATATTCCATCTAAGTGCAAAAATCTAATTTATAAGTTTATTACTTATAAATCTTTTATTCTACAACATCTATTCAATTTATACTTCACAATTTATAAATTTCATTCACTTACGAATTTTTATTTCATCTTGTTCTAACACTTACAAAGCTCGTTTAAAATTCCAATGTTTTTAGATTTATAAATATCGACTTTTTAAATCCTTTAAATAGACCGTTTATAATACTGCGAAAAACTCAATTTAAACCATTTTATAAATAAATCAACTATTTATTTCAAAAATGACACTTGGGTTATATTTCACAAAAATCTTAACTTTTATAACTTTAAAATTTTAAACGTTTATTTATTTTAAAATAAATCAATTCAACAATTCAATAAAACGTCTACTTTCAAAAATCACTTTAAAATCCTTTTAAAGTGAAAGTCGTTATTTTTAAACTTCAAAAACTGAATCCGATGATGCAACGCACCAACTAGTCAATCACAACATTCAATATCATCTATCAATATGATAACAGAATACATCACAATATCTGTAAATAAATAAATACTGATGAGGAATCCAGTTGGATCCCTCCAACCTGTTTCCCTGCATCCACAGACGTTAGCACAATACCCATTCCACTTCGAGGTGGAATATCGTGGTATATGGGTTTTATAAAAATTATCCGCTTACTAACGGCGCAATAGGGTCTCATCCGCTATACGAGGCGGGAAATCAATCAATCCAATATATACATATGCCAATATGTATATATTGCTATATATATAGATATATCCTACTATATCTAATAGCACATCCAATAGCAATCATATCAGTCAAATCAATAACTGTAATACCAAATTTATTTTGAGTAAGAAAAATCTCACCTTTGCTTTTAATTCGCAATTCATTTCCAATCCAGTTTGTTTCCTTCATCGTTTTAGACCTTGTATAAACAATTATACAATTTGTTAATATTCGAAACAATCGAGTAACCAATTTTCGTTTGGTAATTTTTTTAATTATCCAACAAATTAAATTTCTAACAAATCCCCTTTTAAATAAATATTTTTCATTTGAAACTAAATTTTAATTCAACTAATAATTTAGTTTTAAACAAATTTTCCTTACTGTAAACTGCAGAAAAATGAAATTTACTTTACGGTTATTATTTCTAACCTATATTTATTTTGTTCAACTGTAAATCTTTTGTACATATACATTTTCAAAACTACAAATATCTTCACGTATAAATTTAAATTTGAAAATAAATTATACCTTTATATTTATATTTTCTTCTCTATAAAAGAAAGTATAGAAATTCCTTTACTGTAAACATCTATTTTAAACCAAACAGAATTGCTTTTACACATTTTATTTCCTCTGTTAATATATATTCATACATACTCGGATATTAAATCGAAAGTATAAATTGTAAATATACCTCAGAAAAGAAAAATCGCGAACCCAGATTGATATCGCAGCCATCGATGAATGCTAGCTCCTGACCTCGAGCTCCACCCTACTGCTCGCGAAACTGCTCGCGAAACCCTCCAGCAAACGCCACCTACTCACAAACGAAGACTATCGCGACGTCTCCCTCCTCAAACTTGCGATGCCTGCTGTGATTCGAACTCGCTCCCAATCTCCCCTTCGAACCATAAATCGCTGCCTCCATCTCGCGATACTTCTTCCCCAGGTTGCCGCGCGACCCCTAAATTCGATTACTTCCTATCTCGACCGCTATATGCCCTTTGCCGACTACGCACGCCAACCCAACATCTAAGCTCGCGATTTGATTTTTGAACGAGTCCATTTTCGATTATAGGGAGGAGGCGAATGAACTGGGAGAAGAGGGGTTTTCGATTTTTAATTTTCTTTTCATTTTGAGTAGAGAACAGGGAAAAATAGCATGCGGCCATTTAATTTTCTTTGAACGAGATTTTGATTTCGAACGAAACAAAATGGAAAGGAGAAGCGTGATTTATCAGAGAAGAATCGTGCTTGCACGATTTATTTCGTGGTCTTCAGCGTGATCTAAGGCGTGGGTTAAGGGAGATAACATGCTTCTGATATTGACCAAATTTAATTTAAAATTTAAATTTTAAATTGAATTCGATTTAAAATCCAACACGTTTACTCACCGTACGGTCACATATCAACTCCGAAAAATACGAAAATTGAAATCCAGAAATAATTCAATATTACGGACCCAATGGAACTGGTTTCGTCGAATTCCGAGACTGTTTGAAAAATGACTATTTTTAAATATTGATTCAAACAATTAAATTCAAAACTGAGCAAAAAAGTTTAAATTTCAATTCTGAAGCTGCTGTTATCTTCAGTGTTATCAATATAAATTTTACAAGCGTTTGAAATATTTTTCTTTAGCTTAAAATTAAAGATTCAAATTTTTATTCAACATTCAATAAATTAAATTTTAAAGTTTAATCGCGAATTTCAAAGTTACATTCGGGATTCAAATTAAATCATCGTTCAAATATTTAAAATTAATTAAATATTTTCAATTTAATTTGTTCAAAATTCGGGGTCGTTACAAACTTCCCTCCTTAAAAGAATTTCGTCCTCGAAATTACAAGTTAGGAAAAAATGTCCTTAATTCCTCTACTATCTTTCACAATCCAATAATTTTATCTAATTTTATCAAAACAAATCTTTCTACTAAAGATTCGTTGTCATTTCAACTAGCTTTCCAACTTCAATTATAAGTTCAAACAACATTGTTTAATTTCAATTCAAATTTAAACTTTAAATTCAAATTTTAAACTTTCAGAATTTTCTCAAAAATTTCCTAACACCCTAAATTTCCGAAAAATTTCGCCAGCGTCTCCTTTGCGCGGCTAATACGGCACGACTACAAAACGTCCCTACGGACTCTCAGATTTCAAAAAGAAAAAGAAAAAGCCAAGCGGCTAGAGAAATAAGTCATCAAATCTCATATTCAAATTCAAATACATACCTTTTTGTCGAGCAATTCAAATTATCTTTGAAAATCAAATCCCATTCCTTTATACACCTGTGTATCCTACTAGCCATAATATCTAGTTATAACATTCAAATCATTTTGCCAAATTTTATTACAAAATTTTTCAATATATACTACTTATACATTTTTACTTCACTATTGAAGTTACACATATTCATTTTCATTCAATTTTACATTTCACATCTCATTTGAATTCAATTTACAATTTCAATTTCGTTAGGATTCAGTTTTAATCTTATTCACTTCATTCAATTAGCTTCACTTACTAATTTTAGTTTAATAGTTCACTTTGTTTTCCACAAATCTGAATTCAATTCAGTCTTACTTACTTACAAATTCAAAATGAATTTTAACATTTCAATTTCATTTTCTTGCACTTGCAAATTTATTTATTCGTTCACAGATTCATTTATTTTCAATTTGCATATCATACATCAAATTTCAAATATTTATAAGTCTTTGACTTATTTACATTCCAATTTATTTGTTACTACTCCAAATTTATTTTCAACTTAATAAATTTTCTTTAAGTAATCTTTTCACTTTATTTAATTGATTCACTTATACTTACTTTGATTTAACTTCATTCTTTAAGTTAAATTTATTCAATCTAAATTCACAACAAATTGTGTAAGTTATCAACTCATTTATTATTCTCATCAATATTTTTATATAGCATTCCAGAGTCTTAATAACATTTTCAAAACCATTTTTGAAAACAATTCAATTTATCCCTTGAATTTTCAAAACAAAAATCCAAATTTTCCAAACAACTTTCATTTTAAAATAATCGGCAGTAATTCCTCTTTTGGAAACCCGAAAGTGAACACCAATGATGCCGCGGTCATCATCGAAGTTATTTTCCAGCGACCGAAAAGAGTTTAGAGCTTTTCATCTCTTCAAAACATTTTTCAAACCTTTGAAATTCATTTTCAACTCCAAAAAGAATTTAAACTTTCCAAATCACCCAAAATTTTCAAATTCTTTTCAAAACATTTCCAAATACTTCTCTGGAATTCTACTTCAATTATAAGTCACATTTATAATTTACATTCTTAAATTTCATTTATATGTGAATTCATCTCTTTATCTTTCAATTCACATTTATAAATTTCATTCGTTAAATGGATTTATTTCCAAATCTTTGGTTATTATTTTAATTTCTCATTCCATTTCATATAACAATGATAATAATTCAATGTTATTATTTTATAACAACCAAACATCCATATACTATGATAATTCATAGAAAATCATTTCTTTTATATACAAAAATAGTTTTGGGTAAAATTATTTCATTTACCCTATTTAAAACAATACTATGTCGGTTTATCTTGTTTAAAGTTTAGAAACCCCTATCAATTACAGTTAGCTAGACTGCACCGACCAGAATCCATAAACAATCAACCGATAAGTCAACACAATACAAAACAAATTTATATTCACTAAAAAATACGCGCACATATCTATTATTACACTCACACTCATTCTAGAGTACTACTGACTCTATCTATAATGAGTAACACCCAACAGAGCAGGGTTGTCGCTTAACCATATGCTCTGATACCACGCTGTCACGTACTGAAATTTTCGACTTTCGAAAATTCGACATCGATACTCACTTTATCGACTGTCGAGCAATCAAGTGCCGGAAACTCCAATAGTGATGGTTTAAGAAAGAAGAAAAAGGCAGAAGAAGAAGAAGATAGAAGAAAAAAAGAGAAGAAGAAGAGAAGAACAACTGAACAACATCAGAACAGAAAACAATATCAGAATCTTACACATCGCAGCGGAACAATATATAATAGATAATTGAATAATCTTTAAAAACAAAGAATTATATCAGTTTTTATACATACATCAATCAGAGTCAATATACAACAATGGACAGTTTTATAAACTTGTCCTCATACAGAATACACAGCGGAATAAATAATATCAGATACAAATACTACGTTTCGTCCTCCAGCTTGCTTCCAAAGCTCCAGAATATCCAGAATATCCTGATAACATAACTCTAGACTGCCCGTGTGGAAATTAATGGGCACCCAGAGTTTAGAAGGGAACAATAAACTCCGAGTCAGTCATGGTGACTGGTGTGAGATCGTAAAACAGTTATTCTTTCACAAAGAAAATAAAACAAATTCGCAATGCTTTTGGAAAATGAAACTGCCATAAGACCTCCCGCCACACACACAATGCAAACGCAGAATTGGAGGAGATTTCTTCTTATGATAGTCAAAGATGCTTACTACGCAAAATCAAATTCTTTTTGATATTATTTTTAGTGCATAGTGTAGAAAACATTTCGAAAGTATAATATTAATCTTAGCCGACATACGACCAGTATCGTATGCCTACTATAGCTACTATGTTCAATAGCAGGTTACCGCCACATTCCATAGCAGGTAATACAACTAAAACCGTACACGTCACGTATTGTTTCTTTGGATTTCCAACAAATGGTCAGGCTAAGGAACTTCCTATGCCACGATGGGTACGTCCCTGGAATAGACGACCCGAGAACCTAACCGGATCTCTGCCAACACAAGGCCGGGTTACCTCTGCAAAAATAGGTAACTACTGACACGCGTATGCCATCCCCCGATCGTAACCGATCTTCCCGAGGATCCCCGATTTCCAACAAACCACATAAATAATAATGCAGCAACCACATAGGTTAAGTATCTGGGCTCCATACCATGATACCACCTCTATCCAGAAGGAATGACATACACTAAGGGGCGCTACTCCCTAGAACCTTGCCGCATCCTTCCTGTTTTGACCATTTCCGGGGTGTGAGGCTGGACGAAGTCTCGTCCACAAAGCTATGCTTTCTACAAAGCCATGCTTCGGGTCAAACAAAATGATCAAACTATGATCACAAAGATATAAGATCAAACAAATGATCATATCACAAATGATCAAACACTGATCACTTCACAGCAACACTCAGTATGCCACGTTACCAAATTGGGATATATCGCTGATAAATTTCAACTACATAACCTCTGAGCTCGTACGTCTTAGAGAAGGGTGTTAAGCTAAGAGAATAAATTCTCCGCCACCAACAGAAATGTATTTGAAAGAAATCAGCTTTATATCTCAAATTGTAACGTCAGACACACAATCCATACAAGTCTGTTCCGGGATCGAACAGAACCGAAGGCACTTCTCACGAAGCCCTTGCAATTCCGGATAATTTTCAATCACGTCAGGACTTCCCGTCACTAAGGGTGATAAAAACCTCTAAATCGGAGATCAGCCAATGTAGAGTAACTCGACGGTAATCCTTCCATTTTCAAAAATATCCGGTCTTCAACACTGGTCTTCGAATGCAATTCATAACGACGTATCACATATTCGGAATGGGTTATACGACCCCATGGTCCTTTCCCGGCTAACCCGAATAGTGAGCGATTTATTCAAAAATAAGTGTGGCATTCAAATTCATCCAATTCACAACAAATACCTATCTAAGGTAATTACTGATAGTCGGTTATTTAACTATCAATAAAGATGCGCAACATCATCAGATTCCAAATAATTTTCCAAATTTTTTATTTTCCAAAAATATCTTTACTAGATATAAAATTTCCACACTTCAAAAATAAATCAATATTTACTTTTAAACAGATCCCCTTTTCTTTTATAAATTCCATATTGAATTTATATTTTCAAATATCTACAGATATACGATTTCCAAATCGATTTCAAAATTCAATTTCAATTTATCTTTAAGAAGATAAATTCTCAAAAACATTTCATTTCATATTGAAAATGCATTCCCATACTTATTTAATAATAAGTAATTCACAAATCATTTATTTTCAACATTTGAAAACATTCAATATACTTAAATCAAATTTAAGTATATATTCATTCTTTAAGGAAAACATTTGAGTCAAAACGAATGTTACGTAAAACATCGTTACGACGACTCAAAATCACTAGTATAGGGATTCGGAATTAAATAGATATATAAATCCCAATACTAGACAAAAACATTTCCTTTCGGAAATCATTTACTATAACAACAGTGTTATAGTCCATCATTTCCTTATTGCTCGAAAACGTCTATTTCAACAATGAATGTTGAAATCTATGATTTCGATATTCAATACATTTTAAAACATCGTTTAAAACAATTAACTTCATTTTTCAATGTCACTTTCCCAAAACAATATCCATTTTACTTAACAATATATTCACTGTCCAAAATCGTGGATATACTTCACTAACCACATTTCAATATTTTCTACACATTTTTATTTCAATAATTATCCACTATCCAAAATCGCGGATATATCTCCTTTATTAAACTTCTATGTTTAACTTATCAATTTCAATTGGTTTTGGATTTATAAAACAACGTTTATAAATCACGTTCATACTTCATAACAATTTCAACTTGCAAAATCATTTTATTAGCCAGTTCCATTCATATTCCATCTAAGTGCAAAAATCTAATTTATAAGTTTATTACTTATAAATCTTTTATTATACAACATCTATTCAATTTATACTTCACAATTTATAAATTCATTCACTTACGAATTTTTATTTCATCTTGTTCTAACACTTACAAAGCTCGTTTAAAATTCCAATGTTTTTAGATTTATAAATATCGACTTTTTAAATCCTTTAAATAGACCGTTTATAATACTGCGAAAAACTCAATTTAAACCATTTTATAAATAAATCAACTATTTATTTCAAAAATGACACTTGGGTTATATTTCACAAAAATCTTAACTTTTATAACTTTAAAATTTTAAACGTTTATTTATTTTAAAATAAATCAATTCAACAATTCAATAAAACGTCTACTTTCAAAAATCACTTTAAAATCCTTTTAAAGTGAAAGTCGTTATTTTTAAACTTCAAAAACTGAATCCGATGATGCAACGCACCAACTAGTCAATCACAACATTCAATATCATCTATCAATATGATAACAGAATACATCACAATATCTGTAAATAAATAAATACTGATGAGGAATCCAGTTGGATCCCTCCAACCTGTTTCCCTGCATCCACAGACGTTAGCACAATACCCATTCCACTTCGAGGTGGAATATCGCGGTATATGGGTTTTATAAAAATTATCCGCTTACTAACGGCGCAATAGGGTCTCATCCGCTATATGAGGCGGGAAATCAATCAATCCAATATATACATATGCCAATATGTATATATTGCTATATATATAGATATATCCTACTATATCTAATAGCACATCCAATAGCAATCATATCAGTCAAATCAATAACTGTAATACCAAATTTATTTTGAGTAAGAAAAATCTCACCTTTGCTTTTAATTCGCAATTCATTTCCAATCCAGTTTGTTTCCTTCATCGTTTTAGACCTTGTATAAACAATTATACAATTTGTTAATATTCGAAACAATCGAGTAACCAATTTTCGTTTGGTAATTTTTTTAATTATCCAACAAATTAAATTTCTAACAAATCCCCTTTTAAATAAATATTTTTCATTTGAAACTAAATTTTAATTCAACTAATAATTTAGTTTTAAACAAATTTTCCTTACTGTAAACTGCAGAAAAATGAAATTTACTTTACGGTTATTATTTCTAACCTATATTTATTTTGTTCAACTGTAAATCTTTTGTACATATACATTTTCAAAACTGCAAATATCTTCACGTATAAATTTAAATTTGAAAATAAATTATACCTTTATATTTATATTTTCTTCTCTATAAAAGAAAGTACAGAAATTCCTTTACTGTAAACATCTATTTTAAACCAAACAGAATTGCTTTTACACATTTTATTTCCTCTGTTAATATATATTCATACATACTCGGATATTAAATCGAAAGTATAAATTGTAAATATACCTCAGAAAAGCAAAATCGCGAACCCAGATTGATATCGCGGCCATCGATGAACGCTAGCTCCTGACCTCGAGCTCCACCCTACTGCTCGCGAAACTGCTCGCGAAACCCTCCAACAAACGCCACCTACTCGCAAACGAAGACTATCGCGACGTCTCCCTCCTCAAACTTGCGATGCCTGCTGTGATTCGAACTCGCTCCCAATCTCCCCTTCGAACCATAAATCGCTGCCTCCATCTCGCGATACTTCTTCCCCAGGTTGCCGCGCGACCCCTAAATTCGATTACTTCCTATCTCGACCGCTATATGCCCTTTGCCGACTACGCACGCCAACCCAACATCTAAGCTCGCTATTTGATTTTTGAACGAGTCCATTTTCGATTATAGGGAGGAGGCGAACGAACTGGGAGAAGAGGGGTTTTCGATTTTTAATTTTCTTTTCGTTTTGAATAGAGAACAGGGAAAAATAACATGCGGCCATTTAATTTTCTTTGAACGAGGTTTTGATTTCGAATGAAACAAAATGGAAAGGAGAAGCGTGATTTATCAGAGAAGAGTCGTGCTTGCACGATTTATTTCATGGTCTTCAGCGTGATCTAAGGCGTGGGTTAAGGGAGATAACATGCTTCTGATATTGACCAAATTTAATTTAAAATTTAAATTTTAAATTGAATTCGATTTAAAATCCAACACGTTTACACACCGTACGGTCACATATCAACTCCGAAAAATACGAAAATTGAAATCCAAAAATAATTCAATATTACGGACCCAATGGAACTGGTTTCGTCGAATTCCGAGACTGTTTGAAAAATGACTATTTTTAAATATTGATTCAAACAATTAAATTCAAAACTGAGCAAAACAGTTTAAATTTCAATTCTGAAGCTGCTGTTATCTTCAGTGTTATCAATATAAATTTTACAAGCGTTTGAAATATTTTTCTTTAGCTTAAAATTGAAGATTCAAATTTTTATTCAACATTCAATAAATTAAATTTTAAAGTTTAATCGCGAATTTCAAAGTTACATTCGGGATTCAAATTAAATCATCGTTCAAATATTTAAAATTAATTAAATATTTTCAATTTAATTTGTTCAAAATTCTGGGTCGTTACATTTAGTGTGTGCACTTGCTTGGCCATTGTTGAGTTCCAGGCTTTTACTGTTCTGTTTTGTGTTGAGTTCCAATTGAAACCTGGAACTGCTATATTTGACTAAGAATTCTTGTTCCTCTGACTAGTTTGCATTCATGTGTGAATCACTTATTTACCTCATTATTGTTCGGACTTTGTTCATGTAATTTTATGATTGATTGGTTAACGTTGTTTCAACTCGATTGTCGACTCTTGTGACTCCACTTAATGCACGTAGTGGTTTAGCTGGGACTGGTCTATACTTGATTCCCTGAGTTGTTAGAGTTTGTACCATTTGAGGCATTTGTGTTGAGTCAGTGACTTAACCTTTTGCATTTTGTTTGTGGTTTGGTGCCTTCTTGAATTTTTCAGTCTTTTGTAAGCATGTTAAGGCAGTTCGCAATTGTGTTAGCTGTCTTGACCATTTGAACTAAGCATGTAGCCATCCCTTTGGTGCTGTTTCATATATTACAGTCATTTCATTGTTGCTGCTCCATTGGGTTTGGTTATTTATATACTTCATGTATACATATCTCATCACTGTAGTAACAAGGCAGTACACGCGTTCGTGTACTGCAGCCCTAGCAGAATTGACAGATTTGGTTGATATTTCGATTGTTAAATTATTTCGTTGGTTCAATTAAATATTTTGAAGTTGTATTTTGAAATGGTTCATTTTGATTTGAGTTGGATCCGTTGGCTTTTGGATTCATTGATCTTCTGAGTATTTCATAGACTGTATTGGCGAGGCAGTACACGTTAGCGTGTACTGTAGCCAATCAGCATTGTTGTTTTTAAATTGACATTTCAATTGTTTAAATTGATTTGGATTGCTGATTTGTTGTTTAACACTGTTTAGTGTTATATCTGCCGTTATCCGATTCTTTTATCGAGGAGTTGGATATACGAGATTTCTGTGACTGTCGTCTATTTGATATTTGATTATTATTGCTTATGTGCACTAATAACCGAGTTTGAATTAGATTGACCCGTGTATTATTTTATTTTGAATGTAATACTCGGGTCAGACCTGAGTTATTTCAGGTTGTAGATTTCCTGCTTTGAGTTGATGTTGAGCTATGAAGACTTTTATATCATATGAAGTGGTCTTCGTTTTGTTGTAGTAGTCAGAGTGTCTGTTTTAAGATGATATGTATTCATGTATATTAGTCGATAATGTACTTGTATATATAACTTCTTGAGTCGACAGTTGTAGTTGTATCATATGTACTGTGTCAACTATATTGTAACTGACATCAGTTATATATATATATATATGAGACTTTTGTTTTATCTGTGTTCCGCATTTATATTATCTGTGTTATTATTATATCTAATGTCCTAAACTATTATGAACCATCGTAGTTTGTTTTATACTGGTAATTGGGTATGTCGATGGGAGTAAATAAATAAGATGAAAAATGAAAAGTATATACCACTCCTATCGAGGTAACCAATATTAGTGTAAGGCCAACTACGGATGGCCGCTCCTATCCAGCCTTATTCTTCGTAACAATAGACAGTATTTCTTTTAATACTCTTTGTTATTATGAGCATAGAGGTGGGGCATCACAGTTGGTATCAGAGCTTGGGGTTTATGGACATAATATAAAACATAACTTAGATGGAACATATGTTACAACTATTAGTCGATGTTTTAATTGAGCTCTGAGTCAAAACTAAAGTTTAAAATTTTTGATGAAAGTTTTTAAATATCCTTATTTAAAAATAAAAAGTGAATTTGTGTTCTGATGATTTGATTGATTTGAGTACTGTTTATCAGAGTGCGTAGCGGAAATAGTGAAACTGTCTTCGCTGAGTACAACTGATAATCTATTTGATTTAGAAATTGAAATAAATTTCATTGGATGTTTACATAGCTGTAATTATTTTGTTTCTTTGAGAATTTCGAATCCGAATTGAGGATTCGAAGAAATTCCAGTTATGTGATTTTTGTTGAAATTTTCGCTGGCTTTCTTTTGTACTAATCATCTATTGATTAGGTTTTGCTGTTTTGAATTATCTTCAATGAAGATATATTCGAATAATTTCTTTTTCATTTTGTAGTGTACATGCAAATTTGAGTTGCACGCTAATGCATTAATTTTACGTTGAACCGATGCTTGGTTATGAAATGTATTTTGTTGCCCTTATTTTTATAACGGGATTTTTACACCAGTGCTATATTTTTGAAGCACGGTGTTTTGTTGACAATTTTAATGAACGAAAATTCGTTGATGTCACATTTTGATGTAAATTGTTTTGATGTGATTTTGACGTTTAAAAATTACTGTCGCTTTGGCTTCAGTAACCGTCAGATTTTAAAAGTGGATTTTCAAGCGGTTATTTTGCAATGCTGATTTTGAAATTCGTTTTACGATGTTTTGAGAAGTACAATTTCCTTTTCGAAATTGCTACTGATGTGCTGCTTTAATCACGTGATTGGAAAATCGTTTTAAAATGAAAAAAAATTGATTTATAAAATTTCTAACAGTTTGCGCTTTCAAAAGGATGAGAAAGCGACTTAAACGATTCAGCAAAATCGAGGATTATGACCCCTTTCTTTTGCTAATTTGCTTAACTCCGGACTTGTCCAGTTGAGAATGTGAATTGTTATTTAAAATAAATAAAATTGTTTCCAGAAATTTTACGGTTTGCGATTTCTAAAGAATGAGGAAGCGATTTAAACGTTTCAGCAAAATCGAGGACTATGACCCCTTTCTTTTACTGATTCGCTTAATTCCGGACTTGTCCGTTTGAGAATGTAAAGTGTATTTTTACAAAATACATAATTTTGCACTTTCAAGGAAACAATGAAGAGATTTAAACGATTTAGCAAAAGTGCAGAGTATGGAACCACACTTTTACTATATCGGTTAATTCCGGACTCGTTAATTGAAATATCTATTGTTTTGATGATTGATGATTTTACACTTTCAAGGAAACGATGAAGAGAATTAAACGATTTAGTAAAACTCGTGGTTATGGGACATGTGCGTTTGCTATTTTGGTTAATTCCGGACTCGTTAATTGAAATATTTGATGATTTCGTGTGCTTTCGAGTCACTATGTTGGACCTTCGGGTCATATGATGGACTTTCTGGTCAAATACCAGTACTAGACCTTCGGGTCATTTGTTGGACCTTCGGGTCATTTGTTGGGCGCCAAAATTATGTTGAGTACTTGGTAGGCTTCGGCCATTTGTTGATGCACGTGCGGTGAATTAAAAACTCGCCATCTGATGGGATCGATCCAAGCTTTTATGTTGATTTTCTAGTCTTCTTAATTGATTTCTAGATATTTGTTGTTTCCAATTATCTGCAGGTAATTGGATATTTGTTGATATGAGTTCTGATTATCGTTTTTGATAATCGGATAATTGTTGCTTCTAATTATCGCTCGTGATAATTAGATATTTGTTGATATGAGTTCTGATTATCGTTTTTGATAATCGGATATTTTTTGCTTCTAAGTATCGCTTGTGATAATTAGATATTTGTTGATATGAGTTCTGATTATCATTTTTGATAATCGGATATTTGTTGCTTCTAATTATCGCTTGTGATAATTAGATATTTGTTGATATGAGTTCTGATTATCGTTTTTGATAATCGGACAATTGTTGCTTCTAATTATCGCTTGTGATAATTAGATATTTGTTGATATGAGTTCTGATTATCATTTGTGATAATCGAATATGTGTTGATTTGAAATTTGATTATCGTTTTTGAAAAATTTGTTGATTTGAAATTTGATTATCGTTTTTGATAATCGAATATTTTTTGATTTGATTATCGCTTTTGATAATCGAATATTTATTGATTTGAAATTTGATTATCGTTTTTGATAATCGAATATTTGTTGATTTGATTATCGTTTTTGATAATCGAATATTTATTGATTTGAAATTTGATTATCGTTTTTGATAATCGAATAATTGTTGATTTGAAATTTGATTATCGTTTTTGATAATCGAATATTTGTTGATTTGAAATTTGATTATCGTTTTTGATAATCGAATATTTGTTGATTTGATTATCGTTTTTGATAATCGGATATTTATTGATGTGAAATTTGATTATCGTTTTTGATAATCGAATAATTGTTGATTTGAAATTGATTATCGTTTTTGATAATCGAATAATTGTTGATTTGAAATTTGATTATCGTTTTTGATAATCGAATATTTGTTGATTGAAATTTGATTATCGTTTTTGATAATCGAATATTTGTTGATTTGATTATCGTTTTTGATAATCGAATGTTTATTGATTTGAGATTTGATTATCGTTTTTGATAATCGAATAATTGTTGATTTGAAATTTGATTACCGTTCGTGGTAATTAAATATTTGTTGATTTGTTTTCTGACTATCGTTTGGATAATTGGACGTTTGCTGATTTTATTGAATTGCTGCTTTCTATCTATTTCTCGTAATAGTTAGAGTTTGTTGATCATGGAATTTGTGTTTTCTAGTTAATTGTTGGATAACTAGATATTTACAGTTGCGATTTGTGATTGCGTTTCATAATTGTCTGTGTTGATAATTAGATTTTGTTGCTTTCTAATTATTGTATTGATAATTAAATATTGCTATTTGTGATTTCTGTATTATAATTATCTATTGGTAATTGAATATTGTTGATGTTTGCATTTATTCCGTTTGCTGTCTTCTGATTATCCTTTGATAATTGGACTTTGTTCAGAATTTGTGAATCTCTTTTATGAAGATAAAAGATTTCTGTGGTATTTGAATTCGCGACTTTTATTTTTCTAGCTTAACCAGTTTATGTTAGAAGAATAATAGTTGTTGATGACCTTCATTATGAAAATTGCGGGGACGCAATTTTTATAAGGAGGGGAGTCTGTAACAACCCGGGAGTTTGTAATTTTTAATCATCGTCAAAATGACGATTTAATTGAGTTGTTAGTTGCTGTTTGGAGTTTTAAAACCCGGTTTAAAATTCCTTTCAAAAATCTGTTGAAATGGAGGTGGGCTTTACAATTTTCTTAGCCCATAGTTTTGCCTATTGCCGTAATATTATCTAAGGCTATACTCGATCCCCTCTTATTTTCATTTTCGAAAACCCTAAGCAGTAAACGAAGAGAAATAGAAATGGCGAATTAGGGCTTCAGCGATTTTTCGATTCTCTGGCGAATCTGGCTCGATCTTCTTCAATGCTTGCTCGTCTGAATTAGGGCTTTGCTCTTGTTCGTTTTGCTGGCGAATTGAAGCTTCTGCTTCGTCTTCTTTTGTGGCGACTCTGGAATTATCCTTGTTGCTTGCTCCACCGATCTCTCATGCTCTTCACTTCGAAGAAGGTGAGTGGTCTATTTCGCTCACATCTAATTCAAGTTTTTAGTGATTTCTAGCTTGTTAAAAATTTGTGATTTCGTTGCTTGATTAACTGATTTTCATGTCTTTGAAATTGCTGATTTCTGGTTGACTTCGGTCACTTTGATTTGTTAAATCGCTTTGCTGTGATGATGATTCCCTGGTTCACATGTTTCGAATTTCTGGCAATTGAGTTTTGTGTTAACTTCGGCATTGGTTTGACTTCGGCCATGGGGATTTGTGATGATATTTTGTTTTCTACTTCGATTTGGGTTTTGAGATCACTAGACTTTGATTGTAACAATATTTGACTTTGGCGTTGACTTGTTTTATACTTTCACTGTATGTAAATGCTTGTGGTCTACCGTACTTCATGTTGCGCAGTCTAGTTGAAGTCTTAATGTAACTACACTTTTGTCACTGTGCATTTATGTGCTATGACATGTCTGCTCGAGTTGCACCGGATTGAGTCATGTTAAAGTGGTATTGCTTTGAAATGGTTTGAGTTTATATACAGTTAGTCTATCCTCTGTTACTGGTGCAAGCTTTATCCTCATTGATGCATTCCATTTTTCTTGAGTATTGTCATGTCTCCACTGATATTCGAGTTCATATCCACTGTTGTCGTCTAATGCAGTTCGAATTATGATGAGTTGCATCCCTCGATTACTTGTCTGGTTCAGTTTCGTACCACTGGTGCATTGCCTTTGTGGTCTTCATATTCATGTGTTCTTTGATTTGTACATTGTACTGTCACTTTGCTGGAATGACTTTGACATTGTTTTGATGCTCTGGTCTTCAGTGTCATGGTTACTGTGCTGTTTGTATCAGTTCTCGGCCAGGTTTGAGTTTTGCATTGGAGTAGAGACCATTTGATAGTCGTAGCTGCACTGTGCATTCAAGTGCTTGCTGTGTTGCTATATTAATCCCCTTGACCTCTCATTGGTTTAGTGTGTGCACTTGCTTGGCCATTGTTGAGTTCCAGGCTTTTACTGTTCTGTTTTGTGTTGAGTTCCAATTGAAACCTGGAACTGCTATATTTGACTAAGAATTCTTGTTCCTCTGACTAGTTTGCATTCATGTGTGAATCACTTATTTACCTCATTATTGTTCGGACTTTGTTCATGTAATTTTATGATTGATTGGTTAACGTTGTTTCAACTCGATTGTCGACTCTTGTGACTCCACTTAATGCACGTAGTGGTTTAGCTGGGACTGGTCTATACTTGATTCCCTGAGTTGTTAGAGTTTGTACCATTTGAGGCATTTGTGTTGAGTCAGTGACTTAACCTTTTGCATTTTGTTTGTGGTTTGGTGCCTTCTTGAATTTTTCAGTCTTTTGTAAGCATGTTAAGGCAGTTCGCAATTGTGTTAGCTGTCTTGACCATTTGAACTAAGCATGTAGCCATCCCTTTGGTGCTGTTTCATATATTACAGTCATTTCATTGTTGCTGCTCCATTGGGTTTGGTTATTTATATACTTCATGTATACATATCTCATCACTGTAGTAACAAGGCAGTACACGCGTTCGTGTACTGCAGCCCTAGCAGAATTGACAGATTTGGTTGATATTTCGATTGTTAAATTATTTCGTTGGTTCAATTAAATATTTTGAAGTTGTATTTTGAAATGGTTCATTTTGATTTGAGTTGGATCCGTTGGCTTTTGGATTCATTGATCTTCTGAGTATTTCATAGACTGTATTGGCGAGGCAGTACACGTTAGCGTGTACTGTAGCCAATCAGCATTGTTGTTTTTAAATTGACATTTCAATTGTTTAAATTGATTTGGATTGCTGATTTGTTGTTTAACACTGTTTAGTGTTATATCTGCCGTTATCCGATTCTTTTATCGAGGAGTTGGATATACGAGATTTCTGTGACTGTCGTCTATTTGATATTTGATTATTATTGCTTATGTGCACTAATAACCGAGTTTGAATTAGATTGACCCGTGTATTATTTTATTTTGAATGTAATACTCGGGTCAGACCTGAGTTATTTCAGGTTGTAGATTTCCTGCTTTGAGTTGATGTTGAGCTATGAAGACTTTTATATCATATGAAGTGGTCTTCGTTTTGTTGTAGTAGTCAGAGTGTCTGTTTTAAGATGATATGTATTCATGTATATTAGTCGATAATGTACTTGTATATATAACTTCTTGAGTCGACAGTTGTAGTTGTATCATATGTACTGTGTCAACTATATTGTAACTGACATCAGTTATATATATATATATATGAGACTTTTGTTTTATCTGTGTTCCGCATTTATATTATCTGTGTTATTATTATATCTAATGTCCTAAACTATTATGAACCATCGTAGTTTGTTTTATACTGGTAATTGGGTATGTCGATGGGAGTAAATAAATAAGATGAAAAATGAAAAGTATATACCACTCCTATCGAGGTAACCAATATTAGTGTAAGGCCAACTACGGATGGCCGCTCCTATCCAGCCTTATTCTTCGTAACAATAGACAGTATTTCTTTTAATACTCTTTGTTATTATGAGCATAGAGGTGGGGCATCACAGTTGGTATCAGAGCTTGGGGTTTATGGACATAATATAAAACATAACTTAGATGGAACATATGTTACAACTATTAGTCGATGTTTTAATTGAGCTCTGAGTCAAAACTAAAGTTTAAAATTTTTGATGAAAGTTTTTAAATATCCTTATTTAAAAATAAAAAGTGAATTTGTGTTCTGATGATTTGATTGATTTGAGTACTGTTTATCAGAGTGCGTAGCGGAAATAGTGAAACTGTCTTCGCTGAGTACAACTGATAATCTATTTGATTTAGAAATTGAAATAAATTTCATTGGATGTTTACATAGCTGTAATTATTTTGTTTCTTTGAGAATTTCGAATCCGAATTGAGGATTCGAAGAAATTCCAGTTATGTGATTTTTGTTGAAATTTTCGCTGGCTTTCTTTTGTACTAATCATCTATTGATTAGGTTTTGCTGTTTTGAATTATCTTCAATGAAGATATATTCGAATAATTTCTTTTTCATTTTGTAGTGTACATGCAAATTTGAGTTGCACGCTAATGCATTAATTTTACGTTGAACCGATGCTTGGTTATGAAATGTATTTTGTTGCCCTTATTTTTATAACGGGATTTTTACACCAGTGCTATATTTTTGAAGCACGGTGTTTTGTTGACAATTTTAATGAACGAAAATTCGTTGATGTCACATTTTGATGTAAATTGTTTTGATGTGATTTTGACGTTTAAAAATTACTGTCGCTTTGGCTTCAGTAACCGTCAGATTTTAAAAGTGGATTTTCAAGCGGTTATTTTGCAATGCTGATTTTGAAATTCGTTTTACGATGTTTTGAGAAGTACAATTTCCTTTTCGAAATTGCTACTGATGTGCTGCTTTAATCACGTGATTGGAAAATCGTTTTAAAATGAAAAAAAATTGATTTATAAAATTTCTAACAGTTTGCGCTTTCAAAAGGATGAGAAAGCGACTTAAACGATTCAGCAAAATCGAGGATTATGACCCCTTTCTTTTGCTAATTTGCTTAACTCCGGACTTGTCCAGTTGAGAATGTGAATTGTTATTTAAAATAAATAAAATTGTTTCCAGAAATTTTACGGTTTGCGATTTCTAAAGAATGAGGAAGCGATTTAAACGTTTCAGCAAAATCGAGGACTATGACCCCTTTCTTTTACTGATTCGCTTAATTCCGGACTTGTCCGTTTGAGAATGTAAAGTGTATTTTTACAAAATACATAATTTTGCACTTTCAAGGAAACAATGAAGAGATTTAAACGATTTAGCAAAAGTGCAGAGTATGGAACCACACTTTTACTATATCGGTTAATTCCGGACTCGTTAATTGAAATATCTATTGTTTTGATGATTGATGATTTTACACTTTCAAGGAAACGATGAAGAGAATTAAACGATTTAGTAAAACTCGTGGTTATGGGACATGTGCGTTTGCTATTTTGGTTAATTCCGGACTCGTTAATTGAAATATTTGATGATTTCGTGTGCTTTCGAGTCACTATGTTGGACCTTCGGGTCATATGATGGACTTTCTGGTCAAATACCAGTACTAGACCTTCGGGTCATTTGTTGGACCTTCGGGTCATTTGTTGGGCGCCAAAATTATGTTGAGTACTTGGTAGGCTTCGGCCATTTGTTGATGCACGTGCGGTGAATTAAAAACTCGCCATCTGATGGGATCGATCCAAGCTTTTATGTTGATTTTCTAGTCTTCTTAATTGATTTCTAGATATTTGTTGTTTCCAATTATCTGCAGGTAATTGGATATTTGTTGATATGAGTTCTGATTATCGTTTTTGATAATCGGATAATTGTTGCTTCTAATTATCGCTCGTGATAATTAGATATTTGTTGATATGAGTTCTGATTATCGTTTTTGATAATCGGATATTTTTTGCTTCTAAGTATCGCTTGTGATAATTAGATATTTGTTGATATGAGTTCTGATTATCATTTTTGATAATCGGATATTTGTTGCTTCTAATTATCGCTTGTGATAATTAGATATTTGTTGATATGAGTTCTGATTATCGTTTTTGATAATCGGACAATTGTTGCTTCTAATTATCGCTTGTGATAATTAGATATTTGTTGATATGAGTTCTGATTATCATTTGTGATAATCGAATATGTGTTGATTTGAAATTTGATTATCGTTTTTGAAAAATTTGTTGATTTGAAATTTGATTATCGTTTTTGATAATCGAATATTTTTTGATTTGATTATCGCTTTTGATAATCGAATATTTATTGATTTGAAATTTGATTATCGTTTTTGATAATCGAATATTTGTTGATTTGATTATCGTTTTTGATAATCGAATATTTATTGATTTGAAATTTGATTATCGTTTTTGATAATCGAATAATTGTTGATTTGAAATTTGATTATCGTTTTTGATAATCGAATATTTGTTGATTTGAAATTTGATTATCGTTTTTGATAATCGAATATTTGTTGATTTGATTATCGTTTTTGATAATCGGATATTTATTGATGTGAAATTTGATTATCGTTTTTGATAATCGAATAATTGTTGATTTGAAATTGATTATCGTTTTTGATAATCGAATAATTGTTGATTTGAAATTTGATTATCGTTTTTGATAATCGAATATTTGTTGATTGAAATTTGATTATCGTTTTTGATAATCGAATATTTGTTGATTTGATTATCGTTTTTGATAATCGAATGTTTATTGATTTGAGATTTGATTATCGTTTTTGATAATCGAATAATTGTTGATTTGAAATTTGATTACCGTTCGTGGTAATTAAATATTTGTTGATTTGTTTTCTGACTATCGTTTGGATAATTGGACGTTTGCTGATTTTATTGAATTGCTGCTTTCTATCTATTTCTCGTAATAGTTAGAGTTTGTTGATCATGGAATTTGTGTTTTCTAGTTAATTGTTGGATAACTAGATATTTACAGTTGCGATTTGTGATTGCGTTTCATAATTGTCTGTGTTGATAATTAGATTTTGTTGCTTTCTAATTATTGTATTGATAATTAAATATTGCTATTTGTGATTTCTGTATTATAATTATCTATTGGTAATTGAATATTGTTGATGTTTGCATTTATTCCGTTTGCTGTCTTCTGATTATCCTTTGATAATTGGACTTTGTTCAGAATTTGTGAATCTCTTTTATGAAGATAAAAGATTTCTGTGGTATTTGAATTCGCGACTTTTATTTTTCTAGCTTAACCAGTTTATGTTAGAAGAATAATAGTTGTTGATGACCTTCATTATGAAAATTGCGGGGACGCAATTTTTATAAGGAGGGGAGTCTGTAACAACCCGGGAGTTTGTAATTTTTAATCATCGTCAAAATGACGATTTAATTGAGTTGTTAGTTGCTGTTTGGAGTTTTAAAACCCGGTTTAAAATTCCTTTCAAAAATCTGTTGAAATGGAGGTGGGCTTTACAATTTTCTTAGCCCATAGTTTTGCCTATTGCCGTAATATTATCTAAGGCTATACTCGATCCCCTCTTATTTTCATTTTCGAAAACCCTAAGCAGTAAACGAAGAGAAATAGAAATGGCGAATTAGGGCTTCAGCGATTTTTCGATTCTCTGGCGAATCTGGCTCGATCTTCTTCAATGCTTGCTCGTCTGAATTAGGGCTTTGCTCTTGTTCGTTTTGCTGGCGAATTGAAGCTTCTGCTTCGTCTTCTTTTGTGGCGACTCTGGAATTATCCTTGTTGCTTGCTCCACCGATCTCTCATGCTCTTCACTTCGAAGAAGGTGAGTGGTCTATTTCGCTCACATCTAATTCAAGTTTTTAGTGATTTCTAGCTTGTTAAAAATTTGTGATTTCGTTGCTTGATTAACTGATTTTCATGTCTTTGAAATTGCTGATTTCTGGTTGACTTCGGTCACTTTGATTTGTTAAATCGCTTTGCTGTGATGATGATTCCCTGGTTCACATGTTTCGAATTTCTGGCAATTGAGTTTTGTGTTAACTTCGGCATTGGTTTGACTTCGGCCATGGGGATTTGTGATGATATTTTGTTTTCTACTTCGATTTGGGTTTTGAGATCACTAGACTTTGATTGTAACAATATTTGACTTTGGCGTTGACTTGTTTTATACTTTCACTGTATGTAAATGCTTGTGGTCTACCGTACTTCATGTTGCGCAGTCTAGTTGAAGTCTTAATGTAACTACACTTTTGTCACTGTGCATTTATGTGCTATGACATGTCTGCTCGAGTTGCACCGGATTGAGTCATGTTAAAGTGGTATTGCTTTGAAATGGTTTGAGTTTATATACAGTTAGTCTATCCTCTGTTACTGGTGCAAGCTTTATCCTCATTGATGCATTCCATTTTTCTTGAGTATTGTCATGTCTCCACTGATATTCGAGTTCATATCCACTGTTGTCGTCTAATGCAGTTCGAATTATGATGAGTTGCATCCCTCGATTACTTGTCTGGTTCAGTTTCGTACCACTGGTGCATTGCCTTTGTGGTCTTCATATTCATGTGTTCTTTGATTTGTACATTGTACTGTCACTTTGCTGGAATGACTTTGACATTGTTTTGATGCTCTGGTCTTCAGTGTCATGGTTACTGTGCTGTTTGTATCAGTTCTCGGCCAGGTTTGAGTTTTGCATTGGAGTAGAGACCATTTGATAGTCGTAGCTGCACTGTGCATTCAAGTGCTTGCTGTGTTGCTATATTAATCCCCTTGACCTCTCATTGGTTTAGTGTGTGCACTTGCTTGGCCATTGTTGAGTTCCAGGCTTTTACTGTTCTGTTTTGTGTTGAGTTCCAATTGAAACCTGGAACTGCTATATTTGACTAAGAATTCTTGTTCCTCTGACTAGTTTGCATTCATGTGTGCATCACTTATTTGCCTCATTATTGTTCGGACTTTTTTCATGTAATTTTCTGATTGATTGGTTAACGTTGTTTCAACTCGATTGTCGACTCTTGTGACTCCACTTAATGCTCGTAGTGGTTTAGCTGGGACTGGTCTATACTTGATTCCCTGAGTTGCTAGAGTTTGTACCATTTGAGGCATTTGTGTTGAGTCAGTGACTTAACCTTTTGCATTTTGTTTGTGGTTTGGTGCCTTCTTGAATTTTTCAGTCTTTTGTAAGCATGTTAAGGCAGTTCGCAATTATGTTAGCTGTCTTGACCATTTGAACTAAGCATGTAGCCATCCCTTTGGTGCAGTTTCATATATTACAGTCATTTCATTGTTGCTGCTCCATTGGGTTTGGTTATTTATATACTTCATGTATACATATCTCATCATTGTAGTAACGAGGCAGTACACGCGTGCGTGTACTGCAGCCCTAGCAGAATTGACAGATTTGGTTGATATTTCGATTGTTAAATTATTTCGTTGGTTCAATTAAATATTTTGAAGTTGTATTTTGAAATGGTTCATTTTGATTTGAGTTGGATCCGTTGGCTTTTGGATTCATTGATCTTCTGAGTATTTCATAGACTGTATTGGCGAGGCAGTACACGTTAGCGTGTACTGTAGCCAATCAGCATTGTTTTTTTTAAATTGGCATTTCAATTGTTTAAATTGATTTGGATTGCTGATTTGTTGTTTAACACTGTTTAGTGTTATATCTGCCGTTATCCGATTCTTTTATCGAGGAGTCGGATATACGAGATTTCTATGACTGTCGTCTATTTGATATTTGATTATTATTGCTTATGTGCACTAATAACTGAGTTTGAATTAGACTGACCCGTGTATTATTTTCTTTTGAATATAATACTCGGGTCAGACTCGAGTTATTTCAGGTTGTAGATTTCCTGCTTTGAGTTGCTGTTGAGCTATGAAGACTTTTATATCATATGAAGTGGTCTTCGTTTTGTTGTAGTAGTCAGAGTGTCTGTTTTAAGATGATATGTATTCATGTATATTAGTCGATAATGTACTTGTATATATAACTTCTTGAGTCGACAGTTGTAGTTGTATCATATGTACTGTGTCAACTATATTGTAACTGACATCAGTTATATATATATATGAGACTTTTGTTTTATCTGTGTTCCACATTTATATTATCTGTGTTATTATTATATCTAATGTCCTAAACTATTATGAACCATCGTAGTTTGTTTTATACTGGTAATTGGGTATGTCGATGGGAGTAAATAAATAAGATGAAAAATGAAAAGTATATACCACTCCTATCGAGGTAACCAATATTAGTGTAAGGCCAACTACGGATGGCCGCTCCTATCCAGCCTTATTCTTCGTAATAATAGACAGTATTTCTTTTAATACTCTTTGTTATTATGAGCATAGAGGTGGGGCGTCACAGTTGGTATCAGAGCTTGGGGTTTATGGACATAATATAAAACATAACTTAGATGGAACATATGTTACAACTATTAGTCGATGTTTTAATTGAGCTCTGAGTCAAAACTAAAGTTTAAAATTTTTGATGAAAGTTTTTAAATATCCTTATTTAAAAATAAAAAGTGAATTTGTGTTCTGATGATTTGATTGATTTGAGTACTGTTTATCAGAGTGCGTAGCGTAAATAGTGAAACTGTCTTCGCTAAGTACAACTGATAATCTATTTGATTTAGAAATTGAAATAAATTTCATTGGATGTTTACATAGCTGTAATTATTTTGTTTCTTTGAGAATTTCGAATCCGAATTGAGGATTCGAAGAAATTCCAGTTATGTGATTTTTGTTGAAATTTCCGCTGGCTTTCTTTTGTACTAATCATCTATTGATTAGGTTTTGCTGTTTTGAATTATCTTCATTGAAGATATATTCGAATAATTTCTTTATTCATTTTGTAGTGTACATGCAAATTTGAGTTGCACGCTAATGCATTAATTTTACGTTGAACCGATGCTTGGTTATGAAATGTATTTTGTTGCCCTTATTTTTATAACGGGATTTTTACACCAGTGCTATATTTTTGAAGCACGGTGTTTTGGTGACAATTTTAATGAATGAAAATTCGCTGATGTCACATTTTGATGTAAATTGTTTTGATGTGATTTTGACGTTTAAAAATTACTGTCGCTTTGGCTTCAGTAACCGTCAGATTTTAAAAGTGGATTTTCAAGCGGTTATTCCGCAATGCTGATTTTGAAATTCTTTTTACGATGTTTTGAGAAAAAACAATTTCCTTTTCGAAATTGCTACTGATGTGCTGCTTTAATCACGTGATTGGAAAATCGTTTTAAAATGAGAAAAAATTGATTTATAAAATTTCTAACAGTTTGCGCTTTCAAAAGGATGAGAAAGCGACTTAAACGATTCAGCAAAATCGAGGATTATGACCCCTTTCTTTTGCTGATTTGCTTAACTCCGGACTTGTCCAGTTGAGAATGTGAATTGTTATTTAAAATAAATAAAATTGTTTTCAGAAATTTTACGGTTTGCGATTTCTAAAGAATGAGGAAGCGATTTAAACGTTTCAGCAAAATCGAGGACTATGACCCCTTTCTTTTACTGATTCGCTTAATTCCGGACTTGTCCGTTTGAGAATGTAAAGTGTATTTTTACAAAATACATAATTTTGCACTTTCAAGGAAACGATGAAGAGATTTAAACGATTTAGCAAAAGTGCAGAGTATGGAACCACACTTTTACTATATCGGTTAATTCCGGACTCGTTAATTGAAATATCTGTTGTTTTGATGATTGATGATTTTACACTTTCAAGGAAACGATGAAGAGAATTAAACGATTTAGTAAAACTCGTGGTTATGGGACATGTGCGTTTGCTATTTTGGTTAATTCCAGACTCGTTAATTGAAATATTTGATGATTTCGTGTGCTTTCGAGTTACTATGTTGGACCTTCGGGTCATATGATGGACTTTCGGGTCAAATACCAGTACTAGACCTTCGGGTCATTTGTTGGGCGCCAAAATTATGTTGAGTACTTGGTAGGCTTCGGCCATTTGTTGATGCACGTGCGGCGAATTAAAAACTCGCCATCTGATGGGATCGATCCAAGCTTTTATGTTGATTTTCTAGTCTTCTTAATTGATTTCTAGATATTTGTTGTTTCCAATTATCTGTAGGTAATTGGATATTTGTTGATATGAGTTCTGATTATCGTTTTTGATAATCAGATAATTGTTGCTTCTAATTATCGCTCGTGATAATTAGATATTTGTTGATATGAGTTCTGATTATCGTTTTTGATAATCGGATATTTGTTGCTTCTAAGTATCGCTTTTGATAATTAGATATTTGTTGATATGAGTTCTGATTATCATTTTTGATAATCGGATATTTGTTGATTCTAATTATCGCTTGTGATAATTAGATATTTGTTGATATGAGTTCTGATTATCGTTTTTGATAATCGGACAATTGTTGCTTCTAATTATCGCTTGTGATAATTAGATATTTGTTGATATGAGTTCTGATTATCTTTTGTGATAATCGAATATGTGTTGATTTGAAATTTGATTATCGTTTTTGATAATCGAATATTTGTTGATTTGAAATTTGATATCGTTTTTGATAATCGAATATTTGTTGATTTGATTATCGTTTTTGATAATCAAATATTTATTGATTTGAAATTTGATTATCGTTTTTGATAATCGAATATTTGTTGATTTGATTATCGTTTTTGATAATTGAATATTTATTGATTTGAAATTTGATTATCGTTTTTGATAATCGAATAATTGTTGATTTGAAATTTGATTATCGTTTTTGATAATCGAATATTTGTTGATTAGAAATTTGATTATCGTTTTTGATAATCGAATATTTGTTGATTTGATTATCGTTTTTGATAATCGAATATTTATTGATGTGAAATTTGATTATCATTTTTGATAATCGAATAATTGTTGATTTGAAATTGATTATCGTTTTTGATAATCGAATAATTGTTGATTTGAAATTTGATTATCGTTTTTGATAATCGAATATTTGTTGATTTGAAATTTGATTATCGTTTTTGATAATCGAATATTTGTTGATTTGATTATCGTTTTTGATAATCGAATGTTTATTGATTTGAGATTTGATTATCGTTTTTGATAATCGAATAATTGTTGATTTGAAATTTGATTACCGTTCGTGGTAATTAAATATTTGTTGATTTGTTTTCTGACTATCGTTTGGATAATTGGACGTTTGCTGATTTTATTGAATTGCTGCTTTCTATCTATTTCTGGTAATAGTTAGAGTTTGTTGATCATGGAATTTTTGTTTTCTAGTTAATTGTTGGATAACTAGATATTTACAGTTGCGATTTGTGATTGCGTTTCATAATTGTCTGTGTTGATAATTAGATTTTGTTGTTTTCTAATTATCGTATTGATAATTAAATATTGCTATTTGTGATTTCTGTATTATAATTATCTATTGGTAATTGAATATTGCTGATGTTTGCATTTATTCCGTTTGCTGTCTTCTGATTATCCTTTGATAATTGGACTTTGTTCAGAATTTGTGAATCTCTTTTATGAAGATAAAAGATTTCCGTGGTATTTGAATTCGCGACTTTTATTTTTCTAGCTTAACCAGTTTATGTTAGAAGAATAATAGTTGTTGATGACCTTCATTATGAAAATTGCAGGGACGCAATTTTTATAAGGAGGGGAGTCTGTAACAACCCGGGAGTTTGTAATTTTTAATCATCGTCAAAATGACGATTTAATTGAGTTGTTAGTTGCTGTTTGGAGTTTTAAAACCCGGTTTAAAATTCCTTTCAAAAATCTGTTGAAATGGAGGTGGGCTTTACAATTTTCTTAGCCCATAGTTTTGCCTATTGCCGTAATATTATCTAAGGCTATACTCGATCCCCTCTTATTTTCATTTTCGAAAACCCTAAGCAGTAAACGAAGAGAAATAGAAATGGCGATTTAGGGCTTCAGCGATTTTTCGATTCTCTGGCGAATCTGGCTCGATCTTCTTCAATGCTTGCTCGTCTGAATTAGGGCTTTGCCCTTGTTCGTTTTGCTGGCGAATTGAAGCTTCTGCTTCGTCTTCTTTTGTGGCGACTCTGGAATTATTCTTGTTGCTTGCTCCACCGATCGCTCGTGCTCTTCACTTCGAAGAAGGTGAGTGATCTATTTCACTCACATCTAATTCAAGTTTTTAGTGATTTCTAGCTTGTTCAAAATTTGTGATTTCGTTGCCTGATTAACTGATTTTCATGTCTTTGAAATTGCTGATTTCTGGTTGACTTCGGTCACTTTGATTTGTTAAATCGCTTTGCTGTGATGATGATTCCCTGGTTCACATGTTTCGAATTTCTGGCAATTGAGTTTTGTGTTAACTTCGGCATTGGTTTGACTTCGGCCATGGGGATTTGTGATGATATTTTGTTTTCTACTTCGATTTGGGTTTTGAGATCACTAGACTTTGATTGTAACAATATTTGACTTTGGCGTTGACTTGTTTTATACTTTCACTGTATGTAAATGCTTGTGGTCTACCGTACTTCATGTTGCGCAGTCTAGTTGAAGTCTTAATGTAACTACACTTTTGTCACTGTGCATTTATGTGCTATGACATGTCTGCTCGAGTTGCACCGGATTGAGTCATGTTAAAGTGGTATTGCTTTGAAATAGTTTGAGTTTATATACAGTTAGTCTATCCTCTGTTACTGGTGCAAGCTTTATCCTCATTGATGCATTCCATTTTTCTTGAGTATTGTCATGTCTCCACTGATATTCGAGTTCATATCCACTGTTGTCGTCTAATGCAGTTCGAATTATGATGAGTTGCATCCCTCGAGTACTTGTCTGGTTCAGTCTCGTACCACTAGTGCATTGCCTTTGTGGTCTTCATATTCATGTGTTCTTTGATTTGTACATTGAGTTGTACATTGTACTGTCACTTTGCTGGAATGACTTTGACATTGTTTTGATGCTCTGGTCTTCAGTGTCACGGTTACTGTGCTGTTTGTATCAGTTCTCGGCCAGGTTTGAGTTTTGCATTGGAGTATAGACCATTTGATAGTCGTAGCTGCACTGTGCATTCAAGTGCTTGCTGTGTTGCCATATTAATCCCCTTGACCTCTCATTGGTTTAGTGTGTGCACTTGCTTGGCCATTGTTGAGTTCCAGGCTTTTACTGTTCTGTTTTGTGTTGAGTTCCAATTGAAACCTGGAACTGCTATATTTGACTAAGAATTCTTGTTCCTCTGACTAGTTTGCATTCATGTGTGCATCACTTATTTGCCTCATTATTGTTCGGACTTTGTTCATGTAATTTTCTGATTGATTGGTTAACGTTGTTTCAACTCGATTGTCGACTCTTGTGACTCCACTTAATGCTCGTAGTGGTTTAGCTGGGACTGGTCTATACTTGATTCCCTGAGTTGCTAGAGTTTGTACCATTTGAGGCATTTGTGTTGAGTCAGTGACTTAACCTTTTGCATTTTGTTTGTGGTTTGGTGCCTTCTTGAATTTTTCAGTCTTTTGTAAGCATGTTAAGGCAGTTCGCAATTGTGTTAGCTGTCTTGACCATTTGAACTAAGCATGTAGCCATCCCTTTGGTGCAGTTTCATATATTACAGTCATTTCATTGTTGCTGCTCCATTGGGTTTGGTTATTTATATACTTCATGTATACATATCTCATCACTGTAGTGGCGAGGCAGTACACGCGTGCGTGTACTGCAGCCCTAGCAGAATTGACAGATTTGGTTGATATTTCGATTGTTAAATTATTTCGTTGGTTCAATTAAATATTTTGAAGTTGTATTTTGAAATGGTTCATTTTGATTTGAGTTGGATCCGTTGGCTTTTGGATTCATTGATCTTCTGAGTATTTCATAGACTGTATTGGCGAGGCAGTACACGTTAGCGTGTACTGCAGCCAATCAGCATTGTTGTTTTTAAATTGACATTTCAATTGTTTAAATTGATTTGGATTGCTGATTTGTTGTTTAACACTGTTTAGTGTTATATCTGCCGTTATCCGATTCTTTTATCGAGGAGTCGGATATAATTTCTGTGACTGTCGTCTATTTGATATTTGATTATTACTGCTTATGTGCACTAATAACTGAGTTTGAATTAGACTGACCCGTGTATTATTTTCTTTTGAATGTAATACTCGGGTCAGACCCGAGTTATTTCAGGTTGTAGATTTCCTGCTTTGAGTTGCTGTTGAGCTATGAAGACTTTTATATCATATGAAGTGGTCTTCGTTTTGTTGTAGTAGTCAGAGTGTTTGTTTTAAGATGATATGTATTCATGTATATTAGCCGATAATGTACTTGTATATATAACTTCTTGAATCAACAGTTGTAGTTGTATCATATGTACTGTGTCAACTATATTGTAACTGACATCAGTTATATATATATATATATATATATATATATATGAGACTTTTGTTTTATCCGTGTTCCGCATTTATATTATCTGTGTTATTATTATATCTAATGTCCTAAACTATTATGAACCATCGTAGTTTGTTTTATACTGGTAATTGGGTATGTCGATGGGAGTAAATAAATAAGATGAAAAATGAAAAGTATATACCACTCCTATCGAGGTAACCAATATTAGTGTAAGGCCAACTACGGATGGTCGCTCCTATCCAGCCTTATTCTTCGTAATAATAGACAGTATTTCTTTTAATACTCTTTGTTATTATGAGCATAGAGGTGGGGCGTCACAATTATATTTCCATTTGTCAACTTCTAATTCAGTTCTTTTGTATATGTTAATTGATAAACATTTTATCAATAATATTAAACACACAAATTTATCATTGTAGATATTTATAACATTATTTAGCATAAGTTCTTACAATATTAGAAAGGTTAAATGTTACCATTTCATTTTTCTAATAAGGCTCCCACTAGTCTTTTATGTTTCTCCAAACACTAAGATGAAACATAAAAGTCTTTCGACTTCACTAATGGGTGTTAGGACTCTTCTATTTTGGTATTCCGATCTTGAGTTTTTTCAACAAATCATAACCTCACAAACGATGGATAGCTCCTTATCAGTTGTATCACACACAACTCTTGACCCATTTCTCCTTGTCCTAATCTCATTCGACCTTGAGTTTGCTCAACAAATCGAAAGCGATTATTCACTCGTACCTACCATATCGTGATGGCCTAAGTATAGTATATGCACCTTGAGTTTGCTCAACAAATACATATAGTTATCTTACCTCATATGTTCAATATATTAATGATACTACACATAACTCCCCAAGCTTGGGCGCTCAACAACTAAGGAGTATGCAAGTAATTTATTAATATCTATATATGGTAAAGTACAACATTATATTGAAGATTCATAATCTTCTTTATATTTTATTGAGTGACGACGACTTATATGAAATAATGTATTTCTTATGAAATATCCTCGTGATTCAAGTGTCAGACACATCAGAATCACATTAGAAGTACATTTGCCTATGTATTTATTCCTTAAGTCTATTTGGGTTTCTTTAATGTTCCATCTTTAGTTTATACATTCATATCATATAAGTTTTATTGTTATATAACTTTCATATTTCATATCTATTATAACCTTTATAGTGTATACTACAACCTTTATAGTATAACACATACATCTTATATATGCGTATTTTTTATTTAATTAATTAACCTTTAATTAATTTAATTAAACAATTTTAATTAAATTATATGAATTTCAAAATTTATTTTACATACATTTATACATATGTTATCTTAACACTTAAAAATAACATAACATATATCAACATATATAATACATGTGTATAAGTATCAATTAATTGACTGATTTAATTTATTTTATTAATTTTATTAATAAATTTTAAATTTTGAAATTAACAGTTTCAAACATTTTGAAATTTTCTTTACATTTTCAAACATTTTGAAAATTTATGTTATATTATAACCTTTTATAATAAACATGTTTTTTTTATTTTAAATTTAACTTTTAAATTTAAAATCATGTCTTAATTTTCAAAACTATTTTGAAAATTATCCCAAGGCCCAATTCAAATTGGGCCTTTTCTATTAGGGGCAACCTTTGGGCTCACATCACATTTCAGGCCAGGCAGGTAACTAATAGGACTTGGTACTTGATTACCCAATTCCAATCCTATACATCACGTTTCTAAAAACGTACTAAGTGCATAAGCTTAATTAGTTATCCCTAACATGACTAACTTAGACTGCATAGGCTATTGGACTCAGATACCATTGTTGTAACTAGGCCAGTCTGCAGCTGAAGAAATGGGTGAATTTCAAAAAATTTACCATTTTTGGATCATTAATGGGCCTATAAAGTTGAAATGTATTTAGATCTTATCTAAACTTCTTTTAAATAAAATCAGTATTTTATTTAATACCATATTTTTTTTTATTAATTTGATTCTAAAACAATAAAGATGGGACATAAAAATAAGGTTTGAATATATCAAATATATTCATTCCTTAATTGTGTGATAGAAAAGTTAAACATAAGGCAAATATGATCAATTGATAACAAGATGTATATGAATAAATAAGAATAAGTTTAAAGGCAATCACATAAGGGAAAAAAATGAAAGAAATAAAAGATGACAGTGATGAATGATTCGTCTTCTCCTTTTGGACAAACTTGATTTATGCAGCATTCAATTGGCAATCAATGAATCATTATGACATAAGATTAGGAATAGTGAACAGTAACTCATATGCTTAAACCACTGACTTGTTTAAAATTGTTTGATATTAATAATCCATTTACTATACAATTTCAAATATAAACATTAAGTTTTATATGTACATTATATATAATTATTTCTATATAAACATTAACCCAAAACTTCTTAATTATGTAACGACCCGTAATTTTCGATGAAAAGAAAAAAATATTTAATTTAATAAAATGTTGGTGTTAATATTGGAAGAAATAAAAATTTGTGATTTATTAATAAGAAAAATAACTAGAATGTAATGTTAATTTAAGGCAATTGATAACTATTTTAATGTAATCTCAATTTAATTAGAATGATTGTAAAGTTAGAAATTGGTTATGAATTGTAAATAAGGAAATAAACCAAATGTTGTATTTAACGGTGAAATTATATGTAATAAATTGAAACCGGTTAATATAGATGACGCAGCGGATTATACAAAAACAAGGTAGAACGATGAAAGTAGCAATCGGTGGATTGATGAATACTGAAATGCTCAAATTCGTTGATCCGAAGATACCGAATTCTAGCTATCCCAAACACGTTGATTGCGCACGATACCGTGTTCAAAGATCTGTGATTCTTCGCACGTTGATCTAGCGCACTAGATTCCGTGAATCAGCTTCTGCAGTCGTTGAATCGAACGAACTCGATTAACCGAAAGAGGAGATAGGAGATTACACTCAACTACCAATTTAAGAAGAGGCACAAGCTCTCAAACAAGAATTTTATTCAAAAATCAAAAACCTATTACAAATGGCACCACCGGCCTATTTATAGACGTTACAACACACGCCACAGAAAAACTGTACAACTCCTAAGTCGGCCACGACTTAACACCTCACGACCTAAAAGTATACGACCTAAAACATCACGACCTTAAAACAAAGTACAACATAAGCAAATACAACACAATGCTTTACAACACATAGGTCGTAAACGACCCAAAACTACACGACTTATCCTTTGAACGACCTAAAACAAGGCAGCATCTTCCAAGAATCCAGGCGGCAGCGAACTGTAGCAATCGGCGATCTAAAGTTCTCGCGACCTAACTTAGGTCGTAGGTCGTACGCGACCTAACTTAGGTCGTAGGTCGAGGCATTCTTCATTCTGAATTTCGGAGCGACTTACCTTAGGTCGTAGGTCGTTTACGCGACCTAACTTAGGTCGAATCAAAACTCCGCGACCTTTCATAGATCGAACTTCAATCTCGTGACCTAACTTAGGTCGTATCCTTTTAGCTCGTTCGCACTCCTTCACACTGAATCCAGTAACTCGTGCGTCTCCACTAGGTCGTGAGCGACCTTCACTACGTCGCGAGCGACCTAAAATTTCGTTAGGTCGTGAGCGACCTAGGGCTTCATCTTCCAATGACTTATTCTCAAGTGTTAGCCCGTTAGGTCGTGAGCGACCTAGAACTTCTTCAGGCTGGGCTGCATCATCCTCCCCAGGTTGAGGAAAATTCATCCTCGAATTTGTGTTCTCCTTTTCCACAACAATTTCATCTCCATGATACGGTATCAAGTGTTTGACATTGAACACATCAGAAGTGTATACGTTTTCCGGCAGTTTCAATCTATAAGCATTTTCATTGATCCGTTTCACAATCTTCACAGGACCAATCTTTCTAGCTTTCAACTTGTTGTAAGTGCCCACTGGGAAGCGATCCTTCGTTAACACAGCATACACCCAATCTCCTTCATTAAATTCAACACTCCTTTCTCTTCAGATCTGCAGAGCGTTTATACTTCTCATTCGCCTTCTCCAATCGTTCCTGAACGATTTTATGACATTCCGCCAATCCATCAACAAAATCAACAGCCCGTTTAACGGTCCCCTTTGGTTGTGGTATTATCGTCAAATCCAACGGCCCCTTTGGTAAGCTTGAATACACTATCTGAAATGGACTGTAACCAGTGCTTCGGTTAACAGCATGATTATGAGCAAACTCTGCCTGACACAACTTTAAGTCCCAACTCTTCAAATTGTCTTGTACAAGACATCGCAATAAGTTTCCCAACGATCTATTTACCACTTCTGTTTGCCCATCTGTTTGAGGATGATAAGCACTACTGAATTTCAGCTTCGTTCCCACCATTTTCCACAAACTTAGCCAAAAATGACTCAGAAAACGAGTATCCCTATCCGACACAATAGATTCTGGCAATCCATGAAGTCGATATATCTCTTTGAAAAATAACTGAGCAACATGAACAGCATCCGCCGTCTTCTTACAAGCAATAAAATGTGCCATTTTCGAAAATCGGTCAACCACCACATAAATGGAATCGTTTCCCCTTTAAGTTCGCGTTAACCCCAAAACAAAATCCATAATCACATCAACCCAAGGCTTATTTGGTACAGGTAACGGCATATATAATCCAGCATTGGTCGTAGTTCCTTTCGACACTTGACAGATATGACATCGTTCCACAAATCTTTCCACTTCTTTCCTCATTGATGGCCAAAAATAAGATTGAGAAATTAGCTGTAGCGTACGGTCTCTACCCACGTGGCCTTCTTCATGTAGCTCCTTCACAATCTTCATTCTCAAACTACAATCAAGTATGCACAATCGATTTCCTTTGAACAGAAAACCATCTACCATCATAAACTCGTCCGTCTCTCCCTCCTTGACTTTATCAACAAACTTTGCAAAGTAAGGATCATCGACAAATAATTCTGGCAACACATCAAACCCTGTCACCTCAACTTTCATTGTAGTCAACAAATGATTCCTTCGGCTCAACGCATCTGCCACACGGTTTGTAACTCTAGATTTATGTTTCACCACAAACGTAAACTTTTGAAGGTACGCAATCCACGATGCATGTCTCGCTGAAATCTTGTCTTGCCCTTGTAAATGCTTCAACGCCTCATGATCAGTGTAAAAAACAAACTCTTTCTGAAATAGATAATGTCTCCAGTGTTTAATAGCTTGTACAACAGCATAAAATTCCACATCATAGGTACTATATCTCATCTTCGCTCCCGATAGCTTCTCACTGAAATATGCAATAGGACGTCCCCTCTGACTCAACACTCCTCCAATCCCAACCTTTGATGCATCAGTATGTAGTTCAAACACTTACTGAAAATCTAGTAATACTAGAATTGGTGCAGACGTCAGCAACTCCTTGATTTTCCCAAAAGCATCCCCTGCTTCCTTTGACCATGAAAACTGTTTACCCTTCATGCAATCTGTAACAGGCGCCATCACACTACTAAAGTGTGGAATAAACCTCCTATAAAATGAAGCCAACCCATGAAAACTACGAACTTCCGTTATCATCTTGGGTTGCGGCCAATCTCTGATAGCTTCAACTTTACTTTGGTCCACCTGTATTCCTTCTTTCGATACAACATACCCCAAAAATAAAACACTATGGGTCATGAACACGCATTTCTTTGTTGCAGCATAAAATTGTTCTTGTCGCAGTACCATCAATACTTCTCTTAGATGTTGCAAGTGTTCCTCTACGCTTCCACTATATATCAGAATATCATCAAAATACACCACCACAAACTTCCCAATGAATGGTCTAAAAACTTGATTCATCACCCGCATAAATGTACTCGGCGCATTTGATAAGCCAAATGGCATCACCAACCATTCGTATAAACCCTCCCTGGTTTTAAAAGCAGTCTTCCACTCATCGCCTGGCCTGATACGAATTTGATGATATCCGCTCTTCAAATCAATCTTCGAAAAGATAGTAGCCCCGCTCAATTGATCTAGCAAGTCATCCAGCCTCGGCATTGGAAATCTATATCTCACAGTAATCTTATTCAATGCTCGACTGTCAGTGCACATTCTCCACGTCCCGTCCTTCTTCGGTACTAACAAAGCTGGCACAACACACGGACTCAAACTTTCCTGCACACACCCCTGTTCAAGCAATTCCTCCACTTGCCTCCTCAATTCTTCATGTTCCTTCGACTCATTCGATAATGTGGTCTATGTGGAAACATTGCTCCCGGAACAAGATCAATTTGATGTTGAATGTCTCTCAGTGGTGGTAACTCCTTTGGTAACTCCTCTGGAAATACATCCTCAAATTCTTTCAATACTGGTTTCACTTCTTCTGGAATTTCAACCTTTTCTCTTCTCTCACGCCCAATTAACAAGAATACTTCCGGCTCCTCTTCGACTTCTTTAACAAACTCCTTCAGGGATAATAAAGTTTTCAGCTCTTCAATCTCCTCCAGTTTGTTTTCTTCTTGTGGTCGCTTCTTTGGAACTAGAGTAATCTTCATGCCTTCAAACATGAAACTGTAACTGTTGGTACGCCCATCATGTTGCACCGCCCTATCATACTGCCACGGTCACCCCAGCAACAAATGACAGACATCCATATCTACCACATCGCACCAGATTTCATCCTTGTATTTCTTTCCAATTGAAAAATTCACACAAGCCCTTCGTCCAACCTTCACCTCCCCGCCTTTCCTCAACCAAGCCAACTTGTACGGTTTCGGGTGTTTCTCAGTCTTCAGTGCCAACTTCCTCACAGCCTCTGATGAAATTATATTATCACAGCTTCCAACATCAATAACAAATTTGCAAACTTTCCCCAGAATAGTACATGTCGACTGAAATATATTGCTCCTCAACCAACTACAATCCTCCTCTAGCTTTGGTGTCAAACACGACCTCCTCATCATCAGATTACAACCTTCGTCCCCTGACACTTCTTCTTCCCCCTCATCAGGTGGTGAATTGGAACATTCGGCTTCCTCGTCCTCATCCTCAACCTTCGCTATCATAGCTCTCTTCTTCGGCTTTGGACATTCATTACTTTTGTGGCCCATTTCTTGGCAATTATAACACTTGAAACCATTATTGACTTTCATCTTCCCGACCTCATTTACAACTGGTTTTGCAACAGCTTTTAAAACATTAGAACTTCCACTAACACCCTTCACTGGATTGTTGGAATTTGTAAACACACCACCTCCTCATCTTCCCTGTTTCTCCCAAGCCAACGCCTTCTGGTGTGCTTCCGCTACAGATCTGGGATCAAACATGTTAACCATATCCTGAATCTGCATTCGCAAACCCCCAACAAATCTAGCTGTCAATTGTTCCTCTGTCTCCATAATATCATTCCTTGCAATCAGTTGATAAAATTCGTCAGCATAGTCATTCACAGATTTCGTCCCTTGTCTCAAGTTTTGCAACCTCTGATACATAAGCGACTGATAGTTATAAGGTAAGAATGTGGCTTTCATAATTTTCCTCATCTTTTCCCATGATTCAACCTTTGACTTCCCCATCCATTCACGTGTAAGTTTGGTTTGTTGCCACCACGCCAAAGCTCTGCCCCTCAACCTTGTAGCAACCAACTTTACTTTACGATTCTCTGGAACTTCCTTGAAATCAAAAATCTCCTCCACATTAGACAACCAGTCCAAAAACTCTTCAGCTTGCATACCTTCTTTGAATTCTGGAATTTCAGTCTTCATCCCAGATTCCCACTTGTGATCATACTCCGACTGATTTCTTCCTTGTCCACGTCCTTGTCCATGAACACTTCCACCATCATACTCCTCTTCAAAATCAGATGTATATCGATGTCGATCCTGACCACCAACATCTCTACTACCATCACGTCTTCCACAAACATCCCTTCTATCTACATTCCTCCGTTCTCGATCATTCACATTCCTATCACGTCTTCGATCATCATCATTTCTATAACAATCTCGACTCGCACTTCTATGATCATTATCAACACTTCTCTCCCGATTGGAGTGTGGTGAGACTCTACTTCCCCCATGGTTAGATTCAGGTGAAACCCTTCTCCGATTTTGATTCATCTCTAACATCATCTTCTCTAATCGTCCAATCCCTTCATTAAGCTTTTCACTAAAGTTTTCATTAATTCTTTGCTCCATCTCATCAGCTTCCTCTCTTCTATACAAAGCTTCTACGTTTTGGTGACGATTAGCTCTTCTCGGCGGCATGGTTGATTCTTCAAAACTTTGACTTTCGGCTCCACTCCAAATTTCAAACACCTTTTGAACTTAGATCCAAAATGAAATGGATCCAAAACTCCCACTTTGTTGCAATTCGCGATGAACACGATGAACAACAACTTCTCGGCCTAGCTCAAGATCGTACAAAACAACACTTCAAACTTCAAATTCTCGGCTCCAAGACTCGATTTATATATGATTGGCTAAAACAAGCTCTGATACCAAACTGACGCAGCGGATTATACAAAAACAAGGTAGAACGATGAAAGTAGCAATCGGTGGATTGATGAATACTGAAATGCTCAAATTCGTTGATCTGAAGATACCGAATTCTAGCTATCCCAAACACGTTGATCGCGCACGATACCGTGTTCAAAGATCTGCGATTCTTCGCACGTTGATCTAGCGCACTAGATTCTGTGAATCGGCTTCTACAGTCGTTGAATCGAACGCACTCGATTAACCGAAAGAGGAGATAGGAGATTACACTCAACTACCAATTTAAGAAGAGGCACAAAGCTCTCAAACAAGAATTTTATTCAAAAATCAACAACCTATTACAAATGGCACCACCGGCCTATTTATAGACATTACAACACACGCCATAGAAAAACTGTACAACTCCTAAGTCGGCCACGACTTAACACCTCATGACCTAAAACATCACGACCTTAAAACAAAGTACAACATTGCAAATACAACACAATGCTTTACAACACATCGGTCGTAAACGACCCAAAACTACACGACTTATCCTTTGAACGACCTAAAACAAGGCAGCATCTTCCAAGAATCCAGGCGGCAGCGAACTGTAGCAATCAGCGATCTAAAGTTCTCGTGACCTAACTTAGGTCGTAGGTCGTACGCGACCTAACTTAGGTCATAGGTCGAGGCATTCTTCATTCTGAATTTCGGAGCGACTTACCTTAGGTCGTAGGTCGTTTACGCGACCTAACTTAGGTCGAATCAAAACTCTGCGACCTATCATAGATCGAACTTCAATCTCGTGACCTAACTTAGGTCGTATCCTTTTAGCTCGTTCACACTCCTTCACACTGAATCCAGTAACTCGTGCGTCTCCACTAGGTCGTGAGCGACCTAAAATTCCGTTAGGTCATGAGCGACCTAGGGCTTCATCTTCCAATGACTTATTCTCAAGTGTTAGCCCGTTAGGTCGTGAGCGACCTAGAACTTCTTCAGGCTGGGCTGCATCAATAGAACAATCAATCAGCATGTGAGTTTATTAGTTTTGTTTGTTAACAATAAACATAGAAATGTGTTTGAAATCATAAGTTGTAACAATTGTTTAATTATCGTGTTAATCCGTTGAAATTTAATTGGAAATCAATTGCTATTTGAATATTGCAGTTAATATGAATTAAGATGGTAACTGTAGTATATTGATGTAAAAATGGTAAACCAATGTTAACTATATCCATAAAGTAATGATTGATTGAATAAAAAGATTGAAATCAAAATGAATCAATTTATTGGGTTTTAAATTATAATTAATGAATTTATTGCAATTGGAATTGGAATGTTGTAATTAGGACAATATTAATAGTTGAATTTGACATGGAAAAATTATTTTAAAAGATTATAATTACTAGTTAATGAAAAGTGATAAAAATTTGTTAGTTATCAAATTTGAATTTCAAAAGTGATAAATTTAATTTAACAATAATTTATTTAATTAACGTGAAAATAGCCATTTTGGCCACTGTCTCGGATTTTGATGAAACTAGTTTCATCGGATCCGTAACAGTGAGTTATTATAGAATTACAAGTTTCGGAGCGATCAGACTTGTCGTTTGATCGTGCGGGCTCGAAACGCATAGAAATCAATTTAATGAAATCAATTTAAATTAGCTAATTTTAAAAGATAACTTCTGTATACAATGGAATTAGGATTTGAATGTTGTTCCATTGAGTTTAAAAATATCGAAAACCTATATTTCGATATATTGGATGACCCATTTTTGTTTCGGGAATGAAACGGGCTTTTCAGGTCGTTGTTATCGTTTCGATCCAACCCTGCCTATATATAGGCTGTTATAAACCCTAGTTGTTTCTTATTTTATTATTTCTGTACGTACATCTTCTTCCTCCTTCTCAAACGTCAGAACATCAAACCTAATTACCAAAATTCCAAAATCCTAATTTAAAAAAAAAAAAATTGGTTGCTCCAGGTTTACTTCGAGTCGGGAAGAGGTTCACCTCGGGTTCCAGAGGCGAAAACCCTGCAGCGACTTCGGGTCAGAGAGAGTTCCATGCTAAACAAGGCGGATCTGGTCGCGCTTCGAGTTCCAGAGGCGAAAACCCTGCAGCGATTTTGGGTCAGGAGCCAAATGACTCGGATCTTGGGTCATTTCGGCAAAAACTCAGAGCATGCACCGGGTAATTGAGGTGGCGACCCGAAGTCGAAATTTTCCAATCTTCTAACGTTAATAACTTTTGCATACGAGCTTAGATTCACGCGCGGTTTTCTCCTTTACGATCGTATCAAAATTCCAGACATTTTGCAACTGGATTGGCTACATTCTAAGACTGTTAAATTTTTGGGCTAATTTTGGATTTTAAATCGACGACAAATCGAAGGTAAGTGTTTTGACCCACTCACAACTACTAGATGATCTTATGTTAGTTAAATTAAATTTATGATGCGATTAGAAATTGATTGGTTGATGTTTGGTATATTTAAATTATCATTCCAGTTAAATCTGACTTTTATTGAATATTATCACCATTAATTTTTTAATATTAAATTCTAAATTGCCAGTTAATACCCGTTAATTATAATCGGTACTTGTTATTGTTTATTGATTGGTTTGAATAGTGATTTTGATGGATACTAATTGTTGATATTGGATGATTGGATGTTATATTTCATATTGTTATAACATTGCAAGTTCCCTACGGGTTCAAATGTTACATACCCGAATGATCTGTTAGATTAGAAAGAAATCGTTATGGGTTGAAATGATAGACTCGAGCAATTTCATGGATTTGAAGTAAAATTTGAGATTACGGGTTGAAATAATATATACCCGTAAAATTTAAAATATTTGTAGACTAAAATGATAAATATCTGTATCACTTGACCATAGGGTAGAAAATTATATACGGACACTGGATTGGTTAATTTAAAAGATTTTAAACCCTTAAATCTTGAATTTGGTTAAATGATATTTTAAACTAAATTGATTTATATAAACTGAATCATTTTGAGAATCCATGTTTAAATGTTGGAATTGGAAATTGGTTTAAATTAAAATTTTAAAGTTTAATTTGAAGTATAAACGAAATTTATCGAATTTGATTGAAACGTTTGATATTGTAACTTTGAAATCTATTGGAATTGGAATAGCCTAAATTGATATTTCAAGATTTGAAATTGGGTTTTGATTTGAAATCTAGATATGGTCCAGATTTGTTGAAATGGAAGAAATAGTTAAATTTGATGTTAATTCCAAATCTATTATTTTAATATAAACTGTTTAAAATATATTGTTTTGAAAATCCCGACTATTAAGATTTTCAACTATTAAACTAATGTAATCTATTTTAAACTATTTTAATCAGTTTAAACTATTTTAATTTATTTTAATCTATTTTAATCTATTTAATCCAATTTAATCTATTTTACCTATTTTAAACTAATTAATCCATTTTAAATTTATTTAATCTATTTTAAATCTATTTAATATAATTTAAATCTATTTAATCTATTTTAAATTTATTTAATCTATTTTAAATCTATTTAATATAATTTATATCTATTTAATCTATTTTAAATTTATTTAAGCTATTTTAAATCTATTTAATATAATTTAAATCTATTTAATCTATTTTAAATCTATTTAAACTATTTTAAACCTATTAAAACTATCTTGAATCCATTTAAACTATTTTAATCTTTTTTTTCTATTTTAGAGTATTCTAACTATTTAAAGGTTTATTTCTAAACTATGCCAAACTAATTAAACTATTTATAACTATCTAAATTATTTTCTGAATTTCAGATTTGTGTAAAGTGGAAGTGTTTATATTTAAATCCTTGATTTAAAAGCGAATATGATTAAATGAAGTTATAACCTAAGTTTGGATTTAAATGATATTTTCTGGGGAAATGACATATTTGATTGAATATGAGGATTTTGAAATGAGATTTAACCTATTTTGTCGATATGATTTCGAAAGTGAATATGATTTTTGAAAGTGATATGTTTGAATTGAATATAATATTTTGATATCAATTATGAAACGGTTTTGGAAATTTAAAGGATCCGTCCGATGTGAAATAAGAGTTTATTTGTTAAAGAGACCGGGATCGGATATTATCATACTCTCTGCCAATACCGAAAACCACTTTAACAACTGTGTACGTGGTGAAGATTCCAAAATGAAGTAGGATGGTTTGGTGAACGATTCTGTATGAGGTATTAGCGTAGGCCTGACTCCTGCGAGTCAGTTTGATGTGACTAAAACAGGAGTCATGCTGGGCCAAGTGAGGTCACACCTCCGATCGGGCACATTACTTCGATACCATATTATGACTTTGAGATAGATTTTGTGGCCACCCCTCGATTTTGATTATGGGAGTGTGTTCCAAGGTGGGCGGTAGTAGCTGCTATGCATTACCACCAGTCTAGATCCGCAAAACGGTAGTATCCTACCCTGGGCATTGCCTCGCGTGCCTTGTCACATGCCTTATCGCGGCTTCTACGAGTTTGGTTTGTGTCGTACCTATGGAGTGCTCCCTGATAGCCCACCAGTTTACGGTGGAGTTTACAGTACTGTATAGACTACGACATTATATAAAATGTGTGGCATTATATAAAATGTGTTAAGGGAGATATGGGTAACGCCTTAACGCTATTTTAATACTTTACTTTACTGTAGACACTATTATAATAGCTTATTGTACTATGTATGTAGATAGTTTAACGGATCCTTAGGAGATGGAATCCCGAACATCTCTTAAGTTATTGTACTCACGTTTGACACTGGACATGAGATGTCAAATCCCATAAACATCTCTGATGTCGTTATACTCATATTTATTTACTGTTGATTTAACTTACATAAGATCTTTTAGTTCTGACTCGAGTGTTTTGTCTTTTCAATTCGTTCGGGTCAGTCTGAGCTTTTCTGTTTATCGAAGACTGCTTTCTGGAGGATGAAGACGAAGATTTAATACTGTTATTATTTATTATATTTATTCCACCGCAACATGTTGTTCCGCTGCATTATTTATATATTTCTGTTGTATGTAACTCTGATCTGTATTGTAAAGGTGTAATCAATGTATTTGTAAAACAGCTTCATGAACTGTTATTTGATTATTATATTTTTTCATTCCGCTGTGAGATTCTGTATTTGTTTTATTTCTTTCTCTTCGTTTTCTTATTTACCCCATAACAATCCTCCTTTTGAATAGTTTGAGTCTGACCTGTGTGGTTTATTGTCGATTTAAATCTTTAAAAAGGTGGATCATTACAAATTAAATCAAAATAAACCATATAATATTTAAATTTTCTGATGTATTTATGAACTTTTATAAACTTAAATTAGTTAACAAAATATATATGCATATAATTAAATCAAGAGATTCAACCTATATGAATTTTTTTCCAAAGGTGAAACATACTAAACTGAGCAATATATTAACAATCCTTTGAATACTTAAAAAGTATTAGTCATATCAAATAGGGTAACAAATTTATAAGTTATTGTAATAAATTTATTATTAAAACATCCTTTAATCATGTGTGGGTTTCAATTACAATAAAATGCAAATAATAAGAACAAATAAACTTTCAAATCTAAAGAGATTCAACTTATCTGAATAATTTTTTTAAACAAAAGTGAAACACACTAAACTGAGCAATATATTAAAAATCCTTTGAATACTTAAAGAAAGATATTATTCATGTCAAATAGGGTAACAAATTTATAAATTTATTGTAATCAATTTATTATCCAAACATCCTTTAATCATGTCTGGGTTTCAATTACAATAAGATGCAAACAATAAGAACAAATAAACTTTCAAATCTAAGGAGATTCAACCTATATGAATAAGTAATTATAAAACAAAAGGTGATACATACTGAACTAAGCAATGTGTTAAAATCCTTTGAATGGTTAAAGAAGGATAATTGTGATGTCAAATAGGGTAACAATTTATAAATTAATTGTAATTACTTTATTATTAAAACATCATTTAATCATATGTAAGTTTCTGTTACAGTAAAAATGCAAACAATAAGAACATGTAAACATTCAAATCAAAAAACTTTTTGATTTGAATGTTTAGACATAGATCTAAAATTAAAATATTGTCTAACCATATACAAGTTTTAGTTTCAATTTATCTATAAAAAAACCAATCAATTCATATAATAAACAATTTGAAATACATAAACCATTTTTCAAATCAAATGAGACAATATTATACACATATAAATTAAGATATTCAATTTTGTTCATTAAAATGTTATATCAAAATTATTAGACTAAAAAGATCATAACTTGATTCCAAAGCCATGAAATACACCTTGAAACATTGAATTTTTCCTCTAAATGTAGCCAATGAATCGTACCTTGAATGATGAATCAAATCTCATAGATTCATAAATCAGCCTCTAGATGTTGCAAGGATCAAGAGGAATAAACCACTTTTCATAAGTTATTTTATTTGTATTTGATTTTAGGATTAATTGAAGCCATAGAAGATCTCATATTATCAGCCATTAGAGAAGGGAACCAGAAAAGTTACAGAAAGAAGAATGAAAAATGAGAAACTAAACTGTATGTACAGAATGAATTAGAGAATATGTTTTATTTGAAAGAAGGAAACCTTTCTCATTCTTCAATTAAAACTTCTCCAATTAATTATCTTGATTAACTTTCACTTTTCACTCCTATTTCTTTACATGGTATAGCTGAAAATTACGTGCCATCAAATGACATAAGATTCCATAAACTAATGCATTTAATTATCTTTTATCTAATTACAATTGTGACGACCCACAATTCTGTACCCTTTGTGCCGAAAATAAACCACACATGCCGGCCCAAATTGCACGAAATTGTGGATTATCAGGGGTAATAAAGAAAAATAGACAGAACATAATCTCACACAAATGGAATAATATATAATATTGAACAAATATCTTTACAGCGGAAAACTTTTAAATACATATATCAGAGTCTAACCTAAATTCAACTTGGACAGTTATAAAGATATGTCCTTACAATTGCCGACAAACATCAAACAAAACAACCAGAAGTGGATAATAGAATTCGTCCATACTTAGATGAATATCTCTAGCTCTCCTCTGGAAACTCCAATCGTCTTCGACTAAACCTGAAACTACTTGGATCTGACCCGAGTATTGAAAATACCCGGATCGGGCTTGACAAACCAGCGAGAGAAAACTCAATAATAAATGACAGTGTCATATATCTATCTTTGAATAAAATCCTTTGAAAAGAAAGAGTATCTCATAAGACCATGCCCATACAAAAACACGGACGGGTTTTTACCTTATGATAACTAAAACACTTTTATATCAAAACATTTGATATTATTTTTAATGACATTTCTTTGAAAACATTGCAAATAAACTTATTAATCTTAGCCGAAATGGTTACCCATATAGCATTTCGGGGAAATTCATTACGCCAATACAAACAAAACCGCAGGTTCATGTTGAAGAATGGATTTCCATACAAATGTCCAGGTGAAGGGACTACCTTCCGATGGGTACACCTCTAGATGGATGTCCCGAGGAATCATCACAAAGCTCCTCTACAAACAAAAGACTGGCCTACCTCTATAACTAGGTAGTACCGAATATGTCATCCCCCGGTCGTTACCAACCTTTAAACCGGGCGCCTGAGCATACAAACCACATTAATTTACATCTCGAACGTCATAGCAGGAAGAAATATATCTAGAAGGGGATGATCATACCCTAATTGGGAATGACCCACTTAGCCTTGCTGCATCTAACCCTGTTTCGGTCATTTTCGGTTGATGAGGCTCGAGGCAACGATTACCTTTTCACATAGCACATCTTCTTTCACTTTGAATGCCACATTGCCATTCAACATTCACACGACTGATTTCTATAAACGTATAACTTCCGGAGCTCGTAATTCTCGGGAAAGGGTGCTAAGCTAAGAGAAGGTGTCTTCTCCGCCATCGACCGATATACTTTTATAAAGATCACCCATAGTGATTTGGAATGCAAGGTCAGACATTCATCCATACAATTTCGTTCTAGGACTGAACGAAACCGAATGCACTTTCCTCGGCCATTACTAGGCAAGAAGTCCTTACGATCTTGAGATTTTTTATAACAAAGAGATCACTCCTACAAAATAGTGAATCGGGAGTTTATCCCCAATTATTCAACAAGTAGTCCTTCGTTACTATTCGTCTCAATATCTCCGTCTTCAAACATCTTCATTCTTCGAACACATAAATTGGTTCGAAGTGGTTTTCGGATAGGAATCACCCAAATCCGGCCCCGGTTCCTTCGAAATCCAATTATTGATAATGTGAATATGAGTATACAAGATTTATTAAGTCTCTTTTCACTTTAATTCTTCTCGGATGACTTCAAAATCTCTTCTTTTTGTCTTAGAGTAATTCTAAGTTAATCCATTCTTTTGCTTTGGATAATATTCCAAATTTCCTCACTTAACACTCAATCCAAATTCCTTAACTTTTAGGCGGGTCAAAAACAATATTATTTAAGACATCATTTACTGTAAACCCTAAAATAAATCTTAGCAAACATTATTGAGTAAATAGGATCATAGAAATCATTCTAATTTTACTCAACATCAATTTCCATATTCAACATATGCTATGGGTGGAATAACGATGAGATTACCTTTTATATTTCGCGAATAGGACGAGTTCCCTCTTCGAAATTTAACACCAAGTATAAGAAGATTATCTCTATGCAATCCAATTTGTATTTTATTCATTTTGGAGATTGCTTAAATTTTGGATAATACTAATCTTCTTTTATTCTGGAAAAAGTTAATACAATATTTTTAGAGCATCCGGGCTTTCCTTTCGATTTGTTCCACCCCTCGCCTAAGAAAAGAAAACATAGGCCAGGTAAGTTCAGGGCACTGGTTGCTTCATCCCTAACCTTAGTTAAACACCTTGTTTTATCTTTCCAGATTTCACAGGCGGGACAAATGTACTAGTCGTTTCCGCATACTCAGTTATCAACTTTCTTATGGAATTGATTATAAATTTCCAAATTATGTTTTAAACGCTTAATTTTCCTTTTAAAAACATTCATAATAGATTCTAGGAAAAATCGTTACGTTTAACTCATATTCCAAAAGTTATAGAATTCATAGTCTAAAAGTGCTGCGGAAAGTGTTATATAAGTTTATTTGATTTAAAAAACTTTTTAATATTTGAAAATCCATATTTTCCACTTCAAATCTCTTCTAAAATATCTAAATAGATTTATCAAATTTTTCCATATTTTTCCATAATTACAAACGTTCATTTAAAAGGATTTCCCGTTATGGTCACTTAATTTCACTAGCGCGGTTTTTCTAGATAATTGATTTGACATAATTCAAAATCTACTTAACTAAATTTTGATTTTCTTTCTTCGTTTAGAAGCTATGGATATAATAGTCCAAATTTTTCTTATCTCGAATAATTCCGAGTTATATTCCACTCTATATGCTTGTTTGAACTTTTCGGTGCAAAATCGCGAACTACCATCGCGCGACGCACTTAATTTTAACTTATTTTTTCTATATTCGAAATAATATATTCAAATTGAACTTTATTACTTATAAAATCATTACAAATCATTTTAAATCAATATTTTCACTTTTTAAAGCTTTTAAAATGTATTTTCACTATTACCTATTATAATATTATTTTATTCCTATTATTTTAATATTAAATTTTAAATTCCAATTTCAATTCTAACTTCAAATTAAACCAAATTAAAACTTAGATTTCAAATCTAATTCCATTCTAATTTAAATTTCAACCTTAATCTCAATTTCAATTTTCAAAATTGATTTCAATTTCACTATTCATCTCAATTTCAATTTCAATTTAACTTTCCTTTTCAAATCCAATTTCACTTCTAATTTCAAATTCTCTTTTACTTTCACTTTAATTTCAATTCCATTTAAAAATAGACTTATTTTTCCAAAGTATACCATATCACCGAAATAGGGTCTTATTTAATAAAGGGGTTACCTAATCAATATGAACATAATCGAGTTAACATTTATCACGAACAGAATTATGGTCCATACACAAGCCAATATGATAAATAATCACAACCATAAACACTTGCAACTATTCAAACATAACACAAACACAACCAAATATCCATAACATAAAACGGTTATTATCTAACATAACAATTTAACTTGATAATCAATTTAAATCATATAGTGATGAGAATTTTCGCACCTTCATTTCCACTCCGTCAATTTTTTCTACCGTTAGCGTCTTCGCTTCTTTTTGAATTCGTTCCTTGCCTTTAGAAAACCGGACTCTCTTTTCTCTATTTTATTTTTCATTTTTTTAATATGTGGCATGGGTATGTAGTGGTTGGAGGCTATGGAAGAGAGGAAGAAGTGATTAAGAAATTGTTTAAGAAGAGGTTAGAGAATAACAAGTGGATTAGTGCTTAAGCACTCCATTATTTTTAACCCTCCTACCTCTCTTAAAAAGAGAAGCCATTAAAATAGTTTAAAGGAAGAAGAAGAAGAAGAGAATGATTTGTGTGAGAATGGAAGATGTATGCATGGCTATTTATAGGAAAAAGTTTGGAATAAAATATTATTATGTAAAATGATCAAAATACCCTCTACTTACTTTTTAAGCAACCTTAATTTTTTCAACACTTAACATCACATTTCAAATCATGCTTTATGTCATTTTCACTTAAGGAGTAAGAAATGTAAAATAATAATTATGTTTGGTTTGATTTGACATGTTTTGAAATTTTGTGCGTACTTTTTCTTAATGAAATTCTATAATTTTCTAAGTATGTTTAGTAAAAGTGAACTTGATTAGTGAATTAATTAATACTTCTACTATTTGAATATATGTTCCTATATAAGAAAATAATGGTGCGAAAACTTTTAATCGACAAAACGTTAATTTTCGACAAAAAGTTTTACGGTCATATTTTGAAGTTTTAGTTAAACAATTTATTTATGTAAACCAAACTAAAATATATATTTCTTACTTCCTTAAATAAATTTAAACATATCTATTCATATTATAAAACCATATTTAAATAATATCAAAATCTCTATTTTTACAGTGTTGGTAAAACTGACAAAATGCGACAAAATTTGGACATTTTGTAAACCAATTAAAATTATGTTTCACCAACCTTATTAGATTTTAATTATCATTAATAAATTATTTTAATATAAATTAAAACAAGTCTATCTAGGTTAAAATCCAATATAATTAGGGTTAATATCAAAATATTGGATTTTGGCGTTGCATCGACAAAATGTAACAAATTTTGAATATTTTTATAAATTACAAACATTTTTTAAACCTTTTAATATACTTCTATTATCTTTATTAGGTGTTTTTAATAAGATTTAACTTTTCAAATAAATATTTAAATCTATTTATTTAAGCTTTTATTTATTTTTAATCAAACTTAACTTTTGTTGATTTGTTCTAAAATCCAAATTTATACTTTTTAATTATTAACTATAAGAATAAATAATTTATCTATTATTATTTATTATATATAACATATTTATTTAAGTTTTTAATCCTTTTTAAATTTTAAAATAAACGAAATCTCTCATTTTCGAAGTAGCGAAATTACGGGTCGTTACATTCTCCCCTACTTAAAAGCGTTTCGTCTTCAAATGAAAGTCAGATAAAGGAATCTACCACACACTCGTATCCTCAAACATTTTGGCTTATTTATACTGATGATAGAAAGAATGTATATATAAAAAGAAGGTTGATACTAAAACAAATCATACCAAACATATATATATAGAGATTCCATACACTAACCTGAGTACTTATCATGTACTTAAGGTTATATATACATACATCAAGTCAGACATCTATCCTACCCATTCTAATGCGTACTGCACACTTTAGATAATATACACAACTACGAAATAGACTATACTTCCAAAAACAACCACACGAATACTATATCAACATAAATTATTACATCCACATAACCCATCCCCTGACCTGAGCATGTACTACACCTGAGGTCTGTATATATACATACCAAAAGATAAGTCCAACCTCTATATCTTAGTGCCTACTATTTAAGATAACTATCCAACTACTATGTAGATAGACCCAAAACATCATACTATATGTGATATTTGATTCGATCTATTGTTCGAATCCACAGCTTTACTTCCGAACTAGTATCGATCCCTCGATTTTCTAGTGAGGACTTTGATCAGGTTTCTTGATTACAAGTCATTTCTTTCCTTGCATAGCTTTCAACTATGATAGAAAACTGAGTACATAATCACAAACCCTCATCAATGTTTGTCGTTAAGAATCGAGTGATAAATCCTTTCTCAGATTGGTGTAAACACCTTAAAGTTCTGTACTCAAATCTTAGACAAAAAAAATTTATGTGCCGAAATGATCTACGTATAACTTATGTATTTATTCATATTCATTTTTACCTAACTTTTTTTCAAAATTTCTATTAATCCAAGTTTATTTACTTTCTACTAAATGCATTATTTCTTAAGCATAAAAATATGGCTTAAAGTTGTATAATATACCTTTACTTCCTAAGAGTATATATACGTATCCCCAAACATCAAACCGTCATTATTTCAATTAGGGTGTTTAACTAATGTGGAACTCTACTATTATCTCAAATTAATAAGTTATAAAACTTAATCCTTAGTTTTATTTACCTAAGGTCTTAATTTAGCTAATATTATTTATCTTATCCATATATTAATAAGACAACTTTACTAAGTGTACATCTTTTTCTTACTAATTCTATGGTGATCTACTTAACTTATTTTCCTATCCATTTCTATATCAAATTTCTTAATCCTAAATGTATCAAATACCTTATAGTCTAATTGTGAAACTTAATTCACATGGTATTTGTTATTTAAACATTTTCATCCAACAATCAACCTACTAACCATATTATTTAAAACTTCCCCCTTTTAACTTTTCTAACCTATCCACTTCTAATCTTACTTTATTTTGAATTACAAATGTTACCCTAAATGTATCGCTAATCCAAAGTTTTATATTAGGATGATATCTCTTAGATCTCTTATTCCTAAATTTCATTTTGATTCAAACCTAATCAAAGTGTCTAAATTTCAACTTATCTTATCCCCTTTATAAGTTATTGAGCTTACCCTTTTATATTATATTTACCCAAAGTCTCAATTTAGGCTTATCTTTTCCTATCTTATTGATAAGAATTTTTCAAAGTGTTCTTTTTCTTTCTACTTTCTCTAATTTACAACTTCTAGCTTCAATATTATCATAAAATATCTTATAGTCAAATCGTGAATTTTACTTCACAAGATATTTGTACTTAGCTTTTAAATCCATTAATTTTGATGATCATTATATCATTATTTCTTAAAAACCAAATAATTAGTGGTATATGATTAAAGTTCTAAATTCTAGATTTCAACTAATTGATTCTATATGGAATATCTTATAGTCAAATCATGCAATTCTAATCACAAGATATTCATATTTTAGTTTTACTATGTTAAATTACAAACAATCCTTAATTTCTAACCGAAAAATAATGATATCCCCTTTAATATTTAAATTATAAACCTAAGGTAAAATTATTTCATTTACCAACTCCTTTAAAACAAAACATTTTTATAAAATTAACAAATACGCGCTCATATATATAATATTCTCAAAACTCATTCTAGGGTGTTACTAACCCAATCTCTAATGAGTTACTCATCCTATGATATTACTAATCCCATCTCTGATGAGACTAACCTCTATTAGGCTTCGGTGTTCGCTTAACTAAAAGCTTTGATACCACATGAGACGACCCATAATTCTATACACTTTATGCCGACAATAAACCACACATTTCTGATCCAAATTGCACGGAATTATGGATTATCAGCTGTAATAAAGAAAAATAGACAGAAGAGAATCTCAAACAAATGGAATAATATATAATATTGAACAAATATCTTTACAGCGGAAAACTTTTAAATACATATATCAGAGTCTAACCTAAATACAGCTTGGACAGTTATAAACATATGTCCTTACAATTCCTGACAAACATCAAACAAAACAACCAGCAGTGGATAATAGAATTCGTCCATACTTAGATGAATATCTCTTGCTCTCCTCTGGAAACTCCAACCGTCTTCGACTAAACCTGAAACTACTCGGATCTAACCCGAGTGTTGAAAATACCCGGATCGGGCTTGATAAACCAGCATGAGAAAAACTCAATAATAAATGATAGTGTCATATATTAGTCTTTGAATAAAATCCTTTAAAAAGAAGGAGTATCTCATAAGACCACGCCCATACATAAACATGGACGGATTTTTACCTTATGATAACTAAAACACTTTTATATCAAAACATTTGATATTATTTTTAATGACATTCCTTTGAATACATTTGCAAATAAACTTATTAATCTTAGCCAAAATGGTTACCCATGTAGCATTTCGGAGCTATTTATTAAGCCAATACAAACAAAACCACAGGTTCTTATTGGAGAATGGATTTCCATACAGATGACCATATGAAGGGACTACCTTCCGATGGGTACACCTCTAGATGGATGTCTCGAGGAACCATCACAAAGATCCTGTATCAACACAAGATCGGCCTACCTCTATAACTAGGTAGTACCGAATATGTCATCCCCCGGTCGTTACTGACCTTTAAACCGGACGCCCGGGCATACAAACCAAATTAATTTACATCTCGAACGTCATAGCGGGAAGAAATATATGTAGAAGGAGATGATCATACCCTAATTGGGAATGACCCACTTAGCCTTGCTACATCTAACCCTGTTTCGGTCAATTTCGGTTGATGAGGCTCGAGGCGACGATTACCTTTTCACATAGCACATCTTCTTTCACTTTGAATGCCACATTGCAATTCCACATTCGCACAACTGATTTCTATAAATGTATAACTTCCTGAGCTCATAAGTCTCGGGAAAGGGTGTTAAGCTAAGAGAAGGTGTCTTCTCCGCCGCCGACTAATATACTTTTATAGAGATCATTCATTCTGATTTGGAATGCAAGGTCAGACATTCATCCATACAAGTTCGTTCTGGGACTGAACGAAACCGAAGGCACTTTCCTTGACCATTACTAGGCGAGAAGTCCTTGTGGTCTTGAGATTTTTCATAACAAAGAGACCACTGCTACAATATAGTGAATCGGGAGTTTATCCCTAATTAATCAACAAGTAGTCCTTCATTATTATTCGTCTCAATATCTTCGTCTTCAAACATCTTCATTCTTCAAACACATAAATTGGTTCAAAGTGGTTTTCGGATAGGAATCACCCAAATCCGACCCTAGTTCCTTCGAAATCCAATTATCGATAAAGTGAATATAAGTACACGGGATTTATTGAGTCTCTTTTCACTTTAACTCTTCTCGGATGATTTCAAAATCTCTTCTTTTTGTCCTAGAGTAATTCTATGTTAATTCATTATTTTTCTTTGGATAATATTCCAAATTTCCTCACTTAACACTCGACCCAAATTCCTTAACTTTTAGGCGGGTCAAAAATAATGTTATTTAAAACATCGTTTACTGTAAACCCTAAAATAAATCTTAGGAAATATTATTGAGTAAATATGATCATAGAAATCATTCTAATTTTACTCAACATCAATTTCCATATTCAACAAGTGCTATGGGCGGAATAACGGTTAGATCACCTTTTAAATTCCATGAATAGAACGAGTTCGCTCTTTGGAATAAAACACCAAGTAAAAGAATATTATCTCTATGCAATCTAATTTGTAGTTTATTCATTTTGGATATTGCTTAAATTTTGGATAATACTAATCTTCTTTTATTTTGGAAAAACTAAATATAATCTTTTTAGAGCATCCAACCATTCCTTTCGATCTGTTCCACCCCTCGCCTAAAAAAATAAAACATAGGCCAGGTAAGTTCAGGGCACTGGTTGCTCCATCCCTAACCTTAGTTAAACACCTTGTTTTATCTTCCCAGATCTCACAGGCGGGACAAATGTACTAGTCGTTCCACATACTTAGTTATCAACTTTGTTATGGAATTGATTATAAAGTTTCCAAATTATGTTTTAAATGCTTAATTTTCCTTTTAAAAACATTCATAATAGATTCTAGGAAAAATCATTATGTTTAACTCATATTCCAAAAGTTATAGAATTCACAGCATAAAAGTGATGCGGAAAGTGTTATATAAGCTTATTTGATTTAAACAACTTTTCAATATTTGAAAATTCATATTTTCCACTTCAAATCTCTTATAAACTACTTAAATAGATTTATCAAATTTATTCCATATTTTTCCATAATTAAAAACGTTCATTTAAAAGGATTTCCCGTTATGGTCACTTAACTGCACTAGCGCGATTTTTCTAGAAAATTTGTAACGACCCGTGTTTTAACGGATCAAAAGATTGTAAAACAGTTATTATTAGATTGTTAGTTTGTTAAGTCGTCCAGAGTTTAGGTCGACTAGAGCTTAAGTCGTGTAGAAGTTAGGTCGTCTAGGAGTTAAGCCGTGTGGTAGCTTAGGTCGTGGGGTAGGTTAGGTCGGGTGACGACCTAAGAGATTGGAGCAACCTACAGGATTTGACCGACTTAAGAAATTGACCGACTTAAGAAGGGTAGGCGACCTAAGGAAGTTTGCGACCTAAGTAAGTGGACGATCTAAGGGGTAGCGACTTAAGAGTTAGCGGCAACGACCTAGTAGTTAGCGACTTAAGGGTTAGCAGTATAGGAGTTAGCGAGTTAACGACCTAAGAAATTAAGCGGGTTAGCGACCTAGGGAATATAGGTCGTTCGAGCGACTTAAGGAGTTGTTGTAGTTAGGTCGTGAGCGACCTATGGGGTGCTGTGCTTAGTTAGGTCGTGAGCGACCTAAGTTTGGCAGTTAGGTCGTCCAGACGACTTAGGTGTTAGGTCGTGAGACCCTGTGTTTAGTTAGGTCGCGACCTTGGATGAGTCGCTAGGTCGTGCGCATGTGTGTTAGGTTAGGTCACGTGAAGGCTTAAAGGGTTCGTTCGCTGAGTGTTAGGTCATGAGCGACCTAGGAGCGAGCTAAGGTTAGGTCGTTGATCTGTTAAGTCGTAGGTCGGAGAGGTTTGTTAAGTCGCTATGCCGCGCGTGAGTGTTAAGTCGCGCACTTTCGTTGTTGTTAGGTCGCGTAAGTGTTAGGTCGAAGGTCTTAAGTCGTGGGGTTTTAGGTCGTAAGTTGTGGTGTTTTAGTTCGTTAGGTCGGCGACGACTTAAGGAGCGGACGACCTAAGGATTCAGCCTATAAATACACGGTTTCTCTTCAGTTTTTGGGATCCAGATTTTGAAGCGACGAAGTCCTGTCATTTTGAGAGCTTGAGTGCTGTACTTCTTCACTTCTTTTCTCCACTCTAATCTTGTGATTCCTTCCATCCAAATCGAAGATCCAAGAGCTTAGATTGAAGATCTTCAACCATTGAAGAGAGATTTCACCGTTTGAAGCGGAATTTTGGAGAATCGAGTTAGATCCTTCGCTGTCCAGATCTGAAGTGTGTTGCTTTTGAAGTGTTTAGGTGATTCGGTGAGTGGTGGTTATCTTTCACATGGATCCAAAGGAGTATATCGGATTGTTGGCTTGATTTGGTGTTAAAATAGTGATTTCCATGCATTTTCTTAAACTTAAGTATAAATCCATTGTTCATGATGATTTGACATCCATTTTACTACATGTTAACCTATGTAAGTTCATTTATCAAGTTGTAGAGATATTGCTCATAATTCATGCTTGTTAGATTTGGACTCTTTATTTACACGATTGCCATTATTGTTATAATTGTTTATTGGATCATGTTTGAATGCTTGATTACTTGGATTAATGATTGACTTGATTGATTGTTATAAATTAGTTGATTGATGATTTGACTTGGACAAGATGGTTGAAGATGATTCAAAAGCTAAGGGAAATGCTCTTGAATTGGAAAAGCTGCTCGTGGCATATGTGGCAGATGATGAAGCTCATATGGATAGATTTGATGATGATGACGTTAAGATGAGGCTTTGCTATGATGAGATGAAGCGAGGCATGATATGAGATAGCCTTGGTTTAATCCAGACGGGATCATTCCAAGCATGTTGATAACTCGGTGAAATGGTTCGGGTTTGAGGATAATGGTTTTCTAGAGAGGCGCTTGAGCTAGTATGAGAATAGTCGTCGAGGAGGATGACTAGAAGGCTGCGATTTCATTGTTGTTGAAGGTTCTAGCAGACTCAAAGCAAGAGTACGCTGGGCAGATTCGATAGTCCCAAAAGACTACCGATTGGTAGTCGAGTACTCTGGGCAGATTCGATAGTCCTAGGCACGGGCTGCGACGACGTGCGGAGTTCTGTCTAGAACCGGGGTTTCCATTAGCCCTTGACGGACGGCTGAAAGAATGTGCCGGTCATTCAATTAACGGTGGTATCGAAGCAATGATAACAGTGATAGCCAGAGTCATGGATGTTTGGTTGTATCGTCATTCGGTCTCAAGAGCGGTATTTCTGGGTGCTTATCTGATCTTGGTTTAGGCCTTGGGGGTTTGTACTTGGAAAACATCGCCCTTGACTCGAGTGATAATTACTTTACTTTAAATGTTTGCTTTGCTATGTTTACTTCTGCTTAGTGTGTGTCTGGGGGCTATCACTATAGAAAGAGGTGGAGTGGGAGGGTTGGGTTCCTATTCCTTTTTCCTTTATGCTCTTTTGGTATGTTGTTAGTTAATTTACCGCTCACTAAGACTGTTGTCTGACTCAAGGCTTTATGTTTAACTCTTATTGCCTTGGGCTGTTCATCCATTTTGGGATGGGCAGACTAGGTAGTAGGTGACAGGTGCTGTTCTTACTTTCCAACGATGCTGATGACGAAGACGAGCTGGAGGCTTGCATATTATTTACTTACTATATGTACTGGATGTTCCGCTGCTTTGTATAATTCTCTGAGTGATATGTAGTGAGGTTTGATGTATTGACTATTCAGATGTTTGTATTCAACTATTATGAAGCTTATATGATGAGATTCTATTTTGTAAAGCTTCACTATATATATTCTCTATTGTATTTTATCCATGCGCTGTGAGTAATACGATAGATTCTGCTTCTTTAACTTAACCTTGGCAATCGTCCATGGCTGCCTGGCACACTTTTCAGCGCACTATTTCTAGATTTAGCACAGGGGTCATGGGCGGTCGTCACAAAATTGATTTGGACATAATTCAAAATCTACTTAACGAAATTTTGATTTTCTTTCTTCATATTGAAGATATGGATATCATAGTCTGGAATTTTCTTATCTCGAAGAAGTCCGAGCTATATTCCACTCTATATGCTTGTTTGAACTTTTCGGCACGAAATCGCGAACTACCGTTGTGCGACGCGCTTAGTTTTAACTTATTTTTTCCATATTTGAAATAATATATTCAAATTGAACTTTATTACTTATAAAATCATTACAAATCATTATGCATCAATATTTTCGCTTTTTAAAGCTTTTAAAACGTATTTTCATTACTACCTTATTATAATATTATTTTATTCCTATTATTTTAATATTAAATTTTAAATTCCAATTTCAATTCAATTTCAATTCTAGCTTCAAATTAAACCAAATTAAAACTTAGATTTCAAATCTATTTTCCATTCTAATTTAAATTTTAACCTTAATCTCAATTTCAATTTTCAAAATTGATTTCAATTTCACTATTCATCTTAATTTCAATTTAACTTTCTTTTTCAAATCCAATTTCACTTCTAATTTCAAATTCTCTTTTACTTTCACTTTAATTTCAATTCCATTTAAAAATAGACTTATTTTTCCAAAGTATACCATGTCACCGAAATAGGGTCTTATTTAATAAAGGGGTTACCTAATCAATATGAACATAATCGAGTTAACATTTATCACTAACATAATTATGGTCCATACACAATCCAATATCATAAATAATCACAACCATAAACACTTGCAACTATTCAAACACAACACAAACACAACCAAATATCCATAACATAAAACGGTTATTATCTAACATAACAATTTAACTTGATAATCAATTTAAATCATATAGCGATGAGAAGTTTCGCACCTTCATTTCCACTCCGTCAAATTTTTCTACCATTAGCGTCTTCGCTTCTTTTTGAATTCGTTCATCGCCTTCGGAAAACCAGACTCTCTTTTCTCTAAAAAAATTTCATTTTTTTAATATGTGGCATGGGTATGTAGTGGTTGGAGGCTATGAAAGAGAGGAAGAAGTGATTAAGAAATTGTTTAAGAAGAGGTTAGAGAATAACAAGTGGATTAGTGCTTAAGCACTCCATTATTTTTAACCCTCCTACCTCTCTTAAAAAGAGAAGCCATTAAAATAGTTTAAAGGAAGAAGAAGAAGAAGAAGAAGAAAATGATTTGTGTGAGAATGGAAGATGTATGCATGGCTATTTATAGGAAAAAGTTTGGAATAAAATATTATTATGTAAAATGATCAAAATACCCTTTACTTACTTTTTAAGCAACCTTACTTTTTTCAACACTTAACATCACATTTCAAATCATGCTTTATGTCATTTTCACTTAAGGAGTCAGAAAAGTAAACTAATAATTATGTTTGGTTTGATTTGACATGTTTTGAAATTTTGTGCTTACTTTTTCTTAATGAAATTCTATAATTTTCTAAGTATGTTTAATAAAAGTAAACTTGATTAGTGAATTGATTAATACTTATACTATTTGAATATATGTTCCTATATAAGAAAATAAAGGTGCGACAACGTTGTGACAACTTTTAATCGACAAAACAATGATTTTCGACAAAATGTTTTACGGTCACATTTTGACATTTTAGTTAAACAATTTATTTATGTCAACCAAACTAAAAAATGAACTTTTTACTTCCTTAAATAAATTTAAACATGTCTATTCATATTATAAAACCATATTTAAATAATATCAAAATCTCTATTTTTACAGTGTATGTAAAACTAATAAAATGCGACAAAATTTGGACATTTTGTAAACCAATTAAAATTATGTTTCACCAACCTTATTAGATTTTAATTATCATTATTAAATGATTTTAATTTGAAAAACAAGTCTATGTGGGTTAAAATCCTGTATCTATAGGGTTAATATCAAAATATTGAATTTTGGCGTTGCATTGACAAAATGCGACAAATTTTGAATATTTTTGTAAAACGATTACAGACATATTTTTAAACCTTTTAAAATACTTCTATTATCTTTATTAGGTGTTTTTAATAAGATTTAAAATTTCAACTAAATATTTAAACCTATTTATTCAAGCCTTTATTAATTTCTAAGCAAACTTAACTTTTGTTGATTTGTTCTAAAATCCAAATTTTTACTTTTTAATTATTAACTATAAGAATAAATAATTTCTCTATTATTATTTGTTATATATAACATATTTTTTTTAAGTTTTTAATCCTTTTTAAATTTTAAATAAACAAAATCTCTCATTTTCGAAGTAGTGAAACTACGGGTCATTATAACAATGATATCATATATCAATGCGCGCAAATATAACTTTTATAAATGCATTTAAATAATTACGAATAACTTCCAAAAATCAAATAGAATAAATAATAATTAATATTTATCAAATACTAATTAATTTAATTAATTTACAACTTTTTATAAATTAATTAAATCATGTGGTTTTTCGGAGAATTCATCATTACGTTTGTGCGACTCAAAGGTGTAAATTCTGTCAGCGATTAATATTGAACAATTCAAATCCTAACGTTCAAGCATCACTTAGCAAGTGGTGTGACATTTTGGTTGAATTCATCGCTTACACATCTTTTGGCAATTTTACTTATGATAAGCGGTACCTAATAGTAACAATTATTTACACCAATTCTCTTCATCAAAACTATATTACTTTGAATTTATGGAATTTGGTAATGGTCAAAATTCCAATATCATCCACATTCAACTTTATAGTCCAAACACAAAGTCCTTTGTTCAGTAACAACAATTATTATTAACCAAAATGCTTTGGCCAAAGACTTTGACTTTGAGTTGACTTGAGTTAATCAGAATTGATCATGATATTAACCTCATATAATTGAGGAGACAAATCCTCTCTTGAGTAGTGCCTCACTTCAAATACTTCCACTCGACCCAACTATAGTCACTCGATGGAACACCATGCCATGATTTGACTATAATCAAAGTGGAGCTTTCATATTGAAGATCCACAGTAATCTCAAGTCGGAAGATCTGTGTAAATTGATCACATCGATATTTTTTGTTTGACTTTAGTTATATTAACCAACAGAAAACTACCGAGTGGGTCGTTCTATAGTTATCCAATAACTATCAGTACGTAATCCCTAGGTGCCCCCAGCAGTTATGAGTAATGCATTGCCCAACATTTGGAGAGCGTTATATACTCTAGTCTCAACGGATACATCGAATCCAGTCTCGATGCATCTTGACTAGGAACATTTAGAATGGTATATTTGTTTTATTGTGATAAATTACTCACAGTTACAACACTTTGTAACTACTATCACAAAATATACCATTTATGGATTTCCTATTAAATATACTTTTAACTAAACTAATTAATTACTATAATCACATTATATCAAGTATATAATAGAAAGAAACACCTTTATTGTGAACAAGATTGTTCAACGAGTTAGATATGTGTAACAAATTACATAATTGCCCCTAGGGCATACCCTTTACTCTATCAGATACAGTGTAGTGTCATTTTTTTCTTTTTAAATAAATATAGTTAGATATAATTCTATTGATAATGCTATTTTATATTGATATTTTATGAAATACAATGGCAGTTTCTGAATTGCGGTATCATTTTTAAAGTTGTAGTAGTTTATAAACAAATGTTACTTCTTTTTAGATGTGTGTGGTAATAATACTGTGTAGTATCATTTTTTGTTTTTAAATAAATATAGTTAAATATATATATAAAAATATATATATAAATATATATTTGTTCATAATACTACTTTATAGTATCATTTTATGAATTGTAATAGGAGTTTCTAAATTGTAGTATTTTATTTATAATTATAGCGGCAGTTTAAAAACAATTGTAGTTTCTTTTTAGACGATGTGTATATATATTGTGTCTCACAACATTATTTTATAATAGCATTATGAATTGTATTACCAATTATGAAGTATATTAACATTTTCTTGATTTGTACGTAGTTTGATTTATGAATTGTAGTGTCTTTTTTGGATTAATATTTTTAAATGTCACTTTCTAGTACCATTTTATGATTTTTTTTGTAAAGGTGCTATCATTTTTGTTTTATTTTTTCAAATTTCATCATACTATTTTCATAATTAATTTATAATGCTGCTACATTGCTTTGTAAAATGGTATCATTTTAATTTAATCTTTTGAATATTTATCATGCTGTTTTTCATAAATTATTTTACAATGCTACTATCCGGTATTAATTTTGTATTTACCAAACTAAAAGAATACAATAATTATATTTCAAATTTAACATGCAATAGTAAACCTACTGTGTTTTATTTTTTTCGGTTAAAAGCTACGATTCAGTAGCATTTTGTAGTTGCTGTATTTTTTATATCATTTTCTCATAAAATGATATTGCTTAGTATTATCTCTTTACTTATTGGTGTTTCTACATTATTTGATGATTGGCAAACAAGATGAGGTAAGCAACAATATTATTATGAGTTGGAAGATGTAGACGGCACTACAGGCGCCAAGTAGAGGCGTGATTTTGTTTTTCAATGTTAGATTTTGAGGAGATGATGACTAGAGAGGTGGCGGCTATTGAAGACAATGGCTATTAGCGGTACTAGAGCGCGGCGTGCAGCATTGTGGGATACGGTGGTGTGGGGCGGCATGGGGTGCGTTGTCGTGAGAAGTGATGATTTTGGCCTACATGTGAAGAAAATGTCCTTGTGGTTAATTTTTGTGCATGTTGTCATAAAAGTCAAAAAACTTTGCACATTTATCATTTAAACTAAATTACCCTTTGAGAAATTAGTTGTTTTTCTAGGGTGTGGAAAGTAAAAGTCGGGATGCAAATATGTCTGAATGCTCTTGTATCTCATCATTTTCTTTGTTTTCATTTACACATAACGCAAGAAGATTTATGTGCTTCAGAATCTTATCTGCAATATTTAAGCTTGTTCACCTAATGATCGAACATTACTATATTTTGACTTCAGAGCATATGGCTTGCTCAATAAGAAAACATTTGTTGTATTATTATCACAAACCTATTAAACTAAATCACTATTTATTACATACATTGAGTTTCTTTGTGTAAAAAGGCCATCAAACTTTGATGTTATCCATAGTGACCTAGATATGGATTTATATTTATTTATCTTGCTCAACTATTTTAGTATATACCAGTACGCGGGCATGTTCGATGGATGTCTGCATGATAAATGTGACCAAAGTTGGATTTGAATTTTAAGTTGAAATGTTGCTAACTAGTCACTACAATAAAAAGACCCTATTACAACCGTAATTTTACAACGGTCGTAAAATGCCAATTGTAATGAAGGTTTTTTATAACATTTTACTTCAAACAGTTGTAATAAACTCGTTTTCAATGACTTTTTTATTTCTTCCATTGTAATTGGTGCCTATTACAACATCCTTTTCTGCTAGTTGTAATAGATGTCTATTTTTAACAACTCTTCTTTTTTGACAGCTATAATTGATGCTTATTACAATCGTTTTCGTTTGATAGCTGTGATAATTAATTAACAATTATAATTAAATAATAATACTTAATAATTAAATAATTGATAATAAATAATAATTACTATTAATAATAATTTTTAAACATGAAATAATTACAATTAATAATTACTGTTCAATAATTAATAATTAATGTATAATAATTAATAATTAACATTAATAATTAATAATTAAGAAGTAATAATTAATGTTTAATAATTATAATATTTTTTAAGAAAGTTATATAAACTTATTTTCAGCAACTCTTTTATTTTGCCAGTTGTGATAGATACCTATTATAATCTTTCTTTTTTGCCAGTTCTAAAAGATGCTTAATTTTAAAAGCTCTTCTTTTTTGCCAGTTGTAATACATCCTGTTACAACCATTTTCGTTTGTCAGTTGTTATAATTAATTAATAATTATAATCGAATATTAATACTTAATAATTAAATAATTAATAATAAATTAATAATAAATAATAATTACTATTAAATATTAATAATTAATAATTAATTTCATACTATTATTATTCGATAATTAATAATAATAATAATTATTTAGCAATTAATATAATAAATAATTATAATCATTAAATGATTAATAATTAATAAATAAGAATTAATAATTAATAATATTAATATTTAATAATATTAACAATTAATAATTAAAAATAACCCTTGAAATTAATAATACTTAGTATTTAATAATAATAATTAATAATAAATAAATAAGAATTAATGTTTAATAATTAACAATTAATAATATTAATAATTAGTGTAACAAATCAAAACTAAGGTCGAGTACTTTCCCTTTCTCCATTTTCACTTTCTTTTTGAAATAAGTAAATAGCAAAGGCCCAAAGCCCATTTAGATACAGGGTACTATAACCTTACCCGACTCAACATAACAAATAACTCTTGCTAAACCCTAGCCGAAACATTGCAATCTCTTCTTCCCGAACAACGAAACCCTCAGAACTCGATTTAGGGAACTAATCGATTACTTTGTATAATCAATTAATTCAAGGAGGTTTCTAAGTATCTTTCACTCTGTTATCTCTATTCTCGTTAATTCGAAATTTAATTGATGTTTCTCTAGAGATAAACTGAACTACAGATTTGGTCAAAAGTGACTCCTTTTGCTTTCAAAGTTTGTAGCTTTGATCTGATAATCTTCGATTTAAGTTCTTTGAAGTATCTCGATCAATTGTAGTAAGCTTCTTTTGAATTTTAGATATGGTCAAAAGTGGCTCCTTTAATTTTCGAAATTTACTGCTTTAATCTGATAAGCTTCGATCTGAGTTCTCTAGAGTATCACGATCAATTGTAGTAAGTTTCCCTTGTTTTAGAAGCTTACTGCCTTCGCCTTTTTCCCGAACAGATAGGTGATAAATTATGTTGTTAATTTTGCTTCTGTAAAGATCATCGTAGATTTTTTGGTTATTGATGTCAAGTTGCAAAAAAAATTCCATTTGTAGGAAATTATCCTCGAAATCATTATGTCTGCGAGAGCGGTAGCTTCCGTCCCTGTCAGGTAAGAAGGGAAATTGGTTAGTATTCTTAACTTATTATTTGATTCATGCATAATAAAGTAATGTTTACTTCCCTTTCCTTTACAGGTGTTGATCTTGTTTTGTTGGTAGAGGTGGCCGCCTCTAGTAGATTCGATCTTGTGATTGGTTCCAAAATATTCTTTAACCTTCTTCATCCAGTGATTTCCACTATGGTGAAGAAGTATGCCACTGGGAATATCAGCATTGAGTTTCCCACTCTGTAAGAAAGCTTCTACCATTTCTTCATAGTTATCAATTCGCCAGGTATTCTGATTTGAATTGTCAGAATATATGCTTTGAATTTTATACTTGCTAAGAAGGATCTGACTTTCCATTTCAATTGTTTTCCATAATTGAATATATTTTTTCGTTTTGCGTATGAAGCCTTTGATTTCTCTCTTTCCAAATATGAAAGATAGTTGTTGTTACCATTGTTCTTGCTTTTCTGAATTCTTTTGCTTTTGCCTTGAAATTTTGTTGAATGAATTTAATGCATTTCTCGATATTTTGCACTTCCTGCTTTTGATTTATCTTGAGCTTTGTTTTGGCAAAATACCAAATATGTTTTTAATATACACAATCAAAATTCAGATGATTAATACTCTCTGTTTCATTTTTACAAAGAAGACATATTGTTTTCCCTTTTTTGTTCATTTCAGACATTTGTCTCTTGTTGGTAATCTATTTATAATGGGAAAATAGGCACAATGAGACATTTTTGGTCAATTTTGTAACGGACCGGGATTTTCGACCCTCGAAAATCGACATTAATACGTCCACTATATAAAATGCCGAGTAGTCAAGTGCCAAAAATACTAGTTCATTAAGGGTGAAGAAGAAAAAGGTAGAAGAAAGAATATAAACAACAACACAGAATCTCACAATCGTAGCGGAACAAAATATAATATATAATAACAGATTTTAAATACAAGAACTGTACTATTAATATACATAACACTATTATAGTACAACAATCAATACATCAATTTGGACAATTTAATAACCTGTCCTGATATACATAACTCACACAGCAGAAATAACCAAGTACGTGATATACGTCTGAACTCCTCCAGCTCGTCTCCTGAGCTCCATAGCATTTAACCTGAATCTATAATACTCAGTCTGACCCGAGCATTATAATAAAATAACACCCGAGTCATTCTAGAAAACCAGCGTGAGAAAACACACTCAAATTGAATTATTAACTTTTATCAAATCCTTTGAAAATCAAAGGTATCTCGTAAGACCACGCCACACATAAACACGACCGGTTTTTACCTTACGATAACCAAAACATTTTTATCAAATCCGTCTGATATTATAATAGTGTCTATAGAAAGTAAATAAGAAATAGCTGAAATGCTTGCATCTCACGTTTCACATAGTTGGGCACAATCAAAACCATACGGCGCTTATTGGAGAATGGATTCCATCGAATGACTGGGCCACTGGGATACCACCCACCACGGTACACCTCTAGAACAATGTACCGAGGACCACGCTGGGATCCCCTGCTACACAAGACCAGCCTACCCCTAACCTGTATACACCGAATATGTTATCACCCAGGGTGTTCCTACCCTTACCATCGAGCGCTTCTTCTTTCATGTATACCCATATCTAGGATAAATAGGGTTTCCGAGGACATCTAGAAAGGTGATAACGTACCCTACTTGGGTGCGCCCCACTTAGCCTTGCTGCATCTCCCCTGTTTTAATCATTCCCGATTGATGAGGCTTGAGGCTAAGCGTTACCTTTCAAGGAACGATTTTTCTTAGAATGCTCATCGTCCTCCAATGACGATGTTTTGATAGCATTCGTCCATATAAGTTGCCCTAGGTCTGGACAAACCGAATCACCATCTTCATGGTATTCATTCGTAACGTTTCAACAAGATCGAAGTGATTTTCGGATAATTAAATCTGATCCCGGTTTCTTTGAAACGATTAACGAAAATTGGCCAAAATTGATAGTCGGTTATTTAACTATCAATACACATCCATAAGCAATCATCAGGCCTTATTAAAAAATTTCTCATAATTTATTTCAAAAATATCTTTATAAGATATTACTTTCAGGTCTTCAACATTTAAAAACAGTTTCAAATCCTTGTATCTCCAACAGAATATTTCCACTCTTTTTCAACACTTAGAATAATTTTCTCCATTTTATTTAAATTCACACTTAGGGAGTATTCATCTATTTCCTACTTCCTAATTCTCTCAAAATCATTTGCAACTTTATTTGTAAATTCCTTGACTAGTTTATAACAAATTGTATAAATTTCCGGAATTCCTTAATTAATTCCCTTTTATATCTCCAAAGCCAATTATACTCACTTATAATTTCAATTTCCCTTTGTACTTCTTTATGAATTCTATTTCATTTTTTCGAATTTCACTTTTATTTAACTACTTCAGAAATTTCCTTACTTTTCTTCCCAATTTCATTTTTTTAGGATTTCTTATAAATCCCATATACTTAATAACCAATTTCCAGACTTCCGAGAAGGTTTATAAATAAATTTAAAACACTACAAAACTCTAAATATATATAATAAGTATTTTAAAGAAAAATAATAATAATTTATTTTTAAGACATATTTAAATAATTATTTAAAATACTGAAATACTCTTTATAACATCATTTTTCAAAGCAGGTTTAAAAATTTAGGATTTTATTAAAATAAATATTAAGTATTTGAAAAATTCACTTCTGAGGTATTTCAATACTAACTAACTTTAAATCACATAGTTTAATAAATAAAATTTTCCTTTTTAAAATAAAACTTAACTTATTAATAAAAATGTATTTTTAGATCTCAATACCCAAATTTCTATTTATAAACCCTCTCGATTTCTATCACTTCACTTCCATTTCGGTCTCCTTAACCATTTTCATTTCAAAAATAGTATCCACTATTTTCTCTCACCCTATTTCCATTTTTAAATATAAATTCTTCCTGTAAATTTATATTTCCAATTTATCACCAGATATTAATTTTTTTTCTTTATTTATAAACATCGTTTGCAAATTTTTATAACTCCCGTGAGTTTTACTAAAATAATCTCATTTATAAAATTTCATTTTATAAATTCAATTCCTTATAAAATCCATCTATCCTTTTGCCAATCTATTTTTAATATCGATTTCAATTTCTTTCTACATTTTCCCAGAATATCATTTTAAAATCTAGTCTTAAAAAAATCCTTTATATAATTTATTTTAAATTCTCTATTTAAAATATTTTCCCGCGTTATTTCATACGATCAAAAATTCACCATTTCTTATTCAAACCAATCTCTTTTAAATAATCCAAATTTCGATATACATATTTTTATATTAACAATCATCTTTTTAATTCCTTAAAAATTTAAAATAATATTTATGGTATTTAATATACCCAAAATTAATTTCCATGCCATTTAACATTTAAAAATTTACAACACACAAAAATCCAGCATTTTTTATATATGAAAAATACTAATATATTTGAGGAATCCAGTTGGATCCCTCCAACCTATTTTCCTGAATCCACAGATGTTAGACAACAATAAAAATACCAATCCCACTTCGAGGGGGATATCGCGGTATATAGTGTCATCCGCTATTATGCGGGGCACATAGGGTCTCATCCGATATAATGTGCGGGAATATCACTCCAATACAAATATATATACTACTATATATATAGTCATCCACAGATAATCATAAATTTATCAATCAATCAAGCATCCAATAATTTAAATTTAAAATTTAAATTTAAAAGTGGAAATCCAAATGAGTCAGAAATTCTCACCTTGATTTTGTAATCCATTCAAATTTTATTTCGTATCCTACGCCATTCTGAATCCAACGCCACTGATTTTTGTAATTTTTGAACCTCGCATTCAAAACGTTATACGATTTTTATACATTTGAATTTTATAACTAGTTTAACATTAAATTTTAATTATCCTATATATATATATATACCTTAATGGCTTCTTCCAAACCGCTCACGCTCGCCTAAGAACTCAACCGCGACAAACTTTCAAGCACGCCTCTCAACGACAGCGTCGCCCTCCAACAACGACGTGCTTCCCCAACTCCTCAGCCAACACCATCCTCCTTGCACGACGACGCCACTGCCGCCCAATCCTGGAACCATCTCCACCATCATTGAATCCGACCACATTCCCAACGAAATCGCCAAACAGTTCCTTTCTGTGCACAGCATCTCCCTGGTCCTTCATTGTCAAACCTAGCCTCACCTTTAAGGTCGTGACTTCACCCCTCTCCATGAAACCGTAGCATACGCCGATGCCCCTTATGCGATCTATCTCTAGGCCAAGGTCGCGACACATGGCGCCATTCTCCCAGTCACCGCGTTTCGAAATCACTGACTCACGCTGCCTTTCCTTCCAACCAATCGCGACTTCGATTTCCCCACATGCCTTGCGCTCGCGAGCACCTCGCTCGTTCAATCGAGATAATTTTTTTTAGAGATCGACCTGATATCGATTTTGTTCAATAGGAAGAAGAAGGAAAAATCATGATTTAAACTGAAGGGAAGAATGTTACGTGATTTCACTTTTTATTATACGAACAGAGTTTTGATTTCGATTTGAACTGATAGGGAAAGATGCGCGATTCTCTGTGAATTTCAATTGAAAGAATGAAAGGGGAACGTGTTTTTAAAAAGGACAAAAAAGATGTCTTGCGTGTAGATGGCAATCTACAGTAGTTCTGAGGTGAAAGAGAAAAGTTTTGATGGAAATATGGTCATTCAACAATTTATTATATTATTTAAGTTTTAAAACGTCTCGATTTACACAACCCAAAATCTCAAACTCCTACCGAGGCATGCTCCTAGGCGTTTATAATGTTATACCCCTATTCCGAACACAATGGAAAAGGTTTCGAGTCCTAATTCGATCGTATGGAGAAGATAGCTTTTCGGACCTAATCATTTATTAAATTTTACGATATTAAATTCAACACGTTTATATACCGTACGACCCATCGGTAACTCCAAAAGCTACAAAATTTGAAATCCGATAATAATACGCTATTATGCATCCAATGGAACTTGTTTCGCAAAATTCTGAGACTGTGCCATGGATCGCTATTTTAACGTGTCGATTAAATTAACGATTTCAAAATTTTACGAAATCATTTGAAATTCCAGTTTTAATTTTTTTTTAACTCAGTTATAATTCCAAATCAAATATTTAAAATCATTTAAATATTCCAAATTAAACGATAGAAAAATCTGTGTCGTTACAAATTTGATTTATTCCATATAACATTGTGCCAATCTACTTCTATTTCATATCCTTTTATAAAATCCCAAGTTTTTTCGAATGAGAAAACACCTTTTGAAGAAAGCTTCCATTCCCATGTATCTTTTTGAAGATTTGGGTCAATAATGATATGCTCAATAGCTGCATTAAAAATTGATATAGTTGGATGCTCAAATGTATTCCAACGGTTGTTTTAAATTATGCTATTTAATTTTTTAGAAGCCCCTCCAAACATATATAAGCTGTTCCAACCCACAAGACTCACTAATGTTCTACCATGTGTCCATGGATCAAACCACAAACCAGTCTATTTTCCATCTTTGAAGTTTCTTTCCAATAGTTTGATACCAATTTCTCTACAACTGAGAATATTTTTCCATGAAAAAGAATAATGATTTTCAATACTTCAAGTCCAAAAATTCTTGTTTTTGAGGTATTTGGCTTTCATCCATTTTGCCTATAATGAATTCTCATTCATAAACTTTCAAAATAATTTGAGTTTACAAACTTCTCTCAACTTATGTTTCTTAAACCCAAACCCCCTTTTTTACTTTATTTTCAAACCATTTCCCATGCAATTTTATGATGCTTTCCTTTCCAAATGAAGTTTGCACACATTTTTTCTATCTTGTGAATTGCTTTTGCTGGAATATTGTGAGTTTGAATACAATACATAATGATTGCAATGATGACAGTTTGAGTTAGCCCGAGTCTACCAACTAATGACGAAAGTTTACTAGCCCACCTTCAAATCATTCTTTAATAAGTCGAATAATCTTGTGCAGCCCTATCATTTATTTGATTGACACTAAGAGGCAATCCCAAGTATTTTGCTGGTAGACTTTCATCCTTAAATTTTAAAATATTTAAAATCTCAATTTTCCTCGAACAACCTTTGCTGAAGTACACTTTGTTTTTATAATCGTTAACATTTAAACCGGCATGCTCTTTTAATTTCTCAAAAATTTTAACAATGGCCTTTGCACTTTATGAGTCTGCATTTAAAAATAAAAGCAAATCATCAGCATATAATAAATGTGTAATATATGGATTGATTCTATTAAAGGTTGTGATAGTTCCTTTTGTTAGTTCAGTTTCCATTAGAATTAAGAAGTATTCCATAACAATAGTAAATAAGTAAGGAGAGAGTGGATCTCCTTGCCTACTACCTCTATTGCTATGAATAAATCCATTTGGAGAACCACTTACCAATATTGAGTATGTAGCATTGTTAATACATTCATTAATTAGAGAGCAGAATTTATCATTAAATCTCATTTGTTCCATCATCTGTATTATAAAATGCCTATTTATCTTGTCAAAAGCCTTATGTAAGTCTACTTTAATACACATGAGATTCCTATTTTTATTGTCAAAGTTTCTGATCAATTCATGAGCAAGCAAAGTATCCTCTACCGTAAGTCTATTAGGAATGAAAGCACTTTGGTTCTCTGATATTAAATATTTTAATTCTATTACATAGTATATTAGAAATAATTTTGTATATAAAGTTACAACAAGCAATTGGTCTATAATCTTCTAAACTATTGGGATATTAATTTTTTGGAACCAAAGTAATAAATGTATGATTTAAATTTTTTAGTATTTTCCCAGTTCTAAAAAATTATGTGAAAGATTCAAATAAACTTTCCTTTAATTCTTCCCAATGGGTTTTATAAAATTTTGTTCCAAAGCCATCAAGCACTGGACTTTTATCATTATTAGAATCAAAGATGATATTTTTGATTTCCTCTAATCTAATTGGAGCCAGAAGAATATCCTGCCTACTATCATTGTATTAAATTTTGTTTCAATTTTTGGGAAAATATCTAAATAAAGATTGGCATTATATAACTTTGTAAAGTAATTTATAGCTTCTCTTTCTATGCAGGAAATAACATTGCCCTTTGCATCAATAAGTTTTCCTACATCATTCTTATATTTCTTGCTAGTCATTTTTGCATAAAAAATTTAGTTGCTTCATCTCCATTAGTCAACTTATCAACTTTAGCTTTCTGCCTCAAATTAATAGACTACACCTGAAGAGACTTAATCAGATTATTTTGGGCTTGAAAAAATTTGTTAACCTTACAAATGTCTGAGCAATCATTATCTAGATCAGTTTGCCTCAGCACACATTCCTCTCTAATTGTTTTTGATTCATTTTTGGTTTTATCTTTGCTCCAATTTTTCAGTTTATCCTTAGTTATTCAAAGAATTTTACTAACTTTGTACTGGGCAGTGCCCTGTACTTTTGCAGACAGACTGTTCTTGACTATATCTCTGTAATTATCCTCAAATACCCACCCATCTATGAATCTGAAAAGAGTATTTTCTTAGAAATATTATTCCGAGTGAGATATATTTGTATATGTGTGTAATCACTTGTAGCCTAGGGTAATGTGTAACATTTAAAATCCTTAAAAAAATTTATAAAACTTTGATTTAACAATATTTTGCCTAATTTACAATGGATATTTCTGAATTTTCTAGATTTCCAAGTGAACATATTTCCAAATGAAACTAATTCAATTTAACCACTTTTAAGCATAAAGTTACTTAACCTTTCTAATTTTTTAAAAGGTATAGAAATCCCTCCCCTTTTTCTCATAAGCATGCGTAACAGTATTAAAATCTTCAATAATAATTCATGGGTGTTCCATATTTGAGTTAATTTGTTCGAGCTGATTCCAAAGTACTTATCTTTCATTCTCACTGTTAGATGCATAAACAAAGGTAATTTCAAGGTGTTATCCTTCTTTATTTATACATTTACAATGGATAAACTGAAAGTTGATAAAATGTTAGAAAATATCCCATATATTAGGATCCCAAATTACCATAATTATATCATTCCCTTCCATCTGACTATTATTAATAATATTCCATTTATTTAAACTTTTAGCTTGATAATCTACCATTTTAGAATTATATAACTTATGTTCTAGTAATCCAAGAATACTGGGATTTAAAGTCAAAAGTAGATTAGATAAATCTAATCTTCTTTCAAGGAAATTAAGTCCGTTAACATTCCCAGCAATAATTGACATGATATATAAAATGTAAAATTTTATCAAACGTATTTATAAAGGATATTCCAAAGGATACATGCAACAGTAACAGTTAAGCATTGTGTCTGTTCCCTTCTTCCATTGTCTCCATCCTCTTTCCTTTTTTCTTTTATGATGTTTTTCTTCATGCTTTTAGATAATCATTTTACTTTGAGTTTTTGATGATGTATTTTCTTTTAAAATCACCGTCATCTGCTTCTTTGGTGTTATTATTAGCAATAATATCCTTTATATTTTTCATTCTACCTTTCTTTTTTCCTTTTCTTTCCTTTCTGCATTTGCTTGTCTATGTAGAGGAATTTGAAACTAAGCTTATTGCCTTTTGCATACTGTGTTCTAAAATTGAATTTTTGACTTGTGGAGATAGATGAATTGCTAGATGATTTATTTTAGAATTATCAGATGGCATTTTACCAAGTATTTTATTAATGTAAGACCTTTCATTTGGATTCATGCCATCGGGTTCAGAAGAGAAACTTTTTTCCATGAATTCTTGCTTCTTTTTCTTTAATTTGTGCTTCGGACAGAATTTCTATGATTTCCTTTGATGCCACAAAATTTGTAGTAGGGATAACATCCACATTTCCAACTTAGTTTTGTTCATTGATGTTTTCTTATACTTCCCTTTCTTGAGAAATTTCTTGAACAGAGGTTAAACCCTCATTATTTTTGCTAATATTTAGTAAATCTTTTAAAGATTATGAACTTGTCACATTATTAAATTCAAAATGCATCCTTTCAATATTCGCACCACTTTCCTCTTATATAATGCATCTCTCTTCAACTGTATTTTCCTGCATTATGCACTTTTCTTTCCATACCATTTTGAAAACACAGCTATCAATTGTATGACCAAAACATGAGCATGTTTTGCATCTAGGAGGAATCCATTTATATTCTATGCTTTGTACTAAATTTTCACCATCATGCATAGAAATGTAGGCTTCTTTTGGTAAATCTGCATTAGTCTTAATTTCTACCAGAATTCTTGCATATGATTGTCTAGTCTCCTTTGTAGTATGTTCATCTAACTTTAAAGGATTACATACTACACTGGTTATAGCACTTAAAATTTCCTTACCCCATGGTCTAAGATTCAATTCTGGTAATTTGATCCATATTGGCATTGTAGTAAACAGATCTCTATCAAGATTAATTTTTTTACTCCATTTTTTCATATTATGAGTTTCCCATTTATGAAATATGGGCCACCATTGATTGATTTTTCACAATCAGAAACATTTGAAAATCTGATAATAAAGAAACAATTACTACGATTGAAAATTTCAAAGTTACCAGTGGGATTACATGATCTTGCAATGACAACTTTGAAGTGATGATATGTCGGTCTATCGCCAAATACATAAGCAATAACTGCGGAATTCCACTTATTCTCAGTCTGATTATTGGCCTTTGCATTCACAACAATAATTTTTTCTCATTTATAGAAAGAGGAGCAGCATGCATAAGATCAAAATCAGAGTTTAAACCCTTTTTTTATCATATCAGCCCAAGAAGAGGCTTTGTTCAGATTTTTCTTGTATTGTGAAACTGAATTTCCATTTAACTGAAAGTTTCTTGAATTATTTCTTGAATCTCTGAATTGATATTCTGAAACCCCATTTGAATGGTTAACTGTTGCTGAGTTTCTTGAATCTGCAGAATATCTAGAATATGAGCCTTTTGCATAAGCATCTCTTATCTGATTTGCATTACTTTGTTTCAGATTTAACTGGTTTGACCCAATTCTAGTTCGATGATTCGGGGATGTAGATCTGTTATACAAGGATTTAGATTGATGATTCTGAACAATTTGAAAACCCTCTTAATCGATTTCAGAAACTTTTTCAAGCAATGTTGTTGTGGATGCAAATTGAGACTTGGAATATGAGGAGAATTAGATGGAGATGAAGGAAGAGAGACCCCTTAATCTGATCTTGGCTAGCAGCAAATATAGGATTATCAATAAGATTTGTAAAAGCAGCCATGGCTGTCGAGAATTCTCCGCTTTCACTTTCTCCATCACAATATCACTATACTCATGCCTTAGATCTAAAGTCCAATTGATGAACGCGAATGTGCGAGGCGGGGAGCTGATTGATGGATTGGTTAGATGTGCGGTTAAACGGGTGCAGTGGGCGGTGAGGATGGTGATGGACGAGTATATGAGATTAGTGATTGATTATTTGAGGTGAGCAAGGTGAGGGGATGGGACGTTGCAGATTACCACTAGGTTCATGTTACCAATTTCGGGTGGGGGAGCCAGTTCATAATGGATGGCTGACAGCATCTATGCCTCGATGTGAGTTTCCTTTGTACAAAATATATTGAATGAATGGAATGTAATAATGTTTCCTTTTGATACCTCTTTTATTTAGTTATCTTCTTACATATTCAATATGCATATCAAACTCAAAAAGGTAACATTAAAATATTCACTAAATGGCTAAACAGTCATTTTTAGTTTATCATCTTGCAAAACATGCATTTTTAGTTCACAGGCTTTGGATTATGTTAGTTGTTAGAGTATAGCTTCTCATTATAGCTGAAGAATGACCATCTTCTGGTTAAGCAGTGTTTGTCATAATTTGAATTTGGCACCAATTGAATACCCAAAACATATAGAAATGTTATGTACATATATATTTAATGTTGTACTCGTACCTATGGGTGAGTGAGGTGACTAATAGTGTTAGCGAAAATGTAAAGCAGGCAGAACAAGGTTCTCGAGAGACAATGCTGAACACTAGGATGTTAAATATGTTGAAATATGTATATTAAAAAAAAGGTTGGAGAATAGAGAGAAGAAACTTGTTCTCACTAATCCACACAACTCACACACAAAGAGAAGAAACTTGTTCTCACAAATAATACTTTATTATTATTTTTTCTTTGCTTGATTACTTGATTGCTTAATTGCTCTACTACAAGTGAGGGGAGAGCTCCACTATTTATAGTCCTTAATGGATCATTCTAGAATTACTTTTACTTAATTACAAAGAAAACGTAATTCTAGAAACGCCTTTACTTGATTACAAAGGAAACGTAATTCTAGAAACGCCTTTACTTGATTACAAAGGAAACGTAATTCTAGAAACGCTTTTACTTGATTACAAAGGAAACGTAATTCAATAAATCAAGTTTATATTCCAACACCCCCCTTTAAACTTGATTTGCCTCCCTTTAAGTTAAACATATTATGCATACCAAGTTTTTTCTTTAACTCCTTGAAAATCTCCAACTTTAAAGGCTTCGTTAAAATATCGGCAATTTGATCTTGCGTCTTGCAATGCTTGACAACTACTTCTCCTTTTGTTTCAAGACGTGCCACGGGAGCAAAAACTTCTTTGTAATCAACACCATACTTTTTCTTGTAGCCTTTCACAACTAATCGTGCCTTATGTTTTTCAACTTCACCTTGTGCATTCAACTTTGTCTTGTAAACCCATTTGACTCCAATGGGTTTCTTCCCTTCAGGTACTTCAACCAACTTCCATGTTTGGTTCCTTTCAATTGCATCAATTTTTTGATCCATGGCTTGTCTCCATTTTTCTTCCTTGGCGGCTTCTTCAAAATCAACCGGATCCGCAGTTGCATATAAAGCAAAATCAACAAATTCATCTTCTAAAATTCTTCTTGTTTCTCCATAAATCTCCGCAAGAGGTCTTGTCCTTCTAGGTGTTGATTCTGAACTTGAAGATGAGGAGGTTGGAGGAGAATTAGATGGTGGAGTGGGTGGAGTCGATCCTTCTTCTTCAATTGGCTCAAATGCATCATTATCAAGCAAGATACTTGTACTCATTTTCTCATTTTTCCATTCCCATGCTTCTTCCTCATTGAAAATTACATCACGACTAATAATAGTCTTCTTTGTGATGGGGTTATATAATTTATATGCCTTGGATCTTTCACTATAGCCAACAAAGATGCACTTTTCAGATTTGTCATCAAGTTTTCCTCTCTTTTCATCCGGCACATGAGAGTAACAAATGCTTCCAAAAATTCGGAAGTGGGAGACACATGGCTTGTGACCACTCCATGCTTCTTGGGGAGTCTTTCCTTGAACACTTTTAGTTGCCGCACGGTTGAGAACATAGCATGCACATGCTATAGCTTTGGCCCAAAATGTTTTAGGCAATCCTTTTGTCTTCAACATACTTCGAACAAGTTCCATGATGATACGGTTCTTTCTTTCGGCCACCCCATTTTGTTGAGGGGTTGAGCGGACCATTAGTTGATGATGAATGCCATGATCCTTTAAGAAATTTCCGAATTCTTCCGCCATATATTCTCCACCACGATCGGATCGGAGTGTCTTTATAGAAAAACCACTTTGCTTCTCCACAAGTGCTTTAAAATTCTTGAACACTTCAAATACTTGAGATTTTTCTTTGAGAAAGTAAATCCACATCTTGCGACTATAGTCATCAATAAAAGTGAGAAAATACCGATTACCTCCAAGAGAGTTTGTGCGCATAGGTCCACATAAATCCGAATGCACTAGCTCCAAAGGATTCTTTGCTCGCCATGCCTTTTCTTTTGGAAATGGATCTCGATGGTGCTTGCCAAAAACACAACTTTCACATACTTGATCTTGTTTGCTAATATTTGGAATGCCTCTCACCATATGATCTTTGCAAATCTTGGATAGAGTGCTAAAACTCAAGTGATTATAATGAAGATGCCAAAGCCATGACTTGTCTTTAACAATATTAGCAAAACATGGAAATGCTTCATTTTTAATTTGCAACGGAAACATTTTTGTTGGTGTCATCTTCACTTTTGCAATAAGAACACCAGTTTTGTCTTTGATCTCACATAAATCATTTTTGAAATTCACATTATGTCCCTTCTTTAAAAGTTGCCCAACACTCAAAAGATTGTGTTTAAGATCGGGAACATAATAAACATTAGAAATATAATTTGTACCTTGCTTTGTCTGTATCGGAATATCACCACTGCCTTTGACAATGAGCCTTTTGTTATCACCTGTCTTGACTTCTCGTTGGACACTTTCATCAAAATTCACAAAGAAACTTTTATTTCCGGTCATGTGGTTACTACAACCACTATCAATATACCATATATCATCAAAAGAAGCTTCTTGAACATTACAAGCAAGAAGCATACTTTCATCTTGTGTCTCCAAATTCTCATGTGGAAAATTAGAATTATCCTTTTCATCATTAATTCTTTTAAAACAATCCTTTTTCATATGCCCATATTTATGACAATAATGACATTGAATATTATAAGAGTTACCTCTTCCTCTTCCACTGTATCCTCCACGACCTCTTCCTCTTCCTCCTTGAGATGAGCTTGAATTTTCACTTTGAATTTGGCCTCTTCCTTGTCCTCTACCACGGGCTGATCTTCTACCTCTTCCTCTAAAACCACCACGGTTGGTGTCTCGAATTTGAAAAGCTTGCTCGGAAGGAGAGGAATCAAATTATTTGATGCGAAGCTCATGAGATTGTAGTGAGCCCAACAATTCTTCAAGAGAGAAAGTATTCAAATCTTTTGATTCTTCAATAGCAACAATAACATGCTCAAATTTCCTTGTCATACTTCGAAGAATTTTTTCAATAATTCTTTTATCCGAAATTTCTTCACCATTGACTCGAAGTTGATTAGCAATAGATATAGTTCTATTATAGAATTCCTCCACCGATTCACTTTCTTTCATTTTGAGTAAATCAAACTCACCTCTTAGAGCTTGAAGTCTTACCATCTTTACCTTTTCTTCACCTTTGTACGCCTTGTTGAGGATGTCCCATGCCTCCTTTGATGTTGATGCCGAAGAGATTCTTTCAAAAATTGCTTCATCCATCGCTTGATAGATAAAATAAAGAGCCTTCTTGTCCTTCTTTCGAATCTCTTTCAAAGTATTCAATTGTTGTGTTGAAAGTGTTGCTTTATTCTCCGGTTCTTCATATCCATTTTCAACAATCTCCCAAAGATCTTGAGAGCCATACAAGACCTTCATTTGAATTCTCCATTGATTGTAATTCTTTCCCGTCAAACGAGGAAGTTGAGGTTGCAACATATTGTTGGAAGTCATCCCTAAACCTTGCTCTGATACCACTTTGTTGAAATATGTATATTAAAAAAAAGGTTGGAGACTAGAGAGAAGAAACTTGTTCTCACTAATCCACACAACTCACACACAAAGAGAAGAAACTTGTTCTCACAAATAATACTTTATTATTATTTTTTCTTTGCTTGATTACTTGATTGCTTAATTGCTCTATTACAAGTGAGGGGAGAGCTCCACTATTTATAGTCCCTAATGGATCATTCAAGAATTACTTTTACTTGATTACAAAGAAAACGTAATTCTAGAAATGCCTTTACTTGATTACAAAGGAAACGTAATTCTAGAAACGCCTTTTTACTTGATTACAAAGGAAACGTAATTCTAGAAACGCTTTTACTTGATTACAAAGGAAACGTAATTCAATAAATCAAGTTTATATTCCAACAAAATATGTTCATCAGGTGATGAAAATGATACTTTGAGCGGAAAATGTTCTGTCATTCCATGCGGCAAGCATAGATATATTTCCTTTCCTCTATTTCTTTATCTGCTTTACTTATTAATTTCGGTTACTTCAGCATTCTCCGTATTTTTTAGTCTCATTTCATAACATGTTATATGGATTGACCTATTTCTACCACATTATCGCTGAGATTTAAATGGCAAAATTCGAAATTGCACTGGTGCAGTTTAAGCAAATTTTGGAAGTAACATGCCTGGCTTTGTAAGTTTTGAAATGAGAACAATTTTCATGTAAGCTTTAAAAGTTGGCCAAATTGGAAAACATATCTTAGAAAAATAAATGAAGGTTAATCAATCTAGCAGTAAAATTCGAAGTCCCATTGATAAAGTGTTCCACAAGATATGTTACTATAATTTTTGTAAGCATGTGTTATTCACATAGATAGGTAATCTTTATACAGCCTTTACGGCAATTTGATGTACATGATAGGAAATCATCCTTTAGTAGCTAATCTACCTATCTTTATAATGTCACTGAATAAGTTCTTGGTAGATTGGGAAGCGAGACAGAATGTGCTGTTTGCCGTGAGAATTTGGCCGTAAATGACAAAATGCAAGAGCTGCCTTTAAAACATCTCTTTCATCCTCCCTGTCTTAAGCCATGGCTGGTAATATTTTTAATTATTTTGTAGGATGCATGCTATATAACTACCAACTTCATTTTACATGGAACTCCTCTTAGACAAACATTCGATGCCATTGTTTCAAAGCTTGCAACTCATGGCCACGGGCACCTCACAATACTGTAGTGAATTGATGCTACGACAGCACATTGTAGCCATTATAGCGTAGAGACATGGTTCATGCTATTTTTATTCCTGCACTTTTTATGTAAAACTTATAAATAGGTAGAGTTTTCACTAGTTTGATGTTCTTTCTGGGGCTCTTTTACGTTGCAAAGCTAATAGTAGAATAAGCACACGGTAACAATGCTTTTATTCGAATCATGTTATAAGATTTCTGATATGATGAAATATTGAGAATGCAATTTGATGAAAAAGAAAGTGAATTTTATTGATGATTTTCTCAATATCTGATACACGGAGATGAACTGCATAAAGTTCAATATACAAGCTTCATTGTTTACGAAACTATTACGATGTTGGGCCTTTAGCCCATAGACTCGCAACTATAACCAATAAGATGAATGAGCGGTCCAGATGCATTCTCCAGCAATGAACGGTTGATCTTAATGAGATGAGATATATATGCAGACGAGATGAATGGTTTTCTCAATACTCCTTCGCAAACCCTTCAACGTCTAGGGTTTGATAAAATCGCCCCCAATTTATTCACTTCGAGTCGATTCCGGTAATCGATTACAAATTGTCTGAGAAATAAGCTTGAGATCTTCAGTATATCCTCTCTTCAGTCCTGAAATTGATTAAAGACAATCAATTTCTGCTGCAATAAAGTTTAAAGTTGATTTTCTCGTCAACGAGTTGCTTGAGAGCTGAGAGTTGCTTGAGAGCTTGCCACCTTGAAGTTTGTTGATGTTATGTAACAGCCTGGGGTTTTATGACAATTTATAATCGTCATTTAGCAATTAAAGTAATGGAAAATTGCTATTGAAGTTTATCTGGTTAAAATCCTTTAATAAAATAATTGGTTAAATGTGGTTGGGCTTTTGTAATGGATCCAATCCCTAGTTTCGTTTTGTGCCGAGATGATTATCTAAGACCAACCCGATCCCCCTCTCTCATTTTTCATTCATTCGTAACCCTAAGCCAAAAGCAATCGAACGAAAAAAATGGCGACCTTGTGATTTTCTTTCGTTCGTTCCTCCTGAAAAATTAGGGCTTTGATCGATTTTGGCCGCCACAGCTTCAAGTTTTCTTTGCTTGTTCCTCACCATTGCGTCTCTGACTCGTTCAACCTACTCTTTGATCAATGGCGATTTGCCTGACTTAGTTCGATATTGGCTTCGGCTACTTGAAGGGATTTGTCCTTGCTCCGTTTTGGGCTTCGTGCAAAGGCGAGCAAAAAGGGACGCTGGCGGTTACGAGTGGGGTTTGATTCTTCGTCTAAGGTGAGTAAATCTATTTACTCACATCTAGTTCCTTCTTAGTATGGTGCATCTGCAATTCGATTTTCTTCGATGTTGGTTTATCTCGGCTATTTGCTTTCGTTCGATGTTAGTAATTCTCTGTTGGCATCGTTTTCAAAACCGACTTTGATGTTGAATTGCATATTTCTTTTTGGCTTTGGCTTTGAAACGTTTTCAATGCTCGGCCCACTGCAGTTCCATTATCTCTGTGGCATTGCTTCATATATATATCCATTCATGTATGTATATACACGACTGATTGTTACCCTGTTTCATTTGATATAGATATATAGATGTATGTTCGAATTTTATTGCTTGCGCTTGAATTTGTTGAGCTTGGTGTTGTAATTTCCACTGTCCATATCATATTGGATTGTGATGTATTGTTTTGGGTTTTTGAGTTTGAACAGTTGGTTGTTCACTGGTATTCAAGGGTAGTTGCATTCTTTTATGATCGAGTCTGATGTTTTGGAAGCTGGCACAGCCCAGTTTCACTGTTGCGTCTCCATTTATTATACTCGGGTTATTCTAGTGTGCTATAACATGCCTGCTCGAGTTTGCACTAGATTGGGTCATCTTGTAGTGGCATTGCTTTGAGATAGTTTGGGTTTATATGCAGTTAGTCTATTCTCTGTACTGGTGCAAGCTTTAGTCTCATTGATGCGTTCCATTTTTCTTGAATATTGTTCATGTCTCCACTGAAATTCGAGTTCATATCCATTGTTGTCATCTAATGCAGTATATATATGAGTAGATTCATACATATGTTGTGCACTATTTACATTGTCCACTAATGCTATCAGGTGTACATCACTGATTTATGCTTACATGAGTTTTCATTTGATAATTGGAATTTGTATTTGAGTACTGGTGTTATTTTCCACCACTCTCTGATGTAGGTGTTCAAACTACATATTGGGGCTGCACTTGCTCTTGTTCAACTGCCCTTGTGCATTCGTGTTGTTTGGATCTGGAATACCATGCACTTTACTTGTATCATTTTGTATCCACACTTCATGTTTAGTTGTTGAATTACAACTGTCTGGTGCTCTGGTCTATGGTCTTTGACTTGTGTACTGTCTTTGCTCCTACCAGTTCATTTCTTTGAATTGGTTTAGACAGTCAAATCTCTGTTTCATTTTGCATGTTAGTGTAGTAATTTGTGCACTGACATGAGTTCGAACCTTTTTCACACGGTTGGTTCATGTTGCACCATTTTGTTGCAAATATTCATGTACATTTAGGAGAGATGCACTTGTCTCTGTCGATTGCCATTTTGAACTGTTGCACTGCCTTTGTTCTCGAATCTGATACATTGTATTGATGCTTTGTATTCATTTGCATTTGGTCACTGTGCTTCACTGGTGACATTATTTTCCTTTGTAGTTTGTTTTGAACTGCATCTTTCTGTTGGCATATTCCAATTGGGTTTGTTTTTCGAAATCACTTGAGTTGAATCCAGCTAGTAGCTCGAATTTGACCTTGTGTTGATTCCTATCTTATACTGTAGTGGCGAGGCAGTACACGCGTGCGTGTACTGCAGCCACACGGAATTGACGTTTTAATGCTGTAAATTGCCGTTTTGGCAATTCTGTTGTTTTCTAAATTAACCTTATTGATAATCATTTCATTTATCTTTGTTGATATTTTGAATCTGTTGATTTGCTGTTTAACACTATTTAGTGTTATATTTGCCGTTATCCAATTCTCGTATCGAGAGTTGGATATACGAGATTTCTGGGATTGTCGTCTATTTGACTATTTGATTATTATTGCTTCTGTGCATTAATAACTGAGTTTGAATTAGACTGACCCGTGTATTATTTTCTTTTGAATTTAATACTCGGGTCAGACCCGAGTTATTTCAGGTCGTAGATTTTCTACTTTGAGTTGCTGTTCAGGATTTGAAGACTTTTCACACCTTCTGAAGTTATCAGTGTCATTTTGTAGTAGTCGGGTCATTGTATAGAACGATATGTATTCATGTATATTAGTCGATAATGTACTTGTATATATAACTTCTAGAATCGACAGTTGTAGTTGTATCATATGTATCGTGTCAACTATGTATTAACTGACATCAGTTATATATATATATGAGACTTTTGTTTTTATCTGTGTTTCGCATTTATATTATCTGTGTTATTGTTATATCTAATGTCCTAAACTATTATGAACCGTCGTAGTTCGTTTTATACTAATATTGGGTGTGTCGATGGGAGTAAATAAATAATAGAAGAAAAATAAAAAGTATGTACCACTCCTATCGAGATAACCAATATTAGTGTAAGGCCAATTACGGATGGTCGCTCCTATCCAGCCTTATTCTTCGTAATAATAGACAGTATTTCCTTTAATACTCTTTGTTATTATGAGCATAGAGGTGGGGCGTCACAGTTGGTATCAGAGCTTGGGGTTTATGGACATAATATAAAACATAACTTGGATGGAACATATGTTACAACTATTGGTCGATGTTTTATCTGTGATTTGAGTCAAAACTAAAGTTTTGAAATTTTGAAGAAATTTTTAAATATCTTTATTTAAAAATAAAAGTGGAATTTTGTTTTGTTGTTTTGATGAAATTGTGTTCTGATGATTTGATTGATTTGTGTTCTATTTATCAGAGTGCGCAGCGGAAACAGTGAAACTGTCTTCGCTGAGCACAACTGATAATCTTTTTGACTTAAAAATCGAAATACGAAATCGATATGAATTTCAATTGTTGTTTACATAGCTGTAATTATTTGTTTCTTTGAGAATTTCGAATCCAAATTAAGGATTCGAAGAAATTGCAGATATGTGATTTTTGTTGAAATTTCCGCTGGCTTTCTTTTGTACTAATCATCTATTGATTAGGTTTTTGCTGTTTTAAATTATCTTCATTGAAGATACCTTTGAATGATTCTTTGTTCATTCTGTAGTACATGCAAAATTTAAATTGCACGTTATTGCATTTATTTTACGTTGAACCGATGCTTGGTTATGAAACGTATTTTGTTGCCGTTATTTTTACAACGGGATTTTACACCAATGCTATATTTTGAAGCACGGTGTTTTGTGGCATTTTGATGAATGAAAATTCACTGATATTACATTTTGATGTAAATTATTTTGATGTGATTTTGACGTTTTAAAATTACTATCGCTTTGGCTTCAGTAACCGTCAAATTTTAAAAGTGGATTTTCAAGCGGTTATTCCGCAATATTGATTTGTGACCGTTTTTACGGTATTTTGAGAAGTACAATTTTCTTATCGAAATTGTTACTAATATTGCTGCTTTAATCACGTGATTGGAAACTCGTTTTAAAAAAATGAAAATTGTTTTATAAATTTTTAACGGTTTGCGTTTTCAAAAGGATGAGAAAGCGACTTAAACGATTCAGCAAAATCGAGGATTATGACCCCTTTCTTTTACTGTTTCGCTTAACTCCGGACTTGTCCAGTTGAGAAGGTGAATTGTTATTTTTACAAAATAAATAACAATTGTTTTCAAAAATTTAACAGTTTACGCTTTCAAAAGAATGAGGAAGCGATTTAAACGTTTCAGCAAAATCGAGGACTATGACCCCTTTCTTTTACTGATTCGCTTAATTCCGGACTTGTCCGTTTGAGAATGTGAAATGTATTTTTACAAAATACACAATTTTGCACTTTCAAGGAAACGATGAAGAGAATCAAACGATTTAGTAAAACACGTGGTATGGGACATGTGCGTTTGCTATTTCGGTTAATTCCGGACTCGTTAATTGAAACATTTTGATGCTTTCGTGTGCTTTCGAGCCACTATGAGGACCTTCGGGTCATTTGTTGGGCTTTCGGGCCACTCTGCGGACCTTCGGGTCATTTGTTGGGCTTTCGGGCCACTCTGCGGACCTTCGGGTCAAATACCAATACTAGACCTTCGGGTCACTCTGCGGACCTCCGGGTCAATCTGATGGGCGCCAAAATTATGTTGAGTACTTGGTAGGCTTCGGCCACTCTGAGATGCACGTGCGGCGAATTAAAAACTCGCCATCTGATGGGATCGATCCAAGCTTTTATGTTGATTTTCTAGTCTTCTTAATTGATTTCTAGATATTTGTTGTTTCCAATTATCTGCAGGTAATTGGATATTTGTTGATATGAGTTCTGATTATCGTTTTTGATAATCAGATAATTGTTGTTTCTAATTATCGCCTGTGATAATTAGATATTTGTTGATATGAGTTCTGATTATCATTTTTGATAATCAGATAATTGTTGTTTCTAATTATCGCCTGTGATAATTAGATATTTGTTGATATGAGTTCTGATTATCGTTTTTGATAATCAGATAATTGTTGTTTCTAATTATCGCCTGTGATAATTAGATATTTGTTGATATGAGTTCTGATTATCGTTTTTGATAATCAGATAATTGTTGTTTCTAATTATCGCCTGTGATAATTAGATATTTGTTGATATGAGTTCTGATTATCGTTTTTGATAATCAGATAATTGTTGTTTCTAATTATCGCCTGTGATAATTAGATATTTGTTGATATGAGTTCCGATTATCGTTTTTGATAATCAGATAATTGTTGTTTCTAATTATCGCCTGTGATAATTAGATATTTGTTGATATGAGTTCTGATTATCGTTTTTGATAATCAGATAATTGTTGTTTCTAATTATCGCCTGTGATAATTAGATATTTGTTGATATGAGTTCTGATTATCGTGTTTGATAATCAGATATTTGTTGTTTTTAATTATCGCTTGAGATAATTAAATAATTGTTGATTTGAGATTTAATTATCGCTTGAGATAATTAAATAATTGTTGATTTGAGATTTAATTATCGCTTGAGATAATTAAATATTTGTTAATTTTAGATTTAATTATCGCTTCAGATAATTAAATATTTGTTGATTTTAGATTTAATTATCGCTTGAGATAATTAAGTATTTGTTGATTTGAGAATTAATTATCGCTTGAGATAATTAAATATTTGTGATTTGAAATTTGATTATCGTTTTTGATAATCGAATATTTGTGATTTGAAATTTGATTATCGTTTTTGATAATCGAATATTTGTTGATTTGAAATTTGATTACCGTTTGTGGTAATTAAATATTTGTTGATTTGGTTCTGACTATCGTTTGGATAATTGGATGTTTGCTGATTTTATTGATATGAGATTTTCTAGTCTCCAATTGATTCTAAAGTAGGCTAATTTTATTGAATCGCTGTTTTCTATCTAATTCTGGAAATAGTTAGAGTTTGTTGATCATGGAAATTGTGGTTTCTAGCTAATTGTTGGATAACTAGATATTTAAGGTTGCGATTTGTGATTTGTGTTTCATAATTATCCTTGTTGATAATTATATTTTGTTGTTCTCTAATTATCGTATCGGTAATTAGATATTGTTGTTTTGTGATTTCTGTATTCCTGATTATCTCATTGGTAATGGAATGTTGCTGATAATTGCATTTATTCAGTTCTGCTGTTTTCTGATTATCTATTTGATAATTAGACCTTGTTGAGAATTTGTGAATCCCTTTTATAAAGATAAAAGCTTTCTTTGGTGTTTGTGTTCTTGACTTCTATTTTTCTAGCTTAACCAGTTTATGTTAGAAAAATAATTGTTATTGACACCTTTAATTATGAAAATTGCGGGGACGCAATTTTTATAAGGAGGGGAGTCTGTAACAGCCTGGGGTTTTATGACAATTTATAATCGTCATTTAGCAATTAAAGTAATGGAAAATTGCTATTGAAGTTTATCGGGTTAAAATCCTTTAATAAAATAATTGGTTAAATGTGGTTGGGCTTTTGTAATGGATCCAATCCCTAGTTTCGTTTTGTGCCGAGATGATTATCTAAGACCAACCCGATCCCCCTCTCTCATTTTTCATCCATTCGTAACCCTAAGCCAAAAGCAATCGAACGAAAAAAATGGCGACCTTGTGATTTTCTTTCGTTCGTTCCTCCTGAAAAATTAGGGCTTTGATCGATTTTGGCCGCCACAGCTTCAAGTTTTCTTTGCTTGTTCCTCACCATCGCGTCTCTGACTCGTTCAACCTACTCTTTGATCAATGGCGATTTGCCTGACTTAGTTCGATATTGGCTTCGGCTACTTGAAGGGATTTGTCCTTGCTCCGTTTTGGGCTTCGTGCAAAGGCGAGCAAAAAGGGACGCTGGCGGTTACGAGTGGGGTTTGATTCTTCGTCTAAGGTGAGTAAATCTATTTACTCACATCTAGTTCCTTCTTAGTATGGTGCATCTGCAATTCGATTTTCTTCGATGTTGGTTTATCTCGGCTATTTGCTTTCGTTCGATGTTAGTAATTCTCTGTTGGCATCGTTTTCAAAACCGACTTTGATGTTGAATTGCATATTTCTTTTTGGCTTTGGCTTTGAAACGTTTTCAATGCTCGGCCCACTGCAGTTCCATTATCTCTGTGGCATTGCTTCATATATATATCCATTCATGTATGTATATACACGACTGATTGTTACCCTGTTTCATTTGATATAGATATATAGATGTATGTTCGAATTTTATTGCTTGCGCTTGAATTTGTTGAGCTTGGTGTTGTAATTTCCACTGTCCATATCATATTGGATTGTGATGTATTGTTTTGGGTTTTTGAGTTTGAACAGTTGGTTGTTCACTGGTATTCAAGGGTAGTTGCATTCTTTTATGATCGAGTCTGATGTTTTGGAAGCTGGCACAGCCCAGTTTCACTGTTGCGTCTCCATTTATTATACTCGGGTTATTCTAGTGTGCTATAACATGCCTGCTCGAGTTTGCACTAGATTGGGTCATCTTGTAGTGGCATTGCTTTGAGATAGTTTGGGTTTATATGCAGTTAGTCTATTCTCTGTACTGGTGCAAGCTTTAGTCTCATTGATGCGTTCCATTTTTCTTGAATATTGTTCATGTCTCCACTGAAATTCGAGTTCATATCCATTGTTGTCATCTAATGCAGTATATATATGAGTAGATTCATACATATGTTGTGCACTATTTACATTGTCCACTAATGCTATCAGGTGTACATCACTGATTTATGATTACATGAGTTTTCATTTGATAATTGGAATTTGTATTTGAGTACTGGTGTTATTTTCCACCACTCTCTGATGTAGGTGTTCAAACTACATATTGGGGCTGCACTTGCTCTTGTTCAACTGCCCTTGTGCATTCGTGTTGTTTGGATCTGGAATACCATGCACTTTACTTGTATCATTTTGTATCCACACTTCATGTTTAGTTGTTGAATTACAACTGTCTGGTGCTCTGGTCTATGGTCTTTGACTTGTGTACTGTCTTTGCTCCTACCAGTTCATTTCTTTGAATTGGTTTAGACAGTCAAATCTCTGTTTCATTTTGCATGTTAGTGTAGTAATTTGTGCACTGACATGAGTTCGAACCTTTTTCACACGGTTGGTTCATGTTGCACCATTTTGTTGCAAATATTCATGTACATTTAGGAGAGATGCACTTGTCTCTGTCGATTGCCATTTTGAACTGTTGCACTGCCTTTGTTCTCGAATCTGATACATTGTATTGATGCTTTGTATTCATTTGCATTTGGTCACTGTGCTTCACTGGTGACATTATTTTCCTTTGTAGTTTGTTTTGAACTGCATCTTTCTGTTGGCATATTCCAATTGGGTTTGTTTTTCAAAATCACTTGAGTTGAATCCAACTAGTAGCTCGGATTTGACCTTGTGTTGATTCCTATCTTATACTGTAGTGGCGAGGCAGTACACGCGTGCGTGTACTGCAGCCACACGGAATTGACGTTTTAATGCTGTAAATTGTCGTTTTGGCAATTCTGTTGTTTTCTAAATTAACCTTATTGATAATCATTTCATTTATCTTTGTTGATATTTTGAATCTGTTGATTTGCTGTTTAACACTATTTAGTGTTATATTTGCCGTTATCCAATTCTCGTATCGAGAGTTGGATATACGAGATTTCTGGGATTGTCGTCTATTTGACTATTTGATTATTATTGCTTCTGTGCATTAATAACTGAGTTTGAATTAGACTGACCCGTGTATTATTTTCTTTTGAATTTAATACTCGGGTCAGACCCGAGTTATTTCAGGTCGTAGATTTTCTACTTTGAGTTGCTGTTCAGGATTTGAAGACTTTTCACACCTTCTGAAGTTATCAGTGTCATTTTGTAGTAGTCGGGTCATTGTATAGAACGATATGTATTCATGTATATTAGTCGATAATGTACTTGTATATATAACTTCTAGAGTCGACAGTTGTAGTTGTATCATATGTATCGTGTCAACTATGTATTAACTGACATCAGTTATATATATATATATGAGACTTTTGTTTTTATCTGTGTTCCGCATTTATATTATCTGTGTTATTGTTATATCTAATGTCCTAAACTATTATGAACCGTCGTAGTTCGTTTTATACTAATATTGGGTGTGTCGATGGGAGTAAATAAATAATAGAAGAAAAATAAAAAGTATGTACCACTCCTATCGAGATAACCAATATTAGTGTAAGGCCAATTACGGATGGTCGCTCCTATCCAGCCTTATTCTTCGTAATAATAGACAGTATTTCCTTTAATACTCTTTGTTATTATGAGCATAGAGGTGGGGCGTCACATGTTAAATGTCCTTTAGAATGTTTTCTAGCAACGGATTTAGATGCGATTCCTTTGTCAGTGGGATGCTGAGAGTTACTTTGTGAGTTGCTTACTTTTCACTTGTCTCTAAGTCGAACAAAGTTAGCTTTAGGCAGTGTCTTAGTTAGGACGTCTGCTACTTGGTAAGTGGAAGGTATGTGGTTAATGTCTAACTTTCATTTTGTTACTTGTTCCCGAACAAAGTACAGATCCAATTCCATGTGTTTCGTTCTTGAATGTAACACTGGATTTGCAGTAAACTGGACTGTGCTAAAGTTATCACACCATATAGTTATTTTACTGTCTGGTTTAAATTGTAGTTCATCAAGTAACGATTGTATCCACATTACTTCTGCAGTTGCATTAGCTACACTTCTATACTATGCATCTGCACTAGATCTTGACACAGTATGTTATTTCTTTGAACACCATGATATGGGATTATTGCCTAAGAATATACAATAGCCAGTTGTAGATCTCCTGTCATCAAGATCAGTGGCCCAATCAGCGTTTGCATACCCAGTAATGTTAATGTATTTTCTTGATTCTAGTGTCAGTCCAAGGTCTACACTTCCTTTGAGATATCTTAGTATTCTTTTCACCATTTTCCAGTGCTCATTGTTGGTCTTTGCATGAACTGGCTCACTTTCTTGACACTATAGGCAATGTCTGGTCTTGTTATAGTTGCATATTGAAGTGCACCTACTATGCTTTTGTATCGTTTGTCATTGGGTATAGCTTCACCTTTGAATTTGGATACATGTAGATTGCTAACTATAGAAGTTGAAATTGAGTTGGCTTGATTCATTTTTGCTTTGTTTAAGATTTCTACTATGTACTTTTTCTGATTCAACTGAATAGATGAGCTGTGACGCCCCACCCCGAGACCCACATTAACAAAGAGTATTACTAAGTAATACTGTCTGGTAATGCGGAGAATAGGGCTGGTTAGGAGCGACCATCTATATCTTTGTCTTAAACATCTACTGAATACGTCGATTAATGCTCTAATTTTTTTTCCATCTCAAGTGGATCGACATATTCAATAAATGCTTAACACAAAACTATAGGTGGCTAACGGATCTATCAGAACAAAATACAACAACCAAAAGCACATCACATCACAGAACAGCAGATAAACATAAATATACATACATACAGATACATCCCTATTATGGTACAAAATGATACATCATAAGTGGTTCGAAGACTACAAAATATACAACGAGTCAAAAATATACATCAGAGTCAAACAAAAATAACAACAACAAAAAGGTGATAAACAGATATCTAAGCGGAAGCACCAAAGCTAAGCTAAGCCCAAAAGCAAGTGTCTAACTTGAAACAACTCGGTCTGACCCGAGTATAAAATATACAGGTTGGTCTAGCTAAAACAATCAGTTTAGTAGGATAAATGATAATATAATGCATGAGGATAAGGGTAATAATTCTTCTCAAATGAGAAGAAATAATTCTAAGTACATGTGGTTACTTCAAGTGAAGAAGAGGTATCACTAAACAAATATATAATCTCGAAAGAGATAAACTTCATAACAAAAGCACTAAGCATAGCATGCCTCCTATCATCAGCATATCCCAAAACAACAATAATGGTTTAGAGAAACCATAACTCCTAAATAGGAGGAATCTCAAAACCCGCCATAACGGCAATCTCAAATGCATTTCCAAAAGAGAAATCTCAATCTCAAAAATACGCCATAAAGGAAATTACATATATCTCCAAAATAGGAGAATATAAATCCCAAATAAACGCCAAGAATGGCAAATCTCAAATCTCAAATTAGCGCTAAGTGTTGGCAACTCAAATCCCAAATATAGAACTCAAAGGAGTTCAAATTTTCAAAGACGTAATCGCCATATATATGATATCTCAAACGGCTCAAATGGCCAATAATGTGACTTGGAAAATCATAAATAATCAATGAAATCATCTCAAAGATATAGCATGTGCATATGGCCGAAGCCTGCCAAGTATGGTTCTCTCAAAATAAGGCGCCACGTCGTAATGAAAAACGTCCCGAAGGACAACATCCCAAAGGACAAGTACGTCGCAATGACAAACGTCCCAAAGGACAACATCCCGAAGGACAAAGATGTCACAATGACAAACATCCTGAAGGACAAATGATCCGAAGGTCCAGTACTGGCAAATACGTCGTAATGACAAATGTGTCACAAACTCTTAAATAGGAACCCAAAAAGTGTTAACGTGCATCCCGTACCACACGTTCGCACTCAACGGTTTACTAACCACTAGTAAATGCCATACTAGAAAGTAGTAAAATGTTTGCCTTATCTCATTGGCAAACACGACCCGAAAGTCAAAACGATCAAACGGATAAGTCAGGAATTAACCGATAAGATAAACACACGTGTCCCATACCACGTGTTTTATCAAACCATTTAATTTTCCTTCTCATTCGCTCGAATAGTGCAAAAACATGTATTTTATATACAAAATAATTTATTTGAGAAAACAAGCTTTTAAAACCATTTTTCGAAATCGATTTTGAAAACAATCTTTGAAAATTCCCTGATTATAGAGAATATATAGATTTTATAGCTTGAAAATAATTTAAAAATTTATATAATAATTATTTCAAAAGCTAATTTATTTTAAAAATTATTTCAAAATTATTTGGAAAAACCCGTGCTCGAAATCAAAGAAAAACATCGAAAATTCTCAAAAACCGACATTCGAATTCAATTCAAAAACGATTCAATTTGAATTCCAAATTCACCAAACTCTTGGCTAGTCTATTGATAGGTATCATGGCCTTCAAACACAATCAAAAATATCACAAAATCGAGTAATAGAAGTAAGCAAAACTGGCTGGAACAAGAGGTAGAACAACACAGGAACAAGGCACAAAATAAGGCACCATAGGTCGACCATTAGGTCGATCTATAGGTCGACCTTAACATCCCATAGGTCGACCGTACGGTCGACCTATGTGGCCATAGAGTCGACCCCTAGGTCGACCTAGGCTACGTATTTTTCCTGGTCGATTTACACTGCTTCGATCTGATTTTGCAGTGCAGTTTTCATATAGCAAACGAAAGAATTTAACCAAATTTTGCAAGCATATACTTCAACATATGGACTACCAACAGAAGAAAATCTGGCAACATTTCATTACCGGAATTGAAAGAAACTGACATGCAAAGAGGCTACTCAAATCGGTTGTTATAGATTCCCTCCTATAAAAATTGCATCCTCGCAATTTCTAGAGAAGAGCCGTATTCAACATAATTATTTATTTCATCAATCAAAAGAAAAGATAAGCTTGAGTATAAATATTCTCACCATCGCTATGAGAAGAAAGAAAACCCGGGTAGGATTACTCGATAAACTCTCTAGTTTCCCAAGTGTAGTCATTGGGATTTGTTGATCATTAAACTTTAACGAGCAGCACGTCCTTATTTCGAAGGCATCTCACCTTCGAAGCAAGTACGTGAATAGGCTGCTGCACAATAGATAGGCCTGGTGAGATCTCAAGCTCTTGCAGAACAGGAGAATTGATAATAGAATCCCACTCTCGAAGACACTTCCGAAGCTGAGAGATGTGAAACACGTCATGAATGCCAGATAGATGAGCTGGAAGTGAAACTCTATAAGCTACAGGGCCAATACGTTCAATAGTAGGAAATGGTCCTATAAAGCAAGGAGCTAATTTCCCAGTCTTACTAAAACGCATAACCCCCTTCAAAGGAGCTACATGGATGAAGACAAGGTCACCAATAGAGAACTCTAGAGGCTTCCTATGGTTGTCCACGTAGGATTTCTGACGCCTCTGTGCCTCTTTCATTCTCTAATGGATAAGAATAATCTTCTCTGAAGCTTCACGAATAGAATCGGGGCCTAAAACAAGTTTCTCCCCAGATTCCAACCAACGAGAAGGTGATCGACATGGCCTTCCGTATAAGGCTTCGAAAGGAGCCATATCGATACTAGACTGAAAACTATTATTGTAGGAGAACTCTACAAGTGGTAAGTGGTCCTTCCAACTACCACCAAAATCTAGAATGCAAGCACGAAAAAGATCCTCAAGAATACGATTCATCCGTTCAGTCTATCCATCAGTCTGCGGATGATAAGCTATGCTGAAATTAAGCTTTGTACCCAAAGCTTGCTGAAGACTCTGCCAGAAATGAATCGTGAAAAGTGGGTCACGGTCACATACAATCGAACTAGGAATACCGTGAAGTCTCACGATCTCCTTAATATATAGCTTGGCCAGAAGAGAAGTTGTCCTATTAGACTTAATTGGAATGAAGTGAGCAGACTTAGTGAGGCAATCAACAATAACCCAAATACTACAATGGCCCGATCTCGAACAAGGTAGGCCATCAATGAAATCCATGGAGATTTGATCCCATTTCCATAATAGGACCTCAAGAGGCTGAAGAAGATCAGAAAGGTGTTGATGCTCGGCTTTGTTGAGTTGACAAGTCATGCAATTATTCACATAACTTGCCACATCATGCTTCATGCCTTCCCAATAATAAAGGCATCTCATGTCGGCATACATCTTGCTACTGCCGAGATGAATGGTATATTTAGAACGGCGACAATCATCGAGAATGTCCCGCCTAAGATCAAAATCACAAGGTACGACTAAACGGTTCTTCTTACGAAGACAACCACGAGTGTCAATGCTGAAATCCCTCAACTCCTCATCACGGTATTTAGACTTACATATCTGATAAGATGCACAAGATCTGGATCTTGCCGTTGAGCATCAGCAATACGATCCAATAAGCTGGGACGAGCCTCCAAACTGAATAAGAAGATGGGAGAATTAGAAGTTGGAGCACGATCACGAATATCACAAAAAGATAGGGTCTCCAAACCAACCCACTCGGCTAGCATCATAAAAACAACAGCCGAGTGTTTGCGACTTAGCGCATCAGCGACTCGGTTTCCCTTTCCAGGAGTGTACTGGATATCGAAATCATAAGAGGCAAGGAACTCAAGCCAGCACTGTTGCCGCATATTAAGCTCCTTTTGGGTGAACAGATACTTCAAAGATTTGTGATCGATACAGAGAATGAAGCGCTCGCCTAATAGATAATGTCGCCAAATCTTCAAGGCAAAGACTATGGCGGAAAGCTCTAGGTCATGAGTGGCATAGCGAACTTCATTCGATCGCAGTTGCTTAGAAGCGTAGGCAACTAGCCGATCTCTCTACATAAGCACGACACTGAGGCCACATCTACTAGCATCGTTGTAGACAACAAGATCTTGATTCCCTTCAGAAACTACAAGAATAGGAGCATTAGTGAGAAGCTCCTTCAACTGCTGAAAAGAAGCTTCACACTTATCAGACCAAATAAATCGAACGCCTTTAGTAAAGCTAGTAAGAGGAAGCATGATGCGGGAAAAGTCCTTGATGAATCGACGGGAATAACCCGCCAATCCAAGGAAGTTACGAATCTAAAAATATTCTCAGGCTTCTTCCAGTTTTGAATGGCTTCGATCTTAGATGGATCGACCGAAATGCCCTCAGAAGATACAACGTGGCCTAAGAACTTCACCTTATTCTCCCAAAAGTAGCACTTGGAGAATTTGGCTTTGAGTTGATGCTGACGAAGGGTACTCAAAACAATCCTCAAATGATGAGCATGATCGGCTTTAGACTTAGAATAAAAAAGGATGTCATCAATAAACACAAGGACGAACTTATCGAGATATTCCCGGAATACTCGATTCATAAGATCGACAAAGAAAGAAGGAGCGTTCATCAAACCGAATGGCATAACGAGCCACTCATTAGAACCGTAACGAGTGCAGAATGCAGTGAGAGAAATGTTGTTCTCCGCAACTCGTAACTGGTGAAAACCAGTGGCAAGGTCGAGCTGAGAAAAGACCTTAGCACCACTCAATTGATCGAACATATCATTGATCCTAGGCAATGGATACTTATTCTTGATGGTTAACTCGTTAAGCTTGCGGTAATCGATGCAAAGCCTAAGAGTACCATCAGACTTCTTCACGAAGACAACCGTGGCACCCCACGGTGAAGAACTAGACTGAATCAACTGCTTAGCGTCAAGCTCCAACAACTACTTCTTGAGTTCCTCATTTTCCTTTGTAGGCATCCTCGTGGGAGGACGACTAACTAGCCACGCACTTGGAATGAGATCAATGCGGAACTCAATCGCTCGCTTGGGCGGCAAACCCGAAACAGGCTCAAATACATCAGAGAAATCACAAACAACAAGAATACGAGATATGTCATCATCATTTCGTGAGTCGAGAGAAAACAAAGATGCTTCGGAATTATCATCAACATTTCGAAGAACAAGTGATAGCTGCGCAGACGAATCAGGGTGTCGAAGATATAAAACTCTCTTAGAACAAAGAATTCTGGCATCGTATCAAACTAGCCAGTCCATACCCAAAATCATATCAAAACCCAGAAAAGAAATAACGTGCAGATTCGCATGGAAAGAAAAGCCATAGAAAACAATCTCAACATCCTCACAAAGCATGCTAAGGGTTGTGGATCCCCCGATTGGATTCGCAATCCTTAATGAAGTAACCAAGCATGAAACATCCAAAGAAACATCATCGACGAGCTCCTTCGATACGAATGAATGCAACGCACCCGTATCGAAGAGAACTCGAATAGATCAGTCATGGAACAACAAAGAACCTTCAAGGATAGAAAGAGATGTCCCTTTGCACTGAGAAGACCCTCCAGAAACATCCACCATATTCAGCTTGCCAGACTTGGTATTATTTGGAGCAATAGGACAAGTGGAAACTCGATGACCCTCCTTCTTGTAATAGCAGAAAAACAAAGGCTTAGGACAGTGATGGATCATATGATCGGAAGAGCCATAGTTGAAACACCCCTTCTGAGTAGGAGGTGCTCCACGAGGCTGAGAACTAGAGCCAAAAAACTTCTTCTTCTTTGAAAAGACTTGGACTTCTGAAATGGAAACTTCTTCTTATTGGGGTTCTTATGAACCTCAGTCTCATCACGGCTATCCCTCTCTTTCTCGACTGCTTAAAGGTGAAGCGCCGAGTCAACTAACTCCTCAAAAGACAACTTAAGTTGGAGCATCAAAGACTTCTTCAGATACTTCTTCAAACCAGATATAAACTTCAAATTCTTCTTGTATGAGGTGCTGATATATTCGAGACCATATTTGGATAAGGCCTCCAATGAAGATAAATAATCAGAAACGGAAGATTTCCTTTGCTTCAACTCGAGGAAGCGACGGGCTAATAAAGCTTCTCTGATTCAGGAACGAACTTAAGCTCAAATCGTTCCCTAAACTGTGTCCAAGTAAGACTGGACTCATCGAGCTCGACAATGAGAAGCTCGTACCAGTTGAGAGCTCGCTCTTGCAACATACTAGATGCTACAAGAACTCGGTGGTGGCCAGAAAGATCCATGCAAGAGAATATGCGCTCGCACGTGTGAATCCAAGCCTGGACCTCTAATATAGACTCGGAGTCTTTGAATGGCTTGCCTTCGAGATGGGAGAAATCACTACACATGCACACAAAAGCAGACTTGCGCGGAGGAGACATTGGAGTAGGAGCTAGAGGCTGAGTGCTCCTAAATAACTCCATAAACTGATCGACAGACATGTATACACCATCCGGATGCGAGCCGCTGGATTGTCCAACACCCGAGCGACGTCCTCTTCCTCTTCCAGCCATTAGCTGAAATTTAAGATAAGATAAAGATTATTCACAGGGTAGATATCACTAATTCAATTATGGAATACTACAGAATTAAAATGCATTCCTAGATGTATTCCCAAATTATATCAACCCTAAAGGACACGAAAAGGTCAATGACACGATGATTAAGGGATTCGTAACACTTGTACTATACTTGGATGTACTGTAATATATGTTCATATTCTGTGTTTACCATATTTTGTTATGAACTCAGCTCTGATACCAAGTAGTGACACCCCACCCCGAGACCCACATTAACAAAGAGTATTACTAAGTAATACTGTCTGTTAATGTGGAGAATATGGCTGGTTAGGAGCGACCATCTATAGCTTTGTCTTAAACATCTACTGAATACGTCGATTAATGCTTAAATTTTTTTCCAACTCAAGTGGATCGACATATTCAATAGCTTAACACAGAACTGTAGGTGGCTAACGGATCTATCAGAACAAAATATAACAACCAAATGTACATCACATCACAGAATAGCATATAATCATATATATACATATATACAGATAAATCCCTAGTATGGTACAAAATGATACATCATAAGTGGTTCAAAGACCATAAAATATACAACGAGTCAAAAATATACATCAGAGTCAAACGAAAAGAAAAACAACAAAAAGGTGATAAACAGATATCCATGAGGAAGCACCAAAGCTAAGCTAAGCCCAAAAGAGGTGTTTAACCTGAAACAACTCGGTCTGACCCGAGTATAAAATACACGGGTCAGTCTAGCTAAAACAACCAGTTTAGTAGGATAAACGATAATATAATGCATGAGTATAAGGGTGATAATTCTTCTCAAATGAGAAGAAATAATTCTAAGTACATGTGGTTACTTCAAGTGATGAAGTGGTATCACTAAACAAACATATAATCTCAAAAGAGGTAAACTCCATAACAAAAGCACTAAGCATAGCATGCCTCCTATCATCGGCATATCCCAAAACAACAATAATGGTTTAGAGAAACCATAACTCCTAAATAGGAGGAATCTCAAAACCCGCCATAACGGCAATCTCAAATGCATTTCCAAAAGAGAAATCTCAATCTCAAAAATATTCCATAAAGGCAATTACATATATCTCCAAAATAGGAGAATATAAATCCCAAATAAACGCCAAGAATGGCAAATCTCAAATCTCAAATAAACGCCAAGTGTTGGCAACTCAAATCCCAAATATAGAACTCAAAGGAGTTCAAATTTCCAAAGATGTAATCGCCATATATATGATATCTCAAATGGCTCAAATGGCCAATAATGTAAAAAGGCAACACACTTGGAAAAGTACAAATAATCAATGAAATCATCTCAAAGATATAGCATGTGCATATGGCCAAAGCCCGCCAAGTACTATTCTCTCAAAATAAGGTGCCACTTCGCAATGACAAACGTCCCCAAGGACAACATCCCGAAGGACAAATACGTCGCAATGACAAACATCCCGAAGGACAAATACGTCGCAATGACAAACATCCCGAAGGACAAATGACTCGAAGGTCTAGTACTGGCAAATACGTCGCAATGACAAATGTGCCACAAACTCTCAGATAGAAACCCGAAAAGTGTTAACGTGCATCCCATACCACACGTTCTCACTCAACGGTTTACTAACCGCTAGTAAATGCCACACTAGAAAGCAGTAAAATGTTTGCCTCATCTCATCGGCAAACACGACCCGAAGGTCAAAACGATCAAACAGACAAGTCAGGAATTAACCGATAAGATAAACGCACGTGTCCCATACCACATGTTTTACTAAACAGTTTAATTTTCCTTCTCATTAGTTCAAATAGTGCAAAAACGTGTATTTTATATACAAAATAATTTATTTGAGAAAACAAGCTTTTAAAATCATTTTTCGAAATCGATTTTGAAAAAAAACTTTGAAAATTCCCTGATTATAGAGAATATATGGATTTATAGCTTGAAAATAATTTAAAAGTGTTATATAATAATTATTTCAAAAGCCAATTTATTTTAAAAATTATTCCAAAATTATTTGGAAAAACCCGTGCTCGAAATCAAAGAAAAATTTCGAAAATTCTCAAAAACCGACATTCGAATTCAATTCATAATTCAATATGAATTCCAAATTCACCAAAATCTTGGCTAGCCTATTGATGGGCATCAGGGCCTTCAAACACAATCAAAAATATCACAAAATCGAGTAATAGAAGTAAGCAAAACTGGCTGAAACAAGAGGTAGAACAACACGGGAACAAGGCACAAAACAAGGCACCATAGGTCGACCATCAGGTCGACCTTAACATCCCATAGGTCGACCTAGGCTACGTATTTTTCCAGGTCGATTTACACTGCTTCGATCTGATTTTGCAGTGCAGTTTTCACATAGCAAACGAAAGAATTTAGCTACCAAATTTTGCAAGCGTATACTTCAACATATGGACTACCAACAGAAGGAAATCTGGCAACATTTCATTGTCGGAATTGAAAGAAACTAACATGTAAAGAGGCTACTCAAATTGTTTTTCACAGAAACAAGATACCAATAGAAAACAAATTTACAGAGCTAAATTTTCACAGCTCTTTGCAATTTGAAGCTTTTTCTTCAGCAAGAATTTTGTGAGCAGCAACTCACCTTCCAAATGAAGAGTAAAAATTCGGATTTGTGCTGAAAGGTGGAAACTTTGAGCTAGAATTGCCTTCAAGAACTTGTAGAAATATAAAACAGAAGCATGCAAACAGTGAAGAACTGTTACAGACAAACCTATTCATAAAAGAAAGAATCTTGATGAAATAATTAGGTTTATGGAGTGGATTACCTGTTATATTCTCTTTAGATTTGATTAAAACCACAAATTATTGAAGAAAATTGAAGATTAGAAGCCTTAGATTGAAAATGGTGAAGTTTCTTTTTTTTTCTATTTTCTATTTTGCTTTTCTATTTATTGGAGAAGAAGAAAATAAAGTGTACGTACAGTAAGAAAACTCTTTTTTCATTTCTGGTTTAAGTGAATTAATGGGCTTTGGACCCAAAACTAAAGAAAACAATTAGCCTAAGGAATTAAGTTATCACTTAAACCAATGTACACACTTATGTTTTAATGAAAACATCATATTATCTTCAAGTTTTCTTTACAAAAAAATATACAAACACATTTCTAAGTTAAATAAAATATTTCACAACATATAAAAAGATGATTTTAGTTATAGAACATTTTTATTATTAAAAACTCTCATTTTTAAATAAATACACAATATTCACTAATATTCACATAAAACTCCATTTTTATCACCAAAAATTACACAAAAATAATTTTCTTGTGTAATAAATTATAACAAACCACTTTAAACTCAAATTTATAACCAAAACTCAATTTTGAATCAAATTTCACCTTTTTATTTAAAATAAACACATTTAAAAATCAAGTACTTCCTTTAAAACTTATTAAAAGAAGCAATTGGCAATAATTACAAGAATTATTGCATTTTCACTAAATAAAATCATATTTCATTCATTATTATCACAAAGAAACAAAATAAAGTTTCCAAAACTTTATTTTCATATTTTATTTTCAAAATCCATTGTTTATTTAAAATAAACAATTTAAATCTCCAATTTTATTTTTAATTCACAATATTAAATTATAACCACCGTTATAATTTAATATTTACAGGTAATCTTCAATACCAGGGTTGTTACAAGAACTTGACAATCTCTTAACCTCAATGCTAAGGAAGTAGTTTAAATAACCAAGATCTTTCACAGAGAATTCCTGATTTAATTGATTAATGAAATTGCTGATTTTCTCTTCATTGTTGCCTGTAATAATAAAATCATCAACACATATTAGTACATAAACTATTATGTTTTTATAGTATTTTGTAAATAGAGAGCTGTCAGATTTTGTAGGATTGTAGCCTAGTCCAGTGAGAGTTGTCTTTAGCTTTTCAAACCACACCCTTGGAGCCTGTTTTAGGCCATAAATAGCTTTATTCAGTCCGCATACAAGATTTTCTCTTCCTTTTTGTATAAATTCATGTGACTGCTCCATATATACTTCTTCTTGTAAAACACCATTTAAGAAAGCATTATTCACATCAATTTTCTTGATGTTACAATTTCTATACAAGGCAATTTTGATAATAGTCCTTTTAGTAGTGGGTTTCACAACAGGTGAAAAAGTCTCATTGAAGTCAAAGCCACTCTGTTGTGAATAACCCTTAGCTACTAATCTAGCCTTGTACTTAGAAATTGTACCATCAGCATTTGTCTTTAATCTAAAAGTCCATTTGCACCCTACAACATTTTTATTTCTAGGTAAAGGAACAAGATCCCATGTCTTGTTTCTTATAAGAGTATTATACTCATTAGACATGGCTGATTTCCAATTATAATTTTCCATACCTTGATAATGAGTACTTGGTTCTTCAGTATCTAAAGTTGCACTATAAGTTTTTGGCTTGAAAATGCCACTTTTTGACCTTGTTACCGTGTGATGACTGCTCTTATAATTTGTTGCTGAAGGGTATTTTCATCTTGTTGATGTAGTTCATTGTGAGACAGTGTTTCCTCTTATGTCTGATGAGAAGTAGATTGCATACTTACTCTTTGTTGAGATGTTTGATCAGGTGTATTTGATGGTTCAGCTTCCTCATGACCTGGTCCACAACTGGACACTGTGTGTTGTGAGTCTGACCCTTGTATTTGAGAATTGATCTTGCCTTCTATTGACTCTTTGGGAACTTGAATCACTTCCTCATGTAAAGCAGGTGTTGAAGGCAGTGATTCTTTTGAGTTGTAAACTTCCTTAGATGTTTTAATTTCTGATTCTTTAAAAGGAAATACTCTTTCATTGAATACAAGATGTCTTGAAATGAAAATTCTGCCATTACAGTCTATACACTTATACCCCCTTTAATTAGTAGTATAATCTAAAAATGTACAAGGGGATGACAAATTTAACTTGTGAGTATGATATGGTCTAAGATAGGGGAAATACAAACATCTAAACACTCTCAAGTTTTCATGATCAGGTTTGACATTAAATAACATTTCTATTGTACTTTTAAGTTTCAAGACCTTTGTTGATAGCCTATTAATTAAGAAAACAGTTGTTGCAAAGGCATCAGGAAAAAAATTTAGTGGCATAGATGCTTGAGCTAATAGTGTAAGGCTTGTTTCAACAATTTGCATATGTCTTCTTTCAGTAAGCCCATTTTGTTCAGAAGTGTAGGGACAAGTTGTTCTATGAACAATCCCTCTTTTCTGAAAGTAATGCTTTAGTGGCATATACTCTGTTCCACCATCAGATTGAATCACTTTGACTTGACAGTTAGTTTGTTTTTCTGCCTGTGCTATAAATTGCAACACTACACTATAAGTTTCATCTTTTGATTTTAAGAAATATATCTAAACATATCTGGAAAAAGCATCAATAAATGATATATAATATTTGCACCCATAATCACTGTGTAGTGGTGCAGGCCCCCATAGATCAGTGGCAATTAGTTCAAGTGGCTTACTGTAATGTGTTTCAGAATTTAAAAATGGTAATTTATGACCTTTCCCCATTTGACAGAAAGTACAGATATATGGCATTGAAATATCATTAAAAGAGATATTGTTATTATTCAATACATGTTTTACAATTGTAGTATTTGGATGTCTCAATTTATAATGCCACATATCAAAGATCTTACAATTTTCTTCCTGTTTGAATTCCGAATTATTACACCAATTTCTTTTAATTTTTGTTGTTCTTGAATTAACTACACTGAACTTGTACAGACCTTTATATTCCTTACCCTGCAAGAGAATTTCTTTAGTTAGGATATCCTTAACTTAACAATGTTGTGGGTATAATTCAAAATAAACATTGTTGTCTTTTGCAAACTGTGACACACTTAATAAATTTTTTCTGATTAATGGTACTCTAAGCAAGTTATTCAAATATAATTGCCTTTTTTTTTCATAATATATGAACTACCAATGTGTGTGATTGCAATAGATTTTCCATTTCCTATGTGTATAGAGTTCAACTTTTATACTCCTTATTCCCAAGATTTAGATTGCTTAAATTGTTGGTGATATGATTTGTTGCTACAGAATTTGGGTACCAATCCTCATCTTGTATATGCTCAGGCATTGCAACTTCAGTTTGCTGATAATTTATGTTTTCTGATTGATTGCTGAATCATGCTGAACTTGTACCATGTTTGCACTGAAACTTTGATTTCTTTGACTGTTTGAGTTTTGTCTTGGAACATAGTTCAAGTTTAACCTGAAATAACACTTTGCAGTAGTATGTCCCAACTTCTCACATATCTGACACCTTCGCCTATATTACTGTTCCATCTGCCTCTTCCTATGGATCTATTTGTATATCCACCTCTTTGCATTGTTTGATCTGCTTTGTTACTGTTTTGACCTTTGCCTTTATAATTTGCTACATAATTGACAGAGAAATCTGATTCATGAGTTTTCTTGTTATCTATCCTTGCCTCATGAGCAAGTAAAACAGAATGAACATCAACTGTAGATGGTAGAATTTTTTAAGATGATATAACTGCCACCACTGCATCATATTCATCACTTAATCCATTTAGTATAGTCATTATTTGCTTAGAGCCGGTGATCATATGTCTTGCTGCCTCTAGAAAATCACATGTTGTCTTGATTTTGGAGAGATATTCTCTCATGTTGTGATTGTCTTTCTTGATGCTGTGCAATTGCCTTTTATAGAATATGACTTTGGCTGCAAATTGTGTATTGAAAACTTTATTAATAGTTACCCAGATTTCATTGGCTGTTTTACACCCTATTACATGTGATAGAAGATTAACATTTATTGATGATAATAGCCAAGAACATATAAGCATGCCTTGTCTATGATATCTCACATACTCTTCATTGCTGATTATTTTGTTTTCTTTGTCAGTGATGCAAACTGGTGGGATCTGTATGGCTCCAAGAATGTAGCTTTCAAGTCCATATCCTTGTATTGCAGTTTCAACTTGAAGCTTCCATAGAAGATAGTTATCTTCATTCAAGTGGACTGTAACCAGTTGACTCTGTGGGCTGATTATAATCTTAATCAAATTTTTTGCAGTGTCAGCCTGTTGGGAACTATTTGCAATAGATGATGTGGCATAATTGCCTTCTTCGGACATGATGAATCTGAGTCAACAAGAACTGAGACTCAGTGATCAGATGAAATAATGATGCAGCTTTAATCAAGAATTGAGTTCAAGAACTCAGAGAGGGATGCTAGACAGGTTAGTTGTAACCGAAGAAAGACTTAAATGATGAGTTTATGATAAGTTTTCTTTCTGGATGACACTTTCCTACTTCTTATGTTGGTTTTTTGGTTTCTTGATCTGAATTACTATGATTTTTGATTGCTTTTATTCAAGATTCAGTGATGAATCTTGTTGCAGCTAGTCACCTTGATGCTGGCGAGGTACTGGATTTGAAACTGAATCAATCCCTTATGTGATGAGATATGAATCTCTAATAAGGAATAAAACTCAAATGATGAGGCTTCTTCTGATGAGATATTATTTGTTGTTAAGCAATTTCTTTAATGCTTTGATACCATATAAGATTTTTGATATGATGAAATATTGAGAATGCAATTTGATAAAAAAGAAAGAATGAATTTTATTGATGATTTTCTCAATATCTGATACACGGAGATGAACTGTTATTTATACAGTTCAATACACAAGCTTTATTGTTTATGAAACCGTTACAATGTTGGGCCTTTAGCCCATAAACCCGCAACTATAACCAATAAGATGAATGAGCGGTCCAGATGCATTCTCCAATAATGAACGGTTGATCTTGATGAGATGAGATATATATGCAGACGAGATAAAGGGTTTTCTCAATACTTGTCAGTGTTTTTTGAGCAGTAGAAACTAATATTCTATGTGAATGATAAATAATTTTGATACAATATCTGGCATTGTTTGAAGAGCGTAGGTTGTATGGGTTTTCAGTTCAGCAACTGATGAAATATACCCTAACCATGCTAAAAGAGGTTAAGTTGAAGTCCTAAGGTAGAACTACTCTCTTTGCAAAAGCTACTACAGAAGGAAAACATTATGAAACTACAACCTCCATTTTGCAGAAGTTCTGAACATTGTAAAACAACATACATATTCGTTCAAACACTAAATTGTCCTTTTGCGTTTGGCATATATATATATATATATATATATATATATATATATATATATATATCAACCGTTTAAGATTTGAAAAAGAAAATGAAAACTCTGAAGCAATGAAATACTTAATATCCAGAATGTATTTCATGTATCACATTTGAGTAAGTTTTTGCATGATCCTTCAATGATAGTGGAAGAATCGGAGCAAGAGGACATGGAGATTGAGCCAAATCCGACTGTGTTGAGGCAGCCTGTTCGTATTGTTGACAGAGATACAAAGCAACTAAGGACAAAGGTTGTAAAGTTAGTCAAGGTACAATGGAGCAAGGATGCTCGGTATTGTACGTGGGAGACCGAGGATAGTTTGAAGGAGTCTTATCCAGATTTGTTCTTAGACTTGAGTTTTCTTATCTTAATTTGCAGTTGGGTTGCATTTTAGTTTGTATATAGTTTCAGCAGTGCTATATATATATATATAATTATTCTATCTTCTTTGATTATCATTCTTATTTGAATTTTGAAGACGAAATGTTCTAAGTGGGGAGAATATAGCGACCCGAAAATTTGAACACTTCGTCTTCGAATATCTATACATTTTAAGAGATGTTTAACTGTTTTAAATATGATTTTGTAACCTTTTAAGAATCAATTAATTAATAAAAAATGATAAGAAACTTATTTTTGAAAATTGTTTACAAAAATATATTCTTCGGAAAAATATCGACAATGTGATAGAAAATCTTTGTATCGATGAACAACTTTTTAACCGTCAGAAGTTGTTCGGATTTTTTTCTATACACGTACTTGCTTAGGAAATCAATTTAATGAAATAAAAACTATTTGTCATTTATGAAAATAAACTTTATGGAGCATGTAATGGGTAATGTCATCTTAAATATTAAGGAAATGAGCAAATATGCAAATAACTTAAAAGTTAAGCTATGTGGTGTAAAGTTGTCATGATAGAAATAATTAAAGCTGTTAGGATTTTAAGGGGTTTTTGGTCTTTTTCATTCATCATTTCTAAGCCTATATAAGTAGGGGCATACTCTTAGTATTCATTCATAAATACAGGTGATGTAATTTAACATCACATGTTACCTTCCAAACAATGGCATATAAAACTTAATATTACAATAGCAGTTGAAAAAGAAGTTAACATTGGATTGTTGTTGCCATATTTCTTGATTCGTAGCTGATTCAATTTTTTATAGATTAAAAGGAAGTTTTCTCCCCAGTATAATGCAAAGGTATATGTAAACTGTTTATTTGCACAACAAAATAGGAATTGGTAGTTGTTACATTTATAATATGATATGGTGTACCTTGCATGTCAAATTAAACATTAATACTTGTATTTGTGTGGCAATACGGTAATTGCAAATGTTACCACCATAATTATCGAAATTACAAACATAACGTAGATTTCATAGATAGTATAGACCTTAGTAATATAATATTAATAGTTAATAAAATAATTATAAAAGATAGTATGAATATGACTTCTGTCCAGATTTGCAAACAACTTTCAATATTGGAAACCAAAATGATCCATACCATTTTCAAATTCTTCTTGAGTTGGTATTAGCTGTATTAAGGCAGAAAATTTTAGCAGTAGTAGAAAATTGAAAAGATATGACATACATGCTAATTAGTTTTACATTTTTCCTGGCTCCATATGCTACATCTAAGAATAGTTATATTAAAAAGCAGTCTACTTCCTTACGTTAACGTTTACACTATCATACGAGCCTGCAGTACTTTATAATATAACAAATTATTTGAATATGGTAATTATACATACATTATAAAACAACAAACCATTCGAAAATGCTAATTATACATACAGTAAGTTATTAATACTCGTAGAAGAAATGGTGTAAAATTGTATATGTTAAACATTCAACTTTTGAAACCTACTTTATTGCTACCATTAATTGTTGTCAAGGCTTATTTCTATTTAATCAAAGGATGTGGAGAGCAATGAGAAGGATTGGTTAAGAATAGACAAGGGGTGAAAGTTCTTTTAAATTAGGAATATAATTAATAGTTACCGACAAAATACAATTGTTAAACCACCAAACATATCCTTCCTTGTAGCTAGCTATAACTCCATCAGTATGCCATGAATATATAAAAAGAACTATAATGAAAGAAAGAAATCATGGAGTTTAAGATGGAGATTATTACTGAAAGGGAAAACGGTGTAAAAGTTGGCTGAAAATGAAGATACCTTAAACAATCTGCTATCCTACATCATGCTGATTATTGTACAAAATGTAAAGACTAGATGATGCATACAGGATATGCTCTCTATAGGAAAAATAAAATTAAAAAAAAATAGTTGTAGATATGATTCACATACATTAAAATATGAAACAGATAAGAGAATTGAAATCAAAACCATACACAACACAAAGGACTGAATTTATTTTTATTTTGTTTCTTTTTGTCAAGAATATTCAACCTTCTTCTAATACTCACTTCATCAAGAATCCAGAAACAAGAATCAGGTAAAACAACAATCCCTCGCAACTTCTAGAAGAAAATTTATTATAAGAAAGAAAAAGAGAACTGTTTCTTGGCTAATCCTTTTCATCATCATCACTCACTCCTCCCGCTCTAATTAAGTTTCAACTCCTTCATTTTATCATCATCATCACCATTGCTTAATGTTGAAGTTTGCTCCTTTTCATTATCATCGCTCACTCCTACTCTAAGTGTCAACTCCGTCATTTTATCTGCCTTCGACTTACCGATTAGCTCTGAACTTGGGCCAGCGCCATCACCTAACGTTGATGTTGGAGCACGAACAACTGGCTCGCTTGCATCATTAGGCTGAACGTTGTGATCATCAGACTCAACAACAAGATTCGACCCACGTTTTCTTTTTTGCCTGCGTAGTTCAGGATTCTGTTCTAATAAAGCTGTATACCATCTGCCTCTACAGTTGCCTGGAGATCGACAAGGTAGTTTAAATTCTGAACTGATTTTGCCCCAGTCTAATGTGCGGCCTCTAGCTTTAGCCACTGCTTCTCTTAGTTTGTCGTCTTCTTTTCTGCTCCATTCTTTTTTTGCAGTGCTTTCTCCAGATCGATGGGTTTCTTGATTGTTCTGTTCGGACATTCTTTTTTTGTTGTAAAGAATCTGAAGATTGGTTTCTGTAAAGAATCTGAAGATGGGGAAGACAATTGTTGACTTCTTGAAATATTTAATGGATGAAATTGGTTTAATTGGGTCTTGTTTTTGTTGCTGATTTGGAGACGAAGATGACTAGTTTTTGAAAAAATGGATATTTATAGCAGATGAACTGAAACCAGAATGAACGTTGCTTTAATCTTGCTACTTGCCTCATGAGTATTTTATCCAGTGAATAATTAATTTAGGTCCTTGTTTACTAAATGCTTTTTCTAATCAAACGAACTCGTTAATTTTCAATTTGTTAGATTTGATATTGGTATGACAGTTAAATTACAAATTTTATAAAAAAAACTAACGGTGGACACGGTTAATATAAAGAAATCAACTTTAAAAAGATTAATTTATATAAGGTGGATTTAATTTTATTATAAGGATTGTTATAGCATCTCCAGCCGATTCGACTTCCAAAGTTATATTTTGTGACAATACAAAATGTAAACCGTTTGTTTCCCCAACAGTTTTGGGGACCAGACTCTTGTTTGAAAAGCGCATGTGTTCAAACTCTCATTCAACAAGCGTCTGAAAACCAACTGTTTGTCAAAGAAACTCTCGTTTTTGGGCTCTTGATAGATCCTTGTTTAACAAGCGTCCGAAATCCAGTGCCTATATCAAACATTGGAATTTCACTGTTGCTCATTTTTAACTTTCTCACCTTATATATCACTTTTCACTTTTTGTTAGCCGATACGTCGAAATACCACCACGACCTATCAAAGTTGCTAGATGGACCGTTCGTTATATGACCAATGTCAGTGTTGGTGCATTTCATACCATTTCAGATGCAACTATGACCACTGATGATCTTCGATGCTTGCACGAGCTACTATTGACGAGGACACATCGATTGAGTGCAGCGTTAGTGACGCTGCATTTATATTTTTAATATATAATTATTAGATAAATATGTCTATCACAAACTATAAATATTTATTGCTTTGCTTAGTTTATTATTAACTTAAAATAATTACTTAGGCTAGTCACATAGTTATGGGCGACAACTAGCATAAGTGCATTACCGAGAACTTTCACGCATTACATGAGTCGATTTGGGTTAGGTTAAATGGATCATCTTTTAGTAATTTTCTACAGTTGCCAACATTTGCTCATGCAGACCATTGTATAGTAGAGGCTCTTATAGCGAGATGGTGACCTACTACACATACATTTCATTTTCCAAATTTTGAGTTGGGATTGACTTCTTTGGACTTTTATATGTTGACTGGTATAGAGGTTAACCGACCAGACCACACACCAGTACCCTTTTATAGTGCATGTATGGAGTTTGAGTCATATTCCGCTAATTGCCAGCTTTGGCCGACGATGGGGTTATAGGAGGTGTTGTTACACTTACATGACTATAAAGGTATATAGTAGACTATAGGGATACTGAGGAGATGCACACTCATATTATACGTGTCTTACTATTATATTTGTTTGGTTCTACATTGTTTTCAAACAACAAGGGCACGATTAGGCTTGAATATCAAGTTGGATTTGTAGATGTAGACATACTTTATATTTATGACTAAACTACCCTTGGATATCTATATGTAGCATTGGATATTTATGTGATGCAATAGTCCCAACGGATGTTTGGTTTTCGGTACATCCTCCCATTTTGGTCCTATGAGTATACGACCAACATGCACCCACGACTTGTTAATAAAGCGAACATTACTCCATATATTTACTGCCCCAGATCACGTTGTTAGGGGAATACTATTCGTGTAGACCATGCTATATGGGGGTACATAATGAGTTGATGGAGGTCAGATAATATATGGATATAAGACGACGTAGCAACATTAAGTTTTGTCCCTAGCATTAGTATATTTAGTTTATGGGGCCCAATCCGAGCATCCCATCACTTTTCAATTTTCTATTTCGAGACGTAATGTATGCTTTTAGGTTCTTGCATTTCCTTTCATCTGGTATTTAGGGGATCGGTGTTGGATGCAGCTGTTTGGTGTAGTTCGTATTCCTTTTGATCTGTTTCTATGGGATGACATGTATGGATCTATTCAGGCCAACCCAACTTACAATGCTGGTATGAGAGCCATGGGATGGTAGGTGGTGGTCTTTTACTATACCCGGAGATTTCGATGCATGCTGGGATCGAGTAGCCCCACATGCTTACTCGTTAAATGATTATATACGGTGTTTGAACTTTGAACATATTGGCCCTCATATCTCCTTTGGTAGGGTTGCATTACCACCAGCTACTTTTGAGGCTTCGGCCTCTCATTACACGTAGCCGCCTATGTTCTATCCCTCTTAGCATGAATTCAAAGCGTACACATCACCGGGTGAGGTTTTTGAGCATCCACTGTAGTATCCTGCAGATGAGGACATTCAGGGTGTACCTTCTATTGATAGCAACGATGGCGATAGCGATGACAAGATGAGTGGTGTTGGGTCACCTCATATAGACTGATGTTGTTTTTCATATATGTTTTCTGTTTCATACATGTATCTTATACTAGTGTATTTGAGATGTTGGTGATGATATTTGTGTATGCTCGTTTACGTATTCTTGTATGGCCATATGATGATGATTCATATTTTGCTTTCATTTTGTACTATATTCATAACATAAATAAAAGAAACATACTGATGTTAACAAAAAAACTTGCAAAGAAACAAACATAAATGACGTGGATCACCAAACAGAATAAAATACACTTGTGTTTGTTTGTTTTAAATTTGTGGATGGTTGTCATATGGATGTTCATATGATACTTGATTCAGATGATGTGGATTATGAACTTTCTGTTAAAGTGAAAGTTTTATATTGAAAGTTCACAACATTCCCAATGTAAAATGAAACTTGGACCCCACAAATTATTTAGTGCTGATTAAAGCATACATAATTGCCAACTTTAGACGTATGGAAGAGGATATTGATCAAGATTTTTGGGTTACTCCAAACGAAGATTTTAAAAATCATCCTGATTATGCATAAATATAACGGATTCTTGAAACTCAAATTACTTATGTCATGTTTACTAGAGCTTATCGAGGATACAGAAGCATTATGAATATAATGAACGAAGAAGGCCTATATTAGTCAACACAATCTATGTTTGATTCATGACCATCTGCAAATTGAACTGAACTCAGTCTCCTATGGAGTGTTTTAATTTCACCTTCAAGTTCAGTGGAATAAACAATCGCTCCATAAGGTAAAGGATCATCAAGCCATTGCTAAAATCCATAGCCACCCGGAAAGTTGCGGCACTATAGTGGCATCAACCGATGTTAGTTTCGTTCCTTATGGTGGAAAAAATAGAAATTCCATGGTTATAGTATATTTCTTGAGAATAACCCCTTATTTTGTTTGAGGTAGTTAGTGCCTTCTTTGTCTTCTCCTATTGTGGCTTCTCCGCTCCTCTCCTAGTCTTCTTCCATGTAACAACCCGAAAAATTTCAACTGTTTAATAACGTAATTAGTTGAAATTTTGTGAAATTTTAAACGATAAAATTTTGAAATAAAAATTTAATATTTGGAATACGTCTAGTTAAACATAGCAACTGGTAAATTTTCGTCCGAAAATACGAAAGTTTATTTCGCGCGTAAATTCACTTCAATTTAATCAGTTAAAAAGAAATGAAAATAAAATGTTTTCGAAACCAAAATATTTTACATAGAAAAATTCTAAACCATCTTCTGAGCAAGATATCAGTTGGTCGTTTTTCCAAATTCGGACTTCTTTAGCTCCGTCGATCTTATTTTTTTCAGCGTTTTCTTGCATTTTTCGCCAGTTAAAAATCTCGAATTTTTATAATTCAATCATACCGCTGATATATGTATACCGTTTTGATCGTCTTGTCATGCTGATCTCAACGGCATATTTATTTCTATGTTTTGAAATTCGGTACACTACGGAAACACTAAACTGTTCGTTGTAACGGTACCATATATTGTGACTTTAACTCTCCTTTCGGTTTCAAAATTCGAAACGTACTGTGCAATCAACCCATTAATTGTTTTAAGGACTTTTGTTGAATCAATGGACAAAAGTTACCATTTCTATCATTTCAGTTTATATGTACATTGATACGTTTGCTCTGCACGTTTTGTTCACTATCACTCTTTTATATTTATTGTTGCCTTAAAACTTGCTTCTCTTTTGTATCATTTTTTTAACCCAGCGACTCCTACTATTCAATATCATTACAAGTTCAATGTAGTCTAGTTTGTTTAATACGTCTCATTCCTTCCAAGTGTTGCTACCAATGTGTTTGAAAACGAATTTGGTATATTTAAAATATAGGATTTCATTTATTGTATCTGAGAAGCCAAATCGTCCTCATCTATTCATAAATCTTCAGTCTACACATCTCCCCTAGGAAATAGTAACAATATTTAATATATATATATAAAGTAGTGTAATATATGCTAACTTTTACAAGCTATAGGTCTTCTTCTCCTGATCCTTTTAATTTCTTCCAAGCCTGTTTATCTTCACTTTACTTTATACATGCCGACATTCAGCATCCACCTCTCCACCGTGTGCCCTCCTTTGCCGTCACCCTTTCCGACTTTGACCAAACCCGGTGTGCCACCTGCACCCCCTCACCTCCGCCCCCACGTCATCACCAACGAAATCTACCATCAACCAATTCGCTTGCAACTGCCTCCCTCCCACTGCCTTTTTACATTCGCCTGTACCTTTCCCTCCATCACACATTCGGCCACCCTCCCCTGCTGCTCCTTCTCCTCTCACAACTCGCATATCCCCACCACCGAACTACCAACAACCGCGACCCTGACCTCACGTCGATCCCCTTCGACCTTGCAGCCTTTACCAAGTCTTTCTGTTATACAAGTAGGTTATATATAAAAGAATATGTACACTTGCTTTGCTCTTCTGTTTTATATATTTTATATGTTACATGTATGCGTGAGTTTGTTTGGTCTACTGTTATTCATATCTGTGTTAGTCACTATGGTCTCTTCAATTCTATATTAACTACGGTGTTATATATATATAAGAGGTATATACGGCATAAGTTAGTAGTTTGCATGTTACAAGTTTTGAACGTATATATATTTATATATCGTAAGTTACATATATGATTTTATTTTAAAAAGTTATACGTTATATATATATATTAGTTTATGGTGTATATATATTTAAGGTCAGATTGCATATGTTAGTCTATATAAATATATGTACATACACTTGGTTGTATATATATTTGTTCATACATGGTTCTGGTTGTTAAAGATATAATATTGGTTTATATTATATATATACGTTACTTCATATTTTATAGATTGATTTTTTTGTAACTTACTTTAGTAAGTTTCTATCTTGCTTTGGTTCTGAAATTCATAAAGTATATACTATATAAAGAAAGTCTGCATAAATGTTGGCTATAAAATCTAAGTTCATACCAGTTTATGAAGTATGTTTGATGTTTAGATATATAATATATATAAGGTTTATGGTTTGCTAGTGTTGTTCATACACTGTTATGTATAGATGTTTAGATTATAATGGGTATATTTGGTAGTGTGTTAGTACTGTATAATTGGTTCAATTATTTTACTCAGAGATATGTTGTTTTGTTTATGTGTTATATGCATACTTCCATCTGCTAAATGTATGTAAGTATTTTGTTCATATATCTACGCATTTATTTCAAATTTTATTATTTATATATATACGTTTGGTTTTTTATAATTTGTGTTTAATTTAAATTAATGGTTTTTTGAAAACGCATGTATATATATTTATTCAGTATGAGTTTGAAATTAGAACGTGATTTTGTATATATACAATTATATATGTTATATCTATATCAGTTCACTTATACAACTGGTCTTCATAAATCCAGCTGTGATTCGATTTTGTCAATTCCAAGCCGTCGGCTTTGTTCGTCAGGATCGTCCCCATCTCACTTTGCTTTGAAATTCATGTCTGGATTCGTAACCTACTTCGTTATCCAATCTCTCTAACCTCGAAAGGTGAGCAATCACTCACGATTAACGTTCTTTTATTTATTAGATTTGATTTCAATTGAAACGACAATTGAAATATACTGCTGTTAGTTAATTACACTGTTATATATACTATTACCTGTATCAGTTCACCTTTGACATCTGACACCATTATCTGTTAATTATTTATGCGATGATAATACAGTTTGGCTGATAATTGATTGATTGTTGATGTTTATATTGGACGTTAAAATTGTTAATGTTAAATTGATAAACAGTATGAAATTGAACTTGATATAGGATAGTTAAGTGTTAAATTTGATTAACTGACATTTGTATAATATGACCCCTTTAACTGTTAAATTAATTGACACGTAGGATTTGTTTAATTACACTTTGAACCACTGAATGTATGTTGTTAAATTGATGATGTATGAAATTGTAAATAGATGACAAGTGAAAACCGTAATGTAATAATCTTTAATCTACATGAAATGATAGTGTAGATTCTAGGAATAATTATATTAATTCGTACAAATAACAATGCGAATTAATACGGTTATTTCGGGATTATTTGAATTGATTATTAGATTGATATTGATTGTTGTTATTGTTTGTTTATTTACTTTGACACCATCCCAGTTATCACACTGCAAGTTCCCTTTACTGTGCTTTGGATTTTGAATTGAATTGGAATCGGGTTGAAATGATAAATACCCAAATTGAACTTTGACCTAGGAAAGAAAATTAAATAAAACCCGATTGGTCAATAATTTGTTTTAAAAATAAAAATGAAGATTTTATTTGAATAAATAATATGGTTTTGAAACGAAGTTGGAAATTGAATTTTAATGAAATTTAAATGTGAATATTTAATAATCTGAAATGAAATATTTACAAATGTAATTGATGTAAGAATGTTGTTTAATTTGGAAAATTATAATTAAGTTTGAAATTATTAAAATTTGAAATGATTTAATAATTAATTTTGAAATTATAGTTAAGTTTGAAATTATTTAATAATTAAGTTTTGAGTTATTTAAAAATTAAATAAGATTGAATTATTTAATGATTAAATTGAATTGAAATTCTTTAATAAGAAAATTGAACTTTTGAATAAGTAAATTTTACTTCGTAAATAACTGAAATTGAGTTTTCTTTATTAAATAAGTTTTGGAAATTATTTAAGTAAGTAAATAAGTGAAATTGAATTTCTTTAACAAGAAATAAAATGTGATATTTTTGGTATTAATGTAAGACTTGTAATTGGAGAATTGATTTGACGAATTTAGTTTAATTCAAAATTTGTAAGTTTTAATATAAGGAAGTTGAACTTAAGAATTGATTTAATGAATTGGAAATTTAAATGAAATTGTTTTGAATGATAAATTAATTTAACGATATTGAATGAAATCGATAAATGAATGTAAATTGATTTGAATGTTAAAACTAAATTGATTTAAATGATTTCGAAACGAAACTTATATACGAACTTGAATCAATATTTGAATTGTTTTAAAAAGAAATTGAAATTGAATTATAAGATTTTGAAATGGTAATTTGGAAGTTTTGAAACGTAAATTATGGAAATCGATTTGGAAAGACAAACGGAATGTTGATTTACGAATCGAAATTGAAATTGATTTGGTTTTGAAATAAATAAACGACCAATCGGTGAAATAATTACGGAAGTTATTAAAGAGACCGGAATTCGGTTATGGATATACTCTCTATCTAAACCGAAAACCACTTTAATAACTATACGTGGAGTGTTGATCCAGAACGAAGTGGATGGTTTTGGTGAACGCGTTGACTGAAGAAAGAGAACGATTATGGATGACCCCTGACATGACTAAAACAGGAGCCGCGCCGGGCCATTGAGGATCGCCATCTCTAGCGGACACACTTCTTCGATACCATATCTATTACTTTTGTGATTCGATTTGGGTGCACCCCTCGATTTGGGAGTGTTGTTCGCGGTGTTGGGGTGGTAGCTGCTATGCCCAACATCAGTCCGGATCAGGCAACTACTAGTATCCTAGTTGGTATCGCCTCATGTACCTTGTCATACTGATTATCCTATTCGCGACCACTACGATTTTGATTTGTACCTTTAGTATATGGATTGCCCTCTGGTGACTTCCGGTTTTGGGGAAACTACGGTCTTGTATATGCTTTTGGGAATAAACAGGTTAAGAGGTGTATGGGCCCTGCTTAACCCTATTTTGATATCTTCTTATATTACTGATAGACATTATCTACTTATCGTACACTACTACTTAGTAGATAGTTTAACGGATCCTTAAAGGATGGTTATTCCAAACATCCTTTGAGTTACTTGTATTTCAATTGCTATTTCACTTGAGTTGGATTTATTAATATAAGAATGTTAATCCTGACTCGAGTGTCTTGTGTTTTTGCTTTACGCTCGGGTCAGACTGAGTAGTTCAACTTTCGAGACTCACCTTTGGAGTTGGAGCTTCGCTTGGAGATCCAGCTATCTATCCAGCTTTCAGATATTCGATGATTCCAGTGATGTATTCTGATTTGTATCTGTTACTCTTCCGTTGTATCTAGTTTAACTCTGATGTATCGTATTACTCTTCTGTTGTAAACTCTGATGTATTTTTATATATTCATATAGTAGCTTCATGAACTACTATCTTTTTTTATTTCCGCTGCATTTATTACTCTGTGTCTGTGATCTGTGATTATATCTATTTATTGTATATGTTCAGTTTTGCCAAATTTAAATTAACAACGCGGTATTTTGAGCAATTCAACTCCGGCATGAGTGTCTACCTATACACTTATAATGGACGCGAATGGTCCAAAATGGCGGGTCGTTACAGTTGGTATCAGAGCTTTGGTAGCTCTAGGCAAAACTCAACATGTATGTTAAATGTATTTACAAAATCACTCTCATTCGAGTTTCAATCTCTTCCTTTGACTCAATTCCTTTGAATTTTTGGAACGTTCTCCTCGGTTCCGAAATTCATTCGTGTCCTCCACTATTCGTCTTCTTACAATTCTGGAGCACCCCATAACTCCATTTTGAATGATATCTATAATAGGTCGGCGGTCTCGCCAATCTTCGAATGATTCGTAAAGGAGCAAAACTCCTTTATAATAGGCATCGATTTACCGGAGATTTATGTATCCTCGGTTTACGATGCTATCTATTCCCTGCTATACCTGAATTCTATTTCTTGAGATTGAATGTCGATCTACCTCGGAATTCCACATTGATCTTATTTTTGAAGTTACGGACGACCCGGTTAAGGTTGCCCGTGAATTAAATAAACTCATCCATCTCCCGATGGTTATAATTGAATTATCTTATCTTCTGTTTCAAACTTATTTTCGAATCAAAATTCTCTTTGATTTGAGACCATCAAATTTGAAACCCTATCCTTATTTTGAAAATTCTTTCCTGTATCGTCGAGCAAAGAAATGTATGTGTAAACTAATATATATAAACGCTCTAAATATATGCTGTGTTGTTTGAGTTGTTGAGGTTGATTTGGGTTTCCGATCGATACGTCTGATCAACGCAATCGATAGGATTTCCAAAACACTTGAACAGAGCAAACTGACACAATATTATTTTCAAATTTGGTAAATGAAATAAATTGTTGATTATATTGTAAAAATATAAGTAAATTTTCTGGAATTTAATAGGTTAATTAAATTGTTTGTTTGAAATGATAATATTTGATTATCATTTACTGTTCTAAATAAATTTATAAATACGGTTTATAAATTGATTTGGAATTTGAAATGAATTTAATTCAGAAATTTGAGAATTTAGTTTCCGGTGATTTCGAATTTTGGTTTTAAAATTTTAAAGTATATATTATTGGAAGTATTTTCGAATAGAAATCGTTTCCAAAAAATTTTAAAATGTTGAAATCAGTGCTCTTCTCTTTGTCGCTGGAAAATAATTTCGGTGATGGCGGCCGCATCATCGATATTCATTTTCGAGTTTCGAAGTGGAGAAACCATTCTGTAGCTTTGCTACGGTTTTGTTTTGAGAAAAAAAATATTTTGGTTTGAATTTCTTCAGTATATTTGATTTACATATATATAGGTATCTTATTTTAAAATTTTAATTTGATTTGATATAAATATTCTATATATATCTCTAAATTGTTTAAAGTTAATCGGAAATCTAATTCTTAAATTTTGTAAAAAGGATGATTTCAATTATAAATAAAACCAAAATTTGGAATAAATATTTTAACTTGAATAATTGAATTGGGAAAATTTTATTTGTATATTGTTCAACTGCATTCTAATACAACTTACCTAAATCATTCAGAAGTTGAATATGTAATTGGATCATATATAAGATAAATTGAATTTATAAATAAAATTTGAGTGTTATAATAAATGTTATACACTAAATTTTGATTTTAAAGATGTTAATAGAGTTAGATAGGATAATAAGTAAACTCAGTTAATAATGAAATAAATTTGTTTTGAAATAATTAATAAATCTGTTTTGAAAGAATTGATAAATTGAAATTTAATCAACTTATGAAAATACCGTGAATTTAAAAGAAATTAATAGAATATAAATTAATTTAAATCGAAACTTTTATGGTTTAAATTAATTTATATGGGTTAAATATATGTGATTAGATATATTAAGTAGAATAAATTTAACAATAATTTGGAATAAATAAGAATTTAAATTGTTGAAAATAAAATATGATTATAATAAAAGATTATTCAAATTTATGATTTTAGAAATTGTAAATTGAAGATAATTGGATAATAAAATAATGAATTTAGAAATAGTTGAGAAAGATTTTAGTGAAATCAAATGGATTTAATCAATTATCGAATGTCAATAAATTTAAATTTGAATTTATATGGATTAAATTAATTGTCATTTTGTATTTCAAATCTGTTTTCTTTCTGGTTGTTTCTATTCTCCTACCTCGTTCCTTTTCGGGGACGAAAAGTTTTGAGTGGGGGAGAATGTAACAACCCGAAAAATTTCAACTGTTTAATAACGTAATTAGTTGAAATTTTGTGAAATTTTAAACGATAAAATTTTGAAATAAAAATTTAATATTTGGAATACGTCTAGTTAAACATAGCAACTGGTAAATTTTCGTCCGAAAATACGAAAGTTTATTTCGCGCGTAAATTCACTTCAATTTAATCAGTTAAAAAGTAATGAAAATAAAATGTTTTCGAAACCAAAATATTTTACATAGAAAAATTCTAAACCATCTTCTGAGCAAGATATCAGTTGGTCGTTTTTCCAAATTCGGACTTCTTTAGCTCCGTCGATCTTATTTTTTTCAGCGTTTTCTTGCATTTTTCGCCAGTTAAAAATCTCGAATTTTTATAATTCAATCATACCGCTGATATATGTATACCGTTTTGATCGTCTTGTCGTGCTGATCTCAACGGCATATTTATTTCTATGTTTTGAAATTCGGTACACTACGGAAACACTAAACTGTTCGTTGTAACAGTACCATATATTGTGACTTTAACTCTCCTTTCGGTTTCAAAATTCGAAACGTACTGTGCAATCAACCCATTAATTGTTTTAAGGACTTTTGTTGAATCAATGGACAAAAGTTACCATTTCTATCATTTCAGTTTATATGTACATTGATACGTTTGCTCTGCACGTTTTGTTCACTATCACTCTTTTATATTTATTGTTGCCTTGAAACTTGCTTCTCTTTTGTATCATTTTTTTAACCCAGCGACTCCTACTATTCAATACCATTACAAGTTCAATGTAGTCTAGTTTGTTTAATACGTCTCATTCCTTCCAAGTGTTGCTACCAATGTGTTTGAAAACGAATTTGGTATATTTAAAATATAGGATTTCATTTATTGTATCTGAGAAGCCAAATCGTCCTCATCTATTCATAAATCTTCAGTCTACACATCTCCCCTAGGAAATAGTAACAATATTTAATATATATATATATATAAAGTAGTGTAATATATGCTAACTTTTACAAGCTATAGGTCTTCTTCTCCTGATCCTTTTAATTTCTTCCAAGCCTGTTTATCTTCACTTTACTTTATACATGCCGACATTCAGCATCCACCTCTCCACCGTGTGCCCTCCTTTGCCATCACCCTTTCCGACTTTGACCAAACCCGGTGTGCCACCTGCACCCCCTCACCTCCGCCTCCACGTCATCACCAACGAAATCTACCATCAACCAATTCGCTTGCAACTGCCTCCCTCCCACTGCCTTTTTACATTCGCCTGTACCTTTCCCTCCATCACACATTCGGCCACCCTCCCCTGCTGCTCCTTCTCCTCTCACAACTCGCCTATCCCCACCACCGAACTACCAACAACCGCGACCCTGACCTCACGTCGATCCCCTTCGACCTTGCAGCCTTTACCAAGCCTTTCTGTTATACAAGTAGGTTATATATAAAAGAATATGTACACTTGCTTTGCTCTTCTGTTTTATATATTTTATATGTTACATGTATGCGTGAGTTTGTTTGGTCTACTGTTATTCATATCTGTGTTAGTCACTATGGTCTCTTCAATTCTATATTAACTACGGTGTTATATATATATATAAGAGGTATATACGGCATAAGTTAGTAGTTTGCATGTTACAAGTTTTGAACGTATATATATTTATATATCGTAAGTTACATATATGATTTTATTTTAAAAAGTTATACGTTATATATATATATATATTAGTTTATGGTGTATATATATTTAAGGTCAGATTGCATATGTTAGTCTATATAAATATATGTACATACACTTGGTTGTATATATATTTGTTCATACATGGTTCTGGTTGTTAAAGATATAATATTGGTTTATATTATATATATACGTTACTTCATATTTTATAGATTGATTTTTTTGTAACTTACTTTAGTAAGTTTCTATCTTGCTTTGGTTCTGAAATTCATAAAGTATATACTATATAAAGAAAGTCTGCATAAATGTTGGCTATAAAATCTAAGTTCATACCAGTTTATGAAGTATGTTTGATGTTTAGATATATAATATATATAAGGTTTATGGTTTGCTAGTGTTGTTCATACACTGTTATGTATAGATGTTTAGATTATAATGGGTATATTTGGTAGTGTGTTAGTACTGTATAATTGGTTCAATTATTTTACTCAGAGATATGTTGTTTTGTTTATGTGTTATATGCATACTTCCATCTGCTAAATGTATGTAAGTATTTTGTTCATATATCTACGCATTTATTTCAAATTTTATTATTTATATATATACGTTTGGTTTTTTATAATTTGTGTTTAATTTAAATTAATGGTTTTTTGAAAACGCATGTATATATATTTATTCAGTATGAGTTTGAAATTAGAACGTGATTTTGTATATATACAATTATATATGTTATATCTATATCAGTTCACTTATACAACTGGTCTTCATAAATCCAGCTGTGATTCGATTTTGTCAATTCCAAGCCGTCGGCTTTGTTCGTCAAGATCGTCCCCATCTCACTTTGCTTTGAAATTCATGTCTGGATTCGTAACCTACTTCGTTATCCAATCTCTCTAACCTCGAAAGGTGAGCAATCACTCACGATTAACGTTCTTTTATTTATTAGATTTGATTTCAATTGAAACGACAATTGAAATATACTGCTGTTAGTTAATTACACTGTTATATATACTATTACCTGTATCAGTTCACCTTTGACATCTGACACCATTATCTGTTAATTATTTATGCGATGATAATACAGTTTGGCTGATAATTGATTGATTGTTGATGTTTATATTGGACGTTAAAATTGTTAATGTTAAATTGATAAACAGTATGAAATTGAACTTGATATAGGATAGTTAAGTGTTAAATTTGATTAACTGACATTTGTATAATATGACCCCTTTAACTGTTAAATTAATTGACACGTAGGATTTGTTTAATTACACTTTGAACCACTGAATGTATGTTGTTAAATTGATGATGTATGAAATTGTAAATAGATGACAAGTGAAAACCGTAATGTAATAATCTTTAATCTACATGAAATGATAGTGTAGATTCTAGGAATAATTATATTAATTCGTACAAATAACAATGCGAATTAATACGGTTATTTCGAGATTATTTGAATTGATTATTAGATTGATATTGATTGTTGTTATTGTTTGTTTATTTACTTTGACACCATCCCAGTTATCACACTGCAAGTTCCCTTTACTGTGCTTTGGATTTTGAATTGAATTGGAATCGGGTTGAAATGATAAATACCCAAATTGAACTTTGACCTAGGAAAGAAAATTAAATAAAACCCGATTGGTCAATAATTTGTTTTAAAAATAAAAATGAAGATTTTATTTGAATAAATAATATGGTTTTGAAACGAAGTTGGAAATTGAATTTTAATGAAATTTAAATGTGAATATTTAATAATCTGAAATGAAATATTTACAAATGTAATTGATGTAAGAATGTTGTTTAATTTGGAAAATTATAATTAAGTTTGAAATTATTAAAATTTGAAATGATTTAATAATTAATTTTGAAATTATAGTTAAGTTTGAAATTATTTAATAATTCGTTTTTGAGTTATTTAAAAATTAAATAAGATTGAATTATTTAATGATTAAATTGAATTGAAATTCTTTAATAAGAAAATTGAACTTTTGAATAAGTAAATTTTACTTCGTAAATAACTGAAATTGAGTTTTCTTTATTAAATAAGTTTTGGAAATTATTTAAGTAAGTAAATAAGTGAAATTGAATTTCTTTAACAAGAAATAAAATGTGATATTTTTGGAATTAATGTAAGACTTGTAATTGGAGAATTGATTTGACGAATTTAGTTTAATTCAAAATTTGTAAGTTTTAATATAAGGAAGTTGAACTTAAGAATTGATTTAATGAATTGGAAATTTAAATGAAATTGTTTTGAATGATAAATTAATTTAACGATATTGAATGAAATCGATAAATGAATGTAAATTGATTTGAATGTTAAAACTAAATTGATTTAAATGATTTCGAAACGAAACTTATATACGAACTTGAATCAATATTTGAATTGTTTTAAAAAAAATTGAAATTGAATTATAAGATTTTGAAATGGTAATTTGGAAGTTTTGAAACGTAAATTATGGAAATCGATTTGGAAAGACAAACGGAATGTTGATTTACGAATCGAAATTGAAATTGAAATTGATTTGGTTTTGAAATAAATAAACGGCCAATCGGTGAAATAATTACGGAAGTTATTAAAGAGACCGGAATTCGGTTATGGATATACTCTCTATCTAAACCGAAAACCACTTTAATAACTATACGCGGAGTGTTGATCCAGAACGAAGTGGATGGTTTTGGTGAACGCGTTGACTGAAGAAAGAGAACGATTATGGATGACCCCTGACATGACTAAAACAGGAGCCGCGCCGGGCCATTGAGGATCGCCATCTCTAGCGGACACACTTCTTCGATACCATATCTATTACTTTTGTGATTCGATTTGGGTGCACCCCTCGATTTGGGAGTGTTGTTCATGGTGTTGGGGTGGTAGCTGCTATGCCCAACATCAGTCCGGATCAGGCAACTACTAGTATCCTAGTTGGTATCGCCTCATGTACCTTGTCATACTGATTATCCTATTCGCGACCACTACGATTTTGATTTGTACCTTTAGTATATGGATTGCCCTCTGGTGACTTCCGGTTTTGGGGAAACTACGGTCTTGTATATGCTTTTGGGAATAAACAGGTTAAGAGGTGTATGGGCCCTGCTTAACCCTATTTTGATATCTTCTTATATTACTGATAGACATTATCTACTTATCGTACACTACTACTTAGTAGATAGTTTAACGGATCCTTAAAGGATGGTTATTCCAAACATCCTTTGAGTTACTTGTATTTCAATTGCTATTTCACTTGAGTTGGATTTATTAATATAAGAATGTTAATCCTGACTCGAGTGTCTTGTGTTTTTGCTTTACGCTCGGGTCAGACTGAGTAGTTCAGCTTTCGAGACTCACCTTTGGAGTTGGAGCTTCGCTTGGAGATCCAGCTATCTATCCAGCTTTCAGATATTCGATGATTCCAGTGATGTATTCTGATTTGTATCTGTTACTCTTCCGTTGTATCTAGTTTAACTCTGATGTATCGTATTACTCTTCTGTTGTAAACTCTGATGTATTTTTATATATTCATATAGTAGCTTCATGAACTACTATCTTTTTTTATTTCCGCTGCATTTATTACTCTGTGTCTGTGATCTGTGATTATATCTATTTATTGTATATGTTCAGTTTTGCCAAATTTAAATTAACAACGCGGTATTTTGAGCAATTCAACTCCGGCATGAGTGTCTACCTATACACTTATAATGGACGCGAATGGTCCAAAATGGCGGGTCGTTACATTCCATCTTCCAAAAGCCTACGTTGTTGTACATCTCTCTCATGCTCTCTTACATCTTCATAGTGTCTTTCCTCCATTTCAATATACCACTTGGTTGGTGGTTAAGGAAATGATGTATTCGATGGGATATCATGGCTTAAAGGACCTTCATATGAGTATGATGAGGGCGTAGAAGTATGGTTGTAATCCACCACTTTTGTATAGTATGTTAAAGGACCTTCATATGTTGTATATAATACAATACAACAACAAACAAGTAGGCATGTGCAAACAACGTAGATATCATGGCTACAGTACTTGGCATAACATGACACTAAGCCATTTTGTCTACCCTAAAAAGGGTGGCACGTGCAAACAATGTAGGTGGCGTGGCTACAGTTCTTGGAATGACATGACACCAAGCCATTATGTCTACCCTAAACCAGTTGGCATGTGTAATCCATGTAGACACAAGGCTGCAGTGCTTAATGTGACACTAAGCCATTTTGTCTACCCTAAACAAGATGTCATGTGCAACTCATGTAGACAAGGTGGCTTTAGTACTTGATATGACATGATGCTGAGCCACTCTGTCTACCTTAAAAAAGCTGGCATGTGCAATTCATATACACAACGTGACTACAGTGCTTGACCTGACATGTCAGTTGGCATATGCAACTATATATACCCATAGTAATCTTGTTCATTCTCACTCATTCAAATTTCAAGTAATTCTTCATTTCTATTCAACCATACAATAATAATGCTTGCCAAACACTTATATTTTTCGTCGATGGCGGTAATAGCTTCGATGAAATGGTCGAAGATCATTTCCTTCGTGAAAGAGAGCTATTAGCAATGTATACGCTACAATTAGCCAATTCAATAGGAAAAACGATGGATCAGTTGTTGTCCATCATTATATTGTTATACTTTACTGCACTCTCCCCCGCTTGCTGCTCGCCTCAGCCAGACGTGGCTTATGTAGTGGGCTGCGCCCCCTAAGTATACTCTCCAACTAGTCCAAACTATCAATTTGAATTTCTCAAATATTCCACGTTTCCGAAACGGATCCTATCAAATATTTTACATTTTCTGGTACAATGAAAGACCAATGGAACATAATTTAATTTCAAATCCTACTTACATCGATGATGATTTTATAAGAAAATTAGGAATGCACCTACCTTTATTTCTTAGAATTCTATGATACATTAAACAACATGATAAATACTTTGTCTTCAAAATTAATGCATCTCGTACTTAGGGTTTGACTGATATCCAAAAAATGATCACTGCATTGAGAATGCTTGCATATGCTGGACCAGTAGACTCTCTCGATGAGAATTTGCACTTGGGGGAAAGAACAGTGCTATCAGCTTTGGACTATTTCTGTCAAGTTATTGTCAACATATACGGTGACATAGCAAGATTAATGGAGATGCATGGTAGTAGATGATGGCCATAAATGTTGGGTAGTATAGACTGTATACATTGGGAGTGGAAGAAATGTTTAAAGGCATACAACGAAGCTTTTCAGGGTAAGTCTCATAGGTCGACATCTATTCTTGATGCGGTAGCTTCATATGACTTATGGATCTGGCATGCTTTATTTGAAATGCCAACAATGACCTAAATGTAGTAAAACAATCTACTTTATTCAATAATTTAGCTAATCGTAGATCAATTTTGTATTCCTACACTTTAGGAGGAAACTCGTATGATCATGGATATTATCTTAATGATGGCATATATCTAAATGGAATTCTATTGTTAAGCCAGTTCCTAACCCACTAAAAAATAAACAATCAAAGTTTGCAGCAATCTATGATGGACAAAGGAAGGATATTGATAGAGCGTTTGGTGTTATTCAATCAAGCTTCGCCACAGTCAACAGTCCATCTCGACTATAGTCACCACTTAAAATGGCAAAAATAATGTATGCTCCTATCATTTTACATAATATGATTATTGACAACAAGAGAGATAAGGAAGAAGACTTCGACTATGAGGGCGCTGAAGCAATACCTATAGTATGGCACAACTATATGATTGAAAGTGCTATGAAACTCGAGTTTCATGTTTCTAACCAAATGTCATTACATAGTGTTCATCTCTATCGCAGACTACAGAATAATCTAATAAATCATTTTTGGAACTTTTGTGGCAATCGGGAGAAGATTTTTGTTTTTGTTATTGCTGTTGTTGTAGTAGTTGATGTTGTTTTTTTGTAGTAGTTATTATTACTATCATTGTTGTTGTTATTGTAATGTATTTCAATTGAATTTCATATCATTAAAGTATCACAATTTCATTTAGTACATTTGGAAATGGAAAATACTTGATTGAGTATAATACTAATAAATGTACAAACATGCTGCATTAAATTCAAATTATTACATCAACTAAAGATTAAAAGATAAAATAGTTATAAAAATGGAAAGACAACTACAGTCCCTATTCACGTCTACGTCCTATAATTTCTCCTATATTCCATATACTCTAATTGTTCTTCGAACATATTCGATGTATCCACAAACATTGCTACATCTTCATCTCTTTATTTGTTTCTAGCAAGAATTCGTTCAAATTTTAACAATTTTTTTGGTGTTAAGTAGCCCAAAACTCCATGCATGATTATCATGTCTTTAGATTCTAGTGAAAGATGAATTTATTTTCCCTTGATCTGCACGAGCAACCTACTTCTTTTTGGATATTTCGGATCCTTAAGACCTAACAAAATCATTTTCACTAGGAGTTAGATGCTCTTTCAATCTCATACTCTGGCTTCCTTATGAATCCCCATGACTTAAGCTTTCTCTGACTCTCGGGACTTTACTTTGGGACTTGTTTGATTGGACTTCTTGAATGGGTTTTTGAAGAGAAGACTTTCAGTTTTCATGCTCAACTATCTGGTCATAAAATGCATGAACTGATAAAAATGTGGTGCTTGTTTATTCTTAAGTTTGTTGATTTGTTTAAACAATTTATTTGTGGTCGTCCTCTACAATAAAAGAACAAGATATTAAGAGAATGGTTAAAGAAGTGTAGACGTATGAAAATTAGGTAATCTTGCTAAATGCATTTCATTTTCAAAACCATGAGGGTTCATCTGCTTAACCTTAAACAATTGAGAATCAAACGTGTGTGTTTGACGACTAATTTTCCCATATCAACCTTTGATTGAAGAAAGCGATCTTTTTGTGTTTAATGTTCTTCCAATTATAACAATCTATAGTTCTACCCTAAAAAGTATCACTTCTTTGGCCGGCTTCGGATCAAATCAGTTGAGAGTGCATACAATGTAACATAAATCGTAGTCTTATGCCGAAGTCCGATTGGCAGTAGTGGACGCTCCTCCAATAGAAACTATATTGTCTTCAAAATTGAATCCCTCAAAACAACATCTTGTGGCATCGACGTCGAAATCACAAAACATTTTTGTTGAAGAGAACTGGGAGTAAAATGATTTTTGGTGCAGTAGAATGTTGGTGCAAGAAGAAAAGGGAGTGGATGCGAAGAATATTTAAAGGTGAAGGGAGTGGAAGTGAAAAATATTTAAAGGTGAAGGAGAGATAGCCACTATGTTCTGACATTGGAAGGAGCCTTTATTTCGACGCTTGTTGAACAAGCGCCCAACCTTTAGGCGCCTATTCAACAAGCACCTAATTTCAAGTGCTTGTTGAACTAACGTCTAAAGACTGGACATTTATTTAACGAGCGCCCAAGTAAATCATAGATATAGAATCATATTGACTGAATTTGTAACGAAACACATTTTCTGCACTTCGTGGGATAGCCATTTGGGGTTACATGTTACGAAATGTAATATCCAATGCACTGTTGAAAATGCTCTTAGGTATGGTTCGTATTATGGGTGCATGGATTGAACTTGATAAAGTTGCACGGTGCAAGAAATATGAGATAACAACATGGTGTATAAATGAAATTAGTAGCATGTAACATTAGAAATTCATATAATTATAATCAAATGTTGACGAGACCAATTATATGCCTGCTGTGTGGATGTTCAATAGGGACATTTGCACATTGAGTGTCTTTTTAGTGATCTCTTCACACACATAATGAAATGTGCGTGCACGAGGGAAATAGTGGAGCATCGAAACTTAGTAATTTCATCACTTTCATTAAAATATTAAATTATTTTAATTACTTAGGCGATGAAGGAATAATTTTAACTACATTAAGGTGATTGAGTAATAAATTTGACTAAGTTAAAGTGGTAAATGAATAAATTAACTTATTTTAGATGGTGAATTTATAACTTTAGAGCATAAAGTGATGAAGGAATATTTCTAAAAGCATATTAGTGATTAATCTCATTAAATAATGTGGAATATTATTCAATAGTATTTTTTTGAAAAAACAACACAAATTAAGTTTGTATTTTCGCTTTCAACTGTTATTACAAAAAGCATGAACAAGGAGGAGATGGTGAAAAATACTAGCCATTATAGTAAAGGGGGGGAAAAGAATGGAAGAAAATAGTGTTTGATATTCTTCAAAAGTGGAAAACAATAGAAAAAATCATTTTCAAATATATACGTTAACACCATTTTTCGAATTGATTGTTCTTCACCTCTCCTTCTCTCCATGCCTCTTGACATATATATTGAAAACACAAAATATGAAACTAAAAATTCAAACCAAACGGACCCATACATTCTCAAGGAGTGCACCTACAAACCAAAAGTATTGTGGCATATGAACTGAAGCCCTCATTAGTTAACCAAAAGTATTTGCAACATTTATATTAGACTTCCAAAAAATAATAAACGTAAGAAGCTTAACTGCAAAAACCATTTAATTGCAATTTAAATAAAGTAATTCCTATGTCGTAAATTTCTATGTCCCTATGTGTAACACCCTCATATTCTACCCTAATTTAAAGCACTGAAAACCAGAGCATTAAGCATAACAACAAGTTCAACTACCCATTAATCATATAATATAACTGTGAGATATAACATAACTTATAAAGTAATTAGGTAAGATATGATAGAACATACTTAGTCTATAACAAAATATAAATAAGCATGATGTACAGTTATTGGCTTTAACTGACATACGTTAATCGTCTTAAAATATAAAATCATATTAACACTCTAAAGGGTGTTTCCTACTAGTCTTTCCCAAAGTAGAAATCAACAGCAATCTATCCTGCAATCTCATTATATGAATATATACACAAATGTAGGATATAAGGAATATAATGAGGCTGTGCCATAATACCAAGGTGACTACATACATACCCATTACAGGATCAAGCTCACTTAGTTATATTTCCCACCTACTAACTAACCCAAGGGAGGGTTTCGAAATCATATGTGATGCTGCTTTTCTCCTATACCAAAGAGTTAGCATAAAAAAAGTATAAAAATAATAAAATAGCATACAATCACTACAAAGTGAGCAGTGATAATATGATTAAGAAAACTCGTGACTACATAATTCTCTGCTCTTCTCCTACATCACAAAGTTAGCATAAGTACAAGTCAACATATATAGCATACATCGAGATAATTAAGATTGTAGCAATAGAAGTTGGGAAACTCGTATCCATGCTTTTTTATAGTGATATTTATGAAATACAGAGGCTTACTGAACTCTTGACACAGATTGAGTGGAACTACTATGCTTGAACAATCATACAACTATCAATATAGAGTATGTTGTGCAATATAGAAGTGTCACTTAGTAGCGCGGAAAGCACATAAGTAACCGCATTTCAGCATTCCATTCTAAACTTATTTGACATTATAATGATGCAGGAAATTGTTAAAGTATAATAATCATACGGGTGCATCAGTAAAGGTCTCACGACACACTAATCTACCCACTCAAGTTATAATACCCATCCATTCTATATAATTTTCGTGCTTATTTATTTATAAATTTTCACATTTCATTTTCTTTGTTATTTTAAAATAATTTTCCAACATATTTTCACTTCAAGGGCTTGTTTGTGCAGGGTAATACGTTTTAAGGACACCACTTCTGAAAAATTAGTTTTAAGGAAATTTTACAGAAAAAAGATAAAAGAATTTATCATTTTCAGTTATACAAAAATAATGATAAAATGATTTATCATTTTCCTGTATAACTGAAAAAGATAAATGAATTTATCATTATCCTATAAATTATCCTTAAAACTAATTATTCAGAAATGTTGTCCTTAAAACTTATTACCCTTGAAATAGAAGCCCTTCAACCTAATTTCCACTTTCCAAAACGCATTCCTTAAATTTCCCAAAATCTGTACAAATCATATTAGAGGAAATCTATATTAGAGGCTGCATTACTGGATAAAATAAAAAAACAGGATAAAATACTCGATTACGTTGTGAGCATCCCCATACAGTCTTTTTACTATCTCAAATAATAATCAAAGGTGTCGTAATATAATTTCCATCAAATTTAGTAAACAAAATTATGACCCATAATCCTAGGAAAACCCCGAGTAGGAGACTGTTTGACCAGTGACAATAAAGCTAAATTGTCAGAGACCCAAGCCATACCTTATAGTCAGTCAACTAAGATGGATATTAGTCTATATGGTATTGCACGAGGATTTACTATTGGATAAGGTGCATTGGAAACGGGGCAAAAGGGAACATTTCCAAAAATAATCCTTTTATTAACTTTGCACTGGAGAATATTTTGTGTTTACGTGAATAAATTATTTACACTAAATTGTATTTCGTGAATATTAGTAAAAAGGAATTTGTTATTTGAATTTAATTATGTTTTATATTGATATAATGTTTTGACCATTTAACATATATATATATATATATGTAAATTTAACTTAATTATTTTCTAATTTGGTTCAACTAGTTGTGTTTTATATTTTAGAGATATATATTTACAATGTGAATGTCAATATGTAATTTTTATAATTAAAAAGTAGATGAAATGAGAAATATGTTATAAAAAACAGGAAATGAGAAATAAAGAGGTTGTTGTGATCGTTAGGATTTATGATCACATAGCATGAATAAACAATGACTACAAGTAATATAATATCCTCTTAATATATTTTGCATGTTAGTAAGGATGCATATATATATACACATTTATATATATACACACGTTATTTATAATATATATACATATGTGTATATATATTTGAATTATGAAAATATTTATCTATATGTGTGTGTGTGTGTGTATGTATATGTTTTAATATTCAAAAATTATATTTTGATCTAATCCTTTTTGCAAGGCAAGCTAGTTTTTGTTGTGGACCATCCCCTATTTTATTAAAAATATAAAATAGGCGTGAGGCCGATATACCTCAACAACTATAAGATTCAACACACACTTTGTTAGCTCAAAGACAATCTGCGTGCTTAAACTCTCTTATTGGACGCTTATACGAGGACAAAGACCACATACAATTACACAATAGATTACTTCATGAAACACATCCCACAAAAAGACAAACATGTTTAGATCGGTCGAATTCCAACAATATATGAAGCCAAGAGCAATACTATAACATTACATTAGAAAGTCCATATATTTGAAAGATTCTAGAATTATCAAACATGCACCATTTGCAACACCACAGAAGGTATGGAAACTACACCAAAAATACTCACTAAAGCAGCATTAAGCACTCACCAGGAAGGTTATTTGAAGATGTGGGAAGTCTGGAGCAAAATGCTAATCAAACAAGATCATGGTAGATTATACAAAATGTAGAACTACACTAAACTTCAAAGCAACAACCACTAGTGAACAATAGCCTCCAACTCCAGAACCACCACATAATTCAACTTAGAGCTAACGAAAACTCAACAACACCTCGACGAAGAAAAATGCAACACAAAAAACCATTCTCCCAAATCCAAACAGAACTGATGAACAGACATAAAGCTATCATCGCATCTAGGAAGTGAACGCACATGCAAATATATCAAAGCGTTAGAAGTAAAGCAGTAAGAACAAACTCCACAAGTGCCAAATCTCCTGGAGTGGCGGCTTGGAGAATGAAGGAAAATAGAGGAAGGGTTGGAATAATAAGGACGTTCATAACCACAATCGATAAAATACTCATGGTTACAAACACATTCATAACTGCAATCGATAAAATACGTCTCCAGGGATTTTTTTATTTATATGTTTTTAGAATATTAAAATCATCATTTATATCTCTATATAAAGCACATATAAAAATAAGTAAAACAAAATACATACTTTATTCCAAACAAGATTCTCTTACAGGAGTTAAATTACATTACCAATTACGTAATTTCCTATATGGCACATTTAACGCTATCATATATGACTCAATCTTTTTCTTAAAGATCCATTTGTAGCCAATCAGTTTTACCCTTTGTGTACATTTTCCAAAGTACAAACTTTGTTCTTGCACATGTAATCCATTTTGGATTTCATTGTATCAAGCTTCAAGGCATAGCTTTACCTAAGGTTTGTTGGCATGGGAGGAGATCACCATCATGGATGATGCAATCCTCTTTCTCACAGTCAATGAAAAATCCATAGTCCCTCTCTGCCATGCAAGATTCCGTACTTGGAATTCTAAAGGTTGTGTGTTATATATTAACGTTGAATTACTTTCTAAATATTCAGCTTCCGTGGAAGTTTTTTGAATCTCATCCAAGTTAATCTTATTATCACTAATTTCTCAAGATAGAAATTCTTTTTCAGAAAAGGTGGCATATCTAAATAAAATACTTTTTGCTCCTCGATATGCATGATAGATTATGTATTTATGAGAATTTTAGGATACCCCTATAGACTAGCATAAAATTAACCTTGCCTTAGGTTTACTAGGGTTCACGTTCCCAATGAAAGTTAGGCAACCCCATACCTCGTGTAACGACCCGTATTTTTACGGATCAAAACATTCTAAAATGATTGACCTTTGGTTGTATTGTTGTTAAGTCATTTCAGGTTTTGGCAGAATTTTGCTTAAGTCCTAAGTCGTAGCCGACTTAGGAGTTTGGACGAGTTAAGCAACAAGTCTGGGTCGAGTTGCCGACTCAAGGAATTCACCGAGTTAAGGGAGTATGGTTGACCGACATAAGACAGTGACCGACCTAAGTGATGAGTCGTGACCGACTTAGGAGGTTTAGGCGACCTAAGTATTCTGGGGTAGGTCGTGTGGTAGAGTTAGGTCGGCTAGACGACTTAGTAGATAGGTCGTATCCCAGTTTGTTCGCGACTTATGTTAGGTCGCGTGGATGTTAAAGGGTTTAGGTCGTAGACGACCTAAGAGATAGGAGACTTAAGAGTTTAAGTCGAGTTAAGGTTTCGAGCGACCTATAGGGTGTAGTGTATAGTTAGGTCGGCAACGACCTAGAGGAGCTGAGTTTTGCCTAAGTGCTAGGTTGCGTGAGTTGTTAGGTCGCGTGTTGGTATAAGTCGTTAGGTCGTATAGGCTGGTTAAGTCGGCATAGCAGTAAGTCGTAAGTCGTCTAACCAGTTAAGGCGCGTGCGCATTAAGTCGTAGACAGGGTTCGTATGTGCGCATGTGTTGAGTCGGAGGTTGCTTTAGGTCGTCAAGGGTTAGGTCGGAGGCTCTGTTAAGTCGTGGGGGTTTTTAGGTCGTAGGTCGGCATAGTATTAAGTCGGCAGTGACTTAAGGAGATAGCCGAGTTACGACTTAAGGGCAGTTTTCAGCTATAAATAGGAGAGCTTCTCTTCATTTTTGGGATCCGGATTTTGAAGCGACGAAGTGCTGCCATTTTGAGAGCTCGACTTCTACACTTCTTCACTTCTTTTCTCCACTCTAATCTAGTGCTTCCATCCATCCAAATCGAAGATCAAGATTGAAGATTCAAGAGCTTAGATTGAAGATCTTCATCTTTTCAAGAGAGATTTCTTCATTTGAAGCGGATTCGTGATAGATCAAGCTTGATCCTTCGCTGTCCAGATCTGGAGCGTGTTGATTTGGGTTTGTTTAGGTGATTTGGTGAGTGGTGATTATCTCTCACACGGATCCAAAGGAGTATATCGGATTGTTGGCTCGATTTGGTGTTAAAATAGTGATTTCCATGCATTTTCTTCATCCTATGTGTAGATCCATATAGATCCATTGTTCATAATGATGTTACATCCATTTTATCATATGTTAACCTATGCAAGTTCATTCATCAAGTTTGTAGAGATATAATCCATGTTTTCATGCTTATTGGACTTTCAACTCTTTAATTACGAAAATGCCATTATTGTTATAATTGTCTACTTAGATCATTTTTGAATGCTTGATTGCTTGAATTGATGTTTGATTTGATTGATTGTTATGAACTAGATGATTGATGATTAGATTTAGATCTAAGGTGATTCAAAAGCTAAGGGAAAGGCTCTTGAATTGGAAAAGCTGCTCGTGGCATATGTAGCGGGATGATGAAGCTATTATGCATAGATTTGATGATGTGATGATGAGATGAGGCTTTGCGAGGATGTAATGAAGCGAGGCAATCATGTGATGAAGACTTGGTCTAATCCAGACGGGATCATTCCAAGCATGTTGATAACTCGGTGATATGATTCGAGTTGAGGATGATGAATGGATATGAGAATAGTCGTCGAGGAGGATGACTAGGAGGCTTGGATAGCATCGTTGTTGAAGGTTCTAGCATGCTCTAAGCAAGAGTACGTTTGGGCAGATTCGATAGTCCCAACGGCTAACTGTTGATGGTCGAGTACTCTGGGCAGATTCGATAGTCCTAGGCACGGGCTGCGACGACGTGCGGGAGTTATGTCTAGAACCGGGGTTTCCATTAGCCCTTGACGGACGGCTGAAAGAATGTGCCGGTCATTCAATTAACGGTGATATCGAAGCAATGATAACAGTGATAGCCAGAGTCATGGATGTTTGGTTGTATCGTCATTCGGACTCAAGAGCGGTATTTTCTGGGTGCTTATCTGATTTAGGCCTTGGTACTTGGAAAACATCGCCCTTGACTCGAGTGATAGTAGCTTTACTTTAAATTGTATGCTCTGCTATGTTTGCTTCTGCTTAGTGTGTGTTTGGGGGCTATCACTGTAGAATGAGGTTGGAGTGGGAGGGTTGTATTCCTATTCCTTTTCCTTTATGCTCTTTTGGTATGTTGTTAGTTAATTTACTGCTCACTAAGACTGTTGTCTGACTCAAGGCATTATGTTTTAATTCTTATTGCCTTGGGCTGTTCGTCCATTTTGGGACGGGCAGACTAGGTAGCAGGTGTCAGGTGCAGTTCTCTTCTCACGATGCTGATATCGAAGACGAGCTGGAGGGTTGCATATTATCTTCTTTTATATGTACTGGATATTCCGCTGTTTTGTATTCTCTGAGAGATATGTAGTGAGGCTTGATGTATTGACTATGTGGATGCTTGTATTCAACTATTATGGAGTTTTATATGATGTCATTTTGTTCTGTAAAGCTTCACTATACATATGTTCTATTGTATTTTGTCCATGCGCTGTGAGTAATACGATAGATTCTGTCGTTTTAATCTTACCTTGACAATCGTCCATGGTCGCCTGGCACACTTTACAGCGCTCTATCTTTAGATTCGGTGCAGGGGTCATGGGCGGTCGTCACATTTGGTATCAGAGCATTGGTTAATCGATTTTACCCAACGCTCGCCGTCGTAACTACGTATGAGAGACGTAATTGTATTTTGATGGATGAATACTATATATAATATAGTAGTTTAGTAGAGTTGAGTCCTTTATGCAGTTGTTTCTCTAGATGTTCTAATCATTCCTTTTTATAGATATTGAGAATGAGTCGAAGAGGGAGACCAGCTGCTAGGGAAGGCCGTGCTACTGAAGAGACTGCTGATTATGCAGCCATGTTCGAAGCTATGATGACTTCGATCATGAGAAGGATACCAGTTCCGGGGGCAGCAGTTGATGTTGGAGTTCAAGTTCAAACTCCGAAACCAGTGGATTTTGCTAAGTTGTGCAAGGATTATACTGCTCTTGGAGGAAAGGTTTTCTTGGGAACAGAATCAACTATTGAGGTCCAGAGGTGGATAGATGCTTGTAGAAGGATCTTTGGTGATTTGGGAATTGACGATGCAACTAAGAGGAAGTTGGCATCAAGACAGCTTCAGGGGAGAGCTTCTGATTGGTGGAACTCTATTACCATCACTACTCCGGAAGAAGAGATTACTTGGGAGCAATTCCAAGTCAGATTTGAAGCTAAGTTCATTTCTACAGCTCAGAAGTCTGTTCTGTTCAAGAAGTTTGTAGAACTCAAGCAGGGTGGAAGATCTGTTCTTGAGTATGTTTCTGAGTTTGAGGCTTTGTCCAAGTATGCCCGGTCATATATTGAATCTGCTTATCAGAAGAATGAGAAGTTTGTGACCGGCTTGGATAGTTATCTTGGGAGACAGTTGGTGGATCATTTGGACGATTCATTTGAGAAGCTTGTGGAGAAAGCTCTTAGGCATGAGAGTCTGTTTCCTAAGGAAGGACCTGTTGTTGCTGTTACCAAGGGAGAATCTAAACCACAGCAGGGTGGAAACCAGAAGAGGAAGCAGCAGCAGCAGAAGGGTAAGGATGGCCAGAAGAAGCCGAAAGGCGAGGTGACTTGCTACAACTGTCAGCAGAAGGGCCATTTCTCGAAGGATTGTAAGAATCCTAAGGTGCCGATGAAGTGTCATAACTGTGACAAGCCGGGGCATTTCAGGAAGAATTGTCCAGAACCGAGGAAGGACAGGCAGGTTGTGCAAGCTTATGCTTTAGAAGCTGTTACGTCGTCTTCGAAAGCTCCTACTGCTGAAGAGAAGGGAAAGAGTGTGGTTGTTCAAGGTACTCTTTTCCTATGTGGTGTTCCAGTTAGAGTTCTGTTTGATACTGGAGCATCGCATTCGTTTGTTTGTAATGAACTAGTAGGCCGGTTAGATTTGAAGCCGGATATTGTTGATAGGCCATTGGTTGTGACTAATCCAGTTGGGGGTTCATCTTGTTTGTGTATGTTATGCCGTGGTCTAGTTGTATCGAGTCATGGTTGCTCTTTTGTTTGTGATTGCTTTGTTCTGAACTTTGCGGGGTTCGGAATTATTTTGGGTATGGACTGGCTTAGGAAGTATGCGGCTAAGGTTGATTGCGAAAGGTTGGAAGTGACAGTCGAGAATGTGGAGGGGCGAAAGATTGTGATACGATGTAAGCATGAAGAAGGCGTCTTCATGAGCTTCATGTATTCGCTAGTTGTTCCACGGGATGGACTGTCATCAGTGCCGATCGCTAATGGATTCGAGGATGTCTTTGACGAAGTCAAAGGGTTGCCGCCGCATAGAGAGATCGAGTTTCGTATAGATCTAGTTGAAGGAGCCAGACCTGTTGTGATGCCTCTTAGGCGGATGGCGCCTAGGGAACAGCAAGAGTTGAGGGTGCAAGTTGATGACCTTTTACAGAAAGGATTCATTCGGCGTAGTGTGTCCGAGTGGGGTGCACCAGTTGTGTTTGCAACCAAGGCAGATGGGTCATTGAGATTGTGCGTCGATTATCGTGAGCTGAATAAGGTGACTAAGAAGAACAAGTATCCATTGCCGAGAATAGATGACTTGTTTGATCAGCTTCACGAAGCTAAGGTGTTTTCTCAGATGGATTTGGCAACGGGATTTCACCAGTTGAGAGTAGCGAAGGATAGTGTACCGAAGACTGCTTTTAGGACACCATCCGGTTTCTTTGAATGGCTGGTAATGCCGTTTGGATTGACTAACGCGCCAGCATATTTTGTGGATCTTATGAATAGAGTGTTCAGAGATCAGTTGAACAAGTTCGTACTTGTGTTCGTGGATGATATTCTGATTTATTCCAGAACTGAAGAAGAGCACAAGACACACTTGCGTATTGTTTTGGAGATCTTACGGAAACATCAGCTGAAGGCTAAGTTTTCGAAGTGTCACTTCTGGAAGAGTGAAGTGAGGTTCTTAGGCCATGTGATTTCTGGAAGTAGAATAGCGGTTGATCCCGCTAAGGTGGCAGCAATCCAGGATTGGGTTAGACCTAAGAATGCATCTGATGTGAGGAGTTTTCTTGGATTAGCAGGATATTATCGACGGTTTATCAAAGACTTCTCCAAGATAGCTGCACCATTAACAGGATTGATGAAAAAGAACCAAGTGATCAGTTGGGATGCTAAGTGTGAGCAAGCTTTCGGAATCCTGAAAGAGAGATTGACGAGTGCTCCTGTTTTGACTATTCCAAGTGGGAATGATGAGATGGTGGTTTACACCGACGCATGTGGTACTGGACTTGGAGCAGTGCTGATGCAGAAGGATAAAGTTGTTGTGTATGCCAGTCGACAACTAAAGCCGCATGAAAGGAATTACCCGACTCATGATTTGGAGTTAGCGGCGATTGTATTTGCTCTGAAGATGTGGAGGCATTATTTGTTGGGAGTTCGATTCGAGTTGTTTACGGATCACAAGTCGCTGAAGTATCTTTTCTCCCAAAAGGATTTGAATCTTCGGCAGCAGCGTTGGCTAGAGTTTTTAGCATCATATGATTTTGGTATAGCTTATACTCCGGGAAAAGGTAACGCAGTGGCAGATGCGTTAAGTCGAAGACATGCAGGATTGGGAGCCATGTTTTCTGAATGGAAGAGTCTCGAGTATTTAGCTGGATTTGACTTCAGGCCTAGATGCGAATTGGAACCTGAGATGCTGGCAAACTTATCAATAAGACCCACTCTTGTGGAAAGGATTGGTGAGAGCCAAAAGCGAGATGATAAGCTTGTCAAGATTATCCGTGAGTTGGAATCTGGATTGGATCCAGAAAAGGATAAAGGATTCGAGGTCGATCGAGAGGGTTGGCTTCGGAAGCAAGGACGACTAGTTGTTCCCGATATAGATGAATTGAGGAGTGAAGTTCTGAAGGAGAGTCATCACTCGAAGCTGACAATTCATCCAGGTGGAAATAAGATGTATCAGGATATGAAGGGAACCTACTACTGGGAAGGTATGAAGAAGGATGTTGGAAATTTCATTTCCAAGTGTATGAACTGCCAGTTGGTAAAGGCTGAACAGAAGAAGCCAAGTGGATTGCTTCAGCCATTAGAAGTTCCTACATGGAAGTGGGAACAAGTGTCGATGGATTTTATTGATGGATTGCCTAGAACTAGAACGGGAAATGAAGGGATTTGGGTCATTATGGATCGTCTGACTAAGAGTGCACGATTCATTCCTGTTCGATCGACTAGAACGGCATCAAAGTTGGCTGAGTTGTATGTTAAGTGGATAGTTCGATTCCATGGTATTCCGAAGAGTATAGTGAGCGACCGAGATCCATTGTTCACTAGTGGATTTTGGAAGAGCTTCCAGGAAGTTTTGGGAACCGAGTTGTGTTTGAGTACAGCTTATCACCCTCAAACAGATGGTCAGACTGAGAGAGTCAACCGAGTTTTGGAAGATCTTCTTAGAGCGTGTGTTTTGGACTTCGGAGGATCATGGGAAGATCACCTTCATTTGGTGGAGTTTGCATACAACAATAGTTACCAGTCAAGCATTGGTATGGCACCGTATGAGGCATTGTATGGAAGACCGTGTAACTCTCCAACATGTTGGTTGGAAACTGGAGAAAAGCTGGTGCTTGGGCCAGAGATGATTCGTCAGACTTCAGATTGCATAGAGATCATTCGGCAACGAATGAAGGCAGCCCAAGACCGTCAGAAGAGTTATGCTGATAAGCGTCGAAAGGATTTGGAATTCGACGTAGGAGATATGGTTTTTGTGAAGATTTCTCCACTAAAGAATGTTATTCGATTCGGGAAGAAAGGAAAATTAACTCCGAGATTTGTTGGACCATTCCCGATTATCGAGCGAATTGGAAAGCTCGCTTATAGATTGGAGTTACCAGAGAAGATGTCGAGTGTGCACAATGTTTTTCATGTATCATATCTACGGAAGTATGTGCACGACTCAAATGTAGTAGTTTCTGCTGATAGCTATGAAGATTTTGAAGTTGATCCAGTTGATAGAAGACCTCGTAAACCGCTTCGTGTTGTTGAAACCGACACGAAACAGCTTAGGAGGAAGATAGTTAAGTTGCTCAAGATACAATGGAGTGACGATGTTAACGACTGTACGTGGGAGGTGGAAGAGAGGATGAAAGCAGCTCATCCTGAACTCTTCGAGGTATGGCCCTAAGGTGTCGTGTCATCTAACGAAATTGTAACTTGTTCTAAGTCTTAGAATTCTGTACGCTAAGCTAGAATTGGATGCATGGTTTATTGATTGTTATGGATGATAGGCGTACAGAATAGCTTTGATTGCCTTGTTTGTTTGGAATTTCGGGGGCGAAATTCCTAAGGGGGAGAGAATGTAACGACCCGTATTTTTACGGATCAAAACATTCTAAAATGATTGACCTTTGGTTGTATTGTTGTTAAGTCATTTCAGGTTTTGGCAGAATTTTGCTTAAGTCCTAAGTCGTAGCCGACTTAGGAGTTTGGACGAGTTAAGCAACAAGTCTGGGTCGAGTTGCCGACTCAAGGAATTCACCGAGTTAAGGGAGTATGGTTGACCGACATAAGACAGTGACCGACCTAAGTGATGAGTCGTGACCGACTTAGGAGGTTTAGGCGACCTAAGTATTCTGGGGTAGGTCGTGTGGTAGAGTTAGGTCGGCTAGACGACTTAGTAGATAGGTCGTATCCCAGTTTGTTCGCGACTTATGTTAGGTCACGTGGATGTTAAAGGGTTTAGGTCGTAGACGACCTAAGAGATAGGAGACTTAAGAGTTTAAGTCGAGTTAAGGTTTCGAGCGACCTATAGGGTGTAGTGTATAGTTAGGTCGGCAACGACCTAGAGGAGCTGAGTTTTGCCTAAGTGATAGGTCGCGTGAGTTGTTAGGTCGCGTGTTGGTATAAGTCGTTAGGTCGTATAGGCTGGTTAAGTCGGCATAGCAGTAAGTCGTAAGTCGTCTAACCAGTTAAGGCGCGTGCGCATTAAGTCGTAGACAGGGTTCGTATGTGCGCATGTGTTGAGTCGGAGGTTGCTTTAGGTCGTCAAGGGTTAGGTCGGAGGCTCTGTTAAGTCGTGGGGGTTTTTAGGTCGTAGGTCGACATAGTATTAAGTCGGCAGTGACTTAAGGAGATAGCCGAGTTACGACTTAAGGGCAGTTTTCAGCTATAAATAGGAGAGCTTCTCTTCATTTTTGGGATCCGGATTTTGAAGCGACGAAGTGCTGCCATTTTGAGAGCTCGACTTCTACACTTCTTCACTTCTTTTCTCCACTCTAATCTAGTGCTTCCATCCATCCAAATCGAAGATCAAGATTGAAGATTCAAGAGCTTAGATTGAAGATCTTCATCTTTTCAAGAGAGATTTCTTCATTTGAAGCGGATTCGTGATAGATCAAGCTTGATCCTTCGCTGTCCAGATCTGGAGCATGTTGATTTGGGTTTGTTTAGGTGATTTGGTGAGTGGTGATTATCTCTCACACGGATCCAAAGGAGTATATCGGATTGTTGGCTCGATTTGGTGTTAAAATAGTGATTTCCATGCATTTTCTTCATCCTATGTGTAGATCCATATAGATCCATTGTTCATAATGATGTTACATCCATTTTATCATATGTTAACCTATGCAAGTTCATTCATCAAGTTTGTAGAGATATAATCCATGTTTTCATGCTTATTGGACTTTCAACTCTTTAATTACGAAAATGCCATTATTGTTATAATTGTCTACTTAGATCATTTTTGAATGCTTGATTGCTTGAATTGATGTTTGATTTGATTGATTGTTATGAACTAGATGATTGATGATTAGATTTAGATCGAAGGTGATTCAAAAGCTAAGGGAAAGGCTCTTGAATTGGAAAAGCTGCTCGTGGCATATGTAGCGGGATGATGAAGCTATTATGCATAGATTTGATGATGTGATGATGAGATGAGGCTTTGCGAGGATGTAATGAAGCGAGGCAATCATGTGATGAATACTTGGTCTAATCCAGACGGGATCATTCCAAGCATGTTGATAACTCGGTGATATGATTCGAGTTGAGGATGATGAATGGATATGAGAATAGTCGTCGAGGAGGATGACTAGGAGGCTTGGATAGCATCGTTGTTGAAGGTTCTAGCATGCTCTAAGCAAGAGTACGTTTGGGCAGATTCGATAGTCCCAACGGCTAACTGTTGATGGTCGAGTACTCTGGGCAGATTCGATAGTCCTAGGCACGGGCTGCGACGACGTGCGGGAGTTATGTCTAGAACCGGGGTTTCCATTAGCCCTTGACGGACGGCTGAAAGAATGTGCCGGTCATTCAATTAACGGTGATATCGAAGCAATGATAACAGTGATAGCCAGAGTCATGGATGTTTGGTTGTATCGTCATTCGGACTCAAGAGCGGTATTTTCTGGGTGCTTATCTGATTTAGGCCTTGGTACTTGGAAAACATCGCCCTTGACTCGAGTGATAGTAGCTTTACTTTAAATTGTATGCTCTGCTATGTTTGCTTCTGCTTAGTGTGTGTCTGGGGGCTATCATTGTAGAATGAGGTTGGAGTGGGAGGGTTGTATTCCTATTCCTTTTCCTTTATGCTCTTTTGGTATGTTGTTAGTTAATTTACTGCTCACTAAGACTGTTGTCTGACTCAAGGCTTTATGTTTTAATTCTTATTGCCTTGGGCTGTTCGTCCATTTTGGGACGGGCAGACTAGGTAGCAGGTGTCAGGTGCAGTTCTCTTCTCACGATGCTGATATCGAAGACGAGCTGGAGGGTTGCATATTATCTTCTTTTATATGTACTGGATATTCCGCTGTTTTGTATTCTCTGAGAGATATGTAGTGAGGCTTGATGTATTGACTATGTGGATGCTTGTATTCAACTATTATGGAGTTTTATATGATGTCATTTTGTTCTGTAAAGCTTCACTATACATATGTTCTATTGTATTTTGTCCATGCGCTGTGAGTAATACGATAGATTCTGTCGTTTTAATCTTACCTTGACAATCGTCCATGGTCGCCTGACACACTTTACAGCGCTCTATCTTTAGATTCGGTGCAGGGGTCATGGGCGGTCGTCACACCTCGAGGTAATTAAGGTGAGGTTTCTTAAAAATAACATGTATGGAGTCTTACACACAGATTTAGATGGTACGAAATTTAACATATATGTCGCAGTTTTATGCACATACCTCTAATAGGAAAGAGGCAACTCAGTATCACTCATGATACCAAATGTTGGATCACATGCATTAACAATAAGGTGAAAAGGAAATTTTTTTAAAAATTTATTCCTTTTATTAATTTTTCACCGGATCTTATTTTGCATTTACATAAATAATCTATTTGTACTAAATCATATTTAGTGAATATTAATAAAAATATTATCTAAATTTAATTATGTTTTATTTTAATATAATGGACAATCTAATATATATAAACACACACACACACAGATATATATATATATATAATTTTATTATATTATTTAATTTTATCGCAATTAATTATACAGATATTTATATTCATAATATGAGTGCCATTATGTAATTTAAATAAATTAAAAGGTATATGAAATAAGAAATGAAACGATTTTTGTAATCAATGGGATTTATTATCACATAGTATATATATACAATGGCTAAAGGTATCTAATATTCTTTTCATATATTTTGCATGTTGGTAAGTGTATGTGTGTATACTTTTTATGTATAAAAATATATTTATTTGTTATTTATGATAGAGTTAGGGGTATGCCTTAGGGGCAATTATGTAATTATTACATATATCTAACTTATTACATATATCTAACTCAATAACCAATCCTATAGGAAATAAAATGTGTTTCCTTTCTATTATATGTGTTATATACTAATTAAATAATTTAAATAAAAGTATATTTAATAGAAAATTCATAAATTTATGTCTTGTAATTGTAGTTACAATGCATTGTAACCAAGAGTGATTTATTATAATAAAATAAACATACCATTTTAAATATTCCTAGTCAAGATGTATCGAGACTTGATTCGATACATCTGTCGAGCCTAGAATACGTAACTCTCTCCCAATATGGGGAAGTGTATTACTCATGACTACTGAGGGCAGTAAGGGGATACATATTGATGGTTATTGGAAATTATGAAATGACTAACTCAATAGTTTTCTGTTGGTTAATATAGCTAAGGTCAAACGGAAAATATCGATGTGACAAAATAACATAGTTCTCTTTACTTGGGAATACTATTGATCTTCAATGTGGAATATCTGCTTTATAGTTAAATCATGGCACAACGTCCATCGAACGACTATAGTTGGGTTGAGTAGAAGCGTTAGAAGTAAAACTCTATTCAAGGGTGGATTCATCTCCTCGATTATATGAGATTAGCATCATAGTCAACTGAAGTCAACTCAAAGTCAAAGTCTCTGGTCAGAGCATTTTGGTTAATAATAATTGTTATTTTTGAACTAAGAAATTTGTGTTTTGAGTATACAATTGGATATATATGATATTGGAATTTTGACATTACTAATTCCATAAGTCCAAAGTGATATAATTTTGACAAAGTGAATTGGTGTAAATAATTGTCATTATCGAGTAACGCTTAATAAAGTAAAATTTGATTTTACCAAAACTAAGCGGTAAATTTGGTCATATTCGTATTGTTCAATATTGGTCATTAGCCAAATTTATACCTAAGAGTCACTCGACCGAAATGTTGAATACTCCTATTACCACCCAATTTAATTAAATTATAATTTTTTATAAATAATTAAATTAACTAAAATTTATGAAAGGATTTGAATGTAGATTGTGAAGGACTTAGCTCACTTATAACTAGTTTCCTTTATTCTTTTGAAGTGGCAGAGGAGCAGTTGGGTTCGATCCCTATTGTTCAGTAATTTTTAGATATCTTGGAAGAGGTATCAGGTTTACCACCTCATTAGGACATAGAATTTCGCATTGATTTAGTAAAGGATGCAAAACCTATCGTATTGCTGGTTCGTAGACTTGCACCAAAGGAGAGGGTGGAGCTGATAAATCATGTTAGTGATTTGTTGTAGAAGGGCTTGATCTGACCAAGTCGTTTGAGTTGGGGAGCTCCCATCATTTTTGCAACAAAGGCGGATGGTTCCATAAGATTATGTGTAGATTATCACAAGCGCAATAAGCGGACTATTAGGAACAGGTTTCTTTTGCCTAAAGTAAATGACTTGTTCGATCAGCTCCATGGAGCTCGAGTATTTTCTCAGCTTGACCTTGCTACATGGTTCCATCATTTGAGTGTGGTAGAGGAGAGTGTTCCCTTGACCTCTTTTAGATCCGACCAGTTTTATGATTGGTTAGTTATGTCGTCCGACCTAACTAATACTCCAGCATATTTCGTAGACTTAATGAATTGGGTTTTCCCTAGGCATTGAATAAGTTTTTCCTTGTTTTTATCGATGATATTTTGGTCTATTACAAGACCAAGGACGAAAAGTCATACCATCTAACGGTTTTCTGGAAACATTAAGAGAGCATGTGTTGAAGGCTAAGTTCTCAAAGTGTCATTTTTAGCGTTCGAAGGTTAGGTTCTTAGGTCACGTTTTTCAACAAAGGGTATTTCTGTTGATCCCGCAAAGGTTGTGGCCATTCAGGACTAGAAGAGGCCAGAAAGCGCAATAGATATTAGAAGCTTTTTGGGTCTAACAGGTTATTACAGGATATTCATACAAGATTTCTCAAATACTTCCACTCACTTACTGAATTTGACGAAGAAAGGTGTAAAATTTATTGGATGGATAAATGCAAGTAAGCATTCTTAGTGCTAAAGGAAAAGTTGAATAGTGCTACTATTCTTACTATACCAGATGAGTTGAACGTTTGACTTTTTACACTGATGCATGTGGAATAGGTTTAGGTGTTGTGTTAATGCAACATGGGAGGGTTATCGCTTATGCGAGTCGGCAGCTCAAACCCCATGAAATGAGGTATGCAATTCATGACTTGGAGTTATTAGCGATAGTATTTGTGTTAAAGATGTGGAAACATCATTTACTAGGTGAGAGGTTCGAGTTATATATGGACCATAAGTCTTTCACTTTGCTAGGATCTTCATTTTGCTAGGATAGTTAAGAATGTAAGTGAGATTGAGGCATCGGAGAGGTGGCCGGGATTCGAGGTGGATAGCCGTGGAATTTTGAGAATGAACAGCAGGTTGTGTGTCCTAAATGTTGATAGGATTAGGTAGGAAGTTCTAGAAGAGAGTACCATTCTAGGTTGATAATACATCCTGGGATCACTAAGATGTATCAAGACATGAAAAAGACGGTCTGGTGGGAGGGAATGAAGATGTTTCTATCTTTATGAGTAGATGTGCTAACTGCCAACAGGTAAAAGGTAGTCATTAGATGACCGCCGGGTTACTTCAGCCACTTGAGGTTCCTAAGTGGAAGTAGGAGCATATTTCTATGGACTTCATTAATAGATTGCCTAGGTCGAGGCGGGGTAACGAAAGTGTATGGTTTATCGTGGATCGATTAACCAAGAGAGCGCACTTTTTACCTATTAAGACTGTGAGGACAACTTTTAGTTTGGCTAATTTATATGTTAAGGAGATCGTCAGATTGCATGATGTTCCTTGTGATATCGTAAGTGATAGAGATATAATATTCACAAGCCAGTTCTGGAAGGGTTTGCATGAAGCATTAAGGACCGAGCTTAGTTTGAGTACCGCTTACCATCTGCAGACAACTGGGAAACCGGAGAGGGTGAACCGAGTGTTAGAGAACTTGCTTCGGGCATGCATTTTTGACTTTAGGGGTTCGTAGGAAGAGCACTTACCACTTGTTGAGTTTTCATACAACCGCAATTATAAGGTCAGTATCAGAATGGCACCATTTGAAGCATTGTATGGAAGGCCTTGCAAACCTCCATCATGTTGGGTAGAACCTGGAGACCGTCTTGTGATTGGGTCGGATATGATTTGAGAGGTGTCGGATAAGGTTATAGAGATTCAAAAGAAAATCAAGAAAGCACAGAACTGACAGAACAACTATGCGGACGAGAGGCGTAGAGATTTAGAGTTCTTAGTTGGAGACTTTGTACCTGTAAAGGTTTCTCCAATGAGAAGTGTATTTCGGTTTGGAAGGGCTGGGAAGTTGGCTCCTCAATATATAGGATTGTTCTCGATTCTTGAGAGGATTGGTACACTCGCATACAGAGTTAAGTTACCGATTAGGCTATCGGGTGTCCAGAATGTATTTCATGTATCACATTTGAGTAAGTTTTTGCATGATCCTTCAATGATAGTGGAAGAATCGGAGCAAGAGGACATGGAGATTGAGCCAAATCCGACTGTGTTGAGGCAGCCTGTTCGTATTGTTGACAGAGATACAAAGCAACTAAGGACAAAGGTTGTAAAGTTAGTCAAGGTACAATGGAGCAAGGATGCTCGGTATTGTACGTGGGAGACCGAGGATAGTTTGAAGGAGTCTTATCCAGATTTGTTCTTAGACTTGAGTTTTCTTATCTTAATTTGCAGTTGGGTTGCATTTTAGTTTGTATATAGTTTCAGCAGTGCTATATATATATATATATATAATTATTCTATCTTCTTTGATTATCATTCTTATTTGAATTTTGAAGACGAAATGTTCTAAGTGGGGAGAATATAGCGACCCGAAAATTTGAACACTTCGTCTTCGAATATCTATACATTTTAAGAGATGTTTAACTGTTTTAAATATGATTTTGTAACCTTTTAAGAATCAATTAATTAATAAAAAATGATAAGAAACTTATTTTTGAAAATTGTTTACAAAAATATATTCTTCGGAAAAATATCGACAATGTGATAGAAAATCTTTGTATCGATGAACAACTTTTTAACCGTCAGAAGTTGTTCGGATTTTTTTCTATACACGTACTTGCTTAGGAAATCAATTTAATGAAATAAAAACTATTTGTCATTTATGAAAATAAACTTTATGGAGCATGTAATGGGTAATGTCATCTTAAATATTAAGGAAATGAGCAAATATGCAAATAACTTAAAAGTTAAGCTATGTGGTGTAAAGTTGTCATGATAGAAATAATTAAAGCTGTTAGGATTTTAAGGGGTTTTTGGTCTTTTTCATTCATCATTTCTAAGCCTATATAAGTAGGGGCATACTCTTAGTATTCATTCATAAATACAGGTGATGTAATTTAACATCACATGTTACCTTCCAAACAATGGCATATAAAACTTAATATTACAATAGCAGTTGAAAAAGAAGTTAACATTGGATTGTTGTTGCCATATTTCTTGATTCGTAGCTGATTCAATTTTTTATAGATTAAAAGGAAGTTTTCTCCCCAGTATAATGCAAAGGTATATGTAAACTGTTTATTTGCACAACAAAATAGGAATTGGTAGTTGTTACATTTATAATATGATATGGTGTACCTTGCATGTCAAATTAAACATTAATACTTGTATTTGTGTGGCAATACGGTAATTGCAAATGTTACCACCATAATTATCGAAATTACAAACATAACGTAGATTTCATAGATAGTATAGACCTTAGTAATATAATATTAATAGTTAATAAAATAATTATAAAAGATAGTATGAATATGACTTCTGTCCAGATTTGCAAACAACTTTCAATATTGGAAACCAAAATGATCCATACCATTTTCAAATTCTTCTTGAGTTGGTATTAGCTGTATTAAGGCAGAAAATTTTAGCAGTAGTAGAAAATTGAAAAGATATGACATACATGCTAATTAGTTTTACATTTTTCCTGGCTCCATATGCTACATCTAAGAATAGTTATATTAAAAAGCAGTCTACTTCCTTACGTTAACGTTTACACTATCATACGAGCCTGCAGTACTTTATAATATAACAAATTATTTGAATATGGTAATTATACATACATTATAAAACAACAAACCATTCGAAAATGCTAATTATACATACAGTAAGTTATTAATACTCGTAGAAGAAATGGTGTAAAATTGTATATGTTAAACATTCAACTTTTGAAACCTACTTTATTGCTACCATTAATTGTTGTCAAGGCTTATTTCTATTTAATCAAAGGATGTAGAGAGCAATGAGAAGGATTGGTTAAGAATAGACAAGGGGTGAAAGTTCTTTTAAATTAGGAATATAATTAATAGTTACCGACAAAATACAATTGTTAAACCACCAAACATATCCTTCCTTGTAGCTAGCTATAACTCCATCAGTATGCCATGAATATATAAAAAGAACTATAATGAAAGAAAGAAATCATGGAGTTTAAGATGGAGATTATTACTGAAAGGGAAAACGGTGTAAAAGTTGGCTGAAAATGAAGATACCTTAAACAATCTGCTATCCTACATCATGCTGATTATTGTACAAAATGTAAAGACTAGATGATGCATACAGGATATGCTCTCTATAGGAAAAATAAAATTAAAAAAAAATAGTTGTAGATATGATTCACATACATTAAAATATGAAACAGATAAGAGAATTGAAATCAAAACCATACACAACACAAAGGACTGAATTTATTTTTATTTTGTTTCTTTTTGTCAAGAATATTCAACCTTCTTCTAATACTCACTTCATCAAGAATCCAGAAACAAGAATCAGGTAAAACAACAATCCCTCGCAACTTCTAGAAGAAAATTTATTATAAGAAAGAAAAAGAGAACTGTTTCTTGGCTAATCCTTTTCATCATCATCACTCACTCCTCCCGCTCTAATTAAGTTTCAACTCCTTCATTTTATCATCATCATCACCATTGCTTAATGTTGAAGTTTGCTCCTTTTCATTATCATCGCTCACTCCTACTCTAAGTGTCAACTCCGTCATTTTATCTGCCTTCGACTTACCGATTAGCTCTGAACTTGGGCCAGCGCCATCACCTAACGTTGATGTTGGAGCACGAACAACTGGCTCGCTTGCATCATTAGGCTGAACGTTGTGATCATCAGACTCAACAACAAGATTCGACCCACGTTTTCTTTTTTGCCTGCGTAGTTCAGGATTCTGTTCTAATAAAGCTGTATACCATCTGCCTCTACAGTTGCCTGGAGATCGACAAGGTAGTTTAAATTCTGAACTGATTTTGCCCCAGTCTAATGTGCGGCCTCTAGCTTTAGCCACTGCTTCTCTTAGTTTGTCGTCTTCTTTTCTGCTCCATTCTTTTTTTGCAGTGCTTTCTCCAGATCGATGGGTTTCTTGATTGTTCTGTTCGGACATTCTTTTTTTGTTGTAAAGAATCTGAAGATTGGTTTCTGTAAAGAATCTGAAGATGGGGAAGACAATTGTTGACTTCTTGAAATATTTAATGGATGAAATTGGTTTAATTGGGTCTTGTTTTTGTTGCTGATTTGGAGACGAAGATGACTAGTTTTTGAAAAAATGGATATTTATAGCAGATGAACTGAAACCAGAATGAACGTTGCTTTAATCTTGCTACTTGCCTCATGAGTATTTTATCCAGTGAATAATTAATTTAGGTCCTTGTTTACTAAATGCTTTTTCTAATCAAACGAACTCGTTAATTTTCAATTTGTTAGATTTGATATTGGTATGACAGTTAAATTACAAATTTTATAAAAAAAGCTAACGGTGGACACGGTTAATATAAAGAAATCAACTTTAAAAAGATTAATTTATATAAGGTGGATTTAATTTTATTATAAGGATTGTTATAGCATCTCCAGCCGATTCGACTTCCAAAGTTATATTTTGTGACAATACAAAATGTAAACCGTTTGTTTCCCCAACAGTTTTGGGGACCAGACTCTTGTTTGAAAAGCGCATGTGTTCAAACTCTCATTCAACAAGCGTCTGAAAACCAACTGTTTGTCAAAGAAACTCTCGTTTTTGGGCTCTTGATAGATCCTTGTTTAACAAGCGTCCGAAATCCAGTGCCTATATCAAACATTGGAATTTCACTGTTGCTCATTTTTAACTTTCTCACCTTATATATCACTTTTCACTTTTTGTTAGCCGATACGTCGAAATACCACCACGACCTATCAAAGTTGCTAGATGGACCGTTCGTTATATGACCAATGTCAGTGTTGGTGCATTTCATACCATTTCAGATGCAACTATGACCACTGATGATCTTCGATGCTTGCACGAGCTACTATTGACGAGGACACATCGATTGAGTGCAGCGTTAGTGACGCTGCATTTATATTTTTAATATATAATTATTAGATAAATATGTCTATCACAAACTATAAATATTTATTGCTTTGCTTAGTTTATTATTAACTTAAAATAATTACTTAGGCTAGTCACATAGTTATGGGCGACAACTAGCATAAGTGCATTACCGAGAACTTTCACGCATTACATGAGTCGATTTGGGTTAGGTTAAATGGATCATCTTTTAGTAATTTTCTACAGTTGCCAACATTTGCTCATGCAGACCATTGTATAGTAGAGGCTCTTATAGCGAGATGGTGACCTACTACACATACATTTCATTTTCCAAATTTTGAGTTGGGATTGACTTCTTTGGACTTTTATATGCTGACTGGTATAGAGGTTAACCGACCAGACCACACACCAGTACCCTTTTATAGTGCATGTATGGAGTTTGAGTCATATTCCGCTAATTGCCAGCTTTGGCCGACGATGGGGTTATAGGAGGTGTTGTTACACTTACATGACTATAAAGGTATATAGTAGACTATAGAGATACTGAGGAGATGCACACTCATATTATACGTGTCTTACTATTATATTTGTTTGGTTCTACATTGTTTTCAAACAACAAGGGCACGATTAGGCTTGAATATCAAGCTGGATTTGTAGATTTAGACATACTTTATATTTATGACTAAACTACCCTTGGATATCTATATGTAGCATTGGATAGTTATGTGCGGCAACTAGCATAAGTGCATTACTGAGAACTTTCACGCATTACCTGAGCCGATTTGGGTTAGGTTAAATGCATCACCTTTTAGTAATTATCTATAGTTGCCAACATTTGCTCATGCAGACCATTGTATAGTAGAGGCTCTTATAGCGAGATGGTGGTCTACTACACATACATTTCATTTTCCAAATTTTGAGTTGGGATTGACTCATTTGGACTTTGTAACAACCCTGTATTTTATGATTATTTTAATTGTGTATTTTAATTATTTTAAATTGAATTTCCTGATTTAGAAACTTTATTTTATTTATTTAAATGAATAAATTTTGTTATTTTAAATATAAATTTTGATTTTGATGTGAATTAGAATTCCAATCATGACTAAAAAGAATATTTTTCAGAAAAGTGAATTTTGGTCAATATGGTCAAACTTTGACTTTTAATTTAGAAATTTAAAAGTTTGAAAATTTTAATTTTATCTTTTATTATGAAAGTAAATAAAATTTTAAGAATAATGCTTTTTGTTTCGTTAAAATCTGATTAATATTGTGAAAGTTATGCCTTTTTAACTATTGAGTGTAATTTGCTGTATTTAACAAAATTGTTTATTTTAAATTATATAAATAATATTTTATTTGGTCATGTAATCTTCTAATTTATATTTATATGGGTAAAATAACATGTTATGTATATATTTTGGTTTTAAAACATCTTTTCAAAGTGTCAGACATTTTCCAATGTCACTTGTATTCTGTGTATAATTTCTAATTTCCAGTTTCATTTAATTAAAGAAATTCTTTGTTTATTTTCTATTTTCTTGACTTTATTTTATTTTCATTTACACTTAATTTTGTTCAGCATTTATTTTATTTTACTTGACTTTTATTGGTTTAGAAGTAAAGTTATAATTTTTCTAAAACTTGTGATATTCTATTTGTAATTTTTAAGTCCTGTTTTGAATTTTTAAACAATTTCTTTAGTTCTTTTTCTAATTTCTCTAAATTTAATTATTTATTCCATTTTGAAAATATAAATGAATTATTTTACTTCACATTTTTGTTTTAAAATATTTTTAAAATGAAGTAAATATTTTTCTAAAGCTTGTGATGATTTAATTGTAATTTTGAACCCTGTTTTCAATATTTAAGCAATTCCTTTAATTCTTTTTCTATTTTCTTTAAATTTAATTAATTATTTTTATTTTATTTTACTTTGTTTCAGTTTTTAAATTCATTTACTAAAATTTTATTTGTTTTATTTGATTTAATAGAAATGGAAATTGAAGAGGCTAAAGTTTTAAAACATATGACTTTTCATTTTCTAGACTATTCATATTTTGGCCGTTCCTTTCTTTAATTTTTTCCGTGAGTTTTATTTTCTTTCTCACGTGAAATCATTTCTCATTCATCACAATTTTCGGCCACAAAACATTTCTGAAGTTTGGTAATGGCTTCCTTATTTTATTTTTATTTTTTTCTACTTTTCTTCCTTGAATTTGCCTTGTTTTTCACTTGAATTGGCCTTGATCTTCACCTATGTTGCTCGGCCCATAGCCTCACCATCACCACCATCGACCACCATCCCTTCCTCCCCACTAAATCCACGGCCAAACCATCATTCTCCACTGACCTGAAAGTGCCATGGCCTCCCCTTGAGCAAAACTCCACAAAAACATTGAAAACTCAACAATTATTGCCTACCCGAGCCATGTATGCAACCTTCCCTTTTTTTTACACGACCACCACCACCATAGGCCGCCACCACCACCTTTTCCAGACCTGAGCTTGACTGGCCAAGCATATAACCCCATGACCGAGCCCTTTTGGTTGCCAAAAACCATGTTTTAGCCTAAACCCCTTCACATCCCTATGTTGTAACTTCCTCCATCATGTTCTACCTTGTAGCCTTACCTTTTCCAGACCCATACCTGATCCAAACCAAGTTCAAACCTGACCTAATTGATCCCCTAGGCCATGCAAACAAGTAGAGAAAGCAAGGCAAAAAGTTTCGTATTCAAATCGCTTTTTGTTTCAAAGTTATTCAAATTCAATCGTATTGATTTTTAACTATTATTTTGGTTTTGTTTTTGGGTTGTAACACAAGATCTATAACTTGGATCTCGCTCTCCACTCAAGTTCGTAGCTTTGTCATTGTGTTCTGGTTTTTTTGTGTCATTTGAACTTACGTCTCCAGCAAAGGAGGTGAGTAAATCTCACTAGACATTTATACTTATGCAATTGTGAAACGACAACAATTGAATGTGTAGAATTTTATATGATGTTATAACTGCCTGTGATGATTTATTTATATGATGTTAAACCTATTTAATTACCTGTCATATCATCTGTTACTGTTATATATTGTATACTGTTCATTTTATATCTGTTTATCACACTACAAGTTCCCTGTAGAATAGAATCACTATGGGTTGAAATGATACATACCCGAACGGACTTTAGAATAGGGAAAAATCGTTATGGGCTGAAATGATAGGCCTGAACGGTTTTTATTTATTTTATTTCAACTTGGGATTGCGGGTTTGAAATGATAGAACCCGGATTTTTGTTTTAAACTGCGGATTGAAATGATACATATCCGTATCACTTGACCTAGGTGAGAAAACTATATGCAGGCCCGTGGTTATTTTTATAAAGTATTTTAAATATTTTAAATATTTTCAAAAGTGTAAAATATGAAAATTTGATTTGAATTGAATTTTTATATGTTTAAATAGTGAAATTTGGAATTTTCAATAAGTTATAAATGTTGAAAAAAATGAATAGAAATGGAATTTTTGAAAATATAACTTAAGTTAGAAAAGTTTGGAATTTTAGTTAAAATGAGAAAATAAGTTATATAAATAAAAATGAAAATGAAAATGGAAATTTGAAATTTATTGGAGAATGGAAATAAAATTTAAGTGTTAAGTTTATTTATTAAAAATGTGAAGAAAAGAAATTTACACTTGAATTTGTTAAATAATTCATTGAAATTTGATTTAACTATAACGGATTTATTTAATAAAAAACATGTGTTAAATGATATGTTATATAAACATTTTTAAATGTTTAAATATGATTTTTAGAATATTAAAAGGGTTTTAAAATGAATTTTATTATTGGCTGGAAATACACTAAAATCTGAAAAAATACTTTTAATAGCATTCAGAAATGCTATGATTTCAGAATTGAACTAAAACTTAGTAAAAAGAGGCTATTACAGCATTTCTAAAATGCCGTAGTTGCTGTAGTAAATGTAAAGGCTAAAGAACTTAATAAAGGGCTATTACAGCAGTTCTGTAAACTGCTGTAGCTGCCTGCTGTCTTTGCTGAAATTAAGTAAAACCCTTGTTTTTGAACCTGAGCTATTACAGCATTTCGGGAAATGCTATCTTTGCTGTTTTAAACTAAATTTCAACTAAAATGAGATATAACTGCAGTTCTAAAGTGCTGTCTTTGCTGAAATAAAATGTTTTCAAATATAACTTATAACAGCATTTTCTAAATGCTGGGAAAGACTGAAATTTTCAATGTTTATGGATTTTGACCTAATAAATGAACTCAGAATGATTTGAACTTTGGAAACTGAATACTTGACTTGAAAGAATAATAATTTCACTTTTAAATGGTTTAAATGGAAAACTATTTAAATGGTGATTTGATAAGATAATAAATGAATGATATTTTGGAATTTTAAAGGGTATTAAATTTGATGATTGAATTTGAATTCAAATAATGATTTGAAAGGAAGTTTTGAAAGGATATGATATTTTAATATATTGAAATGGTTTGTAAATGATTAAATCTTTGTTTTGATAAAGATTTGGATTTGAAATGATATTAAAATTTTGAAATATAAAATATTATTTTGAAATACTATAACCACGGGTATACTTCTCTGTATGTCATTTGATTTCCTGATGATGGCCGTGATGTACATTAACACTATTAGTTGCAAGGTTTATTTCGATATGGACATTTATGTGATATTGTCACCACCGTTTAATTGATGGTTTTATGGATCCTTAAAGGATGGGCGATCCCAAGCATCCTCTAAGTTATTATGCATTGCTATTACAGTTCACTTGAGTTGGTTTACATTGTATAAGTGTATATGTCCTGACTCGAGTGTTTTGTGTTTTGCTTTACGCTCGGGTCAGCCTGAGAATCACATCATTGGAATTTATCTTCTGGAGCTAGAGATTTGCTGGAGCTTATCTGTCCATCTGTTATTTCTTATCTTCTAATCCAGTTATTTACTATTCGGTATTGTCTCTGTATTATTGATGAATGTATCCTAACATCTATTGTATCCATTTTAAACTATGACATTTTGTATATGTTTTGAGAGTTTGTATATAGTAGCTTCATGAACTACTATGGTATTTTATTTCCGCTGTGAGTTATTCTGATATTCTATGTCTGTGATTCTGTGTTTGATTTTATTTGCTCCAAATTTTATTACAATCTGTTATTTTGAATTATTCAAGCCTGACATGTGTGGATTATTATCGATTTGAATGGTCCAAAATAGTGGGTCGTTACAGACTTTTATATGCTGACTGGTACAGAGGTTGAACGAACAGACCACGCACCGGCACCCTTTTATAGTGCATGTAAGGAGTTTGAGTCATATTCCGTTAATTACCAGCTTTGGCCGACGATGGGGTTATAGAAGGTGTTGTTACACTCACATGACTACACAGGTATATAGTAGACTATAGGGATACCGAGGAGATGCACACTCATATTATACGTGTCTTACTATTATATTTGTTTGGTTCTACATTGTTTTCAAACAACAAAGGCATGATTAGGCTTGAATATCAAGCTGGATTTGTAGATGTAGACAGACTTTATATTTATGACTGTGGTACTACCCTTGGATATCTATATGTAACATTGGATATTTAATTTATGTGATGCAATAGTCCCAACGGATGTTTGGTTTTTGGTACATCCTCCCATTTTGGTCCTATGCGTATACGACCAACATGCACCCACGACTTGTTAATGAAGCGAACAGTGCTCCATATATTTACTGCCCCAGATCACGTTGTTAGGGGAATAGTATTCGTGTAGACCATGCTATATAGGGGTACATAATGAGTTGATGGAGGTCAGACAATATATGGATATAAGACGACGTAGCAACATTAAGTTTTGTCCCTAGCATTAGAATATTCAGTTTATGGAGCCCAATCTGAGCATCCCATCACTTTTCAATTTTCTATTTCGAGACGTAATGTATGATTTTAGGTTCTTGCATTTCCTTTCATCTGGTATTTAGAGGAGCGGTGTTGGATGAAGTTGTTTGGTGTAGTTCATATTCCTTTTGATCTGTTTCTATGGGATGCCATGTATGGATCTATTTAGGCCAACCCAACTTACAGTGCTGGTATGAGAGCCATGGGATGGTAGGTGGTGATCTTTTATTGTACCCGGAGATTTCAATGCATACTGGGATCGAGTAGCCCCACATGCTTACTCGTTACATGATTATATACGGTGTTTGAACTTTGATCATATTGGCCCTCATATCTCTTTTGGCAGGGTTGCATTACCACCAACTACTTTTGAGCCTTCGGCATCTCATTACACGTAGCCGCCTATGTTCTACCCCTCTATATGATAGAATATGTATTTATAAGAATTTTAGGATACCCCTATAAACTTGCATAAAATTAACCTTGCCTTAGGTTTACTAGGGTTCACGTTCTCAATGTAAGCCAAATAACCCCATACCTCAAGGTAATTAAGGTGAGGTTTCTTAGGAATAACCAGTATGGAGTCTTACACGTAGATTTAGATGGTATGGAATTTAACATATATGTCGCAGTTTTATGCACATATCCCTGATAGGAGAGAAGCAACTCAATATCACTCATGATACCAAATGTTGGATCACTTGCATTATCAATGAGGCGAAAAGGAATATTTTTAAAATTTATTCCTTTTATTAATTTTTCACTAGATCTTATTTTGTGTTTACATAAATAATCTATTTGTGCTAAATCATATTTAGTGAATATTAATAAAAATGTTATCTAAATTTAATAATGTTTTATTTTAATATAATGGACAATCTATTATATATGTAAAGACACACACACACACACATATATATATATATATATAATTTTATTGTATTATTTAATTTTATTGCAATTAATACTACAGATATTTATATTCATAATATGAGTGCCATTATGTAATTTAAATAAATTAAAAGGTATATGAAATAAGAAATGAAAGGATTTTTGTAATCAATGGGATTTATGATCACATAGTATATATATACAATGGCTAAAGGTATCTAATATTCTTTGCATATAATTTGCATATTGATAAGTATATGTGTGTATACATTTTATGTATACAAATATATTTATTTGTTAGTTTTGATAGAGTTAGAGGTATGTCTTAGGGGCAATTATGTAATTATTACATATATCTAAGTCAATAACCAATCTTGTACGAAATAAAAGGTGTTTTCTTTCTATTATATGTGTTATATACTAATTAAATAATTTAATTAAAAGTATATTTAATAGAAAATTCATAAATATTATGTCTTGTAATAGTAGTTACAATGCATTGTAACCAAGAGTGATTTATTACAATAAAATAAACATATCATTTTAAATATTCCTAGTCAAGATGTATCAAGACTTGATTCGATACATCTGCCGAGCCTAGAATACGTAACTCTCTCCCAATATGGGGAAGTGTATTACTCATGACTACTGAGGGAAGTAAGGGGATACATATTGATGGTTATTGGAAACTATGAAATGACTCACTCGATAGTTTTCTGTTGGTTAATATAGCTAAGGTCAAACGGAAAATATCAATGTGACAAAATAACATAGTTCTCTTTACTTAGGAATACTGTTGATCTTCAATGTGGAATATCCGCTTAGATTATAGTTAAATCATGACACAACGTCCATCGAACGACTATAGTTGGGTTGAGTAGAAGCATTAGAAGTAAAACACTATCCAAGAGAGGATTCATCTCCTTGATTATATGAGATTACCATCATGGTCAACTGAAGTCAACTCAAAGTCAAAGTCTCTGGCTAGAGCATTTTGGTTAATAATAATTGTTATTTTTGAACCAAGAAATTTGTGTTTGGAGTACAGTTGGATATATATGATATTGGAATTTTGACCATTACTAGTTCCATAAGTCCAAAGTGATATAATTTTGATGAAGAGAGTTGGTGTAAATAATTGTCATTATCGGGTAACGCTTAATAAAGTAAAATTTGATTTTACCATAATTAAGCGGTAAATTTGGTCATAATGTCACATCACCTACAAAGTGACATGTAAACGTTAATATTCGAATGGTTCAATATTGGTCATTAGCCGAATTTATACCTAAGAGTCACTCGACCAAAACGTTGAATACTCCTATTACCACCCAATTTTATTAAATTATAATTTTTGATAAATAATTTAATTAATTAAAATTTGTGAAAGGATTTGAATGTAGATTGTGAGGGGCCTAACTCACTTATAACTAGTTTCCTTTATTCTTGTGAAGTGGCAGAGGAGGAATTGGGTTTGATCCCTATTGTTTAGTAATTTTCAGATATCGTCGAAGAGGTATCAGGTTTACCACCTCATCGGGACATAAAATTTCGCATCGATTTAGTAAAGGATGCAAAACCTATCGTATTGCTGGTTCGTAGACTTGCACCAAAGGACAGGATGGAGCTGAAAAATCATGTTAGTGATTTGTGGCAGAAGGGGTTGATCCGACCAAGTCGTTTGAGATGGGAAGCTCCCATCATTTTTGCAACAAAGGCGGATGGTTCCATAAGATTATGTGTAAATTATCGCAAGCCCAATAAGCGGACTATTAAGAACAAGTATCTTTTGCCCAAGGTAAATGACTTATTCGATCAACTCCATGGAGCTCGAGTATTTTCTCAGCTTGACCTTGCTACATGGTTCCATCGTTTGAGGGTGGTAGAGGAGAGTGTTCCCTTGACCTCTTTTAGATCCAACCAGTTTTATGATTGGTTAGTTATGTCGTCCGACCTAACTAATGCTCTAGCATATTTCATAGACTTAATGAATTGGGTTTTCCCATATGCGTTGAATAAGTTTTTCCTTGTTTTTATCGATGATATTCTGGTCTATTCCAAGACCAAGGAGGAAAAATTATACCATCTAACGGTTTTCTGGAAATATTAAGAGAACATGTGTTGAAGGCTAAGTTCTCAAAGTGTCATTTTTAGCATTCGAAGGTTAGGTTCTTAAGGTCACGTTGTTTTAGTAGAGGGTATTTCTATTGATCCCACAAAGGTTGTGACCATTCAGGACTGGAAGAGGCCAGAAAGCACAATAGATATTAGAAGCTTTCTGGGTCTAACAGGTTATTACAGGAGATTCATACAAGATTTCTCAAATACTGCCACTCGCTTAATGAATTTGACGAAGGTGTAAAATTTGTATGGATGGATAAATGCAAGTAAGCATTCTTAGAGCTAAAGGAAAAGTTGAATAGTGCTCCTATTCTTACTATACCAGATGGAGTTGAGCGTTTAACTTTTTACATTAATGCATGTGGAATAGGTTTAGGTGTTGTGTTGATGCAACATGGGAGGGTTATCGCTTATGCGAGTCGGCAGCTCAAACCACATGAAGTGAGGTATGCAATTCATGACTTGGAGTTATTTGTGGTGGTATTTTTGTTAAAGATATGGAAACATCATTCACTAGGTGAGAGGTTCGAGTTATATATGGACCATAAGTCTTTGAAGTATCTTTCTATGCAAAAGGGCTTGAAAATAAGGTAGCAAAGGTGGTTGGAGTTTCTTATGGCCTATGATCTAGACATTTTGTATTCTCCGATGAAAGCTAATGTCATAGCTGCTGCGCTCAGTAGAAGGTATCCAATTATGGCGAATGTTGAGGTTCATCGGACTTTGATTAGTCATATCGAGGAGAATCAGCTTACAGATCTTCATTTTGCTAGGATAGTTAAGAATGTAAGCGAGAATGAGTCACCGGAGAGGTGGTCGGGATTCGAGGTGGATAGCCATGGAATTTTGAGAATGAACAACAGGTTTTGTGTCCTAAATGTTGATAGGATTAGGCAGAAAGTTCTAGAAGAGAGTCACCATTCTAGGTTGATAATACATCCTGGGATCACTAAGATGTATCAAGACATGAAAAGGACGGTCTAGTGGGAGGGCATGAAGATGTTTCTATCTTTATGAGTAGATGTGCTAACTGTCAATAGGTAAAAGGTAGTCATTAGAAGATCGCCGGATTGCTTCAGCCACATGAGGCTCCTAAGTGGAAGTAGGAGCATATTTCTATTGACTTTATTGATAGATTTCCCAGGTAGAGGTGGGGTAATGAAAGTGTATGGGTTATCGTGGATTGATTAACCAAGAGAGCGCACTTTTACCTGTTAAGACTATGAGGACATCTTTTAGTTTGGCTAAGTTATATGTTAAGGAGATCGTCAGATTGCACGATGTTCCTTGTGATATCGTGAGTGATAGAGATCTAATATTCATAAGCCAGTTCTGGAAGGTTTGCATGAAGCATTAAGAACCGAGCTTAGTTTGAGTACCGCTTACCATCTACAGACAAATGGGAAACCGGAGAGGGTGAACCGAGTGTTAAAGAACTTGCTTCGGGCATGCATTTTTTACTTTAGGGATTCGTAGGAAGAGCACTTACCACTTGTTGAGTTTTCATACAACATCAGTTATCAGGCCAGTATCAGAATGGCACCATTTGAAGCATTGTATGGAAGGCCTTGCAAATCTCCATCATGTTGGGTAGAACCTGGAGACAGTCTTGTGCTTGGGTCGGATATGATTCGAGAGGTATCAGATAAGGTTATAGAGATTCAAAAGAAAATCAAGAAAGCACAGAACTGACAGAACAACTATGTGGACGAGAGGCGTAGAGATTTAGAGTTCTTAGTTGGAGACTTTGTATTTATAAAGGTTTCTCCAAAGAGAAGTGTATTCCAGTTTGGAAGGGCTAGGAAGTTGATGCAGCGCAGCCCACATTTGTCAAAGGTATAAGTCGTGACCGACTTAACATGATAGAAGATTTAAGTCGTGACCGACTTAACAGGAGTAAAAGCATCAAAGGCATAAGTCGTGACCAACTCAAGGAAGGCAAAGACATAAGTTGAGTAAGTAGTGAGGAAGGTGAAGGCATAAGTCGTAACCGAATTAAGGAAGGAGGTATAAGTCGCGACCGACTTAAGGAAGGAGCTATGAGTCGTCAACGACTTAAGGGACGCGCTGGGTTACGACCTTAGACTACAGGAAGAGCAACACAAGTTGGAAAATGCGAAGGTTTAAGCCGGCAGCGACTTAAGGGAAGTGTTTTGGTGAGTGTACGACTTAACGAAGCAGGGAATAAGTCGTTGCCGATTTACGACTTAGTTGAGTCACCTGAACGACCTAACGAGTCAAGAGTTAAGTCGCTGAAGCTCTAGATGCCGTTGAATCTTATGCCGAGTTAATCTAAACCGCTGTTTCTTAAGTCGCTACTATGGATGAATCGTGAACTGGGTTAAGTCGTTAAGTCGTCTACGACTTAAATGTTGAGTCGTTGTATGGTATTATGTTGTATTTCTTTAAGTCGTATGTCGTCTGTACTTAAGTCATAGATCGTAGACTTGTGTTTCTGTATTGTAACTCGTAAGTCATATGCTGTTTGTAAGTCGTAAGTCGTTATGTACATAAGTCGTGAGTCGTGTTTGTTAAGTCGGCTGAGGCGGGTTGTGTTGTAAACTGTTAAGTCGTAAACGACTTATGGTAGGTCGGCTATTTTGAGTCGTTTGTTATAAGTCGAAACCGACTTAGGAGATGATGAAATTTCTGTTGTAAAGTCAAATGCCTATAAATAGGCCGTGTAAGTCATTTGTAATATGTTGTTGATTTTTGAATAAAATTCTCTTTTGTTAGCTTTGTGCTTTCAATTTAAATTGGTAGTTGAGTGTAATCTCCTATCTCCTCTTTCGGATAATCGAGTACGCTCGATTCAACGATTGTAGAAGTCGATTCGCGGAATCAAGTGTGCTTGATCAACGCTCGAAGAATTGAAGATCTCTTCTCACGGTATCGTGCGCGATCAACGTGTCAGGGATAGCTAGAATTCGGTATCTTCGGATCAACGAATTTGGGCATTTCAGTATACATCAACTCATCGATTTCTACTTTCATCGATCTACACATTTTTGATTAATCCGCTGCGTCAGTTTTGGTATCGGAGCTTGTTCTAGCCAATCATAGCTAGATCGAGACTTGGAGCCTAATCATTTTGGAGTTTTGAGGAGATCAAGATCGGCCGAGACACATCCTTTAAGCCATTTGAAATTTGAAGTGTTTGGAGAACGGATCTATATCATTTCGAGAATTTTGTTCATCGTGTTCATCGCGATTTGCAACAAAAGTAGAAGTTTCGATCCATTTCCTTGTGGATCAAAGTTCGAATTGTGTTTGAATTCGAAGTGTTTGTGAAGTTTTCAAGAATGCCGCCGAGAAGAGCTAATCGTCACCAAAACGTAGAAGCTTTATATCGAAGAGAAGAAGCTGATGAGATGGAGCAAAGAATCAATGAAAACTTTAGTGAAAAGCTTAACGAAGGAATTGGTCGGTTAGAGAAGATGATGTTAGAGATAAATCAGAATCGGAGAAGGGTATCACCTGAATCTAATCATAGGGGAAGTAGAGTCTCTCCACATTTCAATCGAGACAGAAGTATTGATGATGATCAAAGGCATGGGGGAAACATGAATGATCGAGAACGGAGGAATGTCGATAGAAGGGATGTTGGAGGTAGACGTGAAGGTAGTAGAGATGTGGGTGGATGAGATAGACAACGATATACATCTGATTTTGAAGAGGAGTATGATGGTGGTAGTGTTCGAGGACAAGGACGAGGACAAGGAAGAAATCACTCTGGGTATGATCACAAGTGGGAGTCGGGGATGAAGACTGAAATTCCTGAATTCAAAGGTGGTATGCAAGCAGAGGAGTTTCTAGATTGGGTGGCTAATGTTGAAGAGATTTTTGACTTCAAAGAAGTTCCAAAACATCGTAGAGTGAAGTTGGTTGCTACGAGGTTGAGGGGTAGAGCTTTGGCATGGTGGCAGCAAACCAAACTTACACGTGAACGGATGGGAAAGTCAAAAGTTGAATCTTGGGAGAAGATGAAGAAATTGATGAAAGCAACGTTCTTACCATACAATTATCAATCTTTGATGTATCAACGTTTGCAGAATTTGAGGCAGGGCACAAAGAATCTTAATGATTACGCAGATGAATTTTATCAGCTTATTGCAAGGAATGATATCATGGAAACGGAAGAGCAGCTGACATCTAGATTTATTGGGGGATTGCGAATGCAGATTCAGGATATGGTTAACATGTTTGATCCCAGATCTGTAGCGGAAGCACATCAGAAAGCGTTGGCTTGGGAGACACAGGGACGACGAGGAAGTGGTGTGTTTACAAATTCCAATCATCAAGTGAAGGGTGTTAGTGGAAGTTCTAATGTTTCAAAAGTTGTTGCAAAACCAGTTGTGAATGAGGTTGGGAAGGTGAAAGTCAATAATGGTTTCAAATGTTATAATTGCCAAGAAATGGGCCATAAAAGTAGCGAATGTCCAAAGCCGAAGAAGAGAACTATGATAGCGGAGGTTGAGGATGAGGATGAAGAAGCTGAATGTTCCAATTCACCACCTGATGAGGAGGAAGAAGAAGTGTCGGGAGACGAAGGTTATAATCTAATGATGAAGAGATCCTGTTTAACACCAAAGCAAGAGGAGGATTGTAGTTGGTTAAGGAGCAATATTTTTCAGTCAACATGTACCATTCTAGGGAAGGTTTGCAAATTTGTTATTGATGCTGGAAGCTGTGATAATATAATTTCTTCAGAAGCTATGAGGAAATTGGCATTGAAGACTGAGAAACATCCGAAACCGTACAAGCTAGCTTGGTTGAGGAAAGGCGGGGAGGTGAAGGTTGGACGAAGGGCTTGTGTGAAGTTTTCAATTGGAAGGAAATACAAGGATGAAATCTGGTGCGATGTGGTAGATATGGATGTCTGTCATTTGTTGCTGGGGAGACCGTGGCAGTATGATAGGGCGGTGCAACATGATGGGCGTACCAACAGTTACAGTTTCATGTTTGAAGGCACAAAGATTACTCTAGTTCCAAAGAAGCGACAACAGGAGGAAAACAAGTTGGAGGAGATTGAAGAGCTTAAAACTTTGTTATCTTTGAAGGAGTTTGTGAAGGAAGTAGAGGAGGAACCTGAAGTGTTTTTGTTGATTGGGCGAGAGAGCAGTGAAGAGGTTGAAATTCCGGAAGAAGTGAAGCCAGTTTTGAAAGAATTTGACGATGTATATCCAGAGGAGTTACCAACGGAGTTGCCACCATTGAGGGATATACAACATCAGATAGATCTTGTTCCAGGTGCTGTGTTGCCACACAGACTACATTATCGAATGAGTCCGAAGGAACATGAAGAGTTGCGAAGGCAGGTGGAAGAATTGCTTGAACAGGGGCGTGTGTAGGAGAGTTTAAGTCCTTGTGCTGTACCAGCTTTATTGGTACCCAAAAAGGATGGAACGTGGAGGATGTGCACAGATAGTAGAGCATTGAATAAGATCACAGTCAGATACAGATTTCCGATGCCGAGGCTTGATGATTTATTAGATCAAATCAGTGGGTCCGTAATCTTTTCTAAGATTGACTTGAAGAGCGGTTATCATCGGATTCGCATTAGACCAGGGGATGAATGGAAGACAACATTCAAGACAAGGGAAGGATTGTATGAATGGCTGGTAATGCCGTTTGGTCTATCGAATGCACCAAGTACATTCATGAGGGTGATGAACCAAATTTTCAGACCGTACATTGGAAAATTTGTGGTGGTTTACTTTGATGATATTCTGATCTACAGTGCTAGTAAAGAAGAGCATGTTCAGCATTTGAAGAAAGTGTTAATTATTCTTCGTGAAGAACAATTCTATGCTGCTACAAAGAAATGTGTTTTCATGGCGAGGAGTGTTCTATTTCTGGGGTATGTTGTGTCGGAAAAAGGAATACAGGTTGACTAAAGTAAAATCGAAGCAATTAGAGATTGGCCGCAGCCCAAGACGATAACGGAAGTTCGTAGTTTTCACGGGTTGGCTTCATTTTATCGAAGGTTTATTCCACACTTTAGTAGTGTGATGGCGCCTGTGACTGATTGTATGAAGGGTAAACAGTTTGCATGGACGAAGGAAGCCGGAGTTGCTTTTGATCGAATCAAAGAACTCTTGACGTCTGCACCAATTCTAATATTACCAGATTTTCAGCTAGTATTTGAACTACATACTGATGCATCCAAGGTTGGGATTGGAGGAGTGTTAAGTCAGAGGGGACGTCCGATTGCATACTTTAGCGAGAAGTTATCAGGAGCAAAGATGAGATACAGTACATATGATGTGGAATTCTATGCTGTTGTGCAATCTATTAAACACTGGAGACACTATCTATTTCAGAAGGAATTTGTTCTTTACACTGATCATGAGGCGTTAAAACATTTACAAGGGCAAGACAAGATTTTAGCGAGACATGCATCATGGATTGCATATCTGCAACAGTTTACTTTTGTTGTTAAACACAAGTCAGGGGTGACGAATCGAGTGGCTGATGCTTTGAGTAGAAGGAGTCATTTGTTGACTACACTAAAAGTTGAGGTGACAGGGTTTGATGTGTTGCCAGAATTATTTGTCGATGACCCTTACTTTGCGAATTGTATTGATAAAGTCAAGGAGGGAAAGACGGATGAGTTTATGATGGTAGACGGTTTTCTATTCAAAGGAAATCGATTGTGCATACCTGATTGTAGTTTGAGAATGAAGATTGTAAAGGAGTTACACGAGGAAGGCCATGTGGGTAGAGACCGTACTTTGCAATTGATTTCGCAGTCTTACTTTTGGTCATCGATGAGGAAAGAAGTGGAGAGGTTTGTGGAACGATCATATCTGTCAGGTTTCGAAAGGAACTGTGACTAATGCTGGTTTATATATGCCGCTACCGGTACCAACTAAACCATGGGTTGATGTGAGTATGGACTTTGTGTTGGGGTTGCCGAGAACGCAGCGTGGTAATGATTCCATTTATGTGGTAGTTGATCGATTTTCGAAAATGACACATTTTATTGCTTGTAAGAAGACGGCGGATGCTGTTCATGTTGCTCAACTATTTTTCAAAGAGATATATCGACTTCATGGATTGCCAGTATCTATTGTGTCAGATAGAGATACCCGTTTTCTAAGTCATTTTTGGCTAAGTTTGTGGAAGATGGTGGGAACGAAGTTGAATTTTAGCAGCGCTTATCACCCACAGACGGATGGACAAACTGAGGTTGTGAACAGATCATTGGGAAATTTGTTGAGGTGTCTTGTGCAAGACAATCTGAAAAGTTGGGACATGAAGTTATGCCAGGCAGAGTTTGCTCATAATCATGCGGTGAACCGTAGTACCGGTTTCAGTCCATTTCAGATAGTATATTCAAGCTTACCGAAGGGACCGTTGGATTTAACGGTAGTGCCACAATCAAAGAAGACAGTTAAGAAAGCTGCTGATTTTGTTGATGGGTTGACGGAATGTCATAAAATCGTTTAGGAACGATTGGAGAAAGCGAATGAGAAGTACAAACGAGCTGCAGATTTGAAATGAAGGAATGTTGAATTTCATGAAGGTGATTTGGTTTATGCAGTGTTAACGAAAGATCGTTTTTCAGTGGGTGCGTATAACAAGTTGAAAGCCAGAAAAATTGGTCCTGTAGAAGTCGTGAAACGAATTAATGAAAATGTTTATAAGTTGAAGCTGCCAGAAGATGTGTACACTTCTGATGTGTTCAATGTTAAACATCTCGTACCATATCATGGGAATGAACGAGCTGATGTGGAAGAATTTACAAATTCGAGGTTGAATTTTTCTCAACCTGGGGAGGATGATGCAGCGTAGCCCACATTTGTCAAAGGTATAAGTCGTGACCGACTTAACATGATAGAAGATTTAAGTCGTGACCGACTTAACTGGAGTAAAAGCATCAAAGGCATAAGTCGTGACCAAATCAAGGAAGGCAAAGACATAAGTCGAGTAAGTAGTGAGGAAGGTGAAGGCATAAGTCGTAACCGACTTAAGGAAGGAGGTATAAGTCGCGACCGACTTAAGGAAGGAGCTATGAGTCGTCAACGACTTAAGGGACGCGCTGGGTTACGACCTAAGACTACAGGAAGAGCAACACAAGTTGGAAAATGCGAAGGTTTAAGCCGGCAGCGACTTAAGGGAAGTGTTTTGGTGAGTGTACGACTTAACGAAGCAGGGAATAAGTCGTTGCCGATTTACGACTTAGTTGAGTCACCTGAACGACCTAACGAGTCAAGAGTTAAGTCGCTGAAGCTCTGGATGCCGTTGAATCTTATGTCGAGTTAATCTAAACCGCTGTTTCTTCAGTCGCTACTATGGATGAATCGTGAACTGGGTTAAGTCGTTAAGTCGTCTACGACTTAAATGTTGAGTCGTTGTATGGTATTATGTTGTATTTCTTTAAGTCATATGTCGTCTGTACTTAAGTCATAGATCGTAGACTTGTGTTTCTGTATTGTAACTCGTAAGTCATATGCTGTTTGTAAGTCATAAGTCGTTATGTACATAAGTCGTGAGTCGTGTTTGTTAAGTCGGCTGAGGCGGGTTGTGTTGTAAACTGTTAAGTCGTAAACGACTTATGGTAGGTCGGCTATTTTGAGTCATTTGTTATAAGTAGAAACCGACTTAGGAGATGATGAAATTTCTGTTGTAAAGTCAAATGCCTATAAATAGGCCGTGTAAGTCATTTGTAATATGTTGTTGATTTTTGAATAAAATTCTCTTTTGTTAGCTTTGTGCTTTCAATTTAAATTGGTAGTTGAGTGTAATCTCCAATCTCCTCTTTCGGATAATCGAGTGCGCTCGATTCAACGATTGCAGAAGCCGATTCGCGGAATCAAGTGCGCTTGATCAACGCTTGAAGAATTGAAGATCTCTTCTCACGGTATAGTGCGCGATCAACGTGTCAGGGATAGCTAGAATTCGGTATCTTCGGATCAACGAATTTGGGCATTTCAGTATACATCAACTCATCGATTGCTACTTTCATCGATCTACACATTTTTGATTAATCCGCTGCGTCAGAAGTTGGCTCCTTAATATATAGGACTGTTCCCGATTCTTGAGAGGATTGGTACACTCGCATATAGAGTCAAGTTACCGATTAGGCTATCGGTGTCCAGAATGTATTTCACCTATCACATTTGCGTAAGTTTTTGCATGATCCTTCGATTATATTGGAAGCATCGGAGCAAGAGGACTTGGAGATTGAGCCAAATCCGACTGTGTTGAGGCAGCCTGTTCGTATTGTTGACAGAGATACAAAGCAACCGAGGACAAAGGTTGTAAATTTAGTCAAGGTACAATGGAGCAAGGATGCTCGGTATTGTACGTGGGAGACCGAGGATAGTTTGAAGGAGTCTTATCCAGATTTGTTCTTAGACTAGAGTTTTCTTATCTTAATTTGCAGTTGGGTTGTAGTTTAGTTTGTATATAGTTTCAAAAGTGCTATATATATAATTCTTCTATCTTCTTTGATTATTGCTCTTATTTGAATTTCGAAGACGAAATGTTCTAAGTGGGGGAGAATATAGCGACCCAAAAATTTGAACACTTCGTCTTCGAATATCTATACATTTTAAGAGATGTTTAAGTGTTTTAAATATGATTTTATAACCTTTTAAGCATCATTTAATTAATAGAAAATGATAAGAAACTTGTTTTTGAAAATTGTTTACAAAAATATATTCTTTGGAAAAATATCGACAATGTAACAAAAAATCTTTGTATCGATGAACAACTTTTTAACCGTCAGAAGTTGTTCAGATATTTTTTCTATACACTTATTTGCTTAGGAAATCAATTTAATGAAATAAAAAATATTTGCCATTTATGAAAATAAAATTTATGGAGCATGTAATGGGTGATGTCATCTTAAATATTAAGGAAATGACCAAATATGGAAATAACTTAAAAGTTAAGCTATGTGGTGTAAAGTTGTCATGATAGAAATAATTAAAGCTGTTAGGGTTTTTAGGGGTTTTTGGTCTTTTCCATTCTTTATTTCTAAGCCTATATAAATAGGGGCATACTCTTAGTATCCATTCATAAAAATTCCTAAGCTTTGAGCTAAAATTTCCATGTCTTCATCGTCTTCTTCTTCTTAGAATCCAAAAGAAAATAAATTGCAAACCATCTCCAAATCACCTCAAACTTTGAGAAAAGCCTTGCACCACATAAAAAACCTTCTACCTAGTTATATTGTGAAAAAGTGAAGACAAACTCCTCCCACACCATTAGGCCATGGGCACTTGTAGGGGTTAGGAGGCTTGGAGAATGGCAAAGCAAGGAAAGAAAGGAAAGGAAGTTGCTAGCTTGGGTTTGAACTTGAGTGCTTAAGCTTGGTTGTTTCTTGGATAAAAGGTGAGCTAACCCACTACTATATAATTCATATATAATTATATTTTGTTGAGTTAAATTGTTTGAATTAACTTGGATATATACTGAATACATTGATTTTGGTTCTTGTTTTGAAAACAAGTGGCACATAAGATCCATGTATGGACTTGTCTTACATATGACTAGACCATGGAACAAAGCACATACATTGTAGTTGAACATAGGTTGGAATATAACTCGGATTTAGATTTGCACTTATAGTAATAATCGCTATATATACAGTTCAAAATGGCCTTGCTTTCGGCAATAGTTATGGAACTTTGTAGAGAGACCATAGGGATTTCTCAACCTATTTATAATATTTTATATATATGTTTGTTGCTATTAAAAGTTTAGATAGTAAAAATTAAGTAACTTCTCGAAAACTACCAAAACTGCTCCGCGTAGACTTGATTTTTTGGTCTTAAGTGGTTTGAAAATATATTTAAATTTAATTATTTTATTTCATTCCTCTTTACAAGTTTTTACTAACTATTATTATAGTATTCTAAAAGTGGTTTGAGATATTTATGAATTTTAAGAATTAGTTGTGAATTTTTAAAGAAAGAAGTTTTATAATAAAACATGTTCTTTTTCCAAGTTTTATTGATTTTTCAAACTTGTCATTTTTAAGTAATATTTTAGGTAAATGTTTTAAAACCTATTATAAATATTTTCAAGTATTTTAAAAGTATATACAAATGTGTTTGAAAAGGGGTTAGAATTGCTTAGTGGCTAAATGGTTAATTATTTGATTACTTGTTTGAGAAGTAATCAATTATGCTTAACATTAAAAGTCGATGAATTAAGTCTTATCTATTTGTAAGAGTTATGATTGATGTCGAGTAGGGACGAAGCAACAGAGCTCTAAACTACCGGGCTTCCCACTTGACCAAGGAATAGTAAGTCGGAAAATGTCGAAAACATGTTAATCGTGTTGATTTCTTACTTGTTTATGGAAATCATTAATATTGTACTTAACACTAAAAGCCGACAAGGTAGACTTATCTATTTGTGAAATTCAAGAATGAAGTGGCTAGGCAAGGCTGGCAGCAACCAATGCCCAAACTTACCTGGCTTCACTCTTGGGTGAGGAAAAGTTAAGTTGGAATGTCGGAAACGAGTTAAGCATACGAATATTGATCTGTCTAAAATGTGTTTTGACTGGATAGTCGATTAGTCGACTATCGAACTTGACCTAATATTAACTTAGGAAGTAATCGAAAGGCTTCACAATTTCATACCAATAAGAAGCCCCGTGGAGGAGTATTGGTACAAAACGTCTCTAGCACTCACTTACTTTTAGAGAACCGGAAATGATTTAATCGTAAATTCATCAATTGGTTGAAGAGTCTGGGATTGGTAAGTGTTTTACTTACTAAATAACACTTCAAAACTAGTATACAGGTTCTATGTCTTCGAAGCGGTTGAGGAATGTAATCTTTGTGGAGATTCGAGATCTGTTTAAGATGCTCAAACACATGTAGTTGTTCGTGATTTATTAAGTATCTAGGAATCAATGTGTGATTTTGAGATCTGTTGAGATATGAGAATCTATGTGTGTTTTCGACACCTATTCGAAATGTGAGGATACAATTTAGGATTAGTGTTCTGTTCGAGTGATAAAGACTCATGTGAAAGATGCTGAATTTAAATCGGAATTGGTTAAAGGCAAAGTAGGCTGTACAATCTGTGGTTTGGCTAACCCGCGATAGAATATTATAAACATCATATCTAGAGTACGCTTATAGATATGTTGGTACCATAGTTGATGGTATTTGTTTCACGTTGTTCATGTTTATGTTCTGACATGGGCCTTTGTGTTTTCCTTATGGTATATTTTATCTAGAGATATACGACGCTCGGTAGGTAACTTCTGACCCTTGTGCATAGAGTTCGGATTCGACTCCCCCTTAAAAATATCTTCGTGGAAAATCCTTTAAGCAAACATACCTTAGCGGTTTTAAGTGTAACATAATATGTTGTGGTGTGACCAATGTAAGCATCACAGCTATTTGATATCATTATATCCTACACCATAGACATTATCCATCATATCACCATATTAAACTTAATGAATAGTTGGTTACTTTGGAGGGGATAACTGTTAGGGAATCCATGCAGTCTTAGTTGTTGTTACATGTATTCATGTATCTCGAGTTTTCCCATACTAGACTTATGTTTAGTGCTTAGTTTTTGTTTTCCCTAAATTCCTCGTGTACTCTTTCGAGTTGGTTGAGTATCAGATTTTAAATTGGACACTTCAGAGTTCAGAAGATGAGCCGGAGGCTTCGATTATCTATCTATTTCTATTTCTATTGTTCTATTTTAGCTATGTACATATATCAGGGTTGCAAGGATGGGTAGTTATAACTAATAGAGTTTGGGGTATGCCCTAGGGCTAATTTGGTAATTTGTTACATATATCTAACTCGTTGAACAATCTTGTTCATAACAAAGATGTTTCTTTCTATCATATACTTGATATAATATGGTTATATTAATTAATTAATTTAATTAAAAGTATATTTAATAGAAAATCCATAAATGCCATATTTTGTGATAGTAGTTACAAAGTGTTGTAACGTGAGTGATTTATCACAATAAAACAAATAAACCATTTTAAATATTCCAAATCAAGATGCATCGAGACTGGATATCGGTGTATCCATTGAGACTAGAGTATGTAACACTCTCCAAATGTTGGACAGTGTATTACTCAAGACTGCTGGGGCACCTAGAGGTTACGTACTGATAGTTATTGGATAAATATGGAACGAGTCACTCGATAAATTTCTGTTGGTTAATATAACTAAGGTCAAACAAAAAATATCGATGTGATTGATTTACACAGTTCTCTCGACTTGAGAATACTGTGGATCTTCAATATGAAAGTTCCACTTTGATTATAGTCAAATTATAGCCTGGCGTTCCATGAGTGACTATAGTTAGGTCGAGTGGAAGTATTGGAAGTAAAGCACTATTCAAGAGAGGATTCGTCTCCTCGGTTATATGGGATTAGTATCATGGTCAACTCAAGTCAACTCAAAGTCAAAGTCTCTGGCCAGAGCATTTTGGTTAATAATAATTGTTGTTATTAAACCAAGGACTTCGTATTTGGACTATAAAGTTGAATGTGGATGATTTGGAATTATGACCATTACCAAATTCCATAAATCCAAAGTGATATAGTTTTGACGAAGAGAATTAGTGTAAATCATTGCCATTAGTACCGCTTATAATAAGTAAAATTGAATTTTACCAAAAGAAGTGTAAGTGATGAATTCAGCCAAAATGTCACACCACCTACTAAGTGATGCGTGAACGTTAATATTTGAATTGTTCAATATTAATCGCTGACTGAATTTACACCTTTGAGTCGCATAGCCGTAATGATGAATTTTCCGAAAAACCACATGCGTTAATTAATTTATAAAAGGTTGTAATTTAATCAAATTAATTAGTATTTGAGAAATATTAATTATTATTTATTTTATTTGATGTTTAGGAGTTATTTGTAATTATTTGAATGCATTTATAAAAGTTATATTTGCGCGCATTGATATAGGATATCATTGTAATTAAATAAAAGATAAGTACATGCGTTGATTTATGGAATCTTATGTCATTTGATGACACGTAATTTTCAGCCATACCATGTAAAGAAATAGGATTGAAATGAGAACGTTAATCAAGAGAATTAATCAGAGAAGTTTTAATTAAAGAATTGGAAAGGTTTCCTTCTTTCAAATAAAACATATTCTCTAATTCATTCTGTACGTACAATTGAGTTTCTCATTTTTCATTCTTCTTTCTGTAACTTTTCTAGTTCTCTTATTCTCTAATGGCTGAAAATATGAGATATTTCATGGCTTCATTTATTCCTAAAATCAAATAAAAATAAAATCAATTATGAAAAATGGTTTATTCCTCTTGATCCTTGCAACATCTGGAGGCTGATTTTTGAATCTAGGAGATTTGATTTATCATTCAAGGTGCAAATCATTGGCTTCATTTTTGGTAATTCTAATTTCATTTATTTGTATACTCATCATGTTGAAATGGCCCAGAATATTTATATTATATATCTTATATCTCATCATGTTTAAAAGGTTTGGATTTATTCATATTATATCTCTTCTATCTTGTGTATTCATCTTGTAATATAACTTAGATCCCCTTTTGTTCACCTCATTTAGTTATATGATCATTATGTAGATTTAATTTGAATCTCTTCTTATCTACATATCCATTGACTAAATGTTTATTATGGTTGACTTCAAATCCTTTATATGTTTTATTGTGTGTCCCTTTTGTATAGTCAGATCTGATTTATCATACAACAAATTTATATATGCGCAAGTTGTCCGATAATTTTTTCTGTCATTGTTTTGGATTTGTAAAAAATGGAATATGAAAATATTTTGTTATGTAGTAATGTTGTATATAATGTATTGTAATATCTGTATACATAAACATTAATAAACTATATTTGTTGGTGGTTTAATACGGTAAAATTAATTTACAATGTTGCATAGTTAATTTCCAAAAGAATTTAATTTTACTTGTTTTAGTCATAAAAGTAAAATATTCCTTTTGTTTTAGAAGTCATAAGTGGTCATTTATGTAAAGTTATAGACTTTTATTTCATACCTAAGATTAAAAGATTAAATCATTTTGTTAGCATTAAATTTAAACATGTATGTTACTTAAATTGCAAAAATTCATAACTTGCAATTATTTATATAAAGTTTATATATAAATATATGTGTTATTTTAAAAGGAATACATAACTTGTAATTATTTATACATATAGATATACATGTGGTTATGTTACTTTAATCTAAATAAATACAGACCTTTTTGTGAAACTGTGTAATTTAATTTCAAGCTCTTCCTTTAATTGAAACCTTTGTTACAATTGTTAATTCTTTTTTTGACAAACTCGTATATATATAGGAAAACTTTTTTTAACATGTGTAGGTGTAAACTTGTCAATTATTATACATGTGTATTTTATTACTTAAAAAACTTGGACAACAAAAGCATATGCAATTTCTATTGTAAATGTCATTCAATATGTCATTCAATGTAATTAAAAAGGTTTCTCTCTCTACATTTATAGCCTTATCTTTCCTCAATTTATTATACATGTTAAGAGAAAGAAAACCAAAGGTTTTCCTTCTCTAAAAATTTCTAATGCTTAGTTACACAAATATACACTTCTTATATGTTACATTTATATTTCACAACATGAATGTATTTAATACATTCATTCCACTACACATAAATATGTACATAAGAGTATATTTGATATACTCTAATTTACATACACATGAAATTAAATTAAAACTTTATTTATAAATTAAATAAATATTGATTTTATTTAAAAGAAACTTGGAAAAGTTCTAAATGAATTTAGACTTCATAGACCCATTAATTATCCAAAATGGTAAATTTTTTGAAATTCACCAATTTCTTCCGCTGCGGGCTGGCCCAGTTCCTTCAATGGTATCAGAACTCAATAACCTATGCGGCCTAAATTAGTCATGTTAGGGCTAACTAATTAAGCTTGCCCACTAAGTACGGTGTCTAGAAAGGTAATGCCTAGGATTGGAATTGGGTAATCAAGCACCCTGTCCTACTTGGTTACCAGCTTGGCCTGAATGGTGGAGTAAGCCCAAAGGTTATCCCTAACAGAAAAGGCCCAATTTAATTGGGCATTGGGCTAATTTTCAAAATAGTTTTGAAAATTGAGACAAGATTTTAAATTTTAAATTTAAATTTAAAATAAAAACATGTTTATTATAAAAGGTTATAATATAACATAAATTTTCAATATGATTGAAAATGTAATGAAAAAGTTCAAAATGTTTGAAACTATGTAAATATCAATTTCGAAATTTAAAATTATTAATAATATTAATAATATGAATTAATTAAATGAGTTAATTAATTAATACTTATACGTATGTATTATATATGTTGATATATATTATGTTATTTTAAAGTGTTTAAGATAACATAAGCATACATGTATGTACATAAGATAAAATTTTGAAATTAATATAATTTAATTAAAAAAATTTAGTTAATAAATTAAATAAAGGTTAATTAATTAGATAAAAATACACATATATAAGATATATGTGTTACACTATAAAGGTTATAGTAGATATGTCCAATATAAAAGTTGTATTGGAATACTAATATAAAATTAACTAAAGCGTTAATTAATTAAAATTAATTAAATAAGATTTAAATAATGAAATATTATATGTAAGACTATCATATAAGTAATATGAAATATAAAAATTATTTAACAACAAAACTTATGATATGAATGTATAAACTAAAAGTTGAACATTAAAGAAACCCAAATAGACTTAAGGAATAAATATATACGTAAATGTACGTATATTATGATTTCTGATGTGCTTAACACTTGAATTACGAGGGTAATTCATAAAAAAATACATTATTCCATAAGTCGATAAAACTTAATATAATATATTAAAGATTATGAATCTTCAATATAATGTTGTCCTCTACCATGTGTGTATATATATATATATCAATAAATTACTTGCATACTCCTTAGTTGTTGAGCAAACTCAAGCTGGTGATGTTATGTGTAGTATTATTAATATATTGAACAGATGAGGTAAGATAACTATATGTATTTGTTGAGCAAACTCAAGGTACATATGCTATACTTAGGCCATCAAGATATGGAAGGTACGAGTGAATAATCTCTTTCTATTTATTGAGCAAACTCAAGGTCGAAATGAGATTAGGATAAGGAAAAATGGATTAGGGGTTGTATGTGATACAACCGACAAGGATTTATCCATCATTTGTGGGGCTATGATTTGTTGATCAAACTCTAGGTCAGAATACCAAGACAGACGAGTCCTAACACCCACTAGTGAAGTCGAAAGACTTCTATATTTGTCTTAGGGTTTGGAGAAATATAAAAGACTAGTGGGAGCCTTATTAGAAAAATGAAATGGTAACATTTAACTTTTCTAATATTGTAAGAACATATGCTAAATAATGTTATGATTATCTACAATGATAAATTTGTGCATTTAATATAATTGACAAAATGTTTATCAATTAACATATACAAACAAACTGAATTGAATGCTGACAAATGGAAATATAATGCCCACTATTAAATTCCTATTGCATGTTAACATTTTAACACCCATGCAAGTGCCTGATTTTACAGCTAGCGAATACATTCATGTTTTGGTCACTTATGCATTTATTTGGTCAAGACCATGTATTGCATTCTATGAGTTTCGAACTCTAAAAGCAATAGACTATGGATATTTGATCCATATACAATTGCATAAAAATGTTATATGCTGAATGGTCAAAGTTTGTAATGTACAATATTTCGATTAAATTAGTTCATCCAAAAAATCGAACAAACCTTAGTGCGAGATTGAGTATTCAATTTGATTGATTACAAAAGAAATCATATCATGTTATTGCAATACAAGACCAAAAACTACAAGATAGATATAAGAACTCGATCATTGAAATGTCATTTTGATCGGTTTACGTAAACTGCAACATATTTGATTTCCTTAATGTTAAGGATAATCGAATGCGCTTTTGTAAAGAGTTTGTTATTATATTATAGTAAGGTTTTCTTTTGAATAGTTTGACCATTTGAAAGGAAAACGAATGTATAAGAGTAGGTGTAATTTAAGGTACAGTTGGAATGAAGAGAATGAATACTCATTTCTGCTTCATAGTGAAACATTGGAAATATGAATTGTAATAAATAATTGATACTTGATATTGGAATAAGAAATATGATTTCTATTCTGAAATGTATTTTCATATAGAAAATTATTTTCTATGAGATTTATTTCTTTGAGCTCAAGATATTTGATCAACGAACTCTCCACTGTAAATAGTTGTAGTGTCTGAAATAAACAAATTGTATTAAGTGAATGACGGATCTCCAAATTTATACACTATTATAGTACTAGCAGAAATAGTGGAAGCATACCATATAGCACTTATTAATTGCATCATAGTACGAAATTTTTTCCGTAAAACTTACCATACATTATTTATGAAATAATGATTATTTTTCGGTACCAAACGAAAAAAATTGACATAGCTATATTTCAATATGAATATTATGAATATTCTTTGTGAAATAAAACTATAATGTGGTAATTTTTTTATAATAAAAGTGATGCATTAGAAAATACAAAAGTATATAATATTATTTATGGTTTTTTTGGAATTATAAACTAAGTCGTAGTTTTGAGAAATAATTTTATTGTATGATTTTGAGTCATATGATACTTATTAATTATATCTCAAACAATAAAGGGCTATGCACCCATTTATTGGAGTATCATAAGAGTTGATAAACTCTTTGGATTGATACATATAGATGTATGAAATTGTAATTCTATTAATACCAAAATTGTTCCATGTACTTTGTCATATTCACCGATGAGTTATCGCCAACATGACATGTGTATTTGATATGCATGTAGCATGTCTTGGGTAAACTTATAGAATATAAAATAGAAATATATAAAATTACATGCGATAGAAATGATTTGGTTTGATCAAATGAATGAGTATATTGGAAAATGTTTCGAACGTACCTAAAATGAATAAAGATTCAATCTCAAAATTACTCCTCCATGTGGTACATAATGATGCATCGATATTAAGTAATCGAACTTTGTTGGACAATGTAACGACCCCGGATTTTTTATGAATTTAAACTGATAATTAATTGAATTTTTGAATTAAAAAAAATTGTAAAATTAATTGTAAGTTGATTCGAGTTTCCCCGGATCCAAATAAATTTTGTATAAATCATTTAAAATTAAAATATTGTATATATGTGTATATATGTGAATATATATATATATATATATATATATTTGGGCATATATGAGTAAATTTGAAATTATATATATATATATTTGATTTGAATTTAAATTGTAAATAAATGGTTTGAAAATGAAAATATATAAGATAGATAAAGTATAAAATAAATACATTGGGTAAAATCCAATAACAAATTAAAATCTAGAAATTCACCTATATTATAAAATGAATATAAAAAAACAATTAGTATTAAATTCAGAAAATAAATAATGGAGATAGAAATAAATATAAAAAAAATACATAAGATAAATTATAGAAAATTTTATATAGTAAACACATTAGTTAAATTGAACAATATATTCATTTATATTACAAAATTATAAATTATAAAACAAAATAAAATGAATACATTAAATAAATTATAACAACATATTAAGATAAAATTCATTCAAGCACAAACAAAACAAATACATTTGAAAAATATAAAACAAGTAAACAAAAGAAAATAAGAATACATGTATATATAATAAACTATGAAATATAAATTAAACACATTAGTAAATTCTAACAACATATTGACAATAGAACTTCATTTATATCCCTAAGTAATAAGGCTAAAGCAAAGCAAAAACATAATCAAGTGTGAACAAGACAAGTATAATAGTTGCCAGCACAAATTATATCAGTCTCAACCATCAAAATATTATCATATCAGCCAAAGTCAACAAGTATAAGCATGAAGACATAAAGTACCTTGGCATTAAATGCTGGCAACATTTTTGTCAATTCGAATTGTTTAAAAATCAATTCAGCCACCAAGTAATGAGAAAAATCTCTGACTTGATAAAAAAATAAAAAAATATATATGTACCTCTATTGTACAAACAAATAACATCACCTATAAACTTCTCTCCTATATATCAACTCAAACATCATCAAGCTTCAAAGATGCAGATTTAAAACAAAAAAGAAATGGAAAACTGGAAATACAAAAACAAACCAGAAATGATCAAAGTAAAACAAATCAAATTCATACCTGATTCAATGCAAAGATCAAAAGGCAGAGCAACTCAAAGCAAAGATCAGTTTTCAAATCAAAGCCCGCAAAGTAAATTCAACTACTTTAACTTGAGTGAATCCAGTAATCAACTCAAATAAATCAAAGATAGATTCCAGTTTCAGTTAAAAGCATTCTCAGTTTTCAAATGCAAAGCCTGTTCTCTGCTATTCAAAACATCCAGGTGAGCAAACTCTTAAACCCATATATATTTTGGTTTGCATGTGATGATCTGTTAATGTGTGATAGAAATTATGCTTGAATGATTGTGTGAATTTGCCTTGCATGTTGAAAAAAAAAGAGTGATATAACTGCACATGTCTGATATATCTGGTTCATCTCTGTTTATGGTTACAGAGTTTATGTTTAGATCAAAGTTTCTAAATCTCCTCATCTAATCTTTGTTAGGCTTAGGTTTTCAAACAAGAAATGTTTGTTTAGACATAGATTAAGTTTTAAAAAATAAATTTAAGTAAAATTAATTGGAATTTTATTTGGGAAATGGGAAAACAGTAAAGATTTTTAAAACATGTTAAAATCAAATATTATGATTTGCTGAATTCAAGTATATAACTCGAATTAACTTTGAAAATTATGATTTTTAAAAGGAAAATCAGGATTTTTAGAATTAAATCGAGTGAGCATTTCGAAGTTGATCAGAAAGTGAATTTTGAGGCTTTTCTGGTGATTGGTGGATGGTGGGGCCTCGTGATCGCCATTGGAGGTTGCTGGGGAGTTGTCGAGCTAAGGAAAAATGGTTGTTGGTTTTATTGTCCATCGAGGCGGCGGCACGACGTTGAACTAGGGTTCGACTGTTGGTTTTTGTTAGTTGATTTGTCGAGGCAAATGCATCATCATCGTGGCACCGGAAGGGACCAGACTAGGGGGAAAAGGAGCGTGGGTCAGTGGTGTGACTATGACCGGGGCGGCGGCGGCTCTGATGATCGGGATTGATGTTACGTGGCGGTTTTAGGGATCGGGTTTGGATTCCAGTTTTGAATCGAGTTGCACGATTTTGATTTCTAGCGTATGTCGATGATCTGGGCATTTGCGATAGCTAAGGGTGTTGTCGACGACTTGTTGATGATGGCACGGTTGACCGGAGGTGATCGAGGCAGTGGTGCACGTGCACGCGTGGGTTTATGTATCTGGGTTGCTATGGTGTTTCGGGAAGATGATAGTTTCCTCGGGTTTGTACTCGAGGTAAAAGATGGTTTTGCTCGAAGTAATGAAGCGGTAAAATAACTCGAAGTTGGGCTCGGGAAAATCGAGTGGTGGTCTCGTGTTCATAATATAACAGATTTGAAATATAAAATAAAACAAGTTTTAGAATTTTATTCTTAAAAACAATTTCTTTTATATAATAAAGTTTATTTAATTTTTGGTTAATAAAAGTTCTATAGTTTATTTTAACTAAAAATTAATTGAGTTTTGTTCTCTTATGTTAATTTTGAAATAAAATTTAATAGCTTAATTAAGAAGCTGATTTAAAAGATAAATGGTTTATCTTAAATAATGATTTGATTAGAAATTAACTTAAAGGTATTAAGTTAATTTATATGTTAATGATAATTTATTTTCAAGGGTTATTAAATAAAGAATAATTACTTAATGTAATTTAAAGTTGATTAATAAAAGTAATTAAGGATAATTAATTAATGATTAAAGTTGATTTATCAAGTGATTAAAGAATAATTAATTAAAGGATGATTAATTTATGTGACTAATTAATTAAGGCTAATTAATTAAAGAATAATTAGGGGTTAATTATTTAATGATTAAAGGTTGATTTATTTATTAATTAAGGCTAATTAATTAATAATTAAGGGTTAATTAATTTATTATTAAAGGATAATTAATTAAAATGGTTTGTAATTAATTAATGTTAATTAACCAAGATTAGTAATTTATTCATAAGTAATTAATCTGATTTAAATTAATCAGACAATTAATTGATCTTACTTATGAATGTTTGGATTGAATTGGATGCTTTGAATTGTTTGATATCCCTGATGTATGATGTTCTGTGATATGATAAAGCTATGAAATGTAACTTATTATCTGTGATGAATGTAATTTATTTATCTGTGATATATATATCTGTGATCTGTGAATGAAAGATAAGCATTATAGTTTATACCGCTTATCAAATATATTGCTGTATTTGAATCTGTGATGATTGAATGATTTTGCACTACTATGTGAAACCCCTGGACTACACTTTTACACCCACAAATATGGACTTCACGAGGAAATCGGTTAAGTCACAGATGATTTAAATTTAATAAAAGTTGAAATTGAAATTTTAATTTCAATTGATTTTGGAAATGGATTTGGGTTAAATGTTAAAGCTTTTGAGATGGAGTTTTTAAGATGAAAGTTATTTTGAATAACTTGGTAAGTTTTCTAATTTAAATAATTTAATTTGAATTTTGAATTCAAAATTTGGAATTGAATTCAATGGTTGGAAATTTTGGTTAAGATGTTACAAATGTGTTTAAACCATTTTGAAAGTATTTTTTGAGAATTTGAAATTAACCCAAGGACTTTAACTCGTATAAATGAATCAGATTTTCCAAAATGAAAACTATTTGTTTTCAAATAATAGAAGCTTTCATATAAGAAATGAAATTCCAATTTAAGTTAAGGAATTTCAAGTTTGAATTGAAAAATGGTTTTCCAAGTTATGAGTGAATTATTTTTGAAAGCTATGAATTGGATCTGTTTATTTTTAAAAGATTTAAAATGATGATTTGTTTAAACCATTTGAAATGGAATTGTTTTGAAAGCTATTAGTTAAATCTTTGATTTAAAGATTTGACGAGTTAATCCAAATTGAAATGGAAATCGATTTGGAAAATCTATGAATAGATCTTTATGAAACTGAGTGAATTTTGTGAGATGAATCTTTATTTAAAAGATTAAAATGGTAATTTGTTTAAACCATTTAAAAGAAAGATTTTGGGTAATAAGTTGTGACTTAACTGAAATCCCAATATCCATATATTTTTAAATATTGCGCTCATTATTCGGTTTAGCCGGGAGAGGACCTTTGTGTCACATAACCCATTCCGAATAATGATACGTCGTATATGGATAGCATTTGAAGACCGGTGTTGAAGACCGGGTATTTGCGAGAATGATAGGATAACCTATCGATTGTCTCTGCACTGAGTAGCTACGGTATAGAGATTCCCTAAGTGATGGGAAGTCCGATCGGGATTGTGAATACCCGGATTGCAAGGGCTTCTTTGGAAGTGCCTTCGATTCTGTTCGAACCCGGAACAGACTTGTATGGTCATATGTCTGACATTACACTTTACGATATAAAGCTGATTTCTTTCGAATACATTTCTGTTTGGTAGCGGAGAATTTATTCTCTTAGCTTAACACCCTTCTCTGAGACGTACGAGCTCAGAGGTTATGTAGTTGAAGGTTATCAGCGATATACTCCCAATTTGGTAATGTGGCATGCTGAGTGTTGATGGTCATTTGCTGATCATTTGTGATCAAAGCATGGCTTTCGTGTAAAGCGTAGCTTTGTGGACGAGACCTCATCGAACCTCACAGACCGGAAATGGTCGAAATAGGAATGATGCGGCAAGGTTATGAGGGTCGCGCCCTTTAGGGTATGTCATTTCCTTCTGGAAAAGGGTGGTATCATGGTATGGAGCCCACATACTTACTCATGTAGACACACTATATTTATTACTGTGTGATGTTGTTGGTTATCGAGGTACCTCGGATAAAGGTCCCAAAGGACCGGGGGGTGGCATATTCGTGTAGTAGTTACCTGGTGTCAGCGGTAACTCGGCCTTGTGTTGGCAGAGAGCTAGTTAGTTCTCGGGACGTCCCGCCAGAGGCGATCCCATGTGGCATAGGAAGTTCCTTAGCCTGACCATTTGTTTGAAATCCAAAGAAACAATACGAACCTAGTACGGTTTTAGTTGTATAACCTGCTATGGAATGTGGCGGTAACCTGCTATTGAACATAGTAGCTATAGTAGGCATACAATAATGGTTGTATGTTGGCTAAGATTAATATTGTATTTTCGAAATGATTTTGTACACTATGCACTAGTAATAATATCAAAAGAGTTTTCCTTTTGTGTAGTAAGCATGTTTGACTATCATAAGATGAAATCTCCTCCAATTCTGCGTTTGCATTGTGTGTGTGGCGGGAGGTCTTATGGTAGTTTCATTTTCCAAAAGCATTGTGGATTTCAATGTTTAAAATTCTTTTGTTGTTGTTTAAAGATAAACTGTTCTTGTTGCTCACACCAGTCCCATGACTGACCTGGAGTTTATTGTTCCTTTCCTAAACTCTGGGTGCCCACAATTTTCCACACGGGCAGTTTAGAGTTGGGTTTTTCAGATAGTCAGATAGTAGGAGTAGATTCGATATCTTTGAAGCCTTTGGATCTTGGCGATCACATTAGCTTCATTCTGAAGTTATCTTGTTTGCTTATAGCAACTTGATGGTTGTTCGAGCTAGCTCTGAATTAGAGATGGATTATTTGGAGTTTGGCATTGAAGACATTATCTTTCCGCTGCTATTTCTTGTATCTCTGATAGTGTTGATGTTCAGTTGTATCATTGTTGTGTATCATTCTGGATATTGTATTCATCAGATATTGTGTATATGATATTATTTCTTTTTCTTCCGCTGTGTTGTTTACTTAATTGTGTTATAAGCTCCGGCACGATCGAATTTCAACGGTTAAATCTGTGGCATTCAGGTACAATTGGAGTACGGATGTCGATTTTCGAACGCTGAAATTTGGAACATGACAATTTGGTATCAGAGCTGAATGTTGAACTTTAGCTCAGGAGTATAACACATTAAGTAGCTCATTAGAGATAGGGTGAAGTATACCCTAGAATGAGTAATCTCTAAGATATCTGTCCTTATGCCTCAGTAAATTCTCTTACTATTCTCTGATAGTGAGTATGAGTGCAAAAAGAGGATGAGATAGGGGACAGGGGGATACCACCACGAATTAGTCAATACCCTGTAACAACAAGGAAGCAATCTTTTCTCTATCAATCTCTTTTGTTCGTCATCTTTTCTAAATTGTTTGATAGTTCCTGGTAGATCCAGGAAGGAGATTCGATATATTAAAATGGGACGTAAACTCCAGATGGACCAAAATTGTTTGTTTGGATGAATTGTTTGCTTTGATTGCTATGTTTGATAGGTATACTTTAGTTTCTAAACATAAAATTTTGAAATTGTATCCATAGATCTATCTATTCTTTGGGTCCGAATATATTCTACGAATGGTTAGTTATCCCTTCGAACTGACCAATGCCCCTGCATATTTCATAGATCTGGATAACCCGAGTGTCTTGTGAAGTGTTAAAACAGATTCGTTCTTGATATTCTGATTTGGTGAGCCAAATGCCGAATAGATATTCAGTTTGATTTGATAAAATATTCTTCATCTATCTTCGTGTCTCCTTGGCAAATTTCGAGGACGAAATTCTTTTAAGGGGGAAGGTTGTAACGACCCCAGATTTTTTATGAATTTAAACTGATAATTAATTGAATTTTTGAATTAAAAAAATTGTAAAATTAATTGTAAGTTGATTCGAGTTTCCCCGAATCCAAATAAATTCTGTATAAATCATTTAAAATTAAAATATTGTATATATGTGTATATATGTGAATATATATATATTTGGGCATATATGAGTAAATTTGAAATAATATATATATATATATATTTGATTTGAATTTAAATTGTAAATAAATGGTTTGAAAATGAAAAAATATAAGATAGATAAAGTATAAAATAAATACATTGGATAAAATCCAATAACAAATTAAAATCTAGAAATTCACCAATATTATAAAATGAATAAAAAAAAAAATTAGTATTAAATTCAGAAAATAAATAATGGAGATAGAAATAAATATAAAAAAAATACATAAGATAAATTATAAAAAAATTTATATAGTAAACACATTAGTTAAATTAAACAATATATTCATTTATATTACAAAATTATAAATTATAAAACAAAATAAAATGAATACATTAAATAAATTATAACAACATATTAAGATAAAATTCATTCAAGCACAAACAAAACAAATACATTTGAAAAATATAAAACAAGTAAACAAAAGAAAATAAGAATACATTTATATATAATAAACTATGAAATATAAATTAAACACATTAGTAAATTCTAACAACATATTAACAATAGAACTTCATTTATATCCCTAAGTAATAAGGCTAAAGCAAAGCAAAAACATAATCAAGTGTGAACAAGACAAGTATAATAGTTGCCAGCACAAATTATATCATTCTCAACCATCAAAATATTATCATATCAGCCAAAGTCAACAAGTATAAGCATGAAGACATAAAGTACCTTGGCATTAAATGCTGGCAACATTTTTGTCAATTCGAATTGTTTAAAAATCAATTCAGCCACCAAGTAATGAGAAAAATCTCTGACTTGATAAAAATAAAAAAATATATATGTACCTCTGTTGTACAAATAAATAACATCACATGTAAACTTCTCTCCTATATATCAACTCAAACATCATCAAGCTTCAAAGATGCAGATTTAAAACAAAAGAAAGAAATGGAAAACTGGAAATACAAAAACAAACCAGAAATGATCAAAGTAAAACAAATCAAATTCATACCTGATTCAATGCAAAGATCAAAAGGCAGAGCAACTCAAAGCAAAGATCAGTTTTAAAATCAAAGCCTGCAAAGTAAATTCAACTACTTTAACTTGAGTGAATCTAGTAATCAACCCAAATAAATCAAAGATAGATTCCAGTTTCAGTTAAAAGCATTCTCAGTTTTCAAATGCAAAGCCAGTTCTCTGCTATTCAAAACATCCAGGTGAGCAAACTCTTAAACCCATATATATTTTGGTTTGCATGTGATGATCTGTTAATGTGTGATAGAAATTATGCTTGAATGATTGTGTGAATTTGCCTTGCATATTGAAAAAAAAATGAGTGATATAACTGTACATGTCTGATATATCTGGTTCATCTCTGTTTATGGTTACAGAGTTTATGTTTAGATCAAAGTTTCTAAATCTCCTCATCTAATCTTTGTTAGGCTTAGGTTTTCAAACAAGAAATGTTTGTTTAGACATAGATTAAGTTTTAAAAAATAAATTTAAGTAAAATTAATTGGAATTTTATTTGGGAAATGGGAAAACAGTAAAGATTTTTAAAACATGTTAAAATCAAATATTATGATTTGCTGAATTCAAGTATATAAATCGAATTAACTTTGAAAATTATGATTTTTAAAAGGAAAATCAGGATTTTTAGAATTGAATCGAGTGAGCATTTCGAAGTTGACCAGAAAGTGAATTTTGAGGCTTTTCTGGTGATTGGTGGATGGTGGGGCCTCGTGATCGCCACTGGAGGTTACTGGGGAGTTGTCAAGCTAAGGAAAAATGGTTGCTGGTTTTATTGTCCACCGAGGCGGCGGCACGACGTTGAACTAGGGTTCGACTGTTGGTTTTTGTTAGTGGATTTGTCGAGGCAAATGCATCATCATCGTGGCACCGGAAGGGACCGGACCAGGGGGGAAAGGAGCGTGGGTCAGTGGTGTAACTATGAACTGGGTGGCGGCGGCTCTGATGATCGGGATTGATGATACGTGGCGGTTTTAGGGATCGGGTTTGGATTCTAGTTTTGATCGAGTTGCACGATTTTGATTTCTAGCGTATGTCGATGATCTGGGCATTTGCGATAGCTAAGGGTGTTGTCGACGACTCGTTGACGATGGCGCGGTTGACCGGAGGTGATCGAGGCAGTGGTGCACGTGCACACGTGGGTTTATGTATCTGGGTTGCTATGGTGTTTGGGGAAGATGATGGTTTCCTCGGGTTTGTACTCGAGGTAAAAGATGGTTTTGCTCGAAGTAATGAAGCGGGAAAATAACTCGAAGTTGGGCTTGGGAAAATCGAGTGGTGGTCTCGGGTTCATAATATAACAGTTTTGAAATATAAAATAAAACAAGCTTTAGAATTTTATTCTTAAAAACAATTTCTTTTATATAATAAAAGTTTATTTAATTTTTGGTTAATAAAAGTTCTATAGTTTATTTTAACTAAAAAATAATTGATTTTTGTTCTCTTAAGTTAATTTTGAAATAAAATTTAATAGCTTAATTAAGAAGCTGATTTAAAAGATAAATGGTTTATCTTAAATAATGATTTGATTAGAAATTAACTTAAAGGTATTAAGTTAATTTATATGTTAATGATAATTTATTTTCAAGGGTTATTAAATAAAGAATAATTACTTAATGTAATTTAAAGGTGATTAATAAAAGTAATTAAGGATAATTAATTAATGATTAAAGTTGATTTATCAAGTGATTAAAGAATAATTAATTAAAGGATGATTAATTTATGTGACTAATTAATTAAGGCTAATTAATTAAAGAATAATTAGGGGTTAATTATTTAATGATTAAAGGTTGATTTATTTATTAATTAAGGCTAATTAATTAATAATTAAGGGTTAATTAATTTATTATTACAGGATAATTAATTAAAATGGTTTGTAATTAATTAATGTTAAGTAACCAAGATTAGTAATTTATTCATTAGTAATTAATCTGATTTAAATTAATCAGACAATTAATTGATCTTACTTATGAATGTTTGGATTGAATTGGATGCTTTGAATTGTGTGATATCCCTTATGTATGATGTTCTGTGTTATGATAAAGCTATGAAATGTAACTTATTATCTCTGATGAATGTAATTTATTTATCTGTGATATATATATTTGTGATCTGTGAATGAAAGATAAGCGTTATAGTTTATACCGCTTATCAAATATATTGCTGTATTTGAATCTGTGATGATTGAATGATGTTGCACTACTGTGTGAAACCCCTAGACTACACTTTTACACACACAAATAAGGACTTCACGAGGAAATCAGTTAAGTCATAGATGATTTAAATCTAATAAAAGTTGAAATTGAAATTTTAATTTCAATTGATTTTGGAAATGGATTTGGGTTAAATGTTAAAGCTTTTGAAATGGAGTTTTTAAGATGAAAGTTATTTTGAATAACTTGGTAAGTTTTCTAATTCAAATAATTTAATTTGAATTTTGAATTCAAAATTTGGAATTGAATTCAATGGTTGGAAATTTTGGTTAAGATGTTACAAATGTGTTTAAACCATTTTGAAAGTATTGTTTGAGAATTTGAAATTAACCCAAGGACTTTAACTCGTATAAATGAATCAGATTTTCCAAAATGAAAACTATTTGTTTTCATATAATAGAAGCTTTCATATAAGAAATGAAATTCCAATTTAAGTTAAGGAATTTCAAGTTTGAATTGAAAAATGGTTTTCCAAGTTATGAGTGAATTCTTTTTGAAAGCTATGAATTGGATCTGTTTATTTTTAAAAGATTTAAAATGGTCATTTGTTTAAACCATTCGAAATGGAATTGTTTTGAAAGCTATTAGTTAAATTTTTGATTTAAAGATTTGACGAGTTAATCCAAATTGAAATGGAAATCGATTTGGAAAATCTATGAATAGATCTTTGTGAAACTGAGTGAACTTTGTGAGATAAATCTTTATTTAAAAGATTAAAATGGTAATTTGTTTAAACCATTTAAAAGAAAGATTTTGGGTAATAAGTTGTGACTTAACTGAAATCCCAATATCCATATATTTTTAAATATTGCGCTCATTATTCAGTTTAGCCGGGAGAGGACCTTTGTGTCACATAACCCATTCCGAATAATGATACATCGTATATGGATAGCATTTGAAGACCGGTGTTGAAGACCGGGTATTTGCGAGAACGATAGGATAACCTATCGATTGTCTCTGCACTGAGTAGCTATGGTATAGAGATTCCCTAAGTGATGGGAAGTCCGATCGGGATTGTGAATACCCGGATTGCAAGGGCTTCTTCGGAAGTGCCTTCGATTCTGTTCGAACCCGGAACAGACTTATATGGTCGTATGTCTGACATTACACTTTGAGATATAAAGCTGATTTCTTTCAAATACATTTCTATTTGGTGGTGGAGAATTTATTATCTTAGCTTAACACCCTTCTCTGAGACGTACAAGCTCAGAGGTTATGTAGTTGAAGGTTATCAGCGATATACTCCCAATTTGGTAATGTGGCATGCTGAGTGTTGCTGTGTGTTGATGGTCATTTGCTGATCATTTGTGATCAAAGCATGGCTTTCGTGTAAAGCGTAGCTTTGTGGACGAGACCTCATCGAACCTCACAGACCGGAAATGGTCGAAACAGGAATGATGCGGCAAGGTTATGAGGGTCGCGCCCTTTAGGTTATGTCATTTCCTTCTGGAAAAGGGTGGTATCATGGTATGGAGCCCAGATACTTACTCATGTAGACACACTATATTTATTACTGTGTGATGTTGTTGGTTATCGAGGTACCTCGGATAAAGGTCCCAAAGGACCGGGGGTGGCATATTCATGTAGTAGTTACTTGGTGTCAGAGGTAACCGGGCCTTGTGTTGGTAGAGAGCTAGTTAGTTCTCGGGACGTCCCGCCAGAGGCGATCCCATGTGGCATAGGAAGTTTCTTAGCCTGACCATTTGGTGGAAATCCAAAGAAACGATACGAACCTTGTACGGTTTTAGTTGTATAACCTTCTATGGAATGTGGCGGTAACCTGCTATTGAACATAGTAGCTATAGTAGGCATACAATAATGGTTGTATGTTGGTAAGATTAATATTGTATTTTCGAAATGATTTTGTACACTATGCACTAGTAATAATATCAAAAGAGTTTTCCTTTTGCGTAGTAAGCATGTTTGACTATCATAAGAAGAAATCTCCTCCAATTCTGCATTTGCATTGTGTGTGTGGCGGGAGGTCTTATTGTAGTTTCATTTTCCAAAAGCATTGTGGATTTCAATGTTTAAAATTCTTTTGTTGTTGTTTAAAGATAAACTGTTCTTGTTGCTCACACCAGTCCCATGACTGACCTGGAGTTTATTGTTCCTTTCCTAAACTCTGGGTGCCCACAATTTTCCACACGGGCAGTTTAGAGTTGGGTTTTTCAGATAGTCAGATAGTAGGAGTAGATTCGATATCTTTGAAGCCTTTGGATCTTGGCGATCACATTAGCTTCATTCTGGAGTTATCTTGTTTGCTTATAGCATCTTGATGGTTGTTCGAGCTAGCTCTGGATTAGAGATGGATTATTTGGAGTTTGGCATTGAAGACATTATCTTTCCGCTGCTATTTCTTGTATCTCTGATAGTGTTGATGTTCAGTTGTATCATTGTTGTGTATCATTCTGGATATTGTATTCATCAGATGTTGTGTATATGATATTATTTCTTTTTCTTCCCCTGTGTTGTTTACTTAATTGTGTTATAAGCTCCGGCATGATTCAAATTTCAACGGTTAAATCTGCGACATTCAGGTACAATTGGAGTACGGATGTAGATTTTCGAACGCTGAAATTTGGAACGTGACAGACAATGTACGATTAATTATGAGTGAAGTTAAGTTAATTTCTTTCTATAAGGTAATGTACTTAAGGGTAATACACAAGGTTAATATTATTTCATCTGAATAACAATTTATAAATTTTTACAAGATAAGGGTTAATAAGAAACTCTGACATATCCTAGGCCAAGGAATGACAGGTTGTGCGAGTCGAAAGGTTGCACGCAATAATTTTTCATGAGGGATCTTATATGAATCTCCCCAAAAGGATTTTGAAAAGACAGTCATTGTATGACATATTTATGTTTCAAACATAATTTTTGTAAATTAAAACCAAACCAGTTTTATAAATAAAGAAATTCATAAAATGTTTATGAATATCTATTCTCTTGCACTGGGAAACAATTGTTGTTTCAAGATATACCAACTTCATTGTGAAGAAATTTCTTTGAGGAATTATTGGTAGTAAAATGGAATTGGATACGATCCATGGATAGAACTGATTATATAAGATGAAATGATATTAACTAACCTAAATGAACACATAGCATTAGAATGTCTAATAAGTATTATCACACATCGAAGAGAAACTATGAGTTTCTTATTAATGTTGAAAATACATAATCCTAGATTGTTTAAATAAACCATTGAGAGTGTTGACTCTATATGGTATGATGCGCAAATCCGAAAGAATTCCAAGTACGCTATCAAAATATAGATTTTGGTGGCCGTAACTGAAGGGATATGATCCATCGACCATGACCGAGTCTTTATGAGTAAGACTACTGCAGTTGGAATTAAATGAGCAATGTTGATAAGAATAATACCACAAATTTCAATTGTTAAAATTAGCATAACAGATTCGATATTCAACACGTTCAAGTCAATTCAGATTTACTCACAAAATTATCTCTTTATAAGACCTAGTGTTTTAGTACATATGTTTGAAATAGAAAATTCTAAATAACGATTTGGAGTAAGCTGTTTATATATATTAACCAAAAATGTTTCAAAATCAGTGGGAGCGATATTGAGTTTGTGAGTCTTTGGATATGATCCAAGAAATGATACGAAAGTATCATTTTGTAAGCATCAAGATTGAATAAGTACTTTGATAGGAATATCAAATAGCTTGATTTTCAATCGAAGTGCAGAGGAAGCGTGTGTTCATAAGAAAGAATGATAAAAGGTACAATGATATTTCCAAACTATAAGTAAACAACACATTGTTGATTTTAACGATGTATTTGTGTCAAAATCAGCCTTAGTTGATTTAATACTCAACATTGGATTAATAAATGATGTCTTTTATAGTAAGTATAAAAGATGTCGGGAATTTTCCAAATATTATGCAAGGACACCTTATTAAAATGTTTAACACAGAACATGTAAGATTGATTCCTTGTCATTGGCAATAGGAATTATCATACATGTTATATTGTCTACAATATCATGATTTGTTTATGTATTTGATATATGAAGCAAATATCAAATCTAAATTGATATCACTAAATGGTTGTTTGAAGTGTTCTCATGCATTTATAAAATACTAGAGAATTGTTTACAGAAACATAAATTCCTTATGAAGGAATGTTCAGACTTAAACTTTCACAAGTAATATTGAGTATAATATGTCAATAAAAAAATCTTTAAGTTGGAAATGTTCTGAATAAAAGACCATGGCTGATTCAATGAAAAAAGGCTAGGTGCATCGCCTTGAATAGCGCCGTAATCAAAACAATGTATATAAAAATATAAGTTCATTAATTTATAACCGAGTCAATTCCAAATGTTGAGAATCTCATGATAGAGTTATATGATGACAATGTCGTAATGTAATTCGTAATAGAACTTAGAGCTCACTCGAAGTCGAAAGACATACTCTGAATTGTTCCACATGATAAAACAGTTTATCACCGTCGAAGAGAGTTGAATGACATAGTAGATAATTAAAACATAATAGCATACCCATTCATAAAGGGACTAATCCAACTGGTTTTAAGAAACCAATTGGAGAAGTTGGAATAAGATTCCATAATTGGCCCCAAGTGCAAGTGAGAGATTGATAGAGTTAGGGGTATGCCATAGGGGTAATTATATAATTTGTTACATATATCTAACTGGTTGAACAATCTTGTTCATAATAAAGGTGTTTCTTTCTATCATATACTTGATATAATATGGTAATATTAATTAGTTAATTTAATTAAAAGTATATTTAATAGAAAATCCATAAATGGCATATTTTATGTTAGTAGTTACAAAGTGTTGTAATCGTGAGTAATTTATCTCAATAAAACAAATATACTATTTTAAATGTTCCTTGTCAAGATGCATTGAGACTGGATATTGTTGTATCCGCTGAGACTAGAGTATGTAATTGTAACGACCCATAATTTAATCACTTTGAACATGAATAGTTAATATGTTTTTAAATGATTAAATAATGGATTTTATATCTAGAAGTATTAACCCTGCCTAATAAAACAGAATAGTATAATTACTTGCCTAATAAAACAAGAGAGAATTATTAACCTTGCCTAATAAAACAGAATAGTATAATTACTTGTCTAATAAAACAAGAAAGAATTATTAACCTAGCCTAATAAAATAGAATAGTATAATTAATTGCCTAATAAAACAAAAAAGCATAATGATTATTATATTCCATATGGATGGTTGCCATTGGACCAAAATCTGGTCGAATCAGGTTATGCCATGCGGATGGTTGCCATTGGACCAAAATCTGGTCGAATCAGGTTATGCCATGCAGATGGTTGCCATTGGACCAAAATTTGGTCGAATCGGGTTATGTCATGCGGATGGTTGCCATTGGACCAAAATCTGGTCGAATCAGGTTATGCTATGCGGATGGTTGCCATTGGACCAAAATCTGGTCGAATCAGGTTAGGCCATAGTTGATAAGGAGAATTCCTATTGGACCAAATTGTGGTCGAATCAAATTAAGCTACAAGGATGTTTTCTATTGGACCAAAATGTGGTCAAATCAAATTAGGCCATATGGCTTGTTTCTATTGGACCAAAATCTGGTCGAATCAGGTTAGGCTGTAGGAAATGACTAAAGTACCCTTCTCTTCACCTATAAATAGCCAAGTCCATATCTCATTTTAATTCATTCACAAACAAAAGAAAAGAACTAAAATTCATTATCAAAGGTGAAGTATTCCAAGTCTCCATCAAAGCAAATAGGATGTGAGTATATTCCTTGTTTTCATAGTTTAGTGGGTATAACTTATTATGTGAGTATATTCCTTGCTTTCATAGTTTAGCGAGTATAACTTATTCAGTGAGTATATTCCTTGTTTTCATAGTTTAATGGGTATAACTTATTCAGTGAGTATATTCCTTGTTTTCATAGTTTAGTGGGTATAACTTATTCTATGAGTATATTCCTTGCTTTCATAGTTTAGCGAGTATAACTTATTCTGTGAGTATAATTTAATTATTTTACAGTCAGTGTAATCTTAATCTCTTTTCTTTGACTCATTCACATTTTAACAAATGTTGTGTTAACTATTGATTGTAAATGGTTAATAATAATGAGTCTGTTATTATTCTTGTTTAGTTGTTTGATTTTTGCTCGGCCAGTTTATGAGCAATAACTTTGATGTTTAGTTAAAGGGAACTTACACCACCTTTTAACTTAGGATTGGCATTTAGTGACTTTTTGGTTAAAAGTAAATAACACCACTTTTAGCTATCTCATTTGATTAAGAGGGAGCTTCACCCCTCTTGGTTGTATTGTAATATCCCGGAAATTTGGGGCAATATCAATTTAATAATCTATTTAAATAATTAAATTGATTTGATAATCTTTGATAACAAATTTGAATTGGTTTAATAATCTAATTAAATGGATATTTAATTAGTGAATTTATCTTTTAGAAATTAATAAAATGATTTCTATTTATAATATATTTATAGGTGTGCATATATATATTGTAAATAGATTGGCTTTGGTTTGAAATTTAATAAATGAATAAAGTCTTGTTTTTAAATAAATAGATTTTAATGTAAATATAATTTGAATATGAATTTGGATTTATAATAGAAATTCAAAAGAGAAATATTTTAAAATATTTTGGATTTAAAATATAGATATAAGATTTTATTTATATATATATTGGTTATTTACATTTTCTTTAAAGTAATTTATATACATATACATATTAGGTAAGTATTTATAAATAGTAAACTAGTGTAAAAAGCTTTTATTCACATTTTAAAAATATATAAAATTATGTATTAAATACTTAAAAGACAAATGTCATTATATTAAGGCCTAATGTGACATGTGTTAACTAATTAATAATACAATGAGACAAGTGTCATTTAATTTTATTTTTCTTTTATTTTTATTTTTAGATAATTTCAGTTTATATAAACAAACATCTCCATTTTCTTTTCTTTTCTACTTCTCACCCCTTTCTTTCTTATTAGCGATACGACTTTCTATGGAGAGAAAGTCGTGGTCGTTACAGTGGTATCAGAACATAGGTTGAGTGAATACCTAAGCTATTGGTTAAGTGAATATCAGAACACTAGGTTGAGTGAATACCTAGGTTCGGAAGGATTGTTCATTAGAAATAGGATCTGTAGCAACCTGTTTGAGTCCGAGTGTATATATATATATATATATGAGAGCGCGTATTTGTTAGTTATATAAAATGATTTTATATTGTGTTAATTGATCGGTTGAGTGGTATATGGATTCTGGTCAATACGAGTAGCTAACGTTATTGATAGGGATCTCTAAACACTTGAACCAGGCCAACGGACAAAATATTGTTTTAAAGAGGTAAATGAAATAATTTTACCCAGATATAATTTCTATATAAAAAAGTATCATTTTAAATATATATATTTCTACCTATTTGTTGGGTTACCTGTTCGGGTTTTCCAATATAAGTTATAAAGGTAGATGGGGTAGTGGTGTGTGAAACACGACTACCAATGGTTGGAGTTTAAATGTTGAGGTTGGAAGTGTATTTGTCGAGACTGTAGACCCAATACCGTCTCGAGTAAGCTTTGCTGTGGTGAAGGATTTCATCGATCTCCGAAGGAAACTGTAATGGTTCGGAGTTTATCTCTGAAGTTTGGATGAGTAGAGTTAGATCTGTCGATAAGGCAGAAGCGAGTGATGGTACCTTGATACCTCAGGTAATAGTAGCTGTATGATGAGATACAGTGACGATGGATGTTCCCGAAGATGTTTTCTTTGGAACAAGATTAAGGAAGTGTGTATGCTTTGGTATTGTGGCTGAGTTCAGCACGGTGTTTCTGTTTGGTTTGAAGTCCAAGTTTCTCGAAGATCTTTGGAATAGGAAGTCCTTGGCATCAGTGTCAGCAGTGCAGCTCGGAGTATTCTGTGATGGCAGGAAGTTTTCTGGATGAGCAGTTTTTCTGAAAGTGAAGTTCAGAAGCAGCAGAGTGGATCCATTTCTTCGATAAATTGGATAAATAAGTGTAAGCTGTTCTGATTGGTAAAGAGAGAACAGTCTATTTGGAATTAGGATGGGTTGATCGCAAAAGTGACTTGCGATTGTCTGAGTGTTCTCTTGGGTTGTCAGAATTTTCTGGATGTCTTCAGGGAAGTCAGGAGTTGTCCGCATCTGAAGGTTGAGTTTTCTTATCGACTGGATTCCATGAGTGATACCAGTGGTTCAGTCTAGTTGAAGGATGTTTTCCTGGAGATAGAGTTTGGTGAAGCAGCTCAGATTTTGATGGAGTATCTAGGTTTCTTTATGGATTTATGGAACCATATTTCTGGGATGTGTTGTCCAGTTTCTGATCGTGTTCTTCATCAGCATTTTCTTCTGCTCCAGATCAGAGTTGTGCAGCGAAAGCAGTTTGGCGAGTGCTCCTGTTTGTCTTTTCCGGATAGGAGGAGTTTGAAGTCTACTGATGGTAGTAGAATTGGTGTCTTTGGTTTTCGTTGATCTTGAGGAGATCGTTGTGTTGGGTTGTTTTGGTCTAGTTAGTTTTAGAGGCATCAGCAAGGGATGAGCTGATCAAGAGGGTTGTAGGCAGCCCAGGATCATCAGAAGAGTTTGTGGATAAGAGACGAAGAAATTTGGATTTTGTAGATGAGATTTGATTTTGGATAAGTTTTCTTCGATCAAAGGAGCTATAAGATTGGGTAAGACTGGGAAGTCAACTCAAATGTATTTTGGATCTCTTCTGTGTTTTGATTTGAATAAGAGCTTGGTCTACATGATTGAATTGTCAGTTTGGATAACTGGGATTCGATGTGTTTCATGTATCTGAGGGAGTACGTGTAAGATCTATCTCTGGTTTTGGAACCAGCAGTTCAGAGAGATTTGGTTGTTGAGTCAGACTCGTCTGTAGTCTGATATCTTGTTCAGTTGTAGAGCTAGATGAGTAGGAGCTCTGTAACTTAGTAGTATTGATTGTTTGGATTCTATAGAACGAGTGTCCCTGTATTTATACCTGGGAAACTCTAGGAAATTCTATCTAGAATTTTGTCTGGATAGTTAGAATTGTTTGTTTGGATGATTGGTTGCTATGGTTGTTAGCATATGGTTGATAATATATGATTGTGATTTAAATGGATTATTAAATTACCTTTGTCTTAAATTTCGGGGACGAAATTATTTTAAGGGGGGAGGAATGTAATATCCCGGAAATTTGGGGCAATATCAATTTAATAATCTATTTAAATAATTAAATTGATTTGATAATCTTTGATAACAAATTTGAATTGGTTTAATAATCTAATTAAATGGATATTTAATTAGTGAATTTATCTTTTAGAAATTAATAAAATGATTTCTATTTATAATATATTTATAGGTGTGCATATATATATTGTAAATAGATTGGCTTTGGTTTGAAATTTAATAAATGAATAAAGTCTTGTTTTTAAATAAATAGATTTTAATGTAAATATAATTTGAATATGAATTTGGATTTATAATAGAAATTCAAAAGAGAAATATTTTAAAATATTTTGGATTTAAAATATAGATATAAGATTTTATTTATATATATATTGGTTATTTACATTTTCTTTAAAGTAATTTATATACATATACATATTAGGTAAGTATTTATAAATAGTAAACTAGTGTAAAAAGCTTTTATTCACATTTTAAAAATATATAAAATTATGTATTAAATACTTAAAAGACAAATGTCATTATATTAAGGCCTAATGTGACATGTGTTAACTAATTAATAATACAATGAGACAAGTGTCATTTAATTTTATTTTTCTTTTATTTTTATTTTTAGATAATTTCAGTTTATATAAACAAACATCTCCATTTTCTTTTCTTTTCCAACCTCCTTTCTAAAAAAAGAAGTGAAGCAAACCTCAGATCAACAAAATCTGAAAATCAACTCCTCAAACAAATTTCTCAAAACAACAAATCTGAAAACAGTAATCCTCCTCAAATCTGAAAAACTAAATTCAAAAGCCCTGTTGCATTCATTTGCAATCTGGAAATCAAGTCTGAAGCCTGTCTGCCTTCATTTCTTCAACCTGGAGGCAAGCATGCATGCAGTTCTAAATTCAATCAGTAAAGCCCAGCAAATTCAAGTTTTAAATCAAGAGGCATTCAAGTTAAAGTTCAAAACAGTTTACAGTTTCAAAAGCTTTTCAAAATAAGGCTCTGCCTCTGTTTATATAAACCTGGTGAGTAAACTTTTAGATTAAAAAAATTAAGTAACAAATATACGTTTCATGTGAATTACTGTGTGATGATTTCTTTGCATATCTGTATATATGTAAGCATGTGTGTATTTCAGTTGATTTTATCATTGCTGTTCTTAGTTTAAACCTCTGTCCTTTAAACTGTGAGCATGAAACATCTTAAAATTTGATGCATATGCTAAGTGTTTGAAGTAAACTCATGAAGTATGTTTGGAAATATGTATGCATGTTGTTTTAATCTGAATATATGTATGTATGAATATAGAAACTGTGTGCATGTATGGATGTATCAAAGATCATCTCTGTTTAAGTTACAGAGTTCAAATATTTGTTCAAAAAATTCCAATTCTCCTTATCTAGGCTCTGTTAGGCTTAGTAATTCAAACGAATCATGTTTGTTTAAACCTAAACTAAGTTTTAAAAATATATTTAAGTAAAATAAGCTTGAATATTATCTGGAAAATGGGAAAGACAGTGAAAACTTTGAAAACATGTTAAATTCAAATATCACAATTCTTTGATTCTCTTATATAATCTAAATCACCATCAAAAATCATGATTTTTAAAAGTTAAAACAAGATTTCTAGATTGGTATCGAGTGAGGAATTCGTGGTTGATCAGAAATTGGGTTTTGGGCAATTGTTGGTGATCGGAGGGTGGTGAGGTCTCAAGTTCACTACTGGAGGTAGTATGAAGGTCAGGGATGAAGGGAAAAATGGACTTGTATTTTATTGATGGCCGTAGTGATCGGAGTTAGGAAAACTAGGGTTTAGTCCTGCATTTGGCTTATGGCAATTCGCGTGGCATTTGCGATGTCGTCACCACGATTCAGTCGATCGCGACTGGGGGGATGGGGTTCGTGAGTGGTCGGAGTGCTTTTGGCCGGAGGCACGTGAGCTCCGGTGGATGAGGTAGTTGTCGACGAAGGAAGTTGATGGTTCAAGTGGTTCCAGGAATTTATCGAGTTACCTCGATTTCGAATTTCAGGCGCGTTCGAGGTTCTGGGTGTTCTTGACGACTGAGGGGAACATCAGCGATTTGTTGGAGGTCGCAATGATTGTCGGAGATGACCAGATTGATTGTGCACGTGCACGCGTGTACCTGTGTGTTTGGGTGAGGATGTAGGAAGAAGAAGAAGTAGGCTCGAAGTCATACTCGGGGAGATAGCGGGTTTGCCTCGCGAGTGTTTTTAGCTGTACAACAGTTTTAAAATTTTAAAACAAAATAAAGTTTATAAAAAAAAAGGGAAGTGGCTCGGGTATGAACTCGGGAATTCGGCATGTTGGCTCGAGTAAAGACTAGGGTTAGTATTCGAGTAGAACGTGAGTGTTTGTATGTTTCAGATTTAACTTAAACTAAATCTAAGTTGTTAAATTTAAATAAAAGTAAGTTTTAAAGTAAAAATAAAATCTAGTTTTAAACTATTTCTTAAATCAATTCTTTATAAAATAAATGTTTTTAAGTAATTGATTTAAGGAAGTTATATAATTTGTTAACTTTAATTTGTTAAGTTAAATGTTTATTTTATTTCAAAACTTAATTAAATGATTTAATTAAGGAATTTAATTTTAAAGATAAAAATGTTTTTAATGATAATTAAGTCATTAATTAAGATAATGGTTTACCTTAAAAAGGATAATTAAGGTTTTAATAATTTGAGGTTAATAAAGTTAATAAAGTAATTTAAGTATGATTAATTAATTAGATTAATTAATGATTAGAGATTAATTAATTTAGTAATTAAAGATTAATTAATTTGTAATTAGAGGTAAATTAATTGGTAATTAAGAGTACTTAATTTGTAATTAAGTTTTATTAATTAATAATTAGGTTTTATTAATTATTAATTAAGGGGTGATTAATTTGTAATTAAAGATTAATTAAGGATTAATCAAATGGTAATTAAGGATTAATTAACTGGTAATTAAGGATTAATTAACTGATAATTAAAGATTAATTAATTTGTTATTAAGTTTTATTAATTGATAATTAAGGTTTATTAATTAATAATTAAAGAATAATTAATTTGTAATTAAGGTTAATTAATCTGTTTAAGAGTAATTAAGGGTAGTTAATTACTGATTAAAGATTAATCAAGAGTGATTAATAAATGTTGTTTAATTAAAGATTAATTACTTAATGTAATTAATTTAATTAAGTAATTAATAATTAAGTTGTAATTAAGGATCATTAATTAATATAATTAATGATGTAATTAAGATTGGTTAATTAAGTAATAATTAATAAATGAAGTAATTAATCAATGAAATTAATTAAGGATTAATGTAATTAATTATAGTTGATTAAGTTAATTAATTAATGAAGTAATTAAAGGTTAATTACTATAAGTGGTTAAGAATAATTAATTTAAGTAATTAATTGAGGATAAATTATTTGGATGTAATTAAAAGATAATTAATCAAAGATGATTAATTGAAATGAATTATTAGAGGATAATTAATTAATTGATTGTAATTAATTAATGGTTAAGTAAGATGGATTTATAAAATGAAGTAATTAATTTAATTCAATTTAAATTAATTTAAGATGATATAAATCATTACTTATGAATGGGTGTTAGTATTGGATACTTGACTTTGATTGATATCTCTGATGAGATATATGCTGTGTGATATGGATGTTAGTTGAATTGTATGGATTATCTGATAATGTTGATTATCTGTTGTGAATTATCTTTCTATGTATATAAAGATAATAAATTGGATTGTTTTAACCTTTAAAACAACTTGGCCTTAAAAGATACGCTTTGGATTTCGATGAGACCGGGATCGGGTTTCCGTATACCGGATTTCCAGGTCTGGAGACCCGAATACCACATCGATCCAAATTTACGATAGGTCGTGAATCAAGTGAAGATGAAGATTCAAAGTGCAAGGGTTATTGTCGTTAACTCTGAGGGTGATTCCAAAACGAGTGTAACGAGATAATGCCTTCGGTTTCGTTCGAACCCGGAACGAACTTATATGGACTGAATGCTTTCAGCACATCGTCAGGTGGACGATGAGCATTCTAAGATAGATGTGTTCTATTTAAAGGTAATCGTGACCTCAAGCCTCACAAACCGGGAATGGCTAAAACAGGGGAGGTGCAGCAAGGTTAGTGGGTAGCACCCAAGTAGGACAAGATTACCTCTGTCTAGATGTCCCTTTCTATTTTCGACTTAGTGGTGCGGTTGCTGATCCCAACCGTGAGGTATCTTGTGCGGGAATTATCCAGTAAGGGATGTTCCGACCTTGTGTTGCAGGGGATTGGGAGTGATCCTCGTTACGGTGATCTAGGCCACGTACTGTGACGGGCGGTACCCCGGTAGCCCTGCCATTGTATGGAATCCAAAATCCAATAAGTGCCAACGGACTTGATTGTATAACCCACTTTGTGGCTAGTATGCTGGAATTTAATAATGTAACAATTTCGGCTATTTCATATTTACTTGAAAACCCTAGACCCTATTATAATACAATCGGATTTCCTATCAAATGTTTTGGTTAGCGTAAGGTAAAAACTTACCCATGTTTATTTGTGGGAAGTCTTACGTGATACCTTTTCTTTCAAAAAGGTTTTGAAGTTAAGCAAGTTTAACCTGTTACTCACACCAGACCCATGTCTGACCCAAGTTGTTTATTTTTGTTTTATAAACTCTTGGGTACTCAAATTTTTACGAGTAGCCAAGGGATTCAGGTTAGCTTTGACGAATCTATGGAGGAGATATGGAGCAGGAGGCTTCAGCATTCGTAGATATATAGTATTCCGCTGTGTTGGTTTCTCTAAGTCGTTTGTTTGAGTTGTATCTTGTGTTGTATAATAGACAGGTTTTATAACTGTCTATTTTGTGATGTATAAGTTGTGTACTCTGATTATGGAAAGACTATGTAATAGTTATGTGATATATTATATTTCATTCGTTCCGCTGTGAGTATTTGTGTTTGTTTTCTTTTCTCTTCTTTTCTTTTCTACTTCTCACCCCTTTCTTTCTTATTAGCGATACGACTTTCTATGGAGAGAAAGTCGTGGTCGTTACATGTATTCTCCTTTAAAGATGACGGGTTTAAGTTATGATTTGAATGGAAGTTTTAAATCTTTATTTAAAGTATTTTAAAGGAGCATCAAAATTTATATAATGATTTAAATGGGTTATTTATGGAAAGTAAGTAGTCCTATACTTGGCACTAAAAGCCGATGAGTAGATTGATCCTCTATCTGTGAGATCTGGAACCGAAGTGTCTAGGCAAGGCTAGGAGCAACCAGTGCCCTGACTTACCTGGCTTTGTTTCTGGGCGAGGGGTAGAGTAAGTCGAGAATATCGGAAACGTGACAAGTGTAGGAGATTTGATTTCCATAAATGATCTTTATAATTATAATGGAAATATTCACATTTCTTATATACAATTGTTTTTGACCCATCTAAGTATGCTTTTGAAATATGAAATCCTCCCAAATGTTTTGTGAATATACTTATATCGATGAGATAAGTATGTGGATATTTTCCAAGCATTGAAAAAGTATAATTTTTAATTTCCATATACGATTGTTTTGTTATCCCCGATAGTTGGTATCTTGACTATCAATTTCGATACCCTTCTTCCTTTTGTTTTTGTTTCGTCAATCTAAGACGATTTGTTGCTCATTTAGAGCATTGATATCCTTTATCGGAAATGATTAAATAAAGAGCGAGTGGGGGCCAAGCTATGTGGGGTTGCTCCCATTAGGGTATTTTCACATCTACTCTAGATTGGTTTCGGTCGTATGCACATGGAGATGTGAAATACTCGGATACTCGGTAAGGTTGGCGGGGTCCGGCTTGGAGGTTTCCGAGAGCCATCGTAGTTCTCAAGTATATTTTCTAGAGGTATACTTTCGATAAGGGGGGCGCACCCTCCTAGTCATTGTTGGAAAAATTCCTTTTCCTTATTTTTGATTCAAAACTTTAGATTGATTCTTTCTTAATTTCATCGGGAAGCATCTTGCGCTCTTCGCGATGTTTAATTATCTGCATCCATTCTTTTATACTTGGATTTTGTCCTTGTGAGGGAAAAACCCATTCTTCATTTTTGCGATGTGGTCTCACTAGTTACTTTGTGTGTTCTATTTTTGGAGTTTACTCATATCGGACTTATTGTCTGACCCGAATTGATTGTTTTCCCTTAACGTTCGGGTACTCATTTATATTTGAGTAGTCCGGAAATGACAGGTTTCTTTGGGCTCTTTTGAAGATGGTGGATGAGCAGGAGGCTCCTTATCTATCTTGCTATTTATTTCCGCTTTTATGAGATGTTGGCTCTATGTATGTATATTTAAAGGCAGGTTGTTGTAACTACCTAGACTGACAGTGGTACTTTTGTTGTAACTCTGATAACTCCATGTTGGGAGTAACCTTATGTACTGTCTTATTTTTATGTTATATTTAACCGTTCCGTTGTGAGATTATTGTTCCTTTCTTATATTTTGCCCCATGACAACTCGTCTTTCAGATACTTGGGCAACGACACATGAATACCATGGATGTATTAAGAGTCGTTCTCGGAGGTCAGAAAGGTGGGTCGTCACAGTAACGCTGTGACGCCCCACCTCTATACTCTCGCTAGCCAAGGACACTACGGAGTAATGCCATCAACCAGCATGAAGAATAAGGCTGTTGAGGAGCGACCATCCGAGTAATTTCTTTGTGCGAGTATCGATATGTCAGATAGTATAACATGCATTTCATTTCAAGAGGAAATCCGACATATCAATTACAAACTCAAAGCTACCACACAATGGCTATGTGGACCTCGGAAAAAAATATAGAAATAAACATAACATAAATCAGTCACAGATGTTCATATCTCAAAGGCGGAAACAAATATGAATATAACACATAAAAGTGTACATCAGAGTAGTGGTCAAACAAGATCCACAATATCACAAAAGAATAGATACAAGTGCTAGACAAAAGAATATGTATACATCAAGGAGTCTCTATCTCAAATGTATAACAATAAAAACTACCAATCTAATGTAGTTAGGCAAAAGTCAGAAGATGATCCCAAATAAGGAGTCAAGCAGAAGCACCTGTAACATCTCGGTCTGACCCGAGTATTATTTAATAAGAAAATAATAAACGGATCAGTCTAGCTATAAATATCAGATAAAATGAGATATAATAAGAGATATAACAAATACGTATGATAACAATAATGTCATATTGTGATAAGTATGCATTTAACAACAACAAAAATCACACAATATCTCAAGAATCTCATAACATTAAAAAAATGTCATATTCTTTATTTTATTCACCAAACCACAAATATTGACAAACATATCATTGCCAATCACATAAAGAGGTGAAACACAAATTCTAGAAATCATCAATTAGAAATCCAGTAATCACAAAGGGGGGGAGGCCTATCACAAACGGGAGCATGAAAACTCACCAACACGTGTATCATAAACGTAACGCTTTTCCATGGTCGCTAACCATAAATTTTGAGCCGAAGCTCCACAAACGGCCCGAAGACCACGGGTCGCTACCTCGCCAAATTGAACCGAAGTTCCACAAACGGGGATTGTAATCCCCAAACAAACAAATAGACATCGCACATCGCTAGTCTAAATCACAAAATGATCATCATCGATCAATAAAAGTGTCGATTACACTAAGCTAGTAAATATATGAGTTTAGTTTCATGTCCCATAACCACTAGCTTAACTTAAATATTTACGAACAAATTATAGATTCCCACTCGAAAATTGTCACAAGAGTTCAATCGAACAAGTCCAAGAATTAACTGGCAAAGTAAACGCAAGCGTTTCATACCACTTGTTTTGCTAAGCCGTTTAGTTAGATTTCTCATACGAATGAGGTAAAGGTTTGTATATACTAATAGATTAGAAAACGGTTTTATAAACGAGCTTTGTAATTAAAAATAGAGTTAAAATCTTCTTTGTAAAAGAGTTTGAATATTTACTACTAGTATAGAAACCTTTGATTTTAAAGTGACAAATCATAGAAATGATTGTAGAAACAATCAATCACCAAAATCCACATACGAAGACGTGAATCAAATCCAAAGAAATCGATACCGAATCCATCAAAATGGATATTCTCAAAATTCCCGAAAAAGAAGTCATCAAAGTCAATAATAAATGATAATAATAAAACGGATAATCATGGATCGATAAAAATTGGAATCTCAAGCAAAATAGGCAAAAACAAGCAGGTCAGTCGACTGACTGCAGAGGCCATTAGACTGATCCAGAAACTCGAAATTTTCATTTCCTGCAGTCAGTCGACTTACTGCAGAGTCCAGTCATCTGACTGCAGAACACAGAGACTCTCTGTTTCTGCAGACAGTCCCAGATACACTCGGATTCTACAACCAGTCGACTAACTGTAGGGGGTCAGTCGACTAACTAGCACTGGGGCTGTTTTTTAGCCTATTCAAATGAAGAGCAAACTCTCTCCATTTGCGATCGGACGAGCAATGGGCTTTAGGGGTTTTTGCCAATCGACAACCCAGCCCTATAGGCTCTTCGATACACCACCAAAAGCATGTTCATAAATCAAAGCTAGGATTTTCAAAGTTTTGACTTCAAATCACCAAAAATTGGAATATTCACCAAATCAATTCAAATCAAATGCAAATGAATATGCATAAGTGTTAGGAATTCATACCTAACAACAAAGATAGCTATAGACATAGATGTGAGTTAAAGAACTCACCTTTAAACCAAAAAACGATGAAGGAGAAGCTTGAAAGCAAAGGAAGATCAACTACTCTTCAACCTCAACTCTAGAAGCTTGAATCTAAGCTCAAAAGAAGAACATTTCCTAAGTTAGGTTTAGGAAATTTCTGAAATTAAAGAGAGAATGAGTTGGAGAAGATGAAGAGGAGGCTCACCTAAGCTTCTCATTCAATTTGGAGCAAGAATTTGTATTTGCAAAGGAAACTAGGGTTTTGAATTTTAATTTCCCATTCCTCTCCCCATTTTTATTGAAGCTAGAATGTTAGGAAAATAAGAATGAAGTGAAGAAGAGAGGTGGACTGAGCTAGAGTGTTAAGATGGGTTAGTGGGCTGAAACCCAAAGCCCAACAGAAAATAGCAAAATTCAACTTCTCCAAACATATCGATGCTTATACTCAAAAAAGTTGTGAACACCATTTTGGACTCAATAGAGTTGGTCTCGAGTCCCAATTCGGCTGTTTACAAAAATTAGCTTTTTCGGACTTTAATCTGATTAACGATTCTATATTTAAATAAAACATTTAAATATTCAATCGTAAAATATGCGGGTTGTTACAGACTCCCCTCCTTAAAGAAATTGCATCCTTGCAATATTTAAGAAATAAATAAGAAGTAACAACTATAAAAGCATATCAACACAAAAAGAAGAAATTTGAAATAAGAAGTTCACCTTAAGGAGCACGAGAGAGCAAGTCCGGATGTGTTCGCTCGATGAATTCTCTAGATTCCCAAGAGCAATCCTTAGGATTTGAGGACCATTGAACTTTTACAAGAGGAACATCTTTATTTCGAAGGCGTTTAACCTCCAAAGCAATGATACAGATAGGATGTTACTCATAAGTCAAATTAGGCGAAACTTCAACCTCTTCAATAACACCGGGCTCAAGAATAGAATCGGAATCTCGAAGGTATTTCCGTAGTTGATAGACGTGGAATACGTCATGAATAGTAGAAAATTGAACCGGTAATAAAAGGCGATAAGCCACAGAACCAATGCGTTCGGTGATGGGAAATGGGCCAATATATCGAGGTGCTAATTTTCCCGATCGACTGAAACGCACAACACACTTCATAGGTGAAACACGAATAAACACAAAATCTCCCACAGAAAATTCTAATTTCCTTCTCCATTTATCGGCATAGAATTTTTGTCTACTTTGAGCTTCTTTCATCCTATGACGAATAAGGTCAATCTTTTCTGTGGCATCCCGAATAAAATCTGGACCTAAAACCAACTTCTCACCGGCTTCAAGCCAACACGAAGGAGATCGGCATGGCCTTCCGTATAGTGCCTCGAAAGGTGCCATACCAATACTAGATTGGAAGCTATTATTATAGGAAAATTCAACAAGAGAAATATGATCTTCCCAACTTCCACCAAAATCAAAAACACATGCATGAAGAAGATCTTCAAGAGTTTGATTCACACGCTCGGTTTGTCCATCGGACTGAGGATGATAAGCGGTGCTAAAATTAAGCTTTGTTCCCAATGCTTTTTGAAGACCTTTGCAGAATCCACTAGTAAATAATGGATCATGATCGCTAACAATAGAAGTAGGAACTCCATGCAATTTAACAATTTCCTTGACAAAGAGTTTAGCCAAAATAGGTACGGTCCGATTGGACCGAACGGGAAGAAAATGGGCGGATTTTGTAAGTCTATCTACTATCACCCATAGGCTATCATGCCCCAACGAGAACGGGGAAGACCATCAATAAAGTCCATGGAAATTTGATCCCACTTCCATATTGGAATTTCCAAAGGTTGCAATAACCCACCGGGCCTTTGATGCTCGGCCTTTACAAGTTGGCAAGTCATGCAACGCTTAACAAAGTTAGCATTATCAGATTTCATTCCATCCCAATAATAAAGTTGCTTCATATCCACGTACATTTTACTACTACCGGGATGAATGGTAAATTTAGAACGATGAGAATCTTCTAAAATGTCTTTACAAAGATCAATAATATTTGGCACAATAAGTCTACCAAATTTTTGAATACCGCTACGAGCATCAATATCAAAGTCCTTCAAACCTTCAATATCAATTTTGACCCTACAACTTTGGCTAAGAAGAACCAATTCGAGAGCTTTTGAGCTTCAAGAATGCGGCCTAAAAGAGAAGAATGAGCCTCAAGGCTACATAAAACAAGAGATGAACATGAATTGGATTCACGATCTCTAATCTCACAAGTGGATAAAGTCACGAGATCATTCCATTCAGATATCATCATGGAAACAACCGCTTGTTGCTTACGACTAAGGGCATCGGCAACACGATTTCCCTTTCCGGGATTGAGGATGCCGAAGACATATAGTCCGTTCAGGACATAGAATATGGGCTTCATAACGGTTAAGCCAATCCATTCCCAAAATCATTCCGAAACCAAGGTAACGCATAACATGCAAATCGGCTCGGAAAGCATAATCACATAAAATAATTTCGACATCTTTACAAAGTAAACTGAGTGTTGTGGATCCACCAACCAGATTCGCAATTCTCAATGAAGTCATCAAGCCAATAACATTCAAAGACAAAGCATCAACAAGTTCTTTTGATATAAAAGAGTGAGATGCACCCGTATAAAAAAGAACTCGAATAGGAAGATCACGAAATATAATAATGCCATTAAGGATAGAATGAGAAATACCTTGACCACGAGAAGTGTCGGTAGGGGCTTGTACAACATTTAGCTTGCCTTCCTTCTTGCTTTGAAGTTTGGGACACAAAGATATAGTATGACCCGAACTCTTGCAATAGCGGCAAGAAGGAGACTTCAGACACTTGTTTGCATAATGGTCCTTAGAACCACAGTTGTAACATTCTCCACGATGAGAGTTAGGAGTATTTGCTACCGAAGTTGTTTGCTTCCCCTTTTTGTTGGGATTAGGCTTGAATTTGAAAGGTCTCTTCTTGTTGATGTTTTGTTTGACTTCAACATCACTTTCTTTATCGGCCTCTTCGAGTCGAAGAGCGATATCAACTAGCTGATCAAAAGAAACTTCCAATTTCAGAAGTAATGGCTTTTTGAGGTTCTTGTTCAACCCATAAACAAATCTCTGATTTTTCTTCAATGGGGTATTAATATACTCGACCCCATATTTAGAGAGAGATTCGAAAGAAGCGACGTAATCCGTAACAGAAGATTCACCTTGAACAAGGTCAATGAAGCGTCGAGCTAGGGATACTTTTTCAGCTTCCGGCACGAATTTCAACTCGATCCTTTCCCGGAATTGCTCCCAAGTAAGGTCCGCTTCAATAATTTCAGAGATCAAAAGCTCATACCACTCTAATGCTCTTTTTTGGAGCATACTAGAAGCCACTTGGACTCGATGAAGATCAATAAGATTCATGCGAGAAAAGATGCGGTCGCATGTTCGAAGCCAAGCCCGGACTTCTATAACGCTCTGGGAACCTTTGAATGGCTTTCCACCCAAGTTGGTGTAATCACTGCACAAGCGTGCAAACCCAAATTTAGGGTGAGTAGGCTCAGGAATAGGTCCGGCAGCTTGAGCATTTCTCACAAGATCTAGAAGTTGCTGAGCAGACATAAATACTCCATCCAGAGGAGTAGCACTTGATTGACCGACACTGGGACGGCCTGGTCTAACCATTTCTCTTCTTAAGGAAAGAAAGAAAGGAAGAAAAAGGTTATTCACAAAATGAATATCAAACAAACTTGATTGATAAAACAAGGCATCATAAAAAGAAATAGAATAGAACGGTACGAAGACTCGAATTAAATCCTATGGCACGACTCTTAAGAGAGACTTAAGACAACGATCCTTGCTAGATTATTCTACATTATTCCGAAGTTTAGCTCTCATACCATGCTGTGACGCCCTACACTATACTCTTGCTAGCCAAGGACACTATGAATTAATGCCGTCAAATAGCGCGAAGAATAAGGCTGTTGAGGAGCGACCATCCGTGTAATTGCTTTGTGCGAGTATCGATATGTCAGATAGTATAACATGCATTTCATTTCAAGAGGAAATCCGACATATCAATTACAAACTCAAAGCTACCACACAGTGGCTATGTGGACCTCAGAAAAAAATATAGAAATAAACATAACATAAATCAGTCATAGATGTTCATATCTCAAAGGCGGAAACAGATATGAATATAACACATAAAAGTGTACATCAGAGTAGTGGTCAAACAAGATCCACAATATCACAAAAGAATAGATACAAGTGCTAGACAAAAGAATATGTATACATCAAGGAGTCTCTATCTCAAATGTATAACAACAAAAACTACCTATCTAATGTAGTTAGGCAAAAGTTAGAAGATGATCCCAAATAAGGAGTCAAGCAGAAGCATCTGTAACATCTCGGTCTGACCCGAGTATTATTTAATATGAAAATAATAAACGGATCAGTCTACCTATAAATATCAGATAAAATGAGATATAATAAGAGATATAACAAATATGTATGATAACAATAATGTCATACTGTGACAAGTATACATTTAACAACAACAAAAATCACACAATATCTCAAGAATCTCATAACATAAAAAATAATGTCATATTCTTTATTTTATTCACCAAACCACAAATATTGACAAACATATCATTGCCAATCACATAAAGAGGTGAAATATAAATTCTAGAAATCATCAATTAGAAATCCAAAAATCACAAAGGGGGGGGAGGCCTATCACAAACGGGAGCATGAAAACTCACCAACATGTGTATCACAAACGGAACGCTATTCCATGGTCGCTAACCATAAATTTTGAGCCGAAGCTCCCCAAACGGACCGAAGACCACGGGTCGCTACCCCGCTAAATTGAACCAAAGTTCCACAAACGGGGATTGTAATCCCCAAACAAACAAATAGACATCGCACAGCTAGTCTAAATCACAAAATGATCATCATCGATCAATAAAAGTGTCGATTACACTAAGCTAGTAAATATATGAGTTTAGCTTCATGTCCCATAACCACTAGCTTAACTTAAATATTTACGAACAAATTGTAGATTCCCACTCGAAAAATGTCACAAGAGTTCAATCGAACAAGTCCAAGAATTAACCGGCAAAGTAAACGCAAGCGTTTCATACCACTTGTTTTGCTAAGCCTTTTAATTAGATTTCTCATACGAATGAGGTAAAGGTTTGTATATACTAATAGATTAGAAAACAGTTTTATAAACGAGCTTTGTAATTAAAAATAGAGTTAAAATCTTCTTTGTAAAAGAGTTTGAATATTTACTACTAGTATAGAAACCTTTGTATTTTAAAGTGACAAATCATAGAAATGATTGTAGAAACAATCAATCACCAAAATCCACATACGAAGACGTGAATCAAATCCAAAGAAATCGATACCGAATCCATCAAAATGGATATTCTAAAAAATCCCGAAAAAGAAGTCATCAAAGTCAATAATAAATGATAACAATAAATCGGATAATCATGGATCGATAAAAATTGGAATCTCAAGCAAAATAGGCAAAAACAAGCAGTTCAGTCGACTGACTGCAGAGGCCAGTCGACTGATCTAGAAACTCGAAATTTTCATTTCCTGCAGTCAGTCGACTGACTGCAGAAAACAGAGACTCTCTGTTCCTGCAAACAGTCCCAGATACGCTCGGATTCTACAATCAGTAGACTGACTGTAGGGGGTCAGTCGACTGACTGGCACTGGGGTTGTTTTTCAGCCTATTCAAATGAAGAGCAAACTATCTCCATTTGCGATCGGACGAGCAATGGGCTTTAGGGGTTATTGCCAATCGATAACCCAGCCCTATAGTGTGACGACCCTAGATTTTAATTTAATTTAAATTGATAATTAAATGAATTTTTGAATAAAAAATTGTAAAATTAATTATAAATAATATATATGTATATACATTTGATTTGAATTGTAAATGAATGGTTTAATAATAAATGATAATAATAAATATTACAATTGATGGTTAATGATAATTTGAATTTATAAATTTAATATAAAACAAATACACAACATATTTAAAATCATATCAGCCGAGTAAATTAATGCAAGGAAAAGGAATAAACAAAGCTGCAGCCACCAAGTAAAATAAATGCAACATCACTTCAACACAAAGAAGATATCCTACCTGCCTTACCTCTAGTACATATCAGCCGAAACAAAGAAATGCAAGGTAAAGGACAAAATAATTAATGCAAACCATCACTATATCATCTCAGCCGAGTTAAGAAGGCAAGCAAGAAAATAAATAAACAAAATTGTTATGTACATATAAAAAGAAAAAAAAAGATCTGCCATACCTCTAATACATCTCAGCCATAATACAAGATCACTTCAGCATGCTTGGTATTGTACTAGCAAAACAATATATCACGCTGTGTACTTGTTTTCTTATATATTATCTTCATTCCAGTTCGTTCATAATCACATCTGAAAAAAAAGCATCATTATTTTATGAACTCAAAAAAACATCATTCGATTCAATAACAAAACAAGGACCTGATCAACTCAGATATCATTTCCAGTTTAAGTTCAAGAGCGTGGTCTCTGTTTTCAATCTTGTTTCCAGGTGAGCAAATCACCCTTATAAATTTTTAAAAACTTGATGTGTCTGATTTACATGTAATGATCTTGGTAGTATGTTATGAACTATGATGTGCATGTTGATCTTGTATATATGAGTGTTAATACCTGTGTATATGTCTGGAGACAGGCAAGAAAAACTTGCCTCTGTTCATCATTTCCAGGTTTTAAAACCTGTTTTGAAACTTAAATCATCCCAACCCAACCACATTATGCTCTGATAGCTGAATGAAAAATGTTTATATGAGTATAATATTACTTATAAAAATGTAATTGAGTGTATTTAACCAATGAACTACTGGAAATTTAAGAATTACAGTAATAAGCTAAAAATGGTTAGAAAATTTATCATCTCTATATTAAGTTTAGATTATGGGGATTAATTCATATTAGAAAATTGTGATTTTTGAAAATCATTTCATGATTTTTAAATCTATAATTGTTGAAAAATTCGTGATGAAAGAATTCCAGTCTTTCATTGATCCACGATGATCGGCGACGTTATGACCATCAAGATCAAGCTAGAAGAAGTCTGGGATGATGTTGAATACAGGAAAAATACTTAGCAATTTTCCTGATGATTGGGGTGGCAAAAAAATGATAAACTAGGGTTTTATTGTAGTTTTGTTGGACGAAGAAGACGCGGCAATTGTGTCGACTGGGGTGCATCAAGTTCGATCGCACCCAGGGGAAAGTGTTCGTGAGTCGTCAGAGAAACCTTGGACACGATGGAGGGGATGCAGATGGCTGGGGTCATCGGAGATGGTGGTCTTTACGATGAGGGTGGGGTTCCTGGTGGGAACCGATGAGCTCGATTTTGATTTGGCATCGATTGCTTCGAACTGGAAGATCGTGTTGGTCAGTGAAGTCGATGGCGATTTGTGGAGGGGCTCGGCGACGATCAGAGATGATCGGAATAATGGTGCACGTGCACACGTAAATATAGTATCTGATGTAGTTGCGAGATTTGGGGGAGAAGAAGCAACAGACTCGAAGTCGTACTCAGGGAGATAGCGGAATGGCTCGGAGAAAATTGTGTTTGGCTCGAGTAGTTTTAAGTTGTATCGGGTATAAAAATAACTTAAACAAATTTTAAAACAAATTTTAAAGTGCCTCGGGTAGATTTGGGGAAAACTCGAAGTAAATGGGCAATTGGCTCGGGTTTGACTCGGGGAGATTTAAAACAGCTTTCAAGTTTTAAAATAAATTCAAGTTTTAAGCATGTTTTAAATTATTCTTTTAAAAATAATTGTTTTTTTCTGGAAATGTGATTAGCAAAGGTTTAAGTTAGTTATTTTGGAAATAATTAAGTTTTAATTTAATAGAATTATGACATTATTTATTAATTAATTATTCTAAATAAATAAAGGAATTAATTAAGATAAATTTATATTTTGATTAACCTTGATTTCTTGAATAAATTAATGTGTTAATAATGATAAATTGTAAGGTTATTAATTGAAGATTTTGATATTAATGAAGATAATTAAGAATAATCACTTATTGTAATTAATTAAAGGTAATTAATTAATGTTATAAATTAATTTGAGAATAATTAGTTAAGTAAAGGTTAATTAATTAATGAAGGTGATTAAAGAATGATAATTAATTGAGGAATAATTAATTGAAGCAATTAATTTAAGATAGTAATTAAATGGTGAATTAAATAATTAAATGTTAATTATTTAATAATTAAAGGTTGATTAATTAATAATTAAAGGTTAGTAAATTTATTATTAATGATTAATTAATAAATGATTAAAGAATAATTAATCAAAATGATTTGTAATTTATTAATGTAAATTAACCAGGATTAGAAATTCATAAGAAATAAATCTGATTTGAATAAATCAGACAATTAACTGGTCTTACTTATGAATGTTTGGATTCTATTGGATGATTGAATTGTTTGATATCCCTGATTTGAGAGGCTATGTGATATATTCTGATTTGTGATTTGTACTATAGTTATTTATCTGGGATGAATGTAAATTATTATCTGTGACTCATATATTTGTGATCTGTGATCGGTGAATGAAAAGATAAGCGTTATCATTATACCGCTTATCAACTATATTTCTGTATTCTGATATGTGATGATTGAATTATGTTGCACTATTGTGTGAAACCCCTGGACCACACTTTTACACACACAAATATGGATTTCACGAGGAAATCAGTTAAGTCACAGATGAATTAAATTTAATGTTGTTTTGAAATTTCAATTTCAATTTCAAATTGATTTTGGGAAATGGATTTGGGTTAAATGTTAAAGCTTTTGAAAAGGTGTTTTCAAAGGTAAAAGCTATTTTGAATAACTTGGTAAAGTTTCAATTTAAATAATTTAATTTGAATTTGAATTCAAAATAAGGAATTGAATTCCATGTTGAGATTTATGATTGGAAATTACTGTTAAAAATGCTAAAAATGTGTTTATATGAAATTAAAACATTTTTAAAGTATAATTCTGAGAATTTGGATTTAACCCAAGAACCTTAACTCGTATAAATGAATCAGATTTCCAAAATGAAAACTGTTTGTTTTAAAAGAATAAAAGCTTTCAGATAAGAAATGAAATTCCAGTTTAATTAAAGGAATTTCAAGATTGAATTGAAAAATGGTTTTTCCAAGTTATGAATGAATTGTTTTTGAAAACTATGAATTGAATCTGTTTATTTTTAACAGATTTAAAATGATGTTTTGTTTAATCCATTCGAAATGAAATTGTTTTTGAAAGCTATGAATTAAATCTGTTTATTTTTAACAGATTTAAAATGATGTTTTGTTTAACCCATTCGAAATGAAATTGTTTTGAAAGCTATGAGTTAAATCTTTGATTTAAAGATTTAAAGAATTAATTAAATTCCTAATGGAAATTGTTTTAGAAAATCTGTGAATGAATCTTTGTGAAAACTGAGCGAACTTTGTGAATTAAATCTTTTATTTAAAAGAATAAAATGGTAATGTGTTTAAACCATATGGAGGAAAGTTTTGGGTAATAAATTATGACTTAATTGAAATCCCATTATCCATTTGTTTTTTTTTTGAATATTACGCTCACTATTCGGTTCAGCCGGGAGAGGACCTTTGTGTCACATAACCCATTCCGAATAAGTGATACGTCGTATATGGATAGCATTTGAAGACCGGTGTTGAAGACCGGGTGTTTGCGAGAACGATAGGATAACCTATCGATTGTCTCTGCACTGGGTAGCTCCTGGTATAGAGATCCTCTAAGTGATGGGAAATCCGATCGGGATTGTGAATACCCGGGTTGCAAGGGCTTCGTAAGAAGTGCCTTCGGTTCTGTTCGAACCCGGAACAGACTTGTATGGTTACATGTCTGACATTACACTTTGAGATATAAAGCCGATTTCTTTCAAATACATTTCTGTTTGGTGGCGGAGAATTTATTCTCTTAGCTTAACACCCTTCTCTAAGACGTACAAGCTCAGAGTTTATGTAGTTGAAGGTTATTAGCAATATATACCTAATTTGGTAATGTGACATGCTGAGTGTTGCTGTGTGATGATCATTGTTTGATCATTTGTGATATGGTCATTTGTTTGATCATTTATCTTTGTGATCATTACTTTGATCATCTATTGACCCAAAGCATGGCTTTGTGCCAAAGCGTAGCTTTGTGGACGAGACTTCGTCGAACCTCACGACCTGGTATGGTCGAAACAGGAATCGTGGCAGCAAGGTTATTAGGGGATAGCGCCCCCTTAGTGTATGTCATTTCCTTCTGGATTATGAGTGGTATCATGGTATGGAGCCCAGATACTTACTTTGTGGTTGCTGCGAATCTATTACTTTGTGATTGTTTTGTGGTTGTTGGATTAGAGGTACCTCGGATAAAGGTCGCTAACGACCGGGAGGTGGCATACTCGTGTCAGTAGTTACCCAGCTAGGGGTAACCCGGCCTTGTGTAGCAGAGATCCGGTTAGGATCCGGGAACGTCGCTCCAGAGGCGTTCTATTTTACTTGGGAAGTTCGTTTGCCCGACCATTTGTTGGAAATCCATCTTCCAATATGAACTTTGTACGGTATTAGTTGTAGAACCTGCCATTTACGTACGGTGGTCACCACTGTTTAGATGGTAGCTATAGTAGGCATACGATAATGGTCGTATGTTGGCTAAGATTGATATTCTATTTTCGAAATACTTTTTCCACTATGCACTAATAATAATATCAAAAATGATTTGTTTTGCATAGTAAGCATCTTTGACTATCATAAGGTGAAATCTCCTCCAATTCTGCGTTTGCATTGTGTGTGTGGCGGGAGGCCTTATGGTAGTTTCATTTTCCAAAAGCATTGCGAATTGACTTTAAAAATTCTCTTGTTGTTCGTTTTTAAAGATAAACTGTTTTTGTTGCTCACACCAGTCCCATGACTGATCCGGAGTTTATTGTTTCTTTCCTAAACTCTGGGTGCTCAAAATTTTCTACACGAGCAGTCTAAAGTTAGGTTTTTCAGATAGTCAGGATTAGTAGATTTTCTGGAGCTAGTTCGGTGTTTGGATCGGAATGCACTTTCTTATCTTGATGCATCGTTATTGGGAGTTCGAGCCATTTCTGGATGGGTGCTTTGGAGATGGAGATTATCCGCTGCTGGTGTTATTGTTTTCTTTTCCGCTGTTATTTCTTGTATCATATCTCTGATGTATATTGATATTCATTGTACCACTCTGTTGTATCAGATATTGTATATCAATGTATTATTCTTTTTCTTCCGCTGTGTTGTTTACTTAATTGTGTTATAAGCTCCGGCGACTCGGATTTGAACGGTCGAATCTATGGCATTCGAGTACGATGTAAAGTATGGATGTCAATTTTCGAACGCGAAAATTTCGCAGACGTTACATTTGGTATCAGAGCTAAGGTAAAACTTTAGCTCAGGAGTATAACACATTAAGTAACTCATTAGAGATAGGGTGAAGTAAACCCTAGAATGAGTATCCTTAAGATATCTGTTCGAATGCCTCAGTAAATTCTCTTACTATCCACTGATAGTGAGTATGAGTGCAAGAAGAGGACGAGATATGGGACAGGGGAATACGACTATAAATGGTCAATACCCTGCAACAGTGGAAACAACTTTCTTATCAATCTCCTTTGATTCGTTTCCAAATTCTTTTCATTTCTTTGTACCAGCTACAAGAAGAAGTTTCGGTGTGATGATGGCTCTACGAACCATTGTAGGAAATTTTTACTTAGTATCTTCATCGTTTTCTTATCAGCTTTTCATTTTTAAACTTTAATAAATTTGGAATTGGAAATTTGAAATAGGAAATTCTAAATAAATTGGAAATTTAGAATTAATTGAAAATTTTAAATTATTGATATTTTGCTTTGATGAGCCAAATACAAAATGGATATACAGTTTGATCTGGAAAGATATTTCTCTATCTTTGGTCTATCTGTGTTATTTTTCGTGCCAGTAAATTTCGAGGACGAAATTCTTTTAAGGGGGGAAGTTTGTAACGACCCTAGATTTTAATTTAATTTAAACTGATAATTAAATGAATTTTTGAATAAAAATTTGTAAAATTAATTATAAATAATATATATGTATATACATTTGATTTGAATTGTAAATGAATGGTTTAATAATAAATGATAATAATAAATATTACAATTGATGGTTAATGATAATTTGAATTTATAAATTTAATATAAAACAAATACACAACATATTTAAAATCATATCAGCCGAGTAAATTAATGCAAGGCAAAGGAATAAACAAAGCTGCTGCCACCAAGTAAAATAAATGCAACATCACTTCAACACAAAGAAGATATCCTACCTGCCTTACCTGTGATAACCCGGATTTTCGGGCATCTGTTATTTGATAATTAACTGATTTTAACTATTAAAACACTGATTTATAAGTTAAACAAATAATATTATGATAATTAAAATGTCTGGATGTATATATATGGATTTTAAACTATAATAAATGTGGAAAATTTTAAGTATATACATATACAAGTATATAAGTGTGTGTATATACATATGTATATGTCATGAGAAGTAGAATATTTAGAAGTTTGTAAAAAGGTGGATACATATATATATATATATATATATCAAAGATTTACATAAGATAAGTATAATTACTTAAAAGTATAAATATAAAAATAAATAAATAAACCTTATTAACATTTAAGAATATATTTTTGCATGTAATATCACAAGTGTAAGCTAATAATATTATCTAAAGCATATGTGTTAACAAAATAGATTAGGAGAATGACAAGTGTCAATTTTCTTTTATTTTCAAAAATAAAAATAAAAATTTAAATCAAAGTTTATATATACATCATCATTTCTTCTTCTATTCTTTTTCCCTCATATTCCAACTAAACAAGATAAATGCAAGCTTTAAAATCTTAGATACAACCAGAAAAGAAGTAGAAACTATAAACAAAACAAAGATGGAAATCAAGTTCAATTCATCTCAACAATCAGAGTTTCAAAATCAGATCGATTAAAAACAACTTCAAGTCAACCTGAGAAAAGCAAAGTAGATTCAAATCAAAGACCAAGCAAATTCACATTTAAACTCAGGATCAGTATATATCAAGTAGCAGATCAGATCAATATCAAGTGGCAATTCCAGATCAAATTCAAGGCAGATCAGTTTAAGAGCATTTTCCAGTTTTACTCTGTTCAAACCAAATACAGTGAGTAAACTACCTTTTTTAAAACTTAAACCTGTTTGCATGTGATTAATATTTGAAAGTATGTTGTGAAAATGATTATACGGATTTAAATGTGCTTGCATATTGTATAGATGAGATATATCTGTGTGCATGTCTGTTTATAGATGAGTTACCCCTGTTTTTGATTTCACAAACTAAATCAAGTTCAAAAGTATAAAGCCTGTAGCTCTGTCCTCTGTTTGCATAAAACAGGTAAGTAAATTACAATCCTTGAAAAGCTAAATCTGATACATAAACTCATGTAGTAATGTGTGAATAAAGGCTTGCATGAATAAATTAATATGGTTGATATGTATTAATGTGAAGAAATATCTGTGCATGTCTGTATCAACAGACTTATTATCATTCTGTTCATATATAGGTTCCAGTCCTTCTAAATTTAATTTAAACTGCCCATACAATCAAAATTAGACTTTGATCTCTAAATAGAAAATGTCTGTAACATTGTAGATTAAATTTTAAAAATAGCGTTAAGTAAAGATATTTAGTAACATTCTGGAAAATGATAAATAACAGTAGAAAAGAAAAATTGGTCAAAAATTTTATATCTGGATTTCAAGCTTCGATTTTACGAGTGAATTCGTGTTGAAAAATAATGAATTTTAGTACAAATATCTCGATTTTTAATAATGGGATTGATGTGAAATATCGAGTTGAACAGATTTGGCAATTTTGCCAAATTCCGATGAACGGTGGCAAGATGAAGGTCAAGGCTGTTGTCAGAGGTAGCTTGCGAGTTGGAGGTCATCAGAAAATTAGTGGTAATATTTTTAGGTGGCCATGGCATCTTGACGGCGACGAGTTAGGGTACGATTGGCAGTTTTGGCCATCATTGTTTCCGAGATCTTGTGATGTCTGGGAAGCATCGGACTTGTTCGTAGAAGGTGGAATCGATGCTTGGGTGCAGGGCGAATCTCTGGTGAAGATGGCGTGGTTTATCAAGGTCAGGATTGACGGCGAGGGGAGAAATTCTGATGGTAGTGGTTCCAGATTTTCGAACGATGGGTTCGATTTCGATTCATGGATGATATCGGCGATCTGGGTGGCCAGGTGGGTCAGGGGGATGGTTGTCGACTTGGGGAAGCTAGCGGCGTCGATCGGAGGAGACCGGAGCTGCCGTGCACATGCACGTTTGGGATAGTCTGAGTTGGCTGTGGATGTGAGTTTTGGAGAAGAGAGAGTGGACTCGGGATTTGTTTCGTGTGGGTTGCGTGACGACTCGAAGCAGGTAAGTTCGAGCGGTTGTACGTGAGTGGTTCTGAGTTGTTCGGGGAAGGCTCGTGATTTTGTGGGGATTACTCGGGTTGGACTTCGGGGAAGTGAGAGTTTGACTCGGGTGTATGTGAGTGGAATGGTAGGAAGAGAAAGGTTAGGGGAGGGAGAAGTTTTTCTTTAATTTCGATTTGGGCCTTGGGCCTGTACAAAGAGGATATGTTTATCAATAAGATTTTATAAGAAAGATTTTTAAACAAGTTTCCAAGCAAAGTTTCCAACAAATTTAAATGTTTAAATGCTTACTTAATATTGTTAGTTAAAGTTATATAATAACCTATTTTAACTTAATTAAGTTTAAGAAATTTTATTATATGACCTTTATTTTATTTAATTATTAAGTTATTTAAAGTAAAATTAAATAGTGTAATCAAGTAGTTAATTAAGAAGATGAAATGTTTTAACTACTAATTAACTTAAAGATCTTAGCTATTCCCTATGTTAATTTAATTTCAAGCATTTAAATAGGATTTAAAATGATAATTAAGAAATTAATTAAGATAAGTGAGTTATCTTAAATTAATGAAGGACTTAAGTAATTAAAGGATAATTGATTAAATTCATAATTTATTGGAATTATAAAAATAAATGATTTGTAATTAATTAATTAAGTGGGATTTAAAACTAATTAATTTATTTGTGTTAATTAAATTTATTAGAAGTTGTAAAATTGATTAACCTTTCTTATGGATAATTAAGTATATCAAATACTTGGATTGATGAATATCTCTAGTCTATATGATGTGTGGTGATATAAATGATTGGTTTGATCTATTTATAAATATGAATCATTTATTTAATTAGATATCTGTGATGGATATTCCGTATGCATATGACATTCTGTTGTGAATTTAAATTGTTAAACTTAAACCACTTGACTTTAAGATGATATTGAATTCGAAGAGACCGGAGTCGGGTATCAATACATACCCGAAACCACTTCGATTTGAAATCTTTTTAATCCTTTATAGATTGATATGTGAAATCAATAGGCCAGTTTGGAATAATATTGACTATTTAAAATAGGTTGGATACTTAGATATTGTTGTGAAAATAAGCGTTGATATATAAGTTGTTTACTTATAGTAAAGTTCGAGTTACCCGGGTTTAAATAAGTTCTATGAATTGAAATTTCATATTAGATGAGTTTACTCACGCTGGTTTCCAGCCTGACCCGGGTGTTACTTTGATGTAATGCTCGGGTCAGATCGAGTATTACAGATTTCCAGGTAAGGACGTTCTGAAGCTCAGGAGGCGAGCTGGATGGAAGGAACGTATGGAGTTTACCCCTGTGTATTTGAGAGCTTATTGATAGTAGTCTGGGACAGGTTGATAACTGTCTAGTCTATTTGTGTATATGTTGTAGCTCTGATACCAAATGTAACGACCCAGAAATTTCGATCCCGAAATTTCCAGATAGTTAGAGAAAAGAAGAAGAGATAGAAGAAAAAGAAGAAGCAGAAGCATCAAAACACAGAAACCTCACATTCGCAGCGGATAAAATATAGTAACAATTACAGCTTTTCTTTGTATAAATGCTATTATTTGTTATTATATTTTATCCGCTGCGAATGTGAGGTTTCTGTGTTTTGATGCTTCTGCTTCTTCTTTTTCTTCTATCTCTTCTTCTTTTCTCTAACTATCTGGAAATTTCGGGATCGAAATTTCCGGGTCGTTACATTACCTCTAGTACATATCAGCCGAAACAAAGAAATGCAAGGTAAAGGACAAAATAATTAATGCAAACCGTCACTATATCATCTCAGCCGAGTTAAAGAAGGCAAGCAAGAAAATAAATAAACAAAATTGTTATGTACATATAAAAAGAAAAAAAAAGATCTGCCATACCTCTAATACATCTCAGCCATAATACAAGATCACTTCAGCATGCTTGGTATTGTACTAGCAAAACAATATATCACGCTGTGTACTTGTTTTCTTATATATTATCTTCATTCCAGTTCGTTCATAATCACATCTGAAAAAAAAAGCATCATTATTTTATGAACTCAAAAAAACATCATTCAATTCAATAACAAAACAAGGACCTGATCAACTTAGATATCATTTCCAGTTTAAGTTCAAGACCGTGGTCTCTGTTTTCAATCTAGTTTCCAGGTGAGCAAATCACCCTTATAAATTTTTAAAAAACTTGATGTGTCTGATTTACATGTAATGATCTTGGTAGTATGTTATGAACTATGATGTGCATGTTGATCTTGTATATATGAGTGTTAATACCTGTTTATATGTCTGGAGACAGGCAAGAAAAACTTGCCTCTGTTCATCATTTCCAGGTTTTAAAACCTGTTTTAAAACTTAAATCATCCCAACCCAACCACATTATGCTCTGATAGTTGAATGAAAAATGTTTATATGAGTATAATATTACTTATAAAAATGTAATTGAGTGTATTTAACCAATGAACTACTGGAAATTTAAGAATTACAGTAATAAGCTAAAATTGGTTAGAAAATTTATCATCTCTATATTAAGTTTAGATTATGGGGATTAATTCATATTAGAAAATTGTGATTTTTGAAAATCATTTCATGATTTTTTAATCTATAATTGTTGAAAAATTCGTAATGAACGAATTCCAGTCTTTCATTGATCCACAATGATCAGCGACGTAATGACCATCAAGATCAAGCTGGAAGAAGTTTGGGATGATGTTGAATACAGGAAAAATACTTAGCAATTTTCCTGATGATTGGGGTGGCAGAAAAATGATAAACTAGGGTTTTATTGTAGTTTTGTTGGACGAAGAAGACGCGGCAATTGTGTCGACTAGGGTGCATCGAGTTCGATCGCACCCAAGGGAAAGTGTTCATGGGTCGTCAGAGAAACCTTGGACGTGATGGCAGGGATGTAGATGGTTGGGGTCATCGGAGATGGTGGTCTTTACGATGAGGGTGGGGTTCCTGGTGGGAACCGATGAGCTCGATTTTGATTTGGCATCGATTGCTTCGAACTGGAAGATCGTGTTGGTCAATGAAGTCGATGGCGATTTGTGGAGGGGCTCGGCGACGATTAGAGATGATCGGAATAATGGTGCACGTGCACACGTAAATATAGTATCTGATGTAGTTGCGAGATTTGGGGTAGAAGAAGCAGCAAACTCGAAGTCGTACTCAGGGAGATAGCGGAATGGCTCGGGAAAATTGTGTTTGGCTCGAGTAGTTTTAAGTTGTATCGGGTATAAAAATAACTTAAACAAATTTTAAAACAAAATTTAAAGTGCCTCGGGTAGATTTGGGGAAAACTCGAAGTAAATGGGCAATTTGGGTCGGGTTTGACTCGGGGAGATTTAAAACAGCTTTCAAGTTTTAAAATAAATTCAAGTTTTAAGCATGTTTTAAATTATTCTTTTAAAAATAATTGTTTTTTTGGAAATGGGATTAGCAAAGGTTTAAGTTAGTTATTTTGGAAATAATTAAGTTTTAATTTAATAGAATTCTGACATTATTTATTAATTAATTATTCTAAATAAATAATGGAATTAATTAAGATAAATTTATATTTTGATTAACCTTGATTTCTTGAATAAATTAATGTGTTAATAATGATAAATTGTAAGGTTATTAATTGAAGATTTTGATATTAATGAAGATAATTAAGAATAATCACTTATTGTAATTAATTAAAGGTAATTAATTAATGTGATAAATTAATTTGAGAATAATTAGTTAAGTAAAGGTTAATTAATTAATGAAGGTGATTAAAGAATGATAATTAATAGAGGAATAATTAATTGAAGCAATTAATTTAAGATAATTAATTAAATGGTGAATTAAATAATTAAAGGTTAATTATTTAATAATTAAAGGTTGATTAATTGATAATTAAAGGTTAGTAAATTTATTATTAATGATTAATTAATAAATGATTAAAGAATAATTAATCAAAATGATTTGTAATTTATTAATGTAAATTAACCAGGATTAGAAATTCATAAGAAATAAATCTGATTTGAATAAATCAGACAATTAACTGGTCTTACTTATGAATGTTTGGATTCTATTGGATGATTGAATTGTTTGATATCCCTGATCTGAGAGGCTATGTGATATATTCTAATTTGTGATCTGTACTATAGTTATTTATCTGGGATGAATGTAAATTATTATCTATAACTCATATATCTGTGATCTGTGATCGGTGAATGAAAAGATAAGCGTTATCATTATACCGCTTATCAACTATATTTCTGTATTCTGATATGTGATGATTGAATGATGTTGCACTATTGTGTGAAACCCCTGGACCACACTTTTACATACACAAATATGGATTTCACGAGAAAATCAGTTAAGTCACAGATGAATTAAATTTAATGTTGTTTTGAAATTGAAATTTCAATTTCAAATTGATTTTGGGAAATGGATTTGGGTTAAATGTTAAAGCTTTTGAAAAGGTGTTTTCAAAGATAAAAGCTATTTTGAATAATTTGGTAAAGTTTCAATTTAAATAATTTAATTTGAATTTGAATTCAAAATAAGGAATTGAATTCCATGTTGAGATTTATGATTGGAAATTACGGTTAAAAATGCTATAAATGTGTTTATATGAAATTAAACCATTTTAAAAGTATAATTCTGAGAATTTGGATTTAACCCAAGAACCTTAACTCGTATAAATGAATCAGATTTCCAAAATGAAAACTGTTTGTTTTAAAAGAATAAAAGCTTTCAGATAAGAAATGAAATTCCATTTTAATTAAAGGAATTTCAAGATTGAATTGAAAAATGGTTTTTCCAAGTTATGAATGAATTGTTTTTGAAAACTATGAATTGAATCTGTTTATTTTTAACAGATTTAAAATGATGTTTTGTTTAACCCTTTCGAAATGAAATTGTTTTTGAAAGCTATGAATTAAATCTGTTTATTTTAACAGATTTAAAATGATGTTTTGTTTAACCCATACGAAATGAAATTGTTTTGAAAGCTATGAGTTAAATCTTTGATTTAAAGATTTAATGAATTAATTAAATTCGTAATGGAAATTGTTTTGGAAAATCTGTGAATGAATCTTTGTGAAAACTGAGTGAACTTTGTGAATTAAATCTTTTATTTAAAAGAATAAAATGGTAATGTGTTTAAACCATTTGGGGGAAAGTTTTGGGTAATAAATTGTGACTTAATTGAAATCCCATTATCCATTTGTTTTTTTTGAATATTACGCTCAGTATTCGGTTCAGCCGGGAGAGGACCTTTGTGTCACATAACCCATTCCGAATAAGTGATACGTCGTATATGGATAGCATTTGAAGACCGGTGTTGAAGATCGGGTGTTTGCGAGAACGATAGGATAACCTATCGATTGTCTCTGCACTGGGTAGCTCCTGGTATAGAGATCCCCTAATTGATGGGAAATCCGATCGAGATTGTGAATACCCGGATTGCAAGGGCTTCGTAAGAAGTGCCTTCGGTTCTGTTCGAACCTGGAACAGACTTGTATGGTTACATGTCTGACATTACACTTTGAGATATAATGCCGATTTCTTTCAAATACAGTTCTGTTTGGTGGCGGATAATTTATTCTCTAAGCTTAACACCCTTCTCTGAGACATACGAGCTCAGAGGTTATGTAGTTGAAGGTTATCAGCGATATATTCCCAATTTGGTAATGTGACATGCTGAGTGTTGTTGTGTGATGATCATTGTTTGATCATTTGTGATATGATCATTTGTTTGATCATTTATCTTTGTGATCATTACTTTGATCATATGTTGACCCAAAGCATGGCTTTGTGCCAAAGCGTAGCTTTGTGGATGAGACTTCGTCGAACCTCACGACCCGGTATGGTCGAAACAGGAATCGTGGCAGCAAGGTTATTAGGGGGTAGCGCCCCCTTAGTGTATGTCATTTCCTTCTGGATTATGAGTGGTATCATGGTATGGAGCTCAGATACTTACTTTGTGGTTGCTGCGAATCTATTACTTTGTGATTGTTTTGTGGCTGTTGGATTAGAGGTACCTCGGATAAAGGTCGCTAACGACCGGGAGGTGGCATACTCGTGTCAGTAGTTACCCAGCTAAGGGTAACCCGGCATTGTGTAGCAGAGATCCGGTTAGGATCCGGGAACGTCGCTCCAGAGGCGTTCTATTTTACTTGGGAAGTTCGTTTGCCTGACCATTTGTTGGAAATCCATCTTCCAATACGAACTTTGTACGGTATTAGTTGTAGAACCTGCCATTTACGTACGGTGGTCACCACTGTTTAGATGGTAGCTATAGTAGGCATACGATAATGGTCGTATGTTGGCTAAGATTGATATTCTATTTTCGAAATACTTTTTCCACTATGCACTAATAATAATATCAAAAATGATTTGTTTTGCGTAGTAAGCATCTTTGACTATCATAAGGAGAAATTTCATCCAATTCTGCGTTTGCATTGTGTGTGTGGCGGGAGGCCTTATGGTAGTTTCTTTTTCCAAAAGCATTGCGAATTGGCTTTAAAAATTCTCTTGTTGTTCGTTTTTAAAGATAAACTGTTTTTGTTGCTCACACCAGTCCCATGACTGATCTGGAGTTTATTGTTTCTTTCCTAAACTCTGGGTGCTCAAAATTTTCTACACGAGCAGTCTAGAGTTGGGTTTTTCAAATAGTCAGGATTAGTAGATTTTCTGGAGCTAGTTCAGTCTTTGGATCGGACTGCACTTGCTTATCTTGATGCATCGTTATTGGAAGTTCGAGCCATTTCTGGATGGGTGCTTTGGAGATGGAGATTATCCGCTGCTGGTGTTATCGTTTTCTTTTCCGCTGTTATTTCTTGTATCATATCTCTGATGTATATTGATATTCATTGTACCACCCTGTTGTATCAGATATTGTATTAGAAATTGTATATCAATGTATTATTCTTTTTCTTCCGCTGTGTTGTTTACTTAATTGTGTTATAAGCTCCGGCGACTCGGATTTGAACGGTCGAATCTATGGCATTCGAGTACGATGTAAAGTATGGATGTCGATTTTCGAACGTGAAAATTTCGCAGACGTTACATTTGGTATCAGAGCTAAGGTAAAACTTTAGCTCAGGAGTATAACACATTAAGTAACTCAATAGAGATAGGGTGAAGTAAACCCTAGAATGAGTATCCTTAAGATATCTGTTCGAATGCCTCAGTAAATTCTCTTAGTATCCACTGATAGTGAGTATGAGTGTAAGAAGAGGACGAGATTGGGGACAGGGGAATACGACTATAAATGGTCAATACCTTGCAACAGTGGAAACAACTTTCTTATCAATCTCCTTTGATTCGTTCCCAAATTCTTTTCATTTCTTCGTACCAGCTACAAGAAGAAGTTTCGGTGTGATGATGGTTCTACGAACCGTTGTAGGAAATTTTTACTTAGTATCTTCATCGTTTTCTTATCAGCTTTTCGTTTTTAAACTTTAATAAATTTGGAATTGGAAATTTGAAATAGGAAATTCTAAATAAATTGGAAATTTAGAATTAATTGAAAATTTTAAATTGTTGATATTTTGCTTTAATGAGCCAAATACAAAATGGATATACAGTTTGATCTGGAAAGATATTTCTCTATCTTTGGTCTATCTGTGTTATTTTTCGTGCTTGTAAATTTCGAGGATGAAATTCTTTTAAGTGGGGAAGTTTGTAACGACCCTAGATTTTAATTTAATTTAAATTGATAATTAAATGAATTTTTGAATAAAAATTTGTAAAATTAATTATAAATAATATATATGTATATACATTTGATTTGAATTGTAAATGAATGGTTTAATAATAAATGATAATAATAAATATTACAATTGATGGTTAATGATAATTTGAATTTATAAATTTAATATAAAACAAATACACAACATATTTAAAATCATATCAGCCGAGTAAATTAATGCAAGGCAAAGGAATAAACAAAGCTGCTACCACCAAGTAAAATAAATGCAACATCACTTCAACACAAAGAAGATATCCTACCTGCCTTACCTCTAGTACATATCATCCGAAACAAAGAAATGCAAGGTAAAGGACAAAATAATTAATGCAAACCATCACTATATCATCTCAGCCGAGTTAAAGAAAGCAAGCAAGAAAATAAATAAATAAAATTGTTATGTACATATAAAAAGAAAAAAAAAGATCTGCCATACCTCTAATACATCTCAGCCATAATACAAGATCACTTCAGCATGCTTGGTATTGTACTAGCAAAACAATATATCACCCTGTGTACTTGTTTTCTTATATATTATCTTCATTCCAGTTCGTTCATAATCACATCTGAAAAAAAAGCATCATTATTTTATGAACTCAAAAAAACATCATTCAATTCAATAACAAAACAAGGACCTGATCAACTCAGATATCATTTCCAGTTTAAGTTCAAGACCGTGGTCTCTGTTTTCAATCTTGTTTCCAGGTGAGCAAATCACCCTTATAAATTTTTAAAAACTTGATGTGTCTGATTTACATGTAATGATCTTGGTAGTATGTTATGAACTATGATGTGCATGTTGATCTTGTATATATGAGTGTTAATACCTGTGTATATGTCTGGAGACAGGCAAGAAAAACTTGCCTCTGTTAATCATTTCCAGGTTTTAAAACCTGTTTTAAAACTTAAATCATCCCAACCCAACCACATTATGCTCTGATAGCTGAATGAAAAATGTTTATATGAGTATAATATTACTTATAAAAATGTAATTGAGTGTGACATCCCGGAATTTCTGACAATATCAATTTAATAATCTGCATTTAAAATTAAATTGATTTGATGATTTTTGTTAATAAAATCTGAATTGACTTAATAATCTTCTTTTGAATAAATATTTAATTGAGAATTTATCTTTTAAAAGCTAATAAATTGTTTTCTATTTACCGTATATATATATATATTTGTATATATTATAAATAGAAATCTTTGGGTTGAATTTAATAATTAAATGAATCTTATTTTATAATTCTAATATTTTTGATAGTTGGGAAATTTGATTTTTTTATTTAATATTAAGCTATTAAATAAATACCCATATGGTTTTAAAATAGTTAAGATAAATGTTTGATTGATTTAAATTATATCTTAGCTTATGTTAAGATAAATAAAAGGTTTATTTTAAAATATTGTTTAATAAATATGAGATATTAGTTTATTTAATAATAATAGGAAGTTATAATCTCTTTTATAAATATTTAATCTAATTAAATAAAATGTAATCTGATCGTATTAAAATAGATATGATTTCGGAAATATTTACCAATTATTTATATAAATTGGTATCCTAAAAAGGAAATTGATTTGAAACTTTAAAACTAAAATATCTCGATAATATTTATAATAAATTTGTCTTAGATAATTTAATTTAAAATACTTTGTCTTGTCATCATTTGATAAAAATATATATGGATGATAAGGTTTAAATAAAAATCTAATTCTAGCAATATAAAGTATAAATATAAAATGTAAGTAAATCATATTGAGCATAACTTAAATATTGATAGTCAAGGTTAAAATACAAATATAAATGGAAACATGGACTAAGTAATTAAAGTATGTATACAATAGAAACTGGAAATTTAAAGCACAAATGTGTAAAACTAAAATGAGACAAACATATGGTTATATAAATAAGCATAGAACTTAATACATAAGTTAAAACTCATAACAAATAACTAAGACAAAGTATGAAAGTATATGGATATAAATTTAAGCAATAAACCAATACAAAGATTAAAGCAACTTTATATATACATAGACACTTAGGCAATTCTGGAACCAAGTTTGCAATGCCTGGCAAAAGAAACAAACATGTATTCTGGCAGGTGGTATTAAATGATTATGTACACTTGATAGAATAAAATGAAACAAAGTATAAAGGGAAACCTACCTCCATGCTTGTACAGAGAGTATTAATTGGGTATGTACATATATAAAAAGGAAGAAACTTATACACTAAGATATAAGTACATACGAAATGTATAGTAAAGGATGTATTGGTAGACATAAGGACATGAGCATTTAATGGTTGTATCTCTAGTACACGAACATCTCATTCCAGCCCCCTCTATAGAAAATATCTCTGGAAAATTTTGTACCAGGCAATGTAAACAATACCCTGTAAAAAACCATCTGTCTCTTTTATCTTTCCCATTTCATTTCGTTTGCCAAACAGAAACTTAGCATTTTTTCATTTTTTTTAAGTTTTCAAAGACATACAAACTAAAGCTTTAGTTCAACTCAAAGCCAACAGGAATCAAGCTAGCAACTTTCAAGCAGATTTCCAGTTTTTAAAAGCTTTTCCAAAAAAATTTAATGCTCTGTTCATTTCTGAACAAGGTGAGTAACATCACAAATTTATATAGTTAAGTTATAATTTCTATTTCATACTCATCACTGAAAATAACATATTTGTGAGTATATGTATAAGGATGTCTCTGTGCATATATGTGAATATCTAATTGTGTGCATACTGTGTTATGAAGTGTGCTCTGCTTTGTCTCCCAGGCTCAAGTTTTTAATTAAGAATCCTTACCACATGTTCTGGTTCTTGATAGCATCTGTTTATCCAACAAATATGGTTGGATTTAACCTAGATTAATGTTTTAAATTATAAGGTAGTCAAAAATAAGGCTTGTTGTCTCTGGTAATATTTAAACAACTGTATATGATAAATAAGGTCAAAAACTCAAACCTTTAAATTTATAAATTCAGTATCATAAATTGAATACTAAAATAAAAATATGATTTTTAAAAGAAAAAATATAATTTTTAGTGAAAGGATGGGAGAGTAGTTTGGGTTTGAACGGAAATGGGAAAATTGGGTTTTTCTGATGTTCTGGGCAACTGGTGAGGTCGGGGCTCTTCTGGTGGATGGAGGAGTGAGCGTAGCTGCTAGGAAAAATGGGTGGCGGTGACGAAGTTCACCAGGGAAGAAGCGGCAGTGGGTTTCTTTCTAGAACCCTAAATTTTGCTGGGTGTGAGGAATCGATCGCCCCGGCCGAAGTATGTGATCGAGTGTGGTGATTTTTGGGGTGGTGGTAGTAGGGTTATGGTCGGAGAAGAGGCCGGAGTTATAGGCTCTCAGATGGTCGGAGGGTGGAGAACTCGGTGTTGACAGTTTTGAGAATGGGCCGAGTGCGTGTTCCAGGTTTGGGTTGTAAGGCTCGATTTTGATTATGGGTAGTTAGTCGAGTTCAGGTGGTCGCTATTGGTTGCAGAGGGGTTATCCGATGTGAGAAGATCATCACTGGCGATCGGAGTGGGTGGCATCGATCGTGCACGTGCACGAGCACGTTTTCCTCATCTCTGTTTTTCTTTGGGAGGGACGAAGAAGTTTCTCTCGGGTTGCACTCGAGATTCTCTAGTGATTTACTCGGGGTAATTAAGGAAGGACTCGAAGTATTTTGTTTGTTCGAGTAAGTGTGGTTCCAGGCTTTTAAGAAAGTAAAGCCTGGCAGTTCTGGATTTTTGAATTTAATAAGATTTGAAATGGAATTTAAGCCAAGTTTAAATTTAAAATCTGAATTTAAACTGAATTTGAATCTTAGGTTTTGAAATAAATAAAGTATATAATTTTAAATGATGTAAATAGGTTTAAAGGTAAAGTATACTTTAATGATTTGAAAATTTAAAAAGGAATTTAGATTAAATCTATAAAGTGGAATTTAGTGATTGGATGCATTAAATTAATAAGTTAATTTAGATGGATTGATAAATTAAATTGATAACTGGATTAATTAAGTAATTATGAGTTTTAAACTCATTAATTAAGTTTTACGTAAATTAATTAGAAATAATTAATTTGGAGTTAAGATCATTAATTTGAATAAATTAGATTTTAAACTAATGGTTAAATGTTAATTAATCAAGAAATTAAAGGTTAATTAAGTTACGGTTTAAAACTTGAATTAATTAAATAATTAGTGGTTAATTAATATTTGGTTAAGGATAAATTAATTTGAAAATTAATAAGGGTTTATCTAAGTTAAATTTCTTAAGAAATAAATTTAGGACTGTTAATAGTAATAATGGTCATTAACTCAAGATTTGTTTTATAATTAATCAATATGAAATTCAAATAATTAATTAGATTGATTAATTAAAGAAAATCAATTGTGGAATTGTTTAAGTGTAATTAAAGGAATTAATTACTCAAGATAATTAATTAAATAAATTTGAATTATCTAAGTTGATTAATTGGTATATTTATGTGATTAATTTTAATAATTAATTAGATAAATTAATTAAAGAATTATTGAGTTTATTACTTAATAAAATTATTGAGTTTAATATGATTTGTTTAGATTAATTTATCGAGTTTAATTAATGTAAATAAATCATTGGATTATTTGATAAGTATAGTTACTTAAATGTAATTAATGAAGTGAAATTACTTAATGAAGTAATTGATAATAATTACTATATGTAATTGATTGAAGATGTTTTGAGTATAATAGTAATTTGGATTAAATTACTTTGTAAAATTAATCAAGGGATTAATTTAGAAAATTAATTAAGGAGTAATTAATTTATTAAGTGAAGTAATTAAGGGTAGTTAATTACTGAATGGGATTAATCAAGAATGATTAATAATTATGGTTAAAGATTAATTACTTAGAGTAATTAATGTAAATGGAATAGTTAATTTAAAATGTATTAGGAATCATTGATTATATGTTTAATGATAAATTTAAAGGATTGTTTTAGTAAGATTAATTAATCAATAATAAGTGTTATAAGCAATTAATTAATTGTAATTAATTAAGGATAAATGTAATTAATTATGGTTAATTAATAAATAGGGTAATTAAAGATTAATTACTGTATTTGGTTATAAATAATTAATTTGTGTAATTAATTAAAGAATGATTACTTGAATGTAATTAAAAGATAATTAATCTAGGATGATTAATTAAGATGGAAATCTAGAGAATGATTAATTAATTGATTTGTAATTAATAAATGGTTAAGTAAGCATGATTTATAGAATGAAGTAATTAATTTAATTTACTTTAAATTAATTAGAGATTTGTAATTAATTTAATTCATTTTAAATTAATTATAAATGGTGTGATTATTAATCATTGCTTATGATGGATGATATTGATTTCCTTGATTGATTGTGATCTCAGATATGAGACGAGTAATATCTATTGTGATATGGATGTTTGTTTTAAGTATGATGATATTGATTATCTGTTTGAGTAGATAATATGGATTATCTGTTTATGATGATGATGTTATTATCCATTGTGATATTGTGATTTAACTATCTCTGTTGATATAGATAATTGAAATTGAATTATTTTAAACCTTTAAAACAACTTGGCCTTAAAAGACACGTTTTGGATTTCGATGAGACCGGGGTCGGGTTTCCGTATACCGGGATTCCAGGTCTGGAGACCCGAAAACCACATCGATCCAAATTAACGTTAGGTCGTGAAATTCAATTGGAGCAAGTGAAGACTCGAGGTATAAGAACTATTCGTCAGTATAACTCTGTGGGTGATTCCGTAATGAGTTTGACGGAGATAGTACTTATAGGCTCGAGATGGTGATTCAGAGTGCAAGGGTTATTGTCGTTAACTCTGAGGGTGATTCCAAAATGAGTGTAACGAGATAATGCCTTCGGTTTCGTTCGAACCCGGAACGAACTTGTATGGATTGAATGCTTTCAGAACATCGTCAGGTGGGCGATGAGCATTCTAAGTGATGAGTTCTGTTAAAAGGTAATCGTGACCTCAAGCCTCATCAACCGGGAATGGCTAAAACAGGGGAGGTGCAGCAAGGCTTCGTGGGTAGCACCCACTTGAGAGCGAGATATACCCCTGTCTAGATGTCCCTTTATATTCGGCTTAGTGGGCAGTTGATTCGCGACAACTGCTGGGGTTGTTTCGTTCGGAACTGTTCAGTAAGGAATGGTTCCGGCCTTGTGTTGTAGGGGAGCGGGCGTACTCCTCGGTACGGTGATCTAGGCCACGTACTGTGACGGGCGGTACCCCAGTAGCCCAGCCATTGTTGGAAACCCAATCTTCCTACGTGACCTTACGGTTTTGATTGTATTACCCACTTTGTGGCTAGTATGCTGGAATTTAATCATGTAACAATTTCAGCTATTTCATATTTACTTGAAAACCCTAGACCTACTATAATATCACTGAATTTCCTATCAAATGTTGGTTAGCGTAAGGTAAAAACTTTTCCATGTTTATGTGTGGGAAGTCTTACGTGATACCTTTTGTTTTCAAAGGATTTTTAAAGTTAAGCAACTTTAACCTGTTACTCATACCAGACCCATGTCTGACCCGGAGTTTATTTCTGTTTTTCCTTAAACTCTCGGGTACCCAAATTTTTACGGGTAGCCAAGGGATTCAGGTTTGCTTTGACGAATTATGGAGGAGCAATGGAGCAGGAGGCTTCAGCGTTGTAGATATATATATAGTGTTCCGCTGTGTTGGTATCTCTGTGTTGTATCTGTGTTGTATTTGAGTTGTATCGAGTTGTATTAACTAGACAGGTGTTTATAACTGTCTAGTATGTGTTGTATTATCTGTGTAACTCTGATGTATATGATAATATGTAATCTCTTATGTGATATATTATATTTTATTCGTTCCGCTGTTGAGATTCTGATGTTGTTTCTTCTTCTTCTGTATCTTTTCTATTTTCTCACCCCTTTCTTTCTTAAAGATGATGCAATTTTCTGGTAGTAGAAAGTTGGGTCGTCACACGTGGTATCAGAGCATAGGTTGAGCGAATACCTAAGCTCTGGAGTGGTATCTATCTTGAGAGAGCGTACTTGTAATTTCTATATATATACATATATATTTATTTCTACCTATCTGTTGGGTTACCTGTTCGGGTTTTCCAATATAAATTATAAAGGTAGATAGGGTAGTGGTGTGTATAACACGACTACCAATAGTTGGAGTTGTTGAGTTTGGAAGTGTATCTGTCGAGACTGTAGACCTAATACCGTCTCGAGTAAGTTTTGAATGGTGTAAGGATTTCACCAATCTCTGTGGGATATCTGCAGGATTTGGATCTGTCAGTTGAGCAGAAGCGAGTTATGATATTTTGATACCTCAGGATGTAGTAGCTGTGTGATGAGACACAGTGACTATGGATGTCCCCGAAGATTTTCTTTGGAACAGTTTAAAGAAGTATGTCTGCTTCGGTGTTGAGGCTGTGTTTAGTCGGATGTTTGTGTTTGGCTTTGAGGCCTGTGTTTCTCAAGGAGTTTGGTTTAGGATGTCATTGGCAGCAGTGGCAGCATTTGTAGTTCTGATTGTTCTGTGAGTAGGCAGGAGGTCGTCTGTCAGCAGTTTTCTGGAAGTGAAGTTCAGGAGCAGCAGAGTGGATCCGTTTCTTCGATGGATTGGCTAGATAAGCTTAAGCTGTTCTGATTGGTAAAGAGAGAGCAGTTTTCTTTGGATATTGGGTTGGATTGATCGCAAAAGTGACTTGCGATAGTGGAGTGTTCTCTTGGCTTGTCAGATATCTTTCGGGATTTCTGAGTTTTCTTCTTTATGGATCTGTTGAACCATATTTTTGGGATGTGTTGTCCGGTTTGTGCTCGGGTGTACCATCAGCATTTCATCTACTCAGATCAGAGTTGTGCAGCGGAAGCAGTTGGGAGTGCATCTGTTTTTCTTTTCCGGATAGGAGAAGTTGTTTTCTACTGATGATAGTAGAGGCTGTGTTCTTGGATTGTTTGTGTGTCGATCATTGTGATGAGTTGTTTTGAGACTTCAGCGAAGGTTGAGCCCATCAGTAGGGATAGAGGCAACCTGGATCGTCAGATGAGTTTTGTGGATAAGAGGCGGAGGAATTTGGATTTTGAAGTCTGGATTTGATTTTGAGCAAGTTTTCTTCGGTCAAAGGAGCTGTATAGATTGGGTAAGATTGGGAAGCCAGCTCCGAGATATCTCGGATCTTTTCTGTTGTTTTCTAAGGATAAGTGTTTGATCTTCTGGAGTGAATTGTCAGTTTGGACAACTGAAATTCGATGAGTTTCACGTATCTCTGAGGGAGTACGTGTATGATCTATCTCTGGTTTTGGAACCAGCAGTTCTAGAGGGTTTGGTTGTTGAGTCAGACTTGTCTGTAGTCTGATATCTGTTTGGTTTTGTAGATCTAGATGAGTAGGAGCTCTGTAGTTTAGTAGTGATTGTTTGGATTCTGTAGAGCGAGTATCCCAGTATATATACTTGGGAACTCGAGAGAACTCTATCCAGAATTTTGTTTGGATCATTAGATTTGTTTGTTTGGATGAGTTGTTTGCTATGGTTGTTAGCGTATAATTAATATATGCTTGTGTTTTAAAATTAAATCTTTAATTAGATTATTAAATTACCTTTGTTTTAAATTTCGGGGACGAAATTCTTTTAAGAGGGAAGGAATGTGACATCCCGGAATTTCTGACAATATCAATTTAATAATCTGCATTTAAAATTAAATTGATTTGATGATTTTTGTTAATAAAATCTGAATTGACTTAATAATCTTCTTTTGAATAAATATTTAATTGAGAATTTATCTTTTAAAAGCTAATAAATTGTTTTCTATTTACCGTATATATATATATATTTGTATATATTATAAATAGAAATCTTTGGGTTGAATTTAATAATTAAATGAATCTTATTTTATAATTCTAATATTTTTGATAGTTGGGAAATTTGATTTTTTATTTAATATTAAGCTATTAAATAAATACCCATATGGTTTTAAAATAGTTAAGATAAATGTTTGATTGATTTAAATTATATCTTAGCTTATGTTAAGATAAATAAAAGGTTTATTTTAAAATATTGTTTAATAAATATGAGATATTAGTTTATTTAATAATAATAGGAAGTTATAATCTCTTTTATAAATATTTAATCTAATTAAATAAAATGTAATCTGATCGTATTAAAATAGATATGATTTCGGAAATATTTACCAATTATTTATATAAATTGGTATCCTAAAAAGGAAATTGATTTGAAACTTTAAAACTAAAATATCTCGATAATATTTATAATAAATTTGTCTTAGATAATTTAATTTAAAATACTTTGTCTTGTCATCATTTGATAAAAATATATATGGATGATAAGGTTTAAATAAAAATCTAATTCTAGCAATATAAAGTATAAATATAAAATGTAAGTAAATCATATTGAGCATAACTTAAATATTGATAGTCAAGGTTAAAATACAAATATAAATGGAAACATGGACTAAGTAATTAAAGTATGTATACAATAGAAACTGGAAATTTAAAGCACAAATGTGTAAAACTAAAATGAGACAAACATATGGTTATATAAATAAGCATAGAACTTAATACATAAGTTAAAACTCATAACAAATAACTAAGACAAAGTATGAAAGTATATGGATATAAATTTAAGCAATAAACCAATACAAAGATTAAAGCAACTTTATATATACATAGACACTTAGGCAATTCTGGAACCAAGTTTGCAATGCCTGGCAAAAGAAACAAACATGTATTCTGGCAGGTGGTATTAAATGATTATGTACACTTGATAGAATAAAATGAAACAAAGTATAAAGGGAAACCTACCTCCATGCTTGTACAGAGAGTATTAATTGGGTATGTACATATATAAAAAGGAAGAAACTTATACACTAAGATATAAGTACATACGAAATGTATAGTAAAGGATGTATTGGTAGACATAAGGACATGAGCATTTAATGGTTGTATCTCTAGTACACGAACATCTCATTCCAGCCCCCTCTATAGAAAATATCTCTGGAAAATTTTGTACCAGGCAATGTAAACAATACCCTGTAAAAAACCATCTGTCTCTTTTATCTTTCCCATTTCATTTCGTTTGCCAAACAGAAACTTAGCATTTTTTCATTTTTTTTAAGTTTTCAAAGACATACAAACTAAAGCTTTAGTTCAACTCAAAGCCAACAGGAATCAAGCTAGCAACTTTCAAGCAGATTTCCAGTTTTTAAAAGCTTTTCCAAAAAAATTTAATGCTCTGTTCATTTCTGAACAAGGTGAGTAACATCACAAATTTATATAGTTAAGTTATAATTTCTATTTCATACTCATCACTGAAAATAACATATTTGTGAGTATATGTATAAGGATGTCTCTGTGCATATATGTGAATATCTAATTGTGTGCATACTGTGTTATGAAGTGTGCTCTGCTTTGTCTCCCAGGCTCAAGTTTTTAATTAAGAATCCTTACCACATGTTCTGGTTCTTGATAGCATCTGTTTATCCAACAAATATGGTTGGATTTAACCTAGATTAATGTTTTAAATTATAAGGTAGTCAAAAATAAGGCTTGTTGTCTCTGGTAATATTTAAACAAATGTATATGATAAATAAGGTCAAAAACTCAAACCTTTAAATTTATAAATTCAGTATCATAAATTGAATACTAAAATAAAAATATGATTTTTAAAAGAAAAAATATAATTTTTAGTGAAAGGATGGGAGAGTAGTTTGGGTTTGAACGGAAATGGGAAAATTGGGTTTTTCTGATGTTCTGGGCAACTGGTGAGGTCGGGGCTCTTCTGGTGGATGGAGGAGTGAGCGTAGCTGCTAGGAAAAATGGGTGGCGGTGACGAAGTTCACCAGGGAAGAAGCGGCAGTGGGTTTCTTTCTAGAACCCTAAATTTTGCTGGGTGTGAGGAATCGATCGCCCCGGCCGAAGTATGTGATCGAGTGTGGTGATTTTTGGGGTGGTGGTAGTAGGGTTATGGTCGGAGAAGAGGCCGGAGTTATAGGCTCTCAGATGGTCGGAGGGTGGAGAACTCGGTGTTGACAGTTTTGAGAATGGGCCGAGTGCGTGTTCCAGGTTTGGGTTGTAAGGCTCGATTTTGATTATGGGTAGTTAGTCGAGTTCAGGTGGTCGCTATTGGTTGCAGAGGGGTTTTCCGATGTGAGAAGATCATCACTGGCGATCGGAGTGGGTGGCATCGATCGTGCACGTGCACGAGCACGTTTTCCTCATCTCTGTTTTTCTTTGGGAGGGACGAAGAAGTTTCTCTCGGGTTGCACTCGAGATTCTCTAGTGATTTACTCGGGGTAATTAAGGAAGGACTCGAAGTATTTTGTTTGTTCGAGTAAGTGTGGTTCCAGGCTTTTAAGAAAGTAAAGCCTGGCAGTTCTGGATTTTTGAATTTAATAAGATTTGAAATGGAATTTAAGCCAAGTTTAAATTTAAAATCTGAATTTAAACTGAATTTGAATCTTAGGTTTTGAAATAAATAAAGTATATAATTTTAAATGATGTAAATAGGTTTAAAGGTAAAGTATACTTTAATGATTTGAAAATTTAAAAAGGAATTTAGTTTAAATCTATAAAGTGGAATTTAGTGATTGGATGCATTAAATTAATAAGTTAATTTAGATGGATTGATAAATTAAATTGATAACTGGATTAATTAAGTAATTATGAGTTTTAAACTCATTAATTAAGTTTTACGTAAATTAATTAGAAATAATTAATTTGGAGTTAAGATCATTAATTTGAATAAATTAGATTTTAAACTAATGGTTAAATGTTAATTAATCAAGAAATTAAAGGTTAATTAAGTTACGGTTTAAAACTTGAATTAATTAAATAATTAGTGGTTAATTAATATTTGGTTAAGGATAAATTAATTTGAAAATTAATAAGGGTTTATCTAAGTTAAATTTCTTAAGAAAGAAATTTAGGACTGTTAATAGTAATAATGGTCATTAACTCAAGATTTGTTTTATAATTAATCAATATGAAATTCAAATAATTAATTAGATTGATTAATTAAAGAAAATCAATTGTGGAATTGTTTAAGTGTAATTAAAGGAATTAATTACTCAAGATAATTAATTAAATAAATTTGAATTATCTAAGTTGATTAATTGGTATATTTATGTGATTAATTTTAATAATTAATTAGATAAATTAATTAAAGAATTATTGAGTTTATTACTTAATAAAATTATTGAGTTTAATATGATTTGTTTAGATTAATTTATCGAGTTTAATTAATGTAAATAAATCATTGGATTATTTGATAAGTATAGTTACTTAAATGTAATTAATGAAGTGAAATTACTTAATGAAGTAATTGATAATAATTACTATATGTAATTGATTGAAGATGTTTTGAGTATAATAGTAATTTGGATTAAATTACTTTGTAAAATTAATCAAGGGATTAATTTAGAAAATTAATTAAGGAGTAATTAATTTATTAAGTGAAGTAATTAAGGGTAGTTAATTACTGAATGGGATTAATCAAGAATGATTAATAATTATGGTTAAAGATTAATTACTTAGAGTAATTAATGTAAATGGAATAGTTAATTTAAAATGTATTAGGAATCATTGATTATATGTTTAATGATAAATTTAAAGGATTGTTTTAGTAAGATTAATTAATCAATAATAAGTGTTATAAGCAATTAATTAATTGTAATTAATTAAGGATAAATGTAATTAATTATGGTTAATTAATAAATAGGGTAATTAAAGATTAATTACTGTATTTGGTTATAAATAATTAATTTGTGTAATTAATTAAAGAATGATTACTTGAATGTAATTAAAAGATAATTAATCTAGGATGATTAATTAAGATGGAAATCTAGAGAATGATTAATTAATTGATTTGTAATTAATAAATGGTTAAGTAAGCATGATTTATAGAATGAAGTAATTAATTTAATTTACTTTAAATTAATTAGAGATTTGTAATTAATTTAATTCATTTTAAATTAATTATAAATGGTGTGATTATTAATCATTGCTTATGATGGATGATATTGATTTCCTTGATTGATTGTGATCTCAGATATGAGACGAGTAATATCTATTGTGATATGGATGTTTGTTTAAGTATGATGATATTGATTATCTGTTTGAGTAGATAATATGGATTATCTGTTTATGATGATGATGTTATTATCCATTGTGATATTGTGATTTAACTATCTCTGTTGATATAGATAATTGAAATTGAATTATTTTAAACCTTTAAAACAACTTGGCCTTAAAAGACACATTTTGGATTTCGATGAGACCGGGGTTGGGTTTCCGTATACCGGGATTCCAGGTCTGGAGACCCGAAAACCACATCGATCCAAATTAACGTTAGGTCGTGAAATTCAATTGGAGCAAGTGAAGACTCGAGGTATAAGAACTATTCGTCAGTATAACTCTGTGGGTGATTCCGTAATGAGTTTGACGGAGATAGTACTTATAGGCTCGAGATGGTGATTCAGAGTGCAAGGGTTATTGTCGTTAACTCTGAGGGTGATTCCAAAATGAGTGTAACGAGATAATGCCTTCGGTTTCGTTCGAACCCGGAACGAACTTGTATGGATTGAATGCTTTCAGAACATCGTCAGGTGGGCGATGAGCATTCTAAGTGATGAGTTCTGTTAAAAGGTAATCGTGACCTCAAGCCTCATCAACCGGGAATGGCTAAAACAGGGGAGGTGCAGCAAGGCTTCGTGGGTAGCACCCACTTGAGAGCGAGATATACCCCTGTCTAGATGTCCCTTTATATTCGGCTTAGTGGGCAGTTGATTCGCGACAACTGCTGGGGTTGTTTCGTTCGGTACTGTTTAGTAAGGAATGGTTCCGGCCTTGTGTTGTAGGGGAGCGGGCGTACTCCTCGGTACGGTGATCTAGGCCACGTACTGTGACGGGCGGTACCCCAGTAGCCCAGCCATTGTTGGAAACCCAATCTTCCTACGTGACCTTACGGTTTTGATTGTATTACCCACTTTGTGGCTAGTATGCTGGAATTTAATCATGTAACAATTTCAGCTATTTCATATTTACTTGAAAACCCTAGACCTACTATAATATCACTGAATTTCCTATCAAATGTTGGTTAGCGTAAGGTAAAAACTTTTCCATGTTTATGTGTGGGAAGTCTTACGTGATACCTTTTGTTTTCAAAGGATTTTTAAAGTTAAGCAACTTTAACCTGTTACTCATACCAGACCCATGTCTGACCCGGAGTTTATTTCTGTTTTTCCTTAAACTCTCGGGTACCCAAATTTTTACGGGTAGCCAAGGGATTCAGGTTTGCTTTGACGAATTATGGAGGAGCAATGGAGCAGGAGGCTTCAGCGTTGTAGATATATATATAGTGTTCCGCTGTGTTGGTATCTCTGTGTTGTATCTGTGTTGTATTTGAGTTGTATCGAGTTGTATTAACTAGACAGGTGTTTATAACTGTCTAGTATGTGTTGTATTATCTGTGTAACTCTGATGTATATGATAATATGTAATCTCTTATGTGATATATTATATTTTATTCGTTCCGCTGTTGAGATTCTGATGTTGTTTCTTCTTCTTCTGTATCTTTTCTATTTTCTCACCCCTTTCTTTCTTAAAGATGATGCAATTTTCTGGTAGTAGAAAGTTGGGTCGTCACATTGAGTGTATTTAACCAATGAACTACTGGAAATTTAAGAATTACAGTAATAAGCTAAAAATGGTTAGAAAATTTATCATCTCTATATTAAGTTTAGATTATAGGGATTAATTCATATTAGAAAATTGTGATTTTTGAAAATCATTTCATGATTTTTAAATCTATAATTGTTGAAAAATTCGTGATGAACGAATTCCAGTCTTTCATTGATCCACGATGATCGGCGACGTTATTGTTGAAACCTGCATTCTTTGATTTTAATGCGAAAACTATATATTTCAACCTATATACTATAATGTCAAATATTCTTGCAGGAATCTACAAAGAGAAGCTATTATCATATCATCAACAAAAGATCAAGTTCTCAAATTTTATTATTTCTAAGTTAAATACTCTTGTACAATCTCTGATATGATGATAAAACACACACACACAAATATACTTTTGAAAATCATGTTTTAAAATAATAAATATCTTTGATTATTTAAAGATATAAAAAGGTATTTTCAAAATTATATAGTATCTCAAGTTCAGAAGTGCTAGAACAAAGGAAGGAACAAAACAGTACAGGTTTTGTAACGACCCGCTATTTTGGACCATTCAAATCGACAATAATCCACACATGTCTGACTTGAATAATTCAAAATATCAGATTGTTAATTTAAAATTTGGCAAAACTCAGAATATACAGTAAATAAATCAATCACAGAATTACAGACACAGAGTACTACAAATATACGCAGCGGAAAAGATAAAATAGTAGTTCATGAAGCTACTATATAAACATCAGAGTTATAAATAAAATACAACAGAATATCTCAGATGCAGTGAAGTCTCCAATCCAAACAGATGACTTCTGTGAACGAATCAACTGGAAAGCTGGAAGCTGAATCAAAAGTTGGATCTCCAAAGGAAGCTCCAAACTCCAAGGATGAGTCTCAAATGTTGTATCACTCAGTCTGACCCGAGCGTAAAGCAAAACACAAAACACTCGAGTCAGGATTAACATTCTTATATAAATAAATCCAACTCAAGTGAAATATCAACTGAAATACAAGTAACTTAAAGGATGTTTGGGATAACCATCCTCTAAGGATCTTCAGAACTATCTACAAGATGGAAATATACATTATAACACCGTGGTCATTTCAATTTAATTTATACTTCAAAACCCAAATATCATTTCATTTCAATATAACTATTTTCCAAGATAGTATATATATTAATTAATTTATAAAGTAAAGTATTTATAATTTCCTCAAGTCTCATAAATCGATTTAAATCAACTCAAATTCCAAATTCAAATTTATTCAAAGCCCAATTCATCAATTCAATTCAGTTCTAAATATACCCATTAATTTATTTTTTTATTTCAAAGCTTAAATATTCAATATTTTCAAAGTTAAATTTAACAGTTTCATACAGCTCTTGGTTTAACTTTATTATTATTAAATCAGGGAATATTCGTTTAATAAATTCAATATCATTTAACTAGCCTTAAATTTCATTTTTACTTAAATCAAACCCAAGTTATAAATCATATCCTAAATCTCAATGTCAGTAAGTTTCAAATTGGTTTAATTAAATAAAAGTTATCCTCCCAAATCCATAGAATTTATTTTCAAAATATTTATATATATGGACCAACGATGTCTGTATATATATCTTCATATGGTTCAGAATATGGATATTTATCATTTCAATCCGAAATTTAAATATATACGGGTAGATATCATTTCAACCCGTAATCCCAATTTCAATTCTATTGAAAATCGCTTGGGTTTATCATTTCAACCCATAACGATTTTCTCCTATTCTAAAGTCTGTTCGGGTATGTATCATTTCAACCCATAGTGAATTCTATACTAACAGGGAACTTGCAGAGTGATAACAGATAATATAAAATACAACAACAGGCATATATCAAAATTAACAATAAAATATAAACAACATGATATGGTGTCATATCCCACAGCTGAACAGTTACAGGTAATAGCATATATAACAATTTAAATAACTACAGCAGCATATTTCAATTGTCGTTTCAATTGAAATCAAATTTAATAAATAAAAGAACGTTAATCGTGAGTGATTGCTCACCTTTCGAGGCTAGAGAAGAAAAGACAATGCAATGAGCTACGAATTGGATCACGATCTAGACAATCGAACAAATCTCAAAGCGAAGTAAGCTGAAAGATATGGATTAATGGAAACGAATCAGAATCGTCTTGATATAATCAAAACAAAATGTGCTATAACTTCTCTCTAAACCGATTTCAGACATACATTCAAAATAATATATATATATATTTCAAAGTCATTGTTTTTTTTAATAAAAACCCATAAAAACAACATATCTACATAGTAAGGTTTTAAATAAATAAATACACACACAATAAAACATTTAAACAGGAAATATATATATACTTTGGTACACAGGGTGTACATACCTATATTTAACATATATAATATATAAATACAACTAATCATATAGTGCAACACTGATATAAATTAAATATATCCCATCACACCCTACAATAATATAGATTATATGATATATATATATATATATAAACATACATACCCTATAACATCATATCATAAGCTATAGGAGATAGCAACAACATCTAAATTCTGAAATAACCTTTAAACTGTTATAAACTTTTATATACAATATGTATCGTATAAATTTTTATATATATAATATAGAAACAACACCCTACATTTATATCAAATTGTATATTCAACAGCTAAAACTATATTATATAGAACATACCCATTAAAAGGCCAAAGCTAGAATTGAAACAAAATGAGCAAACAAACAGCTTATATAAAAGTACAGTTTATATATGTAGCACTTACATTTTATTATTAAAACTATTTCGAAAATATAGCATTGATTGCCAGGGATATCCCATATATACTTACATAAAATAAAAATCCATACTAAACACAATAGTTCTAAAATAGTATATATATTTATATACAGAAAACAGAGCTTATAACTCGTATAGATAACAAAGTATAATTTATAAGCTATTGATTTTTTTTTAAACACGCATCAAACAAGAGCATATATATATCCACTATATTTTTAAACTGATATGCAATAGTATACATAGAAAATTTATAGAAAGTAAACATAATTTGTAACATCTCTATATAACTATGCGTGCTGCTAGATTTACTTTATAAATAGAGATATATATATATATATATATAAACAATATACAGCAGATCCCATATATATTCAAAACAACTCAGTTAAAGCTTACAACATGACACATATATTATGAAAATAAAACTGATGTTTCATACATTTATATATATACAAATAGAAACTTCTATAATATATATATACCGAACAGAACATGTAAAAAAAAATACTGATATAAAAAAACCAACTTTCATACTTACAAATGTAAACTGGCCTATATATGCAACTTCCTTAAACAACATATATAACTGACGAAATCAATATATAGACTAATATATGCATACAGACACAATATCTATTGAAAAGTTAATGAAGTTTACTTTGTTATTATTATTACTAAATCCAAATATATGTAAACCAGGTATAGTATGATATATATAAACTTATTATGAATTGCCAAAGCTTCTCATATAAACTATATATACATGAGCTAACGATAAAGGAAGAAGAACATATTATATATATATATATATACTTAGTTTCAAAGTTTAACACAAAATATATATATAGAATAAAAGACAGAGTATAAGTACTTTAAAGTATATATACAGGTTTCGAACAAATCCCACTATATATATATATATAACTAATTGTAAATTTACTTTGTAAGCTATATATAACATACCTAAAAGTATAAACACAGAGGTCGACTGGAGGCAAGCTGTGAGATGTCGAGCACGGAACCGAAGTGGGTGATGGATGGGATCGACGCTGGTCGGGCTGGGTTGGCGAGTTGATGGAGATGGTCGGACCTGGGTGCGGTGGTGGGTAATGATGGTGACGAGGTGGTTGGAGGTGTGTGAGTTGATCGGCCAGAGAGAGGGTGAGATGGATGGGAAGGAGCAGGTTCGGTTGGAGGAGCGGGTTGGAGGCGAGTGGGTCGAGGCAGAGGGTGGCTCACCGGCTCGGGTCGAGGTGGATCGGCGTTAGGGAGGAGGTGGAGGGATTTCGAATGGGATGTGGCAGCCATTTTGTATATGCGTTTCTCCCCTTTTTTTCTTTTTTATGAGAGGTGAAGCGAAAGAGCTGGGAAGAGCAAGAGAAGGGGAGAGGCTAAGGAGATTTCTCAGATCTCAATTTACACAGCTGATATATAACCGAATAGGCATAATTTTATATATTAATTAATATTCTAAAACCGTTAGAACTAACTCGAGAAAGAACAGTCACAAAAAATGATATAGGAACGGTAGCCATTGATTTAGTTGAAAAGTTATTCAAGCAATTAATTGTTGTTTGGGCTACAAGTTTCAAATTTGGAACCGAAAGGCTCAAATAACGAACCGCAACGGCTAACCGTTCACGGGTTTTGTGGTGCACCGTGGTTCGAAAACAGGGATGAATATACCGCTGAGATCAGCATGACGAGACGATCAAAACAGTATACAGATATCAGTGGTACGAGCATCCGATCACAATCGATGCCGGTACGAAAATGCTGCTATTTCGTCGAAAATAAGATCGACGGAGCAATAATAGTTCAAATTTTGAGAAACGAAATATGACGTCTCACTCAGAAGATGATTTAGAATTTTATTGTGTAAAGATATCCAGCTTTGGAAAACATTTTATTATCATCAAATATTAACTGACTTAAATTGAAATAGAATTTCACAAGAAAATAAACTTTAATATTATCAGATAAAAATTTACCAGTTGCCATATTAAAATAGACGTATTCCAAATAATAAATTTTTATTTCCAAATTTTATTGTTTAAAATTTCACAAATTTCCAGTTAAATATACTTTTAAAACCATTAAATTTTTCGGGTCGTTACACTCTCCCCCACTCAAAACTTTTCGTCCCCGAAAAGGAAGGAGGTAGGAGAATAGAATAACCAGAAATAAAAGTAGATTGAAAGTCAAGATTAAACAATTAATTTGAACTATATAAATTTTACTTAAATTTGAAAACTTCATTTGCAATTCAATTGTCTTATATACTTTAAAACTTTTTCAAGACCCATTTGCAAAATTTCTTGCTTCCTTTACAATTACCATTTATATGCTTAAATAACAACTTTATAGATATATGAAAACTATTTGAAAACAATTATTTACATTATTACTTATATTTACAAAGAAGCTATTAAATCCATAATTCATAATTTTTTTTTATCTCAAGATACTTTTCAAATATTATTAAAAAATCAATAATCATTTACTTTAAATCTGTTTTATTTAATTAATAACCTCAAAATATTTATAACACTAAAATTCCTATTAAACCATGTAGTCTATAATTAAACAATATTTTAAAAGAATATAGTCAACAAGGAAAAGAAGGAGGATTTGGAAAACAGAATATAGGTGAGTAAATAAAGCTGAGCAGATAAGGTAGATTCAAAGGAATAATATCGGGCATGAATAGTTAATTTAGAACCATAAGAATTTCAATTTCAAATATTAATACAAAATTTCTTTGTTGGAAATACTTTTATAATAAAATACCTTTATAGTCGAAACAAATTTCCTTTTGAAAATATTTTTATAACTCGATGTTTTAACAAGTTTATCCTTGTTCCTGTAGACTCTGGTAGTGCGTTGATCAGGCGCAAAACAAGAATTCTCCAAGTACTTAGTAGACTTGTTTCAACACCCAGTGAAAATACTGGAAAACTTTTAAAAACAGATATGGAAAGTACAATCCAAACAACAAAACGAACAAAACCTTTGTCTAACCATGGTTCGCAGATACACAATGGTTACGCCTGGATCCCCCAGGAAACAATCCATATCCGTAGGCTTTCTCAGCCCTGCGAGTTACGCCATGACGACTAGTAGAATGCAGGATACACAATGGTTACGCCTGGATCCCCCAGGAAACAATCCGTACCCCCAGGCAAGACTCAGCCAGGCATTTGCGCTACTATTCGCGACCTACACAGATTGCAGGATACACAATGGTTACGCCTGGATCCCCCAGGAAACAATCCGTACCCCTAGGCAAGACTCAGCCAGGCAGTTGCGCTATGCAGTCACGAGAGAAAAATGAGACCATGGGTAACGCCATGGAATTCGAAGGACACTCGAGTATCATATCCGGAAAACCAAAATCAGAGAGAATAATATCGATAGAATGAATCCAAGATGTGGCCACAAATCGGATATCAAGCAGAAGGCACTTTCCATATCTTTACTTCGAAAATATGTATCATATAGTACCTTTTCAAATCACTTTCAAATATCGTACTTATATAAAATCCATTATATATAAGATTTAATTTTCAAATCAAATACTTTCCAAAATCAATAGTATATCAAATCATACTTATATAGACTTTAATTATATAAGATTTCACTTTCAAATTGAGTACCTTTTCAAATCTATAGTTTTCGAATCACTTTCATACTCATAAAAATCAATTTTATATAAGTTCGACAACTCCCAAATCAAGTTTTCAGTAACATAAGGTTCTCAAATTTCAATTTGTTTCAATATTAGTTCAATTTCAAAATCATATACAATTTCACCAAATTATTTCTTCTCAAATTAAATATCTTTAGTTTCAAAGTTTCCAAAATAATAGATTTAGAAAATAAATCCAAATTTCCAAATCAATATAATTCAAGTCAACCAATTCATTACCAAAATCAAATGTTTTCAAAATCATCTTATACTTACGTAAGGTCTATCTTATATAAGGATCAAAATTTTCAAAATAAATATCGCTGTATGAAGAGCCATATGGGATTGAATATCTTTGCTTTTATGGGTTATATATCTTCGTAATTTAAATTGGAAATTTTCTTTTAGCAAGCAAAGATATTCTAACTCGACAGCTTTCAATTTCAGCGTCAATGATATTAGGATATAAGATGTACATACGTCATCGTTTCGCAAAATTACATTTGATCGCTCGCTCGATCACACAAGTTCGCTTTCGAACTAGTATTGTCCATTCGACTTCCCTAATGCAGACTTCGATATGGTTTCTCGACTAGAAGCCATCAGTCTCCTTGCATAGTCATATACTACGATAGAGAATTCTAGAATCAAGCCCAAAATCCATATCAAATATTCGCCATCAAGAATCGAATGAAAAATCCTAACACTAAATGGTGTAATTCACCTCTAACTTGTGTACTCAAACCTGGATCAAATTAATTATGCGAGTAGCATACGTACAACCTATATATTTATTCCAACTTGTTAAATATATAGTTTCATAAAGATGTTACCCAGTTAAAACATTTAAACTAAATTTTATTCAAAATATTTTGAAGACCAAATTCTTTTCAAAGCATTTCAAATCTAAATTTCATATTTAGAAAAAATTAAAATTGCCTTATTCATTTACTTAACAAAACAGTTTCCACTTATTTAAATCATATTACTACATACTTTAACATACATACCAAACTTATATACTTTATACTTTTCAAAATTTCTTAGCCTTGAAAAGTTAACCTTGATTTGGAAGTGCTCGAACCTTCAAAATAGTTGAAGAAATCATTTTAAAATTCAAGAGTTGGAAATCAGCAACAATCAGTAAGTCAATTTCAAAAGATAGGTTTATATCAAATTCGAAACACGAGGGCTGAACACCGGCTTACTTCAAATCATTTCAAGTATATATATACATATATCTTCCGAACATCAAATCATACTTTGAAATCAAAATCGGTTTCGCAAAATCACTCGAGTAGCAATGCTACTAAAGTGGCCTCTCCCCACTATGAAACTCGAAAATCAATGTCGATGATGCGTGCACTCATCACCGAAATTATTTTCCAGCGACATAAGTGAGTTCTGGACTTCTATTTTCTCAAACTTCTTTTGGAATTTCTTTGAAATCATTCGAAACTCATTAAAATCATTGGAAACATTTCTTATTCGGAAAATACTTTTAAATCATACTATTATTATATATTTCAAAATCTTAAAACCAATTTCAAAATACCGGAGTTCAATTCTCGAATTTCAAATTTCAAACCCTTTAGTTATATATCATTTTTATATAAATCAATTTCTTATATAATTTCAAATCCTTTCAAAAATCCAAATTCTTATTTTTAAAAGGTATATATAATCCTTATCGAAAACATTTTCACTTTTATATATAGAATATAATCATACTTATAAAAATTTCGATATATAAACAATTTCCAAAATACGAATAAACCCGATTTTTCAAAAGGATGATTCAAGAATGGATTTCAAAACAAAGATAGAAATTCAACTTAGAGGGACTCTAATCAAATAGGATTCTGATTCGAAGATAAGTTCAACGAAAATTAGATAATTAATTTCAAAATAGAAGATGAATATACTTATATAAAATCGCGGGCGACCTTAACCGGGTCAACCGTGACTTCAGGAACAAGATCGATGCAGAATTCCAAGAAAAATCAACATTCGATCGCAAGAGCTAGCGGCATCTAAACCAAAGATATAGAAATCTCCGGTGAATCAATGCCAATTGTGAAGGAGTTTCACCCCTTCACAAATCATTCAAAGATTGGTGGGATCCTATTCTTATAGAGATCATTCGAAGTGGAGTTATGGGATACTCCAGAATCAAAAGAATACCAATCGAGAGAGACAAGAATGAATTTTTGGAACCGTAGGGAACGTTCCAAAGTTCAAAGGAAATCGAGTCAAAAGGAAGAGATTAAACTCGAACGAAAGTGATTCTGTAAAGAAATTTACAATATATGCTAAGTTTCACCTAGAGCCAAAGCTCTGATACCAACTGTAACGACCCGCTATTTTGGACCATTTAAATCGACAATAATCCACACATGTCTGACTTGAATAATTCAAAATATCAGATTGTTAATTTAAAATTTGGCAAAACTCAGAATATACAGTAAATAAATCAATCACAGAATTACAGACACAGAGTAATACAAATATACGCAGCAGAAAAGATAAAATAGTAGTTCATGAAGCTACTATATAAACATCGGAGTTATAAATAAAATACAACAGAATATCTCAGATGCAGTGAAGTCTCCAATCCAAACAGATGACTTCTGTGAACGAATCAACTGGAAAGCTGGAAGCTGAATCAAAAGTTGGATCTCCAAAGGAAGCTCCAAACTCCAAGGATGAGTCTCAAATGCTGTATCACTCAGTCTGACCCGAGCGTAAAGCAAAACACAAAACACTCGAGTCAGGATTAACATTCTTATATAAATAAATCCAACTCAAGTGAAATATCAACTGAAATACAAGTAACTTAAAGGATGTTTGGGATAACCATCCTCTAAGGATCTTCAGAACTATCTACAAGATGGAAATATACATTATAACACCGTGGTCATTTCAATTTAATTTATACTTCAAAACCCAAATATCATTTCATTTCAATATAACTATTTTCCAAGATAGTATATATATTAATTAATTTATAAAGTAAAGTATTTATAATTTCCTCAAGTCTCATAAATCGATTTAAATCAACTCAAATTCCAAATTCAAATTTATTCAAAGCCCAATTCATCAATTCAATTCAGTTCTAAATATACCCTTTAATTTATTTTTTTATTTCAAAGCTTAAATATTCAATATTTTCAAAGTTAAATTTAACAGTTTCATACAGCTCTTGGTTTAACTTTATTATTATTAAATCAGGGAATATTCGTTTAATAAATTCAATATCATTTAACTAGCCTTAAATTTCATTTTTACTTAAATCAAACCCAAGTTATAAATCATATCCTAAATCTCAATGTCAGTAAGTTTCAAATTGGTTTAATTAAATAAAAGTTATCCTCCCAAATCCATAGAATTTATTTTCAAAATATTTATATATATGGACCAACGATGTCTGTATATATATCTTCATATGGTTCAGAATATGGATATTTATCATTTCAATCCGAAATTTAAATATATACGGGTAGATATCATTTCAACCCGTAATCCCAATTTCAATTCTATTGAAAATCGCTTGGGTTTATCATTTCAACCCATAACGATTTTCTCTTATTCTAAAGTCCGTTCGGGTATGTATCATTTCAACCCATAGTGAATTCTATACTAACAGGGAACTTGCAGAGTGATAACAGATAATATAAAATACAACAACAGGCATATATCAAAATTAACAATAAAATATAAACAACAGGATATGGTGTCATATCCCACAGGTGAACAGTTACAAGTAATAGCATATATAACAATTTAAATAACTACAGCAGCATATTTCAATTGTCGTTTCAATTGAAATCAAATTTAATAAATAAAAGAACGTTAGTCGTGAGTGATTGCTCACCTTTCGAGGCTAGAGAAGAAAAGACAATGCAATGAGCTACGAATTGGATCACGATCTAGACAATCGAACAAATCTCAAAGCGAAGTAAGCTGAAAGATATGGATTAATGGAAACGAATCAGAATCGTCTTGATATAATCAAAACAAAATGTGCTATAACTTCTCTCTAAACCGATTTCAGACATACATTCAAAATAATATATATATATTTCAAAGTCATTGTTTTTTTTAATAAAAACCCATAAAAACAACATATCTACATAGTAAGGTTTTAAATAAATAAATACACACACAATAAAACATTTAAACATGAAATATATATATACTTTGGTACACAGGGTGTACATACCTATATTTAACATATATAATATATAAATACAACTAATCATATAGTGCAACACTGATATAAATAAAATATATCCCATCACACCCTACAATAATATAGATTATATGATATATATATAAACATACATACCCTATAACATCATATCATAAGCTACAGGAGATAGCAACAACATCTAAATTCTGAAATAACCTTTAAACTGTTATAAACTTTTATATACAATATGTATCGTATAAATTTTTATATATATAATATAGAAACAACACCCTACATTTATATCAAATTGTATATTCAACAGCTAAAACTATATTATATAGAACATACCCATTAAAAGGCCAAAGCTAAAATTGAAACAAAATGAGCAAACAAACAGCTTATATAAAAGTACAGTTTATATATGTAGCACTTACATTTTATTATTAAAACTATTTCGAAAATATAGCATTGATTGCCAGGGATATCCCATATATACTTACATAAAATAAAAATCCATACTAAACACAATAGTTCTAAAATAGTATATATATTTATATACAGAAAACAGAGCTTATAACTCGTATAGATAACAAAGTATAATTTATAAGCTATTGATTTTTTTTTAAACACGCATCAAACAAGAGCATATATATATCCACTATATTTTTAAACTGATATGCAATAGTATACATAGAAAATTTATAGAAAGTAAACATAATTTGTAACATCTCTATATAACTATGCGTGCTGCTAGATTTACTTTATAAATAGAGATATATATATATATAAACAATATACAGCAGATCCCATATATATTCAAAACAACTCAGTTAAAGCTTACAACATGACACATATATTATGAAAATAAAACTGATGTTTCATACATCTATATATATACAAATAGAAACTTCTATAATATATATATACCGAACAGAACATGTAAAAAAAAAATACTGATATAAAAAAACCAACTTTCATACTTACAAATGTAAACTGGCCTATATATGCAACTTCCTTAAACAACATATATAACTGACGAAATCAATATATAGACTAATATATGCATACAGACACAATATCTATTGAAAAGTTAATGAAGTTTACTTTGTTATTATTATTACTAAATCCAAATATATGTAAACCAGGTATAATATGATATATATAAACTTATTATGAATTGCCAAAGCTTCTCATATAAACTATATATACATGAGCTAACGGTAAAGGAAGAAGAACATATTATATATATATACTTAGTTTCAAAGTTTAACACAAAATATATATATAGAATAAAAGACAGAGTATAAGTACTTTAAAGTATATATACAGGTTTCGAACAAATCCCACTATATATATATATAAAACTAATTGTAAATTTACTTTGTAAGCTATATATAACATACCTAAAAGTATAAACACAGAGGTCGACTGGAGGCAAGCTGTGAGATGTCGAGCACGGAACCGAAGTGGGTGATGGATGGGATCGACGCTGGTCGGGCTGGGTTGGCGAGTTGATGGAGATGGTCGGACCTGGGTGCGGTGGTGGGTAATGATGGTGACGAGGTGGTTGGAGGTGTGTGAGTTGATCGGCCAGAGAGAGGGTGAGATGGATGGGAAGGAGCAGGTTCGGTTGGAGGAGCGGGTTGGAGGCGAGTGGGTCGAGGCAGAGGGTGGCTCACCGGCTCGGGTCGAGGTGGATCGGCGTTAGGGAGGAGGTGGAGGGATTTCGAATGGGATGCGGCAACCATTTTGTATATGCGTTTCTCCCCTTTTTTTTCTTTTTTATGAGAGGTGAAGCGAAAGAGCTGGGAAGAGCAAGAGAAGGGGAGAGGCTAAGGAGATTTCTCAGATCTCAATTTACACAGCTGATATATAACCGAATAGGCATAATTTTATATATTAATTAATATTCTAATACCGTTAGAAATAACTCGAGAAAGAACAGTCACAAAAAATGATATAGGAACGGTAGCCATTGATTTAGTTGAAAAGTTATTCAAGCAATTAATTGTTGTTTGGGCTACAAGTTTCAAATTTGGAACCGAAAGGCTCAAATAACGAACCGCAACGGCTAACCGTTCACGGGTTTTGTGGCGCACCGTGGTTCGAAAACAGGGATGAATATACCGCTGAGATCAGCATGACGAGACGATCAAAACAGTATACATATATCAGTGGTACGAGCATCCGATCATAATCGATGCCGGTACGAAAATGCTGCTATTTCGTCGAAAATAAGATCGACGGAGCAATAATAGTTCAAATTTTGAGAAACGAAATATGACGTCTCACTCAGAAGATGATTTAGAATTTTATTGTGTAAAGATATCCAGCTTTGGAAAACATTTTATTATCATCAAATATTAACTGACTTAAATTGAAATAGAATTTCACAAGAAAATAAACTTTAATATTATCAGATAAAAATTTACCAGTTGCCATATTAAAATAGACGTATTCCAAATAATAAATTTTTATTTCCAAATTTTATTGTTTAAAATTTCACAAATTTCCAGTTAAATATACTTTTAAAACCATTAAATTTTTCGGGTCGTTACAGGTTTAGACGTCTGTAGCTTAATCAGACGTTTGACATCAATGTCAGACGTCTAAAGATAAAATAACAGACGTCTGAACCCTCAGTATAAAGTACTTCTATTTTTATATGAAATAGACGTCTTTCAATTAAATAACAGACGTCTGAATTAAATAACAAACGTCTAAAATGACTGATTTTTATTTCTTCTATTTTTTTGTTGTTTAACCTTAGTCAGACATCTGTCACTTTTCTCTCAGACATCTGAACTTGACGAACTGAAGCATCTCTTCATGAAATATCAAATTCTGAAGAGTTGTCTTCTTCATCAAGAGTTGCACTTCTTCAAATAGTTGTAACTATTAAATTAAAACTATTCAATACTATAAATAGAGATGAAAATCCACTATTTCAATTACCAATTCTTTCTATCTATTCTGATCTTATATTGTTATAATATCAAGTGATTTTCAACTCTCTACTTCCTATCTTTGCACATTCAAATCATCATATCAAGAAGATTATAGGAAGGGTGTACTACATTGACTATATACGTGTTACTCAAGAACACACAAGTCAAGAAACAATTTATTAATTATATTTGAAGTCCTATTCGGTTGCTTAGGCGGAAAAGTCCTGTTCGGTTGCTCAGGCGGTGTAATACCTGTTCCTCCGGGTAAAGTGAGGGTTGTTAGAGAAATTCCAGAAGGAGTCTGGGACTGGACGTAGAATGGGAAGTTCGAACCAGTATAAAAATCCCTGGTGTCATTTTTATTACTGCTATTTACTATTATTTATAATTCCGCACTTGCTAGTCGTAGTTTAACTATATTATCAATCCATATACACTTTCATTTGGTATCGGAGCAAGGTCATCACATAACTATAACACAGTTATCTGATTTGTTTTAATAATATGGACAATAACACTAGCAACAGTTTTACTGAGGGACAAGCCACTACACGACCACCATTGTTTAACAGATTAAATTATAGTTATTGGTCAACTAGAATGAGAATTTTTATGCAAGCAAGTGGATTTGAAACCTGGAATATCATTCAAACTGAATATAATATTCCTACTACAGAGTATGCTGCATGGTCTAATACCCAAAAACTAGATGCTACTGCAAACGCAAAAGCAATGAACATGTTATTTTGCGCATTAGACAAAAATGAATTCAATCGAGTCAGTATTTGTAAAACTAGATATGAAATTTGGAATACTCTTAAGGTTACACACGAAGGAACAAATAAAGTAAAACAAAGCAAGATTTCTATGTTTAAAAACCAATTTCAAAATTTTAGAATGAAACAAGGAGAAAGTATTAGTGAAATGTACTCTAGATTCCAGGATATCTTATCACTCACTATTAGCTTTAGAAGTTACTTTTACTGAATCTGATATTGTATCAAAAATCCTTAACTCTCTAACTGATGAATGGGAACGAAAAGTCTTAGCTATCGAGGAAGCTAATGATATTTCAACCATAAAAACAGAAGAGTTAATAGGAAATCTAATGTCCTATGAAGTAAATTTACAGGCAAGACGAGCACAAGCATAGGACAAGAAAACTATCGCTTTTCAAGCAGAAAAAGAAGACTCTGAATCAGAAGACGATATGGCATTTATAGCTAAGAATTTCAAAAAGTTTTTGAAATTCAAAAAGGGTAATAAATTTGGAAATAACAAGGATTTCAATAAGCCATCAAGCTCATCTCTTGAATGCTACGAATGTCACAAGAAGGGCCACATAAAGAAAGATTGTCCTGATCGGAAGAAAGAAAATAATCTCAAAAAGGACAAATATAAAAAGAGACAAGCCTTCTCAGTTACATGGGATGATACAGAATCTTCTTCGTCAGACAGTGATAATGACAGTGATTTAGAACAAGCCAACTTTTGTTTTATGGCAACAAATGATGATGTAAGTGATCTAACTTTTGACGATTTAATAGAAATAAACTCTGAATTGTTAGATAAACTTAGAATCCTAAAGAGTAAATATAAAGATTCTTTAGGAAAATTAAATAGAACTGAAATAGAAACTGACATGTTAAAAGTTGAAAAGAAAATATTAAAGGAAGAGTTAGTAAAATCTCAAGAATCTTATGTTAATATAACATCTCAATTCACCGATTTAAGTAGTGAAATAGAAAGACAGAAATATGAGAATGTTAAATTAGCAAAAGAGAATTATGATTTAAACTCTAATATTAAAACACTTGATATAGAAGTATTAAATCTTAAAAAAAACAGGAAAACATTTCTAAAAATGTTTCTAAATTTAACAGTGGAAGAGAGAGTCTCTCTAAAATAATTGAGAATTCTCAAACCTGCTTAAATAAAAAGGGGTTAGGATATAAAAAACCAATACAAAGTATTTTTAAAAATAATGGTTCATTATATACTAATTTTAAGAAAAAGGAATCTATATCTACTCAAAAATCTTCTTCAAAAGTTATTCATCCAAAATCAATTATGATTTGGGTTCCAAAAACTAATAATAGTTTGATTAGGAATAACTACATTAAATCTTTCATTATGTCTGTACATAAGAATGAAAATTTTATTTTTAAAGGGAACTCTAAACCCAACTGGATTTGGCTTCCTAAGATTTAACCCTTAGGACCCTAACTGAGGAAGTGGGTACCAATAGAATTTCAATATTTTTTGCAGGTACCGATTAAGAAAAGAGGAAAATGGATTCTAGACAGTGGTTGCTCAAAACACATGACAGGCGACAAAAATATGTTAACAAACATTATCTACTTAGATGGAGGATCTGTCACTTTTGGAGATAATTCCAAAGGTTACATCATCGGCAAAGGCGATGTGAGCAATGACGGTACATCTAATTTACCTCTTATTACAAATGTTTTATTAGTTAAAAAATTAAAACACAACTTACTAAGTATTAGTCAATTATGTGATAAAGGTTTTAACATAGTATTTTCTGAAAATAAATGCAATATTTTTTATCATAACAAAAATCTTATTTTCGAAGGAGTTAGAGATCGTAATATTTATATTCTGAATATGAAAATAAATCATAATACAAATATGTGCTTATTAGTCAAAGAAAATGATCCTTGGCTATGGCATAAAAGATTTTGTCATATAAATTTCAAAGCTATTAATAAATTATCCAAAAACAATTTAGTAAAAGGTTTACCTAAAATGAATTTTAAGGTAAATAGCATTTGTGATGCTTGTCAACTAGGAAAGCTAACTAAATCTTCTTTTAAATATAAGAAGATCATCTCAACGTTACAACCTCTTGAGTTGTTACATCTAGACTTATTTGGACCAACTCAGACTCAATCTATTAATCACAATAGATATGTCTTTGTAATAGTTGATGACTTCTCTAGATATACATGGACCTTATTTATGAAAAACAAAAGTGATACATTTGAAAATTTCAAAATCTTTGCTAAACGTATTCAAAATATTAAAAATCTAAAGATTAAAAACATTAGAAGTGATCATGGAGGTGAATTTGAAAATGAAATGTTTGAGAAATTTTGTAATAAGAAAGGAATATTTCATAACTTTTCATTTCTTAGAACGCCTCAACAAAATGGAGTTGTTGAACGTAAAAATAGAACACTTCAAGAATGTGCTAGGACTTTATTGAATGGAACCACTCTTCCAAAACAATTTTGGGCAGAAGCCGTTGCTACTGCTTGTTATGTCCTAAATCGTGTCTCTATTCGACCTTTAACTAAACATACTCCATATGAACTTTTCAATGGTAGAAAACCTAATATATCTTACTTTAAAGTTTTTGGTTCAAAATGTTTTGCCTTGAATACTAAAAGATCATCTAGGAAAATTTGATCCAAAATCGGATGAATGTATATTCATCGGATACTCAGAACGAAGCAACGCATACAGAATCTATAATAAAAGAACTAAATCTATTGAAGAAACACTTCATGTATCATTTGATGAAAATTTCAAAATTAAAACAAATGATGATGAAGACATTATAATAAATTCAAATTCTATTTTTGACAACAATACATCTGACAATACTCCTTCAATGTAACGACCCGAGTTTCCAGACCCGGAAAATCGAACCATTTTAGTTAAGAAGAAGAGGTAGAAGAAGAAAAATAAAAAAACAACATCAGAATCTAACCATCGCAGCGGAATAAAATATAATATATATCAACAGATCTTTACACAATCAAAAACTATATCTGTTTATATAATACAGCATCAGAGTATACACCAGAGAACACATAACATACAACTGGACAATAACCATATCATGTCCTCAATACAACAGAGTACAACAATCAACACAGCGGAATATATATATATATATATAAACAAGTACGAGAGATACGTCTCGCCATCCAGCTCATCTCCTGAGCTCCACAGCATCATATCCCGTAACCTAAAATACTCGGTCTGACCCGAGCATCATATAAAACAATACCCGAGTCAGTCTGGAAAACCAGCGTGAGAAAATCACACTCAAATTGATTATTAAAGTTTCCAAATCCTTTGAAAACAAAAGCATCTCGTAAGACCACGCCACAAATAAACATGTCGGGTTTTTACCTTACGATAGCTAAAACACTTTATATCAAAATCCTCTGATATTATAATAGTGTCTACAGAAAGTAAAATAGAATCTAGCTGAAATGCTTGCATCTCACATTTCAACAATAGTTGGGCACAATCAAAACCGTACAAGCACGTAGGGAGAATGAATTTCCAACGAATGACTAGGCACTGGGGTACCACCTGTCACAGTACGTGGCCTAGATCACAGTACCGAGGAGTACGCCCGCTCCCCTGCAACACAAGGCCGGAATCATCCCTTACTGGATAATTCCAAGTAAAATCACCCCACTGTTGGGATCAGCAACCGCAACACTAAGCCGAAATAAAAGGGACATCTAGACAGGGATGACCTTACTCTCAAGTGGGGGCTACCCACGAAGCCTTGCTGCATAACCCCTGATTTTCAGTCATTCCCGGTTGATGAGGCTCGAGGCTAAACGATACCTTTTCAGAACATATCCCTTAGAATGCCCATCGTCCACCTGACGATGTCACGAAAGCATTCATCCATACAAGTCCGTCCCGGGTTCGAACGGAACCGAAGGCACTATTCCTACTACATCCATTTTGGAAATATCCTCAGGATTAGTAGCGACTAGCCCTTGCACTTCACTGCTCCATCTTCGACTCCGAAATCGTTACACGAAACGTACAAACCGGATCGAAGTGGTATTCGAGTCTCCAGACCTAGAATCCCGGTATACGAAAACTCGATCCCGGTCTCTTCGAAACGATCAGCGCATTTGGCTAATATTGATAGTCGGTTATTTAACTATCAATTAACATCCACAAGCAACCATCACACAATAAATAATTTCCCACATTATTTATTTGCCCAAATATCTTTCCAAGATATATTTCTATTTTCAAACTCCTTTTGAAAACAATTTCAAACAGTTTCCGCTTACGGAATACATTTCCCAAATAATTATTTCTCTGAAACACTACTTTAGATTTAAAAATAATTTAAAAGCACTTTACTATAAATATACTTTATAATATTGAAATTTAAAAACTACTTTAATACTTTAACAAAATATATACTTAAGGAATATTTAAAATGAAACCACTTTTCAAATATAAACTAAATTTCTCTTTTTAAAACATAATACCAAATCACTTTTATATAATTACTACAATAATAGATTTTTGAAAATACTACTTTAGGCTTTAACATTTAGAAATAATAGATTTTCTAAAATATGCTTTTAAAAACACAATTAGAACTTTTAACTTATATTAAAAATTCCTTTGAAAACGTACTTGGCTATCCAGAGAAATACACTTCTCATTTCCATCTTTTAAAAATAAATCAACATTTATTTTTAAATCAATTCATATTCCTTTATAGATTCCCACCTTGAATTTATATTTCAAATATCCTCTGATATTCCATTTCACTTTATAAACCCAGTTTATATCTCCAAAATCTCATTTCTCTTAAATTCCAAATCCCAAAGTATTTAAATCAAATTTATAATTGATTTCCCAATTTATTTTACTTTGAAATAAATTTCTTTACTTAATCCATTTATTTCCAAATTCATTAACTTCCAGATTTTATTTCTCATTATGATTTAAAATCTTTGAATCGAAACACAGGTTTCAGATTTCCCAAATTCCTTCTTTGGTTTTAATTACATTTAAACATTGAATTAAAATAAAATTTTATCCCTTTAAATAACATCACATAAGTTTTCTTTAAATTCAATATTCTCTGTTTATTTAAAATTCTTCTTTTCCATATTTAATTTATTCGAATTCACTAGAATTACTTAACTTAAATTTTATTCTTTTATTTCTTTCCAAAAATCCAATTCAATTGCTTTTGATAACTCATTATACTGGGAAATTCAATCCAACCAGATTATCCAATATAAATCATCACAGGATATCAATAATCATATAACAGAATATTTAAACAAAATTAAATATTTTGAGGAATCCAGTTGGATCCCTCCAACCCGTTTCCCTGCATCCACAGATGTTAGCACAATACCAATTTCACTTCAAAGTGGAATATCGCGGTATATGGGTTTTATAAAATATCATCCGCTATTATGCGGCGCATAGGGTCTCATCCGCTATATAAATGCGGGAATATCAACAACTCAAATATATACATATGCCAATATGTATATATTGGTATATACTACTATATATATCACATCAAATCAAATCAATCATCCAATAAATTATTTAAATTTAACCATTTAAATTTAAATTTAACTGAGTGAGATTAACTCACCTTTGATTTTAGTTTGCGGTCTATTCCACTCCAGTTCCATTCCGACTTGTATTTTCTCGATTTTAGACCTTGTAAAAATATTTATATAGTCTATTAACATTTGAATTAACCGAACAATGTATTTTCCTAAGATTTCAGACCTTGACAACATTATAAAGTTATCAATACTCGAACTCATTGAACACTTCCCTTTAGATAAATTTACTAGCTAATTATTTATTTAAATTTTCTTTAAATAAATATTCTTTAGTAACTAAAAATAAACATTTTTCCCGACTGATTTACTGATCATTCTCAAACACAATTGGAAATGTTTCTTCATATTTATATGTAAACGTAAAACTTGTTCCTTCCAATCAACAGGATAGATAACAGTAACCAAATAATAACAACTCGGTTATTAATAGTACTCAGATTACCGGTCGAAGATTTACTCACAATCGATCGCGAGATACCAATCTGTCTCCTCCCATCACTGCCGAGCATCACCCAACCTCCATCGTTCGAACACTCCGGCTCCTCACCCTCCTTTTCGAACTCGATCGCGACCCCTTCCTTACAACCCAGTCGCGAAAAGCTTCAGGCACCACGAATGAACGAGCCGCCACTCCAGAAACCCTAGCTCGAACGCGAAACCCCACTCGATAACGGCCACGACATCTCGGTTCGCCATCTCCGCTCGCGAGATACCCCCTTCCGGCGCCCTCGAAAATCTTAGCTTCCAAACTGATGGCTCTCGATTCTCGTTGAGGTGGAGCGATTAAACGAGACTGTAAGGAGGAAGTCTCGACTTCGAGTTTGAATAGGAAACGAAAAGAGGTGGGTTCGAGATTTTGTTAGTGACTCAAGTGATCGTGATTTTCTTCAAAAGAGGGTTTCAACTTTAGAACGAGAGGGATTTTATTTTTAGAAAGAACGGGATTCATTTTCTTAAAGGAAGAGGACGATATTTCTTCGGTTGGGAAGCTTCACGAGTACGCATTGGGAAAAATATCTCTGACTATTGTACTATAAATTTTAAATTATATTATAACACTTCAAACCGTCTCGTTGCATAACGCGAAATCCCGAACCCCAAACCAGACATTTCAACAGACGTTTACAGGGTTTTACCCGCATTCCGAACACGATGGAACGCGTTTCGAAGGCTAATTTGATCGTATGGAGAAGATAGCTTTTTAGACTAGTTATTATATTAAATTTCAATAAAATTCAACGCGTTTATATATCGTATGCTCACACAACCGCTCCAATCAATACGAAAATTAAAATCCGATAATAATATAATATTACGGATCCAATGGAACTGGTTTCGTCGAATTCCGAGACTGTGCCTCGGAAGGCTATTTTTAAATTCAATTCAAAACAGTATATTTTTAAAACTGAACAAAACACTTTTAATTTCAGTTTTAAAAGTTCTGTTACCTTCAGTATTATTTATATGAATTTTTCGAGCTTCCAAAATATTTTTAACAGGCTTAAAGCTCCAGATTCAATAATTTACCAATTTCGATAATTTAAATTCAACAATTACTTGTCTAATAAATAATGATATTTGAAATTAAGGTAAATAATTATCTTTTGAATATTTAAAATTAATTAAATATTCCTATTTCAAATGCTCAAAAATTCCGGGTCGTCACATTCCTCCCCCCTTAAAAGAATTTCGTCCCCGAAATTACCAGTTAGGAAGAATGATCCAATACCCATTACTATTTCCTTAACCCAAATAGTTTTAACCACCTCCCAAAACAAATCCTTTAATAGAGATACATTATCCCTCTTTCTAACCTTTCAAACTTACTCCTAAGTCCCAAACAATATTATCTTTCTTATCAGTTCAAATTTAAATTTGAATTCAAATTTTAACTTATCAAAATTTCTCAAAAATTTTCTAACTCTCTAAATTCCCGAAAAATTTTGCCAGCGTCTCCTTTGCGCGGCTAGCTCGGTACAACTACAAAATGGCTCTACGGCCTCCCAATCTCAAAAAGAAAACAAAAAGCCAAGTGGCTGGATCAAAAACCTAATCAAATTTCATACAGAAATTCAAATACATACCTTTTGTCGGGCCATTAAATTTTATCTTCTAAAATCAAAATCCCAATTTATCCATTGCTTTTATACACCTGTATATCCTATTAAGCAATAATATCCACTCACAATTCCAAAGTCCTTTTATCGACTTCTTTACAAATTTCCAATATTTGTTTTACTTAAGCCCGTACGATGCACATATATCATCCGTACGCAATATCACATTCGATCGCTCAATCGATCACACAATTTCACTTCCGAACTAGTATCGTCCACCCGACTTCATAGTGCGGACTCAGATCTGGTTTCTTGATCAGAAACCGTCATTCTCCTTGCATAGTCACAAACTATGATAGAGAATTTCCAGAATCAATCAACAACCCATATCCAGGCTCGCCGTCGAAAATCGAGTGAAAAATCCTAATTCGGATCGATAAAACTATCTCGAAATTTTGTGTTCGACATCTGGACCAAATAGCTATGCGAATAAAATAATATACGTACATCTTACGTATAAATTCCAATTGATTCTCAACTATATCAATTCTCCTTTATTTCGCATTCCTTTTTGATTGTTATCCCCTTATTCACAACTATCCCATTTCACAACTTCAGTTTTAGTCTTCATTCAACTATTCACTTAGTATATATATATATATTTCCATTCCAAAATTACTAAGTATATTTCCAATACCAGTTTTCCCAAGAATTTCATTCTTCAATGCTTAAGTTCAATATAAAATTTTCTTATATTTATTTACTACTTCACCACCGAAGTGTATATATTCAAATTGAACTCCCATTTCATATGAATTCCAACTTACTTCAATTTACTACTTCATTTCAAATATAAATACTTATTCCACATTTTCAATTCAGATTTTCATTTCCAATTTTTCTTTCTTAAATTCAATTCATCTCTAACTTCTGAATATTGAATTTTATTTAGCTCGAAAACAATCCAAGTTAATTCATTCAATAACTATTTCTCAACTTATTTAAACCACTCTTCTGTTTGAGTTCAGTTTCCATTCAACATTTACTTAAGTCAATAACTTAAGTTTATTTTCCATTTAACCAACCCCTTTAAAGTTTTATTTCCATCTTTCATTGGATTCTTATTTAATCAAATTCCATCCATTTATTTATTTAATATAAGTGGTCCATTCACTCAATCATTATGAATTTTATTTTCCATACTCAATTCATATGGAATTATTTTATTAATAACTAGGTCATTTCCAATTTATTTCCACTTATTTGGATTTTATTCGCAATCCAAACCATCACTATTTTAATCCAATTCCATTAACTCACAATTCAATTTCATTAACTAATTTATTATCTCATTAGTTCCTCCGCTGGTTAAAATTAAATACTTGCTTTTTAAATCCCAAATATCACTTCACTTAATTTTCTTAATTTCAATTTATTTTATAATTCAAGTTTGGATTTATTTAAAAATTAAGATTACTCATCTTATCGTTTCCATTTGATAATTACAATTTCAAATTATAACTCTTAATGGTTCAAAGTAATGGATTCCCATTTATGACTTACAATTTCATTTCTATTCATAAGTTTTAACTTACTTGCTGAAGACCTGGGACTATTCATTTAAGTCCATTTTCATCTTTATAATCAAATTTCAAATTATTGCACTTAAGAACTTAAGAATATGAATTTCTTTACACAATTATAAGCATTTTACATTACCTTTATATCCAATTCAATTCAACTTCAACTTACTTACATTTAATTCAATTCCAATTCTCAATTTTATTTAACTTATCTTAAGTTAAATTCAAATATATTTTATTCACCTTCATATACTCGAATTAAATTTTAATTCCAGGATACACATTTATACGAGTTTTATAATTCATTCACCATCAAGTTCTCTAACTCTTTTATCTACCAACTTATATTACTCATTTAGTTAATTTCATCTCATAATTATAATCCAAGAATTAAACTTTCATTCCCTTCTTATTTCAATCAACTTCATTCCATGCTTTATATTGTTGATTCATTTAAATTTTCCACATTTATATTTTAAATAGAATTCCCAGAATTCAATTGCCCGGTTTTATTTCAAAACCATTTTGAACCCAGAAATAACTCATACATATCAGGTATATCACCTCAAATCCCAATTTCCAAAACAATCTGCTTTTACCAAACAATTTTTTTTTCCTTTGAATTTCAAAACCAACCCAGTTCACAATCACTTCCAATTTAAAACAGTTTGGTAGCAATTTCTCTTTGGAAACTCGAAAATAGACATCGATGATGCTGCAGTCATCACCGAAATTATTTTCCAGCGAACGAAAGAGAATTTAATGCTTTTATCACTTTGAAACATTTCAAACATTTTTAAATCCCAAATCCCACCAGATTTCAATTCAATTTCAAAAATATTCATGAAATAATATCACCATTATTTCCCCAAAAACCTTAAAACTATTTTTTTTAAATCCAAAGGAACTTAAACCTTTCCCAAAACTTCAAATTCAAAACCCATTCAATTTTATATCCAAACATTACTCTGGGATTCTATCACATTTTATTTCAAGTTATAAGTCACATTTACAATTTACATTTACAAATTTCATTTGTTTATGAATTTATCTCATTTGATTATAAATCACATTTGTAATTCACCCTCATATATGAAGTTTATTTCAATTTATAAATTTCATTTATAATCTACATTCTCAAATTCCATTTGTTATATAAATTTATTCTTCAACTTAGGTTATAAGTTTTCAATTTCTGATTCAATTTTTACACAATGATGATAATAATCTAATATCATCGCTTTCTAACAACCAAGCAACCAAATATATAATTTACAAAAGTTATCCTTTTATATATAAAAATAATTTGGGCAAAATTATTTCATTCACCCTATTTAAAACAATACCGTGTCGAACTGTTCTATTCAAGTGTTTAGAAACCCCTTCGATCCAGTTTTCGAGGCTGTGCCGACGAAGGTTCATATGCCACTCAATAAATCAACCAACACAATATAAAACCATTTTATATTCACTAACAAATACGCGCTCATATCTATTAGTACTCTCAAAATTCCCACCAGAGCCAAGGTTATCGCTAGCCTAAGCTCTGATACCACTGTAACGACCCGAGTTTCCAGACCCGGAAAATCGAACCATTTTAGTTAAGAAGAAGAGGTAGAAGAAGAAAAATAAAAAAACAACATCAGAATCTAACCATCGCAGCGGAATAAAATATAATATATATCAACAGATCTTTACACAATCAAAAACTATATCTGTTTATATAATACAGCATCAGAGTATACACCAGAGAACACATAACATACAACTGGACAATAACCATATCATGTCCTCAATACAACAGAGTACAACAATCAACACATCGGAATATATATATATAAACAAGTACGAGAGATACGTCTCGCCATCCAGCTCATCTCCTGAGCTCCACAGCATCATATCCTGTAACCTAAAATACTCGGTCTGACCCGAGCATCATATAAAACAATACCCGAGTCAGTCTGGAAAACCAGCGTGAGAAAATCACACTCAAATTGATTATTAAAGTTTCCAAATCCTTTGAAAACAAAAGCATCTCGTAAGACCATGCCACAAATAAACATGTCGGGTTTTTACCTTACGATAGCTAAAACACTTTATATCAAAATCCTCTGATATTATAATAGTGTCTACAGAAAGTAAAATAGAATCTAGCTGAAATGCTTGCATCTCACATTTCAACAATAGTTGGGCACAATCAAAACTGTACAAGCACGTAGGGAGAATGGATTTCCAACGAATGACTAGGCACTGGGGTACCACCTGTCACAGTACGTGGCCTAGATCACAGTACCGAGGAGTACGCCCGCTCCCCTGCAACACAAGGCCGGAATCATCCCTTACTGGATAATTCCAAGTAAAATCACCCCACGGTTGGGATCAGCAACCGCAACACTAAGCCGAAATAAAAGGGACATCTAGACAGGGATGACCTTACTCTCAAGTGGGGGCTACCCACGAAGCCTTGTTGCATAACGCCTGATTTTCAGTCATTCCCGGTTGATGAGGCTCGAGGCTAAACGATACCTTTTCAGAACATATCCCTTAGAATGCCCATCGTCCACCTGACGATGTCACGAAAGCATTCATCCATACAAGTCCGTCCCGAGTTCGAACGGAACCGAAGGCACTATTCCTACTACATCCATTTTGGAAATATCCTCAGGATTAGTAGCGACTAGCCCTTGCACTTCACTGCTCCATCTTCGACTCCGAAATCGTTACACGAAACGTACAAACCGGATCGAAGTGGTATTCGAGTCTCCAGACCTAGAATCCCGATATACGGAAACTCGATCCCGGTCTCTTCGAAACGATCAGCGCATTTGGCCAATATTGATAGTCGGTTATTTAACTATCAATTAACATCCACAAGCAACCATCACACAATAAATAATTTCCCACATTATTTATTTGCCCAAATATCTTTCCAAGATATATTTCTATTTTCAAACTCCTTTTGAAAACAATTTCAAACAGTTTCCGCTTACGGAATACATTTCCCAAATAATTATTTCTCTGAAACACTACTTTAGATTTAAAAATAATTTAAAAGCACTTTACTATAAATATACTTTATAATATTGAAATTTAAAAACTACTTTAATACTTTAACAAAATATATACTTAAGGAATATTTAAAATGAAACCACTTTTCAAATATAAACTAAATTTCTCTTTTTAAAACATAATACCAAATCACTTTTATATAATTACTACAATAATAGATTTTTGAAAATACTACTTTAGGCTTTAACATTTAGAAATAATAGATTTTCTAAAATATGCTTTTAAAAACACAATTAGAACTTTTAACTTATATTAAAAATTCCTTTGAAAACGTACTTGGCTATCCAGAGAAATACACTTCTCATTTCCATCTTTTAAAAATAAATCAACATTTATTTTTAAATCAATTCATATTCCTTTATAGATTCCCACCTTGAATTTATATTTCAAATATCCTCTGATATTCCATTTCACTTTATAAACCCAGTTTATATCTCCAAAATCTCATTTCTCTTAAATTCCAAATCCCAAAGTATTTAAATCAAATTTATAATTGATTTCCCAATTTATTTTACTTTGAAATAAATTTCTTTACTTAATCCATTTATTTCCAAATTCATTAACTTCCAGATTTTATTTCTCATTATGATTTAAAATCTTTGAATCGAAACACAGGTTTCAGATTTCCCAAATTCCTTCTTTGGTTTTAATTACATTTAAACATTGAATTAAAATAAAATTTTATCCCTTTAAATAACATCACATAAGTTTTCATTAAATTCAATATTCTCTGTTTATTTAAAATTCTTCTTTTCCATATTTAATTTATTCGAATTCACTAGAATTACTTAACTTAAATTTTATTCTTTTATTTCTTTCCAAAAATCCAATTCAATTGCTTTTGATAACTCATTATACTGGGAAATTCAATCCAACCAGATTATCCAATATAAATCATCACAGGATATCAACAATCATATCACAGAATATTTAAACAAAATTAAATATTTTGAGGAATCCAGTTGGATCCCTCCAACCCGTTTCCCTGCATCCACAGATGTTAGCACAATACCAATTTCACTTCAAAGTGGAATATCGCGGTATATGGGTTTTATAAAATATCATCCGCTATTATGCGGCGCATAGGGTCTCATCCGCTATATAAATGCGGGAATATCAACAACTCAAATATATACATATGCCAATATGTATATATTGGTATATACTACTATATATATCACATCAAATCAAATCAATCATCCAATAAATTATTTAAATTTAACCATTTAAATTTAAATTTAACTGAGTGAGATTAACTCACCTTTGATTTTAGTTTGCAGTCTATTCCACTCCAGTTCCATTCCGACTTGTATTTTCTCGATTTTAGACCTTGTAAAAATATTTATATAGTCTATTAACATTTGAATTAACCGAACAATGTATTTTCCTAAGATTTCAGACCTTGACAACATTATAAAGTTATAAATACTCGAACTCATTGAACACTTCCCTTTAGATAAATTTACTAGCTAATTATTTATTTAAATTTTCTTTAAATAAATATTCTTTAGTAACTAAAAATAAACATTTTTTCCCGACTGATTTACTGATCATTCTCAAACACAATTGGAAATGTTTCTTCATATTTATATGTAAACGTAAAACTTGTTCCTTCCAATCAACAGGATAGATAACAGTAACCAAATAATAACAACTCGGTTATTAATAGTATTCAGATTACCGGTCGAAGATTTACTCACAATCGATCGTGAGATACCAATCTGTCTCCTCCCATCACTGCCGAGCATCACCCAACCTCCATCGTTCGAACACTCCGGCTCCTCACCCTCCTTTTCGAACTCGATCGCGACCCCTTCCTTACAACCCAGTCGCGAAAAGCTTCAGGCACCACGAATGAACGAGCCGCCACTCCAGAAACCCTAGCTCGAACGCGAAACCCCACTCGATAACGGCCACGACATCTCGGTTCGCCATCTCCGCTCGCGAGATACCCCCTTCCGGCGCCCTCGAAAATCTTAGCTTCCAAACTGATGGCTCTCGATTCTCGTTGAGGTGGAGCGATTAAACGAGACTGTAAGGAGGAAGTCTCGACTTCGAGTTTGAATAGGAAACGAAAAGAGGTGGGTTCGAGATTTTGTTAGTGACTCAAGTGATCGTGATTTTCTTCAAAAGAGGGTTTCAACTTTAGAACGAGAGGGATTTTATTTTTAGAAAGAACGGGATTCATTTTCTTAAAGGAAGAGGACGATATTTCTTCGGCTGGGAAGCTTCACGAGTACGCATTGGGAAAAATATCTCTGACTATTGTACTATAAATTTTAAATTATATTATAACACTTCAAACCGTCTCGTTGCATAACGCGAAATCCCGAACCCCAAACCAGACATTTCAACAGACGTTTACAGGGTTTTACCCGCATTCCGAACACGATGGAACGCGTTTCGAAGGCTAATTTGATCGTATGGAGAAGATAGCTTTTTAGACCAGTTATTATATTAAATTTCAATAAAATTCAACGCGTTTATATATCGTATGCTCACACAACCGCTCCAATCAATACGAAAATTAAAATCCGATAATAATATAATATTACGGATCCAATGGAACTAGTTTCGTCGAATTCCGAGACTGTGCCTCGGAAGGCTATTTTTAAATTCAATTCAAAACAGTATATTTTTAAAACTGAACAAAACACTTTTAATTTCAGTTTTAAAAGTTCTGTTACCTTCAGTATTATTTATATGAATTTTTCGAGCTTCCAAAATATTTTTAACAGGCTTAAAGCTCCAGATTCAATAATTTACCAATTTCGATAATTTAAATTCAACAATTACTTGTCTAATAAATAATGATATTTGAAATTAAGGTAAATAATTATCTTTTGAATATTTAAAATTAATTAAATATTCCTATTTCAAATGCTCAAAAATTCCGGGTCATCACATTCAATAAATCAAATTGAAACTGAATTAAAATCCCCACCAAGAATTTTAAAAGATCATCCAATTCAAAATATAATAGGAGAAATTGATGAAAGAGTTAAAACAAGGAATCAACTAAATCAAATGGGTCATATAGCTTTTCTTTCTAATATAGAACCTAAAAATATTATGGAAGCCTCAACTGATGATTATTGGATTATTGCGATGCAAGAAGAACTAAACCAATTCGAAAGAAATAACGTTTGGGATTTAGTTCCACGACCGAATGATCAATCAGTTATTGGCACTAAATGGGTTTTTAAAAATAAAGCTGATGAAAATGGTAATATCACTAGAAATAAAGCTAGATTAGTTGCACAAGGATATAATCAGGAAGAAGGAATTGACTATGAAGAAACGTTTGCTCTTGTCGTAAGATTAGAAGCAATACGAATCCTATTAGCCTATGCTTGCTTTCATGATTTCAAATTATATCAAATGGATGTTAAAAGTGCATTTTTAAATGGGTTTATTAAAGAAAATGTTTATGTTGAACAACCTCCCTTGTTTATACACGAGCAATTTCCAGACCATGTTTATAAACTTAAAAAAGCTTTATACGGTTTAAAACAAGCACCTCGTGCTTGGTATGATCGTTTAAAAAGTTATTTAATCGACTCTGGTTTTGAAATTGGAAAGGTTGATCAAACTCTTTTTATTAAGAAAAAGAAACATGAAATTTTAATTGTTCAAATTTATGTAGATGATATTATTTTTGGATCAACTAATGATAAATTATGTCAAGAATTTTCTAAAATAATGACAAATGAATTTGAGATGTCTCACATGGGAGAATTAACATATTTTCTTGGACTTCAAATTAAACAAGTTAATAATGGCATTTTTATAAATCAAGAAAAATATTGCAATAATTTAATCAAACGCTTTGGTATGGAAAATACTTCTGCCAAACCAACTCCTATGAGTACAACAATACATCTTGAAAAAGATGAAAATGGCAAGAGTGTAGACCAAAAATTATATCGAAGTATGATTGGATCATTATTATATTTAACCGCAAGTAGACCCGATATAATGATGAGCGTTTGTTTGTGTGCACGATTTCAAGCCGATCCTAAAGAATCACACATTAGAGCAGTGAAACGTATTTTACGTTATCTCAACAAAACCAAAGATTTTGGACTATTTTATCCAAAAGAATGTCCTTTTGAATTAGTGTCATATAGTGATGCTGATTTTGGAGGAAGTCGGACGGATAGAAAAAGTACAAGTGGGATTTGTCACTTCATTGGACGGTCTCTAGTATCTTGGTTCAGTAAGAAACAAAATTGCGTATCACTTTCTACTTGTGAAGCAGAATATATATCTGCAGCTTTGGCATGTGCTCAAGTAATTTATATGCAACAAACTCTTCAAGGTTTTGGTTTTAAATTATCTAAATCTACAATCTTCTGTGATAATTCAAGTGCTATTAATTTATCTAAAAATCCAGTAAATCATTCACGGACAAAACATATTGATATTCGTCATCATTTTCTTCGTGATAATATTGAAAAAGATATAATAAATCTAGAATTCGTATCTTCGGAAAATCAATTAGCAGATATTTTTTACCAAACCATTAAATGAAAACATTTTTGTAAAATTGAGACGAGAACTTGGAATCATCTCATTCAAAAATTTATGAAGTTTACTTCAACTCATTTCTGTTTTTATTTAAAGGTTAATATAAACTTGGTTTTTGTCCACACATTTTTTTTTCTGGTTAAAATTAAATTATTCTACATTTAATCTTAACTATTCTTAGTTTAGCCTTCAGTTTTATATTCTTTCATTCAGAAGAAAACTTTCAGTCAGCTTATTTCAAATAAAAAGGTAAAAGAAGAAAATCAATTATGTTTTTTAACTTTGCATTATTCATATATACCATGGCCGGTTCATCTTCAGATGAGCCTTCCTATTCATCTGGATATTCTTCAATTGACTTTGAAACACCTAGTTCTGGGTCTTCCGAACTTCCAACTCCAACTCCAGCCTATATTCCGATATGTCCACCACAAAGTCATCATACGGGATATACGCCAGAAAATAAACGCACGCGAAGAAATTTATTTCCATCTCCAACTACTAAAGAAAAGATAGATGACTTACATCACTATCAGAGGGAAACACTTAATCTTCAGCGTGAAATGTATTTTGAGCAAAAGAGTCATGGTAGAAGACTCAGTTTTCTTGAACGTTGTGCTGCAAAAATATGTGGTTTATCTCCGATCAACACAAATGCACATATTCATTCACCTCAACGTCCTCATGTTTCTCCAAATTCGTGGGATCGTCAGCCTCAATGGTCTCCCATTAAACCGTTTGATGAACACAATCAACACGAATCATCCAAAGGGAAGTCTCCGAAGTCTCCAAAAACTCCAAAGACTCCTAAGTAGATAATATATATATGATTGTACGTTCGTTTGGTTACTCATTTTTGCTTTGTATTATTTTCAAAGTAAATAAATATTTGAATATTTTCTTTTATCATTAAACAGAGCAAAAACATTCAACATCAGACATACAAACGTCTAGACTTTTACACAGACGTCTGTAAAACACCTTTTTTATATTTTTCAGACACACAAACGTCTGGAGCATTTATCATAGACGTCTAAATTCAGTATAAAAAGTTTCAAATTTTCTGTTATAAAATTAGCCGTCTGTGTGAAAATAACAGACGTCTGTCCTTAAATATAGACGTCTAACATAAAATATTCAGACGTCTGATCTCAATTCAAAATGTTTTTTACTCTCTGTTTCAAATTTAGCCATCTGAGCCATTTGTCACTAATTTTCAGACTTCTGTCCTTCATTTTAGCCGTCTGCTATAAATATTTAGACGTCTAAACTCCTATTAATTGTTCTTTGATTCTCTTATCTACAGGACTTCAGACGTCTGTATACTTTTTAGACGTCTAAAACTCTATTAGACAGAAAACCCTATAATTCAAACCAAAGGTCTTCCCTCTTCAACACGACTATTCATTCAATCCTCTCAAAATCGAAATTCAAAACCCTAGCCTTCTTCAAAAACAATGGCGCCCAAATCAAAAACCAAGAAACAAAAAGGGGATTCTTCTCAACAAGCTCCTCATATTCTCCCTACAGAAGATCAAATTGCCGCTTGGCTCTACCATGAACCCCGAAGTATGGCTCGTTACAAACACCTATCTTCTTTACCTTCATTTCACGGTATTTTCCATGACCTTGATCATTTTCCTGCTTACAAAATTAAGTTCTTTACTGATATATCTCAGATCACCAGTCTTATTGATTTCAAAGACAATCAAGTGAACATATGTAGACTTAGTGTCCTATTATTTCTTGCAAATGTCAACAATCCCAAAATTAGGCTTCATAGAGATAAAGGAACGCTTTGGAGAAGCGTATTTGGAAATATTCTACAAATAACTCTTGCTGACATTGGACGAATTTTAAAATGTAGCTCGGATGGGGTCGATTTAGATGATTTTAAGTTAGAAGGTGAGGATCTTAAACACATAGAATATCATCTTTTTGAACCAGGAAAGTCCACAGATAGATCAAATCATCTTCGTCCCCGACCTCGATTATTGCTTAGAATGCTAAAATAAACAATATTTCCCCAGCAAGGAAGCCACGAGATCATTTATGATGATGAAGATAAGGCGCTTCAAGCAATATTATCAAATTCACAAATCAATTGGGCACAATATTTTTACGATGCATTTCGTACTTATCACGACTCAAAGAAGCGATCAATTGTCTATTCCCCTTATATTACTCGAATACTAACTGACTTGTCTATTCAAAGTCCGACAATTGAGTTTGAAAAGATTAAGGTATCCAATATTCGCTTTTTTAGTTTGATGGGATTACCGGAATCTACTCCGACATTTCCCACATATCCTGATTATAAAGCGGAACAACTAGCTTTACAAAAAGAAAAAGGAAAAACTAAAGTAGGAAGTTCCGGACACGATGGAGATGAAGGAGATACTGAAAAAGAAGGGGATGATAAAAATGAAGGGGAAGATGAAGAAGGAGAAGACGAAGCCTTTGAGCAAACTTTTATCCAAAGTTCAATCCCGAAAAATTACGAGATTGAACAAATTTCTGGAACTTCACGCACATATACAAAAAATGAAAAGCTCAAGTCTGACATCACCATCTCTAAAAATCAAAAGAAAATCTCTCAACAAATTGCACAAGGCTTTTCTTCCATCAATTCTAGATTCGATCATCTAGATGCCAAAGTCGAAGAGAATGCACGAGAGATGAAGAATGTCAAAACAATTCTTTGTCGATTGTGGAAAATTTCTCATGGATCTTCTCCTCCTCCCTCTCTAACTTGGGGAGAATGGTGAAAGAAGATGATTTCTTTTGGTTTGTCTTTTGGTCCAAAAACTTCAGTTTCATAAAATTCTGTATCTTTTTGTGGCTTTTAAAACTTATATGTTGTTGTTTGTATAATTTTCTATGTCTCTCTGAAACATTTGGTTCATTGTGTTTTGGTTAAACAAATGCTCTGTCCTAAAAAATTAATTTGTTTTTATCATCTTGGTACACACTTGGTTGATCAATTATGTATTGTCTACATTTCTTATCTATTTTGTTATTCACAGTTTTATTATCTCTTTATATCTAACACCCCCTACAACTCTTTTTGTTAATGACAAAGGGGGAGAAATAATAACATTTCTGCTATATAAAATGGTCATATTGACAGGGGGAGCAAAAGGTATGGTTATACTAACCGTTGAATTATATAGTTGTCATCATCAAAAAGGGGGAGCTTGTTGAAACCTGCATTCTTTGATTTTAATGCGACAACTATATATTTCAACCTATATACTATAATGTCAAATATTCTTGCAGGAATCTACAAAGAGAAGCTATTGTCATATCATCAACAAAAGATCAAGTTCTCAAATTTTATTATTTCTAAGTTAAATACTCTTGTACAATCTCTGATATGATGATAAAACACACACACACAAATATACTTTTGAAAATCATGTTTGAAAATAATAAATATCTTTAATTATTTAAAGATATAAAAAGGTATTTTCAAAATTATATAATATCTCAAGTTCAGAAGTGCTAGAACAAAGGAAGGAACAAAACAGTACAAGTTTAGACGTCTGTAGCTCAATTCAGACGTCTGACATCAATGTCAGACGTCTAAAGATAAAATAATAGACGTCTGAACCCTCAGTATAAAGTACTTCTATTTTTATATGAAATAGACGTCTGTCAATTAAATAACAGACGTCTGTCATCATAGACAGACGTCTGAATTAAATAACAGACGTCTAAAATGACTTATTTTTGTTTCTTCTATTTTTTTTTGTTGTTTAACCTTAGTCAGAAATCTGTCACTTTTCTCTCAGACATCTGAACTTGACGAACAGAAGCGTCTCTTCATGAAATATCAAATTCTGAAGAGTTGTCTTCTTCATCAAGAGTTGCACTTCTTCAAATAGTTGCAACTATTAAATTAAAAATATTCAATACTATAAATAGAGATGAAAATCCACTATTTCAATTACCAGTTCTTTGTATCTATTCTGATCTTATATTGTTATAATATCAAGTGATTTTCAACTCTCTACTTCCTATCTTTGCACATTCAAATCATCATATCAAGAAGATTATAGGAAGGGTGTACTACATTGACTATATACGTGTTACTCAAGAACACACAAGTCAAGAAACAATTTATTAATTATATTTGAAGTCCTATTCGGTTGCTTAGGCGGAAAAGTCCTGTTCGGTTGCTCAGGCGGTGTAATACTTGTTCCTCCGGGTAAAGTGAAGGTTGTTAGAGAAATTCCAGAAGGAGTCTGGGACTGGACGTAGAACGGGAAGTTCGAACCAGTATAAAAATCCCTGGTGTCATTTTTATTACTGCTATTTACTATTATTTATAATTCCGCACTTGCTAGTCGTAGTTTAACTATATTATCGATCCATATACACTTTCAGTTATGACCATCAAGATCAAGCTGGAAGAAGTCTGGGATGATGTTGAATACAGGAAAAATACTTAGCAATTTTCCTGATGATTGGGGTGGTAGAAAAATGATAAACTAGGGTTTTATTGTAGTTTTGTTGGACGAAGAAGACGCAGCAATTGTGTCGACTGGGGTGCATCGAGTTCGATCGCACCCAGGGGAAAGTGTTCGTGAGTCGTCAGAGAAACCTTGGATGCGATGGCGGGGATGTAAATGGCTGGGGTCATCGGAGATGGTGGTCTTTACGATGAGGGTGGGGTTCCTGGTGGGAACCGATGAGCTCGATTTTGATTTGGCATCGATTGCTTCGAACTGGAAGATCGTGTTGGTCAGTGAAGTCGATGGCGATTTGTGGAGGGGCTCGGCGACGATCAGAGATGATCGGAATAATGGTGCACGTGCACACGTAAATATAGTATCTGATGTAGTTGCGAGATTTGGGGGAGAAGAAGCAACAGACTCGAAGTCGTACTCAGGGAGATAGCGGAATGGCTCGGGAAAATTGTGTTTGGCTCGAGTAGTTTTAAGTTGTATCGGGTATAAAAATAACTTAAACAAAATTTAAAGTGCCTCGGGTAGATTTGGGGAAAACTCGAAGTAAATGGGCAATTGGCTCGGGTTTGACTCGGGGAGATTTAAAACAGCTTTCAAGTTTTAAAATAAATTCAAGTTTTAAGCATGTTTTAAATTATTCTTTTAAAAATAATTGTTTTTTTTCTTCTGGAAATGGGATTAGCAAAGGTTTAAGTTAGTTATTTTGGAAATAATTAAGTTTTAATTTAATAGAATTATAACATTATTTATTAATTAATTATTCTAAATAAATAATGGAATTAATTAAGATAAATTTATATTTTGATTAACCTTGATTTCTTGAATAAATTAATGTGTTAATAATGATAAATTGTAAGGTTATTAATTAATGTGATAAATTAATTTGAGAATAATTAGTTAAGTAAAGGTTAATTAATTAATGAAGGTGATTAAAGAATGATAATTAATTGAGGAATAATTAATTGAAGCAATTAAGCTAAGATAATTAATTAAATGGTGAATTAAATAATTAAAGGTTAATTAATTAATAATTAAAGGTTGATTAATTACTAATTAAAGGTTAGTAAATTTATTATTAATGATTAATTAATAAATGATTAAAGAATAATTAATCAAAATGATTTGTAATTTATTATTGTAAATTAACCAGGATTAGAAATTCATAAGAAATAAATCTGATTTGAATAAATCAGACAATTAACTGGTCTTACTTATGAATGTTTGGATTCTATTGGATGATTGAATTGTTTGATATCCCTGATCTGAGAGGCTATGTGATATATCCTGATTTGTGATCTGTACAATAGTTATTTATCTGGGATGAATGTAAATTATTATCTGTGACTCATATATCTGTTATCTGTGATCGGTGAATGGAAAGATAAGCATTATCATTATACCGCTTATCAACTATATTTCTGTATTCTGATATGTGATGAATGAATGATGTTGCACTATTGTGTGAAACCCCTGGACCACACTTTTACACACACAAATATGGATTTCACGAGGAAATCAGTTAAGTCACAGATGAATTAAATTTAATGTTGTTTTGAAATTGAAGTTTCAATTTCAAATTGATTTTGGGAAATGGATTTGGGTTAAATGTTAAAGCTTTTGAAAAGGTGTTTTCAAAGATAAAAGCTATTTCGAATAACTTGGTAAAGTTTCAATTTAAATAATTTAATTTGAATTTGAATTCAAAATAAGGAATTGAATTCCATGTTGAGATTTATGATTGGAAATTACGGTTAAAAATGCTATAAATGTGTTTATATGAAATTAAACCATTTTAAAAGTTTAATTCTGAGAATTTGGATTTAACCCAAGAACCTTAACTTGTATAAATGAATCAGATTTCCAAAATGAAAACTGTTTGTTTTAAAAAAATAAAAGTTTTCAGATAAGAAATGAAATTCCAGTTTAATTAAAGGAATTTCAAGATTGAATTGAAAAATGGTTTTTCCAATTTATGAATGAATTGTTTTTGAAAACTATGAATTGAATCTGTTTATTTTTAACAGATTTAAAATGATGTTTTGTTTAACCCATTCGAAATGAAATTGTTTTTGAAAGCTATGAATTAAATCTGTTTATTTTAACAGATTTAAAATGATGTTTTGTTTAACCCATTCGAAATGAAATTGTTTTGAAAGCTATGAGTTAAATCTTTGATTTAAAGATTTAATGAATTAATTAAATTCGTAATGGAAATTGTTTTGGAAAATCTGTGAATGAATCTTTGTGAAAACTGAGTGAACTTTGTGAATTAAATCTTTTATTTAAAAGAATAAAATGGTAATGTGTTTAAACCATTTGGGGGAAAGTTTTGGGTAATAAATTGTGACTTAATTGAAATCCCATTATCCATTTGTTTTTTTTGAATATTACGCTCACTATTTGGTTTACCCGGGAGAGGACCTTTGTGTCACATAACCCATTCCGAATAAGTGATACGTCGTATATGGATAGCATTTGAAGACCGGTGTTGAAGACCGGGTGTTTGCGAGAATGATAGGATAACGTATCGATTATCTCTGCACTGGGTAGCTCCTGGTATAGAGATCCCCTAAGTGATGGGAAATCCGATCGGGATTGTGCATACCCGAATTGCAAGGGCTTCGTAAGAAGTGCCTTCGGTTCTGTTCGAACCTGGAACAGACTTGTATGGTTACATGTCTGATATTACACTTTGAGATATAAAGCCGATTTCTTTCAAATACATTTCTGTTTGGTGGCGGAGAATTTATTCTCTTAGCTTAACACCCTTCTCTGAGACGTACGAGCTCAGAGGTTATGTAGTTGAAGGTTATCAGCGATATATTCCCAATTTGGTAATGTGACATGCTGAGTGTTGCTGTGTGATGATCATTGTTTGATCATTTGTGATATGATCATTTGTTTGATCATTTATCTTTGTGATTATTACTTTGATCATCTGTTGACCCAAAGCATGGCTTTGTGCCAAAGCGTAGCTTTGTGCCAAAGCGTAGCTTTGTGGACGAGACTTCGTCGAACCTCACGACCCGGTATGGTCGAAACAGGAATCGTGGTAGCAAGGTTATTAGGGGATAGCGCCCCCTTAGTGTATGTCATTTCCTTCTGGATTATGAGTGGTATCATGGTATGGAGCCCAGATACTTACTTTGTGGTTGCTGCGAATCTATTACTTTGTGATTGTTTTGTGGTTGTTGGATTAGAGGTACCTCGGATAAAGGTCGCTAACGACCGGGAGGTGGCATACTCGTGTCAGTAGTTACCCAGCTAGGGGTAACCTAGCCTTGTGTAGCAGAGATCCGGTTAGGATCCGGGAACGTCGCTCCAGAGGCGTTCTATTTTACTTGGGAAGTTCCTTTGCCCGACCATTTGTTGGAAATACATCTTCCAATACGAACTTTGTACGGTATTAGTTGTAGAACCTGCCATTTACGTACGGTGGTCACCACTGTTTAGATGGTAGCTATAGTAGGCATACGATAATGGTCGTATGTTGGCTAAGATTGATATTCTATTTTCGAAATACTTTTTCCACTATGCACTAATAATAATATCAAAAATGATTTGTTTTGCGTAGTAAGCATCTTTGACTATCATAAGGAGAAATCTTCTCCAATTCTGCGTTTTCATTGTGTGTGTGGCGGGAGGCCTTATGGTAGTTTCATTTTCCAAAAGCATTGCAAATTGACTTTAAAAATTCTCTTGTTGTTCGTTTTTAAAGATAAAATGTTTTTGTTGCTCACACCAGTCCTATGATTGATCCGGAGTTTATTGTTTCTTTCCTAAACTCTGGGTGCTCAAAATTTTCTACACGAGCAGTCTAGAGTTGGGTTTTTCAGATAGTCAGGATTAGTAGGTTTTCTGGAGCTAGTTCAGTCTTTGGATCAGACTGCACTTGCTTATCTTGATGCATCGTTATTGGGAGTTCGAGCCATTTCTGGATGGGTGCTTTGGAGATGGAGATTATCCGCTGCTGGTGTTATTGTTTTCTTTTCCGCTGTTATTTCTTGTATCATATCTCTGATGTATATTGATATTCATTGTACCACTCTGTTGTATCAGATATTGTATATCAATGTATTATTCTTTTTCTTCCGCTGTGTTGTTTACTCAAATGTGTTATAAGCTCCGGCGACTCGGATTTGAACGGTCGAATCTATGGCATTCGAGTACGATGTAAAGTATGGATGTCGATTTTCGAACGCGAAAATTTCGCAGACGTTACATTTGGTATCAGAGCTAAGGTAAAACTTTAGCTCAGGAGTATAACACATTAAGTAACTCATTAGAGATAGGGTGAAGTAAACCCTAGAATGAGTATCCTTAAGATATCTGTTCGAATGCCTCAGTAAATTCTCTTACTATCCACTGATAGTGAGTATGAGTGCAAGAAGAGGACGAGATATGGGACAGGGGAATACGACTATAAATGGTCAATACCCTGCAACAGTGGAAACAACTTTCTTATCAATCTCCTTTGATTCGTTTCAAAATTCTTTTCATTTCTTTGTACCAGCTACAAGAAGAAGTTTCGGTGTGATGATGGCTCTACGAACCGTTGTAGGAAATTTTTACTTAGTATCTTCATCGTTTTCTTATCAGCTTTTCATTTTTAAACTTTAATAAATTTGGAATTGGAAATTTGAAATAGGAAATTCTAAATAAATTGGAAATTTAGAATTAATTGAAAATTTTAAATTGTTGATATTTTGCTTTGATGAGCCAAATACAAAATGGATATACAGTTTGATCTGGAAAGATATTTCTCTATCTTTGGTCTATCTGTGTTATTTTTCGTGCCTGTAAATTTCGAGGACGAAATTCTTTTAAGGGGGAAGTTTGTAATGACCCTAGATTTTAATTTAATTTAAATTGATAATTAAATGAATTTTTGAATAAAAATTTGTAAAATTAATTATAAATAATATATATGTATATACATTTGATTTGAATTGTAAATGAATGGTTTAATAATAAATGATAATAATAAATATTACAATTGATGGTTAATGATAATTTGAATTTATAAATTTAATATAAAACAAATACACAACATATTTAAAATCATATCAGCCGAGTAAATTAATGCAAGGCAAAGGAATAAACAAAGCTGCAGCCACCAAGTAAAATAAATGCAACATCACTTCAACACAAAGAAGATATCCTACCTGCCTTACCTCTAGTACATATCAGCCGAAACAAAGAAATGCAAGGTAAAGGACAAAATAATTAATGCAAACCATCACTATATCATCTCAGCCGAGTTAAAGAAGGCAAGCAAGAAAATAAATAAACAAAATTGTTATGTACATATAAAAAGAAAAAAAAAGATCTGCCATACCTCTAATACATCTCAGCCATAATACAAGATCACTTCAGCATGCTTGGTATTGTACTAGAAAAACAATATATCACCCCGTGTACTTGTTTTCTTATATATTATCTTCATTCCAGTTCGTTCATAATCACATTTGGAAAAAAAAGCATCATTATTTTATGAACTCAAAAAAACATCATTCAATTCAATAACAAAACAAGGACCTGATCAACTCAGATATCATTTCCAGTTTAAGTTCAAGACCGTGGTCTCTGTTTTCAATCTTGTTTCCAGGTGAGCAAATCACCCTTATAAATTTTTAAAAACTTGATGTGTCTGATTTACATGTAATGATCTTGGTAGTATGTTATGAACTATGATTTGCATGTTGATCTTGTATATATGAGTGTTAATACCTGTGTATATGTCTGGAGACAGGCAAGAAAAACTTGCCTCTGTTAATCATTTCCAGGTTTTAAAACCTGTTTTAAAACTTAAATCATCCCAACCCAACCACATTATGCTCTGATAGCTGAATGAAAAATGTTCATATGAGTATAATATTACTTATAAAAATGTAATTGAGTGTATTTAACCAATGAACTACTAGAAATTTAAGAATTACAGTAATAAGCTAAAAATGGTTAGAAAATTTATCATCTCTATATTAAGTTTAGACTATGGGGATTAATTCATATTAGAAAATTGTGATTTTTGAAAATCATTTCATGATTTTTAAATCTATAATTGTTGAAAAATTCGTGATGAACGAATTCCTGTCTTTCATTGATCCACGATGATCGACGACGTTATGACCATCAAGATCAAGCCGGAAGAAGTCTGGGATGATGTTGAATACAAGAAAAATACTTAGCAATTTTCCTGATGATTGGGGTGGCAGAAAAATGATAAACTAGGGTTTTATTGTAGTTTTGTTGGACGAAGAAGACGCAACAATTGTGTCGACTAGGGTGCATCGAGTTCGATCGCACCCAGGGGAAAGTGTTCGTGAGTCGTCAGAGAAACCTTGGACGCGATGGCGGGGATGCAGATGGCTGGGGTCATCGGAGATGGTGGTCTTTACGATGAGGGTGGGGTTCCTGGTGGGAACCGATGAGCTCGATTTTGATTTGGCATCGATTGCTTCGAACTGGAAGATCGTTTTGGTCAGTGAAGTCGATGGCGATTTGTGGAGGGGCTCGGCGACGATTAGAGATGATCGGAATAATGGTGCACGTGCACACGTAAATATAGTATCTGATGTAGTTGAGAGATTTAGGGGAGAAGAAGCAACAGACTCGAAGTCGTACTCAGGGAGATAGCGGAATGGCTCGGGGAAAATTGTGTTTGGCTCGAGTAGTTTTAAGTTGTATCGGGTATAAAAATAACTTAAACAAAATTTAAAACAAAATTTAAAGTCATTGGTTATGATTGTCACAGCTAGCTAAAAACATATTATAATATCTTCAATGGTGACCACTGCAACGGCTAGTTTTGACTTTCCCGTTCTTTCTTCTTCTTCTCCATCAAACTCGTCCAATCCATCTCCGTTACCTGTCATTATTCCTCCTTCTCTCAACCCTCCACCTCCTGCACCTCCTGACCCCGGTTCTCCTTCCTTAGCTTCTCTCTCTATTGATCAATCTGATCCCCCGTTGGCGGCATGGTCTTCTCTGTTTACATCTAAGCCTAGAAATGCGGGTTCATATACTCCTATGGAGTTCAATATTGATTATCGAGGTTCGCCGATTCCTCCCCCTGAAGTTTTAGTGTCTGAAGGTATGAATTATTGGGATGGTTATCTTGTGGGTTTCTTCTTGGGTGCGCCAGTGAATTATATGGCAGTGGTGTCTCATTTAAAAAAGACATGGAAACTGAAAGGTACATATGATATTAAATCTGATGGAGCTAACTATTTCCTCAAGTTTTCTTGTCCAGAGGACAAGCAAACTGTTCTTTGTGCAGATCCAACCTTTATAAGAGGTCAAATGTTTCAGCATAGTTGGGCACAATCAAAACCATATGGCGCTTATTGGGGAATGGATTCCATCGAATGACTAGACCACTGGGGTACCGCCCACCACAGTACACCTCTAGAACAATCACTACAACAAACAGGACCTTTAACGGCGTTTCAAAAACGCTATAAAAGCTATTAATAGCGTTTTTACATACGCTGTATATCGACATGCAGTTATATGTCAGAGATATACAATGACAAGGAATAAACGCTATTAAATGTCCTTTTTTACAACGTTTCCCTGGTGTCATGAAATCATTTAACAGCGTTTGGTCTAATTTAACGGCATTTTTAAAAACGCTGTTAAAAAAATTCAACGGCATTTTTAAAACGCTGTGGAATGTTTTAACAGCGTTTTAAAAATGCCTTTAAATTGTATTTGGTTATGTTTTTAGATACAATTTAACGGCATTTTTAAAGCGCTGTTAAAACATTCAACGGCGTTTAAAAAACGCCGTGGAATGTTAAACGTCGTGGAATGTTTTAACAACATTTTAAAAATGCCGTTAAATTGTATAAAGAGCAAAATCAATTAGGTTTTTTCTACTTTTCTATAAATTCCATTTCAGTAAACATCAGTCACAATGTGTATATATACCACATTTCAAAATTAGCATATTATATCAATACCACATTTCAAAATCAACATATTGTATCAATACCACATTTTGGACACATATTTGATAACCAACGTATGAAATTTCATAATCAAAATACACAATATTCTTACACCAAACATAAATAGTTCATAAACAAAATATAGAACAAGTAGCAATAGCAAAACAAAAGCAAGTAGTACATACGTTAAAACCAAAAAGTAGTTCTAGCATCAAAAATAACTTCGATCCATAACTCGTTGCAACCTTTTTTGCATCACAGTCATCTATTTACCTGAAAGAAAAAGTAATGCTTGAGAATCAATTCATTAAAAAAGTGTACACAAAGTTAAATCGGATTCATAATGCAAACACTAAATATTCATCACACTATTTCATTAGGTGATTGACTAATACAAAGTATACAACATGCCATAAAATCAAGTAGCATTTACAAGTGAAGTAGAGTAAAAAATAATAAACAAACTCTAGCTCAACTGCTTTTCTTGCTATATGTAGCCAGTTTGTTTTTATAGAAGCTGCTACAAGTGCTCATAGAAGAACTGTACACAGTTTACCGGTACAAGTTACAATCATGAGCTTTTCTTTTATAAATCTTAAATGTTTCATGAATCTAGTATAATTTTTGTTGAGGTAAGGATTATCTGGACTAATATTTTGTAACATGCCACAGTGAAATCTTCATGCTATAACATCCTAGTTCTTACACAATCAAGTCAAAAAATTATAATACAATGGAAACCAACCTGGCCAGGAACCACCATTGTGATAACTCCACTTGGTATTTTTTGGACCTCTACCAGTGACCGTACTCCGTTCATTATCTTGCAAAGCTGGGTACACTACTTTCATAGGCATATGACCTACTAGCTCCTCCCGTCCCTGTTCAATAAGATCCATTTAAGTAAATATAAGTTCAAACATTCTTCTCCAGACTAAAAAGGTATCGACACAAAATTTTATAAATATTTCACTGTCATTATGCTTATTGCATTTAACTAAATCAAATCAACAGCAATGAATGCTAAAACACAACTTTTGTTAATAGTTAATACGGCATAGGTTCAGCACACAAGTTAAATTATGAAATGGGCGGCCTATAAAAATTGAAGTGTTCCTACGTATCTTCCTACTAAAATAATCATCTGACAGCGTTCGATAAAGGAATTAGAGAAGGAAAAAAATAACAATTGCACGTAAATAAAGAACGCTGTATTATTTTGTCATTAAAGAGCAGTTTTCATGTAGTGTAAGCACAAAAAGTCAAAACTAACCTTCCAAACATAACGGCAGTAAGTGCAGTAGTTCTAGAAGAACGGTCAAGGGAACGTGAGTCAAAGCTCTTGCAAATGAACTCTTTATGGCTTTATCCACACAATTAGGAAATTGAGCATCGTCAAGTATATACTTGAGGATATTCCTCTTAACAAAAAAGATGTTGTATTTGTACCACCATGTCCATCAAATACCTGCAGACATGAACAGCCCACCACATTAATGATGCAATGAAATGCACTGGAATGATAGATAATAAATTATGCTTGATGCACTGGTAATGAACGGTACATTAATGATAACCAACACCTATAACTAACTGTATCTAATAACAAGCTATGCTCCTCCAGCATTTTGAATAAAGCTATTACCAGCAAGTAGATGGAATCTACATAAGAGTAGTCCATGGTACAGGTCATCAACAAATTATTGTATCATATTAGTTATTATTAGAACATGATACATCAAACTAGATAATGTTAATTAACTGAACATTGCATAAAACCCATTTAGTTTTTGCAAATTGTACTTAAGTCCTATCGAGCCATTGTTGTGAAACATATCCAACAAGCATTAAGAGGATTGAAGACATCAGAACTAATTAGTTACATAGCTTAATTCTCAAGGATATTTCCTTGAAATAACCATCACCAAATAAAAATAAAAATAGCTCAAAATAGGCATTTGTTCACTTTGATACCATCATGCAATAAATGAAACATGATTTTATTAAACAGATTCAAAATAATATGTGAAAACTATGCCATCATGAAAATAACCATTACAAAGATATAGTTTGATACCATGTTGTTTTGCCCACGCCCACATACAACCAACCATTTCTTTGGTTTGATTTGGAAACCATCATGCAATAACTCAAACATGATTTTATATAGTTTTTTAGATGAAGCATGGAAAAAATAATTTCAGTATATATATCTTAGCATGTGAACTTATGGGGCATGCATTCAATTTGGTTATAACTTGCATATACATGTGCATCATACAACAAATGACAAACTTTGAAAAAAAATCAAGGCATTAACGACTAGTGAAACATTGGTTAAAAGACTTTGAGATGCAAAAGAACATAGGCTATAACAATATTTGGGCCAGATAATAAATTATATAACTAGTATTTGAACTTATGACTTTAGCCTGAGCTATAGCCTAGAGCATGCCTGTGCTATATCTATTCCAGTTGCTATATCCATTTTAACCTGATGGACATGGTAATATAATGTACTGGGTCCATTAGTGTACTGAATTAATTTCTATTTACACTTTGTTATACATAGGTCCATCAGAGTATATTGAATTAATTTCTATTTCCACTTAGCAATCCTCTATTTTTAGAAGATAGAGCTGCAAGCTTTTGCCTATCCTTAAGAAATAAACAATTTGATGCAATACGATTCAAATAAAAAATACAAAAAAAATCCAATAAAAATGTATGTTAAATATATCTTTCCATTTTTGTTTATTGTGCTTAAAGTTTTATAACAGTGTGTTATCTCGCTGGCACATGTTTAACTAGAAAGATTTTCTATGTTCGATTTTTTTTAACAACCATACATATAATTAAGTTTATATAAAGGTTTACCGTGACATTTGAAGAAGATTTAGTCTCCAATCTAAAAAAAAATATTAACCCGAAACAAACATTGCATTAAATATTGATGTAGGACATAATGCTGCACCTGAAAATTAATTAGCAGTATAACGTCATCTTAAATTAAGTGCTGAATCTGTTAGTATTCAATAATTAAATACATACATACATACATACATACATACATACATATACATATATATAAACACACATATATAGTTTATATAATACTAGTATGGAGCCCATGACAATGGCACGGATGCGAGTCTTTATAAAACATAATCAATGGTGTTATATGTAGATTATAAGAATTATTATGATTAAGATAGGCTTTTTAATAGAAAAATATAAAGAAAAATAGTTTGATATGAAGATACCGTATTAGATGAGGAAGAAGAGATTTATAATCAAATTAGCCCTTGTATGTTGCTGATTATCTTTCAGCATCAAATGGATGATTACAAATCTACTCTAAATAAAACCTTTTAAAACCAATAAAATTGCAGTATTTTGTAATTAAGTCAAACATGGTGAATAAATTTAAATATCAATTATTGTATGGGCAAATGATTTTTTTCTTGAACATTTGAAATATATTGAGTTTTTATCAGCATGTAGGTTGTTCTTGTTGGTCATATATACACACATGTCGGGGTGGGAATAAATTAGCTATTCAGACCAAAAATAAGGTATAATTTCAAAATCAGTGTGTTAATGCCATATTAGTTTAGAGTTAAGTAAATTTACTATCAAATAGATTTCAAACGTATATATTTCATTGCAATTTTGAGGCAAAAGTGCCTAGATACTATTATTTAAGTTTGGAGTAATTTAGTTATCAAGATGAGCGACTCACATCTGCTACATCATGACAAAAGAAGCCTGCAAATAGAGAGCTCCTAAGTACCTTTTGTTTGGGGAAAACTCTTCGATTCCTAAATGTTTTAAATTATTGAATTTTAACCAACATGTTCTTATTGGCCATTTAGAAAAAAGTAAATATGTAATCAATGCATTCATCTCATATTAGTCTAACATTTAAGTAAATCAACTATTCACAATAAATTAACTATTCACAATAAAAAAAGTATAATTGTTTAATCAATGCATTCATCTCATATTAGTCCAACATTTAAGTAAATTTGTAATCAAAGTAATTTCATTAGTTCGCATTTCCATGCAATTTTGGCGCTAATGTGTCTTTAAATACTACGTTTCAGGATTAAACTATTTTAGTTATCGGGATGAGTGATTCACATCTACCACATTAGGATAAAAGAATCCTACAAAAAAAGCCCTAATTTTATTTTATTTTAAGGAGAAAACACATCATTCTCCTTCATATATTTAAATTTATTAACCTTTTACTAACATGTAGGTAGTTCTTGTTAGCCTCATATATACATATGGTCCTAGTAAGAATAAATTGACTATTCACAACAAAAAGGTATAATCACAGAATCATTGCCTTCATATCAGATTAATCCTATATTTAAGTAATTTATTATCGAACTGATTTCATAGGTTCACATTTAATTACAATTGTAGGGCCAAAGATTCTTAAGTAATATGATCTAGGTTTAAATTAAATTAGTATAAGATGATCAAATCATGTATGTTACATTAGGATAAATGAGGCCTAGAAAAAGAGAGTCCCTGGTTTTATTTCTCTCAAGGAGAAAACTCATCATTGTCAGCCATACTGTACAAACTTGATCTTTAATCTACGATGAAGTCAGTCCCATTATGGTAGCTATAAAAAATCCAGCCCAACTGTACAAACTCATCATTGGTAGCTATAAAAAATAGACAGAGGGCATGATATATTTTATTATAACCCATTATTTTTCTAAAAAAGGACAACCGTAGGATCCTAATGGGTGACAGAAATGCATAATCGCAAATTAAGGACAATGTTAACTTGTATATTATGATACGAACATTGTAATATTGATTGGGTTAAATAATATAGTCTAGAACTATAAGTATAAATTATAAAATGCTTCGACAAACCTGTGAGTTCTTATAGCTGCATCTTGGCTACGCATCGTGCTTATTTCAGCATTACGCTTATCTCTGGCTGCAACAAGCTTGACTTTTGCTGCATATCGTCTGCACTTTCAATTTTTAGTATTAGTTCAGCCGATTTTCTACTTTTCCAGCTTTCATAAGTAAAGAGTTGATGACTTACTTGTCTTTTAGAAGGAAGTAAATAAGGACAGGTCCTGCAACTTCTTTTGGTGGAGTACTAATCAATAATAATTCTTTAGAGTTATTTATGCCTAATTTTGGCACAAATAAATTTAACCAAAGGGTGTGGCACATCCAATAATCCTTTCCTTTTCAAAATAATTTCCTCCATTGTCGCTCTATTCATAAAATCATAATATTATGCATCTGCACTGTAAATTAGAGATGGCATGTAACTCATTATCTGCAAAATTCCATCCACAACCAAAAATTTAACCAAAAAAAAAATTAAATTCATAAATAAATTCACTAAAGAACAAATGAATTTTCCAGAAAGTTATCAGTAAACTATGGGTATCACCTTGGGCCACGTACCTAACTTCATTTCTTCCGTTGTTTCCATGCCATCCACTTCTACTCTCTATATAGTTTGGTCTTCTATGCATTCAATTTAACAACACAGTCTAAATTAGTTCTATGCAACATTAATGATTCGAAGTCTCGGTTAACTTTGCAAAGCTTACCTTCAGTGCATAATACAAAGCAATTAAATTAATGGTAGCATCAGCAGCCTTGCGGTCTTGCATAGTCATTCCCACTGCACGTTTCGGTTTGAGCAGGAACTGCAACAAGTCTAACGCATTGGTTTCGTTTCCATGAAAGCGTGCTTTGACCGTTCGATGCCAGGCTGAGGTATATATATAGATATATCTTGAATTTTTAAATGGCAATATTATAGTGGGAGCTGATCATATATAGCGTTTGGTTGAAATTTACATGAAAAACGAACCCCAAAAGAGCAAACTTCAACATCAAGCACACTACCCACACACAAACAACATTGTTTGTCCCTGACGAAATATAACAATAAAAAGATATCTAATCAAAGCTCAGTAAAAGGAGTTATTTTAACCAATCAACTATCAAATTGCTAAGTGTTGGCACCACTGTGTGAAAACGCTTGCATGAGTGTAAAGCTTGCATAACCATTGGACAAATATAATGATGGTATCATCAAAATTACATATTATAGAGTACTAGTTGAAATTGATAGCTCCTTCAGCTACTCAAAATATGTTCCTTTCTTAGCTGAAACTGATCAACTGTAATGCAAGAGGTAGAATACGAATGGAAGCCCCATAAATGGTCTAATTATCAAAACTTTGGACATGGTGAAAGTTATTGTCAGTTCACCAAAAGTTTGGATCCCTAAACATAATAACCAAAGTCCAAAAACTACTATCAATGAGATGGAAGTGGATACAGATCTAAATGGAGCTGAACAAACAGTAAATAAGGCTACAAGTGAAAAAATCAATCAAATGAAGTAAATGCTTTAAACAATATGGCCCAACATACGTCTAATAATGCCAAACAAAAGAGCTTAGAGACTCGATGTGCTTCAAGCAAACTGTTTATAGTTTCAGATACATAGAATATGAGTTCAAAGTCTATATCACAGTTAAATGAGGAAAATTTCGAGTTACAAACAAAACACTTACGAGACAGTATTGCTAACAATTCTTTTGCCAAATATGATGCAACTTCAAATGTCTCTTAGATCGATGCTAATGTCTACACCATCGAAGCAAACAACGATTCAACCCCTGATCAATCATCTACTGCTCAATATACAACCAGATTGAGGTCCATGAGAAAAAACCAGATCATATGAAATGCCCTTCGAGTTTAAAGCTTTAATGCCTTCGGATGTTATTGAAAACCTGGCCTACAATAACATGGTTAATCAATTAAAAGCCAAAACCAAAAAAAATAAAAAAAAAGCAAAGACAAGTAGCCATGCTAATGTTGGTAGGAACATGAGTACTAATTTTTCAAATAGAAGGAAAACTAAATTAGCAGAGGATTCAAGATGTACTTTCATTCATAGACGTTAAGGTATATCTTATGTTGTATGAAAAATATATGTTTAAAAACCATTTTATATTACTAATGCAAATTTCTTACATAAAACTAATCAATCGACACATGTACTAGGGAGAGATAACGAGTGGAACAGTTAATTATTCCCTACAACTAGTGCATTACGTGCCCATATGCTAAGCCAGCTTCCAACCTAATGTGTTAGGAACACTACATGTCCTGAATAGCATCAACAAAATATATTCTAGATATTAAGCATGGTATTTTAGGACCTTTTAAAAATAGTCTCCAAATCATGTTATATGTTGTCTTTATCAAAAAATAGAAAAGGAAATGTTAAATTGTTTCTGTCATAAACTAAGACTTCTGTACATACAAACTTGTATTATTTAATTAAACTTCAATAAAATATAGAGATTACCAGATAGAGGCACAGAGTAAACTATATTGCAAATAACACAGCAGGGGATATTCATCTTGGCTCTCCAAAGCACTTAACAAGTGTGGCAGAATTTACACCTTAATGGGGAAGTGGAGGTAAGTGACTAGTCGAAGACCGGTCGAGTATAGAACACGACCGCACATGACCTACAGCACTATCAAGCATTAGTGTTATGGAATATCACAAGCGATTAGCATTATCAAACTACTTATAAAAGAAAGGACTGAAAATGCATAAAAATCATATATTTTTTTAATATGTTTATAGTTTGTATAGTTCATTGTCCATCATTGTCTATAAAAGAAATTTAGTCACGGTCCCTCCGCTTATGCTGTCTCAAACAACATGATTGTAACAACCCGCAAATCCATACCCCTTGAGTTGACATTAATCTCCATCAAATCAACTCAAGAAGAATGGAAATACGAACCATTTGGGTTAAAGAAGAAAGAGGTAGAAGAAGAAAATAGAAGACAACATCAGAATCTAACCATCGCAACGGAATAAAATATAATAGAGAATAACTAGTCTTTACAAAAAAACAAATCTGTTTATACATTACATCGTCAGAGTACATATAACACACAACTGTACAGTAATCACTACATGCCCTCACGAAACTGAACACACAATACAGCGGAATACATCAAGTACGAGTGATACGTCTCGCCATCCAGCTCGTCTCCTGAGCTCCACAGCATCTTATCCTGTAATCTATAATACTCGGTCTGACCCGAGCATTATAGTTAAATAACACTCGAGCCAGTCTGGAATACCAGCGTGAGAAAACACACTCAATTTGATTATTAAAGTTTCAAAACCCTTTGAAATCAAAAGCATCTCGTAAGACCACGCCACAAATAAATATGTCGGGATTTTACCTTTACGATAGCCAAAACACTTTTTATCAAAATCCTCTGGTATTATAATAGTGTCTATGTACAAATACTTATTCAAATAGCTGAAATTTTTACATGATTAAATTCCAGCATACTAGCCACAAAGTGGGTTCTACAAACAAAAATCGTAAAAGGCGCGTAGGGAGAATGGATTTCCAACTAATGACTAGGCACTAGGGTACCACCTGTCACAGTAACTGGTCTAGATCAGCGTACCGAGGACAACACCCGATCCCCTAAAACACAAGACCGGAACTACCCCTTACTGGATAATTCCGAGTAAGATCACCACACGGTTGGGATCAGCAACCACACCACTAAGCCGAAATAAAAGGGACATCTAGACAGGGATGACCTCACCCTAATGGGTGCGACCCACATAGCCTTGCTGCATAACCCCTGATTTTCAGTCATTCCCAGTTGATGAGGCTTGAGGCTAAGCGTTACCTTTTACAGAACATATCCCTTAGAATGCCCATCGTCCACCTGACGATGTTCCGAAAGCATTCATCCATACAAGTCCGTTCCGGGTCCGAACGGAACCGAAGGCACTACTCCTACTACATCCATTTTGGAATCACCCTCGGGATTAGTAGCGACTAGCCCTTGCACTTCACTGTACCATCTTCGACTCCGAACTCGTTTTCCCCACGTAAACGTACAAACCGGATCGAAGTGGTTTTCGAGAAATTAATCTCGATCCCGATCTTTTCGAAACGATCAGTGCATTGGCCAATATTGGGAGTCGGTTATTTAACTATCAATTAACATTCACAAACACCCATCAAACCATAAATAATTTTCCAAATTATCTATTTACCTCACAAATATCTTCGCAAGATATATTTCCATTTTCAACCCTTTTGAAAACAGTTTCCTAACCACACTCTTCTCATGAAAATGAATTTCCAAATATTTATTTCCACTGAAAACACCAAGTACAAAAACCTCAGATTTTTAAAATAATTTAGAACACTTATTATAAAATATACTTTAACATTTAAATTTAAAACTACTTCAATACTCAGCCGAAAATATACTTTAAGAATATTTAAAATAAAGCTTCTTAATAAAATATAAAACTAAACTTTTATCCTTTAAAACAAATACCAAGTCACTTTTAATATTTACTACTATAATAGATTTGAAAAATATTTTCTTTAGAATTTAAACATTTAGAAATAATAAATTTCTAAAACATGCTTTTTATAACAACATTTAAAACTTTTAACTTATATTTAAAAATTTGCTTTGAAACGTACTTGGCTATCCAGGGAAATACGCTTCGCTTTCACATCTTTAAAAATAAATCACCATTTCTTTTAAACAAATTTACTCATTCCTTTAATAAATTCCCACCGTGAATTTATTCCTCCAAATATCCACTGATGTATTCCTTCACTTTTATAAACCCAGTTTATAAATCCATAATCTCACTTCTCTTTTAATTTCCAATTCCAAACACTTAAATCAATTTACAATTGATTTCCAATTACTATACTTTGAAATAAATTTCCTTACTTACTTCATTTATTTCAAAATCCATTAACTTTCAAATTTTATTTCTTTATTTTAATTTAAAAATCTCTTTTAACTGAGAATACCAATTCAGATTTCCCAAATTCCTTCCTTATCCTTTTTAAATAAATTTAACCCTTGGATTTTTAAAATAAATTCTTTATTTCCTTAAAATAATAATGCTTGAGTTTTAAAATTCATTATTTCTCGGTTATTTTCGAAATCCCTTTTCCATACTCGGAGTTTATTTACTAGAATTTAAAAATCTCCTTTATTCTTTTCCAATTCATTCCTGAATTTATTCAAATTCTCTATCATTGTCTACTTAAAAATCTTCTCTTATATTTCCTTTTCAAAAATCCGATATATATATATTTGGCAACCTAGTATACCCAAATATAGTCAATCAACCCGTTGCATCCAACATTCCAATCATCAATAATTTATCACAGGATATGAAATAATCATAACAGAGAATATTAAACATTCAAAATAAATTTTGAGGAATCCAGTTGGATCCCTCCAACCTGTTTCCCTGCATCTACAGATGTTAGCACAATACCAATTCCACTTCGAGGTGGAATATCGCGGTATATGGGTTTATAAAATATCATCCGCTATTATGCGGCGCATAGGGTCTCATCCGCTATATAATGCGGGAATATCAATCACTCCAATAAATACTATATACTACTATATAATATATATATCACATCCAATCAATTCAACCATTCCACCAAATATTAAATTTAACTATTTAACAGATGAGTGAGATTAACTCACCTTTGATTTCTAATTTGCAATCCATTCTAACCCATTTTCATTCCAGCTTGTTTCTCGATTTTAGCCCTTGTATAAATATTTATACAGTTTATTAGTACTCGAAATAATCGAACACTTAATTCCCATTTAATAATTTTACTAAATCAAATAATTTAGTTTTAAACTAACTAATTTTTTTTATCTTTTTACTGTATATAAAATGGTAATTCTTCCCCTACTGTAAAACAATACTTTTTTTAGTGATAACAGCAGTTTTCCCTTACTGTACTCCTTTAAATCTATATTGATATAATTTCCAAGAACAGAATGTATATTCATATATATAAATATATATACCTTTAAGTGAAAATATGTTTGTATACGTTTATATAGATATATCCCTATCCATATATTTTCCTTTTGTTGTAAATAATCAAAATAGCAGTTTAATTTACTAATTACAAAATAAAGGAATTATCTTAAGCTTGTTAAAATACCAATAATCACCACGACAATCCCAGCGATTCTTCGAACCAACCCACCACTACATCATCCCGTTCACCACACTCTAACCCCCAAATGAAAACGCCTACTTCCACGACCCAAACTGCTACAGACCGATGACCAGGTCACGATCCTTAACATGGCCAACTCCATCGCGAATTTAAAAGTGGACTGAGACCTCGAATCGAGCACCGCCTATCGATCTTCCCCCAACCCTAATTTCGAAACACGACCGCGACGAGCTGTCGCTCCTCCCTATCCCGACCACATCCTGAATTCCTCGATCGCGCTGACGCTCTCTCCCACTCGCAAGCATTAACCACGCGATGCCGACATGCTAGTGCTCGAGCTCGAAACCGCCTATTCTAGTCATTCGAGATGTCGACTTCGCAATTTTCTTTTTCTTCTTTTTTTGATTGAAGAGGAGAGGAGAAGTAAATTTCGAACGAGAAAATTCACTTATTCGGCCATATAAATTTCTTTTGAACGAGATCGATTTATTTTATTTTTTTTCGAGGAGAAGGCTTCAGCCATTTTCCTTGATCGGCTGGATGGTTTAAAGGAAATGAGGAAGTGTGTTCGAGAAGGCAAAGGAAGCGTGTTGAAAAAAAAAATCTAGCTACAGTGCTTCCGAAATGAAGTGAGAAAGTTCTGGTGTGAAGATGTTTGACTAGTCAACAATATATATATAATATTATTTAAATTTAAACGTCTCGAAATCGCAACTCAAAATTTTGACATCCTATCGAGGCGTGCCGCTAGGCGTTCATAATGTTAAACCCCTATTTCGAACACAATGGAAAAGGTTTTGAGTCCAAATTCGATCGTATGGAGAAGATAGCTTTTTGAACCCAGTTATAATATTGAATTCGATATAAATTTCAGCGCGTTTATATGTCGTACGCTCACACAACAACTCCAATCACTATGAAATTTGAAATCCGATAACAATACGATATTACAGATCCAATGGAACTAGTTTCGTCGAATTCCAAGACTGCGCCTCGGAAGGCTATTTTTAAATATCAATTTAAACGATAAAATTTTCAAAACTGAATAAAACACTTATAAATTCAATTTTAAAAGTTCCATCACCTTCAGTATTATTAATATGAATTTTATAAGCCTTCAAATTATTTTTAACTGGCTTTAACCCCAGATTCAATATTTTACCCAACTTCAAATCAATTAATTGCCAAATTCATAATGATATTTGAAATTCAAGTTAAACATTAACTTTTAAATATTTAATATCAATAAAATATTCTCATTTCAAATATCCAGAATTCTGGGGCGTCACATTCCTCCTCCCTTAAAAGAATTTCATCCCCGAAATTACTAGTTAGGAAGATAAGTCCGATACCCGTTTACTTTTTCTCAAAACCAAACAGTTCTAACCACTTCCCAAAATCTTTTATCAAAGACACACTAACGCTCTTTCTAACTTTTCAAACTTACCCATAAGTCCCAAACAATATTACTTACTTATCAATTCAAATTTAAATTTGAAACCAAATTTTGAATTATCAAAAATTTTCTAACTCCTTAAATTTTCGAAATTTTTTGCCAGCGTCTCCTTTGCGCGGCTAGCTCGGTACAACTACAAAATGCCTCTATGGGTGCTCAAATTTCAAAAGAAAACAAAAATGCCAAGTGGCAAGATCAGAAAATCATCAAATTTCATACAGAAATTTAAATATATACCTTTGCCGAGCAAATTCCAATTTATCTTCTAAAATCAAAAATCCCAATTTTCTTTTGCTTTTAAATACCTGTACCTTACTAAGAAATACTATCCAATTACAGAATTCAAAATTATTTTATTCACTACTTTTACACATTTTCAATATTTGCTTTACTTAAGCCCGTACGATGCACATATATCATCCGCACGCAATATCAAATTCGATCGCTCGATCACACAATTTCACTTCCGAACTAGTATCGTCCACCCGACTTCCTAGTGCGGACTCAGATCTGGTTTCTTGATCAGAAACCGTCATTCTCCTTGCATAGCCACAAACTATGATAGAGAATATCCAGAATCAATCAAAATCCATATACAGGGTTCGCAGTCGAAAATCGAGTGAAAAATCCTAACTCGGATTGGTATAATTAACTCGAAATTCTATGCTCGAATCCGGATCAAATCACTATGCGAATAAAATAATATACGTACATCCTACGTATTAATTTCAATTGATTATTAGCTATATCAATTCTCTTTTATTCACATTCATTTTGATTGTCATTCACTTATTCACACTTTTCCCTTGTCACAACTTTCAGTTTTAATCTTCATTCAATTATTCACTTAGTATATTTTTCCATCCCAAAATTACTTAGTATATTTCCAATACCAATTTACTTAAGAATTTCATCCTTCATTTCTTAAGTCAAATATAAATATTTCTTATATTTATTTTCACTACTTCACTACTGAAGTTTATATTCAAATTGAATTCCAATTCCCTATAAATTTCAATTTGCTTCAATTTATTAGTTATTTTCAAATCTCAATACTTTTTCCCAATTTCCATTCAAATTTCCATCTTCAATTCTACTTGAATTCAATTTGTCTTCAAACTCTGAATATTGAATTTTATCCACCTTACTTTACATACACAATTTTAAATCAGATTTCAATATTCAGTTCCAATTCTATTTGCTTACCAATTTTAAATCATTTGTCGTTAGTGAAAATTTTCTAACTCCCAAAATTTCGGAAAATTTTGGCAGAGTCTCCTTTGTAGGGAGGAGCTTTTGCAATTTGACAAGTTATATAAATATATATACATCGACCCACACGGTCGGAAAAACAAAAACAGTTCATATTACCTATTTTTATTGCGTAGACGTACCTCTATTTAGCATTTTTGAGCAAGCGGCTTATTTATTTAGCATTTTGCGCGATCAAAACCAGCCAAACGGCTTCCCTGCACCTGTACTTACTCAATTCAAATATGTAAGTGCCAAAATCATGTATCTTAACAACATTTTACATATTTAACTAGTAAACATGCGAGTTTCTATAAGCAATGCCGGATAAACAATATTTATAAGCAACGTATAGGGTCCCGACATTAATTTTATTTGTTTACAACCAATTCATATACAACTTCATTCAATTTAAATAGTTTAAAACTCAATTGCTCAAATTCAATTCATTTTTAACCCAACCATCTCACATTTATTTCAATTGATTCCAAAAATCAATTTTATTAACTTAACCAATATATTAAATAACCATCTCACAATTTACTTAAGTTATTTATTTTCTTCAAATCATTCCAATTTCATAACTTAAGTTCATCCTCATTTTATTTGATTCTCATCAAATTTCATCTAATTCAAATTGTCCATTCTCAATTTATTTTTAAACTTATTTCATTAATAGCAAGACCAATTAAATTTTATTTAAGTAACCATTTTACTCAATCGACTAACAATTTTTCAAATTCACTTTCATTTAACTTGATTCAATTTCATTCCAATTCAATTTAAATTTTAAACGTTCTATAAGTTTTCACTTATTTAAATTCCATTTGCTAACTTCTTTTAATTTTACTTCAATTAGTTGGCTTACCTTCCAACCTATTCTGTTTTTCACACTTATTTTAATTTAACTCTTCTTTAAGCTAAATTTTCTTTTCTAGTAAATTTCAAATTTTACTAGTTAACAAATCCATTTACATTTCCATAACATTTTATATAAGCTTCCAGAGTTTAAACAATTTATTAAACATTCCAAAACATTTAAACCAACTCCAGAGTTTCAACAATCTCTTAAGTATTTCAAAAATCAAAGCGGTTTTTCCAAACCAAAGTTCCAACATTTTCAAAATCACCTTTGAAATCAATTATATCCAAAATCCTTTGCATTTCTAAAATCAAACTCGACTTTTGCAAACAAACACCAATCCAAAACATCCAGATAGCAATCCCTCTCTTGGAAACTCGAAAATGAATACCGATGATGTCGCGATCATCGTCGGAATTATTTTCCAACGACCGAAGAGAGTTTAGTGCTTTTACCTCTTAAAACATTTCCAAATATTCTTAATTTCAAATCTCACCAGATTTAAAATCCAATTCAAAATATTTCTCAACTACTATCACCATTATTACTCCAAAACTTTGAAAGCCATTTTAAAACCCAAAGGAATTTAAAACTTTCCCAAAATGCCAAATTCCAAATCCATCCAATGCATATTCAACATTACTCTAGAATTTTCAACTCAATTTATTTTTCAAATATTTCTCTGGAATTCTATTTCAAATTATAAATCACATTTACAGTTTACATTTACAAATCCCATTTGTATATGAATTTATTCCTTACCTTTTAGTTATGATTTCAATTTCCTCACAATAGTGATAATAATGTATTATTATTAATTCCTAACAACCAAGCAACCATATATAACTATAATAATTTCTAAAAATTATTTCTTTCATATACAAAAATAATTTGGGTAAAATTATTTCATTTACTCTATTTTAAAGCAATACTGTGTCGGTTTATCTTGTTTAAGAGTTTAGAAACCCCTATCGATATAGTTGTTCCTACTGTACCGACCAGAATTTATAAACACTCAACCGATAAGTCAACACAATATTAAAACAATTTATATTCACTAACAAATACGCGCTCATATATATTAATACACTCAAACTCATTCTAGAGTACTACTGACTCTATCTCTAATGAGTAATTTCCAACCAGAGCCAAGGTTATCACTTAACCTTCAGCTCTGGTACCAACTGTAACAACCCGCAAATCCGTACCCCTTGAATTGACATTAATCTCCATCAAATCAACTCAAGAAGAACGGAAATACGAACCATTTGGGTTAAAGAAGAAAGAGGTAGAAGAAGAAAATAGAAGACAACATCAGAATCTAACCATCGCAGCGGAATAAAATATAATAGAGAATAACTAGTCTTTACACAAAAACAAATTTGTTTATACATTACATCATCAGAGTACATATAACACACAACTGTACAGTAATCACTACATGCCCTCATGAAACTGAATACACAGTACACACAACACAGCGGAATACATCAAGTACGAGTGATACGTCTTGCCATCCAGCTCGTCTCCTGAGCTCCACAGCATCTTATCCTGTAATCTATAATACTCGGTCTGACCTGAGCATTATAGTTAAATAACACCCGAGTCAATCTGGAATACCAGCGTGAGAAAACACACTCAATTTGATTATTAAAGTTTCAAAACCCTTTGAAATCAAAAGCATCTCGTAAGACCACGCCACAAATAAATATGTCGGATTTTTACCTTACGATAGCCAAAACACTTTTTATCAAAATCCTCTGTTATTATAATAGTGCCTATGTACAAGTACTTATTCAAATAGCTGAAATTGTTACATGATTAAATTCCAGCATACTAGCCACAAAGTGGGTTCTACAAACAAAAACCGTAAAAGGCACGTAGGGAGAATGGATTTCCAACTAATGACTAGGCACTGGGGTACCACCTATCACAGTACCTGGTCTAGATCAGCGTACCGAGGACCACGCCCGATCCCCTACAACACAAGACCGGAACTACCCCTTACTGGATAATTCCGAGTAAGATCACCACACGGTTGGGATCAGCAACCGCACCACTAAGCCGAAATAAAAGGGACATCTAGACAGGGATGACCTCACCCTAATGGGTGCGACCCACATAGCCTTGCTGCATAACCCCTGATTTTCAGTAATTCCCAGTTGATGAGGCTTGAGGCTAAGCGTTACCTTTTACAGAACCTATCCCTTAGAATGCCCATCGTCTACCTGACGATGTTCCGAAAGCATTCATCCATACAAGTCCGTTCCGAGTCCGAACGAAACCGAAGGCACTACTCCTACTACATCCATTTTGGAATCACCCTCAGGATTAGTAGCGACTAGCCCTTGCACTTCACTGTACCATCTTCGACTACGAACTCGTTTTCCCCACGTAAACGTACAAACCGGATCGAAGTGGTTTTCGAGAAATTAATCTCGATCCCGATCTCTTCGAAACGATCAGTGCATTGGCCAATATTGGGAGTCGGTTATTTAACTATCAATTAACATTCACAAACACCCATCAAACCATAAATAATTTTCCAAATTATCTATTTACCTCACAAATATCTTCGCAAGATATATTTCCATTTTCAACCCTTTTGAAAATAGTTTCCTAACTACACTCTTCTCATGAAAATGAATTTCCAAATATTTATTTCCACTGAAAACACCAAGTACAAAAACCTCAGATTTTTAAAATAATTTAGAACACTTATTATAAAATATACTTTAACATTTAAATTTAAAACTACTTCAATACTCAGCCAAAAATATACTTTAAGAATATTTAAAATAAAGCTTCTTAATAAAATATAAAACTAAACTTTTATCCTTTAAAACAAATACCAAGTCACTTTTAATATTTACTACTATAATAGATTTGAAAAATACTTTCTTTAGAATTTAAACATTTAGAAATAATAAATTTCTAAAACATGCTTTTTAAAACAACATTTAAAACTTTTAACTTATATTTAAAAATTTGCTTTGAAACGTACTTGGCTATCCAGGGAAATACGCTTCGCTTTCACATCTTTAAAAATAAATCACCATTTATTTTTAAACAAATTTACTCATTCCTTTAATAAATTCCCACCGTGAATTTATTCCTCCAAATATCCACTGATGTATTCCTTCACTTTTAAAAACCCAGTTTATAAATCCATAATCTCACTTCTCTTTTAAATTCCAATTCCAAACACTTAAATCAATTTACAATTGATTTCCAATTTACTATACTTTGAAACAAATTACCTTACTTCATTTATTTCAAAATCCATTAACTTTCAAATTTTATTTCTTTATTTTAATTTAAAAATCTCTTTTAACTGAGAATACCAATTCAGATTTCCCAAATTCCTTTCTTATCCTTTTTAAATAAATTTAACCCTTGTATTTTTAAAATAAATTCTTTATTTCCTTAAAATAATAATGCTTGAGTTTTAAAATTCATTATTTCTCGGTTATTTTCGAAATCCCTTTTCCATACTCGGAGTTTATTTACTAGAATTTAAAAATCTCCTTTACTCTTTTCCAATTCATTCCTGAATTTATTCAAATTCTCTATCATTGTCTACTTAAAAATCTTCTCTTATATTTCCTTTTCAAAAATCTAATATATATATATATATATATATATATATATATTTGGCAACCCAGTATACCCAAATATATTCAATCAACCCGTTGCATCCAACATTCCAATCATCAATAATTCATCACAGGATATCAAATAATCATAACAGAGAATATTAAACATTCAAAATAAATTTTGAGGAATCCAGTTGGATCCCTCCAACCTGTTTCCCTACATCCATAGATGTTAGCCAATTCCACTTCGAGGTGGAATATCGCGGTATATGGGTTCATAAAATATCATCCGCTATTATGCGGCGCATAGGGTCTCATCCACTATATAATGCGGGAATATCAATCACTCCAATATATACTATATACTACTATATAATATATATATCACATCCAATCAATTCAACCATTCCACCAAATATTAAATTTAACTATTTAACAGATGAGTGAGATTAACTCACCTTTGATTTCTAATTTGCAATCCATTCCAACCCATTTTCATTCCAGCTTGTTTCTCGATTTTAGCCCTTGTATAAATATTTATACAGTTTATTAGTACTCAAAATAATCGAACACTTAATTCCCATTTAATAATTTTACTAAATCAAATAATTTAATTTTAAACTAACTAATTTTTTTATCTCTTTATTGTATATAAAATGGTAATTCTTCCCCTATTGTAAAACAATACATTTTTAGTGATAATAGCAGTTTTCCCTTATTGTACTCTTTTAAATCTATATTTATATAATTTCCAAGAACAGAATGTATATTCATATATATAAATACATATACCTTTAAGTGAAAATATGTTTGTATATGTTTATATAGATATATCCCTATCCATATATTTTCTTTTTGTTGTAAATAATCGAAACAACAGTTTAATTTACTTATTACAAAATAAAGGAATTACCTTAAGCTTGTTAAAATACCGATAATCACTACGACAATCCCAGTGATTCTTCGAACCAACCCACCACCACATCATCCCGTTCACCACACTCGAACCCCCAAATGAAAACGCCAACTTCCACGTCCCAAACTGCTACAGACCGATGACCAGGTCGCGATCATTAACATGGCCAACTCCATCGTGAATTTAAAAGTGGACTGAGACCTCGAATCGAGCACCGCCTATCGATCTTCCCCTAACCCTAACTTCGAAACTCGATGTAACATCCCGTATTTTTAAGCCATTGAATTTGAACATTTAATTCATTTTAAATGTTTAATGTGGATCCTTAATTGATTTTAAAATGAATAGATTCAGATTAAATCAATGAAATAAGCTGAAATTTTTAATTATAGTAATTTCGGGTTGAATTTGATTTATGGGAAAATAATAATTAAATATTCGAATTTGAGATAAAGGTAAATTTGGATTTAAATAGTGATAAAAATGGTTTTGAAAGTTATTTTGAGTTATTTGAGTGGGCATAGCGTGGTAGGAATTTTAGATGAATTTTAAAGTTGATAAATTATTATTTGGAATTTTATATTAATTTAAAAATGAATTTAATATTATTAAAATGCAATTTAAGCAGATTTGGGTCTGGCCTGAGCCAGAATGATTTTTAACGTGTTTATAAATTTTATATGATTTATTTTTAAGTTATTAAAATTTTAAAAGTGAAATTTGAAGCGTTTTCGACGATTTTAGAAATCGCCTGATTTAATAGACGAGTGAAAATAGCCTTCCAGGGCGCAGTCTCGGAATTCGACGAAACCAGTTCCATTGGATCCGTAATAGTTAGTTATTATCGGATTTCAATTTTCGTAGCTATCGGAGTTTTCGTTTGACCGTGGTGGCTCGAAACGCATCGAAATCGATTTAACCGATTTAATTTTAAATTGATCGTTTAATTCCGTATCTCACGCATACGATCGAATTAGTTTACAAAACCTCTTCCATTGTGTCCGGAACGCGGAAAAACCCCAGGATAGCCTGTCGGAACGTGAGAATTGGAGGTCGTTTGCATTAACCGTTAAATTGAGAAAAATATAATAAAATAATGTTAAACAATATTTATATAATCATCTATTTCACTAAACCCTAGAAAGAAAACGCAGGCCGCCACTCTTATCAATCAATGGCCGATACGTTCCCACTTTCCTCTTCAAATTCCTCCTTATCCACGCAATGATTTGTAAAATTTTCTTCATGACAATCGGAGATCTCGTCGAGCACATCCTATCCAACGGTCGAGATGAATTTTAGTAAAGGGGATAGTGAGATTTTGGTCACCGTTTTCGTTCGTCTCGTGCTCGTCGTGAGAGGGATAGAGGCCACCGAGTTCAACTTTGCTGGGGTCGTGGGTGTGTGTCGCTCGGAGCTTCGAGGTGGGCTAGGCCGATCGAGTGCTAGTCGATGGTAGAGGGTGCGGCACTTAACCCTAAACGTTGAAGTTTGGGTTTCGAACAAGAGCTATTCGCGTGAGAGGGAAGAAGAGGGAGCGGGTTGGTTTGCTGTTGAACGGCAGTTTTGGAGTTTGGGTAATTGTAAAAAAAAAATATAAATATAGAAATTGTTTTAAATTATAATTCAAACTTTGTAAAATCATAACTGTTTCATACTATATCAGAATTTGACGATTCTCGAAGCGTTGGAATCGCAGAAAAGAATACTATGCGATGGTGCAGATCCGGAGTCATTCCGGGCAAGTAGGAATTTGGGTTAAATCGGACATCGTTCGGTTTAATTCAAAATTTCGAACGCTCGCCGAACTCAAGGTGAGTTATTCTCACTCACATCTGGATGCTAGGCATTATAAATAGTTGATATTTAAATATCTGTGTGGATGGCTGAATATAATTGTTATTATCAGTCTGGATTGATATTTATATTGTGATGTGCTAATATTTGTGGATGCAGGGAGAAACAGGTTGGAGGGATCCAACTGGATTCCTCACAATGTAGCGATTATTTTATAATTGATAGTGATACCTGTTTATATGATGTGATTGATAAATCTGGAAATTTAGTTGTTCTGTGACATTGTGGTATAAATTGTAATCACAGAATTTAATTATAAATGGATAAATTGTGTTTTTACGAAATAAAATGAATTGTTAAATTTAGAATTTCAAAGAATAAAATTTGAAATCGGATTTGAAAAGAAAAATGTAAATTGGTAAATTTGGGATTTTAAATATTGTGGAAAATTTATAAATCGTTAAATGTGAAATATAAATTTTCTGGAAATGAATTCTATGAAATTATAAATTGAGTAAAATAACAGTGGTTTATTTTAATGATAAATATTGATATCCGGAAAAGTAAAATATGTTAAATGAAGTTTCTGAACATAAATTTACAATTTTAAGTGTTAACAGAATATGTTGAAAAGCTGTTTTCTCTATTGGAATTTTATTTAAGTAAATTGGAAAAAATGTTTTCATGGAAGAATTCTCCAAATTTATTTTACTTAAAATGTTTTAACTATATTTAAAATGAATTTTCGGATATGGAAAATTGAGTTTGAACTTCGGATGAAGTTTTAGATAAGTATGGAATTGGAAATTTTATGTTATTAAACATAAATTGAATTGAATTGAAATAAATCGGCTGGATTTATTAGATGGGTTCTTTGGGATGTTTGAATGGGAAGGTGTTTCCCTGGGAAAAACCAAGTTAGTGTTTTTAAAGATTCTATTTAATTAAAAGTTAAGTTTTAAGTTGTTTAAAGAGTATTTTTAAGAAATCGTTATTTTTAAAGTAACAAACTAATAGTTTTTAAAAATCAAGATGATTTGAGAATATATTAGTAATTGTTTTTACAAATGGATTTATTTAAAGGATGGGTTTGACTTAAGTTATTGAGATTAGTATTATTCTTTTTACAACTCTATTTTGAATCTAGTTCAACAAAAGACCCTTATTTTAAATCAAAGTTTATGTGTTAATAACTAGTTTTTCTTCACATATTTTAAATTTATATTTTGAGTAAATAAATAGAAGTAATTTTCATATTTTAAAGTATATTTCAGTATAAAGTATTTTAACTGTTTTAAATGCAAATTGTTTTATACTTGGTTATTCCCGATGGGAAAAAAGGGTAAAAGATTTACCTTGTAAAGGAAGAGTTTGGAAAATTGTTTTCAACGAGTTTTGGAAAATGTGAAAATATATCTTTGAAAGATATTAGAGGCAAATAAATAATATGGAGATTATTTATTGTGTGATGGATGTGTATGGATGTTTGTGAACATTAATTGATAGTTAAATCACCGACTATCAATATTGGCCAAATGCGCTGATCGTTTCGAAGAGACCGGGATCGAGTTTCCGTATACCGGGATTCTAGGTCTGGAGACTCGAAAACCACTTCGATTCGGTTTGTACGTTTCGTGTAACGTGTTCGGAGTCGAAGATGGAGCAGTGAAGTGCAAGGGCTAGTCGCTACTAATCCTGAGGATATTTCCAAAATGGATGTAGTAGGAGTAGTGCCTTCGGTTCCGTTCGGACCCGGGACGGACTTGTATGGACGAATGCTTTCGTGACATCGTCAGGTGGATGATGGGCATTCTAAGGGATATGTGCTATAAAGGTATCGTTTAGCCTCAAGCCTCATCAACCGGGAATGACTGAAAATCAGGGGTTATGCAGCAAGGCTTCGTGGGTAGCCCCCACTTGAGAGTAAGGTCATCCCTGTCTAGATGTCCCTTTTATTTCGGCTTAGTGGTGCGGTTGCTGATCACAACCGTGGGGTGATTTTATTTGGAATTATCCAGTAAGGGATGATTCCGGCCTTGTGTTGCAGGGGAGCGGGCGTACTCCTCGGTACTGTGATCTAGGCCACGTACTGTGACAGGTGGTACCCCAGTGCCTAGTCATTCGTTGGAAATCCATTCTCCCTACGTGCCTTGTACGAGTTTTGTTTGTATTACCCACGTTGTGGCTAGTATGCTGGAATTTAATAGATGTAACAATTTCAGCTATTTTATAAGTATTTGTGAATAGACACTATTATAATATCAGAGGATTTTTATAAAAAGTGTTTTAGCTATCGTAAGGTAAAAACCCGACATATTTATTTGTGGCGTGGTCTTACGAGATGCTTTTGATTTCCAATGGATTTTTGAACTTTAATAATCAGTTTGGATGTATTTATGATGCGCTGGTATTCCAGACTGACTCGGGTGTTATTTTATTATAATGCTCGGGTCAGACCGAGTATATTTCAGGATAGGTTGCTATGGAGCTCAGGAGAGGAGCTGGAGTCCGAGACGTATTTCTCGTACTTGTATTATTCCGCTGCTGTGATTGTTGTATTGACTGATTGACTGGATTTTGATGATTGTATTGATATACTCTGATGATGATGTATTGTATATAAACATATATAGTTTCATTTTGTGTAAAGATCTGTTCTATATATTATATTTTATCCGCTGCGACTGTGAGGTTCTGATTTTGTTTTGTTCTTTCTTCTTCTATCTACTTTCTTATTCTTCTACAATCTGTCTTTCCGGCATTCGATCGTCGGCATATTATACTGTTGAGTATTTTGTGTCGATTTTCGAGGGTCGTGAAGGGCGGGTCGTCACACTTGGTATCAGAGCATAGGTTGGCGACAACCTAGGCTTTGGTGGGTAAATTTACTCATTTTAAATAGAGTCGGAAGTACTCTATAATGAGTTGAGTGTAATAATAGCTATGAGAGCGTACTTGTTAGTGGATATAAAATTGTTTTTGTACTGTGTTGACTTATCGGTTGAGTGTTTATGAATTCTGGTCGGTGCGGGAAGTACAACCGTATCGATAGGGGTTTCTAAACTCTTAAACAAGATAAACCGACATAGTATTATTTTTAAAGTGGGTAAATGAAATAAGTTTACCCAAAATTGTATTTTGATATAAAAAGAAATAATTTTCTAAATTATTATATGTATTGGATGCTTGTTTGGTTGTTTCTTTTATAATCAAATAAGAAATTAAAACATGATCTAAAATTTGAAATGATATATATAAGAAAATAAGAAGTTAAAATATTAAAATGGTTTATAACCAAATGGAATTGATTGAATATGTTTAAATAAGAAGAAGTGAAATTGAAATTTGATTTAAACCGGAATTTTTACCCCGGAAATTTTTGAAAGGGATTTCAAATGAATTTAAACAAAGGTTTGAAAAAAATTAGAAACCTTGGGAATGTTGAAATGTTTTCCAAAGGTTTTGAAGTTAATGATGGAGTATATTTTGGGGAAATATTTTTGAATAGAAATTGTTTTGAGGTGGATTTTGGAAGTGGAAAGCATTGAACTCACTTCAGTCGCTGGAAAATAATCCTGATGATGCTGGCCACATCATTAGAATTCATTTTCGAGTTTCTTAAGTGATGGATTGCTACCAAAATAGTTGGTTATGACATTGTTTGGACTTGTTTGGGAAAACAAGTGATTTTAAAATTTTCAAAGGAAAATTGTTTGGTAAAAGCAGTTTGTTTTGGAATTTGGTATTTGATTTGAATATCAAAGAGAAATGTGTTGATTTTTATTTCAAATTGGTTTTGAAATAAATCCGGGTAAATTGAATTCTGTTAAAATAAAAATGTGGAAATTGAAATAAATCAACTATAACCTTGAAAGTAAAGTTGATTTAAGTGAGAAAGGAAGGATGGAAATTTTAATCCTGAAATTAAAATTTAATTTGGGTAAATGGAAGTAAATGAAGTTATTGAAGTAAATAGAAGTTGAATTTAACTTGGAATAAGTTAAGTAAAATTGAGAATTTGGATTAAATTGGTTTGGGTTAAGTTGAGAATAAAATAACTTTGTAATTATGGGTCGTTGTGTAACAAATTGTACCCATAAGCTATTAAGTGTTATACTTATAATCTGGAATTGTGTATTTGAAATTTTCAAAGGATAAAGGTGAAGTGTAAATGCTTATGATTGTACAAATGAATTCATATTCTTAAGCTATCAAGTGTTAAAATTTGACATTGTGATTATAAAAATGTGGATTGGTTTGAAATGAGCAATATAAACTTACAAGTAAATAAGTTGGAGAACTTGAGAATGGAAGATTTGATTTTAACTCAAGTAGAATGGAATTATAATCACAAATGGAAATAATAGATGGAATGGTGAATTCGAACTTAATTTTAAAAGGGAATGCAAAGTAAGGTGAAACAATTATAAAATATAAAAGAGGTAAGTGAACTGAAGTTAGTAAATAAGTTGAACTTGGATATGGAGAATTAAGATTAAATTGAATTGGGTTTAACTTTGACTAAAATGGAATTAAGCTGAATATTAAAATTCCGTTGTGTTATGAATAAGAATGAATGTAATTAAATTCCTATTTAAAGTAGTAAAGGAAATGGTTTAAATTCAGGTGGGCTAAATAAAATTTAGATGAACTTGAATAAATTCTGGAAAGGAATTAAATTGAAAATGCATATATAATTTAGTTAACCTTGAATTAAAATGGGATAAGAATTTAGTTTAATGGAAATTTAATTTAGTTGAGGTGATGATGAATGAAGTAAATGTTTACTCAACTAAATCCAAAATGATTGTTTGGAAATAAATCTTGTGTAAGCTAAATTAAATAGAGTTTGTATTGGCATGGATGAAATTTTGATAGTTGTTAGAATTTGGAAAGTAAGAATAAGACCCAGTTCTGGAATGGAATTTAATTTTGGTAACAAATGTTGGAAGTGAGAATGAATAATGTAATTAGATTATAACAGTGATGGTTTGAATTGTAAGTAAATTCAAATGAGAGAAATAATTTAAATGGTCTCTTTGTTAATAAAATAAATTTGTACATGGATTGGATAAAAAAACAAAGAGCATTAAAGTTGTAAAGGAATTGAAATTTAATTTGAATGAGAATCAAATGAAAATAAAATAAAATTGATATAAGAAGATGATGGAAATTTTGTGAAAGAACTTAAGTAACTTGGAAGAAAAACAAATGATTGTGAATGGGCTTATTTAAGTAATTCCGAATGAAATTTGTTAGGAAATAAACTGAAATGCAGGTGAAATGAGTTTTAAATTAATTAATGTGATGAGTTAAAAATATAAGAGTTGTAAATAACTCAGGAATGAATGATATTAATGTAAATTTGAATTGGTTAATGAGATTAAAATGTAAAGGAAATATTGAAATTAACAATTGCATTCGGAAAAGAAAATACTTGGATTGTGAACAATGCAAAAATTGAATAAAATTAATACACATCCAAGTTGGAAATAATTTTAAATGGTGATAAGCTTAAATGGTGATTATTTTGTTTGAATGTCATGAAATTAGCATGTATTCGAAATTAAATTGTTTAACAAGCAATGGAATGAGTTTTTGCATAAGTTAAACTGGATTGGAATCTAATTCAAAGAATTAGTATATGAATGCAAGTGAATTGGTTAAAAATAGCAAATGGAATGGATTTTGGAACCAATAGGAATGAATTGACCTTTTAATGAGTAATGTTTGCATATGAATGAAAATGGATTATAATTGAAATGCAAATGTTTCAAGTTTAAAATGAAATTTGATTGTAAATCGAATTTGGAATGTAAGTAAAATTAAAAGGTAAGAAAGGCATATGTAATCATATTGAAGTGGAAATGAATTGGGTGAAATAAATATGAATGGTATATAGTAAACTTGAATGTAAATCATTCAAATGAAATAAAATAGTTGGACTTGAATAAGTAACTTGAAAGGTGATTGAAAACTTGAATTTAAGGCATTCAAGTGAAATAAAATGGAGTAGACTTGAATAAGTGATTCGAAAGTGATTGAAATCTTTGGATTGTTGAAAATATGGTAACATTGTTAAACTATGAAGTTTGAGTTTGTAAAGAGAGTTCAAAATGATGGAATTGTGAAATTGTTTATAAAGATGGTTAACTTGCATAAATATTATGAAAGGCTCATATCTTTGAAAACTGATGAGTTTGTTGAGTTTAGTACAGGTACGGGAGGCGTTCGAGAGAGTTGGAGCGCGTATATGCGTTATATTAGCCGCTCGCTATTAAAATTTGCTATAAGGTACGCCTACGCAAATATAATTGGGAAAATGATATATATATTGTGATATATTTTGGTTTCCGGCCATGTGAGCCGATGTATATATATTTGTGTATCCTGCGATATCGCAGAAGCTCCTCCGTGCAAAGGAGACTCCGCCAAAATTTTTCAGAAATTTTGGGAGTTAGAAAATTTTTGGGGTTTTTGGGAAAATTTATTAATAAGTAAAGTTATTTTGAAAGCGAGTGTTAAGATAAAGGCTTTAGAGTAAATAAAGCAAATGGTTTTGAATTGGAGCTGAAACTTTTTGGAAAGTGAATATAAGCTTTTAACTAAGCAAATTGGGGAGTAAATAGGTTGGAGAGTATTTTCTACCTTAGCAAATTTCGGGGACGAAATTTTTGTAAGGGGGGAAGAATGTAACATCCCGTATTTTTAAGCCATTGAATTTGAACATTTAATTCATTTTAAATGTTTAATGTGGATCCTTAATTGATTTTAAAATGAATAGATTCAGATTAAATCAATGAAATAAGCTGAAATTTTTAATTATAGTAATTTCGGGTTGAATTTGATTTATGGGAAAATAATAATTAAATATTCGAATTTGAGATAAAGGTAAATTTGGATTTAAATAGTGATAAAAATGGTTTTGAAAGTTATTTTGAGTTATTTGAGTGGGCATAGCGTGGTAGGAATTTTAGATGAATTTTAAAGTTGATAAATTATTATTTGGAATTTTATATTAATTTAAAAATGAATTTAATATTATTAAAATGCAATTTAAGCAGATTTGGGTCTGGCCTGAGCCAGAATGATTTTTAACGTGTTTATAAATTTTATATGATTTATTTTTAAGTTATTAAAATTTTAAAAGTGAAATTTGAAGCGTTTTCGACGATTTTAGAAATCGCCTGATTTAATAGACGAGTGAAAATAGCCTTCCAGGGCGCAGTCTCGGAATTCGACGAAACCAGTTCCATTGGATCCGTAATAGTTAGTTATTATCGGTTTTCAATTTTCGTAGCTATCGGAGTTTTCGTTTGACCGTGGTGGCTCGAAACGCATCGAAATCGATTTAACCGATTTAATTTTAAATTGATCGTTTAATTCCGTATCTCACGCATACGATCGAATTAGTTTACAAAACCTCTTCCATTGTGTCCGGAACGCGGAAAAACCCCAGGATAGCCTGTCGGAACGTGAGAATTGGAGGTCGTTTGCATTAACCGTTAAATTGAGAAAAATATAATAAAATAATGTTAAACAATATTTATATAATCATCTATTTCACTAAACCCTAGAAAGAAAACGCAGGCCGCCACTCTTATCAATCAATGGCCGATACGTTCCCACTTTCCTCTTCAAATTCCTCCTTATCCACGCAATGATTTGTAAAATTTTCTTCATGACAATCGGAGATCTCGTCGAGCACATCCTATCCAACGGTCGAGATGCATTTTAGTAAAGGGGATAGTGAGATTTTGGTCACCGTTTTCGTTCGTCTCGTGCTCGTCGTGAGAGGGATAGAGGCCACCGAGTTCAACTTTGCTGGGGTCGTGGGTGTGTGTCGCTCGGAGCTTCGAGGTGGGCTAGGCCGATCGAGTGCTAGTCGATGGTAGAGGGTGCGGCACTTAACCCTAAACGTTGAAGTTTGGGTTTCGAACAAGAGCTATTCGCGTGAGAGGGAAGAAGAGGGAGCGGGTTGGTTTGCTGTTGAACGGCAGTTTTGGAGTTTGGGTAATTGTAAAAAAAAAATATAAATATAGAAATTGTTTTAAATTATAATTCAAACTTTGTAAAATCATAACTGTTTCATACTATATCAGAATTTGACGATTCTCGAAGCGTTGGAATCGCAGAAAAGAATACTATGCGATGGTGCAGATCCGGAGTCATTCCGGGCAAGTAGGAATTTGGGTTAAATCGGACATCGTTCGGTTTAATTCAAAATTTCGAACGCTCGCCGAACTCAAGGTGAGTTATTCTCACTCACATCTGGATGCTAGGCATTATAAATAGTTGATATTTAAATATCTGTGTGGATGGCTGAATATAATTGTTATTATCAGTCTGGATTGATATTTATATTGTGATGTGCTAATATTTGTGGATGCAGGGAGAAACAGGTTGGAGGGATCCAACTGGATTCCTCACAATGTGGCGATTATTTTATAATTGATAGTGATACCTGTTTATATGATGTGATTGATAAATCTGGAAATTTAGTTGTTCTGTGACATTGTGGTATAAATTGTAATCACAGAATTTAATTATAAATGGATAAATTGTGTTTTTACGAAATAAAATGAATTGTTAAATTTAGAATTTCAAAGAATAAAATTTGAAATCGGATTTGAAAAGAAAAATGTAAATTGGTAAATTTGGGATTTTAAATATTGTGGAAAATTTATAAATCGTTAAATGTGAAATATAAATTTTCTGGAAATGAATTCTATGAAATTATAAATTGAGTAAAATAACAGTGGTTTATTTTAATGATAAATAGTGATATCCGGAAAAGTAAAATATGTTAAATGAAGTTTCTGAACATAAATTTACAATTTTAAGTGTTAACAGAATATGTTGAAAAGCTGTTTTCTCTATTGGAATTTTATTTAAGTAAATTGGAAAAAATGTTTTCATGGAAGAATTCTCCAAATTTATTTTACTTAAAATGTTTTAACTATATTTAAAATGAATTTTCGGATATGGAAAATTGAGTTTGAACTTCGGATGAAGTTTTAGATAAGTATGGAATTGGAAATTTTATGTTATTAAACATAAATTGAATTGAATTGAAATAAATCGGCTGGATTTATTAGATGGGTTCTTTGGGATGTTTGAATGGGAAGGTGTTTCCCTGGGAAAAACCAAGTTAGTGTTTTTAAAGATTCTATTTAATTAAAAGTTAAGTTTTAAGTTGTTTAAAGAGTATTTTTAAGAAATCGTTATTTTTAAAGTAACAAACTAATAGTTTTTAAAAATCAAGATGATTTGAGAATATATTAGTAATTGTTTTTACAAATGGATTTATTTAAAGGATGGGTTTGACTTAAGTTATTGAGATTAGTATTATTCTTTTTACAACTCTATTTTGAATCTAGTTCAACAAAAGACCCTTATTTTAAATCAAAGTTTATGTGTTAATAACTAGTTTTTCTTCACATATTTTAAATTTATATTTTGAGTAAATAAATAGAAGTAATTTTCATATTTTAAAGTATATTTCAGTATAAAGTATTTTAACTGTTTTAAATGCAAATTGTTTTATACTTGGTTATTCCCGATGGGAAAAAAGGGTAAAAGATTTACCTTGTAAAGGAAGAGTTTGGAAAATTGTTTTCAACGAGTTTTGGAAAATGTGAAAATATATCTTTGAAAGATATTAGAGGCAAATAAATAATATGGAGATTATTTATTGTGTGATGGATGTGTATGGATGTTTGTGAACATTAATTGATAGTTAAATCACCGACTATCAATATTGGCCAAATGCGCTGATCGTTTCGAAGAGACCGGGATCGAGTTTCCGTATACCGGGATTCTAGGTCTGGAGACTCGAAAACCACTTCGATTCGGTTTGTACGTTTCGTGTAACGTGTTCGGAGTCGAAGATGGAGCAGTGAAGTGCAAGGGCTAGTCGCTACTAATCCTGAGGATATTTCCAAAATGGATGTAGTAGGAGTAGTGCCTTCGGTTCCGTTCGGACCCAGGACGGACTTGTATGGACGAATGCTTTCGTGACATCGTCAGGTGGACGATGGGCATTCTAAGGGATATGTGCTATAAAGGTATCGTTTAGCCTCAAGCCTCATCAACCGGGAATGACTGAAAATCAGGGGTTATGCAGCAAGGCTTCGTGGGTAGCCCCCACTTGAGAGTAAGGTCATCCCTGTCTAGATGTCCCTTTTATTTCGGCTTAGTGGTGCGGTTGCTGATCACAACCGTGGGGTGATTTTATTTGGAATTATCCAGTAAGGGATGATTCCGGCCTTGTGTTGCAGGGGAGCGGGCGTACTCCTCGGTACTGTGATCTAGGCCACGTACTGTGACAGGTGGTACCCCAGTGCCTAGTCATTCGTTGGAAATCCATTCTCCCTACGTGCCTTGTACGAGTTTTGTTTGTATTACCCACGTTGTGGCTAGTATGCTGGAATTTAATAGATGTAACAATTTCAGCTATTTTATAAGTATTTGTGAATAGACACTATTATAATATCAGAGGATTTTTATAAAAAGTGTTTTAGCTATCGTAAGGTAAAAACCCGACATATTTATTTGTGGCGTGGTCTTACGAGATGCTTTTGATTTCCAATGGATTTTTGAACTTTAATAATCAGTTTGGATGTATTTATGATGCGCTGGTATTCCAGACTGACTCGGGTGTTATTTTATTATAATGCTCGGGTCAGACCGAGTATATTTCAGGATAGGTTGCTATGGAGCTCAGGAGAGGAGCTGGAGTCCGAGACGTATTTCTCGTACTTGTATTATTCCGCTGCTGTGATTGTTGTATTGACTGATTGACTGGATTTTGATGATTGTATTGATATACTCTGATGATGATGTATTGTATATAAACATATATAGTTTCATTTTGTGTAAAGATCTGTTCTATATATTATATTTTATCCGCTGCGACTGTGAGGTTCTGATTTTGTTTTGTTCTTTCTTCTTCTATCTACTTTCTTATTCTTCTACAATCTGTCTTTCCGGCATTCGATCGTCGGCATATTATACTGTTGAGTATTTTGTGTCGATTTTCGAGGGTCGTGAAGGGCGGGTCGTCACACTCGACCACGACGAGCTGTCGCTCCTCCCTATCCCGACCACATCCTGAATTCCTCGATCGCGCTGACGCTCTCTCCCACTCGGAAGCATTAACCACGCGATGCCGACATGCTAGTGCTCGAGGTCGAAACCGCGTATTCTAGTCATTCGAGATGTCGACTTTGCAATTATCTTTTTCTTCTTTTTTTGATTGAAGAGGAGAGGAGAAATAAATTTCGAACGAGAAAATTCACTTATTCGGCCATATAAATTTTTTTGAACGAGATCGATTTATTTTATTTTTTTTCGAGGAGAAGGCTTCAACCATTTTCCTTGATCGGCTGGATGGTTTAAAGGAAATGAGGAAGTGTGTTCGAGAAGGCAAAGGAAGCATGTTGAAAAAAAAATCTAGCTACAGTGCTTCCGAAATGAGGTGAGAAAGTTCTGGTGTGAAGATGTTTGACCAGTCAACAATATATATTTAATATTATTTAAATTTAAACGTCTCGAAATCGCAACTCAAAATTTTGACATCCTATCGAGGCGTGCCGCTAGGCGTTCATAATCTTAAACCCCTATTTCGAACACAATGGAAAAGGTTTCGACAAATTCGATCGTATGGAGAAGATAGCTTTTTGAACCCAGTTATAATATTGAATTCGATATAAATTTCAGCGCGTTTATAAGTCGTACGCTCACACAACAACTCCAATCACTACGATATTTGAAATCCGATAACAATACGATATTACGGATCAAATGGAACTGGTTTCGTCGAATTCCGAGACTGCGCCTCAAAAGGCTATTTTTAAATATCAATTTAAACGATAAAATTTTCAAAACTTAATAAAACACTTTTAAATTCAATTTTAAAAGTTCCATCACCTTCAGTATTATTAATATGAATTTTATAAGCCTTCAAATTATTTTTAACTGGCTTTAACCCCAGATTCAATATTTTACCCAAGTTCAAATCAATTAATTGCCAAATTCATAATGATATTTGAAATTCAAGTTAAACATTAACTTTTAAATATTTAATATCAATTAAATATTCTCATTTCAAATATCCAGAATTCCGGGTCGTCACAATGATTTAACAAAATCAGAGTCTGTTAATTTTGCATTTTTGATCTTTAAAACACCAGACAGCTACAAAATAACCATCCACTTGTTCCAACTCCAAAACAAAAACAAAATTTCATGCACAATATTCAAAATTGAATCATTACATTGAACTTATGAGATACTTGAGATGAGGCTAGAATGCACCCAGTTAATAATCGAAATGGAAAAACAACAAAAAACAAAACTAAACCGTAAAACTTTTATATATCGGTGAAATATAGTGTCATTATTTGACTCAAATCTGGTGAATACAGAAGAATAAGTTGATGACAACATAAAACACTTTATGAGATTTTTTAGCCTGTGAGCATTACTATGTTGCTAAGCTCAAGGATAGTTAATCTCAATATACCGATCAACATATTAAACCAGTAACAAAATTTTGAATGTCAACAACAATAGATATCAAGCTTTAGTAACGACAAATAATATCCTCTGAATGAAGAAGATTTAAGTAGATTCCCTCTGGAAAACAGAGGCTTAAATCTACCAACACCTCATTAACTTGTTAAATCATTATCAGCAACTAACCTTGAACAATTGTTAGAACCAACTTTAATCTTTTTTTAACGTTTGGAAGGTTGTAAATCAATAGTGTTACATCTATGAAAAAAGACATATCAAGCAATTCTTTTTTATATCTATGAACAAAAGTCATTTCAGGTTACATAGCAGAATCATCTAAAGCATCAGCCTTGTTGAATACACTTCCTCGGGATGAGGAACATGAACCACATTACATTGTGTCTGCCAATTAAAGAACTCAGTAACTGAACTTTGAAAGGAAAAAAGAAACAAAATTCTATGACATGATCAAGGAGGGTACTTGGTATAATTTAACTCAGTTCTAGTTTAGTTCAAATTAGTCATGAGAACTTCTTTAAGTATAATGCATTCTTTCACACATAGAGGAAATATAGAGAACAACTCAGATAACAGACAAATAATTCACCTCGAAAGCTATTTTACTTTACGTCTGTCTGTGAATGAGCTCGGTAACTCAATTCGATGTTTTTGAAAGGGGAAAAAAGAAATATAGTAAGTAAATTTTAATGTTGCCTAAAAATTACAAAAATGATAAATGATGATGAATTACAAAAAAAAATTATTGACCTGAAAATTGAGTACATCAGCATGGAGGAAAATAAATGACTGAACGATTCCATCCAGCAAGGAGGAGGAGGCTGAATGATTTCTTCAGGAGGCCAAACAATTGCTTAGAGGAAAGTTTTGATTGAGTGAAGAAATGAGTCCAACGCAGAGGATAAGGCTGAAAGACTGCTTTTTAGTAGGTTGGCACCGACGAGAATCGTTCTAGGGTTTCGTTGCCACTTTGCTTTTGGAAACGAGAGGAAGAAGAGATAATAGCAAAAAGATTTGGCCACAAAAATCAAAGGAAAGCCAACCATATAATTTCATAACTCCGCCTTATAATTTTTCTTGATACATCATACAGCGTTTGGTCGTGATTTTCTTTTCGTTTAAATCACTTTGACTGCATATGTGATTAGAACGCTGAGAACCATTGTCGTGAAAAGCAAATTTTGTTGTAGTGAATGTACCGAGGACCACACCGGGATCCCTTGCTACACAAGACCGGCCTACCCTTAACCTAAATAGACCGAATATGTTATCACCCCCGGTGTTCCCACCCTTACCATCGAGCGCTCCTTCTTTCCTGCATAACAATATCCATAATATATAGGTTTCCGAGGACATCTAGAAAAGTAATAACATACCCTAATTGGGTGCGACCCACTTAGCCTTGCTGCATCTCACCTGTTTTAGTCATTCCTGGTTGATGAGGCTCGAGGCTAAGCGTTACCTTTCAAGAACAAAATTCTACTTAGAATGCTCATCGTCCTCCAATCACGATGTTCTGATAGCATTCGTCCATACAAGTTGTCTTGGGTCTGAACAAACCGAATCATGGTCTTCATCATCTTCACGGTATTCATTCGTTACGTTCAAACCTGATCGAAGTGGGTTTCGGATAATTAAATCTGATCCCGGTCTCTTTGAAATGATTAATGAAAATTGGCCAATTATTGATAGTTGGTTATTTAACTATCAATACACATCCAAAAGCAGACATCGGGCCTTGTTTCAAACCTTTCCAAAATTTATTTCAAAATATCTTTATAAGATATTCCTACCAGTACTTCAACATTTGAAAACAGTTTTTTTTTCAAATCCATATATTTTCAACGGAATATTTTCACCCCTTTCCAATACTTAGAATATTTTTCCCCCTTCATTTTATATTCAACACTTTAGGAAGTATTCCATTTATTTCCTATTTCTTTTCTCAAAACCATTTACAAATTTATTTGTAAATTTCTTTACTCGTTCATAACGAATTTTTATAAGATCCGGAATTCTTTAATTAATTCCCTTCAATATTTCCAAGGTCAATTATACTTTACTTATAATTCCAACTTCCCTTTCTACTTCTTTATGAATTCTATTTCAATTTTTCGAAGTTAACTTTTATTTAACTTCTTCGGAAATTTCCATACTTTTTTCTCCAAAATCTGTTTTGAGGATTCTCTTAAAAGTCCCATCTACTAATAACCATTTCCCAACTCTCGAGAAGATTTATAAATACATTTAAACCATTTCAAAACTCTATATATATACATATGTAAATAAAAATAAGTATTTACAAGAAAAATAATAATTATTTATTTTTAAGACATATTCAAATAATTATTTAAAATATTGAAAACACTTTTTTTATAACACCACTTTTCAAAGCAGGTTTAAAAATTTAGGATTTTATTAAAATAAATATTAAGTATTTAAAAGTTCACTTCTGAAATATCTCAATACTAATTAACTTTAAAATTACATAGTTTAATAAATAAAAATTTCCTTTTTAAAATTTAAAACATAACTTATTGATAAAAATATATTTTTAAATCTGGATAACCAAATTTTCAATTTATAACCCCTCTCTATTTTCATCACATCATTCCCATTCCGGTCTCCTCAACCATTTCCACTTCAAAATTAGTATCCACTATTTTCCTCTCACCCTATTTCCATATTTAAATATAAATTCTTCCTGTAAATTTATATTTCCAATTTATCACCAGATATCAATTTTCTTTATTTATAAACATTATTTATAAATTTTTGTAACTCCTTTTCGTTTCACTAAAAATAACCTCATTTATAAAATTCCAATTTATTAATTCAATTTCTTATAAATACCACTTAGGTTTGCCAATCTATTTTTTCTATATTTCCCGAATATCATTTTAAAATCAAATCTTAAAAATCCCTTCGTATAATTTATTTTAAATCTCTATTTCAAATATTTTTCCATATTATCTAATGCGATCAAAATCCATTATTGCATAGTCAAAACAATCTCTTTTAAATAATCCAAATTTCGATATACATATATTTTTTATATTAAAAATCTCCTTTTTAATTCCTTAAAAATTCAAAATAATATTTACGGTGTTTAATATACCCAGGTTAACTTCCATGCTATTTAACATTTTAAAAATTTACAACACACGATAATCTCGCAGATTATTTAATTACATCATAAATTTACATATGTGAAAAATACTAATATATTTGAGGAATCTAGTTGGATCCCTCCAACCTGTTCCCTGCATCCACAGATGTTAGACAACAATAAAAATACCAATCCCACTTCGAGGGGGATATCGCGGTATATAGGGTCATCCGCTATTATGCGTAGCGCATAGGGTCGCATCCGCTATAATATGCGGGAATATCACTCCAATTACTAATATATATATTACTATATATATACATAATATATCAGTCAACATATAAATATTTTTAACTCAACCAGGCATCCAATAATTAATTTTTAGCTATTTTAAAAATTAATTCGATAATCCAAATGAGTGAGAAATTTTCTCACCTTGATTTAATTTGCAGACCCATTCCAATTTTCTTTCGTATCCTACGAATTAAATGTCACAACCTTGTATGCCTAATTTATGACGTATATACATTAGTGATTTTTTCTAAAATCAAACTAATTACACTTGAATTAAATTTAATTAAAACTAAATAATTTTTTTATAAATTACCTCTGCTTTTCCTACTTCCAACCTCTTACTACTTCCAATCCCTAGGTTATCTATGCAGCACTACCCACCGCTGCTGATCGATCACCACCCTCACCTGCGCCACGTGCACGCGACAAACTGCTACTTCGACCCAGTTCGACACGACTTTGGAGCCACCACCGTCACCTAGCTTGCCTGCCCCACTCGTGCTCAATTAGACATTGTGATCCCCTGCCATGCCGCCGAGCTTTCCCATCGCGCCTCCTCCCACCAACCACTAACCTCGACCCAAAAATCTTGGCGATACCACAAGTCGCGACTGTCCCCATGCTCTAATGATGCCACAAGCTCTAATGCTTCGAACACGAATCGCCTCAGCAGCTTCGACCCACCCACACGATGCCGCCTACGTGCTCGCGCTCTGCCATCGCCCTCCAGGCCATCGCCGCTTCCTTTTCGATCGTGATTCCCCTTTTTTTGTAAATTGATTTTGAACGAATTGAATTTCAATTTTCGATTGGCAGAGGAGAACAGAAGTAGCCGTGATTTTTTTCCTCTTTGATTTTGTTTTTGAAATGGAAGGAGAATAAAAACGAACGCGGTTTAATTTTTTTATTTTCTCTCATGCCTTTTATCGTTCGAAGGAAGGAGAACATGAATTCAAAAGGAAGAGGGGTGGCGTGTAGAAGAGGTGAAGGTCACGATCCTAGGCTGCAGCGACAAGATAGTGTTTGACTCCAATTTACGGCTGAGTGACGTTTTGAATTATAACAATTATATATATAATTTTCAAATATCTAGATATTTATTTTGAACTCCTATCGAGGCGTGCCGCTAAGCGTTTATAATGTTATACCCCTATTCCGAACACAATGGAAAAGATTTTGAGTCCTAATTCGATCGTATGGAGAAGATAGTTTTTTGGACTCAATTATTATATTGACTTTTCGATATTAAATTCAACGCGTTTATATCCCGTACGACCAAACGATAACTCCAAACACTACGAAATTTGAAATCCGATAATAATACACTATTATGGATCCGATGGAACTGGTTTCGTCGAATTCCAAGACTGTGCCCCAGAAGGCTATTTTTAAATGTAAACTTAAACGATATATTTTTAAAACTGAACAAATCACTTTTAAATTCATTTTAAAAGTTGCATTGTCTTTAGTATTATTAATATAAATTGTATAAGCCTTTAAATTATTTTTATCAAGCTTAAAACTCCAGATTCACTATTTTAACCAATTTTCCATTATTAAATTCAATAATTAAATTATCCAAAAATTAGTTATATTTGAAATTCAAGTTAGAATTTAACTTTTAAATATTAAAAATCGATTTAATAATCCAATTTCAAATATCAAAAATTCTGGGTCGTTACATTCCTTCCCCTTAAAAGAATTTCGTCCTCGAAATTGCTAGGTAGGAAAAATGCCCCAAACCCATTTACTTATCAAAATCTGCTTAGCGAAAGCTCGATGCTTCACTTTTCAATCCCTTTACCTTCATTCAAACAATTAGTTTTTCATCCTAAACCAAAATCCTTTATTTTGATTATAATTTCGAAACCAATTTTCGTTAACAAATTTTTTTCCAAAAATTTTCATAAATTTTCTATCATCTTAATTTTTCGAAAATTTTTGGCTGTCTCCTTTGTACGGAGACCTTTTGCAATATGACAAGAGAGATAAATATATATACATTGACCCACACGGTCGGAAAACAAAAACACATATCAATATTTATAGATTTGCTGTATTTAATCCGAAAACATACCTTATTTTAAGATTTTTAAGCGTTATTAAGCAAGCAAGTTACTTCATATGCAAATACGTAACCAAAATCTAGTCTAACAGCCTCCGGTTGCTTGTACTTACCCAATTTAACCACATAAGTACCAAAATATGAAAGTTCAATAATATTTCATTCATTTAACTAACTTTACACATGAATTTCATATATAACATGCCAACAAAGATTTTTAAGCAATTATAAGGTTCCGTTAATAATTTAATTACTTTCAATCAATTTTCATACAATTTCATTTAATCTGAGTGATGTATAACTAAATTATTTGCATTCAATTCATATTTATACCAAACAAACCCATATCCATTTCAAATTGATTAAAAATCAATTTATTCACATTTTACTAGTTCACAACTTCTTATTTACTTCCTTCTACGCTAAACAATAATCTTTATTATGCAAATTCGGCGATATTCACTTAATCAATAATCATTTCAGTTTATAGTTATTTTAAATTGATCCCAAATCAATTTATATTTAATTTTATTCCCCACCATAGCCAATGTTCTCGTTTAACCTTCAGCACTGATACCAACTGTAACGGACCGGGATTTTCGACCCTCGAAAATCGACATTAATACGTCCACTGTATAGAGTGCCGAGTAGTCGAGTGCTGAAAATACCAGTTCATTAGGGGTGAAGAATAAAAAGGTAGAAGAAAATAAACAACAATACAGAACCTCACAATCGCAGCGGAACAAAATATAATATATACTAACTGATTTTAAATACACGAACTGTACTGTTAATATACATACCACTATCAGAGTACAACAATTCAATACATCAAATGGACAATTATAATAACTTGTCCACACACAGCGGAAATAACCAAGTACGTGATATACGTCTGAACTCCTCCAGCTCGTCTCCTGAGCTCCATAGCATTTTAATCTGAATCTGTAATACTCGGTCTGACCCGGGCATTATAATAAAATAACACCAGAGTCAGTCTGGAAAACCAGCGTGAGAAAACACACTCAATTTGAATTATTAACTTTTCTCAAAATCCTTTGAAAACAAAGGTATCTCGTAAGACCACGCCACACAAAAACACGACGGGTTTTTACCATACGATAACCAAAACAATTTTTATCAAAATCATCTGATATTAAAATAGTGTCTATAGAAACTAAATAGAAAATAGCTGAAATGCTTGCATCTCACGTTTCAGCATAGTTGGGCACAATCAAAACCGTATGGCGCTTATTGGGGAATGGATTCCATCGAATGACTGGGCCACTTAGGTACCGCCCACCACAGTACACCTCTAGAACAATGTACCAAGGACCACACCGAGATCCCCTGCTACACAAGACCAGCCTACCCTTAACCTGGATAGACCGGATATGTTATCACCCCGGGTGTTCCCTCCCTTACCATCGAGCGCTCCTTCTTTCCTGCATAACCATATCCATAATATATAGGTTTCCGAGGACATCTAGAAAAGTGATCATACCCTAATTGGGTGCGATCCACTTAGCCTTGCTGTATCTCCCCTGTTTTAGTCATTCCCGGTTAATGAGGCTCGAGGCTAAGCGTTACATTTCAAGAACAAAATTCTACTTAGAATGCTCATGTCTCCAATGACAATGTTCTGATAGCATTCGTCCATACAAGTTGTCCTGGGTCTGGACAAACCGAATCACCGTCTTCATCATCTTCACGGTATTCATTCGTTACGTTCAAACCGGATCGAAGTGGTTTTCAGATAATTTAATCCGATCTCGGTCTCTTCGAAACGATTAACGAAAATTGGCCAATTATTGATAGTTGGTTATTTAACTATCAATACACATCCAAAAGCAGACATCAGGCCTTGTTTCAAACCTTTCCAAAATTTATTTCAAAATATCTTTATAAGATATTTCTTCTAGTACTTCAACATTTGAAAACAACGGTTGAAATAATTTGAAGTAAATAAATTAACTTAAGTAAAAATTTTGAATAAAAGCTTGACACAAATAAACTTGTAAAATGGCTATTAAATAAAATAGCATGGAATGTTTTCGAGCTAAATAAAATGGATTTGTAAGCAACGAAAGTGGTTATCAAGGGAATGTAAGTAAATTGATCGAAAATCAATTAGAAATGGAATAGAATTAAATATAAATTGAGTTCGAATCAATTTAAAATGGTTATAAGCTAAAATGATTATTCAATTAAATGAATATCGCCGAATTTGCATAGAAAAATTTGTCGTTTGGCGTAAACGAAAATAAATAAAATTCTATGAATTAATAGAAGGTGGATAATTTGATTTTTAATCAATTTAGAGTGGATATTGGTTTGTTTGATATAAAAATGAATTGGATGCGAATAAATTGGTTGTAAATCATTTAGATTGAATGAAATAGTATATGGATTGATTGAAAGCAATTAAATTAGTATCCAAACCTCATAATTGTTTATGAATATATGTTAGCATGCATGGTTATGAAATCTATGTGTTTTAACCATTTAAATGAATGAAATGTGATTAAATTTCATGTTTTGGTACTTACGTGTTTAAATTGAGTAAGTACAGGTACTTGGAGCTGTTTTGCTTGACTTTGATTGCACGAATTGCAAACTAAAATAAGCCGCTTGCTTAAAAATGCTAAATAAGGTATGTTTTCGGATTAAATACTGCAAAAAAAAAATATTGCTATATATATTTTGTTTTCCGACCGTGTGGGTCGATGTATATATATATATTTATCTCTTTTGTCATATTGCAAAAGGCTCTCTGTACAAAGGAGACGCTGCCAAATTTTTTTGTAAATATAGGGTGTTAAAAAAATTTTGAAAATTTTTGGAAAAAAAAATTTGTTAACGGAAATCGATTTCAAATTTATAATCAAAAATAAAGGATTTTGGTTCACGTTGGAAAACTAATTGTTTTGAATGAAGGTAAAAGATTAGGAAAGTGAAATATCGAGTTTTCATTAAGTCGGTTTTAATAAATTAATGGGTTTGGAGTGTTTTTCCTGCCTTAGCAATTTCGGGGACGAAATTCTTTAAAGGGGGAAGGAATGTAACGACCCATATTTTTCGACATTTGATTTGGAATATTTAAATGGTTTTAACTATTGAATTTGAATTTATAGATTGACTTTGAATATGAAGATTTGGGCTTATTTATAAAATAAATTCAGAATTTAAATATAGCGATTTATTGGATAATTTAACTATTGAATTTAATAATTGAATATTATTTAAATTATTGTATCTTGAGTTTTAAGCTCGATAAAAATAATTTAAAGGCTTGTAAAATTTATATTAATAATAATGAAGATAATCAAAGTTTTAAGATTGAATTTAAAAGTGATATGTTCAATTATTAAAAATAATCTGTTCGAATTGACATTTAAAATAGCGATCTGGGGCACGGTCTTGGAATTCGACGAAACCAGTTCCATTGGATCTGTAATAGTGTATTATTATCGGATTTCAAATTTCGTAACATTTGGAGTTATCGTTTGATCGTACGGAATATATACACGTTGAAATTAATATCAAAAATTCAATATTTTAATTGGATCCAAAAAGCTATCTTCTCCATACGATCGAATTAGGACTCGAAACCTTTCCCATTACGTTCGGAATAGGGGTATAACATTATAAATGCCTAGCGGCATGCCTCGATAGGGGTTTGAGATTTTTAGCTGTGTAATCGATACGATTTGAAATTTTAAAATAATGTATATATATCCAAGTCAAAGTCAAGGTCAGGGCTGTCATCCTCAAATTGAAACGTACACGTTTCCTTTACCTTCTCAAACACACTGTTTTCTTTCCTTTAAAATCACGAACACCCACCTTTTTTCCTCTGCTTCCTCAAGTTCGAGCTCAAATTTAAGGAACGAAGTAAAATCAACTTCGTGTATATGAAAAAAAATACAACCGCGTTCACTCTTCCTCCCCCCATTTCAAACCGAAAATCGATAGAGAAAAAAAGGGCGGGGGGCAAATTGATCATGATTCTTGGGTTCGACGACTATGGTCGGTGCGAGGGGTGGACCGCGACCTGAGGGAGGTGTGGCATGGTTCGAGAGTTTGGATGGCTATCTAGGGTGAGTCGTTATCGCGAGACACAGTAGAAGAAAGCCCAAGCCATCATGCTGGCTCGCCATCACCAGCGACTCCACCGCTTGCTCCACCTCCAAGTTGCGACCACTGCCGTCGCTCGACGCCATTCCCTACCGCGACCACAGCCTCCAGTCACTCACGCGCACGCGATATAAATCGCAACTCTACCTATCGAAGTCACTGTAGCCACCGTCGCCTCGACCTATAGGTCCACTAGACAAAACTATCGCACCTCCACATCGCCGAACGCCCTCAAATCGCCCATCACCTACTCGCACACTTAAATCAACTCACCACCAAACAACATCACCTCGCGTCGCCCTCCCTACCCAAAGGGATAATCTGTAATTAGTTTTAATTCAAATTTAATCATATCGTATACACTAATTTAATTTTTAATTTGTTTATAAAATTCAAATTGTTAATGACCCGTAATATGTTCATACGAGGTACCAAAAATCGCCTATTACAATCTAGAAATAGTTTGGGGATTTTTGGAGGCAAGTGGAATTTTAATTTAAATTGAACGATGTTCAATTTAATTTAAAATCGGAACGGATTGCAATATAAAGATCAAGGTGAGAATTTCTCACTCATTTGGATAACCATTTTTAAAATTTAAATGTTTAAATTTAAATTATTGGATGCTTGATTGATTTATAAATTTATAATTATCTGTTGGATGACTATATATATAGTAGTATACATACTAGTATTTGGAGTGATATTCCCGCATATTATAGCGGATGAGACCCTATGCGCCCCACATAATAGCGGATGACCCTATATACCGCGATATCCCCCTTGAAGTGGGGCTGCTATTTTTATTTGTTGTCTAACATCTTTGGATGCAGGGTACAGGTTGGAGGGATCCAACTGGATTCCTCAAATATATTAGTATTTTTCATATACATAAAATGCTGAATTATTATGTGTTGTAAAATTTTAAAATATTATAATGGCATGGAAATTAATTTTGGGTGTAATAAATACCATAAATATTATTTTAAATTTTCAACAAATTAAAAAGAGATTTTAATATAAAAATATGTATATCGAAAATTGAATTATTTAAAAGAGATTTGGTTGAATAAGAAATGATGAATTGTTGATCGTATTAAATAATGCGGGAAAGTATTTTAAATATGTAATTTAAAATAAATTATATATAATTTTTTTAAAGATTGGATTTTTCAAATGATAATTCGAAAAATATAAAAGAAGTTGAAATCGATATTAAAATTAGATTGGCAAAAATAAATGAAATTTATAAGAAATTGAATTTATAAAATGGAATTTATAAATGAGAATATTTTAGTGAAATTCAAAGTAGTTATAAAAATTTATAAATGAAGTTTATAAATAAAGGAAAGTGATATCGGATGATAAATTTGGAATATAAATTTACGGCGAGAATTTATATTTGAATATGGAATAGAGTGAGAAAAGATAGTGGATACGTATTTTTAAAGTGAAGGTGGTTAAGGAGACCGGAATGAGAGGGATGTGATGAGATTCGAGAGGGGCTATAAATTGAAAATTTGGTTATCCAGATTTGAAAATATATTTTATCAATAAGTTAAGTTTTAGTTTTAAAAGGAAAACTTATTTATTAAACTATGAAATTTAAAGTTGGTTGGTGTTTAAATACTTCAGAAGTTAATTTTTCAAATGCTTAATATTTATTTGAATAATTTCATATTTTTAAACCTGTTCTGGAAAGTGATGTATAAAGAGTGTTTCGGTATTTTGAATAATTATTCCAATGTGTCTTAAAAGCATATTATTATTATTTTCTTTAAGTACTTATTTTTATTCATATATATATATATATATAGATTTTTGAAATGTTTTGAATGTATTTAATAAACTTTTCGGAAGTCTGGAAATAGGGTTATTCAGTATATGGAATTTATATGGAAATCCTTAAAATAGAATTTGAAAAAAAAGTAAGGGAATTTCAGAAGTAGTTAAGTAAAAGTGAACTTCAAAAAAAATGAAATAGAATTCATTAAGAAGTACAAAGGGGAAATTGAAATTATAAGCGAGTACAATTGACTTTGGAAATATTAAGGGGGATAAGTCAAGGATTTACGAAATTTATAGAATTCGTTATTAGCTAGTCAAGGACTTTACAAATAAAATTGTAAATGATTTTGAGAATTAGGAAGTGGAAAATAGATGGAATACTTCCTAAGAGTGAATATAAAATAAAATGTGGAAAAATATTCTAAGGTTTGGGAAAAGGGGTGGAAATATTTCGTAGAAGTTATAAGGATTTGAAAACTGTTTTCAAATGTTGAAGAACTGGGAGTAATATCTTATAAAGGTATTTTGAACTCACAAAAGCTGGCTCATGCAATGTCAAGAATCACAAGTTGAAATAAAAAAATTGCAAAAAAATCGTTTTTGAACAATTTTGATTTTCTGTGTAAACTGTCTTGAGTTGCAACTTTGTGCAGTCATATCTCTCTATTCCGGCAACGGAATGCTGCTGGAATTTTTTTGTATTGTAGACCATATTTCCTAGATTAAGCATGCCAAATTTCAAGTCATTTAGACCTAACTAGCTTATAGAAACATGCTTCCGAACTTTGACTCGGAGCATGTTTTTGCCCAGATTTTACAGTGAAAACACTGCCTGGGTCCAACTTTGAGACATCATATCATTCTCATATTTTATCCAAATTGCATCATTCTTTTTTTTGTTTGAAAGATAAAGTTTTCTACTACATGCATACCAATTTTGAGCTCATTCCAATGCCATTGATCCTCTGTTTCATGCCAGGAAGTTGAACCCAAGATCATTTTAGGCCTGTACATTTTTGGTTTTTGAACTGTTGCAAACATGGCCTGAGTCCATGTTTGAGACAGCATAACTCTTTGTTTCAAATCGAATTTGAGTGATTCTTTTTGCAGATTGAAGTAGGAGTGTTGAATTACATTCCTGCAAAATTTCATGATAATCTGGGTTCGTTTGCTATTTCGAAACTGCTGTCGAACTTGTACTTGCAGCTTGCTGTAATTCAGTAGATAGCTAAGACAAGGCTATAGATGGTCGCTCCTATCCAGCTCTATTCTCCGCATTAGCAGACGGTATTACCTCGTAATACTCTTTGTTAATATGGGTCTCAGAGTGGGGCGTCATAGCTTGACCAAGCTGTGACGCCCCACTCTGAGACCCATATTAACAAAGAGTATTACGAGGTAATACCGTCTGCTAATGCGGAGAATAGAGCTGGATAGGAGCGACCATCTATAGCCTTGTCTTAACTATCTACTGAATACGCCGATAAGTGCTATCTATTTTGTTTTCTTCCCAAGTGGATCGACGTATCCAATAAATATTTAATACAAAACTATAATGGCTAACGGATCTATCAGAACAAAACATAACAACTCAAATGTAAATAACATCACAGAATAGCAGAAATGTATTTGGGAAATTTATAGTAAGGCCTGATGATTGCTTATGGATGTGTATTGATAGTTAAATAACCGACTATCAATTTTGGCCAATTTCGTTAATAGTTTCGAAGAAATTGGGATCGGATTTAATTATTCGAAAACCACTTCGATCCGGTTTGAACGTAACGAATGAATACTGTGGAGATGATGAAGACGGTGATTCGGTTTGTCCAGACCCAGGACAACTTGTATGGACGAATGCTATCAGAACATCGTCAATGGAGGACGATGAGCATTCTAAGAAAAATTGTTCTTGAAAGGTAACGCTTAGCCTCGAACGTCATTAACCAGGAATGACTAAAACATGGGAGATGCAGCAAGGCTAAGTGGGTCGCACCCAAGTAGGGTATGTTATCACTTTTCTAGATGTCCTCGGAACCCTATTTATCTTAGATATGGGTATACATTAAAGAACAAGCACTCGATAGTAAGGGTGGGAACACCCGAGGTGATAACAGATTCGGTCCATCCAGGTTAGGAGTAGGCCGGTCTTGTGTAGTAGGGGATCCCGGCGATGTCCTCGGTACATTGTTCTAGAGGTGTACTATGATGGGCGGTACCCCAGTGGCCCAGTCATTCGATGGAATCCATTCTCTAATAAGCGCCGTACGGTTTTTATTGTACCCAACTATGCTGGAATGTGAGATGTAAGCATTTCAGCTATTTTCTATTTACTCTCTATAGGCACTATTATAATACCAGGTGATTTTGATAAAAATCGTTTTGGTAATCGTAAGGTAAAAGCCCGTCGTGTTTATGTGTGACGTGGTCTTACGAGATACCTTTGTTTTCAAGGGATGTGAGGAAAAATTAATAATTCAAATTGAGTGTGTTTTCTCACGCTGGTTTTCCAGACTGACTCGGGTGTTATTTTATTATAATGCTCGGGTCAGACCGAGTATCACAGATTCAGGATAGGATGCTATGGAGCTCAAGAGACGAGCTGGATGGCAAGGCGTACTTCTGTACTTGATTATTATTCCGCTGTGTAAGGACAAGTTATAAAACTGTCTATATTGATTATGGACTATTGTACTAATATGGTTCTAAGTATATAACAGTTATAGATTTTTTGTATTTAAATTCTGTTGTTATATATTATATTTTATTCCGCTGCAATTGTGAGACTATGATGTTGTTTTTTTTCTATTTTCTTCTTCTATCTGTCTTCTTTTTACACTAAAGATTCGTATTTCTGTCCAATTTGAGTTGAGCTGATGTGAAATATTGTCGACTCAAAGGAGTACGGATTTACAGGCCTTTACATTTTAGAACCCGCAAAGTTTGGGAATTCACCAAAAACCAAATCGAAAATAGGTCAATTTGCACTCGACTTTTGGACCGTTTCCTCCCGAATTTTGACAAAATGGTCAAAATTAAAGTTTTATATTATTCTTTCCTTTATCATTTAAAAAAAGTTAAATTTTGAGGAAGTTATGGTCTAAAGAAGATGGGACATTTTCGGGTATAAAATTCAGGGCTGAAAAACACTCTATAAAGAATCGAAATTTTGGTCCAGCTATGGTCAAAATCAGAAAAAGTGGTCTAAGGGAAGTTGAAGCCACTGAAATTTCAAATGATTACAAAAAATAAAATCTTGATTTGAGCTCGGGATTAAGATGAAATGGCTAAAAGAAAAAGAGTGAAAAAGATAGGAAAATGAGGGTTATTTATAGCAATGTGTTCATGTCCAAGGTCATATCAACTTCTTTCTTCCCTTACTTGTCACATCATCTTCCCTCTTTAGTCATATCTTAGACTTAATGATGGTAATGATGGTAGTCCTAATGGAATGACAAGAGCTTAAAGTTTAATTATGTACATATATATATAAGTACATATGTATATATAAGTATATATATGTGTGTGTGTGTGTATGTATTATGTATTTTAAAACTATGACTTGTCACATCACTTGCTAAACATAATTAACATAAGATAATTTATTCTTAAGTGTCTTATTACCTAGTTAATTATCAACTATATGTGTACATATGGTGTACAAAGATAAACAATGTTCCCGAAAACTTTCCGATGTCGAAAGGTCGAATTTTCGGAAAACGTTCTTCGGTCACATTTTCTGTTTTTCTACGAACTATTTAATTTGGTAAACAAATTTTGAAAAATGATTTTGCAATCATTATTAATTTAATAAAATGAGTTTATTTATTCATAAAAATCCATTTATTGACTATATGAAACATATAAAATTGCCTAGTTAAAGCGATCAAATTCTGGGCCGTTACAGGGGTAGCGAAGATGTGTGGGTAATCGTTGACCGATTGACCAAAAGTACGCACTTCTTACCTATTAAAACTATGTGGACAACTTCTAGTTTGGCTAAGTTATATGTTAAGTAGATCATTAGATTGCATGGTGTTCCTTGTGATATTGAGAGTGATAGAGATCTGATTTCACATGCCAGTTCTGGAAGGGTTTGCATGAAGCATTAAGGACCGAGCTTAGTTTGACTACCACTTACCATCTGCATACAGATGGGAAAACAGAGAGGGTGAATCGAGTGTTGGAGGACTTGCTTTGGGTATGCATTTTAGCTTTTGGGGGTTCGTGGGAAGAGCACTTACCAACTTGTTGAGTTTTCATATAACAAATTTTATCAAGCCAGTATCAGAATTGCACCATTTGAAGCATTGTATATAAGGCCTTGCAAATCTCCATCATGTTGGGTAGAACCTGGAGATTGTCTTGTGCTTGGGCTGAACATGATTCAAGAGGCATCAGATATGGTTATAGAGATTTTGATGTGAATCAAGGAAGCACATAATCGATAGAAGAGCTATAAGGACGAGTGGCATGGATATTTGAGTTCTCAGTTGAAGGCTTTGTATTTGTAAAGGTTTCTTCAATGAGAAGTGTAGTTTAGTTTGGAAGGGCTGGGAAGTTGGCTCCTCCTTATATAGGACCGTTCCTAATTCTTGAGAGGATTGGTACACTTGCATATAGGGTCGAGTTACCGATTAGGCTATTGGGTGTGCACAATTTATTTCATGTATCGCATTTGCGTAAGTTTGTGCATGATCCTTCGATGATAGTCGAGCGTCGTAGCATTAGGATTTCGAGATTGAGCCAAATATGAATGTATTGAGGTAATCTATTCATATTGCTGATAGAGATACAAAGCAATTGAAGACCAAGATTGTAAAGTTAGTCAAGATACAATGGAGCGAGGATGCTGGAGATTGTACGTGGCAGACTGAGGATAGTTTAAAGGAGTCCTATCCCGATTTATTCTTAGACTAGATTTTTCTTATCTTAGTTTACATTTAGGTTGCATTTTAGTTTGTATATAGTTTTAACAGTGCAATATATATACATACATACACACACACACAGATATATATATATATATATATATATATATATCTTGCTCTTCTATCTTCTTTGATTAACGTTCTTATTTGAATTTTGAGGGCGAAATGTTCTAATTAGGGAGAATGTAGAGACTCGGAAATTCGAACACTTCGTCTTCAAATATCGATACATTTTTAGATATGTTTTAAGTGTCATAAATATGAATTTATAACCTTGTTAAGCATCATTTAATTAATAGAAAATGATAAGAAACTTGTTTTTGAAAATTGTTTACAAAAATATATTCTTTGGAAAAATATCAATAATGTGACCAAAAATCATTTTGTCGATAAACAGGTTTTTAACTTTTTTTTACATACACTTATTTGCTTAGAAAATCAATTTAATGAAATAAAAACTTTTTTTCATTTATGGAAATAAACTTTATAGAGCATGTCATGGGTGATGTGATCTTAGATATTTAGGAAATTAGAAAATATGGAAATAACTTGAAAGTTAAGCTATATGGTGTAAAGTTGTCTTGATAGAAGTAATTAATGTTGTTAGGGTTTCGAGGGGTTTTTGGTCTTTTCCCATCATCATTCATAAGCCAACATAAGGAAGGGCATACCTGTAACGACCTAGAATTTCAATCATTCGAAATTGGGATATTTAATTGATTTTAAATATTCATAAGTAAATTTTATAAATTAAATAACTCATATTTCGAATATAATGATTTATTTGGATAATTAAATTGTTAATTTAATATTTGAAATTGCAGAAATAATTGGATTTTGAATTTTATGTGATTGAAAATGATATATAAAGTTGAATTAAATTCTATTTGAATTAGAATGGAATTAGGGAGCTTTTAAAATTGAATTAAAAGTTAATTTATAGAAATTGGAAATTTTATATTTTAATTAACGTGTAAAATAGTCATTTTTGACGCTATCTCGGATTTCGACGAAACCAGTTTCATTGGATCCATAATAGTGAGTTATTATAAGATTACAAATTGTGTGTCAATCAGACTTACTATTTGGTCGTGCGAAGCTGAAACGCGTAGTAATTTATTTAAGTAAATTTAATTAAAATATTTCGATTCGAAAACCTATCTTCCAAATATGATGGAATTAGCCTACGATATATATTCCATTTTGTTCGGAATAGGGGTAAAACATTATACACACCAGGCGGCATGCTTCGTATGGAGTTCATAATGTTTTCGGATGAATAGTGCGCGAATAATTGTCTATATAAGGGCCTTCATTCCCAAACCCTAGCCCCACTAACCCTTGCGACCATGAAATGAACGGCTGAAATCTTTAATCCTTCCTCCTTGTTTTTATCCACATCCATGCACAATTAGAGAAAACTTACAACTACAAACTTGTAGAGCACAGCGAGATCTACAAATCCAACAGTCATGATCGTCTAAGGCGAAGCGGATTGGCAGCGATTTGCATTTGAAGGCATGGCGTTCATGTGCATTTTTCTAGGAGATGGTGCAGTCGAGCTCGTCGTACCTCTAGTCATAGGAGTGGTGGAGCTAGGGCGTTCGAATGGCTATAGTCAATCAGCCTCTAGGGCGATGCCGGTGGAGCGGCGATCGATGGAAGGAGTTGCGAGCTAGTGGGTGCGAACATGAACCTAGGAATGATACGTGTGAGAAGGAGAAGAAGAAATTCGCAGCCGTGATCTGCTTCTACTGGAATCAACGGCCCAGATGTTTGCATAGGTTTATAAAATAAAAAGTAAATTAAATTTTTTTAAATTCGTGTAATCTTAATTACCGCAAGCCCGAGGCGTACAATTTTAGTACGTGGCGAGTACGGGTCGATCCGCAGGGAATTTTTAAGATTTTAAAATTATCTAATCAATCAAATTAGACCAAAATGGAGAGAAGATTGTTAACTACAAATTGTAAACAAAATGAAGCTAAAACTAGAATGAAAATGAGGTTAAAAACTATGAGATTAGAAAATAGTTTAGAGGCAAATCCACTCTCGTATTTTTGTAAATCAACAAACAAATAATCTATGATCTCTATTTTTGATACTAAGTGAAATAATTGTTGCATTTATCATATGTATGGTTTATTTATGTTATTAATTAACATAACTTAAACCATCAAACTATAATACAACAAATAAACCACTTATCAATTCTCATGAAAATGAAGTCAATGCAAAAGCTATTTTAAGTATGATCTATCTACTATTGTAATTAGTAATATAGATCATCAAATTTTTTTTTTACTTTCATATCAAAATTAAAAATCAATTAGCAAATGATGATGTAAATTGTGTTTATGTTGAATAAGAACAGCTCATTTGCAAATGCAACATAAGCTATCAAACCCACTTGTATAAACTTACATCAAAATCTACTTTCATGAAGCATAAATAAAAGAGACCATAAATCATAAAAATGTTGAATTTACATAATATTTAAGAGCTTCATTACCCCTAAATTGAAGGGGTTTAGCTACTCATTTGTGTTATCAAATCAACATATGTAAATTTCAACATTGGAAAGCAAAGAGAAGTAGAAACTAATTAGAAGAAAGGAGATTAACTACTTGCATGAAATTACATTAAACTAATTACATAAATGTAAATCTAAGCTATGAACATGAAATGAAAGAGAGCATAGAATTAAACACGAACATAAAGTAAATAAGAACAAGTAGAAAAGAAAAGAGAAAGAGGCTATGAAGCCATTTTTATTTCATGTAACTTTGACATTACAATTTGCTTGCTAATTTTCCTAAGTATTTCCAGGAGTAAGAAGATATCTACATGTACATAAGTGGGTTATTTATACATGCATAAAACCCTAATTCACTTTTTAGGGTGCTTCCCAAAATGCCCTTTAGGAAGTGTGGCCACCAAGTAACCATTAGCCTCTAATTAATCCATCATCAACTATGCATGAATCTTTAACCTCAACTTAGTTGTCCATTAGCTTCTAATTGTAGATTTAGGTAAGTGGGTGGGGTCCTCCATGATCATGAGTTTGAATTATTTCCTTCTTCATTCCTTTGTATTCTCTTGTGCATGCATATATTCCATGAAACACTCTTACATTTACATCCAAATTCCTTTAAAAATCATAAAAAATGTCCAAGTAAAAATTCTCAAATTAGCACATGCACAAAAATGACCATTTTGCCCTGTATGAAGATAAAAATATGGTAATTTGCAAATAATTGAATTTTGGTTTAAACATGTTAAAATACCCAAATATGACACTTATTTAAATAAAAATGGATAAAATATGGATGTAAATATGTGCATATTTACATGCACATCAAATACACCCACACTTATCTTTTTATTCATCCTCAAATAAAGGAAAACTAAGATAAATCCGTTTTTCGTAGGGAGCACGATTGCATTGAGCGTATGCAACAAGCCGTTAAACCTCTGGGTCTCCCCTGTAGGACAAGAGTGTTGTCTCGTGAGGGTTTTTAGCAGATACTACCCACAAAATCCGAATGCAAAGTGAAAACATTTACAAAATGCAAGATTTATTTACAATGGGATGAATGCAAGTTTTTGAAAAATATTTACAAATGAAGGATTTACTTTCAATTCGACACGAATAAGTTAAATATAAGTTCTGGTCAAAATTTCTAATAAAAATGAAGTTAACGTAACAAATAGACTATAGTTTAACTCGTTGTTTCGGTCGATAACACAATGTAACTATGAAATGGATCCTTATCGATTATCAAAGTTCATCAAAGTGGTATTTTCATTTCTTTTCAATAACAAGTCAAATCAAATAAGTTAAAATAGTGCTTGGATTTCATTTTCTTACTCTCTTTATTTTGTTGAAAATTTTATTGATATTTACAATATTTACATATGCCTAACTTAGAAAACTGAGGCCATGTATATTACCCATGCACTGCCTTGCGGACTGATGTGAGGGGAATACAGAGCATGGCGAGTGAACACACAAGTATGAACACTTATCGACTGTAGGCATTATTAAAAAGAATTTTTATACATGTACACCTAACTCAGATAAACTGAGGCCAAATATACCGATCGTGCATTGCCTTTCGGGCTTACATGAGAAGGGTACAGAGCATGGCGAGTGAACACACGAGTGCGAACACATGACTCTAGGTGTTAAAAATATATACATATATAGAAATGTTTTTTTTACTTATATATTTTTTTGTGTTTTTTTATATTTTTTTATTAGAAAGAGAGAGTTTTGCAAAATTATCTTAGCACCATTTAACTTAGAAGATAAAAATGTTATATCCTTTACTTGAAATTTACCACTTTTTTAAACAAAGATTTTCAATTAGAATATACTTCATAATTAATACATATGAACCTTCCTATATACTAGTTAAACCATTGTTAGTTGTAATCAAACTTCATTTTTATTTTTGTTAAGACAAATGAATTTTCAAAAATTTCAATTTATTAACCAAAACTTATACTTATCCTATAGTGTTTCTTCAAAAATAAATCAAATGCTAAAAAGAAAATGTTTTTGAGATTTAGAAATTTTAGGATTTTTTTTTGAGTTAACAGAAAATGAAAATTCAAAAATGCCATGAAACTTAAAAAAATGAAAATGAGACTCCCCCCACACTTAGTGTTTACTGTGTCCCCACAGTAAATGCATGATATAATGAGTGTAACGGGAAAAAATATGTACATATTTACAAAAGAGGGTTAACACTCTTACTAGACGTAGCTTAGCTCATTAAGAATCATGAGCTCCTCCTCTTGGTTACTTGGAAATTCCAAGAAAGGTTTCAAACGATGACCGTTGACTTTGAAAATCAATCCATCCCTAGGGTTTAGCATCGTGTGGAAAAATAGTTCGTACCACAAATGGTCCGGTCCATCTAGATTGAAGTTTCCCAAGGAATAAATGAAGTCTAGAGTCATATAAAATAATTTTTTGGTTAGGCGAAAACGTTTTTCTTAAGATTGACTTGTCATCAAAAACTTTTGTTCTTTCTTTGTAAATTTTCTCGCTTTCATATGCTTCGTTCCTAAGTTCTTCTAGTTCGTTGAGTTGTAGTTTTCGGTTTTCGCCAGCCTTCTTGAGATCAAAGTTTAAGTTCTTTATTGCCCATAACACTTTGTGTTCGATTTCAATGGGTAAACGGAAAGCTTTTCCGTAAACTAAATGAAATGGGGACATTCCAAGGTTAGTTTTAAAAGCAGTACGGTGAGGCCGAAGCGCATCGGTCAATTTCTAAGACTAATCTTTTCGATTTTTGTTGACAGTTTTCTCCAAGATTTGTTTTATTTGACGATTTGAAACTTCAACTTGCCCACAAGTTTGAGGATGATATGGAGTGGATAACTTGTGGGTTATCGAGTATTTCTTCATTAAAGTTTCAAAAGAACGATTGCAAAAATGGGTTTCATTATCACTAATTATTGTGCGAGGTGTGTCGAACCTCGAAAAGATGTTTTCTTTGAGAAATTTCATAACAATTCTGTGGTCTTTGGTTTTGCATGGAATGGCTTCGACCCATTTTGAGACGTAATCGACAACGAGAAGGATATACAAGTTTCCAAAGGAATTGGGAAAAGGTCCCATAAAGTCGATACCCCAAACATCAAAGATTTCAATTGTAAGAATGGGGTTTAGAGGCATCATATATTGTCGAGAAATCCTTCCAAGCATTTGGCAACGATCGCAAGTTTTGCAAAATTCGAATGAGTTTTTGAAAAGGGAAGGCCAGAAGAAACCACATTGAAGCACCTTTTCCATAGTTTTTCACAGACCGAAATGTCCATCGCACGCTTAATCGTGGCAAAACGAAAGAACACTCCTGATCTCATTATCCGGGATGCAACGTCAAATGATTTGATCGGGACAATACTTGAACAAGTATGGATCGTCTCAATAGAAATATTTCACTTGAAACATGAATTTGCATTTGTCCTATTTGGACCAAGATGAGGGAGTTTCATTAGTGACTAAGTAGTTCACTATATCAGTGTACCATGGGTCGATTGAAATCGAAAGAAGTTGTTCATCGGGAAAATTTTCATTGATGGGCAAAGGTAATGGTGCATTGGGAAGACGCGACAAGTGATCAGCTATGACATTGTCGGATCTTTTTTGTCCTTGATTCTAAGATCAAATTCTTGAAGTAAAAGGATCCAACGAATTAAACGAGATTTAGCATCCTTTTTAGCAAAGAGATAACGAAGCACAGAATGGTCCGTGTACACAGTAATTGTGACCCTATCAAATATTGTCGAAATTTTTCGAGAGCAAAAACTACCGCTAGAAGCTCTTTTTCAGTGGTTATGTAGTTAAGTTGAGCATCATTCAAAGTCATGCTAGTGTAGTAGATAACGTGAAGGATCATGTCCATGCGTTGTCCTAAGACAGCACCAACTGCAAAGTTTGAGGCGTCACATACTATTTCAAATAGGAGATCCCAATTCGGTGAGCAAATTACAAAAGCAGAAACAAGTTCGTTTTTGAGACGTTCGAAAGAAGAGATACAATCGGAGTTAAAATCGAATGGAACGTCTTTTCCGAGAAGAGTCGTAAGAGGTCAAGCAATCTTGCTAAAACTTTTCACAAAGTGTCGATAAAATCCCGCATGTCTAAGAAATGATCGAATGTCTTTAACAGATTTGAGAATGGGTAGATTTGTAATGACATCAATTTTTGGTTTATCTACCTCAATGCCTTTTTTGAAATGACGTGTCCAAGGACTATGCCTTGAGTGACCATGAAGTGGCATTTTTCTCAATTAAGCGTTAAGTGTTTATCCTTGCATCGTTTAAGAACAAGTTCAAGATGGTGTAAACACTCAGAAAAGGAGTTTCCAAAAATAGAAAAATCGTCCATAAACACTTCAAATTTTTTTTCGATCATATCAGGAAAGATGTCGACCATGCATCTTTGAAACGTAGCGAGAGCGTTACAAAGGCCAAAAGGCATACGTCGATAAGCAAAAGTGCCAAAGGGACACATGAAAGTTGTCTTCTCTTAATCTTCGGGAGTGATTGGAATTTGGCTATAACCGGAATAACCATCAAGAAAACAATAGAATTCGTGACTGGCTAAATGTTTGAGCATTTGGTCGATAAAATGAAGAGGGAAGTGATCCTTATGTGTTGCGGCATTTAGTTTTTGATAGTAAATGCAAACACGCCAACCCGTTTGAGTACGAGTTGGAATAAGTTTGTTTGAATCGTTCTTGACAACGGTAAGCCTAGAATTTTTCGGTACAATGTGAATTTGGCTAACCCATGAACTATCAGATATTGGGTAAATGATTCTGTTGTCGAGAAGTTTAAGAATTTCATCACGCACTGCATCTTTCATTTTGGGATTAAGTTTTCGTTGCACGTCATGAATAGGCTTGGCGTCGTCGATTAAATGGATGCAATGTTGAACAAGAGCAGGACTAATTCCCTTTATATCGGTGATCGACCATACAATCGTTTCCTTGTTTTTGGACAGGGTTTAAAGTAAAGAAATTTCTTGATCAAGAGAAAGAGTCGTAGAATTATGACGAGATACGTTTCATTATCACCAAAGTATGCGTATTTAAGGTAATCGGGTAGGGGCTTGAGATCCAACTTCGGGAGTTGCTCGATCAAAGAATTGGGTTGAGATTCGGACTCAACTGGAAGCGAATCAAAGGGAAGAGTGTATTCAATCCCGTTGGGGATTTCATGAAATAATTTTTCGTACTCAGCTTCGCGTTCGTCATTAAGGTCAAGTGTCTTGTTTTTGAAGTTTTCGTGAATGACACTAACTTCCAACATTTGGTTGCGAGGTTCATTTGATTGGCTTTTAAGATTGAAAATGTTGAGATCCAAAGTCATGTTTCCAAAAGAGATTTTCATTGAACCGTTGCGACAATTGATTAAGGCATTTGAGGTAGCTAAGAATGGTCAGCCTAAAATCAATGAAATTTGACTCGCAGGATTTGTCACGGGTTGTGTTTCTAGAACGATAAAATCAATGGGGAATATGAATTGCCCTACTCGAATGAGCACGTCCTCGATTTCTCCCACGGGCTTCTTAATGGAACGATCAGCGAATTGACGTGATACCTTTGTGGGTTTAAGCTTACCTAAGCCTAATTGTTCGTACACGGAATATGGAATCAAATTGGCACTCGCACCTAAGTCTATCAAGCATTTGTTAATCGTCTTGTCTCCAATTGTACACGAAATCGTAGGGTAGCCAGAATCTTTGTATTTGACGGACATGGATTGGGACAAGACTTCACTCAAACTGGCAGCTAAGAAGACTTTTTTGGGCACTTGAGTGTGTCGCTTTTGGGTGCACAAGTCCTTCAGAAATTTCTCGTAAGTGGGGACTTGCTAAACGATGTCAAGAAGCGGGATGTTCACCTTCACTTGTTTAAAATTTCCCAACATCTTTTCCATTTGGTCCGAGTATTTCTTGGGTCGGAGACAATGTGGAAATTGGACATGATACTCAGTAGCCGGGTATACTCGAGTAGAAGAAGAATTTTGATTGGCATTTGATTCAACGTTAGGCTCCACGTTCTGTTATGGTTCGTTTGTTGCTTTAGAAGTGTTGAGAGAAGTTTTCGGTAAATCGTTTTGATTGTCGACTTGATTATCGATTTGTTTACTGGAACGTATAATTGTGATTGCATTCAATTGGCTGACGTTGCTATCTTGAACATGGGCTTGATTTGAATTTGCGTTTTAATTTCTGGGATTTAGAATGGGCTAGCTTGGAAATGTGCCTCGTTCGCGTTCACTTACAGACGTGGCTAATTGACTCATTTGCATTTCAAGTTTTGCAATCGATTGGTTTGTGTTTTGCATATATGGGGTCAATAAATTTTGCAAATTGCTGTTTGATTGAAGGCTTTGAGTAATTGCTTTAGCCAACGTTTCAAGAGTTTTCTCAAGTGAACTTAAACGTTTATCGTCTTGGGGAGGATGAGCAGAATTTGGTTGAAAAGTTGATTGTAGCGGTTGATTATGAGACGGACCCGCAAAGTTTGGTTGAAAATGGTTAGGCTTAAAGGGAGGATTCGAAGCATTATTCGGGAATGCTTGAAAATTGGGACGAAGCGTCTTCGTGTTGGTATTGTTTTGGTTCCAAGCAAAATTTGGATGATTTCTCCAACCAGGATTGTACGTTGGAGAAAATGGGTCATTTTCGGCTTTATTGAAAGCATTGATTTGTTCAACAAAATTGGAGCACTGATTGGCTATATGATTAGGATTGTAGCATTTATAACACATCGGTTGGGCCACTTGGTTTATTTGATTCGATGTGAAAATGTTATCAAATTTTTTAATCATTGCGTCAATCTTAGCTTCCAAAGCTAAAGAAGATCCTATCGAGTGTGCGCTCGATCGTGAGTAAATTGATTTTTCGTTCGAACGTTCCCATTGGGACGACTTTTCGGTGAGGTTTTCAAGAAATTGCTAAGCATCGTCTTGATGTTGGGCAAGAAAGTTGCCTTGGCACATTGATTCGAGCATAGTTCATGAGCTGTTTTCGAGTCCATCGTACAAGATTTGGGAAATCGTCCATTTTTCGAAGTTATGGTGTGGACATTTTATCAGAAGCTCTTTGAATCTTTCAAAATATTTTCCGAATGGTTCTCCCTTGAATTGATGAAAATTTATAATTTTGTTTCGGATTCTACTCATTTTTTCCAAGGGATAGAACTTTTTTAAGAAAGCTTTTACGAATTCTTCCCAAGTTTTAATCGAGTTCGATGGTAAGCTGTACAACCATTTTTCAGCGTAATCCGTAAGGGCGAATGGGATTAATCAAAGTTTGATTCCATCATTGGAAAGTTGTTGGAGTTTCATGGTTGCGCAAACTTGTTCGAATTTAGTCAAGAAAATGTATGGGTCGTCATGCTCGAAATTGTCAAATTTCGAAAGCGTGACAATATGGTTCGAATGAATTTTGAAATGGTTACCCGTAGGGGTGAGTAACCTGATGCAAGATGGAATAGAAATTCTATCGGGAAAGATTCTATCCATAAAAGTTCGAGGGGCGTTCTCGTTCGCCATTTTGGGAGGATCGTCTGTTCGAGTTAAATGATTAGTTGTTAAGTCGCGAGTCCAACGATTTGTTGTTGTGTCACGAGTCCAAGTACTCATGCACAAGTGATAGTCAAGAAGAGAAAGAAGTTAGAATCGAGTTTAGAGAATGAAACAAGATTTGAAAATTTGTTTTTTTTACAAGGAAGAAAACTATTTACCAAGTGAAATTTATTTTCAAAAGAGAAGTTTGATTTTTTTTGGCTTTTCAAATTTTATTTATATATTTTATTTTGTTTTTGTATTTTTTTTTAATTTTCAAATATTTACCAAAAGAAAAAAAAAATTAGAAAATGGGAATTTGATTTTTGTTTTTGAATTTTCAATTTTTTTTGTTGTTGAAAAGATTTTATAATTTTTTTTGTTTTTGATTGTAAATTTTCAAAGGAAAGGATATAAAAGGATTTTTATTGGATAAAGAAACAAGTTAAGTAAAATTTACATTTTTTTTGGATTTTTAATTTTTTTTTATATATGCATGAACTAATGCAACTAAATTAATGGAAATGACCTAATTACAAATTTTCTGGCCTTAGTAGCTCCTAACCCAAAATTGTATAATCACACTTTGTCTCAGATCAACAAAAATATTTCTTAGCCAGGTAACGGACAGGGGTTATCGGTGCACTACGGTCACCGTAGCAATGCAGCTGAAGGTTTAAGTACCTTCAAAGGAACAACCACTATAATATTTACGAACCACCATAATATTTATAAATGGTTATTACTCTACCGTAGCCTAGACACAAAGAAATAAACTTGTGCAAAGAAGACAATTGTCAAGATACAATTAAGCCCTAAGTGAGCTCGTGACTCCCTTAAGTCAAATGTCTAACCTTTATTATTAGTCAAATTCTATGATGAAATGCGATTTATGGGCTAAGGAAAGGGTGATGAAATCCCCCACCTTATGTGAATTGGGGCATTGCCCATAGAAAATAAAAATAAGATGAGATGAATGCAAAGCAAAAATTAAACGTGAATTTACAATGCAACTAAAATTAATTTTGTTTTGGTCTTTTGATTTTGAAATATATTTTTTTAAATGCAAATGCAAGCAACCAATAATGCAAAGCAAATAAAAATAAGAGATAGGGGCACGATACCAGAGCATGCAGAATTTATTAGCAGTTTATTTTAAAGCGGCAATTTTTTTAACAAGCAAGCAAGCAATTATTTTTGGCAAGCACTTCTTCTTTTTGATATTCTGCTTCTGCAACCTGAAATGAAAAACAAGATATATACAATTTTTTTTATATTAAAGAAGAAATTAAATAAAAACAACACAAACAAGGGAGACAACACAAATAAAACAAATTGAAAATCAAGCAAATTGAAACTTGTTTTTTTCTCCTTTTTTTCATTATTTTTTTAGAAAAAACAAGATAGGAAAACTAAGAAATTTTATTTTTATGAAACTCAAACAACTTAAAGACTTCGGCCAGTTTAAACTTCAGCCCAATACAAAATATTATCAACTTCGACTATATGATAAAAACGAAATTTTGATTCCCACTTTGACTTCATCAGCCATTATCAATATTCGATCGATGAATTTAGCTTATTTCAAAATTTAAAAATCAAATTCTCAAATTCCCGCACTTGTTCAAATTTGTTGATTTGATTTAGGCGATCGAGTTAGGGTTCGATTGGGGGTACGGCGCTATAATTTCAATGTTCGAGAGGCGATGGAGATTGGTTCATTGAGGGGTTCGAATCGAGGCAGTGGTGGGTGATTTCATTTCAGGTGGTGGTGACTCCAGCAGTAAGGAAGTAGATTTTTTTGTTCTTTGATGTGCACTGGAGAAGTTTTGAAGGCAGAGGGTTTTTGATTGCACAGTGGGTGGTAGAGGCTTATTTGATGATGACAGAAACTTGATCAGAGGAAGTGGTAGAATGGGATGGAGGAAAGTTAAGGATGTTATGGAACTGATGGTGTTTGATGTGAAGTGTATGAGGTAGGCAGAACTGTTGTGGATTGGAGTGTTATGTATTGAAGGGGGATGGTGGCAGAGATGATGCTGAGGGGATTAGCTGAAGTCTTAGAGTGAATGGTGTTTGTAGTAGAGGCATATAGGAAGACTGGTGTGGTATTGGATATATGGCGGGGGTTAGTGCTACAATAATGGTATACGTGCAACAGTGGTTGTATATTCTTAGCAGGATGGTAGGTTATGGAATTTGCAGTTCACTTTGAGGATGGTAGGTTAGTAGGATGGTGAAGTGATTGAGCAAGTTTGATGGTTAGAAGTGTTGATGAGAAGAGTTGTTTGATGCAGTGTGGTATAGCAGAAGTTTGTTGCAGTGGGGTTTGAACAGGAGTGTGATTGTGTGTAGTAGCGATGGTAATGAGGCAATTGAAGTGATATTTATGGTGACAGCAAGGGAGGTTGTTGGTTGCTGTGAGCAGAGAATGAAGGCTGATGGGGTTGTATGTCTGGTGCAGTAGGCTGTAGATAATGCACTGGACTTGCAAGTTTGTTTTGATGGGTTGGAATGGATGGTATATGTGAAGGGAGGCTGCTATTGAACAATGAGTGGTCGATTGGTTTTTTCTGGTGAAGTGTTGGAGGACAGGAAGGTGTTTCTAAAGTGGTGGTAATGGAGGAGTTGTTGATGGTTGTATTGGCAGCAGGGAAGTGTAGGAGTTGGTGGGTAGGGGTGATGTCAGAAGGATGCAGTGGCAGTGAGGAGAGGTTGGTTTTGAGGGGAGATTGACTGAGAGATGTAAAGAAATGAAACAGTGAACAGTAAATCAAACATCTATTGTAAAATCTAAACAAAATGTAAATGAAAGTGGAATAATTTTTAAAAAAAAAAAATTGTGTATGTTTTTGTTTTTTTTTAAATATATGCAAATGCAAATGAAATTAGAAAAGCAAGCACACAAATAAAATGCAATCAAAAATCACACACAAACACACAAATATTATTTTTTTTAAATGCAAACTAACACACAAAACAAACACACATTACAATCAAACAAATTAATACGAAGAATAGAAAATCAAAATCAAAACTATTCCCCGGCAACGGCGCCAAATACTTCTTTAACGACGAATTTTCTATCGGTTTAGAAAATCGCCGAAAAATATATAATAAAATTACAACAAGCACACGGCATACAATTTAGTACGTGGCGAGTACAGGTCGATCCGTAGGGAATTTTTTAAGATTTTAAAATTTTCTAATCAATCAAATTAGGCCAAAATGGGGAGAAAATTGTTAACTACAAATTGTAAACAAAATGAAGCTAAAACTAGACTGAAAATGAGATTAAAAACTTTAGAAAATAGTTTAGAGGAAAATCCACTCTCATATTTTTGTAAATCAACAAACAAATAATCAATGATCTCTATTTTTGATATTAAGTGAAATAATTGTTGCATTTATCATAAGTATGGTTTATTTATGTTATTAATTAACATAACTTAAACCATCAAACTATAATACAACAAATAAACCACTTATAAATTCTCATGAAAATGAAGTCAAAGCAAAAGCTATTTTAAGTATGATCTTTTTACTATTGTAATTAGTAATATAGATCATCAAATTTTGTTTTTACTTTTATCTCAAAGTCAAAAATCAATTAGCAAATTATGATATAAATTGTGTTTGTGTTGAATAAGAATAGCTCATTTGCAAATGCATCATAAGCTATCAAACCCACTTGTACAAACTTTCATTAAAATCTACTTTCATGAAGCATAAATAAAATAGACCATAAATCATAGAAATATTGAATTTACATAATATTTGAGAGATTCATTACTCCTAAATTGAAGGTGTTTAGCTACTCATTTGTGTTATCAAATCAACACATGTAAATTTCAACATTAGAAAGCAAAGAGAAGTAGAAACTAATTAAAAGAAAGGAGATTAACTACTTGCATGAAATAACATTAAACTAATTGCATAAATGTAAATCTAAGCTATGAACATGAAATGAAAGAGAGCATAGAAATAAACATGAACATAAAAGTAAATAAGAACAAGTAGAAAAGAAAAGAGAAATTGGCTATGAAGCCAATTTTAATTCATGTAACTTTGACATTACAATTTGCTTGCTAATTTTCCTAAGTATTTCCAGGAGTAAGAAGATATCTACATGTACATAAGTGGGTTATTTATACATGCATAAAACCTTAATTCACTTTTTAGGGTACTTCCCAAAATGCCCTTTAGGAAGTTTGGCCACCAAGTAACCATTAGCCTCTAGTTAATCCATCATCAAATATGCATGAAGCTTTAACCTCCACTTAGTTGTCCATTAGCTTCTAATTGTAGATTTATGTAAGTGGGTGGGGTCCTCCATGATCATGAGTTTGAATTATTTCCTTCTTAACTCCTTTGTATTCTCTTGTGCATGCATATATTCCATGAAACCCTTTTCCACTTACATCCAAATTCCAATAAAAATCATAAAAAATGTCCAAGTAAAAATTCTCAAATTAGCACATGCAAAAAAATAACCATTTTGCCCCTATATGAAGATAAAAATATGGTAATTTGCAAATAATTGAATTTTGGTTTAAACATGTTAAAATACCTAAATATGACATTTACTTAAACAAAAATGGATAAAATATGGATGTAAATATATGCACATTTACGTGCACATCACTTATAATGCCATAACTTCTTCACACGAGGTCGAAATCAGACGAAACAAGTTGCATTGGGTTCGTATTCGTGAACACTACGCGATGGAGCTAGTTTGGATGGATTTGGAGCTGCTAGGAATTATGGATAAAATTAAATGCTTGCTTAATTTTATTCCGAATAAAACGGTGCAACGACGACTGGAAGCAATGTGAGTAAAACTCACTCTTCCTAACTCATTAATATTTTTATACAAGTAGGAATAAATTTATTTTATCCTGTTTGGTGATAGTTTGGATGTTATGCTATAGTAGTTTGTAGTTGGATATATTCATGCCGATTAGAGCAGATGAGACCATATATGTTACCATGTATGTGCGGATGGCCCTTTGAACGCGTGTTTGCCTTGAAACAGACATTCTACATATTTTCGCATATGTATATTTGTTGCAGATTACAGGTTGGAGGGATCCAACTGGATTCCTCACCACTATTGTTTATTTTATTTACAGATATATATATATATATATATATATATTCTGTAACGGGTGATATTTGATGTAGGGGGACAGGTTGGAGGAATCCAATAGGATTCCTCACTATTGTTTGATTTTGTTATACACATATCGTTATATATATGTATATGTGTATCATATGATGTTTGATGTGTTGGATGCCATATTTGTTGAATTGATTGTTTATCCCCTTATTTAGTGCTTTAGCAGTATTGGGACATATTTTCTGGATTTTTTGAAATGCTATAAAAGTGAATTTTAATGATTTCGAAATATTTGTGCTTATATTTATTTGTGAATTATGAAAAGGAGTTTATTTAAATTAAAATGGAATGTATGGTATTTTTTGTATTAAATTTACTGTTTTTATGTAATATTTGTAAATTAGATTTTTAAGTTGATTTTTATATAAAGGATTTATAAAAGTAACATTTTTATAAATTAAGTAATTGATATTGGTAAATATAATTTTACAAATATTTATGAAATCGAGATTAATAAAACTAGAATATATGAACATCTTGTGATTAGAATTGCACGGTTTGACTATAAGAAGTTTCATAAAAATAATTGATAAGTGAGAAATTAGTTGAAACCTGATATTAAATTTTGGTAAGCCAGTTAAATGTCAATTTATAAATATTTATCAAGGAATGATAATGTTTATTTATTATTATTGATTGATTGGATTTATTTGATATTAAACTTGAATTTCAAATACCTTGTGAATTCATTTTCACGATTTGACTATAAGGTATTTGATAATAATAAATTGTGTAAGGTTAAGAAATTAGTTATGAGCATGTTTTACAAATTCACAATTTTGGACAATGAATAATCCTTTCAATTGAATTTTTATTAAGGGATCACATTCATGATTTTGGACAGTGAATAATCCTTTAAGATAAATGTGAAGTAGCAATATATTAAAATGGAGTTTAAATGATTTATGAATATGCTTATTCCGTTGAGATAAGTATATGGAAATGTTTTCCAATTATTGAATATTTGAGAAGTTTGTGAGTATGTATCTTTCTATAGATATTTTGGAGTATATATAAATTTTAAAAGTGATTTGGTTTATAAGAATTATAAAAGGGCCTAATAATTGCTTTAGTACTAGGTTATGCCTATGGGAAAAGTTTCAATTCCTTGACTTGATGTGGAAACTGATTAGTCATGCACTTAGCACATGGCCAATTATGCAGGCTTGATTATCATTTGTGTTGAGGATGTTGATTCGTGTAGTGTGGAGTATTACTCCAATCTATCGAGCTTCCCTCTTAGTCAAAGGATAGCAGGTTGATAGTTGGAACCATGATAAGTCTACGAGATTTAGTTTTTGTATGAGGTTAAGAGCCAATTTTCGATATTGGTGCGGAGAGACCAGGATCGTATTTATCCGAAAAACACTCTGGACCAATGTATTTGTTCGGAAGTGCAGGTTATTAATGATGATTTATGAAGACCAATGATTTTCATAGCATGAGGACTGCTTGTTGACATGCTCCGAGTCGCTCCCATTATAGAGTTATTTGTAGCAGTGGTCTCCTCGTTATAGAGATTTTTTGGATTGCAAGGACAATTCGCTACTAGTGGTAGTAGGAGAATGCTTTCGGTTTCATTCAGTCCCAGAACGAACTTGTATGGACGTTTGTCTGACATTGTATTCTAAATCACACTTGAGTGATTTCTATAAATGTATATCAGTCGGTGACAGAGAAGGCAAATTCTCTTAGCTTAACACCCTTTCCCGAGACATACGAGCTGAGGAAGTTATAATTTTCTAGGAATTAGTCGTGTGACGTGGAATGGCAATGTGGAATTCAGAGATGTGATATGTGATCCGTGAAAGGTAATCGTAGCCTCGCGAGCCTCACACCTTGGTTACGATGGGATACTATGTGGTCAGATGTATGCTTGTATTTCGGATAGTAGCGATTTGGATTATCAGATGTTCTGAGCCCTTGGTACCAGATATGTCTGGGCCTTATGGCGGGGATGCGCGATGTCCGAGTCCTTGGATGTTAATCATAGATTGTATCTCCTTTTTAGCCATATGTTTGTTGTATAACAGCGTCTGAGTCTTGGACGTAAGCCGTGGATACAGTTTGATCTTTCCGCTAGTTTCCTGTCATGTTGGAACTCAATTCCAATACGTGCCTGCCATTTTGTTTTGTATAGCCTTAAATGATTAGGCCCAAAATTTAATAATGGTAATAATTTCAGATATTTGCTATTATTTGTGAAATAGACACTATTTTAATATAGAATGATTTGATATAAAGTGTTTTGGTTATCGTAAGGTAAAAACTCAACCGTATTTATGTGTGGACATGGTCTTACGAGATACTTTTGCTTTGAAAAGAAATTTTTTGGTAATTTAATATATTCAGTTGAGTGTGTTTTCCCATGCTAGTTTACTAGACTAATTCGGGCGTTCTTCCCTTTCAATGCTAGGGTCAGATCAGGTATATTTACAGGTTCCGATTTGGTGCTTTTTGAGCTTCAGCAGGCGAGCTAGAGATCTTCATGCTGTATACACGTATCAGTTTATTTTCCACTGCATTATTGTTTATATTATTAGAAAGTGTAAGGACAGGTTATTATAACTGTCCAAGCTGATGATTAGTGATTGATTGTTGAACTCTGATTGATGGATTTATGAATATGATATTGCAGTTTCTCTTTTGTACAGATTATTCATCTATATTATATGTTATGCTGCTGCGATGTGAGATTCTGTATTGTTCTATTTAGTTTTCTCTTCTCTCTTTCTTCTCTTCTATTCTTCTCTCTTCTTTCTTTCTCTTGACTCTCCATCTTTCTGTGCTTTTTGGGTCGGACATGTGTGGTTTATTGTCGATTCAAAGGGTTCAGATTTGCGGGTCGTCACAATTGGTATGTAACGACCCACCTTCTTGGACAGTTTAAATCGACAATAAACCACACATGTCGGACTCAAACCATCCAAAAGGAAGATTGTTATGGGGTAAATAAGAAAAAGAAGAGAAAGAATAAAAAACACAGAATCTCACAGTGAAATGGCAAAATATAAAAATCAAATAACAGTTCATGAAGTTGTTTTACAAATAACATTTGATTACACTTTTACAATACAAATCAGAGTTACACATACAGCAGAAATAAATAAATAATGTAGCGGAACAACATGATGTAGTGGAATATATATAAAATAAATAGACTAATCTCCTTCTTCATCCTCTAAATAAAATGGTCTTCAATACACTGAAAATCTCAGACTGGCCCAAGCGTAATGAAAAGACAAAACACTCAAGTTGGAACTAAAAGACCTTATGTAAGTTAAATCAACAGTGAGTGTAACGGCTTCAAAGATTTTTATGGGGTTTGACATCTCCTATCCAGTGTCAAACGTGAGTGCAATAACTTAAGAGATGTTCGGGATTCCATCTCCTAAGGATCCGTTAAACTATCTACATACGTAGTATAATACGCTATTATAATATGTCTACAGTAAAGATAAGTATTAAAATAGCATTAAGGCGTTACCTGCGCAGTTAAAGCGCACGGCAGATTCAAAGCGGCGGAGGTGCAAAAGTCATAGTGGGGATACAGGGAGGATATAGCAGGATATAGCGGATGATTCTAAAATAGCATATAAAACTTGTACTTAATGTTTTTACAAATATATAAATGGTAATTAAATGAAAAATTAACATTCAATTGAATTATAATTAATACATAAATAATTTTAAATAAAATCATATGCGGATATACTGTATATTAACGTAAAATTGAATTTAGTAGAATATTAGATTATTTTCAATTATAAAAATATATTAAAATTCAATTAAATAAATTAATTTCATAATTTTTATAATGTATAAATGTCATTTTTCAATTTATTTCTTTTAAAGAAGGTATAGCGGAAATAACGGAAATAACGGGATATAGCGGAAATAGCAGGGTTTAAAGCGGAAATGCTATATTTGAGCTATATGGAAATATCATAGCAGTAGAAATCCTCTATGAGATATAGCAGGGTTATAGCAGGGTAATAGCGGGGCATTAACTTCATAGGGCATTACCCATATCCCCCTTAACATATTTTATATAAATGTCGTAGTCTATACAGTACTGTAAACTCCACCAAATCGGTGAGCTATCAATAAGCACTCTATAGGTACCACACAAACCAAACTCATAATAGGAGCGATAAGGCATGTGATAAGGCACGCGAGGAAATGCCAGGGTAGGATCTACCGTTTCCACTCCCGGACTGGTGGTAATGCATAGTAGCTACTACCGCCCACCTCGGAACAAACTCCCAAAATCAAATCGAGGGGTGCCACCAAATCAATCATAAAGTCATAATATGGTATCGAAGAAATGTGCTCGATAGGAGGAGTGACCTCACTTGGCCCGGCATAGCTCCTGTTTTAGCCACATCAAGCTGTCTCGAGGGAGTCAGGGCTACGTTAATATCTAAGAAGAATCGTTCGCCAAACCATCCTACTTCATTCTGGAATCTCCACCACGTGCACAATTGTCAAAGTGGTTTTCGGTATTGGTAGAGAGTATGACAATATCCGATCCCAGTCTCTTTAACAACCAAATGCTTATTTCACACCGGGTGGTTCTTTTACATTTTCAAAACTCAATTCATAATTGATATCAAAATATCATATTCAATTCGAACCATATTACTTTCGAAATCATATTCACTTTCGCAATTATATTCACAAATAAGTTAAGCTCTCATTTCAAAATCATCATATTTACTCAAAATATGTCATTTCACTAGAAAATATCATCTTAAATTCCAACGTAATTTATAAGGTCATTTAACCATATTCGCTTTTAAATAAAGGATTCAAATATAACCAATTCAATCGCACAGTTGAAATTTAGAAAATAGTTTAGATAGTCATAAATATTTTAAATAGTTTTAGAATAGTTTAAAATAAATTTAAAATAGTTTAAAATAGTTTTAAAATAGTTTAAAATAGTTTAAAATATTTTAAAATACTTTAAAAAAGTTTAAAATACTTTCAAAAAGTTTAAATGATTTAAATAGTTTTAAAACGATTAAATAGTTTAAAATAGTTTAAATATTTTAAAATAGATTAAAATAGTTTAAAATAGATTAAAATATTTTAAATAGTTTAAATAGATTCAAAATGGATTAAGATAGTTTAAATAGTTTAAATAGATCAAAATAGATTAAAATAGTTTTAATAGTTTTAAAATAGATTAAGATAGTTTAAATAGTTTAAAAATGGATTTAATATAGGTTTTAATAGTTTAATATAAAATTGTTTGATTATTGGAAAAGGTTTATATAGTAACAGGTAAATAGGCACAAGGAAGAAGTTCTAAAAAAATTTAGTCTCAGGGACAACAAGTTTGTTTTTTAGTCTGAAGGACAATTTTTAGTGTAAACTGAAAATGATAGTTACAACTATCATTCTGTGATTTACACTAAAAAGTGTCCTTCAGCCTAAAGAACAAACTTAATGTCCTTGAAACTAAATTTTTCTCTAACTTTTTCCTTGAGCCTAAAAACCCCATATAGTAAATAGTTTGAAAATCTAAATAAATCTGAAATTTTTAAATAATATATTTTTAAATAGTTTATATTAAAATAATTAATCTGAAAATAATATCAAATCAAACTGTTTCTTCCATTTCAACAAATCTGGATCATATATAGATTTCAATAAAACTAAATTTTCTTTCAATTCAAATTCCCATAAAGTCATTTCAATTTATATCAATTTCAAATCCATGTTTGAACTACAATTTTAAACCACTTCAAATTCATAGATTTCAAAGCTAAATATTTAAACGTTACAATAACTCAAATTTTTGATAAATTCCATTTATATTTCAGAATTCAACTTTGAAATTTTAATTTTAATTCTTTAAACAATTCATTTAAACCAATTTCAATTCAACATTTAAAAGCTTGGATTAAAAAAAAATCAATTCATATAAATCAAATTTTATTTCAAAATATCATTTAACTGGATTCAAGAATTTAAGGATTTAAAAACATTTAATTTAACCAATCCGGTGTCCGTATATAATTTTCTACCCTATGGTCAAGTGATACAGATATATATCATTTCAACTCGCAATAAATTAAATTTACGAGTATATATCATTTCAACCCGCAATCCTGAATAAAAATTCAAAATCCATAAAATCGCTCGAGTTTATCATTTCAACTCATAACAATTTTTTCCCTAATCTATAAGTCCATTCAGGTGTGTATCATTTCAACCCATAGTGATTTTTCTAACAATAACTAAGGGAACTTGCAGTGTGATAACAACATATAAAATAAATATAATATTCAATCATCCAAATATCAACAATTAAACATCCATCACAATCACTATTCAAATCAACCAATAAATAACAACAATTGACCGATTATCATTAACAGGTATCAACTGGCAATTTAAATTCAATATTAAATTAAATGGTAATTAAATTCGAAAAAATTTAGATTTAACTGGAATGACAAATGAAATATACCAAATAGCCATCAATCAACTTCTAATCACATCACAAATTTAACTTAACTAACATAAGATAAGTTAGTGGTTGTGAGTGGGTTAAAACACTCACCTTTGATTTCCAATCGATTAAAAATCCAAAAATAGCCCCAAAATTCAACAATCTTACAATCAGACCAAACTATTTACATAATGTCCAGAATTTCGATACGATCCCAACGGAACAAACCGCGCGTGAAACCTAGCTCGTATGCAAAAGATATTCGTGTTAGAACGTTTAAATTATAAATTGAAATTAAATAGAAATATAAGGGCAAAAATGAAATTATCCTACCCTGAAACCCTCGTGTACAAGCACAAACTAAACCCTAGTTCGAACGCCTGAGCAAAGACGCCACCATCAATCCACGGTCGCACGTCGCCTTGCTCACCCTTGCCAAGATCAGACATCACCAAAGGAAACTCCACTCCAGGCCGCACCTCCCCCCGTGGCCGCGACCACTTCGGCTCCACCTAGCTCAACCGCCGCTGCTAACAAAGAATGGCCATTTCTGGTGATTTGACATGACCTAGAGACGAACTAACAACAGATCCGAGGCCTGCTCGACCTCATCTTCCCAATGCCGCCTCCCGATCGTTGATTGGATGAAGATCCACTGTTGGATCGCGAAAACCTAATTTCGACGGTCGAGGTTCATCCTCGATTTCTGATTAAACGATGGACCAAATTGAAAAACGTATTACTGCAGTAGATTACGCTCATCGAGAGCTTTCCAACGATATATAATATGACATAGTTTTGAGGAGTATGATATTCGATTTGAATTTGAAATTTAATTAGGGTTTTAGATCTACAGCCACCAGAAGGAAGAAGAAGCAGGTAGATGGAATAGGCAGATACGTAAAGAAATAAGAAATAAAAGGCTGCTAGGGTTAGGAAAAACTATTTATATAGACAAGGCTCGATAAAATGAATAAACATATCGAATTGGTTCGAAACGACAATAACGACCCGAAAAGTTCGTTCCATTTTCGAAACTAAAGTACGTCATTCCATATATCAAAGTAGAAGTTTCCAATATTTTTAAACTCAACGGAGAAGGTTTCAAATCCAAATTCCATTGTCTACAGAAGTTAGTTTTTAAAATCAGCTTAATTTAAATTGAATTCATTAATTTGATTTCTATGTGTTTCGAGCCCGCACGATCAAACGACAAGTCCGATCGCTACAAAACTTGAAATCCTACAATAATTCACTGTTACGGATCCGATGAAACTAGTTTCCTTGAAATCCGAGAAGTGGTCAAAATGGCTAATTTCACGTTAATTAAATAAATTATTATCAAATTAATTAAATCATCTAACGGCCTGGTATTTTGAACTATTTGCATCCGCACATGTCGGACTTGAATTGCTCAAAATGTCAGATTGTAAATTTATGTTCGACAAAATTCAGCATATACGGTAAATAAATCAATCACAGAATCACAAATACAGAGTATTACAATAATAAGCTGCGGAATAGATAAATAGTGGTTTATGAAGCTACTATATAAACATCAGAGTCTAAAAAAAATACAACAGAATCTCGAATACATAGTAAAATGACAAAATCTGAATGTAAACAACTGGAGTCAACTAAATAACTGAAAGCTGAATAAGTATAGATCTTCAAACAAGGCTCCAATCTCCAAAGGTGAGTCTCAAATGATGTGAACTCAGTCTGACCCGAGCATAAAGGAAAACACGAAACGCTCGAGTCAGGATTAACATTCTTATATCGGTAAATTTAACTCAAGTGAAATGTCAACTGAAATACAAGTAACTTAAAGGATGTTTGGGATTTCCATCCTCTAAGGATCCGTGGAACTATCTACTATGTAGTAATATACGCTATTATAATATGTCTATAGTATAGTAAAAGAATAAAAATAGCGTTAAGGCGTTACCCATATCCCCCTTAACACATTTTATATATTCCCGTGGTCTATACAATGCCGTACGCTCCACCAAACCGGTGGTTTACACAGAGGACACCACATAGGTACGGTAAAAAAAACTCGTAGAAGGTGCGATAGGGCATGTGACAAGGCACGCGAGGCAATGCCAGGGTAGATATGTCGTTTGCGGATCCGGACTGGTGGTAACGCATAGCAGCTACTACCGCCCACCTCGTGACACACTCCCAAATCAAAGGTGCACCCAATCAAATCACAAAGTAATAGAATGGTATCGAAGAAATGTGTCCGATAGGAGGAATGACCTTACTTGGCACGGCATGGCTCCTGTTTTAGCCACATCAAGCTGACTCACGGGAGTCAAGGCTACATTAATACCTTATACAGAATCGTCACCAAACCATCCTACTTCGTTCTGGAATCTCCACCACGTACATAGTTGTTAAAGAGGTTTTCGGCAGTGGCAGAGAGTATGATAATATCCGATCCCAGTCTCTTTAACAACCAAACGCTTATTTCACACCATGGTCATTTCATTTCAAATAGTTCATACTCCATATCAAAATATCATATTCATTTCAAAACCATATCAATTCGATATCATTATTCACTTTATATAATATTCATTTCCAGAAATCATAACACTTTCAAAATCATAACACTTTTGAGATCATAACACTTTTGAAACCATAACACTTTTAAAATCATAACACTTTTGAAACCATAACACTTTTAAAATCATAAAACTTCCAACCTAAACAGTTTAGATATTGAAAATAGTATATATATTAAAATAGTTATAAATTAAAATAGTTTATATATTAAAAGAATTTATATAATAAAATAGTTTATATATATTAAAATACTTTATATAATAAAAATAATTTCCCCCAATTCCACAAATCGATTCAAATCAGCTTAGATTCCAAAATTCAATTTTTTTTAAATCAATCCCTGTTCAACACTCAATTTAAAAGGTTAAAGATTCAATCCAAATTCCCAATAAACCATTTTGATTTTTATCGATTTCAGATCCAAGTTTTGAACTATCATTCAATTCCAATAAAATTCAAGGTTTAAATATTCAAATGATTTCAATATAAGATTCATTTATATTTCAACATTTAACTTTAATTTTATTCAAATTGGAAAATATTTACTTAATCATTTTAATAACAATTAAATAAAATCTCAATTTATAAATTTAAATCAATATTAAATATTCATTCTCAATTTTATTTAAAGTTGAGAATATTCATTTAATCACGTTTTATCAAATCAAGTTATAAATCATATCTTTCAAAACCTCAAAAATCAATAAGCTTAAATCAATGCTTCTTTAAATTCAATGATTAACCAATTTAAATTCCAAGTCAACATTAATTTATCTTCCCAACCTCTATTATTAAAGTAAAGATCCATTTTTAAAATATTAATATAAATTTAAATAAATACTTAAACGTATTATAAACCAATTAAGTTAAATTTTTATTAAATTAAATCTTATTATTAAATGTATTTTGTATTAAATCTATTTTTATATTTTTTTTAATATAATAAAATTATAAGAAAATCTTAAAAATCATATTTTCAAAACTAACTTTTAATTTAAATTTCCTAAAACATATTATTTTAAAATCAAGATTTTATACATATATAAAAATAGCCTATATATATTATATTTAAAAGTTAATATTTATTAAAACCATATATTTCCTTTCAAAATTCCGGAAATCATTTTTCAAAATATAGACCAACGGTGTCCGTATATAATTTTCTATCCTATGGTCAAGTGATACAGATGTTTATCATTTCAATCCACAATTTAAATATCTACGGGTATAACATTTCAACCCGCAATCCCAAAATTCAAAATAAATGAAAATCGCTTGGGTTTATCATTTCAACCCATAAAGATTTTCCCTTATTCTACAAGACCGTTCGGGTATGTATCATTTCAACCCATAGGGAATTGTAAATTAACAGGGAACTAGCAGAGTGAGAACAATTATGATAAAATATAACATATCAACAACAAGCATATATCATCAGTAACAAATTAAATAAAATATACACAACAGGATATGGTCGTATATCACAAGTAAACAATTGCAGATAATGGCATATCATATTTAACAATTATGTAACGACCCGATATTTTGGACCATTCGCATCCATTATAAGTGTATAGGTAGACACTCATGCTGGAATTGAATTGCTCAAAATACCGCGTTGTTAATTTAAATTTGGCAAAACTGAACATATACAGTAAATAAATAATCACAGATCACAGACACAGAGTAATAAATGCAGCGGAAATAAAAGAGATAGTAGTTCATGAAGCTACTATATAAATGTATAAGATACATCAGAGTTTATAACAGAAGAGTAATACGATACATCAGAGTTAAACCAGATACAACGGAAGAGTAATATGATACATCAGATACAAATCAGAATACATCACTGGAATCATCGAATACTGAAAGCAGAATAGATGGCTGGATCTTCAAACAAGCTCCAACTTCAAAGGTGAGTCTCGAATACTGGTACACTCAGTCTGACCCGAGCGTAAAGCAAAACACAAAACACTCGAGTCAGGATTAGCATTCTTATATTAATAAATCCAACTCAAGTGAAATAGCAATTGAAATACAAGTAACTCAAAGGATGTTTGGAATAACCATCCTTTAAGGATCCGTTAAACTATCTACTATGTAGTAGTGTACGATAAGTAGATAATGTCTATCAGTAATAATAAGATATCAAAATAGTGTTAAGTCATGGCCCATTCCACCCTTAACACATTTTTATTCCCAAATGCATATACAAGACCGTAGTTTCCCCAAAACCGGAAGTCACCAGAGGGCAATCCATATACTAAAGGTACAAAACAAATTCGTAGTGGTCGCGAATAAAGGGATACAAGTATGACAAGGCACATGAGGCAATACCCAAGGTAGTGATACTACCGTTTGCCTGATCCGGACTGGTGAGAACGCAATGCCACAGCGCCCGCAACACCGTGAAACAACACTCCCAAAATCAAGGGTGCACCAATCGACAACAAGTAATGAGTAGTTCGAAGAAGTGTGTCCACTTGAGGTAGCTAATCCTCCATTGGCCCGGCACGGCTCCTGTTTTAGTCATTTCCAATTTGACACAAGTGTCAAGGCTATCCATCATCGTTCTCTTTCTTCAGTCATCACGTACATCATTCCAACCACTTCATTCTGGATCACCACTCCGCGTATAGTTATTAAAGTGGTTTCGGTTTAGACAGAGAGTATGTCCAAAACCGATTTCGGTCTCTTTAATAACTTCCGTAATTATTACACCGATTGGTCGGTTAATATATTTCAAAACCAAATCAAATTCAATTTCAAATAGAATTCATAAATCAACATTTCATTTGTCTTTCTAAACCAATTTCCATAATTTATGTTTCAAAACTTCCAAATTACCTGTAACGACCCAGAATTTCGAACGAATTAAATTTGAAATATTTAATTAATTTTAAATATTTGAACGATAATTTAATTTGAATCCCCGATATAACTTTGAAATTTGCGATTAAACTTTAAAATTTAATCGATTGAATGCTGAATAAAAATTTGAATCTTCAATTTTAAGTTGAAGAAAAATATTTCGAAAGCTTGAAAATATCGTGTTGATAATACTGGAAACAATTTAAGCTTCAGGAATCAAGTTTGAAAACGATTTGTTCAGGTTTGAAATTTAATTGTTCGAATCGATATTTAAAAATAGTCATTTTTCAACACAGTCTCGGAATTCGACGAAACCAGTTTCATTGGGTCCGTAATATTGTATTATTACTGGATTTCCAATTTCGTATTTTTCAAAGTTGATACGTGACCATACGGTGAGAAAACGCATTGAAATGTAAACGGATTCAATTTAAATTTAAATTTTAAAATTGGTCACGTCAATTACTTTTCGTTCCTTAAAGCACGCTCCTTTGTTTCAGCCGAGCATCACGGGAAGAAATCGCGATAACCATGCCATCTTCAATTCTAAATATCACGTCTCTTTCCTCTTCAGATTCAAAACTAAAGAAATCAAAATATAATGGCCGCTGTTAGAATTTCGTTCGAAAAACAAAGAACTTCCTTCAACCCAATCCCCAGTCCCAAATAAATAACGCGAGCAGATGGGTTTCGCGAGCATCGCGAGGGGGCAGGCGCGTCGCGAGGCTGTGAGGCACGGCGATTTAGGGCTTCGCGATCGACAGGGCTGAGCGTTGCATCGATGGAGTGGGCAAGCGCGCGTGGCGACTTCGTCATGACGTCATGCGAGGCGGCGTCGAAAGGGGGATGTGGTATCGGCGTAGCTAGGGTCCGCGATGATGCGTGTTCGATCTCGAGGCGCGACAGCAGGCAAGGTCGAGGCGAGATGTAGGGTTTGTGCTCGATTTGGGAATTCGTGACTGGTGGTGTGTGCTCGCGAGTTTGGGAGGGCGACTGCCGTGTTGGTAAGGTGATCGTCTTCTTTTATTAATTTAAATTGAATACATGTTTATATCTATACAGAAAATAAAGAAGAAGAAAAAAAATATACAGTAAGGTAATATGAAATTGTTAATATCAAATTTGTAGTAGTTAAATTTATCTATATGGAAATTTATTTGTTCGAAAGAAAAATAAAATAAATGAATAATAATTTATTATTTGATTTTATGTAAGATAGATAGGCAGATAAAAGGAAAAAATATATATATATGGTTATATAAAGATTGGATTTTTATAAAGTGTAGTTTTATATATATATATAAACTTTGAAAGTATAGAAAATTTAAAACAGTTTAGAGAATAAATAGTTTTATACAGTAAAAGAGAATTTGTTTACAATTCAAATTTTTAGTTCAAAATGAAACCCTGGGTTATTTTAAATTAATTTTAAAAAGGGAAAATTAGTAAAAGGAAAATTTGTTAAATAAAATGATTTATTAAAGGAAACTAATTTGTAAGTAAAAGAATTAGTTAAAATAAATTTATTTAAGGAAAGATTGGTTTAAATGAAATTATTAATTAATTAAACAATCCAGAATGAAAATTTATTATTCGATTTATTCAAATATTAATAAATGTATAAATTGTTTATACAAGGTTCAAAAATCTTGAAGAAATGACTGGAATGGAAATTGGATTGCAAATTAAAAGCTAAGGTGAGATTTTTCTCACTCAAAATTGAAGTGGAATTTTCAGTTATTTATTGTTTGATATGATTGCTATGTTGATGTGATATTAGATATAATAGGATATATCTATTATATATAGCAATATATGCATATTGGCATATGTATATATTGGATTGATGATTTCCCGCCTCGTATAGCGGATGAGACCCTATTGCGCCGTTAGTAAGCGGATTTTTATAAAACCCATATACCGCGATAATTCCGTACTGGAGCGGAATTGGTATTGTGCTGACGTCTTTGGATGCAGTGAAACAGGTTGGAGGGATCCAACTGGACCCCTCACATTGATTGAATTTATTTCTACTGTGATGTGATAATCTGTGAATGATTATATTGATCATATTGATGCCTGGAAATTGTTGAAAGCTAAAATTTAGCTGAATGGATGTTTTGACATCATTGGATTCCAAAGATAAACGAAATTGAATTTTTGAAATCCAAGTAGAAAATTTCTAAATGAATCAATTTTTGAAATTGAAGAAATTTTGAAGAAAGGAATTTTTAAAGTATAAAAAGTTAATTTTTAAAATCTTATCGAATTTATTTCCAGAATAAAGTGAAAATGTCAAATAAATGAATTTCGTATAATAGTGATTTTAAATTGAGGAAATTAATTTAAAATCTGGATTTTTAAATAGATTGAAAGAAACAATTGAAATTTATCTTCTTAAAAAGGAATTTATTTAAAAGGAGATAAGTTGGAAATCCAATTAGAAATTTAATTGGTAAGTTGAAACGATTTGGGAAATCAATGTAAAATGATTTCAATTTAAAGAATCCATTTAAAAGCAGGATGTTGAGTAATTTGAGAAAAATAAGGAATTTATTTAGTAGTGATAAATAAAATTAGAAATCAATCTGTAATTGATTTAGTATTTGGAGAAGAACTTTGAGAAATCAGTATGGAATCTTTTATTTAGAGTTGAAAATAAATTTAGAAATCAATATTGAAATTGATTTGGTATTGAAGTTTTAATAAATGGAATTGGAATTTATAAAAGTTGGTTATAAATCCGAAATCACTTATTTTGATAAGTAGAATATAGAAGTTGATAAAAAGAAAATTTATAAGTCGAAGTTGTTATTAAAAATAGAAATAGAATTTATAACCGTGTTTATAAATTCGAAAGCGATGGAATTTGATGAATTAAATATAGAAGATTATCAGAGTAGATATATTCGCGAATATGGATAGCGAATTTCTATTGAAATGAAAATGTGTAGAAATGATTGGAATTGGGTTAAATGAAGTATATTCACGATTTTGGACAGTGAATATATTTTTAAGTAAAAATGGTTATGTTTGGGAAAGCGATATTATAAATGAAGTTAATTGTTTTAAAAGATGTTTTAAAACGTGTTAAATATCGAAATCATAGATTTCAACATTTATTGTTGAAATAGACGTTTTCGAAAAATAAGGAAATGGTGGACTATAACACTGTTGTTATTGTAAATGATTTCCGAAAGGAAATATTTTATATAGTATTGGGATTTATATATCTATCTTAATTCCGAATCCCTATACTAGTGATTTCGAGTCGTCGTAACGATGTTTTACGCAACATTCGTTTTGACTCAAATAGATGTTAAAATTTATGATTTCCTTAAAGAATGAACTATATACTTAAATTGATTTAAGTATATCGAATATTTCAAATGTTGAAAATAAATGATTTGTGAAATACTTATTTTTAAATAAGTATGGAAATGCTTTTCTAATATGAAATGAACGTTTTGAGAATTTATCTTTGTAAAGATAAATTGAAATTGAATATTGAAAACGATTTGAAAATCGTATATCAGTAGATATTTTTGAAATATAAATTCACTATGGAATTTATAAAGGAAAGGGAAACTGTTTAGAAAAATAAACGTTGATTTATTTTTGAAGTGTGGAAATTATATATCTAGTAAAGATATTTTGAAGATAAAATAATTTGGGAAAATTATTTGGAATCTGATGATGTTGTGCATCTTTATTGATAGTTAAATAACCGACTATCAATAATTACCTTTAGATAGGTATTTGTTGTGAATTGGATGAATTTGAATGCCACACTTATTTTTGAATAAGCGCTCACTATTCGGGTTAGTCGGGAAAGGACCATGGGGTCGTATAACCCATTCCGAATATGTGATACGTCGTTATGAATTGCATTCGAAGACCGGTGTTGAAGACCGGATATTTTTGAAAACGGAAGGATCACCGTCGAGTTACTCTACATCGGCTGATCTCCGGTTTAGAGGTTTTATCACCCTTAGTGACGGGAAGTCCGGACGTGATTAGAAATTTATCCGGATATGCAAGGGCTTCGTGAGAAGTGCCTTCGGTTCTGTTCGATCCCGGAACAGACTTGTATGGATTGTGTGTCTGATGTTACAATTTGAGATATAAAGCTGATTTCTTTCAAATACATTTCTGTTGGTGGCGGAGAATTTATTCTCTTAGCTTAACACCCTTCTCTGAGACGTACGAGCTCAGAGGTTATGTAGTTGAAATTTATCAGCGATATATCCCAATTTGGTAACGTGGCATACTGAGTGTTGCTGTGAAATGATCAGTGTTTGATCATTTGCGATATGATCATTTGTTTGATCTTATATCTTTGTGATCATAGGTTGATCATTTTGTTTGACCCGAAGCAGGGCTTTGTAGAAAGCGTAGCTTTGTGGACGAGACTTCGTCGAGCCTCACACCCCGGAAATGGTCGAAACAGGAAGAATGCGGCAAGGTTCTAGGGAGTAGCGCCCCTTAGTGTATGTCATTCCTTCTGGATAAAGGTGGTATCATGGTATGGAGCCCAGATACTTAACCTCTGTGGTTACTGCATTATTATTATCTATGTGGTTTGTTGCGAATCGGGGATCCTCGGGAAGATCGGTGACGATCGGGGGATGGCATACGCGTGTCAGTAGTTACCTATTTTTGCAGAGGTAACCCAGCCTTGTGTTGGCAGAGATCCGGTTAGGTTCTCGGGTCGTCTATTCCAGGGACGTACCCATCGTGGATAGGAAGTTCCTTAGCCTGACCATTTGTTGGAAATCCAAAGAAACAATACGAGCCTTTACGATTTCAATTGTATAACCTGTCTCCTCAGGAGGCAGCTATAGCAGGCATAATATAATGGTACCTATGCTGGCTAAGATTTATATTCTACTTTTGAAATGTTTTCCACTATGCACTAATAATAATATCCAAAAGAATTTGATTTTTGCGTAGTAAGCATCTTTGACTATCATAAGAAGAAATCTCCTCCAAGTCTGCGTTTGCATTGTGTGTGTGGTGGGAGGTCTTATGGTAGTTTCATTTTCCAAAAGCATTGCGAATTGACTTTAAAATTTTTCTGTTGTTTATTTTAAAGATAGATAAACTGTTTTACGATCTCACACCAGTCACCATGACTGACTCGGAGTTTATTGTTTCTCTTCTAAACTCTGGGTGCCCACAAATTTCCACACGGGCAGCCTAGAGTTATATTATCAGGATATTCTGGATATTCTGGAGCTTTGGAAGCAAGCTGGATGGCGAGACGTAGTATTTGTATCTGATAGTATTTATTCCGCTGTGTATTCTGTATGAGGACAAGTTATATAACTGTCCATTGTTGTATATTGACTCTGATGATTGATGTATGTATAAACTGATATAGTCCTTTGTTTTAAAAGACTAGTAATTATCTATTGTATATTATTCCGCTGCGATATGTGAGATTCTGATGTTGTTCTGTTGTTCTTCTTCTCTGTTTTCTTTCTTCTTCTTCTCTTTTTCTTCTACTTCTTCTTTCTAAAACCCTCACTATTGGAGTTTCCGGCGTTCGATTTCTCGGCAGTCGATAAAGTGAGTATCGATGTTGAATTTTCGAAAGTCAAAAATTTCGGTACGTGACAGCGTGGTATCAGAGCATATGGTTAAGCGACAACCCTGCTCTGTTGGGTGTTACTCATTAGAGATAGAGTCAGTAGTACTCTAGAATGAGTTGAGTGTAATAATAGATATGAGCGCGTATTTGTTATTGAATATAAAATTGTTTTGTATTGTGATGATTGGTTTATTGAGTGGCATATGAACCTTCGTCGGCACAGTCTGCGCAACTGGATCGAAGGGGTTTCTAAACACTTGAATAGAACAATTCGACACAGTATGTTTTAAATAGGGTAAATGAAATAATTTTACCCAAAACTATTTTCGTATATAAAGGAAATAATTTTCTGTAAATTATTACAGTATATGGATGCTTGTTTGTTAGGAAAGTGATAATATTAAAATGTTATCATTATTATATGAAATTGAATAAGAAATTGAAATCGTAACTCCAAAATTAAGAAATAAATCCACATACAAATGAAATTTAAGAATGTAAATTATAAATGTGAATTGTAATTTAAAACGGAATTCCAGAGAAGTTTTTGGAAATGTTTTGAAAAGAATTTGAAAATTTTGGAGATTTGGAAAGTTTAAATCCTTTTTGATTTGAAAATGAATTTCAAAGGTTTTGAAAAAAATGTTCTGAAGAGATGAAAGCTCTAAACTCTTTTCGGTCGCTGGAAAATAACTTCGGTAATGACTGCAGCATTATCGATGTTCATTTTCGGGTTTCCAAAAGAGAAATTGCTGCCAAATCGTTTTAAATGGAAGTTGTTTGAAAAATTTGGGTTTGGTTTGGAATTCAAAAAGATAAAATTGAATTGTTTTCAAAATGATTTTGAAAATGTTAGTAAGACTCTGGAATTGAGTATTGAATTATGAAAATAAAATTGAGAAGGAATGAATCAATTTGCAATTGCAAGTACATGAATGTAAATTGAATTCGAATTGAAATCCAGTTTAATATAAGTGATTGTAAACCAAAATAGTAAATTGTAAATAAATTTTGGGAATGAACAAAAGAATAAAACTGGAAGTGGAAGTTGAGATTCATTTTGAAGTTGTAAGCAATGAATTGAAATTGAAAAATGAAATGAGATTTGAATCAAGTGGAATAAAATCCAAACCTGAGAAAAAATGAATAAGGATTGAATCCGAATAAACTGCTTTGATAATTAATTGATTCATGAAATGGAAGTTGAATTAGTGAATTTAAAACTTGAATTGTGAACTAAATAAAAGAATGGTTCGAAATTGCAAATATGTTCAAGTAAGTAGAGATAAATTTCTGAATGAATGGAATTTACAGTTACTAGTAAATAAAAATTTCAATTATAAGTGCAAGAGAATGAAACTGAATCCAAATTAGATTGGAATTGTGAATTGAATTCAAATGAATGTGAAATGTAAAAAATTGAATGTATAAGCAGTTGATATCGAAATTTTGTAATAGACTTTGCAAATTGGTTTGAATGTTATAACTAGATATTATGGCTAGTAGGATATACAGGTATAAAGGAATTGGAATTTTGATTTCAAAGATAATTTGAATTTCTCGACAAAAGGTACGTATTTGAATTATAATATGAGTTTTGGTGATTTCTTGTCTAGCCGCTTGGCTTTTTCTTTTTCTTTTTGAAATCTGAGAGTCCGTAGGGACGTTTTGTAGTCGTGCCGTATTAGCCGCGCAAAGGAGACGCTGGCGAAATTTTTCGAAAATTTTGGGCGTTGGAAAATTTTTGAGAAAATTTTGAAAGTTTAAATTTGAATTTGAATTCGAATTTGAATTGAGAAGTTAAACAATGTTGTTTGAAACTTAAAATTGAAGTTGGAAATTTAGTTGAATTGATAACGAATCTTTAGTAGAAAGATTTGTTTTGATAAAGTGATAAAACTATTTGGATTGTGAAAAATAGTAGACGAGTTAAGGACCACTTTTTCTAACTTGTAATTTCGAGGACGAAATTCTTTTAAGGGGGGAAGTCTGTAACGACCCAGAATTTCGAACGAATTAAATTTGAAATATTTAATTAATTTTAAATATTTGAACGATAATTTAATTTGAATCCCCGATATAACTTTGAAATTTGCGATTAAACTTTAAAATTTAATCGATTGAATGCTGAATAAAAATTTGAATCTTCAATTTTAAGTTGAAGAAAAATATTTCGAAAGCTTGAAAATATCGTGTTGATAATACTGGAAACAATTTAAGCTTCAGGAATCGAGTTTGAAAACGATTTGTTCAGGTTTGAAATTTAATTGTTCGAATCGATATTTAAAAATAGTCATTTTTCAACACAGTCTCGGAATTCGACGAAACCAGTTTCATTGGGTCCGTAATATTGTATTATTACTAGATTTCCAATTTCGTATTTTTCGAAGTTGATACGTGACCATACGGTGAGAAAACGCATTGAAATGTAAACGGATTCAATTTAAATTTAAATTTTAAAATTGGTCACGTCAATTACTTTTCGTTCCTTAAAGCACGCTCCTTTGTTTCAGCCGAGCATCACGGGAAGAAATCGCGATAACCATGCCATCTTCAATTCTAAATATCACGTCTCTTTCCTCTTCAAATTCAAAACTAAAGAAATCAAAATATAATGGCCGTTGTTAGAATTTCGTTCGAAAAACAAAGAACTTCCTTCAACCTAATCCCCAGTCCCAAATAAATAACGCGAGCAGATGGGTTTCGCGAGCATCGCGAGGGGGCAGGCGCGTCGCGAGGCTGTGAGGCGCGGCGATTTAGGGCTTCGCGATCGACAGGGCTGAGCGTTGCGTCGATGGAGTGGGCAAGCGCGCGTGGCGACTTCGTCATGACGTCAGGCGAGGCGGCGTCGAAAGGGGGATGTGGTATCGGCGTAGCTAGGGTCCGCGATGATGCGTGTTCGATCTCAAGGCGCGACAGCAGGCAAGGTCGAGGCGAGATGTAGGGTTTGTGCTCGATTTGGGAATTCGTGACTGGTGGTGTGTGCTCGCGAGTTTGGGAGGGCGACTGCCGTGTTGGTAAGGTGATCGTCTTCTTTTATTAATTTAAATTGAATACATGTTTATATCTATACAGAAAATAAAGAAGAAAAAAAAATATACAGTAAGGTAATATGAAATTGTTAATATCAAATTTGTAGTAGTTAAATTTATCTATATGGAAATTTATTTGTTCGAAAGAAAAATAAAATAAATGAATAATAATTTATTATTTGATTTTATGTAAGATAGATAGGCAGATAAAAGGAAAAAATATATATATATGGTTATATAAAGATTGGATTTTTATAAAGTGTAGTTTTATATATATATACAAACTTTGAAAGTATAGAAAATTTAAAACAGTTTAGAGAATAAATAGTTTTATACAGTAAAAGAGAATTTGTTTACAATTCAAATTTTTAGTTCAAAATGAAACCCTGGGTTAATTTAAATTAATTTTAAAAAGGGAAAATTAGTAAAAGGAAAATTTGTTAAATAAAATGATTTATTAAAGGAAACTAATTTGTAAGTAAAAGAATTAGTTAAAATAAATTTATTTAAGGAAAGATTGGTTTAAATGAAATTATTAATTAATTAAACAATCCAGAATGAAAATTTATTATTCGATTTATTCAAATATTAATAAATGTATAAATTGTTTATACAAGGTTCAAAAATCTTGAAGAAATGACTGGAATGGAAATTGGATTGCAAATTAAAAGCTAAGGTGAGATTTTTCTCACTCAAAATTGAAGTGGAATTTTCAGTTATTTATTGTTTGATATGATTGCTATGTTGATGTGATATTAGATATAATAGGATATATCTATTATATATAGCAATATATGCATATTGGCATATGTATATATTGGATTGATGATTTCCCGCCTCGTATAGCGGATGAGACCCTATTGCGCCGTTAGTAAGCGAATTTTTATAAAACCCATATACCGCGATAATTCCGTACTGGAGCGGAATTGGTATTGTGCTGACGTCTTTGGATGTAGGGAAACAGGTTGGAGGGATCCAACTGGACCCCTCACATTGATTGAATTTATTTCTACTGTGATGTGATAATCTGTGAATGATTATATTGATCATATTGATGCCTGGAAATTGTTGAAAGCTAAAATTTAGCTGAATGGATGTTTTGACATCATTGGATTCCAAAGATAAACGAAATTGAATTTTTGAAATCCAAGTAGAAAATTTCTAAATGAATCAATTTTTGAAATTGAAGAAATTTTAAAGAAAGGAATTTTTAAAGTATAAAAAGTTAATTTTTAAAATCTTATCGAATTTATTTCCAGAATAAAGTGAAAATGTTAAATAAATGAATTTCGTATAATAGTGATTTTAAATTGAGGAAATTAATTTAAAATCTGGATTTTTAAATAGATTGAAAGAAACAATTGAAATTTATCTTCTTAAAAAGGAATTTATTTAAAAGGAGATAAGTTGGAAATCCAATTAGAAATTTAATTGGTAAGTTGAAACGATTTGGGAAATCAATGTAAAATGATTTCAATTTAAAGAATCCATTTAAAAACAGGATGTTGAGTAATTTGATAAAAATAAGGAATTTATTTAGTAGTGATAAATAAAATTAGAAATCAATCTGTAATTGATTTAGTATTTGGAGAAGAACTTTGAGAAATCAGTATGGAATCTTTTATTTAGAGTTGAAAATAAATTTAGAAATCAATATTGAAATTGATTTGGTATTGAAGTTTTAATAAATGGAATTGGAATTTATAAAAGTTGGTTATAAATCCGAAATCACTTATTTTGATAAGTAGAATATAGAAGTTGATAAAAAGAAAATTTATAAGTCGAAGTTGTTATTAAAAATAGAAATAGAATTTATAACCGTGTTTATAAATTCGAAAGCGATGGAATTTGATGAATTAAATATAGAAGATTATCAGAGTAGATATATTCGCGAATTTGGATAGCGAATTTCTATTGAAATGAAAATGTGTAGAAATGATTGGAATTGGGTTAAATGAAGTATATTCACGATTTTGGATAGTGAATATATTTTTAAGTAAAAATGGTTATGTTTGGGAAAGCGATATTATAAATGAAGTTAATTGTTTTAAAAGATGTTTTAAAACGTGTTAAATATCGAAATCATAGATTTCAACATTTATTGTTGAAATAGACGTTTTCGAAAAATAAGGAAATGGTAGACTATAACACTGTTGTTATAGTAAATGATTTCCGAAAGGAAATATTTTATATAGTATTGGGATTTATATATCTATCTTAATTCCGAATCCCTATACTAGTGATTTCGAGTCGTCGTAACGATGTTTTACGCAACATTCGTTTTGACTCAAATAGATGTTAAAATTTATGATTTCCTTAAAGAATGAACTATATACTTAAATTGATTTAAGTATATCGAATATTTCAAATGTTGAAAATAAATGATTTGTGAAATACTTATTTTTAAATAAGTATGGAAATGCTTTTCTAATATGAAATGAACGTTTTGAGAATTTATCTTTGTAAAGATAAATTGAAATTGAATATTGAAAACGATTTGAAAATCGTATATCAGTAGATATTTTTGAAATATAAATTCACTATGGAATTTATAAAGGAAAGGGAAACTGTTTAGAAAAATAAACGTTGATTTATTTTTGAAGTGTGGAAATTATATATCTAGTAAAGATATTTTGAAGATAAAATAATTTGGGAAAATTATTTGGAATCTGATGATGTTGCGCATCTTTATTGATAGTTAAATAACCGACTATCAATAGTTACCTTTAGATAGGTATTTGTTGTGAATTGGATGAATTTGAATGCCACACTTATTTTTGAATAAGCGCTCACTATTCAGGTTAGCCGGGAAAGGACCATGGGGTCGTATAACCCATTCCGAATATGTGATACGTCGTTATGAATTGCATTCGAAGACCGGTGTTGAAGACCGGATATTTTTGAAAACGGAAGGATTACCGTCGAGTTACTCTACATCGGCTGATCTCCGGTTTATAGGTTTTATCACCCTTAGTGACGGGAAGTCCGGACGTGATTAGAAATTTATCCGGATATGCAAGGGCTTCGTGAGAAGTGCCTTCGGTTCTGTTCGATCCCGGAACAGACTTGTATGGATTGTGTGTCTGACGTTACAATTTGAGATATAAAGCTGATTTCTTTCAAATACATTTCTGTTGGTGGCGGAGAATTTATTCTCTTAGCTTAACACCCTTCTCTGAGACGTACGAGCTCAGAGGTTATGTAGTTGAAATTTATCAGCGATATATCCCAATTTGGTAACGTGGCATACTGAGTGTTGCTGTGAAATGATCAGTGTTTGATCATTTGCGATATGATCATTTGTTTGATCTTATATCTTTGTGATCATAGGTTGATCATTTTGTTTGACCCGAAGCAGGGCTTTGTAGAAAGCGTAGCTTTGTGGACGAGACTTCGTCGAGCCTCACACCCCGGAAATGGTCGAAACAGGAAGAATGCGGCAAGGTTCTAGGGAGTAGCGCCCCTTAGTGTATGTCATTCCTTCTGGATAAAGGTGGTATCATGGTATGGAGCCCAGATACTTAACCTCTGTGGTTACTGCATTATTATTATCTATGTGGTTTGTTGCGAATCGGGGATCCTCGGGAAGATCGGTGACGATCGGGGGATGGCATACGCGTGTCAGTAGTTACCTATTTTTGCAGAGGTAACCCAGCCTTGTGTTGGCAGAGATCCGGTTAGGTTCTCGGGTCGTCTATTCCAGGGACGTACCCATCGTGGATAGGAAGTTCCTTAGCCTGACCATTTGTTGGAAATCCAAAGAAACAATACGAGCCTTTACGATTTCAATTGTATAACCTGTCTCCTTAGGAGGCAGCTATAGCAGGCATAATATAATGGTACCTATGCTGGCTAAGATTTATATTCTACTTTTGAAATGTTTTCCACTATGCACTAATAATAATATGCAAAAGAATTTGATTTTTGCGTAGTAAGCATCTTTGACTATCATAAGAAGAAATCTCCTCCAAGTCTGCGTTTGCATTGTGTGTGTGGTGGGAGGTCTTATGGTAGTTTCATTTTCCAAAAGCATTGCGAATTGACTTTAAAAAATTTCTGTTGTTTATTTTAAAGATAGATAAACTGTTTTACGATCTCACACCAGTCACCATGACTGACTCGGAGTTTATTGTTTCACTTCTAAACTCTGGGTGCCCACAAATTTCCACACGGGCAGCCTAGAGTTATATTATCAGGATATTCTGGATATTCTGGAGCTTTGGAAGCAAGCTGGATGGCGAGACGTAGTATTTGTATCTGATAGTATTTATTCCGCTGTGTATTCTGTATGAGGACAAGTTATATAACTGTCCATTGTTGTATATTGACTCTGATGATTGATGTATGTATAAACTGATATAGTCCTTTGTTTTAAAAGACTAGTAATTATCTATTGTATATTATTCCGCTGCGATATGTGAGATTCTGATGTTGTTCTGTTGTTCTTCTTCTCTGTTTTCTTTCTTCTTCTTCTCTTTTTCTTCTACTTCTTCTTTCTAAAACCCTCACTATTGGAGTTTCCGGCGTTCGATTTCTCGGCAGTCGATAAAGTGAGTATCGATGTTGAATTTTCGAAAGTCGAAAATTTCGGTACGTGACATTACCATTTCAAAATCTTATAACACAATTTTAAATTTTATTTAAAACGATTCAAATATTGATTCAAGTTCGAATATAAGTTTCATTCCAAGATCATTTAAATTAATTTAATTTAACATTCAAATCAGTTTAACTTCCTTTATCGATTTTTTTCAATATTCGTTAAGTAAATTTATCATTCAAACAATTCTATTAAATTTCCAATTCATTAAATCCATTATTTAAATTCAACTTCATTATATCAAAACTTACAAATTGAATTAAATTAAATTCATCAAATCGAATTCTTTAAATTTCAAGTCTTACATTAATTTCGATAAATCACATTTTATTTCTTGTTAAAGAAATTCAATTTCACTTATTTACTTACTTAAATAATTTTCCAAACTTAATTAATAAAGAAACTCAATTTCAATTATTTACGAAGTAAATTCACTTATTCAAAAGTCCAATTTTACTTATTAAAGAATTCAATTCAATTTGATCATTAAATCATTCAATCTTATTTAATTATTTAAATAATTCAAAACTTAATTATTAAATAATTTCCAAGTTTAATAATTTCAAACTTAATTTATAATTTCAAACTTAATTATTAAATTATTTCAAAGTTTAATAATTTCAACTTAATTATAATTTCAAACTGGATTATTAAATCATTTCAAAGGTAAGTCAATCATTTCTCAAATTTATCAACATTCTTTCATCAATTACATCGTTAATAATTTGTTTCAGATTATTAAATATTAACATTTTCCTTTCATTAAAATTCAAATTTCAACTTCATTTCAAAACCATATTATTTATTCAATTAAAATCTTCGTTTATTTTTAAATCAAATTATTGACCAATCGGGTTTTATTAAATTTCCTATCCTAGATCAAAGTTCAATTTGGGTATTTATCATTTCAACCTGATTCCAATTCAATTCAAAATCAAAACATAGCAAAGGGAACTTGCAGTGTGATAACTGGGATGGTGTCAAAGTAAATAAACAAGCAATAACAACAACCAATATCAATCCAAAAATCAAATCAATAATCCCGAAATAATCGTATTAATCCGCATTGTTATTTGTACGAATTAATATAATTATCTCTAGAATCTACACTATCATTTCATGTAGATTAAAGATTATTACATTACGGTTTTCACTTGTCATTCGATTTCAATTCTAACACTACAACAATAAATCCAATATACGTTCAATGGTTCAAAGTGCAATCATCACTATTCTACATGTCAATTAATTTAACAATTAAAAGGGGTCATATTATACAAATGTCAGTTAATCAAATTTAACATTTAACTATTCTATATCAAGTTCAATTTCATACTATTTATCATTTTAACATTAACAATTTAACGTCCAATATAAACATCAACAATCAATCAATTATCAGCCAAACTGTATTATCATCGCATAAATAATTAACAAATAATGGTGTCAGATGTCATAGGTGAACTGATACAGGTAATAGCATATATAACAGTGTAATTAACTAACAGCAGCATATTTCAATTGTCATTTCAATTGAAATCAAATTTAATAAATAAAAGAACGTTAATCGTGAGTGGTTGCTCACCTTTCGATGCTAGAGATATTCGAAAATGAGATGAGCTACAAATCCAAACACGAATTCCAAATCAAAGCAAGATTGGGCATGAATTGATGAACAAAGCTGATCAATAGGAATAGACAAAATCAAATCAGAATTGGATCGATGAATATAATTGATATAAGTGAACTTTTATATATATATATATATATATATATATATATATAACTATATATGACCAAAGAGCCTTATGTAGAACTGTCTTATACTAAAAAAACCCAAAACTGTTGTATGCCTACTTAAAAATGTTGAAAAACTATAGTATACAAACATTAAAACCAATACTGTTATATATATATATACATCTTAAATAGTAACAACTATTATATACATACTCTTTTAAAATAAATGTATGGTACTATATTAACAGCACATAAATAACTCAAAAGAACATATACCTAAACTTATATCTATAAATGAACCTTACATACAAATCTTAATACTGTAACCATAATGTAATATATATAGTAACATACATAACTATATCATCTATCAATATGGTAAAGGTATAACATATTATATGATCAACTAATATAAACTATCTATATATTTTATATTAACTAATATAAAACAGGTTTCAAATATATATATTGTAGTATATAATACTAACATTTTTTTTCTTACAAACAGGTTTACAATTCACGTAAAAATATATAACTAACCAAGGGGAATAGGCTTTAAGCAAACCCGGGGAGGAAACGAGCATGGGTAGGAGCTCGGCAAGGCTAAGGCAGCGGACGCTGGTATGAGCAGAGGAGATGGTGGGTGGGGTCTCGGCCGAACTCGGGTAGGTGAGGTAGGTCGGCTGCGCGTGTGTGGTGAACTGGCATCGGAGGGAGGAAGCTTGGCCTTCGGGTTTTGAGGTGCGTTGCGTGGCGCACGGTCATGGCCGGAGGTTTGCAGGGTGCCAAGGGGTTGCTCGCGCAGAGGAACGGAGGGGAGGAGGCACAGATCTCGGGTGAGGGTGGAGCATGCGCGCGGTTCTCAGTAGGGGAGGAGAAGCTCGGTCGTGGTGGTTGCTGGCCGAGGGGAGGAGGAAAGTCGGGTGTGGGATCTCGTGGAGGAGGTAATGGGAGATGCGGTTGGAGATCGACGAGGTGGAGGTGGGGCAGCGGCAGAGAGAAAGCGGCGGAGGGTGAGCGACGAGACAAGGATGAAGGAGAGCAAGAAACGATGGTGGATGCGCTTGTAAGGGGATGCGGTAGTCATTTTTGTCGAAGGTCTGGGAAAATAAAGGATGGACAAGAGAAAGATGGGAAGGTGGAGAAACAGCTGTAAACGTGGCTACAGGAACCAAGTATATAAAGTTGAAATATTTGTTTATAAGGTGCAAACGGTAAGAAATGGAGAGCCCCAAATAAACGTACCGGCAAATAATAAATTGAAACGGCCATTGATTTAGGAAAAGTTAATAAGGCCATTTATTATCATGCTAGGGCTGCACGATTACAAGGTAGATATTTGAATGGTCACGTGAACAAATGGACACGAACGGGTAGCGATACGGTTAGTCGTCTCGCAGATATCGTCGTGAATCGGATGCCGAAATAAACAAACTTATATACCGCAGCGATCAACAAGACGAGACGATCAAAACGGTATAAAGATATCAGTGGTTTGATTGAATTATAAAATTCGAATTTTTCTATTAGCGGAAAATGCAAGAAAAACACTAAAAAATAAGATCGACGGTGCCAAAGATGTCCGAATTTGGAAAAACGACAAACTGACATCTTGCTCAGAAGATGGTTTAGAATTTTTCTATGTAAAAATATTTAGGTTTCGGAAACATTTTATTTTCATCGCTTTTTAACCGATTAAATTGAAGTAAATTTACGCGCGAAATAAACTTTCATATTTTTGGACGAAAATTTACCAGTTGCTATGTTTAACTAAACGCATTCCAAATATTAAATTTATATTTCAAAATTTTATCGTTTAAAATTTCGCAAAATTTCAATTAATTACGTTATTAAAAGAGTTAAAATTTACGGGTCGTTACAAATTAAATAATAACAATTCAAATATAACAGCATATTTCAATTGTCATTTCAAGTGAAATAAAATTTACTAAATATAAGAACGTTAATCGTGAGTGATTGCTCACCTTTCGAGGCTAGAGAAATTGGACAACACGACAAACTATGAATTTGAATCACGATCTAGACGATCGACCAATCCAAACAACAGATCTCAAGGCAAAGTAAGCTGAACATGGATTTGATGGACAAAGCTGACAATTAGAAATCGATGAAACAAATCAAAAATCATTTTGATATAAACTGAAAAAAATATATTATATTTTCAAAAATCAATATTCAATTTGAAACACATATTAAATTTTAAATAAAAATCCCTGCATATATTTTTGGAAACCAATTCACGTATACATGTATATGAACTAATATATATACTTATATATACATATTATATTATAAAAATCAATATAAATTTACTTTATCATAAAATTAAATAGATCATATATAAACTTATATGTATACACACTTTAGAACCCGAAGTAGAATAGAAAGCTTCAGTAATTATTATATATAGACTTACATTGTTATATATGTATATATGTATTTATTATCAATTGACAAACAACACATATCAAAACTGTTATATGTATATATATGATCAATTATGAGAGAAACAACTTTATACTATATATAATATTTAACTGCAAAGCAGACTTAGGCAGGCTACAACAAATATAAAACTATGTATATTATACTATATATAATTAAACCTCATAGTTTCTTCTCTGACAGGCAACTTAGATCATATACTTTCCAAAAGCAAGCCAAGTAGGCAAAATCTTTTATATTTTAAAGAACTTATATATATATATACTTACACAATTAAACTAACATACATATATATACAACAATTATTTACAACTTGTATAAACTTGTGTTTTATACTAACAACACATACGAATTTTATAACTTATATATATATATGGTTTGAAAACTTTTTTATACGTAACTACAGATAACATGGTTTATAAAGCTTACATATAACAACATAAATGTGGTTTGTAAAACTTATAGATATATATATATATAGCAATAAACCAATATATCTATAGAAACTGAACAAAAAAAAGGAAAAAAAGAAATGAATTTAAAGTTTTACCTTAAGAGGTGGCTAGAGGGAACATCAAAAAGTGGGTGTGGGTTTGATGAAGGGGACGCTAGGTCGGACCCGGTCATGAGGGGGAGGAGGCCTTGCGGAGCTGCTGGGCGGTTGAGGCGTGGAGGAATTGAGGAGCAAAGGCATGGGGTAGGCTGGGTTCACGCGGTTATGCGGCGAGGTCGAAGGCAGATCGGCCAGTGATGGAGGGGCTGGCGAACTGTAGTGTACCGCGAAGAGGCTGCTCATTCACATGGAGGGGAGCGCGTCTGGAAATGAATCGGCAAGACTGAGAAGGTCAGTGTGTACGTGAGCGGCTACTTTATTTGGTGGATGACGTTCAAGTCGAGAATGAGGGGCCTGCGTTGTCGTGGCTACTTCGGTTTAGGGTGTTGGAAGGAATTTTGCCGTGGTGGAGGAGGTGTAAGGCTGAGAGAGGGGATCGAAGGTGTGGGATGGAAACATATGGTGGAGGGTGGTTCTGTGCGTGGTTAGGTGGAGAGGAAAGTCGAGAATGAGGGGCCTGCGTTGTCGTGGCTACTTCGGTTTAGGGTGTTGGAAGGATTTTTGCCGTGGTGGAGGAGGTGTAAGGCTGAGAGAGGGGATCGAAGGTGTGGGATGGAAACATATGGTGGAGGGTGGTTCTGTGCGTGGTTAGGTGGAGAGGAAAGTGGTTGAGGGCTTTGGGTTTCTATGGCGTAGAAACAAGAAGACGTGAGGCAAAGTGAATATATACCATTTTATTTTTTTCTCAAGGCAATAGGAATTTTATATTATTTTATTTTTTCAAAGAAGAATAACAATTGAACGACAAAGAAAGGAGCCGGGTTTACGGCAAAAAAGGGTTATCACGAGCCAAAATATGAAGCAACTTGTCTATATAAAACTTATATATTATTATTTTCAAGGGCAGAACGAAAGAATGTTAAAAGCCAACATTTAATTCCAAAGAATTATAAAAGTTATGACCGGAAGTCCAGGAAATAATAAAAGCAACCGGCTATTGGTATTATGGTGGATAACGAAAGGGCAAGGAAACCAAAAAGACATAAAACGATCACCGATATGGATACCTGTTTTGCGGATTTCGCCGCGCACCGGACTCCAGAATGCATAAATAAATATGCTATGGAAATCAAGATGAAGAGATGATCAGAACGGTACACAAATATCGACGATATGATTATTCTATCAAAAGTCGATAGTTCGCTGCTAAACTGCTGCAAATTTGTCAAAAATAAGATAAACAGGGCTAGAGAAGTCCAAATTTGGCGAAACGAAATATGACCTCTTACTCAAAAGATGATAAACATTTTTATTATATAAAAATATTCATGTTTCAAACATATTTTATTTTCATCAAATTTCAACTGTTTTAATATTGAAATTAAAGATTACACAAGTGAATTAACTTTCATATTTTCTGATAAAAATTTACCCTTTGCTATGTTTAAATAGACGCATTCCAAATATCAAATTCCCATTGCAAAATTTTATAGTTTAAATTTCCATAAAAATTGAGTTAATCACGTTATTTAAACTGTTAAATTTCTGGGTCGTTACACTCTCCCCACTCAAAAATTTTCGTTCCCAAAAAGTAACGAGACAAGAGAATAGAAACAACTAGAAAGAAATATATATTTGAATTGCAAAGTACCAAATACAACAATTAATTTTAAAATCATATAAATTTCATTTTTTTTTCAAATTTGGTTTAAATCCATTTTATTTACTCAATAAATATTCATTATATTCACATTAAATTGATTTTAAATTCAAAGTTTTTTTTTCAGTAAGTTGATTTGATTTCAATTTATTACATCCTTTACAAAATTTTCTTTCAAACAAAATTTATTTTATTCAGCTCATTTATTTATTCCATTTGATTTTTCTTAAGTTAATTCCTTATATAATTCAATTTCAACTATTCTTTATAATTTACCATTTTTTTTACAAAGATATGAATTTTTTTATTACCTGTTTAGTTTCTTAAGTTTACATTTATTTACTTATTCTCTATTTATTATTCAATTTGTTTCAATTTACATTTCTTATAACATAAATTAAATGTATAACAACACAATTCTTATTTATAAATTCCCTTATTAAAATTTATTTTTGCACATTCTATTTCTTACACTTTATATTGTATACTGTTCAACCACATATTCTTATTACATTTAAACTTTTGAATATTTCAGGTAAGTTTTATTAATGTTTCATATGTAGCTGAGCACTATACCAATTTACTTGTTATTTATAATATTTTTACTAAGCAAAATATAATTTGAACAATTTGTTGCCTAAGTTTCTCTTATTAACCTTCAATTGTATATTCACCCTAACATTTTAACTTTTTGAATATTTTAGGTAAGTTTTATATATTAGAATGTAATTAAGTATTATCCAAATAAATTTTATCCTATTTCAACTGTTTCAAGTTATTTTAAATTCCAATTTAAATTTTAAATGCTTCAAATATTTCAAAATTTTTGATTTATTTCAATAATTGAAAACCCTAACTTAACCCAGAATTTAAGAATTAAATTTTCGGTTCCACTTCCCACCATTTTGAAATAAATATACATACATATATATATATATATATATTGTGAATCAAATCATATTCAAGAAATTCAAATCAAATTCCTTTTCCAAAACAAAAGTGTAGCGAAGCCGCTACGTGGTCTTCCACTTTGAGACTCGAAAATGAATGTCGATGATGTTGCAGTCATCATCG